>JAKSZU010000001.1:131241783-132540161 GCA_026018925.1 Tupaia tana | reverse complement strand
AAGGATCATTTTTGTTCTTGGGATTCTCCAAATACTCCATCAGTGTGTATTCTCCCCAGGTAATGCCTTTGCTCTTGTTGGCATCTGTGTAAGAGAATCCAGGGGCCTGACCTGTCTTTCACCCAAATAGACCATGGAGATTTGGGCCAGTCTTGTGCTTGCCTCTCTTTTCCATGGTGTGGCACTGGGCACACTTCTGAACAAAAATCTTCTTGCCTTTCTCAACATCGCCCATTTTTAATTCTCTCTTTTGTCTCTTGGGAATATAGAGTAACCGCTCAGAAGTCAGACGACCCGCTCTGTCCCATGATTTTGTCTCTCAACACAGATCAACTGCTGGATCCCAAAATGTGTGGAGATTTCTCCCTGTCATCTAGCAAGCAGTTGATTCTACAGAGGACACCCTCCAGGCATTCTTTAATCCAATTAGATTCCGATGCTATCTGCTAGGAGATGGCATCAGATCCTACAGGTGGAAGGCTCAGTCCCCAAGACTTCTTCCCCCACTGCATGCCAATCACAAGCCTCAGGTGTTTTTGCCTATGCTTCTGCCGACTGACTAGCTATATATCAGAGTTCCCAAGACCTCTTTCTCTCCTCAGATTAATTTGTTAAAGTGACTCACAGGAATCAGGAAAACACATATTTATGATTACGGATCATTATAAAGGATATTGCAAAGGGTAGATGAAGAGATTCATAGGAAAGACATGTGCAAAGAGGCGTAGGGCTTCCATGCCTTCTCTGGGGGTACTTCCCTCCAGGACCATGTGTTCAGCCATCCAGAAGCTCTTGGAACCCTGTTCCCTTGAGGCTGTATGAAGACTTCATTAAACAAATGCTAATAGACTGGGTGGGAGACTCTGTAAGGGCTATCTGTTCAAATGTATGACCTCTCTGTGTGACATTCCTTCTTCCTGTGTGCCCCTTTTGGAATGAGGGCCTTAAAGGAGGTTGTGGACTGGAGTCTCTCTGACTTGTTGTGGGGAAGGTGCAAGGAGAACAGGGGAAGATCAGACTGTCTTCAGCTTTGTCTCTGAAGCTGTTCCCAGATGTTTCAGGAACCAAGGACAAAAAGCCAAATACCCTTGAACCAGGAACCATGGATGAACCCAAACACACACACACACACACATACAAATATATATATATATATATATATATATATATATATATATAACACATAATATCATAAAAATAAAATACTTAGGAATAAGTTTAATTGAGAAAGGGAAATAATTGTACACTGAAAACTATAAAATATGGCTGAAATAAGTAAAAAAAAAATACGCAGGTATAAAGACATCCCATGTTTATCTACTATTTAATTACAACACTGCCTAAGGAGATCTGTAGACTAAGTGCAATCTCTATTAAAATCCCATTGGCTTTTTGCCCCAGGAATAGAACAACCCATCCCAAAATCTTATGGACCCAGAAGAGACAAAATAATGAAAACAAAACAAAACTTGAAACAAACAAACAAACAAAAAACAAAGAAGGAGGATTGTGGCATGGTGAAATCCTCTCAGAGATGCCTTCTTTCTTTATCATAAAAACAAACAAACTTTTAAAAAATGGACAAAAGCTTTGAATAGACATTTCTCCTAAGAAGATACACAAATGTTCAATAAACATGTGAAAATAACATTCTATATCATTAGGAAAATGAAAAACAAAAACACAATGAGAAGCCACTTCATACCCAGCAGGGTAACTATTAAAAAAAACAAAACAAAACAAAAAAATAAAAACAGGTCCAGCCTCTGTGGCACAGCGAGTAATCTATAGTATTGTGAAGCTCTAGAAGCCACATGCTAGCCAGGGTTTGAATCCCCAGCCTGGTTAGCCTGAAAACATGTTGGGCACATGCATACATGCCAGGATCCTGGTGGGCTGGAAGACTAGAGGAAGGGGATTTTAGCATGACCAAGCTCTTTGGAGGGTGCTTCTATTTCTTTGTCTTTATTTTTCTCATGTGTGTCTATCATGAATTAAACAAACAAAAAAAAGGTAACAACAGCAAAAACAAAATGAGAATAGTAAGTGTTGGCAAAGATATGTAGAGATCAAAATTCTTGTGTATTCTTTGTGGTGATGTGAAATGGCACAGTACCTGTGGAAGATAGTATGACAATTCTTCAAAAAAATATATTTATATATAAGAACCATAAATATAGACATAGAAAATATACCACAGGACCAGTAGGTGGCGTGGTGGTCAAGGTGCTAGATTCCCATGTAGTTGACCATGGTTCAAGTCCCATGGTTCAAGTCCCCAGCAGCTTAAAATCATGTTAGGCATGTGTGCCCAAAATTCTGAGAGAAAGGATTGCAGCATGGCCATCACCCCTGGGAGAGAAATCCTCACTTTCCCTATCACTCTCTCTTTCTGTCTCTCTCTAGTGAGTGCATGTGCCCTATAGCAAAGATCTTAAAAAAAAAAAAAAAAAAAAAAAACTGACTTGAAATACACTGACACAGACAGGCTAAAAGTAAAGTACAGGAAAGGTTGTACCATGCTAAAACTAAACAAAAGAAAGTGTGAATAGCTATATTAATTTCAGACAAAGCTGACTTTAGGACAGGATGATAATCTGGGATAAAAAGGATGATTGTATAATTATAAAGGAGTTAACTCTTGAAGAAGAAACAATAATCTGAACATGTATGCATCCAATAACTGATCTTTAAATATATAAAGCAAAATTGACAGAAATGAGAAGAGTGTCAGGTGAATTCACTGTTATAATCAAAGACCTCAACATTTCTTTGAGATTATTAATACACAAAACAGGCAGAAAATCAGTAAGGTTTTAACAAATCTGAACAGTATTGTCAATCAACTTGGTCTAATTGACATTTAGAGAGCATTGCATTCAATACACAATTTTCTTAAGCACACATGGAGTATTCACATAGACTGTACCTGGGCCATGAAACACACCTTAAGAAATTGAACAGAATAGTAATGATACAGAGCGTGGTCCCCTGAGGGTACAGGATACCAATTCTGAACCCACTGCACATGTGTACTGAGACTGAACAAATAAAGTATTGGTGTGTGGCAGTCAGTAGAGCCAAGTTTCTTACTGTCAGAGGTGGAGGTTACAGAGAAGCAAAAATGGGAGACTAAAATGAACTGTATAGGAATGGACTAGAGTCAGAGACATTGATATGAACTCACACTTAGCTTAATATAGATACTGATGGGTAAATGGAGCAGTATATACATATCTGAGTAAGTATATATACATATGGGGGATGGCAAGTGGTGTGGTAGTTAAGCACTGGACTCCCACATGTCCAGCCACAGTTCAAGTCCTGGACCTGGAAGCTTACTTTCTCACTCCCTCCCCACTCTCTGGTGAGTGCATGTGCCCTATAGCATATTTAAAAATAATAATAATACTAAATAAAATTAAATAATTCATATCTATATGTAAGCTCTGTCTACTAAGAGTTTAGAAGCAATGATAACTGTTTTACTCCATTTTTTTCTGTTGCTAACAGCTGAATACCATGCTGGGAAATTTATTAAGAATAGAAGTTTATTCAGCTTATGGTTCTGGATGTCCCAAGTCAAGGGTCAGAGATGCCTGTGACCTGGTGAGGGTCCTCTTCCTGAGAGGGTCCATGCAGAGTTCTGAGGTGGCACAGGGCATCACATGGTGAGAACGTGTGTGTCTATGTCCCTGTGCTTCTGTCTCATTGTCTTTCCTTAAAAACTCACCAGAATCCATGACCTTACCTAATTCTAATCACCTGCAAAGTCCTCATTTCAACACCATAGTTACATTGAGTTTTTACCCCCTAATCTCATCACCATCATTTTTTTAGAATTATTTTAACTTTCTTTTCATTCTCTCCCTCCCTCCCTCCCTCCCGCCCTCCCTCCCTCCCTCCCTTCCTTCCTTCCTTCCTTTTCTTTCTTTCTTTCACCAGAGAGGGGGAGAGAGAGAGAGAGAGAGAGAGAGAGAGAGAGAGAGAGAGAGATAAAGTGAGAAAGCAAGCTGCCAGGTCAGAGACTTGAATTATGGTCTGCTATGTGGGAGTCCAGTGCCCTTAACCACCACATCACCTACCGCCCCGATCACCATCAGTTTTTTTTTTTTTTTTTTTTTTTTTTTCTTGGAGAGGTTTTTGCTATAGGGTGCGTGTGCTCGCCAGACAGACAGAGAGAGACATAGAGACAGAAAGTGAGAAATCACCCCTCAGGGGGGATGGCCATGCCGCAATCCCTTCTCCTCCATTCTCCCCCCGGGATCCTGGGCACACACGCACACATGCCCGGCGTGAATTTTAAGCCACTGGGTCCGGGATGTGAACCGTGGTCGACTACATGGGAGCCCAGCAACATAGCCATTACACTAACTGCTGGTCCCATCACCATCAGTTTTCAACACATAAATTTGGGGGGACACATTAAAACCATAGCAATAATCCCATAGCAATGAGCACACCCACCCCCAGCTTTTGTTTTCTTTCTTTCTCTTTCTTTCTCTTCCTTCCTTCCTTCCTTCCTTCCTTCCTTCCTTCCTTCCTTCCTTCCTTCCTTCCTTTCTTTCTTTCTTTCTTTCTTTCTTTCTTTCTTTCTTTCTTTCTTTCTTTAAGAATTATTTTATTTAACTTTATTTATTTATTTAAATTTGACCAGACAGGGACAGAGAGAGAGAGAGAAAGTGAGAAAGTAAGCCACCAAGTCCAGGACTTGAACCATGGTCAGCCATGTGGAGTCCAGCATCCCTAACCACCATCCCACCTGCCGGCCCCCTCAACTCTTGTTTTCTAACATCATTTTCCAACAAAGGGAAATAGGCATTTTGGAGAAACGGCTGATCCCGGGGCTGGGAAGAGAATACATGAGATGAAATTACAGCATCTTATAAAGTCAGAAAATAAGAAAAAGGTAATGCACATGCACGCACGTGCATGTACACACACACAAATGCCCATGCACAAACACATATACACACATGCACACACAATGAGGTCATGTCAAAGGGATACAGGAGCCATTTCAAAGCCAAAGCTGGAACAATATGACCAACAAAATAAATGATGCAATATTGAATTACAGCCCAGAGAACATGTGGGCTGTGCTTGGTGACTTGTTTCTAGAGTCAGTGTGGAGAGGGACAACGAAACACCATTCCTGTGGATAAACCTGCAAACATGGCCTCAGCCAGGGGATCTAAGTGCTAAGTCGTGCTGGTGGCATGTACCCTTGATGTGGTGTGAGCGGTAGGGCACCTCACCTCTGGCGTCTTCTTCCCCAAACCCACTACCTCGGTATAACTCCAAGATAAATCAAACCAGCCCAAATTGAGAGACAGCCTATAAAGTATCTGGCTAGTATTTCGCAAAACTGTCAAGGTCATTAAAGCTGAGAAAGTCTGAGAGACTGTCACATCCCAGAAAACATGATGGCTAAATAAAATGTGGTGTCTTGGACGGAATCCTGGACAGAAATGACATTAGGAAAAACTAAGGAAATCCAAATAAGGAATGATGTTTAGTTATTAATGATGTATTATTATTGGTTCATGAGTCATGACAAGTACTATAGTGATATATTAACAGCCTTTCTGTAACTTTTCTACAAATCTAAAACTCCTAAAATAAAATTTAGCTCACAAATGACAGCAGAGGGACCAGCAGTTAGCGTAATGGCTATGTCGCTGGACTCCCACGTAGTCGACCGTGGTTCGAGTCCCAGACCCGGCGGCTTAAACTCACGCTGAGCGCGTGTGCATGCGTGCCCAAGATCCCAAGAGGAGAACAGAGGAGAAAGGATTGCGGCGTGGCCATCCCCCCTGGGGGGGGTGATTTCTCGCTCTCTGTCTCTCTGTCTCTCTGTCTCTCTCTGGCGCGCGCATGCGCCCTATAGCAAAAACCTCTCCAAAAAAAAAAAAAAAAGAATGACAACAGAGAACAGTTCTCCCAGACTCTGCACCTCTCCTCATAATGGAGCACGAGTTACACCAGCTGCTGGAGGGGGCGCCTGCAGGGAAAGCACAGGCAGGACCTTGACTGACTTGGCCTCTGCCTGAATTGCCACATGTCCAGTTCGGTAGGCCAAGAAAGAGTGTGATACCAACAGACAATCAGCTCGAGGTTTGGCATTCACATTTATTTTGGAATTTTTTTGCTTGAGTACTCATCTCTTTAAGAAAAAAAGATTGTTTTCAATGAGAGAGAGACAGGTGCCCATAGCAGGGTCTTCACACCACCATCTACCCCCAGCCTCAGCCAACCCAGATCTTGAGCACTGGTGCATAGGCCTGGTATGCACGGTGTGGTCTCAGGACAAGAACCCAGGACCTTCTCATGTGGGTCTGGTTGTGTTACGGCTGCACCACCATCTAGCTCCTGATTACATTTCTTTTCTGAAAGCAATAGTTCACTTCCTATGGTCTCAGTATGCTTTCTGGCCAAACTCCAGTTGGCTGTCTTAGCTAACTCTGGCTGCCATAGCAAAATGCCAGTGAGCGGCTTATACAACAGAAGTTTATTTTCTCACAGTGGAGGCTGATGTCCAAGATCGAGGTGCCAGCAGAGTTGGTTTCTGGCATGACCCTTTCTTTTATTTCAAGGATATTTATTTAAGTTATTTAAGTTAAGTTTTATTTATTTTTAATTTAGCCACAGGGCATGTGCACTCACCAGAGAGAGACTGAGAGGGAGAGAGAGAGGGAAAGTAAATCACCCCTCTTCTGCACGGGGCATGGTCATATCACAATTACTACTCCATTTTTCCTCTTGGGATTTTGGGCATGCATGCACATGTACCCAGTATGTTTTCCAAGCCGCTGGGTCCAGGATTTGAAATGGACAGTCAGCCATGTGGGATCCAGCCACCTTAACCCCCATGCCACTATCTGGTTCGATCTCAAGGATATTTAAATAGTTGTAAAGAATATAATCCCCAGTGTATCCTAAATATTTGCATTTTAAATAAAAAGTATAAATTTATTCAACAAAATCTAAACACCATAGTACTTGGGTGACTTTCATCCAATTCTGAAAAATGACAAGCACTTCCATTTTTCACTTTGACTTTTTCATTGCCTCCTTATTTTTCCCTTCCACTTCTTGGCCAGAACTTTATTCTAAAGTCTTTTATTATTTATTTATTTATTTATTTATTTTTTGGAGAGGTTTTTTGCTATAGGGCGCGTGCGCTCGCCAGACAGAGAGAGAGAGAGACATAGAGACAGAAAGCGAGAAATCACCCCCCAGGGGGGGTGGTCACGCCGCAATCCCTTCTCCTCCATTCTCCTCTTGGGATCTTGGGCACGCACGCACACGCGCCCGGCGTGAGTTTTAAGCCACCGGGTCCGGGACGTGAACCGCGGTCGACTACATGGGAGTCCAGCGACATAGCCATTATGCTAACTGCTGGTTCCCTAAAGTCTTTTATTTTTTGAGAGAGATTTTTGTTGTAAGGCACGTGTGCTCACTGGAGAGACAGAGAAAGACAGAAAGACAGAAAGCAAGAAATCATTCTCTGGGGGGATGACCATACTGCAATTCCTTCTCCTCCATTCTCTTCTTGAGATCTTGGACACACCCGCACATGTGCCCAGCATGAGTTTTAAGTTGCCAGGTCTGGGACTCGAACCATGGTCGACTATGTGGGAGTCCATCCCATAGGCATTCTCAGGTACAGTAGATTTAGAGGAGAGGTGTGTGGACATGGAGAATCTGGGCTCACCGGGTAAGGAGTGGGCACCACCGTTATGGGCACCGCGGATATTATTGGTCCTGGCCATTGTCCCTCAGGGGGCTGCACATGAAGACAGCAGAGCAGGCAAATGGGGTCCCCTAAGTGGGGATCAAGGCAAAGAATGCAGAATAAAAGGCACTGAAGATGGAGGGGCAGGCAAAAATTAGCCTTAGGGGACTGAGAAGGAAGTATAGAGGATGAAGGACCAGCTCAGCAGCCGGCAGAGGCTGGGGCAGAGGGGTGAGTCCGGAGCTATGCAGGGACAGGTGCCACTATCATGGGGATGAACCAGGTCCCAGGGCCTTGGTAGGTAACGGACAGGAGGAAGTGCTGTCCTGAAGCAGCATCTTGCATGAGGCTCACACATGCTTTGGTGTGTGTGTTTGCATGTGTGTTTCTGTGCATTGCGTTTTGGTACATGTGGGGAAGAAGAATGACATGGAGTGTTGAATTTTATAGTGATTTCTACAAATGTCCATGTATTGTTGCTTAAAATGAGGGGTGGGTAGGAAGAAAAACCTAAAACTGAGACACAGGAGTATTTACACAATTTGTATGCAGAGGGAGGAGGTTATAATGAGAACGGGTGAGGTGACAGTCAGTGCGTTAATTATACCACGACTGGGGAACAAATTTAATTTTCAGAGACAAACATAGCTGATGACTTGGAGGGAGCTGACACAATTTTCTGTAGCAAACACTCTGACACATGCATCTTCATCTAACAACCATACAGGGTCTCATGGAAACAAGCAGCAGGTCACGGGACAGGAGTACACTTAGAATAGCAATCATTATCAACAGGGACTGCTCATCCTTTGTAGCAAACCGTCCAGCCAGGCTATCAGCTTTATGGCAAGATGAAAGAAAAAAATTAAAATCGACCTTAAATATGTCCTTCAGCTCAAGAATTAATATTTGTAAATTTCTTGAAACAGTGCCTGATTTACAATTAAGTACTGAGTAAGGCTTTGTTAAATGAAAGAAGATAATAAAATATTTAAAGGATAAGCTGCTTATTACTTGTACCTTTATGTAACTAGTCAGTATTCTCCAATCTTATTGTGAACTAAACTGTATTTCCTCGCAATTCATAGGTTGAAGCCCTAACCGCAGTGTGACTGCTTGGAGACAGGGCCTACAAGGTAATTCAGTTTAAACAAGGTTGAAAATGTGGGCCCTAATTCAGTCAGAGTATTGTCCTTAGGAGTAGAGGAAGAGACAGCAGGGCTGGGTGTGTGCAGGGGAAAGGACACGAGAGTACACAATAGGAAGGCAGCCGTCTGCAGGTCGGGAGGAGAGGCCTCAGGAGAACCAATCTGCTGTTACCAGGATCTTGGACTTCCAGCCTCCAGAACTGTGAGCAATATATTTCTGTTAAGTCCCCAGTCTGTGACATTCATTATGACAGTCCTCGCAGACCAAGACAGAGTTCCCAAGAACGTTCATGCTACTAAGTATTTTTTTCACTCATTCAAGTTTTTCTTTAAATAACAATGTGACCTTACCTGTGGGGTTTTTTCCACTGTTGAGTTTTGTTTGTTGGTTTAATTTTTGCTGTCGGGCCTGTGTGCTTGTCGGAGAGAGGCAGAGAGGCAGAGAGAAAGAAAGTAAGAAAGTATCCCTCACAAGCCTCTGGGTCTGGGACTTGAACCACACAGTGGAATACAGTCACCTTAACCACCTCTCCTCTCTGTGACAGAAAAGTTCCATCAGATAAGTCTGGCCTGTAGCCAACAATTCTCAACAGAAGGGAGTATCAGCCACACTCTAGCTTCAAGGCCAAACCTTTCCCCCTCCATCTTGCCCCTGCCGCAAAGGTGAACTACTGCTCACCTTAGGTCTAACATGAACACTAGGCCATCGCATGTCCTTAAACTACCCATGCTCACTTAGCATGTATTAGCATTGCGGTTTTAACCCTCTGCCTCCCACCATGGACTTTCATGATGCATCTGGGAAAATGCAGGTGCAGAAATGTCTAGGTTATGTAAGCCCCAGTCTATCCATCAAAAAATGACCCTCGAGGAAAAGGAGAGGGGTCACCCAGGAAAGGACAAGGAGAAAAAAACCAGAGCCATTGGAGAGAAACCCAAACAGATAACCCCAGGGCTGGCTGGCCTGACTTCAGGCAGCCTGCTCTCCCTGCCTGAGAGGGTACTTTGCTTTCCTTAGTCAAATATTAGGTTGTCCTAAAAGTCAAGACATGTTTCTCTGTTAAAAAATGTGTTGGGGGAACCAGCAGTTAGCGTAATGGCTATGTCGCTGGACTCCCACGTAGTTGACCGCGGTTCACGTCCCGGACCCGGTGGCTTAAAACTCACGCTGGGCGCATGTGTGTGCGTGCCCAAGATCCCGAGAGGAGAATGGAGGAGAGGGGATTGCGGCGTGACCATTCCCCCTGGGGGGTGATTTCTCGCTTTCTGTCTCTCTGTCTCTGTCTGTCTGGCGAGCGCACGCGCCCTATAGCAAAAATCTCTCCAAATAAATAAAGAAAGAAAGAAAGAAAGAAAGAAAGAAAGAAAGAAAGAAAGAAAGAAAGAAAGAAAGAAAGAAAGTGTTGGGACCAGCAGTTAGCGTAATGGCTATGTTGCTGGACTCAAATATAGTCAACGGTGGTTCAAGTCCCAGACCTGGCAGCTTAAACTCACACCGGGTGCGTGTGCATATGTGCCCAAGATCCCAAGAGGAGAATGGAGGAGAAGGGATTGCAGCGTGGCCATCTCCCCTGGGGGGTGATTTCTCGCTTTCTGTCTCTCTATCTCTCTCTATCTTTCTGATGAGCGTATGTGCCCTATAGCAAAAACCTCTCAAAAAAAAAAGTGTCATGATTTTTCCAACAGCCCAATAATATCTATACTGTCTGCTCATCTGATGGTGTCAGTGGACACAAGAACTGAAGACCACAATCACCCTGTAACATCTATACCATCTTCCCTCAAGATGCAATCACTGTTCTGAATTTGGTATTTGTTATTAGCCTTGTGCATCCGTTCATACTTTCTTTCTTGTTTTTGTTTGTTTGTTTGTTTGTTTGTTTGTTTTTAGAGATTTTTTGCTATGGGGCACATGCACTCACCAGAGAGACAGAAAGTGAGAGATCATTTCCTCCCCAGGGAGGGGGGGAGGTGGCCATGCCACAATCCTGTCTCCTCCATTCTCTGCTCAGGATTTGGGCATGTATGCACCTGCACCTAACATAAGTTTTAAGCTGCTGGGTCTGAGACTTGAACTGCAGTTGACTACGTGAGAGTCTAGTGACATAACCATTGTGCCATCTGTTGGTCTTGGCTTGTGGTCTTTAAAATCTTAAAATCTGCATACCTGGATCCTTCTGCAGCTGTTCTTGTGCAACCTACTTTTTCTCACTGAGCTTTAAGTCCTTGACCCTTGGGACCAGCAGATGGCATAGCAATTAAGTTGCTGGTCTCCCACATGGCCAACCACAGTTCAAGTCCTGGACCTGGTGACTTCAAAATCACACCAGGGATATGTGCATGTGTGCCCAGGATCCCAAGAGAATGGAGAAGAGGGTATTGCAGTGTGGTCATCCCTCCAGGAGAAGATGTCTCACTTTCCCTCTCATTGTGTCTGTCTGTTTCTCTCTGGTGAGCACACATACCCTAAGACAAAAACAAACAAAATTCTTTAGGGGAAAAAAAAATCCCAACCCTCACCCGCTCAGGCACTTATGCTGCATCCATTTCCCTCTGTAACGTCTGCTGTTGGAACATCCCACAGTCCCTTATCCTGGGTCGAGGCCACTCATTAACTTCTGTCTTCCAACTGCTGCAATGAATAACCTCAGATGGGTCTCCTGATGCACAGAGGACAGTTCTTCTAGGGACAAGGCCTTCAAATAGTCCTTTACTGTGACATGTAGGGAAAAAAACAGATTTTAGGTGGTAACTCAGTACACAAATAATCTCAACAAAAGTTCTATGAAATAATTCTTGCTCCAACTACCTGCAGTGCATTTTTGACATTCTGACTATTATATTTCATTTTCGCCCCTTATTCATGATAGAGCACATATGCTCACAAATGAAGGAGGGGAGGTAGCAGGTCTGGTCATGCTGCAGGTCCCTGCCTCTAGTCCTCCAGCCTATTGGATCCTGGGCACTAGTGCACATTCCCAACACGTTTCAGGCCGATCGGTTGAGGATTTAAACTGAGGTCACTATGGTTTTCAGCAGTATAGTTTGGCATGCTACTGCCTATGCCACCACGGCTGGGTCCTATTTCATTTTAATTTTATTTTTTATTATTTTTCAAAATTTGCCAGAGGATATATACACTTGCCAGAAAGAGAGAAAGAGATGGAGAAGGAGACAGCACCTCTCCCCAGTGGGTTTCAGCCATGCCATAATCCCTTCACCGCCATAGTCTATCTTGTCAGGATTTGGGGCACACACACCCAGCACGCTTTTCAAGCCACTTGGGAGCCACTTGGGCCAGGATTAGAACTATGATTGACCATGTGGAATCCAACTCCTTTAACCACTAGTCCACAAGTCCAACTTCCTATTTAAATTTTAGATGTTGATCCATAATGGCTTATGGCTCATTATGACCCTCTCCAGCCAGTGGAAATCCTTTTTCTCCCCTTTTATTCACTGAGAATTGCTGGGCTGCAGACAGACGCCTGCTCCACTCCAGCAAACTGCCGAACCCCCCTCCTCTCAGCAGCGAAGGGCTCTTCCTCAAGAACAGGACTGCCCGTGTTGTCAGAAACTGTCTTTTGGGGCCATCTGGTGGGTGTTGGATAATGTCTCACTGAGGTTCTGCTTGGTGCTTCTCTGATTAAAGTGGCAAAGCATGTTTGTGCGTGCTCTGAGCCTTCTTTCTGGACTCTTCCTCATCTTTGAAATGCCTCTCCATATCTTTTACTCGTGCATATTTTTTAAAGATCTGTGTAACTTCTTCATGCATTCCAGATACTAATACAGCATTTCTCCCTGTCTATAGTTTCTTTGTACTTATATTACTGCTTTCTGGTGATATAGTCAGACTCACCAATATTTTCCTACACGATTTTGTGCCTGTTTATGAAATCTTTTTTTTTTTTAAAGAGATTTTTGCTATAGGGAGTGTGTGCTCGCCAGAAAGACAGAGAGACAGAAAAGGAGAAATCACCACCCAGGGGGGATGGCCACGCGGCAATCCCTTCTCCTCCATTCTCCTCTCGGGATCTTGGGCATGCACGCACACGCGCTCAGCATGAGTTTAAGTCACTGGGTCCAGGCCTCGAACCACAGTAGACTACATGGGAGTCCAGCAACATAGCCATTATGCTAGCTGGTAGTCCCTGTTTATGAAATCTTTATGCACTGAAATTCATACATACAACCTCTTACAGTTTCTTCTAACAGCTTTAAATGTGTTTTTTTTGAACTTAGGTCTTCAACTCACCTGCAGTTTAGGTTTGCTTATGATTTAAAGCAAAGGTCCACTTCTACCACATCTGCCACATGGATAACCAGTGTCCTGGCCCTCGCTCCTGCTGACCCGCAGGCTCTATCGTATACCGTGGCTCTAAGTCCAGAAGGCTCTGCTGCTAAGGGGCCTACGTGGTTCCTTTGTGTTATGGTTTGAATATGTCCCCACAAATCCATGTAGTGAGATGTGGTTGTGAGGAGATTAGGAGGGTGAAAATTAATCCCACCATGGTGGTGAAAGGTGGGGACTTTGGAGGTAATTAGGCTCAGATAAAGCCATCAGGGTGGGGCTCCATGACTGAACCCTGGGGGGTTTATGAGGAGAGGGGATTAGACACACATGTAGAGATGCATGCTCTGTTCGCTCACCATGTGAGGCCCTGCATAGCAGTGGGAGCCCGCCAACAGGAAGACCCTCATCAGATGTGGCCCTTGCACCTTGGACCTCTACATCGAGAGCTAAATAAACCTTACTTAAATCAGGTTTCAGGTATTTTCTTTCATTAGCAGCAAATGGACTAGACCACTGGGTTAGCTGGTGTTTCCCTGTGCCAGTACCACACTGCCTTCTCTAACACGGGCACGGTGTGTCCAGGATCTGTGGGGCAGTACCTCCTGTCTTGTCACTCGTTGGGTAATTGTCTTAGCTCATTGCTCTCCCATGTAAATTCGTAGTCAGTTGATAAGTTCTCCTTGCCCCCACACGCTGCTTAGATTTTCATTAGTACAGCAAGAATACTTGGGGACAATTCACATTTTCCACGTATACTGTTTCATTTATATCAACTTTCTTCAAGGGCTTTCAAAAATTTTTGGTATTTTCTCAATAGGAACGGTATCCGTTTTACTTTTTATTCATAAGGACTTTATATATTTTGTTGCTGTAAGTGAACTCTTCCTCCCTTCTTTCTTTTTATTGTCAGAAAGCTCCAGCACTTTCAAGAGAGAGACAAAGAGGGACAGAGAGAGACAGCACCTCACAGTGGGGCATGGTTACGCTATAAGCCCTCCGGCATCATTTCTTCATCCTCTTGGGCTTGGCGATCTCACCGAAGGCTGGAAGCCCTTCCGCGGGTCGGATGGCGTGGCCGCCAGAACTGACTTCGCAGACCCTCACCAGGCGGCAGGCCGGGGCTCCCTGATCCCCGGGTGCACGCTCGAGAACACACTGCTGGTCGCAGGGGTGGCGGTTGCCCAGCCATGGCCAACGCAGGACAAGCGTCCCTCGAGGGGGCACAAGCGCTGACCTCGAGGCAGGCGCACGGGCTCAGCAGACCTGCCTGCGCCGCCGGGCGGGGTGCGATCCGCCAGGAGGGAGCTCAGAGAGCGCAGCCGGCCGAGACGCACGCGCTGCCCCACTCTTAGCCGCACGAGGGCGCTGCAGTCCCGCAGACGCGAAGGAAGCAGGTCACAGCGGCCAGACGCGCGAGCCACGGGCGGAGGCCACAGGAGGCCCTTTGTTGCGTTGCTGATGACTCACCCCCACCTCCCGGCCTAGGGTGGAGACAGTTTAGCTGGGCAGACAGGCGCTTACCAGTTCTTTGTGGAATGGCCGCATCGCCCAGCATGCAGCAGTTCTGGATTGCGGGGGCCCAGATTCGGCCAGGTGCGTGGTAGTGAGATCAGGCTCGGATGCCATGTGGGATGGTAGGTTGTTCACGTTTGTCCCTGACCACCTGTTAACGCGGACAGGGCAGAACAATAACGATGGTAGGCAGTTTTTTTTTTTTTTTTTTTTTTTTTTCCCAGGTGTTTGCTGTAGGGTCTGTGCCCTCCACCAAACAAAAATAGAGAGAGGGAAAGTGAGGAATGACACCTTACCCCAGGGGGGCGATGGCCAGGCTGCAAGGATCCTTCATTTTCTTCTTGGGATTTTGGGTATGCATGTGTATGCTCCCAGAGTGATTTTCAAGCCACTGGATCCTGTACTCCAACAGGGAGTCGTCTGTCACACTTTTTTCCCCCTAGGTTTTTGCCATAGGGTGCCCGGTGCTCACCAGAGAGAAGAGAGGCAAAGGGAGGGAAAGAGAGAAATCATCCCCTCCCCCAAGGAGGGATAGTCATACCACAATCCCTTCTACTCTAGGCTCTTAGGGGCACACTGGAGCACAAGCCCAGCAGGAGTTTCTTTTTTGTAGAGGTTTTTGCTATAGGGCAGGTGTGCTAGCCAGACAGACAGAGAGAGACAGACAGAAAGCGAGAAATCACCCCCCCAGGGGAATGGCCACACCCGCAATCCCTTCTCCTCCATTCTCCTCTCGGGATCTTGAGCACGCACGCATATGCACCCGGCATGATTTTAAGCCACTGGGTCCGGGACATGAACCGTGGTCGACTACATGGGAATCCGGCGACATAGCCATTACGCTAACGCTGGTCCCCTAGCAGGAGTTTTAAGCCGTTAGGTCAGGACACCAACTACAGTTGGCCATGTGGGCATTCAGCCGCCTTAACCACTCATTACCTGCTGGCACCATCAGTCACACTTTTAAGGTTTAAAAAAGTCTTGCCCCAATGAGGTGGAGGTAGGAGCTTTGGTGTGGCTAGGGCTGGTCCACTCTGAACCTGCCCGCTAGGGCGCACATCCCCCAAAGGGCCTGTCTGAGCAGATGTTGGGGGTTAGGAGGGTGTTACCTGCTTGGCACACTTGTCTGCATCCTGCATCCTCAAGGGCCAGGCTTGGATGGAGTTGAGATCAACTTCACTGCTATCCCCCCCCCCCCCCCCCACCCCCCCCCCCCCACACACACACACTGCCCTGCCTCATGCCATGGAGTCACAGGAAAGGAGTCTGGGTAGCTGCTCTGCTTTACTCTGTACCTGCCAGGGTCAGTCCATCTCCCACTGAAGGGCCTTCTGAGATCGTAGGCATTAGGATTTTGGAGCAAGGCCTAGCCACACCCTAGGTGTGTAGATACCTACTCTCCTTAGAGAGACAGCTCTTGGCCTGCCACTGGGCTTTAGCAGAAACTGAACTGTTAACCATGGGCCACCAAGTTCTGTGCAGCCTGAGCTGCCCATCATGAAATGGGCATTATCTGACCCAACCAGCTATAGAATTGGGCGTGCTCATCATCAGATGGGAATGGTATATTCATGACTGAGAAGGTCCTAAAGACTCAAGTAAATTACTTGAAACGGTGGCTCAAATGCCCAGGTGCCTGTCCATCCACTCTACCTTCTCTCTGTCACTCTGCACCTGCACATCGATATCACATGCAAAGGTATGAAATTGGAACTTCACCTCACACCAAGTGCAAATAGAGCTAAAAATAGATTAATAAATACTTAAATGTTATATATTTAACTTAAAACTATAAAAATCTCAGAAAACAACATGGGGGAAATTTTTATGACATTGATCTGGCAGTAATTTATTAGATATGACACTAAAAGCCCAATAAAAAAAAATAGAGTGCTTCAAACTCATAGAAAGTAGAATGATGGTGAGACCAGCAGATGGCATGGTGGTTAAGGTGTTGGATTCCCACATGACTGACCATGGTTTGAGTCCTGGGCCTGGCAGCTTAAAAATAATGCCAGGCACATAGGTGTGTGTGCCTAAAATCCCAGGAAGAGAATGGAAGAGAAGGGATTGTGGTGTGGTCATCCTCCTAGGGAGTGATTTCTTACTTCTTCCTCACTGTCTCTCTCTGGTGAGTGCACACACTCTATGATTAAAAACCTTACCAAAAAAAAAAAAAAAAGTAGAATGATGGTTGCCAGGAACTAGGGGAAGAGAGAAATGGGAAAAGTTTTTTGTTGTCCAGTGGGTACAGAATTCCAATTTGCAAGATAAAAAAGGTCTAGAGATCTATTTTATCAATGTAACAATGTAACATAGTGAACACTACTGATTTATACACCTAAAAATGGTTAGGATGAACCTCTCAAAAAAAAAATGGTTAGGATGATTAATTTTATGTTAAGTATTTTCTACCACAATTAAAAAATGTTAAAGATCACACATTAAATGATTCCATTTATAAGCATGCCTTATAAGATATTGTGAGTTTAGTTCTAGACCACCACAACTAAGTGAGTTTTTTAGTTTCCCAATCCATAAATTTTTGGTGTCTGGTTCCTATGAAAGTTATGCTTATACACTGTAATCTATATCGAGTATGAAATAGCATTATGTCTAAAAATGTACATGCGTTAATTAAAAAGAGTTAATGGCCCAAAACGCTAATGAATCTCTGAGCCGTCAGTGAGTCATAACCTTTTTGTTGGTGGAGGGTCTTGGCTTGAGGTTGACGACTGGTGATTGATCAGGGTGGTAACTGCTGAGGGTTGGGGTGGCTGTGACAATTTAAGAAAATAAGACAACAGAAGTTTTCACGACGATGGACTCTTCCTTTTATGAAAGATTTTTTTGTAGCATGTGATATTGTTTGATAGCATTTTACCCACAGTAGAACTTCTTTCAAAATTAGAGTCAATCCTTTCAAACCCTTCTGTTCCTTACCAACTCGGTGTGTGTAATATTCGAAATGCTTTATGGTCAACGATGTTTGCAGCGTCTTCACCAGGAGTAGATTTCATCTCAAGAAACCACTTTCTTTGCTTATCTTTAAGAAGCAAAATTTCATGTGCAAAAGTTTTACCATGAGGTTGCAGCAATTTGGTCATGTCTTCAGGCTGCCTTCTATTTCTGATAGTTTTCTTGCTATTTCTACTACCTCTGCAGTTCCTTTGTCACTGAAGTCTTGAACTCATCAAAGTTATCCATGAAGGTTGGAACTGACTTCTTCCAAACACCTGTTAATGTTCATATTTTTAACTCCTCACATAAATCATGAATGTTTTTTTTTTCTTTTCTTTTTATTTTTTGAGAGTTTTTGTTTTGTTTTTGCTATAAAGCATGTGCACTTGCTGGAGACACAGAGAGAGAAGGCGAGAAATCACCTTCAAGGGGAACGGCCACAACACAATCCTTTCTCCTCCATTCTCCTCTCGGGACTTTTGGTGCACATACACATGTGCCCAGTGAGAGGCTCAAACCACTGCGTCCGGGACTGGACTTGTGGTCAGTCATGTGGGAGTTCAGCATCTACCACTACACCACCTGCTGACCCCCACAAATGTTCTTAATAGCGTTCCGGAAGGTTGCCAACTTACCGTGCCCAGATACAGTAGAGAAATCACTATATGGCAGCCATAGCCTTATAAAATAATAACTCTCAAAAGTCAAAATTATTCCTTGACTCATGGGCTACAGAATGAATGTTGTATCAGCAGAGATGAAAGCAACATTCTTTTTTGCACATGTACATCAGAGATTTTGGGTGACCAAGTGCATTGTCTGTAAGCTGTGATATTTCAAAAGGATTTTTTCTTTTTCTGAGCAGATCTCAACTGTGGGCTTAAAATATTCGGTAAACCATGCTATAAACAGATGTGTTGTCATCCAGCTTTGTTATTCCATTCCTAGATCACAGAGTAGATTTAACATAATTCTTTTTTTTTTTTTTTTTTTTTTTTTTTTTTTTAGTTTTCGCTATAGGGCGCGTGTGCTCTCAAGAAAGACAGAGGGAGACAGAGAGACAGAAAGCGAGAAATCACCCCCCAGAGGGGATGGCCACACTGCAATCCCTTCTCCTCCATTTTTCTCTCGGGATTTTGGGCATGCACACATACGCACTCTGCGTGAGTTTAAGCCACCGGGTTCGGGACTCGAACCACGGTTGACTACATGGGAGTCCAGCACGTAGCCATTATGCCAACTGCTGGTCCCATAATTCTTAAAGACTCTAGGATTTTCAGAACAATAAATGAACATTGGTTTCAACTGAAAGTCATCAGGTACGTTAGCCCCTAACCTGAGAGTCAGCCTGTCTTTTGAGACTTTGTTTGAAGCCTGGCATTGACTTCTCTCTGGCTATGAAAGCCCTAGATAGTATCTTCTTCCCATATAAGACTGCTTTGTCTACACTGATAATCCGTTATTCAGTGCAGCCGCTGTCAATGATCTTCACTGTATTTCCTGGATAACTTTCTGTAGCTTCTACACCAGCACTTGCTGCTTCACCTTGCCTTTTCTCTCTTTCTTTCTTTTCTTTTCTTTTCTTTTTCTTTTTTTTTTTTTTTTTTTTTTTTTTTTTTTTTTTTTTTTTTTTTTTTTTGGTGAGAGGTTTCTGCTATGGAGCGCATGTGCTCACTGGAAAGACAGAGAAAGACAGGGAGACAGAAAGCAAGAAATGACCCCCCCAGGGGGGATGGTCAAGCTGCAATCCCTTCTCTTCCATTCTCCTCTCGGGATCTTGGGCACGCACGCACATGCGCCCGGCGTGAATTTGAGCTGCTGGGTCCAGGACTCGAATCACTGTCAACTACATAGGAGTCCAGCGATGTAACCATGACACCATCTGCTAGTCTCTCACCTTGCATTTTTGTATTATAGTTATGGCTTCTTTCCTTAAACCTTATGAACCAAATCTCTCTCAGCCTTCATTGCATTGAAGAGAGTTAGGGTCTTGCTCTAGATTAGACTTTGGCTTAAGGAAATGTTGTGACCCGTTTGATCTTCTATTCAGACCACTAAAACTTTCTCCACGGCAGAAAGAAGGCTGTTTCACTTTCCTATCATTTGCTTGTCAGTGAAATAGCACTTGTAATTTCCTTCAAGTACTTTCCTTTTGCATTCATTCAACTTAGCTATCTCTCTGGCCCAAGAGGCCTAGCTTTGGGCCTATCACTGATTTTGAGATGCTTTCCTCACTAAGCTGAATTCTTTCTAGCTTTTGATTTAAAGTGAGAGATGTGCAACTCTTTTTTCACGTGAACCCTTCGCAGACATTGCGGGTTACTGAGTGGCCTGGCTTCAATATTGGTGTATCTGAGGGGCTAGGAAACCTGAGGAGAGTGAGAGAGATGGAGAAACAGCCAGCTGGGGGAGCCGTCAGGATACGAGCAACACTTACTGCTCACCTTCACGGTCTCATATGGATATGGTTCACGGAGCCCAGGCTTGTCACAGTAGTGACATCAGTGGTCACTGCTCACTGATCGCCATCACATATGTAATAATAATCATAACGAAAAAAGTCTGCAATAGTGTGGAGATTGCCAAAACGTGACACTGAGACAGTACGTGAGCACTGTTGCTGTAAAATGGCACTGGCAGACTTCCTCGATGCAGATTGTCACGAACTTCCAATTTGTAAAAACTGCTGTCTGCGATGCGCAGTAACGTCAAGCATAGTGAAGCAAGGTGTGCCTGTAAGTGAAATGTCCATAGAGACGAAATGGAGACCAGTGGTTTCCTAGGGCTGGGGGGAGTGGGAAGCTTTGAAGTGACTTCTAATAAGTGGGAAGGTTTTGGGGGCGGGGGGAGGGTGATGAAAGTGTTATAAAACTGGTTTATGACGACCGTTGCATAACTCTGAGTACACTTAAAAAACAAAAAAGCGTACACTTTTAAAAGGTGAATTGTGTGGTATGTTAATGATTAATATATCTCAAAAGCTGCTTAATAGGGGGAGGGTGTAAATAGTGAGACCCCCAAAATGGAACTAGAGAAATGGGAGGCAGGAGGAACGACCTGTGTGGGGAGGGACAAGCTGGGGGACAGGGCGTGCAGATCTCAGAGAGGGGGAATAGCTTGTGAAAAGTAAACTTCACACATTTTACTTTTTGTGAGTGATGTAACCTGCTCTTCTTTTTCCTCATAAAAAAGTCTGTAATATCCACATTATTTGCAGCAGCTTTACGAGTTACACCTGTGCATGCTTTTTTGTTTTGTTTTTAATTCCAGAGGGTGTGTGCATGAGTCAGAGAGAGAGAGAGATAGAGAGAGATAGAGAGAGAGAAGGATTCCCCAATGGGGTGTAGTCATGCCACAATCCCTTCCTCTCCATCCCTCCATCTCATCAGGATCCTGGGCATGCACACACATGTGCCCAGCATGTTTTCCATGCTGCCAGGGCAGGGCTGGGATTTGAACCAAAGCTGGCCTTGTGGAATCTGGCTTCTTGTACACAGCACTTAGCCATTGAGCTGCACTGCCAGCTTGTATTTTAGCTGTGACCGCTGCTGAACCTGACCCCAAGGAGACCCAGTGGCTACACCTCGTGCTGGGTCGGCACGTGAGGGGTCCTCAGCATATTAACCAATTGGAGTGTGAATAAAGGAGTGAGCAGCATGGAAACAGATTTAGAAGAGGAAGATTTGCACTCTTCCCCCTGCTGTCACACTTCCTCTCCTGCTTTGCCCAAATCATCTTCAGCCGATTTCTAGCAAAGAGTTGATGCCACCTATCCCAGGGGTTCTGCATTCCAGTGAACAAGGACTTCCTAGTCACCAAGCACCTGTGCTAAATATCTTGCTGTCTGCTTTTTCCTCATTTAATACTCATGACAATAAACTACCACGATGGTAACCTTAGAGCCTCACTCTACAGATTCAGAGAGCTGAGTGGTTTGTTCGAGGGCACACCGAGGATGTGGCTGTCTAGGACCAACCCAGACCTCTCTCCAGAGCTTCCTACTACCCTTTAGTTTCTGGAAACCTCCAGTGCTTCAAGTTCCATGTATGAAAGTCTAATGGTGGAATTTTAGGCCCCAGTGGGGGATGGGAGTGCAGAGAGGGTCTTTGGGACAATAGTTCTCTCTGTTGTGAACCCCATTTCATCAGGTGTTTCTGTGAAGCCCACAGAAGTCCTGGGAGCATTGTTTGAATCCTGAAAGTGGGCGGAAGAGAAGGCTGCCCTCTCTGGAGAGGACAGGTCTAGTCAGGCTCCACGGCAAGGAGCCGAAGGCAGAGCAGTAAGCAAAGCGCCCACACCCAGACCTACCCAGCCCCAGCCTGCCCTGGCTCCCTGCCAAGGGAAGCCGTGCTGGCTGCCGTGATGGGGGCCGACCATGCCCGGCAGGGCTAGTGATAAGGGAGAGTCCCTGAGAAGCACCCACACCCTGGCCCTGGGCTCCCTTGGTTGGTACATAGAGAGCCCCTTCTCCTCCCCTCAGAGCCCTCTGGACATAGGCCCACACTTAGCCCCTTTTCATTCACATCCATCCAAGCCCTTACTCAGGGTCACACCCACATTCAAGCATGGAAAACTACTCATCTGTTCACATGTGTGCTCACATGTGCATGGACACACACAAGTGGAAACTGTCTTAAGCATGGATCAATGGCTGCATATAACAAAAATTAACTCAAACAACTGCAAGCAAAGTAGCGGTCTGATGGAACTGGAATGCATGGTGCCAGAGAGGACACCCTCAGTTTGCACAAGCCCCTACCTGCAAAAGAATGGAGGTAGGCCAGGCTGGAGGAAGTGGAGGAAAGTGGAGAGGGCAGCAGGGCAGGGGAAGTCAGCCCCAAGCACAAACTGCTCTCCCTTGGAAGAGGGGAGCTCTGGGTGGGAGAGTTGCCCTGGAGAGGAGGATAGGCCTCCACCAGGGATTTCCCAGACTGCTCCCTCCCCTTCAACACACTCCCAAGACCCACAACCCCACCTTCTCGGCACTTAGCAGGTGAATTGAAGGCTGCACAGAGCCCCAGTGTGTTCAAGGACAAAAGAAAGAGAATCACAACCCAAATTTCCCAGTTTTCTGAAAGGTTCTGGGGCTTACTTTCCTCCTGGTGTCTCTCAGCTCAAGGTTTTGTTTTATTTTGTCCCTAGTGGCAGCCCTTTTCTGACCTTGAATTTGTCCCTACTCTCCACTTCCCTCCAACAGTGCAGTTTGCAGCCCAAGGCAAGCTCCTTGGGTCAGAACAAAGCTGTCCCCCACAGATCACACCCAGATAAGATGTGGGCAGCTCCTCACGATATTAAACACAGACTCCATATGACCAGCTCTTCTACCTGGGTAAATAGCAAGAAAAATGGAAACATGTCCATGCAAAGCTTCGTACACGAGTGCTCATAGTAGCATTAATCACAGTAGCCAAAATGTGGGAACAGCCCAGATGTCCATCAAGTGACGAATAGACAAGCAAAATGTGGTATATCCAGACAATGAAATGTTATTCAACAGTAAAAAAAATACAAGTCCTGACGCATGCTGCCACGTGGGCAATCCTTGAAAACACTGTGCTAAGGGGAGGAAGCAGGACACAAAAGGTCTCACATTGTATGACTGTACTTACGTGAAGTATTCAGAACTGGCAAAACCATAGAACAGAGTAGATTAGTGATTGCCAGCAGTGGAGGAGAGTCTGGGGTTCTTTCCGGAGGCTCGAAAGTTAGATATTGGCAATGGTTGGGCAGGTCAATGTGCATACTGCAGTCTCTTATGTGTGAGGGGTGCATTCCAAGGCCTCCTCAGTAGATGCCTAATCCCATGGGTAGCTCTGAATCATGTATCTACATTAATAGTATGCTTTTCCCTATATGTATAGACTTACAATAAAGTCTTCTTTTCTTTCTTCCTTTTTTTTTTTTTTTTGGAGAGGTTTTTCGCTATAGGGCGTGTGCGCTCGCCAGACAGACAGAGAGAGACAGAGAGATAGAAAGCGAGAAATCACCCCCCAGGGGGGATGGTCACGCCACAATCCCTTCTCCTCCATTCTCCTCTCGGAATCTTGGGCACGCACGCACACGCGCCCGGCGTGAGTTGTAAGCCACCGGGTCCGAGACGCGAACCGCGGTCGACTACGTGGGAGTCCAGCGACATAGCCATTACGCTAACTGCTGGTTCCCAAGTCTTCTTCATAAATTAGGCACAGTAAGAGATTAATGACTATTAATGAAATAGAACTGTTACAACACACTGTAATAAAAGTTATGTGAACATGGTCTTTCTGTCTTTCTCTTTCTCTCCCCAAATAATTTCTTATACTGTACTCACCTATTTTCATATTGAAATTGACCATGAGGAACCAACACTATGGGGTGGGAGGGCTATGTACACACATGTGCATGCGCACACACGGAACAGAACACACATGCACATACATGTGTGAGTGTCTGTGTGTCTGTGTAGATTGCATCCCTGCTCCTTCCAAACCCTCCAAGGGCTTTCTATCTCACTCAGGGTAAGACCAAAGACCTGGTGGTGTCTGCAGTTCCTTCCACCGAGCTGCTTCTCCGACAACTCACGCCCACCCAGGCTCACTCCCCCACAGCCACACTGGGCCGCGGACCCCAGGACCTTTACTCTAGCTCTTGCTCGGCCTAGAAGGTTCTTCTCTGTGGGAAGACCCACCTCTCACCTCCTATGTGGAAAAAAGGGAAGTGGACTTTTCCTTCATCTTTACACACAGAGTTGCTCTCCAGCTAGTAAAAAATAGAGCAAACTCTGCCTTCAGAGCATAAACTGTAATGTCGAAAATTGAGGACTATGACTAAATTAAATCAGTCCCTCAGTGTACTGAATCCCTTTGTTCCTCATCAATTTTATTTTTATAAATCTACGAATCTATGCACCTAAAGAACATATTTTAGGTACATGAGGTTTGGTACCTATGCACTGAAGGAAGAGGCATAGGTATTCATGATAAAGGAGAAAATAATCCATAAACTCATGTAAAATAAAACAATTCCATATTTAAGTTATGTTAAAATAATTCAAAATAAATAGGATAAAATAAGAGTGAGTTTTTCCATGTTAATGGCCATCTGGGCCCCTAAATAACTCAGTTCTCTGCACCCCTTCTGCGGGGAAAAAAACAAAAAAGACACTGCTGAAAATCAAATGACCCCTGCAGGGGAGACTCGAATACAGAGGAAACAGGCAGAAATGTTTCCAAACTAATGTACAGAAAGGTAGGAATGAAAAATAGGGGTGACGTAATGAGAACGTAGGACACATTTACCTGGCGTAGTGGCAGGAAAGGAGACAGCGGAGCCTGGCCTCCCTGTGGTGGTGGCTGCACGAGACCAGGTGTGTCCTGCCTCTACCATGTTGGTGCACTGGGTGCCGCCGCCACAGCAGTTTGAGCAGTGTGCAGACCATGACCTCATCCATGACGTGTGCATCAGGAGAATGGGTGCAAGGAGCTGAGGGAGGGGGGTCCAGAGGACAGGTCAGGGCCACCAGCTGCCCCCAGCTTATCTAAAGGGCTCAGGGTAAGCTTCCTATTTTCTTTTTTCCTTTTAGAGAGGAGGAGGAGGGAGACAGAGAAAAGGATGGGTATTCGGAAGGGATCTCACTATTGCAATCCTCTGCCCCAGCCTCCCAGCTAGGGCCCATTCAGACTGGCTCAGGATCGGAACCTGGGCCTCCCATGTGGCCTCAGCCTGCAGCCTGTTGGTCACAGCTGGGCCACCTTTCCCACTTTCTTGCTGAGCCTGGCCCTGCTTCTTTGCTCCTAGTCGACCTGCTCCCCTCCACACAGCCTCCATAGGCACCTGCAGCCAGACTCTCACATCCCCTCACCCCTCCCTTCTGCTTTCCCCCCCCGAGGCCTGCTTGGAAGAGGGGCTTTTCCAAGCTAACGTTTTCTAAGTAATACTGTCCTGCACATGGCATGAAACTGCAAGTTCAGGGCACACAGTGAAGAGTGGGTACCCCCCTGCTGCCTCAGGCACCGGTTGTGCTGACTTCTTGTGAGTGCCCAGAGCCCGCCCTTGTCTGGGCTGCACGTACATACACCCTCACCTTCGGTGGCACTCTGCTCTTCCCCTTAACTGTGCCAGTCCTTCCTTATCTGTGTATGGTGTTCCTCATTCCATTTAAAGGTTGTATCCTTTCCCATTGTATGACACATTGTAATTTATTAATCTGATCCAGGAAGGGATTTTAAAAATATTAATAGTGTTAGCACTTAGGGGTATTCACTTTTCCAAGCAAATAAGGAGACATTATCATCCCAATATACCGATGAGAAAATTGAGGTTCAAGGAGAACTGACAGCTTATGAGACGCTTCACAGCTCCAAAGGGCTGGAAGCAACTTTGAATCCAAGCCCAGGCTGGAGCACTCCCTGTTGCTAAAAGGCCTCCATGCCACCACGTGTTTCCAATCTAGGCTTCAGGCCTGACCTTTAGACCAGGGCATTCGTCATCCCCGACAGTGCTGCTGGCATGTCTGAAGCTTCCTAATTGCAGCATGTCCCCAAATCCAACTCCTCACTTCCTTCTAAGCCCACAGTCATCTGCCCTTTCCTCCAGTAGGTCTCAGGTTTGCCTCTCCCTGACGTGGTGCAGTTTCACTATGGTGCAGTAGCTGAGCGTTTACAACAGCCTTTACTTCTGGAAACCTCTTGGTGAGAGGGGAATGGGGAGTATTACCTTGTACGGGGCTGGATCCCTGAAGGCTGGCTCAGTCCTGGGCAACTGCTGTGCTGGGAACCCAGACCCTGATCGCACCACACCGGGGAGGACCTGATAGCCTCTCCTTTGGGAGGAGATTAGGGTTAAGGTCATCAGGGTGGGGACCCCCATGACTGACTCCTGGTCAGTTTATAAGGAAAGGAAGGAGATGGAGACACAGAGACATAGGTTTGCACGTCTCTGTCCTCCAGCTGTTGTAATGCAGCCAGATGACCCTTCCTAAACGTGGCCCTTGGACTTGGGTCCTCCAAACTATGAGCTGAATAAGCTTCTATTTTCATAAATTACCCAGACTCATGTATTTTCTCTTCTGAGCAAAGCACAGATTAGAGCACCAGGGCATGCTTAGGGCCAGCTGCTCCCTGAGCACCTCCTCCACCTCTTAGTCAGGCCCGGCTCCCCCTCCTGGTGTCCCCATGGGCAGACCTCCCAGGTGCTGCCTCCCCCAGCACTTGTCTCTTCTAGGCAGACTGTGCCCCAGCTGTGCCAGACCTACACACAGCACACAAACTTGGGAATCACACAGACACAGACCTTGCTGAGACTTCAGGGCTCAGGCCTCCTCTTCTGTAAACTGGGAGGAAAGCTACCCAACCATGCAGCTGTTGGCTTGGAGTGAAGTGGAAAAGCACTTACGAGGGACAAGGTCTTCGTAGGCTCTTTTTAAAAATATTTTTAAATTTTAATTTCTTTTATACATTTAATTGCTATACATCACCACAGATTATAAGGTGAATTTACCCAACATGAATACACTTCACACCAGTCCAGTTGAGGGTACTTTACATGATATCATCAACATAATCATCCATTTCTGTGTCTTGCCTCTCAATTTTTCTCCTTGATTCCTTTCCTCACACACACTCCCTTCTCACCCTCTTCCCACACTGACACCTTTATCCATAACCATTTTTAAAGCTTCTATGTCCTCTAATCTTTCAGTTTCTGCCATAGAGTGTGGATAGACAGCACACATTAAGTGGAGACATACGATGTCTCTTTTGCAGCCTGGCTTGCTTTACTCAGTAGTAAATCTTCCCTCTTCGTCCACTTTCTATCAAATGCTAGGGTCTTGTTGCCGTTTATGGCAGAATAGGATTCCATAGAGATATGTGCCACACTTTTTCAAACCACTCTTCTGTTCATGAAAATTTGGGTTGGTTCCTTGTCTTAGCAATCGTGAATAATGTTGTAATAAACACGGATGTGCAAGCACTTTTCTGTCTGAGCATTCTCCTGTCCTTTGGGTAGATACCCAGGAGTGGGATTGCTGGATCATATGGTAGTTTTATTTGTAGGTCTTTGAGGAACCTCCATGTTGTTCTCCACGGTGGCTGCACAAATTTACATGTCCTGTAGGAGAGTTCCTGTAGGCTCTTAATGCATCACAATCGCTCCTTGCCTGCACTGTCAGCTCCTTGCAGGCAGGGGCCTGGCTTGGCTTTTCTGTGTGTTGGTCTTTTGGTAAAACCTCACCTTGCTTCCCATAGGATGCAAATAAGTTATCATAGAAAATATGTAGGAAAAAATGGGAGTAAAGATAATACTGATACAACTGGCCCCAAAACAACAGGCATCCACTTCATACAGGAAGGAAATGGAGAAGTGGACAGAGATGCAGCTCTCACACAAGGCTCTGCAAGGCTGCCTATGTGGCAAGGTGCTGGGTTTGTATCTGGAGACCTCCCTGAGGACCAGGGCACATGTGATCATGATTCAGGGCTGTCTGGGCCTGGGGGTGGGTTACAACATGATGACCCTGTTGGGGCTGCTGTCTTTATTCTCTTCTCAGAATAAAGACATAAACTCTAAAAAGTAAATAAACAAAAAAAGAAGCAGAGGTCTTTGTAGTTGGGTCTCTTCCTTCTAGAAACAGCTTAGTGTTAAGCAGGAACTAGAGCAAGGAGGCTACCCTTTGGCTCTAGCCCCCATATCCCCTGCCGGAATGCGGCAGCTCCTTGCCACCATGGCAGATGCAGACCAGACCAGGCCTGAGGGCCTGGGAGCTAATGAACACAGAGCCAAAGGGTCTTGGCGCCCCCTGACCCTGCCTTGCCTCAGACCCCCTGCTGCTAACACCAGCCTGTCCACAGCTGTGCTGCTGCTGGGTGATGGGCAGCGTTGGTTGTGGTCCAGCATCTCGGGGGCTGCTGGCTGCTATCCATACCAAGCATCGCTGTCTGCTCCCCAGTTCTCACTTGGTTAAATGCTAAGGAAATCTAAGCGCAACTAGATGAGGAAAGCAAAGTCGCTATTGCCCTTTCTTCCTCTGCTCAACGGCTATTGGCCCGAGCACTCTCAGGAAAGCGCGCCCAGCACGGAAAAGGCGATGTTCTCCCGGGAGAGCTGCAGAGTGAACAGGCCGTGCTGAGAGTGAAAAAGAACACCCCAGCTGGCCGCCAACTTTCCCAAGCAGCAAAAGGAGTCTGGCCCAGGGCCACCACTTGATGACAAATTTGCTCCCAGAACCACCAAACACAGCACTTTCTGTGTGGAACACAGCTATTATAGCACGTTCCAGGGGCCAAGGAGGCTTTACCTCCATGTGTGGGGAGAGACCAGTGGGGGGCTCCTTCACAGTCACCCGTGGTCGGCTGTCCATCCTGCCCCTTGCTGAGAGTCACACGAACAACTGAGGAACCTCTGCCAAGTGTGTAGCAAGCAGTGCTGCTGGGGCTCAGGAAAGGGCTGTGGGACCACAGTGTAGTCAACATACGTGGAACTGCAGCTTTCCTCAGCTTTACTGAGGTCTAATTGATAAATAAACTATTTAAGTTGTATAGTGCAGTACACATATATCTTGTGAAAGAACAGCCACAATTAAAATAGCAAATCTACCACCTTGTACAGCTGCCTATTTTGAGTGTATGCTGAGAAAATATAAGATCCAGCCCTAGCACAAATCAAGTACACATTGTTATTCACCATGTTGTCCCCACATCCCTAGAACTTATTCCTCTTATTTCTGAAGTTTGTACCATTCACCAACTCCCTCACCCCAAGGCCCTGGCAACCACTGTCCTACTCTTTGGTACCATGAGTCTGACTTTATTTTTTCATTGCCAGAGGGTGTGTGTGTTCACCAAAGAGAGAGAGAGAGAAAGAGAGAGAGGGAGGGAGAGAAAGAAAGCACCCCCAATGGTGCGTGGTCCCACTGTAGTCCCGTCTCCTCCATTTCTCTCCTCAGGATTTGGGGCACACATGCACATGTGCCCATTGTGCATGTGCATTTTCAAGCCACTGGGGTGGATATTTGAACCAAGGTCAGCCATGTGGAATCCAGCTTCCGTAACTGCTAGGCTATGAGGCTCGCCCAAGAGCTTGACTTTCATAGACGCCATGTGGAATTCGTGCCATAAATCCATTGTCTATCTTTATTCTCACAACAGCCCTATTAGGTATTGCTATTACTCCTGGTTTCCAGGGAAGTAAACTGAAGTACAGAAAGGTTAAGCAACTTGCTCCAGGTCCCACAGCAAATCTGCATCACAGAGGGGATTCATCTACGGCCTGGCTGTAGTCCAAGCTCTTAATACTTGAGTGAAATGAAATGAAAGTAAATGGATGCAGAGAAATGAAATGCCTGGCTTTTGAGGATCTCACAGCTGTACCAGGAAGAAAAGACTCCTGTTTATGAAAGAACTGCCTGTTGATCCAGCTGAAATTTCCTGACACATGCCAGAATGGGCTGAATGCCCCAAGGAGCTTAGAGTCTGGACCTGCCATGCACTGAGATGGTCTGGCACATGGGGCCTGATCCACAGGGTGATGTCTAGCAGGACAAATCTGAGGTCCCAAGTCTTGGTTTGAAACACTCTCTGCCCGAGCAGACAACTGTGCAGAGCAACTCTTCCCTGTGGCTAGAAATACTGTCCTGAGGAGCCACCATCCCAGGTGTGTGGGGAGTTCCAGGGTGCGAGATGTCCCCTGAACCCCAGCACCATGTGTTCCCACCTGGGGCTGGGCCCCATTTCTGGCAGTCATGACTTAAATCAACAAGGGGTTAAAGTGAAATGGAGTGGGTCCAGGGGGCAGAGGCGTCTAGGCTGGATGCATGAGGAGGGCTGGTAAGGAGGCCATGTACCTCCTCCATGAGTACCACACAGGTGTGCCGACTCGGCCTAGCTCACATCAGGGGCAGGGTGGGCCCCACCCCCCCCCCCTGGAGCCTGTGGGGCTGTGTACGCATGTGCACGTGTGTGTGTGCATGTGTGTGTGTGTGTGTGTATGTGTGTGTGTGTGGTCCACTCACTGGCAGGTGAATGCTCCTTAAGTGGAATGAGGAAATACTCAGGGGGCTATGTGATATGTGCTTTATTTCAGGCCCTCAGCCAAGGAACTGGGCACCAGGAGGTGCAAGGTCTTTGCCCCTTGGGCTGTACCCTTTGGTCAGCAGGGAAGGAGAGAGAGAGAGAAAGGGGCAGGGGGAGGAAGGAATCCCATTCCTGTTGTTGGGAAACTAAATGCCCAGGTCACATTGAAGTTATGCATTAATTGGGAGTTGTAGGTGAGAAGTGGGGCTCCTGTATAAGGGGCCCATGTGCCCTGGTTTCCCCAGAGCACTCTGTTGGCACCTGTGGTCCCCATGGAGTAACTTGTGGGGGTTCTCATATTTCCTAAAGTGTCCTGGGTTTGGTACAGGTAGTGAGGGGCACACCCCCACCCATGGCACATGCACATGCACTGATGTATGCCCACCCCAAGGAGGTCCTCTCACAACTGTTCTGTTGCTAATAACAGGAATACCCAAGTCTGGTACTACAAATGAGGTTTATTTGGCTCATGGTTTGGAAGTCCAGGGTCCATGGGCTACATCTGGTGAGGGTGTTCTTGCTGATGGGACACCTGGCTGGGCGCAGCCCAAGCAGAGCAGGTCAGAGTATGTGTCTGTCCAAGTCTCACTCCCTCTCCTTTGGAACCCACCAGGAGTCAGTCATGGGGCCCACCCGAATCTCCCCCAAAGGCTCCACCTCTTAATTCCATAGTCGGATTAAGTTTCCCCTTAATACCTTCACAATACAACCAAAATTCCAACACACGGACTTTTGGGGACACATTCCAAACTTGATGACATCTTGTCCAGAAGGAGCCAGGTCATCCCTGTTCTACCCCCTTGGCAAGCCCTGGCTCTTAAGGCCTTTCACAGACTCTAGCTGGAAAAAGCAGGTCACCCTGGGGGATCCTGGCCACAGCAGTGGGTGGCCTGCTGCCCTCCAACCCCTGCTCAGAGGAGGGAGCCAGGACAGATGACCATTGGCACTGTGCTGGGCTCTGGAGCCCCATCTTGGCCGGCCGCCACTTCCTGGCTGTGTAGCTCTTACCCACTCCATGACCTCTAGGGCTCGGTTCAGGGTGGCCTCCAGGAGAAGCCCAGCCTTCCTGGGCAGGATGCCTGGTCGTGGCGTCCTCCTATGCTTGACAGTGTCCTTAGTGCTCGTGTGAGCCTGCCCCTCCTCACACCGCCCCGAGCCGGGTCAGCAGCATGGCCCGCACATGGCCGCAGGGGATGCACTGTGTGGGGAGGGTATTGAAGAATGGATTTACTCTCCAGGGCCAGGGAGCAGAGGAGGCTGGGGCAGGGTGGCCAGGCTGGCTCTCATGAAGATTTGTTCCCCCTTGGAATCTGGATGACCAGGAAGGCAAGGGGCCTGTCCCCTGGAGACCGCAGCTGCCAATGGGGCTGAGAGGATTAAGTGGGCAGGGGTGGGCGTGAAGACCACTAGATAATGCCTTAGCAGAAACTTGCTGAAAATCAGCCTTGAGCAGGCCTTGGTGAGCATACATCTGGGCTGTCCTTCCTCAATAGGAGCTGGGATCAAGGTGCTGAGGGCCCAGAGAGAAAAACCCCCTTATATCTACCTGGCTGAACAGCTCTGCAGTCCGCAGTTCAGGGGCCCTGGCTGTCACCTGGTTTCCAGTTGACTGGGCAGGCAAAGCCAGGTGGCCCGCCTCAGTTTGTTCCTCCTGTGGTAGGTGATGTCTGCTCTCCCTATCACTACAGATGCCCCCATGCTTTGTGGGTGTCCCCCCTCCAGTTCCTGGCACTGTGCATGGCCTCTGGCATCACACTAGCCATGGCTGAAGTCCTGGCTTGGCCACCCCCTCCTGTGTGAACTTAGACAACTGACGGGCCTCTGATAAGTCCCAAGGCACGACATCTGGGGAGGGACCAAGCTGGGCAGCCCAGTTGTCCCATTTCATGCATTTATGCACATTCACACAATCCTTGCCCCCAGGGACCTTCTGAGGTCACACAGGAGGCCTGGCCTCCAGGTTCAGGTAGTACAAGCCTGATACCCACAGAGGCTGGGCCTTCCCCAGGCCAGGGAACTTAGGGCCAGGAGCACACACTGACTGATCTGGCTGCCCACTGGGCTCTGCTGCCAGACAGTCCCAGGCTGGGGCTGGGCCTGCCCTGGGCCTTTCCTCAGTCCCAGCTGCCCCAACCCTCTATACACTCTGCCTTGGCTGCACCTCTGGTGGCCTGCATGAGCCAAGTGGGTTCAGAACATGCTTCATAGACAATCTTTATCAGGTTTGAGTCCTAGCCCTGCCACAGATGTGCTGGAGAAGTGACTTCCAAGCCGTTGTCTCCTCCTCTGTGAAATGGGCTGCTGACTTAGCCAGGTGCTTATTCTAGCCTGGCCTTAGCAGGCACCCCATACACGTGGGCACTGGGAAAGGCAGCTGTCAGGGGGCTTAGGGGACAGGCAGCACCCCAAAGCCCTCCCTCTCCTGTGGACTCTGCAGTCTCGCATTCCAGGGCCACCCTCGGGGGCCCATGTACATGCACAGAAGATGGATCTTCCTGGGCAGCCCATGGCATATCCACTCAGGTCCTTTCTTCACTGGAAACCCATATCCTAAAGTGCTTCTGATTTTGAACATTATTATGTTCTGTAGAAGAGAACTGATTCACAAGACACAAATCACTGTGCCGAAACCCTTAAATCTCTTCCCAGCTTCCTGCTGCCTATGGAGGCTGAATCACCGACACACTCTTGTATGCCCCCAGAGACGGGCCCTCACTCAATCTCTTTGTTTTGCTTGAGCTCCACTGTCTTGTTTGTAAGCAGGAGTGATTCACACATGTACCACACACACACACACACACACACACACACACACACACACACACACACCATGTCCCTCTGTGAAGTCTTCTCACATAGGCATACTATCATGGTGGCCAGGGGCCAGGCACAGCCTGAATTATGAGCAGAAATCTCTGTCCATTCGTTGCTGGGAGTAGCCTTGGTCTGGCTCCCAGGCACAGTGACCCAGTGTCCATCTCACTATTTGGCATGGGCTGTAGTGACAGACATGTGTGCTGGGGATGTGGTGAGGACAGAGGCTGACGTGGTGGAAGGGCTGCACTGCAGGGTTGCCTGCCCATCCTCTGCCAAGGGGTCCCAGGGCCATGTTCTCAACAGGGCAGGTGTTTGCACAGAAGCACCCACTCAGGCTCACCTATGTGCTTTCCAAACAGAGATGGGGCTGGGGATGCCCTGACTTCAGAGGCTGACACAGCATGTGGCGCACGAGCCCATCTCTGGGTCTGAGCATGTCCTGGGGGTTCTCGTCCCTCCCGCCAGGCTCTGTAGCCCCTCTTTTCAGAAAGCATGCTGGTGTAGGTGCTGGGCCCAGTGTGCACAGTACTCCTGCTGCAGGGTCCCCCTCAGAGGAGGACTATCATCAGAGGGGACCTTGCCCACTCCTTGAAGCACAGGCACATGTAGCTGGGCCAGGCACAGAGGCAGGCATACCCAGGCAATGATGCCTTGGTCAGGGCCAAGTTTGCACCTAGATGGGAGACAGAATTCTCAGCTGGGCAGATCGACTACGGGGCAAGGCTGTAGCTCAGGCCTTGGCTTCGGGTTCTGAATAGCTCGTCCTTCTGATTCCACCTGGTGTCCCCTCGGCCTCATGCAGGAGAGGGAAGGCCCTGTCATGGGAACAGGACTTTAGCCTGCAGGTGTGCCCGACTCTACCCAGGCAGGTGCGGGCAGGGCTTCTCCACCCTGAATAAGGTACCTCTCTCAGGCTCCTGACACCCCCCACAAACCCACATGCACACACAGTAGGCCCTGTTGGGAGCATGCAGCTCCCTAGCCTGGGCTTAGAATAAAAGCCACTGGTTGCCTAGTGAGGGTATGAGGTGGGCATCTGTGCCATGTTTTATGGCCTCTTTCTTTCCTGCCGCCATCTCCAGCCCCCACCCTCACTCCCCTGGGAACACACCCCCATCTGCCGCACACAAAAGCCCATTCTGGCCTCTCTCTTTGAGACCAGCGTCTCCCTGGAGACTGGCGCCTTCCGGCTGAGCCCCCCTCTCTCCTGCCCCATCCTGGCCCCCAGGCTCCCAGGCATTGGCAGCCCTGCTGCTGCCCTGCGTCCCTGCTCTGGAGCGTCTCCTGTGAGCGAGGGGCCCAGTGACGTGCTCCCCAGGCTCTTTGGGGGGGCAGCTATTTTCTCAGCTGCCCCCCCCGATCCCGGCCCAGTACCACTGTTTGTGCTGTGCCTCTTGCCCCAGTCCAGCTCGGGGCTCTCCCTGCGAAGCCCCCCAGGAACTGCTCCAAACTTGGCATCCTTCTCTTTCCGAGTCACGGCCTGCATACGTACCAGACACTTCCATGGCTGCGCACGTCCTGCTCCTCCAGCGCTGCACTGCTCCGTACTGGGGACTGGTGACTGGGTGACAGAGCAGACAGCGACACTGCAAGCTGACCTGACGCGGTGGTCGTGTGAGCCTTCCTGCTCCACATGTTGGCTGTTTGAACCTCACTTCAGTGATAGGAGGCAGGAAGGTCCCCCATACTAGAGATTAATGCCAGCATTTAAACAAAAGTGTATTTCTGTCATGAGAGAGAGAGAAACAGAGACATGGGGACCCCCATCAGGGTCCTCACGGTGTGACCCACACCCAGCCTCAACCGGCAGGATCACAGACACGCATGTACCCCGCATGCTCAGGTGGTTCCGGGACGTGGGTGAGGACTTCCCCAGGTGGGTCCAGTTTTTACTACTGCGCTGACACCTGGCTCTGACACCGTCATTGTAGGACCAGCTCCCACATCTGGCTGTTGCTGGGCTCGGCTGGGTGGTTCTGGTGGGAGGAGAGTCTCATGGGAGAATCCCAGGTGAGTCCAGCTGCCAGGGGCAGGCCTGCTTTGCATTCTACTCCTGCTGTTGCTGTTATTTATTATTAAAACAACAATAAAATGAAGGTGAAACATACAAAGGTATCTGCATGGTGAGAAGTCCAGGCCAGGTGTCCTCTGATGAGTCTGAGTCACTAACCCTCCCATCAGCAGCCCTTGCAGCTGGCACTAGTGGAGAGTCTCAGCTCAGAAGCACTGGGGCAGCCTGATGCCTCTACACATGGTCACTTGGTCAGGCTCACAGCAGCCCAGAAGGCAGGTGCAATGACTGCCCTATATCACAAATGGGGAAATAGAGGTACAGAAGGGTGAGTGGCTCCAGGCATGTAGCCAACGCTGGCCAGGCACCAGAGCCCATGTCCTCAGGCTGCCTGTGAAAGAGCACCCTATATGGCCAGCTTGTCCCAGGACCCAAAGGACCCTGAACCTGAGGGAACTCACACTGGAGAGACTCACCCAGGACCTCCCTCAGAGTCCTGAAGTCACTGGTTCTTGTTTCAGGCAGACTTCAGCTCAAAGGCAAGCTCCCAGAAACATATCCCCACCCTCAGTTATACCTAGCTCTGACACAAATGCTCCTGTGCCCAAAGCCAGGGCAGGAGGGACAGGAGGGACACACCCCAGCCTGCCTGGAACCAGCAGTGGGGACAGAGAGGGTCCTGCCTCCAGGCTCCAGCAGCCTCACTTTCCACCTGTCTTTCCTTGGGATGTGTCCAGTGAGCAGCCCAGCCAAGGAGCTGCATCCTCCCAGCTCTGCCCTGAGCCCTGCCCTCCCCGAACCAGGTCTGGCTCTCTTGAGAGCCTTCCTTCCTGGCCTCTAGTAACTTCTCTGGGGAGCACAGGCCAGTACAGAGGAGGCAGAAGTGCGGGTTTCCCACTCTGCTAGTGGCCCAAGGGTTCCAACTACAATGACGGAAAAGAAGGTCCCCATTGTTACCAAATAAAGACTGCTGGCTTTCTCTTCCATTTTTCTTCCTTCCTTTCTTACATTTTACTCCTTTTTCTTTTCTTTCTCTTTGTACAAAACAATCCCTATAGCTGGCCAGAGACTCCACAGATGCTTGGCTTTGTTTGCCCTGCTCTAAACACAGTCTGGGAGTCAGGACCACAGAGGGCTGCAGAGACTCCTTGCAGAGTTTGTCAGGCTTGGGGACAGAAGTGAGACAGTGTTGTTAACACCCTGGGCTGGCAATATTGTAGCTGAATCCTCCATTTCTCTGTGCTCAAAAATGCCTCAGCTTCAGCTCGTCACAGCCAGCCCTGCTCAAGGAGGCCAGCTGGCACAATGGCCTCCACCCTGGGCACTGGTTGGTGGCCCTTCTGACACACTGCTGCTGCTCTCTGAAATGAGGCTCCTGCCCAGGAAGGGTGGCACATACTCTCTCAGGAGGAGCCGGTCTGACTCCTTTGTCCTTCCTGAGGGTGGGAGTGAGTGCATGCTCAGCGGCCAGGTTTCCACCACAGCCTGTCCAGGGGCACCTGGGAGGCTCCCTTTGAACAAGTCCAGGATGCACAAACCTGGCAGTTCCTGAGATCTGGAAATGCTGCACATGTAGGCCAGGGACCTGGGTCGGGGTATCCTGCATGTGTGCACATTGTAACTGTTCACTGTGCACATCCACCTGGGAGCAGGTCATGCCCTCCAGGAAGGCCTGAAGGGCCTGCAGGGTCCTTGCCTCCATTCCAACCTAGAGCCTCTTAGGCAAAGCAGGCTCCTGTTTATTGAGGGGTTGGCTTGAACAGATTCAAGTGTGTCTGATAAGGGAGTTGGAGCTCCCTTATGCTGGGAAGGTATCAAGCCAGGGAAGCTGGGGTGGGCAGGACCATGGTGGGCACAGCCATGCAGAGGCTGGGTAGGGATGGTGTCGAGAGGGCCTCAGCTGCTCCTGGCCTCGGTGCCATGATCGATCTGGATGAGAGGCTTGAGCTGCTGCATAGAGACATCTGATGGATTGGCTTCCTATGTTTCTCGGACATCACTCTTTCCTCCTCTGGCACCAGACTTCCCTATGTACGCAGTGGCCTCTGCTCTATCTGAATAAGCTGAAAGAAGCCCTCTGAGCTCTGAGGCTCCTGGGATGGAGGGTTGGGGCCTCGTTAGAGGCAGGATTGCTAATTCCAGGAGCTCCAAACCTGCTCCCTGATGCTCCCTGATGTCAGCATTCACCTGCTGCCTGGGGACAGGAACTCTGCCCTCTATCTACTCCCCCCACCAGCAGACACAAGGCCTGCCCAGCTGGCTCAGCACACTCATGACTCACGCCCACCCTGCTTGCAGGGAGCCCCAGTCCTGCAAGAGGCAGCAGTTGGCACCAGCCAGGGGTTCAGGGACTCCTCTGGATCTCAGTAGTTCCAGGCTCTGTAGGCATGAGCAGGGGATAGCAGGGACCACCAATCACACAGGAATCCCCATGGAATGCTCTTCCCAGCTGTACTGCTGCTAGGGTCCAGCAGAGGCCCTGCACAGGACCCTCCCTCCTGTCCTGCCCTCCCAATCCCAGTCTCCATGTTAGAACTTCCTGTGTCCATTTTGTTTGTTGTTTAGATTTTCTTGCCATTGGGTGTGTGTGCATGCTGGAGAGAGAGAAAGAGAAAAAGAGAGGAGGAGTGAGAAATCACCCACCAGGGGGATGGACACATAACAATCTCTTCTTTTCCATTCTCCTCTTGGGATTTGGGGCGCGCATGCACACACACACACATACCTGGCATGTTTTTCAAGCTGCCAGGTCCAGGATTCAAACCACAAAGTCAGCCATGTGGGATCTAGCACTTTAATCATCAGGCCACCTGTTGGCCCAATGCCCACTTTTTATAAAAAAAAGTTCATATATTTACTTTTTCATGACAGAGAGAAAGAAAGGGAGAGACCTCAGCAGGGTTTTACCACACCATGATCCTCCCCCCAGCCTTTTCCCAGCCAGCCAGGATCACAGGTGAGTGAGAGTGTACTGGGCATGTTCAGGGCAACCAGAGATCCACACCTGGGGCTCCCACATGACCCCAGCACCACACAGTGGCACCCCAGCAGCCATTTCACCACAGCTGGGTCTTGTGCCCATTTGTCTTGGTGGTTGTGTTTAGTCCCTTCCATCCTAGGTAGCCTGGGAGTTGGGCCCTGCAGAAAGGGGGCAGCACAGACCAGTCTTTGCCTGGAAGAGTGTGGGAGGGGTGGAAAAGGACAAAGGAGAGAGTAGACAGACAGCAAGGAGAATGGTGAGATGCAGGCAGGGCATGGTCCTGCTCCTTTGTGTCTGTGAGTGCAACTGGTGCTCATTTCCAGGAGAGTGGCGAGCTCAGGTCTGGGCACTGCCTGAGGCAGAGGAAACCCTGCAACTGTGGCACCTGAGCAAGGGCAGAGAGAATCGACAGTGGGGTGGTTGAGGAACCCTTTTGGGGGCGACTGGTGGGCAGTGGAGCAAGGTGTTCAGCCTCCAAGTTCCCACCCCTACATCCAAACAATTCTTCTGGAGTCCCAGAGCTTCAGCAACATTGCCGGCATCCTGTCACAGCACTTTGGACAGCCTTTGAGGTCTTCACAGGTGTGTTGGCATCTGCCTGGTGCCACTTCATGCCAGCTGTTTTATTGGGGAAGTTCTTTCCATCAGAGGACAGCATGCTTCTGTCCCAACTGAGCATGGAGCAGGTCAGGTGCTGCTTCCATTCTCCTGGTGGTCCCTGGAGGCTCTTTCTTAATTTTGCCCTGCCTTTCCCACATGCCACCATTTCAGGGTCACAAGTCTGCCTGCAAATACCTGCAGGTGCATTTCAAATGGACCCAAGTCTGCAAAAGAATGTGACATGCACTGTTGGGAATGAGAGACTCAAGGGGCAGGGAAGCCCCTTTCCTGGTATTGTCTCTCTAGGCCCAGCCTAGAGGGGATATGAATGTGACTGTGTCTGATTGTGACTTACTACTAGCCACTGCCCCTCTCTGGCTGTCTGGGCTGGCTCTCTGCATGGGTCAGGAATCATCTGGTCTCAATACAGCACTGCACATCCACCTTAGAGTTATTTAGCTCAACCCAGCTTTTTATACCAAGGAACAATTCTTTTGTTTGTTTGTTTGTTTTGCTATAGGGTATGTGTGCTCACTAGAAGAGGGAAAGTGAGAAATCACCCCCTAGGGGAGATGGTCTTTTCATAATTTCATCTCCTCCAGTCTCCTCTTGAGATTTTGGGCATGCACACATACAACCCAGAGTGATTTTTAAATGACCTGGTCTGGGAATTGAACCATGAAGTTGGCCATGTGGGATCCAGTGCCTTAACCCAAGGAACTCTTTTAAGCTTCTGTTTTTAGCATGTCCCTGGTCCTTGCAGACTGGCTGGCTTCCCTCCAAGGAAGTGCAGGCTCATCACCTCTCTGCCCCAGTTGCCCAGAGGAGGCACAAAAGGGAGAATTGACAATCCCAGACTTAACACCTTGGGAGCTGAGGGAAGCCCAGGAGTCTCCGCTCTGCTCAGCTATCCCAGGCTCAGGCTGTGCTCCACACTTTGCTCTGAACTCATGGTGCCTGACCTCGGGTTCCAGTTCCCTCTGTGCTTCTGGGCTAGCCCATCTGTTCTGTCCCTGGGCAGACACACAGGCGCTTCACACAGGTGGTAGGCAGAGACCACGGGAGGCCAGCGTCTAGGAGCAAATCTCCAGTGATGAGCACCAGCATCAGCTCCTAGCGGTGTTTTTATAGTGGAATCCTGGCTGCAGCTGCTGCTCTGGCTCCCCTAGTTCTCCTCCTGGTCAGTTAGAGGAGTCCAGATAACGCTGGAATCTGCGGGGTGTGTGTGTGTGTGTGTGTGTGTGTGAGTGTGTGTGTTTTCACTGCTATTCCTACCTTCCCACAGGGCTTAGCACTTTAAGCCTTCAAAGAAAAGGGAATTCACTTTTGCAGAGCACTTGTAAAGTTTAATTTCTCATTTACGTCCCTGGCATCCCCACCAGGTAGTATTCCTCTCTCATGTTCAAGATGTGGGTGCAGAGTGGATGACCAAGATTATACAACTGTTGTGCAGCAGAGCGAGGTCTCCAGATCCAAATCCCAGGCCTTGCTCTCATACCTTGGGCTTCCAGTAAGGCCATGGGCCCAGGTGGCATGGAGGGTGGGGCAAGGGTTGTAGGACTTCCAGATTGTTTCTAGTGCACAAGCTCTAGGCCTTTACCTCCAGGTATTAAATATTAAATGCCCTCCCCCCAATCTAGCCAGTACAAGTCAATCACCAGCCATCTGCAATTGAGTTCTGAGCTGTCCCCTTCAGGGACTAGGACAACTGAAGATTTTCTGCCCAGACTTCCCTCCTACTCCCCCACATCTAGACAGGTAGAATACACTCTTTATTGTCTCTGTCTCTCTCTTTAATTTTTTAATTTTTATTTTTAAAGTTCTTAGCTCTCTGATGCTCTTTAATCTTGCTAGTTCTTACAGTTCCCCTCTCACAAGTGACAAGCCAATCACCAACCATCTACATTTGAGTTCTGAGTGAACTCTTTGGCACAATGCCCTGTAGTTTCCTCTCTTTTTTGAAAGAATTGTTTTATTTAACTTTATTCATTTATTTAATTTGACCAGAGAAGGACAGAACAAGCAGGAGAGAGAGAGAGAGAAAGTGAGAAAGCAAGCCGCCAGGTCCAGGACTTGAACCCAGTCAGCCATGTGGGAGTCCAGCACCCTCCAGCGTCACCTGTGACCCCATGCAGTTTTCATTTTTTGCTTTAATAAAAAAGTGTTTTTTTTTTTTAAATGGATTTTATCTACTTTTTTCTTTGTTTTCTTTTTCTTTTTCTTTCCCTTTTTCTTTTAGCTTTCTCACTTTTTTGCTCAGCCTCCACACACTGAGTTTCTAGACAGGTCTAAGTGCACAGTAGCCAAATATCTGAATACTTTTAGGGTCAGAGTAATCCTCAATTTCCATGGAATCTGCTGCACAAAGGGAGAAAAATGGTAGTACTAGAGACTGCAGATCACCTCCTCCTGCATGCCTCTGAACACTCAGATTTAACTCCAAAAATTAGGAAAAACCGTATAATCCATCAGATGATCAGAAACCACTGCAGAGGCGCAAGAAATATGAGAAACCAAGAAAATATCTTTCCCCTAAGAGAAAAAAATAGTTCCTATTCTCCATAGACAATACAAGGGAACTTGTGGAAATGTCAGATAAAGAATTTAAAATATTAACAGTGACAAAGCTAACAGAGATGCAAGAGAAGAGAGATAACAAACTCCAGAAGATGCAGGAGAAAAGAGATGAGTTCCAGGAAGTGCAGAAGTTCTTTCTTGCATGATCTGAAAGAGGAAATGCACATCATAAAAAAGAGTCAAACAGAATTGTTAGAGATAAAGGCTGTAATACAGGAAATCAAAACCTCCCTTGAAAGTATTAAAAACAGATTAGATCATGTCAAAGATTAAATTTCAGATGTAGAAGAAAGAATCTCTGACCTAGAAAAGTTCACCAAAAAGACTGAGAAAATATCACCCCACAAATGAGAATAATATACGAGTAATACTAGATACCATTAAATGCCCAAACATCCAGATAATCGATATCCCAGAATGTGAAGAAACTAATAAGGGCGTTGATAATCTATTCCATGAAATCCTGGAAGAAAACTTTCCAAACCTAGAGAGGCACTTGAATATCCAGACCCAAGACATACAAAAGACCCCACATAGAATCAACTCAAGAAGATCTTCTCTAAGGCACATCATAGCCAGATTGACCAAAACCACAGAGACAAGATACTAAAATTGGCGAGAGAGAAACGTCAAAGAATATCCCATCAGGCTAATGTCAGACTTCTTGTTGGAAACAATGCAAGGAAAAAATGGGAAAATATATTCAAAGTGTTAAGTGAAAAACAATTTTAACAAAAAATACTATACCCTACAAGATTATCCTTCGTATCGGAAGAGACAAAAACATTCTCAGATAAACAAAACCTGAAAGAATTTACCAATACCAGACCAGCTCTCTAAGAAGTTCTGAAGGGAGTGCAATACCAGGAAAACTAAAGTTGTACACACAGAAAGAAGAGTACAAAAAGCAACCAAGAGAATAGCCACCTTAATGGTAGGGACAAGTCCAGAAAGATCACTAATAATATTGAATGCTAACTTCCAGAATTTAAATGGAAGATCAACCACAGTAACACTGCAAATTCAATAGGAGAGAGATTAATTATATGAGACTGAAAATAGAATTTTATGACTTTCAGCTAAAACATTACTGATTTTCTTCTATGTTTTCCTGATTTAATGATTTTTGTCTTCTCTTTAACTGTTCATAGGTTCATCTACCTACTTTTTTTTTTTTTTGGAGAGATTTTCGCTATAGGGCGCGTGCGCTCGCCAGACAGACAGAGACATTAGAGACAGAAAGCGAGAAATCACCCCCCAGGGGGGATGGTCACGCCGCAATCCCTTCTCCTCCATTCTCCTCTTGGGATCTTGGGCACGCACGCACACGCGCCCGGCGTGAGTTGTAAGCCACCGGGTCCGAGACGCAAACCGCGGTCGACTACGTGGGAGTCCAGCGACATAGCCATTACGCTAACTGCTGGTTCCCCATCTACCTACTTTTTGACTTGAATCCTAATTTTTTTCCTGGCTTTAAGTATTAAGCAAATCTCTCAACATTTTTTTTAAAATTTGATCTATTAAAATGAAAACTGTTAATCTCAAAATTTAAAAAATGCATTAAAAATGTCTATTTAATGACTGCAGTAAGTTATATAGCCCCAGCTAGGTGCTACTTTATAGTATGTTCATTCTACTTACTGAGGTTTATGCCTAAAGTCAGACATAGGTTTGTAGATATGTATGTGCTTGCTATTGAAAGTATTTAGGTTAATTAAGATCTTCAGTGAATCAATAAAATGTGAAAGGAAAGGAACTGTAGATACCAGAGACGGTGTGAGAGAAGGGTGGGAAATGGCAGAGGGTGAGCAGTAGGGAATCAAGGGGGGGGGGGGAGAAGCAAAATATATAAGAAACAAGAAATGGAAAGTTATTTGTTGATGATAATACTTATGGTGATATCTTTGATTTAGCCAATATACAGTGTATTCTGGATGGAACATCTAATTTTGTATACTGTAATGATGTACAGTGAATGAATGTAAATAAATTTAAAATAAAAAAACCTGATCAAACCAAGAAATATTAAATGAAATATTTAAAGTTGTATTTTACAACTGTGTTTATATAAAGATGAATATAATTCAGGCTGGACTTATTAGTATTATTAGTCTACAGGGGGCCTTCAAAAAGTTCAGAGGTCATGCCCCCAGGAAGCGATTTCTCACTTTCTCTCTCTCACTCTTTCTTGTCTTGCTCTGGTAATAACATACGCCTCAAGGGAAAAAAAGAGTTCGTGAAAAATCGGCTAGATGTCCCTTTGCGCCTTGGCAGAGAGCTCCTCTGAAGCTCCGGGACCATTCTCTCACATTCTGTCCTCCAGGAGTACTGGGACCGCAGGCAGGGAGCGGGAGGGACCAAAAATCACGTCGCAGGTATTCCGGCTGGACCCACGCACCCCTCAGCGGTGTGAGCGCGCACACGGCCATACCCCCGGGCCTGTTTTCTCTCTGGTAAATGAAAACGCTAGACAGGCGGAGCTCTGAAAGTTCTCAAAGCTCGGCAAGCAAAGCACGCTGGTAGAAAGAAGGCGGTCCTCTTCCCAGGGGTGGGAGACACAGAGTATGGGCACCGGTGCAGAGGACAGGCCGCGGGGCCAGCTATGCGCAGCGTGGCAAAGCGCGCCTGAGTGTCACGTGTGTGCAAGGTGCTTGTTCACTTGCTCGATTTTTTGGAAAAGTCCTAGACTCCGTGTGACCCAGGAGTTCGGCTGCGGGCGGGGCACGCCCCAGGGCTGAGGGCTCCCTAAGGCTCCGAGCTGAGTCGGTGGGCGCCTCCAACGTGTATCTGCGCATCCCAAGTCCCGCGGTGCCCGAAGCCGGCAGGCGAGCCGGGCAGGCACCGGGGCGAGTCCCTTGGATTCGCAAAGTGCCGGGAGAGGCCGGGTTCGGGGAGGCGGGGAGTCTGAGGTCGGGGGCGGGCACTGGGGCGGACCCCGGGGGCGGACCCGAGGCGGGGCGCGGGGTGGCTTTCCCTGAGCCTGGACTCCGCCGCGCAGCTAGTCGAGAGGTGGCGGGCCCCTGGCGCCCCGCGGCCACCATGCTCAGCGTCGTGCACTTCCTCCGGAGCTTCTTCAAGGTGAGACCCGGCGTCGCTGAGCCCGCGGTGGGGACGGTGAAATCCTGCCGCGCGTGGGGAGGAGAGCGGGAGTGCTCTGCTGCGCCCTGGACCGTCCGCTGGGCATGGAGTCAGGGGCTGGGGCATCCCCGGCGCGCCCAGCCGCTTCCAACTTTCCGACGCACCGACCCCGGGGCCGCGTCCTGCGGGAGTGTGGCCTCCCGGCCGGCGGGAAAACGAGGCGCCGTGTCGCAGGCGGGCGGGACGGCGGCCCCGGCGAGCCTCGGCGAAAGCGAACGCCCGGCCCGCCTCTCCAGCGCCTGATCCTCCTCCGCGCGCCCGGCCCTGGCATCCGGGGCGACCGGCGGTTAGTGCCCGGCCCAGTAGGCGCCCGGGAAGTGGTTGCTGTTAGTCCCTGAGCTCAGTGCCCCCCAAGGGAGAAGCGGGCTTGGAGCACCAGTTTAAGGAAAGGGTGTCGGAGCCGCGGCTAGACCAGAAGAGCCTGGGGGTGGGGCTATTAAGACTTCTAAGCCGGGTTTCCCTTCCCAGGCCCGAACTTCCACCCGCTGTCCAGCGGCTGTGGGCACCCAGTCCACTGAGACGTCTCTACCTCACCTGCCCCCTGCCCGCGTACGGACTTCTAGGTGGGCTGTGGGCTCTGGGGCTCTGCGCTAGGGGTGGCTGCTGCAGGTTGCCAGGCTCCGCCCCCCCCAGGTGGGCCACGTGGGAAGGTGGGTGTCTCTGACTGCGGACCAACAGCAGAAAAAGGGGCAGGGAGCAGCTGCAGGTTCTCAGCAGGACAGGCTGTTGGGGGAAGCCTTGGTGGCATGCCTGAGGGGTTGTTGTCCTGGACGGTCTTGTCTGCCCCCGCACCCACCCCCAGCTGCTCTGCTTGGTGGTGTGGCCACCTAGGAGTGCAGACCGGAGTTTGGTAGTGAGTTCCCGGGCTCTGAGAGCTCTAGTGAAAGCAACAAGAAGCCAGATGACCCACGGAGGGACCTGAAGGAGTCCTGCCCTCAGCCTGTCCCTGCGCACCTGAAAGATCAGCCTGTGACTCACAGCTCCCAGGGATAATTGTGTATACAACTTCAGGAGGGGAGAGAGGAGTGGATGGGGAGGGCGTCCTTCAGGAACTTGTGCTAGTGAGTGTTGGGGACCCTCTGAAGAACACCACAGCCTGGCTGGGGTCCCAACTTAGGCTTCCAGTCACAGACCCCCCTCTGAATTCTGGTTTCCTGGCAACCACCCTACCTGCCTATGGACTGAGAGACTCTGGGGAATGGGGGCTTTTAGGAAAGTATTCCCATGGGACACGGCATCCTCACATTTCCCACCTGTTCTGAAAGTCCTTTCCTCATGTCCTGTCCCCCGACCCTGGTCCTGTCCTCAGTCCCTGCAGGCTCTCAGGCACTTCACATGGAGGGACAGAGATCAGCCTTTCCCTGTCCACAGTGGGAAGCCCTGGGTGCTGTGGCAGTCCCCTGTGGCTGTGCAGGTGGATCTGGGACAGCCACCTGGGATGCAGCCTGCACTTGCTCTTCCTCAGATACTGGCGTGCTGGAGGGAAGGGAGCCACCTGCTCTGGTTACCTCCTGGTGCCTCACAGTCCCATCCTGTAGGGACTGCCGATGGTGACCACTAGACTCCCTCCTTGGGCACTTGGCATTGGGGTCTCACAGTCAGGCTCTATTAGCAAGTCTCCACCAAGGCCCAGGAGGGACATGCCTCAGACTTTAGGGCCCCAGGCTTGATTTCTGATGGCACTGGCTGCAGACTCCATGCAGCTTTCACATCTGCTGTGGGATCCCTGGACAGGACAGCCAGGTGACAGGCAGACCCGGCAGAGAGCCTATGCTTTCCAGGGCCCCACACAAAGAGCCTTCCAGGTCATCCAGCAATGAGCCATAAGAGAAATCAGTTTCCACAGAAATCCAGAGGTCCACCTGGTGTTGTGGGGGCTAAAGTCCAGTAGCATGTCTTTTGTTATCAAGGGAGGAAATCCCCAAATATTCCAGACCACTGGACACCCCTGCTGCCTGCCTGGAGCTGCCACTGAAGCAGAAGGTCCCTATATTTTCATAGAATGTATGTTCCACCTCTGGTACACAGAGGTTCAAATGTATAGGACATTCTGCTCCTTGCCATTCCCCAAGACTTATCAATGTGATGCCACAGACCAGTGTGAGAGCCTTAGAGATAGAAAGGCCAAGGTCTTTCTGGCTAAATGATGGCAGAGAACCCAGGAGCTGAGGCCCACCAGTGAAGATCTGCTGCTGTCCCACCATGGGGAAAGAAGCCTGCTTGTGCTGTCCCCAAGTCCTGCACAGGGAGCACATATGTATACACATGGGCACACTCAGGTGCACACACATCACACAGACACACTCATGTGCACATGTGCACGCAGGCACACTCATGTGCATAAACATACAGGCAGAATTTTCACCACATCAGTGGCTTTGTGCTAGTACCAAGGATTATAACAGGTTGGTTCCAGAAAGTCATGTAGAGGACAGGTGATGAGAAAATCCACACAACTGAACCAAGGTCAGCCCACTGCCATTCTTTAAGGGCATGTTCTGCACAAGCCAAACTGGCAGATCACATAGGGGTGCAGCAGGGACCTCCCTCCCAGGCTAGTGGTATTTCTTAGTCATCAGGGAGAAAATGTTGCTAATGATTCCCTCCTTCATAGGGGAGAGGTGTTCAGAGACTTTCAGTTAGCCTTTCCTACCAGAGTCTCTTTGCCATCAGTCAGGGACTAGGTAGGAGTTACTGCCAGCCACCAAGCATGCCTCTGTCAACTGAACATCAGGATAGGGTCAGGATCCCGGTGGGCTGTGGTGAGGTAGACACAGGGCACAGCTCTATAACTTGATATGTCCCTGCCTCCAGGAAGCCCTCACACCTGGTGATGAGCTATAGTGACATACTGAGCCACCAGGAATTGGTGTTAGCTTAGAACCAGTGTGCAATACTTTTGAAAGGTCAGGTATTTCTCTGTATAGGCACCTGTCAAAAGAGTCCCAGTCTTTGCTTATGAGATTACTGCAGGTGACCATCCTCCCTTCATTAAGGAGCTTTGCATCTATTGAATCAAGTCAACAGAATCGGGCAATTGGGAATAATGGGAACTGGGCAAGGGACAATGGAGTTTATTCAGCAATTATGTATTAAACACCTACTATGTGCCAAGCATTGTTTTAGGCACTTGTGAGAGTTCTGTCCACCAGACCTAATTTAACTTTTTTTTTTTTCATTTCCATCAATATAAAACATATCAGATGGACCCAATTAGTGCGTCCCATTGATGTAAACCCTCGTGGCCATAGGATCAACTCACCAATGCCAAGGGCCCCGGCATCAGAACATTCTGGTATGGCTCTGCCACTTGAGTGCTGCCTCTTGTCCTTTGTCACACCGCTCCTCCATTCCCACCTGTAGAAGTCCTACTGGGCGGGGCTGCCAGGGCGTCTCCAGCTGATACAGAACAGCATCTGAGAGTGTCCTGAGATGCTGCCACTCCTCTTACCAAAGTGCTTCTCGATGCCTCAGGTGCAGGATGCTGTTTGGCTCTCCTGCGCACCTAGTTGGGTGGTGAGCAGGTTGCCCTTGACCAATCCATGCCAACATTGTGTCCCTTCCGATACTCGGATTCCTGCAGGGATTTTTTTTTTTTTTTTTTTTTTCCCCTGTGGCACCACTATCAAGTTAGTTGGTCTCAACTAACCTACTGAGCAGCTGCAGGGATGCCTCGCAGCTCTTAGAGCTGGCACGCCAGCTCCAGAAGGGTGGAGGCACCAAGTCCACACATTTCCCCCTGCCTGAGGGTGGTGTCCTGCCGCCTTGGCCAGGCACTCTCAGCGTCCATTTCCACGTGTTTCCCAGGTGCCGGGATGGGTTGGCATGGTCATTATTTTCTGAAGTGTGATCTTTTTCTTGATGGTTTCCCTCATGAATGCTGAGCTCTGCCTCTACTTTGTGGTCTAAGGGTAGGGCAAGGGTAGGTATGAGAGTAAGTGGCCTCACCTGACAGGGTGGAGTGAGGTGCTAACAGGTGCCTGCAGAAGCCAGAGAAAGGAGCAGGACTCAGTGGGATTGGGAGCCTCCTAAAATACCCCTTTCTCAAGGTGAGGGTTCTCACATTTTTCCAGACAGTCCCTAACTTCCACTCAGGATTGGGAAAGCAGCCCATTCAGCTTTGTGACTTCCCAGTCTACAGACTGGTGTTGGAGCCTGCCTTTGGTTTGGGGTATCTCAGGCCCATGGCCACAGGAGAGAAGAGATACCTTACATGAGGTCAGAGTCGTTTGGCCAGTACTCAGGGGCTGAATTTGTTTTCTCATTAAGCTGTCCAGGAGATCACCAAGGTCCTTGAATTCTTCATGCCTTTCATTTGGGTTTTTAGCCAGAGCCATTTTTCCTCTCAGAGCCCCCAGTAGACACTTGGCCACAGTTGGTCATTTAATTAGGGGTTGGCCATACATGCAATGAGATTCTAGAGTTCCATGTCTTGTTGCTCAGTCACTGCCGTAGGCTTTAACCAGGTAAAATACCCAATCTCAGACCCTTTCCTATGGATTTATTATCTCTAATCATCCTGGTACTGATTTCTTTACTAGGGAAGAGTCTTGGTTACACAATACAGAAAAAGTATTAAAGTGGAAAAATAAGTCTTGGCAGGATGTGCAGTGCTCCTGGGCCAGTGAAGGACAGTGGATTCCCACTCAGAAGACTGTCGCCCTCTGCAGTGACCATACCTCCAACTTCCTCTTGTGAACATTTAGGTCTGTCTCCAAGAGCTGCTGTCCTTGCTGGTGTTTAGTTGAGCTGCAAGGGGCTAGGACAAGGATATCTGTCTCCTTTCTATCTCCAAGATGGGTGAGGCCAGTGTCTCAGCTACTGTAGGGTCCCCTCCCCCTGGTCAGGATGGCTGTTCAGATGCTGGGTGTGAGGCAAGAGACACCCATGCACAGCAGGCTTTAAAGGAAAAACCCCACTGGGACTTATTTGGCCTTTCAGCTTTTGCTACCTGTCACCTACATTTCTGAACATTTCTGGGTAAAGATGGCAACAGGGGCTCGAGACTGCAGAGACCCTGATGCAGAAGTATCTTCTTGAGTCCTACAGAGGCTGGCTCCCTGATAACAGAGTGGGCAGTACAGATTGGGCACAAATGCCAGTTGTCCATCAAGAGGCCCTCAGCACCTCCCAAGTTGCTCTCTAACACCTGACTCTACCACCATGGGCCATGCTGTTCTGGGAGGGACCAGTGTGTCCCTCCTCTGTGCCTACTCTCCCACATCACCCTCTCAGGGCTCAGCTCAGGCCAGCAGCCATGCTCAAGCTTCTACTGCACACCCTTCTGTAAATGGCTGGACCCAAGTCCCAAGAGCCCTTAGTCCAGAGGGTCTGACCAGTCGATGGGTCGATGGGTCCAGAGACATGGACTCCTGAATCCTCCTCTGTGGACTTGGGCAGAGCCTAGCCCAGCCCCCACCGCTGCATGCCTGTCCTTCTCACCGTAGCGATGGCTGTGCTGGGGCAAGCTCATCAGCTCCTGCTGCTTGCTGCATACTCAGCCCTTCATGGCCAGCCCGAGATGTCAGCGCTGGCATAACCATGGGAGGTGCCGGAGCCTCTGGAGAGTTTGAATTCCCTCTGGCGCTCCTGTAGAAGTTGCTGAGCCCCTGCCTGCTCCTCTGCAGAGTGGGACTATTGCCCTGGCTCAGGAGCAGTGCTCCGTCTCAACCTTCATGGACTTGTCATCTCTGAAATGTGCTACCCCTCCCCTTCCACCAGATGTGGCTTGTTCTGTTCCTGGGCCTTCCTGGGGTACCCAGTGGGGGGAGGGTGCTGCCTGAGATCCTAAGGTCCCTCATTTGGTGACTCATGTGTCACAGGTCATGGAGGGACTGGGGCACTGCTCACAGGCTGCCCTAAGGTACCTCCTCACTACACCAGTTTCCTTGTAGTTCCCTGGCCCTGTTTCACCCTCAGGACACAGCAATGCCTCCTCCAGGCAGGCTCCCCTGCTGCCTCCTTCCTTCCCCTAGTACCTCCTCCTTGTGCCATTCGTGTGGCTCTTTCTTCTATCAAGGAGCACAATGGATCAGAATCAACTCTCACCCACCACACTCACTTTCCTTTAATGATCCCTTTATTGAGATCTAACTACCAACATTTTTACTTATATTTTTGATATTTCCTCACGTTCCCAGCTTCTCTATCTTACTCTTAGGTAGACATGATATAAACAATGATACAAAGGGAAACCATTTCACATCCTCTATACCATCACATGAAAATCCCACACCAGAGGACCCAGCTGCAGTGGCTGCAGTTGAAGAAGCTGTGCTCCACAGTTTGGGGCCTTGAGGGAGGCCAGAGTTTGATTCCCAATCCAACCTAAAGACTGGGTGTGTGATGTGTGCCTTTAATCCAAGCTATGTGAGAGGCTGAGGCAGGAGGATTACAATACAACAACATCCTCTTGAGAAAAAAAAGGGGGGGGGGACCAGCAGTTAGCGTAATGGCTATGTCGCTGGACTCCCACGTAGTCGACTGTGGTTCGCGTCCTGGACTCGGTGGCTTATCTCCCCTGGGGGGTGATTTCTTGCTTTCTATCTCTCTGTCTCTCTCTTTCTTTCTGGCGAGCGCACGCGCCCTGTAGGAAAAATCTCTCCAAAAAAGAAAAACAAAACAAAACAAAACAAAAAAACAAAAACAAAAATATCCTCTTGAGGAAAAAAAAAGGGGGGGGACCAGCAGTTGGCGTAATGGCTATGTTGCTGGACTCCCACATAGTCGACCGCAGTTCGCGTCCTGGACCCGGTGGCTTAAAACTCACGCCGGGCGTGTGTGCGTGCGTGCCCAAGATCCCGAGAGTAGAATGGAGGAGAAGGAATTGCGGCGTGGCCATCCCCCCGGGGGGTGATTTCTCGCTTTCTGTCTCTCTGTTTCTCTCTGTCTGTCTGGCGAGCGCACGCACCCTATAGCAAAAACCTCTTTAAAAAAAGGGAATTTATTTAATTTTATTTGTTATTATTATTATTTTAATTTGCTGTAGGGTAGTAGGGTAACAGAGAAAGAGAGAGAGAGAGAGAGAGAGAGAGAGAGAGAGAGAGAGAAAGAGAGAGAGAGAGAAAGCTGCCAGGTCCAGGACTCAAACTATGGTCATTCATGTGGGAGTCTAGTGCTTTAATCATCATGCTATTTACTGGCCAGGGAAAACAATTATTTTACTGAAATAAAAATGATAAATAATAAGATTTAAAATGAAAATTATACACTAAAACTGCTTCTATATTGCTTAATAATGAAAGAACTAATTCAAATTCTGCCATACTTAATTTTGGGAGGTAGATTCATGGGTGTTCATTATTATTGTTATTATTCCAGAATGTGTATATAAACATCTTTTGCATATCACAGATTACATAATTTAAAAATCAACCACGGGGTGGGCCAGTGGCACAGTGATAAAATGTGACACTCTTTGAAGCTGACTCACGTGGGTAGATTCTGCATTAACATCCAGAGGCCTACCTGAATACACTGGGCGAGCATGTGCCATGATCTAGGTGGGCAGGGCTGGGGGTGGATTGTGGTGCTTAGACCCTGTCAGGGATGCTGTCTCTGTTCCTCTCACTCAGGGAATAAATTAAACTTAAATAAAATCGACCATATAGTCAACCAAACAGGAAATCAGATAAAAAGAACAGTTAGAGAAATTTCTGCCTTGTCTTTGGCTCCTGGTCTCTGAGGCAGTGCAGGCTTGGGTCCGAGGAGGAGGGTGGCAGGTGCACTCCTCAGCAGGTGGAGCCTTTGCTGCTTTGATGTGCCCTGTGCCCCTGTCTGGTTAGAAGCCTGGGAGAGGGAGCACCTTATGGGCAGGAAGGCGTTTGATTGGACTTGACATGGGGCCCTATGGAGCGTTGCCAGTGGCTTTGATTAAGAATGCAAGAGTATGAGTGAGTAGTGGAAGTGTCAGGGTGACTAGCTTGCTTCTTTAGGCCTGGCCAGTGCTCCCAGGGCCCCATGCCAGGTCACCCTCGGCCATTGGGCTTTTCAGCCCCAGTTAATGTCAGAGTCATGGCCACACCCAAGCTGAGCCGGTCAGAGTGTAGGGCTGGGGCGTAGGTGATAGTTCTAGGCTCCCAGTGGCTGTCTGGTGCCGCCTATAGCTGTCCATTAGGACAGGGCCTCTCTCGGGACTTCTCTGGACTAAGGAGAGGCTGAGGTCAGACCTAGATGCCCTCCGACCCTCACATTGCCCTATCATAACTGAGATGGAGATGCGCCTCCCTCCTCCAGAGAGAGAGCCCACAATGCACATATAGGCGAACCCCAGCAGTAAACCCTACAGACCCAGGCCCACGGACATCAGCCATGTCTACCACATAGGCTGACTCCTGTGCTTGAGAAGTGGTCTCCTTAGAGTGAGGCTTAGGTCTGGAAGGCAGTCTCTTGCCTAGGTCCCTGTGCACTGGAGACAGCCCCTGGAAGCCCCTGGAAGATCAGCTTTCCCATGGAGCTCTGTGCCCTCGGGCTCCCACAACTAACCCTGCACTCACAGGGCTTTGCACTCATCACAGGAGGTGACTAATGCAAGGGAAAGGTCAAAGAGCACTTGACAACTCTTTGTTACCATCTCTGCACACCTCTATTTCTGCTTTGTCAAAACGTATTTTTCATACAACCAGTGGAGCTGAGTGGAAGCCCAAGTCCAAGATTTGCCTAGCGAGGAGCTGCTTGTGCTGGTGTTACTGGCCACGGTTCCTGAGCCAGGTAGAAAGTGTGTCTTCAATGGAGAAATTCTGGCTGTTGCAATGCCTGCCACAGAACACGTCAGTGCTTCTGGGAAAGCCAAGGTCCTGGGGGCAGTTTCCTCCTGTGAAGATTGTAGCTTGTGCTGGAACAGCTCAAAAGGTGGGATATACATACTGTAGGGTCCTGCTCAGCCCCAGAAAAGAATGAGCTGCTGCCCATATGCTCCTGGGTGAATCTCCAGGGAATTAGGCCAAGTCAGAGTAGCCAGGTGTGCTGTGTGATGAGATCACACTATGAGCTAAAGTTCTGGACCACAGGAGGGAATCTATAGTGACAGGAAGCCTGGGGACAGGCTGAAGGGTATGTAGGGGCAGGAGGAGGGTCACAAAGGACGAGAGGTGGTGGAGGGTCATCATCTTGATTGTGGTGATTGTTTTGCGATGTGTATGCTTGTCAAAACCATCAGGTTGCGCTTTCGATGTGTGTGGTTCACTGCGTGGCAGTCATACCTCGATCAAGTCGGGCCTGCTCTTGTAGGGAGGTGCTGCCTTCCTGACACACCTGGCCTGGGATCCCTTGGCCAGAACCCTCCCAAAGAGCTCCTCTCACCCTGAGACAGGCCCTTTCCTTTCTTCCCCCATGTGCACGGAGATAAGGATGGCTAAAGGGCAGCCGAGGAGCAGTGAGGTGGCAGCCCCATGCGAATGGACACGAGTGATTCTGGCCCCCTCAGCTGAGTTCTCAGCTTGAGGCGTCATCACACCCAAGCGTGTCAGTGTGTCACCGATGATGTATCATTTCTCTTTCTTTCTTTCCTTCTTTCTTTCTTTCTTTCTTTCTTTCTTTCTTTCTTTCTTTCTTTCTTTCTTTCTTTCTTTCTTTCTTTCTCTTCTCTTCCTTCCTTCCTTCCTTCCTTCCTTCCTTCCTTCCTTCCTTCCTTCCTTCCTTCTTTTCTCTTCTCTTCTCTTCTCTTCTCTTCTCTTCTCTTCTCTTCTCTTCTCTTCTCTTCTCTTCTCTTTTCTTTTTGGAGAGGTTTTTGCCATAAGGCGCGTGCGCTCCCCAGACAGACAGAGAGAGACAAAGACAGAAAGCGAGAAATCACCCCCCAGGGGGGATGGCCACGCCTCAATCCCTTCTCCTCTCAGGATCATGGGCACACACGCACACATGCCTGGCGTGAGTTTTAAGCCACCAGGTCTGGGACTCGAACCACGGTCAACTACATGGGAGTCCAACGACATAGCCATTACGCTAACTGCTGGTCCCAACGTATCGTTTCTACTATGTCATGGCGGCCACTGGGCCTGGGAACTGTGCCAGCCTGGGGTAACCAATCATTCAAGAACCCCACATCTGATGGTCAGTTCAGTGCTAATGTCCAAAAGGCTGCTGGATGCACCTGCCTCCCACTACTTTGGCTGTGTGACCTGGGCCATCCTCCCTCTCGGTCTTCCCAGGCCAGTGCCTACCCCCAAAGGCAGCCAGGATCTGGATGTTGAGGTGGTGACTCCAGGGACTGCTGAGGTGGTGACTCTACAGGATGGTGTGAGGAAGCACTGTGGTCAGATTTGGACCTGTGCAAGAGGTGTCAAGGAAGCAGGGACTTTGCTGTGGACTGGGTATCACAGGAGACCGGGCAGTTGTACAGGGGGGTGTTCCTTAGAAGGCAGGAGGAAGGCAGTGAGGCTGACGCTGTGTTGGGTAAGGCTGCAGCATTGCCCAGAGCAGCCCGCATAGCGGTGTTGGCTTTGCGGCCTGGTCTACATGCATGTTTTGTGCTCAGACAGGAGTGCGGAGGGGCCAGTGCTTGTCTTGATCCATTGGGATCAGCATGGCGCTGCCTGGCAGTGACATTCCCTGACATTACGTTTGACGGAAGAGCACCGAGGCCCAGCTCCTGTGTGTCAGGAGTTGTTCTCTCTCTTGCTCACTTGGAAATGAGGGGGATGCACCAGGTACCTTAGGTGCTTACCCAGACTGTCCACAAACTTGTCTCAAGACCCCTTCTGGCCTCCATGTCTTAATTCTCCAGTGGAGGCCTGCAGGGTAGTTCTGACATGTACCACGGCCAAGAGCCCTGGCAGCTAGACAGTAGCCGGACAAGTGCCTCAGGGAGGAAGGGGAAGTTTCCCCAGGTCTTCCCACAGAGACCCCATCCAGCCTGCAGGTTACCTAAATCCCATCTTCCTGCTGGTGTGTGCAGTTAGGCTCGTGTTTTATGTCCGATGCAGGAGAAGGCCGAGTGGCCGGTATCTGTATGTGGCTGGTGCTCTTCACGGGCTGGGTTACCTCTCAGGATACCTCAGTAAGCAGGTGTGTCTGGTAACACCATGGCCTGAGTCTGCTCAAAGTGGCTGTCACAGCTTGTGGGAGGTGGCCAAGCACAAGATGTTGCCTTCTCTGGGAGCCGGCTGTCTCTCCTTTCCTCCCTCTCTGAGTCAGGTTCTGGGACCCCTCTCCCCCAACTGCCCCAGCTTGTCCATAATTCACAATCAGCATTTGAATGTTGCTGCCGCTCAGACTCCCAACTCCAAACTCCCCAAATGGGGCTATTGTCTCTCTCCGACACCTGGGTGGGGCCATCCAATCCTGTTTCATATATGGCCATTATGGGTCACACAGCGGTGGGCAGCGAGGACAGATCTGGGGAGCAAGAGCCCCTCACAGGGTGCAGTGGGCAGGCAGGGAGAGGTCCTCACCTCATCTCTTATCTCAAAGTGCCCTCGTAAAGGAGGCTTATGCTGTAGACGGGGTGCTTGGACTCCCAGGGAAGGTGGAACGGGTTTGAAGTCACATCCCTTCCATAGTGCAGGCTGTCTGATGAGATCCCTTCTGGTGTTCTGGGTCCAGCCTGGCTGCTGTTGTACACGTTTCTGTGTGGCACCGAAGGACATGCATCCCTGCGTGTCCAGGACACAGGTCAACACTGGCCTTCACACTTTGCAGAGCACACGTGACTAAAGGCTGGAAAGGAAAGGAGCCAGCATGAGATGCTTCTCTCAACCTCGCCTTGGGCTCATAGGTCTATTGGACAATGTCACTGTATTTCCAGAAGGCTGAGACTAGAAGAGTGGAAACTGGAACTCCTCACACTCACCTGGCTCCCTGCAGCCTCCACGCAGACTCTGGGCAGGTTCCCGAGTTCCTCTGAGGACCTTCATTCTGTGTCATGGCTTGAGTAATCACATTGCTGGGTCCCCTCACAGCACTTGGAGGAAGATGGATACTGACCCTGTGCCCAGAGGCCAGCGCCTGCCCAGGGCAGAGGAGATGCTAACTAGTACATTTCTGTGGCTGGTGACAGGTGTCTTCTGCAGCCAGGTGGGGCCCAGCTATTCTCCCAGGAGGGAGCCATGCAGCTCCTTAGCCAGCTTGGGTCAGATCAGTAGACTGTGGGATGTTGGGCAGGCAGCTGTGTCTTGGGTGGCTGGGAGATGTGGCGAGCATGTGCTCTCAGCCAGAGATGTTTAAGCTTCTGCAGGATGAGAACTGACCCCTTGTTGACATCTGTGATGCAGGTCCAACCTGCCCTCATAGAACTGCAGCATGCTTCTGGGCCTGGTGGGGAGGTACCCCAGGGGTTTCCAGGCTGTCTGCAAAGCAGCAGGTGGGAGATTGGCTCTTTTCGAGTCCAGAAAGAAGCATGGTGGTGTCACTGGTGTGGGCACAGGTGACTGGGATCCCACTGATGGAGCCAGAGCAGATCTCTGCCCCTCTGGGCTCCCGGACATGGCCAGCAGAAAATGCAGGGATAGTAAGACCGGCTCTGCAGGTTTCTTGGGCTTCTGGAGGGCTTGAATGAGACATCGTGAGATCATGTTTTTGTATGCTGAAGTCAGGAGGCAGTAAGACCTGGACCAGATCCAAACACCACCGGGTAGTAGCTCTGGATTATTGCTGAATTGTTCTGAGCTTCATTTCTTTATATGCAAAATAAGGACAATCAGGCCTGCCTCATTCTAGGAGTAAATAATGTTTTAATGGCACAGGCACACATCAGCACTTCATCTGTGGCTGTTTCATTATTACGATGCCATTTTCACAATGCGGAGACAAATCTTTCCGACCTCACAATCTTTCTTCTTTCTAGAGATACGTTTCTAGAGCCAGGAGGGTCCCGGGGCTCCCCCACCTACCCCAGGGCCCACTTAAGGGTATGCTAGAGGGACTCCCACTGCATTCACAGTGGGATGCTAATGTACACGTGGCTAGTGATGACTGTGGGAGGGCGGAGTGCTCAGACTCAGGTGGAGAAGGGAGCCAGGTGGCCGAAGAGCCCTGCTCTCCTGGTCTCAGCTTTCAGAGAACACAGAGACATTGTCATATAGACTCAAGTGAGGTTGAGAGAAGGCATCTCCTGCTGGCTGCTGTCCCTTCCCTTCCCGCCTTCAGTCACGTGTGCTCTGCGAAGCGTGAAGGCCAGTGTTGACCCACCTGTTTCTCAGGTATTGTGAGAAAGATGAGTGTCACTGCTCAGCAGGTCTGTGCCTCAATGTGTCACCAGGGCTGAGCTGCCGAGACAGCTGAGGACTGCACGTGGTCCTGCTGTCTGTGTGTTGCAGCCTCTTGGGAAGCAGTATCTCCTTCCATCAGTAGCCGTCCTGGGGTCCCAGCACAGTCTGCCCTCTGCAGTGGGCGTGGGCGGCAGCGTGGGAAGGGCATGTGAGCTGCATCTGTGCTGGACTCACCATCATGGGAAAGTCAGGCAAGCTGCGGCAGCATCCAGTGGAATGGTGAGGTCATACGGGTTGGGCCAGGAGGTGACACTGGCCGTAAAAGTGGGCAGAGTGAGCCTAGGCAGCCTTAAGGGATGGATAGAGGAAGCCAGAGAGACACCTTGCCTTACCAGAACTTTGCTGTGTGGTTGTAGGCAAGTCACCTAGCCTAGGACAGAGGTCTTAGTCCTCTCATTTGTCAACTGGGAACGTCCTCTGTCCTGCTCACCTCAGAGGCTTATTATGAGATGACAACTGGTCTGTGTGGAAATAGCTTGAGAAGCAGGGACATGTTTAGTAAGAAAAGAAATGGTAAGCACAAAAATTATGTCATATCCACACAAAATAGTTAATAAAATTATGTCCTAGAATGATATTTACTGACATGAGAAAATGCACGTGATATTTGCTAAGCTCAGCAATATGACACAAGCACATATTGACCTGCAATTTTATGTTAAAAATAGTGACCTTGGGGGCTGGCAGGTAGCATGGTAGTTAAAGGCATTGGACTCCCCATGTGACCGACCATGGTTTCAGCCCTGGACCTGGTGGCTTGGTTTCTCACTTTCTCTCCTCTGGTCAAATTTAAAATAATAATAATGATAACATATATGGTTATATAATATAATTCTAAAAAAAAAATAGTGACCTGGGGTCAGCAGGTGGTTAAGGCACTGGGTCCTATGTGGCTGACTGCAGTGTTCCAGTCCTGGACCTAGTGGCTTGAGAAACACTCTGGGCATGTGTGTGTGTGCGTGTGCAAGCCCTGAATCTAGGGAGGATAATAGTGGAGAGGGGGTTGCAGTGTGGTCATCTCTCTGTCTCTCTCTGGTGTGTGCATGCACTCTGTGGTAGAGATCTAAAGAAAAAATAAGTAGCGACCTTTACATAAGCCATAAGGTACATGAACGTGTAAAAGTATGGATCAAACCCTCGTCTGCATACTTAGGCACAGGCTAAGACCCTGCCTTGGAGCCTGTGCTGGCAGGGAGGGCCAACAACACACACTCATCTGCAGAGGGTGACTCCATAAGCCTCTTATTAGAAAATGCGATGGGGTACACACCAGGAATCCCTGCCCTAGGAGGTGTGGCCAGTACACAGAGCTCTCATGCCCACTCACTGCCAGGCTGGAGCTGCAGTTTCTCCCCAGGAGAGGCAGGCTGTTGGAGTTCTCCTCCACAAGCCCCAAGTGCAGAAGCTCTATTCCCAGCAGCTGAGAAGTTTAGGGCTCCCTCCCACAGTTAGCCCCTGCTGCAGGATGGAAACCTACTCCAGGCAAAGCAGGTTGGGGTCCTGGGGCCCCCATCACCCTTTGCTCCAGTTCTCTCATAGGATAGAAGCTCCATGCTGGGGGGTGAAAGGGGAGCAAACCAAGAAGACCAGGGCTGCCAGCTAGTGCCTGGTGGTAGAGTAAAGATGTCCCTTGTGAAGAGCAGACCCCCACCACCAGATCTGTGTCCTGGTACAAGGGTTTGCCCAGAGGGAAAAGGAGGCCGCAAGGACCCTGCAGCTCTGCTGGGTCTTTTTATTTGGAACAGAAAGTAGAGAACTCCTTCCTGTGGAGACAGTAAGGGGTCGCCAGGACCACACTCAAGCTTGATAATTTACCAGGACTCAGAAAATCTCTTATACTCATGGTTACAGTTTATTACAGTGAGAAGATACAGATTTAAATCAGCAAAGAGAAAAGGTGCATAGGGTGAAGCCCTTGAGAGCCCAGGCGCAGAGTTCTAGGCACCCGCTCGCAGCAGAGTTGTATACAGCACTACTGTATGATGGCAAGTGTGAAGGGTTGTAACCCGGGAGGCGCACCCAGGCCTTGATGTTCAGGGTTCTATTGGAGTCAGTCGTGTAGGCTGACCAAGTGAACTGATGCAGTATGGCCCAGGGCCTGAGCTACACTAAGACACACTTATGAGCAGCGTGTTCCAAGAGCTCAGGAGTTATCTCACAGGGGCAGTCGTGGGCCAGTCTTTTCTTTGGAATGTGTGGGCCTTGAGTAATCCAAGCCTGCTGAGTTGCCTCTACTGCTCACTTTAAGAAATAAGCATGTGGCAAAGCAACCAAATGTTTAAACAAATAAACAATAGTCTTAACAACCTCAACAATGCACAAGGGAGTATTAATATCAGAATTGCTACAATGTGTTATCTGAGATATCCAGTTTTTTTTTTTTTAAGAGGTTTTTGCCTTAGCATGCTTGTGCTCTCAGGAGACAGAGAGATAGACACAGTGAGAGGGAAAGTGAGACGTCAACTCCCCCCCCCCCTTTCCTCAGAGAATGGCCACGCTGCAATTCTTTCTCTTCCATTCTCTCCTGGGATCTTGGGCATGCACACATGTGCACTTGGCGTGATTTTCAAGCCACTGAGTCTGGGACTTGAGCCTTGGTTGGTGATGTGGGAGTCCAGAGACATAACCACTATGTCATTTGCTGGTCCTATGAAATATCTAGTTTTTAACAAGAAAAATAAAAAACAAAATATACAAGATATACAAAGGAATAGGGAGGACTTCAAAACACACCTTTATGGCTCCTGAGAACTAGTGATTTCAGGGGAATAGGAGAAATGAAGATTTTCCACTGATAATTCAGCTTCCAGCCCACAAACTCGAGGGATTGAACTTCAAGTGTGGGAAGAAACACACCATCCATCAGATGACTAGAAATCACCACAGGGCCACAAGAAATATGGGAAAGCAAGAAAATATCTCTCCTCAAAGGGAAAAGAATAACTCCTCTTCATCCACAGACAGTTCAATGGAAATCATGGAAATGTCTGATAAAGAATTTAGAACATTCATAATGGCAAAGCTAACAGAGATGGAAGAGAAGAGAGACAATGAACTGCAGAAGAGAAAGGAGATAGGAGCTGATGAGTTCCAGGAGGTGAGGAAATTCTTTCAAGATCTGAAAGAGGGGAACCAGCAGTTAGCGTAATGGCTATGTCGCTGGACTCCCACGTAGTCGACCGCGGTTCGCGTCTCGGACCCGGTGGCTTACAACTCACGCCGGGCGCGTGTGCGTGCGTGCCCAAGATCCCGAGAGGAGAATGGAGGAGAAGGGATTGCGGCGTGACCATCCCCTCTGGGGGGTGATTTCTCGCTTTCTGTCTCTATGTCTCTCTCTGTCTGGCGAGCGCACGCGCCCTATACCGAAAAACCTCTCCAAAAAAAAAAAAAAAAAAAAAAAAAAAAAAAAAGATCTGAAAGAGGAATTACACCCTTTTTTTTTTTTTTTTTTTTTCTTTTTTTTTTTTTTTTTTTTTTTTGCTATAGGGCGTGTGCACTTGCCAGAAAGACAGAGACAGACAGAAAGTGAGAAATCACCCCCCAGGGAGTATGGCCACGCCACAATCCCTTCTCCTCCATTCTCCTCTCGGGATCTTGGGTACGCACGCACATGCGCCTGGCGTGAGTTTTAAGCCACTGGGTCCGGGACGCGAACCGCGATCGACTACATGGGAGTCCAGTGACATAATCATTGCGCTAACTGCTGGTCCCATCATTACTTTTTTTTTTTTTTTTTTTTTTTTTTTTTTTTTTTTTTTTTTTTTAGGAATTACACACTTTACAAAAGAATCAAGTGGAACTATTAGAGAGGAAGGCTATAATACAGGAAGTCAAAATCTTCTTTGAAAGTATTAAAAGCAGACTAGATCATACAGAAAATAGAATCTCAGATGTAGAAGAGAACATTGCTGGCCTGGAAAAATCCACCACAAAGACAGAAAATTGCCCCATAATTTGAGAATAATATATGAGAAGTAGTAGATACCATAAAACGTCCAAACATCTGGATAATTGGCATCCCAGAAGGCAAAGAGGCTCATAAGGGCATTGGCAATCTATTCCATGAAATCCTGCAAGAAAACTTTCAAAACCTAGAGAGACACTCAAAGATCCAGTCCCAAGAAATACAAAGGACCCCAGATAGAATCAACCCAAGTAGATCTTCTCCAAGACACATTATAGCCAGGTTGACCAAAACCATAGACAAAGACAAGATACTAAGATTGGCAAGAGAGAAATGGCAAGTTACCTACAAAGGATATCCCATCAGACTAACAGCAGACCTCTCATCGGAAACAATGCAAGCGAGGAAAGAATGGGACAATATATTCAAAGTGTTAAGGGAAAAGCAGTTTCAGCCAAGAATACTGTACCCGGCAAGATTATCCTTCACATGGGAAGAAAAGACAAGAACATTCTCAGATAAACAAAACCTGAAAGAATTTACCAGCACCAGACCAGATCTCCAAGTTCTTAAGGGAGTGCTATGTCAGGAAAATTAAATGCAGACATACAGAAATAAGAGTTCAAAAACTAAGGGACCAGCAGTTAGCGTAATGGCTATCTCACTGGACTCCCACGTAGTCGACCGTGATTCGAGTCCCGGACTCGGTGGCTTAAACTCACGTCGGGCGCATGTGTGTGCGTGCCCAAGATCCCAGGAGGAGAATGGAGGAGAAGGGATTGCGGCGTGGCCATCCCCCCTGGGGCGTGATTTCTCGCTTTCTATCTCTCTGTCTCTCTCTGTCTGTCTGACGAGCGCACGCGCCCTATAGCAAAAACCTCTTCAAAAAAAGAAAAAAAAAAAAAAACTAAGAAAATGGCCAACTTAATCATAGGGACAAGTCTGGTTGAATATTATATCCCAGAATTCAATCGGGAAGATTGAACCACAACAGAAGATAAACTACATGAGACTGAACTGGTGAAATAGCATTCTGTGACTTTTGACTAAAATATTGCTGCTTTTCTTCTAGGCTTTGTTGTCCGGTTTTAAGAGTTTTTGTCCTGTCTTGAGCTGTCAATAGGTTCATGTACCTACTATTTGAACAGAATACTAACCTGTTTCCAGGCTTTAAGTTCTAAGCAAATTTTCTTACCAATTCAAAACTGCTTTTCTTGAAATTAACAGCTGAACTTGCTATTGAAAGTAGTTAGATTATTTAAGAAATTGTGTGATCCATAAAATGTGTGAGGAAAAGGAATGGAAGACAACTGTAGACACCAGAGATAGTTTGAGAAGAGGGTGGGAAAGGGCAGAAGGTTAGACATAGAGGTAAATATCTATATCTATCTATATCTATATATCTATATCTTTATCTATATCTATATCTATATATATGAAACTAGAAATGGAAAATTATTGATGATAGCATGCATGATTAAGCCACTATGCAGTATATTCTGGATGGGAAACCACATTTTGTATGCTGTGACAATGCTAAGGTGATGAATGTAAATTAATTAATTAAAAAAAGTTTCAGGAGGAAAAAAAACTACGAAAACTGTTTTTCTTGGAATTAAAAACAATGTATATTTGATGACGGCAGTAAGCTATATCGCCCCAGCTAGGTGCTACTTTATAGTATGTTCATTCTAGTCACTGAGGTTTATGCCTAAACTCAGACTTGTGTTCATGGATATGTATATATCAGCTGAGCTTGCTATTGGAAACATTTAGATTAAGTTCATTAGCGAATCAATAAAATGGGGGGAAAGGCATAAAAAGCAACCATGGATACCAGAGGCAGTGCAGGAGGAGAGTGGGACAAGGCAGAGGGTGAGAGATAGGGAATCAAGGATGGCAAAAAAAAAAGCAAAATATACAGGAAACAGAAAATGGAAAATTATTTGTTGACAGTAACATGTATGTTGATGTGCTTGATTGAGCCAATATACAGTGTATTCTGGATGGGAAATCTCATTTTGTATGTTGTAATGATGTATAGTGAATGAATGTAAATAAATAAATTTAAATTAAAAAAAATAACTAGGAAAGTGTGACCTATACACAACAAAGAAAGCAAACAACTGAAATACATTTGAAGGGTTATTGATGGAGACCAAGACTTCAAAGTGGCTACTATAAATATTTCAAATTTCCTTTGTTCAAAAACTAAAGGAAATCCATGCATAAAGAATTCAAGGAAGTCATGATGACAGTGTCTCACCAAACATACGATATCAATAAAGACATAGAAAATATGAAGTTAACCAATAGGAAATTGAAAAACACAGTAAATAAAATAAAAATTTACTATAGGAACTCAACAATAGATGTGAGTTGGCAGGAGAATTAGTGAGCTTGAAGACAGATCAATAGATTATGCACCATGAAGAACAGAGGGAAAAAAAGAATGAAGAAAAATGAACAGTGACTTAGAGGAATGTTGGACACCATTAAGTGCACCATAACCTGCATAATGAGAGTAAAAGGAGAGAAGGTAGAATTGAGTCATTCCCACAGACAGAAAAAGGAAAGACTTTGTTGCTAGCAGATCTGCCTTACTAGAAATACCAAAGGCTGAGAGCAAGTGACACCAGAGAGTGATTCAAATCCACGTGAATAGAGATTGCCACAAAAAGAAATTATTTAGATAATTATAAAAGACAGGGCAATTGCATATTTCTTCTTTTTTCTCTTACTATTTAGAATGTGATTACAGAAAAACTACCGGTATACCATTGTACTGGTGGAATGACATATATTAGCTTGTTGGGAAAGTCATGATGCATTTTTGCATAGAAAAATAGAAAAAATACATCATGATTTTCCTGATGACCTAGTAGAAATGTGATATATTTGACAGTAATGCACAAAGGTGATTGGAGGGTTCCAGATGACAACTCAAAACACAGACATGAAGAACATCAGAAATGGTAAATATAGTAAACTTCATAAATATGTACTTGCTCTCCTTTCTTCCCCCAGTTTCTTTAAAAAGACATGAGATTGCATAAGGCAATGTATTGAGAGATTTGTAACAGGTAGAGACATTATGTATAATGTTAATAGAAAAAAGAGAGAGACAAGTAGAGCTTATGGGAGTAAAGCTCTATCTCACTGGAATTAAGTTAGTATTAATCTGAGGTGGATTCTGATAAGCTAAGATGAATATTGTAAGCTCTAGAGCAAGCACTAAGAAAACAACTTATAAAATACAGTGAAAAAACATTAAAGGAATTAAAATGTCCTACTAAAAAGTATTGATATTTACTAGAGGATTGACTTTGTGGCTTAGTGGTTAAAGGGAGCTGGATCCACATGGCCAACTGTGATTTGAATTTCAGCCCCACTGACTTGAAAAACATACTGGGCGTGTGTGCATGCATGCCCCAAATCCTGAAAGTATGGATAAATGAAAAAGGGACTGAGGAGTGACCACACTCCACTGACCCTTCTTGGGGGGGGGGGGGGGCGGTGCATTCTCTTTTTCTTTTTCACTAAATGTGAAGGGAATAGCGGGGAAGAGATTTCAAAATGGATAAAAAATGGGGCAAAAACAACATTTAAGTATTTGCTCTTTGTAAGAGACACTTTAGATTCAAAGACACAAATATATTGAAAGTTGTTGGAAAATAAACTGTGAAAAGAGCATGAGCTGGAGTGACTATATAAATATGAGCCCAAATAGATTCTAAAACAAAGCTTTCTTTTTAATTTTAGATTTTGCCACAGAGTGAGTGTGCTTGCCAGAGAGAGACAAGGAGACAGAGAGAAAGGAAAAGTGAGAAAGCACCCGAGGTGGGCGGCCACACTGCAACCCTTTCTCCTCTGTCTCCCCCTGGGATTTTGGGCACTCACACATAAGCGCCCAACATGTTTTTCTTTTCTTTTCTTTTGAAGTCGTCCCGTCCCCCCACCCCAATAGGGCATATGTACTTGCCAGAGAGAGAGACAGACAGAAACAGTGAGAGGGAAAGTGAGAAGTCACCCCCAGGGGGAATCGCCATGACACAATCCTTCTCCTTTATTCTTCTCTTGGGATTTTGGGCACACATACACATTGCACTCAGTGTGATTTTCAAGCCTCCGGGTCTGGAACTCAAACCGTGTTTAGCCACATAAGAGTCCAGCACCTTAACCACTATGCCACCTGCTGGCACACCCCATGTGTTTTTCAAGCCGCCAGGTCCTGAACTCAAACCTTGGATTCAGCCATGTAGGATCCAGCATCTTAACCATCTGCTGGCAAAAAAAAAAAAAAAAAAAAAAAAAAAAACAACAAAAAAAACAAAAGAAAAAAAACATTTTACTACAAATAAAAGATTGGGAGACTTAATATTATTAAGATATCATACCACTCAATGTGATCTATAGATTCAATACAGTCCATATCAAAATCCTAGTGATGATTTTTGCAGAAATAGAAAAACCTACCTATGATGATAAGTTGTATTTTACAATATAATGATAAAAAATATAGATCTCTTAACAGAACCTCAGAATACACATTGCAAAAGTAGGCAGAATTGGTAGGGGAAATAAACCATTTAACAGTAATAGTTGGGAACTTCAATGTTGCACTTTTAATAATTGATAGAGCAACTAGGTTGAAGAGCCAAAGAAAACAGAAAACTATAAACCAATTGACCTAATATTAATATATATATACACATATATATAAATATATATATAAATATGTATATATGTGTATATATATATGTGTGCGCATATATATATATATATATATATATATATATATATATATATATATGTTCCAACAAACACAAGCAGAGTATATATGTTCCTCAAGCACACATGGAACATTCTCCAGAAGTCCATGCACTAGGCCATAAAACAGGCCTCAAATGTAAAAGGATTGAAATCATACCAAGTATGTTCTCCAACTAAAATGGAATTAAATTAGAAATCAATAACTGGGGCCCAGCAGCTGGCATAGTGGTTAATGTCGCAGGACTCCAACATGACCGACCGAGGTTCAAGTCCTGGACTCAGTGGCTTGAAAATCACGCTGGGTGCGTGTACTTGTGTGCCCAGGATCCTGTGAGAATGGAAGAGAAGGGATTGCAGCATGGCCATCTGAGATAGATCCTAATAAGCTAAGATGAATATTCTAAGTTCTAGAGCAAGCACTAATAATTTCTCACTTTTCCTCTTATTGTGTCTGTCTCTCTCTCCAGTGAGCTCACACACCTAAGGCAAAAACCTCTTTAAAAAAATATAAACAATTGAAGGAAATTTGTGAAACTTACAAATGTGTGGAAATTAAACAACATATCAAGTAACCAGTAGGTCAAAGAAAAAAAATCACAAGGAAAATTAGACAGTACTTTTTTTTTTGAAGAGGTTTTGGCTGTAGGGTGCGTGTGTGTGCCAGAAAGACACAGAGAGACAGACAGTGAGAAATCACCCTTCAGGGGTATGGCCACACCGCGATCCCTTCCATTTTCCTCTCGGGATCCTGGGCACGCATGCACATGCACCCAGCGTGAGTTTAAGCCATCAGGTCCGGGACTCGAACTGTGGCCGACTACATGGCAGTCCAGCATCATAGCCATTATGCCAACTGCTGGTCCCACAATACTTTGAGTTGAATGAAAAATAATTACCAAACATAAAGGAATGCAGCTTTAGGGAAAGTTATAGTTGTAAATACATTAGAAAGGGAATAATGAACAATTTGAGAAGGAAATTAAGAAACCAATTTCATTTATAATTGCATCAGAAATAATAAAATACTTATGAATAAACTTAACCAAGGAGATTGTACATTTATGAAAAACTTGTACACTGAAAGCTACACCTTCATTGAAAGAAATGTACCAAGACACAAATAAATGGAAAAGCATCCTGTGTTCGTGATTGGAAGACTTAATATTATTAAGATGTCAATACCACTCAAAGTGATCTACAGATTCAATGCAATCCCTATCAAAATCCTAATGATGTTTTTTACAGAAATAGAAAAAGCTGTCTGTGATGATTAGTTTTGGGTGTGAACTTGATTGGGACATCTAGAAAAAGCATTACTATGGGTGCATTCATGGGATTAACATGGGAGTCTGAGAAGGCTGGATGTGGAAGATCCATCCTCCTGTGGGTGAGTGTGACCCATTCAACAAAGGGTCCAGAGAGAATAAATATAGGATACAAATGGTTCTCACTGGCGACAGAGCAAGATAGAGTTCTGTTGCCTTGGCTGTCAGAATTTAAGGCTCTCCTGCCTTTGAACTCTAGGATTTACATGAGCTGTCCACCTCTCCAGCCGAGTTTTCAGGCTTTCAGCCATGGTCTATGACTTACATCCCTGGCTTCCTCAACTCTGGGGCCTTTAGACTTGGACAGATGCATCTACCAGAATTCCAGGCCCTCCTGCGTGAAGGGGACCTGTTGTAGGACTTAGTAACTGCCTTAATCGCATGAGCCAGTTCCCCTAATAAATCACTTCTATATAACTACAAACTTACTGATTCTGTCTCCCTAGAGGACCCTGACAAATATACCATTCTAAAATTTATATGAAATTTCAAGAAACTCTCCATAACCAAAAAATATTGAAAAAGAGGAATAAGATCAGAGAAAAAAGAACATTAGAGTAAATTTTTGTATCTTGAGTTACACAGTGGTTTATTAGAACACCAAAAGCAGAAATAAAAAAAGAAAAATTATGGGGACCAACAGTTAGCGTAATGGCTATGTCGCTGAACTCCCATGTAGTTGACCGTGGCTCGCGTCCCGGACCTGGTGGCTTAAACTCATGCCAGGCACGTGTGCGTGAGTGCCCAAGATTCCGAGAGGAGAATGGAGAAGGGATCGCGGCATGGCCATACCCCCTGGGTGGTGATTTTTCGCTTTCTGTCTCTCTGTCTCTCTCTCTCTTTCTGGCAAGCGCACGCGCTCTATAACAAAAACCTCTCCAGGAAAAAAAAAAAAAAAAAGAAAAAAGAAAAATTATGTAAATCTGGACTTCATTCAAATTAAAAACTTGTGATGCAAACAAACAAATAAAAATTACCAAGAAAGTTAAAAAGCAATCCACTGAATGGGGAAGATATTTTCAGATTGTATAACTCACAAGAGATTTGTGTCCAGAATAAATATTTATGTATATGTATGTATATACACATACAGCCCTTTATAATAATAAAAACACAAATACCCAAATTTAAAAGTAGATAAAGGAGGACCAGCAGTTAGCGTAATGGCTATGTCGCTGGACTCCCACATGGTCTACCGCGGTTCACGTCCCAGACCCGGTGGCTTAAAACTCACGCCAGGTGTGTGTGCATGCGTGCCCAAGATCCCAAGAGGAGAATGGAGGAGAAGGGATTGCGGCGTAGCCATTCCCCCAGGGGGTGATTTCCTGCTTTCTGTCTCTCTGTCTCTCTCTGTCTGTCTAGCGAGCGCACGTGCCCTATAGCAAAAACCTCTCCAAAAAAACGTAAAGTAGATAAAGGATTTGAATAGACATGTTTCCTAAAAGAGCATACAAGTGACCAATTGCACATACATTTTTTTTCAGCATCATTAATCATTTGGGAAGTACAAATCAATTCACAATGAGATACCCACCACTTCACACCCACTAGTATGGCAGTAATAAAAATACATGCAATGTGTGGTGGCAAAGATATGGAGGAGTTGGAACTGTCGTATGTTCCTGATGACAGATAGATATTCCTGACGGGACTGCAAAATGGTGCAGCCACTTTGGCAAACAGTTCGGTAGTTCTTCATAATGTTAAACATAACACATGACCCAACAATTCTACTTGCCAGCATTTATTCAAGAGTAATGACAGCATTCGTCCACACAAAGTCTTGTACACAAATACTCAAGGTGATGTTATAAAATAAAAAACTGTGAACAACGCCAATATCCATGAATAGTTGAAAGGAGAAACCAGCTGTGGCATATCCACTCTAGGGAATACTGATCATTGACAAAAGAATGGGTTATCAACACGTGTAGCGACATAGGTAAGTCTCAGAAGGATTCTGCCCAGTGTCAGGAGCCAGTCACGAAAGGCAGCATATTATGTGATTGTATTTTTAGGACGTATGCTGAGTTCTCAAATATACAGAGGTAGAAAATAGATTAGGACGGGGGGAGGGATATGTGTTGAGAGGGAGTGGAGAGTGAATGTTGAGAGCTTCGGGGTGGCTTTTAGGGGAACAAAAATGTTCTAAAAGTAGATTGTTGTGCAACCCTGTGGATTTATTTTAAAAACATTCAATTGTTTGCTCTAACTGGGTCATTTGTATGGTATGTGGACTATAGCTTGGTGGATCTTTTTTTTAAAGTGAGTGAGTGGTGGCAGCTGGACGAAATACTCGCCCTTTGCCGCAGAGACATGGCTTTGTGTCTGGGAGTGGACCTAGTCAACTAGCTGGTGTGTGTGAAACATCTCCGTCACATGCAAAGTTCATGTAATGCTCATACAGTGCAAGAGAGAAGCCATAGTTCTTGTCCTAGTGGGAAGGGATGGTTATATAAGCAAGTGTTTGATTATGAAATTTAAAACCACAACTTAAGCTTTTGAAGAATCCAGAGAGGGTTAGAGTAGTCATTGCAGACATCTTCTATTAGGGAGAAATTTGCCCTGAGCCTTTAAGGATAAGCAGATGGATGTGGGCGCATGAGGACTGCCGCAGCCTGGCGGTCTCACTGTGTGCTAAGTGCCCCTTCCTATGGACCTCCTCACGCGCCTTCTGCAGCCTCCCAGGCGCTGGGCAGCACTAATTGCCTGGCATTCTTTGTGTTAAGTGGAGCTCTTTCGTTAATCACATTCTTACTGTTTATAATGTCTTAACTGTTTACTATGGCCAGAACTGCAGTAATCACCTCAGAAATGTGATCTCCAGTGTGTCTTCCCACAGGAGGTGGCAGTGTCCTTACTCTCCTCTTTGTTGTCATCATTATTTTCCAGATGGAAAAATCTGGCCCTCAAGTACTAAGTGATCTTCACACAATCTCGGTGCCAAGAACGTATTCACGCTCCCTGCAGTCTTGTCCTCAGAAGTCATTTTTTCCTGCCTTAAGTCATCTCCCCCCAACACACTTCAGATTATATAAGCTCAGTTCCTTAATATTGGTTTGTCAGAAAAGTCTGACGCATTGCATAGAAAAACATAGAAAAGTAGGCAACCCAATTGTAGAGAAGTAGAAAAGTCTGACAATAGTTCTTCATTCAGCATGAGTTTCTTTCAAAGTTTAATTATTATTTCTTCTATAAGAGAGAGAAGCACCCCCAACAGAGTCCTCACACCTGATGCACCTCCTGTCTCAGCATCCCGGTCCACAGGCACATCATGTATTTCCGGTGCATACGGGGAGGCCCTGGGACGCAGACCTGGGGCCTCTCCATGTAGGTTCAGCCTTGCAGAGCATTTTGTCACTGTTGTGGCTCTGTCTGGCTCTCAGGATGGTTTTGAGATTCTGTTCCTCCTTGATCACCTTGCTGTGATCAGATCTTTCAGTCCTTTACTTAGGGTGGGCCTGGGTTGTGATCAGGTCTCCGTGGTCTGACCAGCCCAGAGGAGTGTATCAAGAGGGTTGGCCACTGACATGGTAGAAAACGCTGACAGGATACAACATAAAATAGGCTGGATTCTCTTCTGAAGTTCTCCTCTTAGAGCTTCATTTATTCCAGGATATGAAACCCTGCTTTTCCTGGCCAGAGCTGTACCAGAAAATGTAGCCCTGCACGTCAGAGAAGGGCCTGCTGGGTCGTCAGTCACTCAGATGGCTCCTTACAGAGTAAAGCAATGTTCTGGTGGTCAAGGTGGGCAGGAGAGAGAGTAGAAGGCCGAAACTTAACAAGTTGGGAAGAGGGCCACACCAATGTGGGCCTGTGCAGATTTTTGTACTAACATACGTTCTCATTTCTCCAGGGTAAACACCTAAGAGTGGATTGTGGGGTCATATGGTTACTCTATAAGGAACCATCTGTGGCAGGCAGGATTTCAGGCCTCCTGACCTTTGTCTGGTGTGACTGTCATGTTATGTGGCATGGGAAAAGGAATTTACAGACAGGATTGATGTTGCCAATCAGCTACCTTAAAATGGGGAGGTGATCACATGGGATTAGCCAAGTGGACCCAATAGAAGAGCAAGAGTCCCTGTAAGTGGGAAGGGGTGCAGAAGAGGAAGAGGATGTGATAATAGAAGCAAGGTCAGAGTGCGCACATGAAAGAGACCCAGTAGGACTGGCCTCAGAGATGGAGGGACGTGCGGCCTCCTGGGGCCGGAGAAGACACGAGAACAGTGCTCCCCTTGAGGCGCAGCGAAGAATGCAGCCCTGCGGACACCTTGATTTTAACTCAGTGAGACCCCTGTACCTAGGGAACTGTGAGATTGTTACTTTGTGTTGTTTCAAGCTGCTGTTTGTGGTAATTGCTTACAGTTATAGTAAAAAACCACTGTAACCCTTCTGTTTGTGGTTCTTTTTTTTTTTTTTAAAGAGATTTTTGCTATAGGGTGTGTGTGTGTGCTAGAGAGACAGAGAGACAGAAAGCAAGGAATCACCCCTTGGGGAGAATGGCCACACTGCAGTACCCTCTCCTCCATTCTCCTCTCAGGATTTTGAGCATGCATGCAACATGCACCTGGCATGAGTTTTAAGCCAGCAGGTCCGGGATTTGAACTGTGGTCAACTATATGGGAATCCAGTGACTTAACCATTATACCATCTGCTGGTCTCCTATCCATGGTTTAACTTGCATTTCCCCAGTGCCTAATGATGTTGAGCCTTGTATTTATTTGTCATTCATGTATATGCTTTGACGAAATATGTTGATATCTTTTGCCCATTTTTAATTGAGTTGTTTCTTTTTTACTCTTCAGTTTTAGATAGAAGTTCCTCACAACACATGTGACTGGTAAATATTTCTTTCCCATTGTATCTTGTTTTTCTTATTCTCTTAACAGGGCTATTTATAATGCAGGAGTTTTACATTTTGAAGGAGTACAATTTATCAGTATTTTCTAGTTGTTTTTTTTTTTTTTTTTCCCCATAGGGCTCATGTGCTCAGCAGAGACACAGAGAGGGAAATGGCCACACTGCAATCCCTTCTTCTCCATTTTCTTCTTGGGATTTAAGGCATGCACACATATGCACCCAGTGTGGTTTTAAGCTGCCAGGTCTGGGACTCAAATCGTAGTTGGCCACGTGGGAGTCTACTACATTAACCACGACACCACCTGCTGGCCCCAGTTTTTTCTTGTATGAATAATGCTTTTAGTGTCATAACTAAGGACTCTTACTAACCTCAGGTTATAAAACTCTTTCTCCTGTGCTTCTTGACATTTTACAGTCTCACATTTTACATTTAGAACTATGATCCATTTTGAATGAATTATATAAACTATGAAGTTTAGATCAAGTTCCTTTTTGTTGTTGGTGGGTGGGAGCTTTGTTTTGCTTTGTTTGCACAAGGACATGCAATTGTTCCAACACCATTCATTGAAAAGACTACTCTTTCCTCATTGAGTCGTGTTTATACCTTTGCCAAAAATTAATTGGACATATTCATGTGCATAGTTTGTATTTCTGACTCCTCATTTGCCCCACTGAGTTATGCATATTCTCTCCTCACCAATTACCAGTGACTCCTGATTACGGTTGCTTCGTAATAAGCCTTGAAAGCAAGCTATGTGATTCCTTCCGTATTATACGTCTGTGTTGTTTTGGCTATCCCAGCTCTTTTGCTTTCCTATGCAATTTTAGAATCTGCTTCTGTGTATCTACCAAAAAATCCTACGAGGATATTGGTTGTTGTTGTTGCATTAAATTTGTAGATTAGTTTGGGGAAACATCTTTATTATACAGGTAGACTACCCCTTATCTGAAGTGCTTGAGACAAAGTGTTTCAGATTTTTCCCCCCACATTTTGGAGTATATATATATATATATATATATATATATATATATGTATTTAGCAATATGTTGGGAATGGGAACTAATTCTAAACACAGTATCTATACGCCTTATACACATAGCCTAAAGGTAATTTTATACAGAATTTTTGTATTACAGCATTTTGACTGTGACCTGTCACGTAAGGTCAGATGTGGAATTTTCCACTTGTGGCATCATATCCGTGCTCAAAATGTTTCAGATTTTAGATTTCAGATTTTTGGATTAGGGATGTTCAACCTGTATTGAGTCTTCCGATATGAATACGGCATGTCTCTCCATTTATTTAGGTCTTTTTAAATTTCTGGGATTAATGAGTTGTAATTTTTGGCATTAACATACTGTATATATTTAGGATTTTTAACTAAGTATTTAATTTCTGGAGCCATTGAAAATGCTACTTTTTTTTTTTTCCCTTTTCTTTTTTTTCAGAAAGCATGTGTGCTCACCAGAGAGATAGAGAGAGGGATAGGAATAGTCATGCCATAACTCCTTCTCCTCCATATTTCCCTCCTTTGAGAATTTTGGGCATAATGGGACCAGTACATGGTGTAATGGTTATGTTGCTGGACTCCCACATAGTCAGCTGCAGTTCAAGTCCCCGACCTGGCAGCTTAAAACTCATGCTGGGCGTGTGTGCTTGCATGCCAAAAAACCCAAGAGGAGAACAGAAGAGAAGGGATTGCAGCATGACCATGCACCCTGGGAGGTGATTTCTCACTTTCTGTCTCTCTGTCTCTCTTTATCTCTCTGGTGAGCGCACATGCACTACAGCAAAAAAATCTCTTAAAAAAAAAAAAAAGTTCTCTTTTCTACATCTACTGCAAGGATGAAGACCAGTCTCCACAATCAGACCGTCGACATTCTGGAGAATGTCAACATCACTCTGAAGGGACGCACAGTTATTGCGAAGGGCCCCAGAGGAACCCTGTGGAGGGACTTTAGTCACATCAGTGTTGAACTCAGTCTCCTTGGAAAGATAAAGAAAAGACTGCGGGTTGACAAAAGATGGGGAAACAGAAAAGAACTGGCTACTGTTCGCACTATCTGTAGCCACGTCCAGAACATGATCAAGGGTGTTACGTTGGGCTTCCGCTATAAGATGAGGTCTGTGTACACTCATTTCCCCATCAACGTTGTTATTCAGGAGAACGGGTCTCTTGTTGAAATCCGAAGTTTTTTGGGTGAAAAATACATCCAGAGGGTTCAAATGAGACCAGGTATTGCTTGTTCAATATCTCAAGCCCAGAAAGATGAGTTGATCCTTGAAGGCAATGATATCTTATTTCAAATTCAGCTGCTTTGATACAGCAAGCCATGACAGTTAAAAATAAGGATATAAGAAAGTTATTGGATATTATCTATGTCTCTGAGAAGGATACAGTTCAGCAGACTGATGAGTAAGATTTTAAGAGTTCTCCAACTACAGTAATAGGCTGGATAATTTAAGGACACTATATGATATTTTAAAGATAATAATAATAAAAGAATAATTGCTTTGAAACTTTTTCTTAAACTGATTATCCTTTTCCAACTACTTGGCAAGTGAGAATTGAGGAGTAAAGAATTAGTAGGAGTGTACTAAGAACAATAAGAATTCCTGATCGGGAATTTTTTCATCTAGTTGTTTTTCTTCGCAGGAACAAGTGGCTTGAATCTGGTTTTTGAAGGAATAGTAAGGATGTTTGAGGCAAGAGAAATACAGTACCAGGGAATGTGGCTGTTCATCGTTAGAGATTGGGGAAGATCCTGAGGCTAATTTTACCATCAATTTTTATTTGGTACATATGTGACCTAGTCATTTGTAAAGAGATACCTGAGAAGCAGAACAAAGTGACAAAGCCTTAATATGATCTAGAAGATGTAGTCTATGTCATGGTAAACATTTTGCCATTTTGCCATCTGATGTCTCAATCTGTCCTACTTCAGCCATGCACCCTAGACCTTGTATATTGTTTAAAAAATGTAATGATCCTTCTATAATCTCTAAATTCCTTGTGTCACACTTCTAGTGTGATGTGATGCTACCATGCTGGAATATAATTTAACATAGTTTTCTCAAAAACAAGAAAAAAAATTTTAGGTATGAACACACACACACACACACACACACACACACACACGGTGTGTTTCTCAAGCACCCAGGTCCAGAATTTGAACTGCATGGTTGGTCAGGTGGAATCTGGCTGCTTTAACCATTAGGCCATGGCACTGACACTATTTCCAAATCTAGTTATTTATTTTAGGTTTTTGCTATAGGACGCATGCACTCACCAGATAAGGAGGGGGCAGAAGGGAGTGAAAAATCACCCCTCTGGAGATGGTCATGCTACAGTCCCTTCTTCTCCACTGTCCTCTTGGGATTTGGGGCACTCATGCATGTGTGCCTGGCATGCTTTTTCAAGCTGCTGGGTCCAGGACTTCAACTGTGCAGTCAGCCTTGTGGGATCCAGCTCCTAACCTCCATACCACCTAGCTGGCCCTATTTCCAATTTTTAAAAAGTGTATTTAGGGACCAGTAGTTAGCGTAATGGCTATGTCACTGGACTCCCATGTAGTTGACCACGGTTTGAGTCTCGGACCCGGTGACTTAAACTGACGCCAGGCGCGTGTGCGTGCCTGCCCAAGATCCCGAGAGGAGAATGGAGAAGAAGGGATTGTGGTGTGGCCATCCCCCCCTGGGGGGGGGGGGTGATTTCTTGCTGTCTCTCTGTCTCTGTTGAGCGCACACACCCTGTAGAAAAAACCTCTCCAAAAAAAAAAAAGAAAGAAAGATGTATTTATTTATTTATTATGTGAATGAGAGAGACCAAGGGAGAGGCAGTACCCTAACAGGGTTGCAATACTGTGTTCTACCTCCAGCCTCTGCCAACTCTAACTATGGAGATGCAAATGCTGACAGACCCGGGGAGGTCTCGGAATAAACCTTCCCGTGTGGGTCAGCCCTGCAGAGTATTGCATTTTACTGCTGTGCCACTGTCTAGCCCCCATTAATTTATTTTTGAATGTTGAATCAGCTTTGCATATCCAGGATAAACTTTACTAGGTTATGTGTGTAGTTCTTTATACACATTGGTAGATTAGCTAATATTTTTTGAGGATTTTTGCATCTAGGTTCATTAGAAAAATTTTTTTTTTTTTTTTTAATTATGTCTTTTTCTGATTTTGTGATGCCAGCCTCATTGGATATGTTGGAAGGTGTTCTCTCTACTTCTGTTTTCTAGAAGAGATTGCAGAGAATGGTATTAGTGGTGTCTTAAATGTCTGGTAGAATTCAACTGTGAAATCTGGACACAGTGTTTTCTCTTTTTGAATGCTATTAATTATTGATTCAATTTCTGTAATAGATGTAGGGCTATACTGATGATATATATTTCATTTATGTGAGTATGGGCACAAGTCCTTTATCCTTGTATTGTTCAGGGAACTGGTCTGTTACATTTGAGTTACCACATGTGCGGATGCCGAGTTGCTTTTAGTGTACTCTTGTTATTCTTTTAACGTCCATGGTATTGGTAGTGTTGGCTCCATTTTGCATGTTTTATTTTCATTTTAATTGTGTTCAAAATATTTTCTAATTTTAGCTGTGACCTTCTTTGGGACATAAGGAAATGGAGGAAAATAAAAATAAATAAACAGGAGATTTCCCCTGACACTTTTTTTTTTTTTAATTGTCAGAGGGCACATGTGTTCACCATAGAGAGACAGAGAGAGGGAGAGAGAGAGAGCACTCCCTAATGGAGCATGCTCATGCCACAGTCCCTTCTCCATTTTTCCAAGAAGTCAGGATTTTGGACATGAATGCACACTCATGCAACTGGCATATTTTTCAATCTGCTGGAGTCTGGACTCAAACTATAGCTGGCCATGTGAGATCCAGCCCCCTTAATCATGAGGCTATCAAGCCAGCTCTCCCTAACTCTTTCTGAGTGTTTTAATTTGTTTTTCCTTTTCCTTGAGCCAGTACTAGAAGTCTTCCCTTAGGGCTTTCTCTGTCTGCACCCTAGTGCCCACTTCCAGATCAGGACACACTAGAGATAAAGGAGAAACTCACCTGAGGGGCATCTCAGTCCTAGTCTTCTGCATCTGACCATTGCTGTTTCCTTTGAAGGCACCTCTAGGAACTGCTCCATACATTCTGTCCTTGGTTTTCTAGCTCCTTCCTGCCTCGGGAGCTGGGACCTCCTGATGTCCTCTGACTGAGGGATCTTACAGGCTATGGTAAAGATGAGTCAGAACATAGGGAAGCAGTACATGGTTGCCTAGCCCAGACTTGGGGGATTGCATTGGTGGAAGATAAGGGGAAGCAAGCAAAAACTCCCAGGGGAACTAAAACCTGGCAGACTCTGGGCTGAGTATAGAAAGGGGAGAAAGATATTGCAGTAGGGAGACCAGGTACGAAGGTGTGAAAGGGATGGTGTCTTTAGGGAACAAAAACAAAGGTTTTGTATAGTCAGAGCACTGTCTGCAGCAGAGCATTGAGAAGAGGCAAGAGAGTCAGAGACTGATCAGATCCTAGGGCTTTATGTCATTCTGGGGTATTTGAAATTTGTTACAAAGTTTGTGGGGAATGTATTAGTTTATTATGGTTGTTGGAACAAATTACCCTAAGCTTAGCAACTTAAGACAACATTTTCTTAGAACTCTGGAGGATGGAGTGAAATTGGTCTCAGTGGGCTGACATCATGGTGTGTGCAGTAGGCCATAGTAGTCCTTCTGGAGGGTCTGTTTCTTGCTTCTTTGAGCTTCTAGTGGCTGTGAGCAATCCTTGGCTTTTGGCCCCTCCATCTTCAAAGGCATCTCTTCCTTCTCTCCTCCCAGCATCACAACATCTTCTCCTCTGACTGTGACTCCATCTCTCTCCTGAGTACTCTTGTGATTACATCGGGCCACCTGGATGAGCAGGGTGATGTCCCATCTTCAGACCCTTAATTCCACCAGCAAAATCCCTTTGCCATGGAAGATAACATCTGAGGCTCAGGGAACGGGGTGTGGGCATCCTGGGGACCATTATTCAGCCTACCACAAAGCGCATCTCATAGATTTTCACTGAAGACGGTGTTGGGATAGGACTGTCAGATCTGAGGCTTAGAAAGAGCACTCTGCCTGCAGAAAGTCCGGAAGTGAGCCCGGAGGCCCAAAGAACCCTGGAGAAGGTGCAGAAATAATCTGGGCCAGTGGCAAGAGAAGAGGACTTGCCTAGAGCACCCAGAGCTGTTGTCTGCAGGATTTGGGCCAGAGCGCATGTGGGATGAACAAGAAGGCAGAGGGGTCTTTGCCGTCCTCCGCTAGTGGGTAGTGCTCTCCTTGTTGCAAGGGAAGTTGTCTACAGGGGGCTGACAGCAGGGCATCCTGGGAAGCAGTTAGGTCCCAGAACCTGGAGAGATGGGTCGAGGTCACTGTGTGACCGTGACCAGCACAGAGGCAGCACTTGAAGCCGTGATGGAATGAGAGGGCATTGGGCGATGTCTAGTATTGGAAAAGTTGCAGAAGCTGCTGGGGGAACAATGACCTACACGGCTCCAGAGAAGTGAGAGTGTGGAAGGGAGCCAGGAGGCAAGGGAGCAGCAGGGAGGGGTCGGTGTGGGCCCAGAGTGGGAAGCAATGCATTTGCATTTAGAGACCTTCCGGTTGAGTCCTGCAGGACAAAGGGGGAGAATGGTTCTGTGTTTGCGCCTGTCGACCCCCTTGGGGTCTGGTTGGACATCAGCTGCCTGCACTCACAGAGCGGTTGAGTCAGGCCCCCTCCCTGGAACCTGGTGTGGCAGGCCAGACCCACTTTGTTCTTGAGCTTGTCCTGGCAGCGGCTGAAAAGCTGTATTATCTGCCTTTCTTGGCACAGTCACTGAGGAGCTCAGGATTTTGGTGCAACGGAGAATGACGATACTCATCCTCTGCCGCCATCCCACAGCAGCACCTGTGGGAGGACGGTCAGCGGGGTGGTGGGCCTCTGGGATATGCCTGCTCTGTGGATCGCTGCTTCTCTCTCTGGGGGGGCTTCCTTCTCAGCTAAAGTTGCAAGAACAGGTCCAGGAAAAGAATTGGGGCTCAGGCCCTGGAAGTAGGCTAGGACTTCTGGTCGGGCTAAGTCAGGAATGGGGCATTTGAGGGATGAGCACATGGAGGTGGCGAAGCAGAAATGGGTGTGACGTGTGCAGCGGCAGCAGTGGAGACGCTCAGCGGGAAGGGAGGGCATCCCGGGCTGCCGGGTGCCAGGCCAGGGCAGGGGCTCCGAGTCCCCGCTCCTTCTTTCCTTTGAAACTTGGTGTTTGGTCCCGGTTTTCCTGCCTATGCCATGTGACCCTCTCAGAACCATGCACGTGAGGTGAGCGGGGCAGAGAATTAACCACTCCATAGTTACCACAGCCAGGGCTCAGCCAGGATGGGAGCCTGGGCTTCTGTCCCCTGGGGAAGAGGAGAGAATACCTTCTGGGGTGCTACTTACAAACACCTAAATGCTTGTTGCTGTTCAGTCCTCAGCTCTCCTAGGCCTGAGTGCCGACAGCCTGATCTCACACTGGAGCCCCAAGGAGGAAGTCCCAGCCCTAGCAATGGCGTAGCCAGCCTCAGAGGGAGAATGGGGTCTCCCAAAAGTGAGTCTGCATCATGGGACGTCATGATCGAGCAGCCCCCCCAGTCACCTCACTTTCCCCATGAAAGGCTGGCTCGTGCTGGCCGGCCATGTGGGCTGACACAAGCACCTTTGCTGAAGCTCGGTTCCCTTTGCCAGGAGTTTTGAAAGCCTGTTAATATAGAAAAGCATCGAGAAGTCTGTAGGAAAAGGGTCTGTTTAACTTCATGGCATTTCTCAACATGACCTGACCATCCGCCTCTTCATTTGTTCCATCATTTAACTTCCATGGGCTCTACTTCAGAGACGCTTCAGGCAGGCAACCTGGGAAACTCAGCCCATGCCCCCAGGCCCTGAGAAAACCCTGACCCCTCAGTAAATGGAAAAGCAGGCCCTTTATCTCACTCTTACCAATGGAGCAAGCAAAATGGAGAGACCTTGTCATCTTGACTTTGAGTCTAATTCTTTCCCTTGAAGATCCACAAAACAGGGATGCTATAGGAGCCTGTCAAATGTGATTTTAAGTCTTAGTGCATCTCCTGTGTGCTGTGTGATCTTAGGAATGTCCTTAGCCTAGCAAAACACCAACTGCATAAAATCTAGCCACAGTGCCTAACAGCGCTGCCATGCAGTTTAGATAAGTTTAGATAGGGGCCACCTCCACCCCTGGTTGGGGCCAGTGGTCGTGCAACAGTGAAACAGGACCCTGCAAGGCTGGCCCACATGGGAGGGTTCTGAATTCATGTCTGAGAGCTCCCTAAGTACCCGGGTATGAACATGCCCATGATCTAGGGCTGGCTGAAACTGGGATGAATTATGGAGTCAGAACCTGGTTGGAGGTCTGTCTGTCTGTCTCTCTTTGTCATGGAAGGAAAGAAGAGAGGAAAGAAGGAAGAAATAAAATAAAGGTAGGTGATACGCCTTACTGGGAAGCAGGCTGTTAATTCCGTCCTCTGCAGAGAATAGGCTTAGCTTTCTAAAAATGAGTTAAAGCCTATTTCAAGCAGTTCACCTTGTTGGTAAAGGGGATTAGTGCTTCCTCCACTGGTTATCAAACACAGAACTGAAGCCGGAGGAGGAAGCCAGAGAGGCTGTGTAAGACTCAGGCCTCAGATGTATGCCCTTCACATATGCAGGCCCTGCTTTCAAAGACTTTCATCAGGAGTGTGTGATCCACAGTAGATGGCATTTTGAAGCTGAGGTTGTCTTGGAAAATTTCTGCACTCGCATGCTCTTCCATCCCAGTGCAGGGCCACCTCCACCCCTGGGGAGCACCCCAGGCCCCTCCCCAGGGCTCAGCTTCCTGCCCTTTCCCACTTTCCTCTGCGCCTCCTGCTCTGAGCTGAATCATGCCAATTGTGTGTCCCTTCCCCGTGACCACTGGATACAATCGCAAATCTTACTGCAGGCAAGTCCTTTTGTCCGACTTCTGTTAGGCTCTTAATGGGGTTTCTAATGAGTCACTGCAAAGGAGACTGTTTTCCTGCCAGCTCCTGGGAGAGGGAAGAATTTCCCTGTTGTTTTGAGATTATGAGTTGCAAGGGGAGGGGATACAAAGGAGTAGAGGAGAAAGAACTGGCCAGGACATCCATTCCACATGTGCAAATGGGGAGCCACAGGCCTCACGGGGCCTGATGTAGTTTAGGGGATGAGGTCAGCGCATGCCTGAGCTGGTCCACACGCTCACCCAGGGCACATGCACAAACACCGTGCTCACTGGTGTATCACAGCTTCAGAGGCCGAAGGATGGTCAGACTGTGGGCACTAACATTCTTCCATTGCCTTCCTTAATCTTCAGGGGAAGGGGCGCACACAGCTCTGGAGCCGGAGTATCTAGGCTTAAATCAACTCATCTACTTCCTAGCCGGTGTGTCTGGAAACAAGTCATTGGTTCTGAGTCCCATCCTTCCTGTCTGTAAAATGGGGAGATAGTGCCTACTTCATAGGGCTGTCATAAACTAGCGTATGTAAGGGTTCAACGAAGATGTCATCATCATTACATTCATTTTCTGAAAGGAGAAAATAAGACTCAGAGGTAGGCACTGGTCACCTTTTTCTTAGCTACTAGTGGCATAACAAGGGCCTCTATTTAATTGCAGCTGGGGTTCTCTATTCGGGATACCAAGCTGCCTTTCATGATCAGACATGAACCCTAGTGATGGGATGTCAGAAGCCAGAGAGGGTCATGCTGGGGAGCTGGGGGCTAGGTGGGTGGTAGGAGCCCTTAAGAGGTGTGGAGTTTGGCCCAGGTCACACTGCCTAGGGTTTCCAGGAGACACCCCTCCGTTCTCAGGATAATCTGATCTCATCAGGCTGCTTTGCAGTGAAATGACAGCTATTTTGGATCCTTGGTGCCCCCTGCTGGTAACTGATTGCATGAGCGCCTTCCTTGAAAGATGAAAGCTGAGAAAGCTACTTAAAAAATAAAGTATATTTTATGGTTTTTATTTTAATATATGTATGATTTTTAAATTGACAAAAATTATATGTGTGGAAGACAAAATGATATTTCGAAATAGGTATGTATGTGAGGGTAGCAGAAGTTAATTAACCTATCCATCACTCCCATACTTACTGTTCTGTGTGTGTGTGTGTGTGTATGAGAGAGAGAGAGAGAGAGAGAGAGAGAGAGAGAGAGAGAGAGCACTTAAAATCTACTCTTTTAGCAGTCTCCACTGTGTTTTATAATATATCTTGGAGCTTATTCCTCCTGTCTAAGTGAAATTTTGAATCTTTGACCAATATTTCCTCAGTCACCACCCCAGCCCCTGATCACCACCATTTCCTTTTCTGCTTCTACAAGTTTAACCTTTCCAGATTCCACATATAAGGGAGATCACCTTCCATCTTAAATGGGGTAGGTTAGCTACAGTTCTGAGTAAGACAAAAAATGCCTCAGTTAACAAGTATCAAACCACGATTTTTTAAAACTTTCTTGCCAACAGTAAAACAACTAAGTTTAAATAAACCACCCTATTAACTATAATAAAACAAAGCTGTTTTATTCTATAATCGCTTTTCCCTAAGCTGGTCTTTTTTTTTTTTTTTTTTTTTTTTTATCTCATCATAGAGCTTATTTAACTTGAGAAAAACTAGAACAGTTTGAATGCAAATAGTTAGGTAAGGTATGGTATACTTGCAAGGGGAACACCTTGTAGCTTTTTAAAATAGTGAGGTTAGAAATATTATGTTAGATTTAGAAAGTAAACAATGCACATAATGAATTCTCCAAATTTTATATCTATGTACATAGTGTTTTTTTTAAAGAATAGGTTTAATGATAATAATTACTTAAGTTATTGTAAAGAAAATTTTGAAATGTCAAAACTCAAAATGTTTAAAATCTGTTCATATTGGAAAAATATTCCTCAACAAAATAAAGTAATAGGTTTCTATAAATGAACATCACATTTAAACTTTCCTTCATTTTAATATTTTCACAAAATTAAACAAAAATGCACAGCGTTTGATTTTTCTCCCCCCTTGGGTTCAGGAAGTCAATATTCAGTTTTTATTTCAACTGTTAGACATATTTGTAAATATATCATCTAGCTGCTATGACTTGACAGTCAAATTAATCAGTAGTATATTATCCTACAACATAAAATGGAGCCAGATCTTTGTTTGTTTGTGTTAGGTTTTGCCATAGGGTACGTGTGCTCACTGAAGAGAGACAGAGAGAGAAAAAGTGAGAAGTCAACCCCTAGAGGGAATGGCCACATGACAGTCTCTTCTCCAATCTCCTCTCAGAATGTTGGATGTAAACACACACACGCCCAGCATGATCTTTAAGCCTCCTGGTCTGATACCCAGACTGTGGTCAGGCACATGGGAGTCTAGAGCCCTAACCAGCATGCCGCCTGCTGGCCCCCCATTTGGTCTTTTTAATCATAATAACCTAAGTAGTCAAAGGCAAAACTTGTGGTTGCTCTCCAAATCACTTGAAAGCATACAGTGTCAGCAGTTGCATGTTACAGTGTCAATAGTTGTTTGTATCAGCTTTATAAGTTCATCTTTATACTTCAGGTATCTGGAACTAAAAAAGGGATTCTTTCATATTTGATAAAAATGTACTTGACTATTTTATAACATTAATATTTGTTACTTTATATGAACACTGTATTGAAAGCCCAAGTATTCACTTTACACACAGAAATTTACAATTATATACCACTTCACAATGGTGGTAAACACATTATATTCTACAGAATCTACTTTACGGAAATTATAAAGCTCTAAATATCAAAATGTACGGCTGAAGAAACAGGTATAAATTTGGCAGACAGTAATTTTGACAGGGAAGTTGCAGCTTGTATGACAGTAAATATATGAATTCGATAATATTGAGTTTAGAGTAGTCATTGTGCTTTGTGTTGACCTGAAAAATATAACACTGACTGCTGAAGAAAGCATATTCAAAAATATTTAATTCACTTTAAAATGTCACACAAATTATGGTGCTTTTTATGCATCCCTAAAGCATCAGTTACTTAGCTTAGTACATTACTAAAGGAATATGTTAATTCTTCCAGTACAGTAGTGTTTCCTACCAGTGATATTAGCATATTCTGCAAGAATTTAGAAAGAAATGTGTAATATATGTGCAATGTTCAGAAAAGCAAGCAAAAGTTTAAAGACTCTACCTGGTTTTTCTAAGATGGTCTCATATCTGCTTCATAAACATTCATTCTGCAAAACAGTAAGCTAATGTCTAAACACAATTTCCAAAATAAAGCACATTTTCTCATAAATAATGAAGTCTTTTTTCTCAGGCACCTCAGAAGTATACAAAAGAATTTTAGTTTGAACAGATCTCTTGGAATGTGTTTAACCTGGAATTTCAACAGACTTAAGACTTCTAGGGTTTCACAAGGGCCAGATTTAAAAAAAAAAAAATTACTCAGAAGAGAAAGAAAATGTCTTCTGAAAGAGATGAACTCAGTCAGTACCAACAGGAAAAGTATCCAATGTATTAATCTCTTATAGAAACAGGAAAAAAAAAATATATATATGACTTAAACTTTCATTGTACGTGGTCAAACAATAAAATCTGAAAACCAGCATGAAACCCTATGTTAAAATGTTGAAACTATGATCAAAATATGAGCTGTCAGAAAGAGACATGACAAAAAGCTTTCTTGCATATGTAAAAACTAAGTGTGATAATCTCAAAAAGGTTTTCAAAATTATAATTACTTTCTTATTTAAAATCTTCAGTTTTAAATTAAAAGAAAATCTATTCACAAACCACTGATTTGACCATACCTTCCTTCTAATCCTCCCCATCCCCCAAAAGAAAAAGAAAAAGAAAAAGAAAAAGAAAAAGAAAAAAGCAGTAAGCAGGCCCCAGAGTAGCTGATACTCATAGTTCCTACATGTACAACTCTTTCAGGATTTATCCATAAAGTACTTTATTTTACAACCTGCTTCTCGTGTAAGACAAAAGGTCTACTTTATTCCATAAAAGTTTTACACAGTGTAAAACTGTGTGTAAAATACTGCATCTAAACGTTCCTCAATAGTTAAGTCTCGTTCCATTGGTTCATCTCTGACTTCTATGGCTTCCTCGTCATTACCCATGGATGATCCTGAGATAACCTTTCCAGTTTTCCTGGAGTTGGATCCGACTAATTCTTCTGTTTCACGTCAGTCAGAACCGCTACTTACAGGGCCTGCATTTTCTCTACCTGCAGAATGTAAATCTTCCTCAGTTTGAGACAGATCAGATTCCTCCATCTGATTATTCTCCTCAGAAGTCTCTTCATTCACAGTGAAGCCATCATCAGATTATTTTCCTTGATTTTTTCTTTCTGGGCTCATGCCTCTTTATGTCATAAAAGACTCTTGTTCTTCCTCTTCATCCTCCTCTGTACAGTGCTGCCTGGTACAACTACTTTCTTTGTCTTTATCCTGAGAGGAAGATGGTGCTTCTGTTTCTTCTGCCATAACCGGAGAAATTTCACCTGAAGTCGTTTGGCTCTCTCTCTGACTTCACCTCCTTTGTCAAACCTGAGTCTTTTACCTCATGCTCCTCAGCTTCCACAGCATCTTCATCTAGATGTTTATTTTTTATAGGGCTCACTGAGGAAACCTCTGAATCAGACACCGGAGTCCCTGTGATTTTTCTCTTCATTTTGCTGGAAGTTGGACTATGCTGTCTGTGCTCTCAGACAAACCATTAGTTGTCACGGGGGCTGACAAAGGAACCTTTGGTCGATTAAGTGGCCTGGGTGTTCCAAGCCCATTTATTTTAGACCTGTCAGTATAGCTTGGTGAATTTCCAGGAAATGTAACACCATTCATTCAATTTAAACCATCGGAACTCTTTTTCTCTGAAGAAGGATAAACACAGCTAACAACCATCGCATTCTTTTCTACTCCTGAGAAATTTGTTCCTGTGTAGTTTCTCCTTGGATCCATTAGCAATTCACATGGTTGCTGCATAGTAAAAAGGGTACCATTAAATCCCATGACAATTTTCAGTATCCTTTCCTTCATTTCATTAAAGGGAATGTATTTGACATTAATTAAGATTGGGAGACTCTCTTGGTTCAGGAGCTGAAGTTCTAAAATCATCCATCACTTTCTCCAGTTTGAAAATAAAATAGCCTTTAAATTGGGACCACTGAGTCATATTTCTGCAGTCTTGGCTATAGGACAAAGAAACTGACACAGGACAGGACAAACTTCCTTTTCCTCCCTCTTCTCAAAATGTTTCCTCTCGCACCTGGCATGCAGGGGGGCTGGCAGGGAGGAGGCTGTAGGCCCACAACCCATCCCTGAAAGGGATGCTTTTGCTGCATCTTATGTTTAGATTACATGCATTTCAATTTTCATTTAGTTCAGAATATTTTAAATTTCTCTTGAGACTTCTCTGAATCATGGGTTCTTTGGAAGTGTGCTATTTAACCACATGTTCTCTCTCATGTGTGGAAGCTAAAAAAGTTGACTTCATAGAAATAAAGTATTCATAGAATAGTGATTACCAGAAGCTGGGAAGCGTTGGGGGGGGTAGAGAAATATTGGTTAAATAATATAAAATTACAGTGAAATAAGAGGAATAAGTTTTAGTGTTCTATAGCACAATGGTGTGACTATAGTTAACAATTTATTATACATTTCAAAATAGCTAGAAGATTTTTATTTTGAATGTGTAACACAAGATATGGTGTTTGAGATAATATGCTAATTACTCTGATTTGATCTTTACACATTATATATCATATCAAAAAATTATGCCATGCCACTTAAATATGTACAATCACAGTGTGCCACATAAACATGTACAACTATGTGTCAATTAAAAATAATGATAATAAAAATGAATATGCTGTTTGATTTTCAAATATTTTGAGACTTTTCAGCTACCTTTCTGTAGCTGATTTTAGCTTAGTTCCATTATGGCCTGAGAGCACACTTTGTATGGGTCCCATTTTTTAAATGGAAAAACTTTGAGGAGTTTTTGCCCCTATGTTCATAAGAGATAAAACACACATGTTTTGGAGCCAGAAGGTGGCATGGTGATTAAGGTGCTGGACTCTGATATGGCCAAGTGAGGTTCGAGTCCTGGACCTGGCTGCTTGAAAATCACAGGGCATGTGCGCATGTGTGCCTAAAATCCCAGGAGAAGGACGGAGATGGGATTGCAGTGTGGCCATCTCCCCTGGGGAAGTGACTTCTCACTTTTCCTTTCTCTGTTGCTCTCTAGCGAGTACACGCATCCTATAGCAAAAACTTAAAAACGAAAAAGCACATGTGTTTTATGGCCCAGATCTATGGTTTGTTTTGGTGAATGTCTCATGTGGGTCTGAAGAGAATTTGTGCTATTATTGGGTGAAATAATCCATAAATATGAACTAGATCCTTAGTGATTTCATGTTTGCTGTCTGACAATTACTAATATAAGGGTGTTGGGACCAGCAGTTCGCGTAATGGCTATGTCGCTGTACTCCCATGTAGTCGATTGCAGTTTGAGTCCCAGACCTGGTGGCTTAAACTCACGCCGGGCACGTGTGTGTGCATGCCCAAGATCCCGAGAGGAGAATGGAGGAGAAAGGATTGTGGCATGGCCATCCCCCCTGGGGGGTGATTTCTTGCTTTCTGTCTCTCTGTCTCTGTCTTTCTGGTGAGCGCACTAATATAAGGGCGTTGATGTAAAAATTTTAATAGTTGATTTGTCTGTTTTTTCCTTGCTCTTCCATCAGTTTTTGCCTCACCTATTTTGACTCTTTTTATGCACATACACCCTGATGATTATTATGTCTGCTTGGAAAATTTACCTCTTTATCATTATGTAGTGCCCTCTATATCCCCGATAAAGTTTCCTTGCTTCAAAGTCAGTTTTGTCTAAAATTAAGATAGCTGTTTCAGCTTTCTTTGATTAATGTTATTATGGTATACCTTTTCCATCTTTTTCCTTTTTTCTTTTTGTATTATGATAAAATATGCATAGCATAAAAGTTATAATGTTAACTTTGTTTTTTTTGTTGTTGTTTTTTGTTTTTAGGTTTTTGCCTTAGGGCATGCGTGCTCGATGGAGAGAGACAGAGAGAGGGAAAATGAGAAATCACCCTCCAGGTGGCATGGCACACCACAGTCCCTTTTCTTCCATTCTCCTCTCGGGATTTTGGGTATGTATGCACATGCACCTGGTATGAGTTTTAACCCACTGGGCCTGATACTCAAACCATGGTCAGCCATGTGGGAATCTAGTGCCCCAGCCTCCACACCACCTGCTGGCCCCTAGGTTAACCGTTTCTAATGGTACAGTTCAGTGACATTGCATGCACTTACATTATTGATTAGCATCCATTACCACTATCTATCCTCAAACATAGCTCATCTCTCCAAACACATAAAACAATAACTCTCGATTCTGCCCTCTACCAAGACCCTGCCAACCACCACTCTATTTGAGTCTCTATGATATACTAGGTACCTTATATAGATGGGATCAGATAGTATTTGTTCTTTTGTGACTAGCTAATTCTATTTACCATAATGTCTTTTTTTTAAGTTTATTCATTTATTTCTTTCATGAGTTGGCTGAGGGAGCAAGGGAGAGGAAGAGAAATAGTACTCCTAACAGGGTCTTTTTCGCCACAATTCATCCCCAGCTTTAACCAGCCCTGGGTCATGGGCACACACATGCCCATGTGTTCAGGAAGTTCTCAGGACATGCACCTGGGACCCTCCCCTATAGGTCAGCCTTGTGGAGCATTGCTTTATCACTAGCGCCCTAGCATGGTATCTACAGGGTTCATTAATGTTGCAGTATGTGTCAGCATTGCCTTCCTTTTTCAGGCTGAATAATATTCCCTTATATAAACATAGCACATCTTATTTACATATTCATCCATCAATTGACACTTGGGTTGCTTTCCTCTTTTGGATGTTTGACTAAGGCTGCTAGGAACACTGGTATATGACTATCTGCTCTAGTCCCTGCTTTTGAAAAAAGTTTATTTATTGCACTGAGAGTGTTAGAGAGAAACAAGTATCCCAGCAGGGCCCCATTGTAAATCACCCTCAAGAGGGTCATTCACTTGGCAGGAATCGGGCCCATAGACCAAGGCAAGTAATTGGCACAAAGAATGCTTTTTATTTTTTAAATTTGTCTAGCCAGCAAGCAGGAAAGTCATCAGAGATAAAAGAAAATCACTGGAGATAGCTCCCAAAGCAGTGCTTTTCTGAGGCATGAGATATTGTGGCTTTTATTTAGAAAAAGTGGGCAGGGCTGGGGTCAGTCACATAAAGGTGGGCTCCTGTAGGCACAAGCACAGTGACTGGTCATGCCTCTCCACACATCACCTGTTACGTAATTGGGGCTGTAACTCCTCTGGGGCAGAGATTTTAGTATTATAATAAGCAAAAATTCACCAAAGTTCAGTGAGGGTCTGTTTCCAGTCTCTCTCTCCCAACTTTAACCTGTTCAGTCTGGTAAGGGCTCTAAGCTCTTCTGTGTAAAATCAGGCTCCTTGTAAGGCATCCTTAGACAGCTTGAGTTAGAGCTCGCGCTCTGCAGAACCAACTCAGTTAACTTGTGCTCGAACCTACTATTTACACCATCATGCTGTGATCCCTCCCCAGCTCTCTATCCAGCCAGGATCACAAGCATGCTCCTGGTATGCTCAGGTCTACCCAGCATCCAAAGCTGGGTCCTCCACATGGCTTCCGGCATCACAGAGCAAATTCCCACCACCTGTTCCAGCCTGGTTGGGCTTCATCTTTGCCTTCAGTGCTTTCGGCTAAATATTCAGAGTGAAATGGCTCTTTCATATTGTTGTTTGTGCTCCCTGAAGTCTCTGTTCTTTTAGCTTGAGTTCAGGTAATGTTTTCACAGAGATTCCCTTGAATGTTGGCATTTAAAACAGACAAATCAAACCACCACCAAAAGAAAAAAAAGAGAAAAGGAAAGAAGGAAACCTCACCTCTCTTTGCAGACTGACTTTGCGCTGGGGCAGTTCTTCACCAAGCAGCTGGACTTGCTCTGAGTCTAGAGGTTAGCTCAGGATGTACAAAGAAGGTCTTCTCAGGTCAGGTCTCTTCCATGAATGCCTCTTGCCTGGGCATGCGTGTGGCTTTTTAAATTCTCCTGTGTGCACAGCTGCATTTGAATTTCCTAATTTCCCAAAGTGTCTCACCCCAGCTTCTCTGGTATGAGCTGGTCTATTGTACATCTCCCAGTGGATCTCTCGTCTCAGGCATCTGTGTGGACTTGTGGTCCTGGTAGCTTTATGAGCAGAGTCTGTCACTTTTCCCAGCTGTATTCTGAGTTGTGTCAGTCTGTCCTTTAGGTCTGCCCAAGACAGGTTAGCACTACTCAGTCATTTGCAAGTAATGTCTGCTCTACCCCTTCAGGTTTGGCTTGGGGGATTGGAGCCCCAGCTGTTGTTCGACACCTAGTGGCCTGACATTCTCAGTCGGAGGTGGCAAAGGTAGGGAAAGCATCAGGGCTCTCCTACCGTTTTTGAAGGTGGCTTTTTCCTGATGAGGCATTTATTTGATTGCTGTAAACTTCTGGTTCTCTCTGAGGTCTCCTGCAAAGTTGGTTCTGTTGGCTTCTGTCTGGCTTTTCACTGTTTCTGTTGAGGAACAAGAGCTCGGATCTTTCTAGTCTGCTATTGTGCTGACATGACACCTCTGGAATGTGACTTTAAGATGATAAAATGTTCTGATTTTCCTTCTCCCTCACTCCTTGGCCTTCATGAGCTCTCCATTTGTTATCACTTGTTGGGGTCCTTGCTTCAGCTGTCTCCTACACACTTGTCCTAGACCCCTCATTTATGTGGCTTTATCTACAGAGGGATGGCCCCAAGTCAGCATGCCTGCCTGCCTCCTGAAACCTGCTGAGCTATTCAGACAGAGCACTCGCAGCCTCCCTTCACCCTCCCGCCCCAGCACTACTTCTGGTCAGCCTCCAACTCCTCTCCTTGCCTTCAGTGTTGTTTGGCTGCTAATCACACGTTCTCTCCCATTGTCTTCAGTGTTTGTCCCAATTTCTTAGTGTGGTAAATGGGGCCCTTCAGGTTGGCCTCAGCACTTTTTCCTGCCCACGTAACTCCTATTGTCTAACGTTACTAGGAGAGATGTTCTTTCTGCTTGCCCATAATGCATTATCTCTGTCTGGGAGGTCTCCCTTTCCTCTGGTTAGAGCCTTACCTCTGCGTTTCATCTGCCGCTCCTCCCTGTGCTTATCCCACTGCTGATTCCCTTGACTTCATGTCACACTGACTGTCATTGCTTATCTACTTTCCTCTCTTCCCTACTCCGAGTCTGCTCACAGACCAGCTTATTGACTAGTGGAGCCCATTGCACAATGCTGCCTGGTAAACAGTGGGAGTGATGAGCAAATACCTGATGAGTGGACAGAGAGATCTTGCACCATCTTACAGCTAAGACACCAGGAACCGTAGGAAGTATAACTGGCTCACCATGTGCCTGGGCTTGGCTTTTTTTTTTTTTTTTTTTTTTTTTAAGAAAAGAGAGGGAGATAAATATTAGCTACTTTTCAAAATGAGGAAATTTAACCTGAGAGAATTAGTGACTTGTCCAAGGTCTGTTGCCCAGGTAACGAACAAGAGGCAAAGGAGGGATTGAGACCACCTGGATGGTCCCAAAGCCTGTGTTCTTTCACGGTCATCATCTTTCTCCCAAAGAAAAGGTTTAACAACTCTTACATTTATATGACTCTTATTTGCCATTTTTAGATCTATGTGATCATATGCACTTGTGGGTGGTGGGGCAGGGAATTAGTATGTATTTGATAGAATAAGGAAAAAGAGTCTAGATACAGGGCTAGCAGGTGGCATGATGGTTAAGGTGCTGGACTCCCACATGGCCAACAGTGGTTTGAGTCCTGCTCCAGACAGGCACATGTGTGTGCATGCCCAAAATCTCGAAAGGAGAATGGAGGAGAAAGGACTGCAGAGTGGTCATTCTCTGAGGCAGGTGAGTTCTCACTTTTCCTCTCTGTGTTTCCCTCTCTGTCTGTCTCAGGTGAGCACATGCACCCTATGACAAAAATCTTTAATAAAATAAAATAAAGAGTCCGGGGGACCAGCAGATGGTGTAATGGTTACATTGCTGGACTCTCATGTAGTTAATCATAGTTTGAGTCCCGGACCCTGTGGCTTAAAACTCATGCTGGGTGTGTGTGCATGCATGCTCAAGATCCTGAGAGGCGAATGAAAGAGAATGGATTGCAGTGTGGCATCCCCCCTGGGAGTGATTTCTCGCTTTCTGTCTCTCTGGTGAATGCATGCGCCTTATAGCAAAAATCTCTCTCCTCTCCCCCAAATTTAGTTAAATTAAAAAAAAGAGTCTGGGTACAGTGATCCCTACCTTGGGTTTTTTTTTTTTTGTTTTTTTTTTTTTTTTTTTTTTTTTTTTTAGCCAAAGTAGGATTATGAAGAAGCACTCAGCCATAGGGGTGGAGTTCAAAAACCTGTAAGCCACAAGGGGCACTAAAGTTGTGTCCTTAGATTCCCAGGGAACTGTGTAGAGGTGGTATTCTCAGGGAAAGAGAGAGATGAGAGGTGGGTCCAGCTCACATTAGCACTTTGGTGAGTAATTCATAGGCTGGAGGACCAGGTGGTGGCGCAGTGCAATAGTAACATAGCTAACTCCGATGGGAAAGGTCCTGGGTTTGTATCCCAGGACCTCTCTGAGTGTGCCAGGTGCACATGCATGTGCCTGGGATCTAGGCGAGCTGTGGTATGAGGACCCTATTGAGGGTGCTAATCTCTCTCTTGTGCTCATGGAAGAAATAAAAAGTATACTTTAAAAATAGACTTTTAAAAGCAGACTGGAAGGCAAGGTAGGATGTGTTTTTTAAAAAACAAATATTTTTAGTCATTTACTTACTTATTCTAACTGACAAATTAGAAGAACTTGTCAGAGACTTGGATTAATTTCACTGTCCTTAGAAAATTATACAAGAGTTAGCAATATTTTCTTTAGGAATGGAATCGTAAATGTTTCAGGCTTTGTGGGCAACATAGGATCTCTGTCATATACTCTCTTTTACCTTTTACTTTTACAATCCTTTAAAAATATAAAAGCCATCTTAGCTCAGAAGCTGTCATGGACTGGATTTGGTCCACAGGCTGTATTTGCTGACCTTTGAGGTAATAAATCATCCTGGCAGTATTTTACGGACACCGTCAGCAGCAACAGCCCTCCTGCATCAGAGACAAAGGCCTCTCACTCATGGCACAGCAGGCATAGGAGCATCCTGTTTGTGCAGCTCTTCTTGCCTCTGAGTCCCACAGAGCCACACAGAAGCCCTAGTGGATGCTGTGTAAGCAGTGGGCTGTGCCATGCTGAGCTTGGGCAGTCCTTTCCTTTGTGCCAGTCTGTTCTTTGTCCTGGAAGGAGACATTACCTCATCCCACAGGGTGGCTGCAAACACAACCCTGAGACATGAGTGGAGACGGAATTGGTTTGTGCATTCTTGGCTCACTCTGAAGGTGTGTGCAAGAATGTTCAGGGCCCAGGATTGCCTCTCTCGGTGGTTTTTATTCCTTTGCATGTTCAATTGAATTGGATGGAGTCTAAGGCATGCTGGGAAAGATACATGAGAGTAATGCTACAGTGAGAGTTGAAGCATGGTCTCCATCTTCAGGATCCTTGCAGGCTGTTAACTGCAGTGTTGTGTTTATAGCAGAGACACAAACACTGCTCTGGAAGTACAAAGAGAGCCTGGTGACCTTTGGGGCATCATGGGAACACAGAGGAGAGACTGTGGGTTTTTGACTTGGGCATTAAAGGATGCCCAGGCAAAGCAGCATAGGAGTGGGAGGGATTCCAGGTAGAGGATCCAGCTCAGGCAAAGCGCAGAAGCAGAGGCATGTTGGAGCAAAGCTGAAGAGTTGGGTGTGCCTGAAGTGTAGTTCACATGGGAGAGGCTGATGGGGAGTGAGGTAGGGGGAGAAGGAATGGGGAAGGAAGCTACATTTTCCAAGAGTCAGGTGTTTAAGTACATTAACTCATCTAATCCACACAGCCTGTCAGGCAAGTTGTTGAGCGGATACTGTGGCAGAGCTCTTCTTTCTAAATTTGGAATTCTGATTTTTGATTAATGTCTGCAACCTATATGGGGAGGACTTTAAAAATTTGTAGAAAATGTAATTAAAGTATAAGTTTATTTTGGTGCAAAAATTTTGAAATAAATGCATAGATTTTTCATAATACACATTGTTCATGAACTATTTGGAGACCTTGTATAATGATATGCTTTCATTTCTCATATTAGTTATGCCTAATTAGCTTCCTTTGCTTTTTCCTTAATCAGTCTTTTAGAGGTTTGTGAATGTATTAGTTAAAGTATTCCCTTATAGTTAGTGACGTTGAACATTTTTCTTAAGCTTTTTGGCTATTTGTCTCTCTCTCTCTTTTTAGAGATTTTTTTTTTTGCTATAGGATATGTGAGCTCACTGCAAAGATAGAGACAGTGAGAAGTCACCTCCCAGGGGAATGGCCACCTGCACTCCCTTCTCTTCCATTCTCCTCTCAGGACGCACATGCACCTGGCTGAGTTTTAAGCCACCAGGTCTGGGACTCAAACCATGGTTGACAACATGAGAGTCCAACAACATAACCATTATGCCCTCTGCTGGTCCCATGTATGTCTCTCTTAAGAATTGTTCTAATTGGTTACTCATTTTTAAATTGGATTTATTCTTCTTCTTCTTTTTTTTTTTTTAGTGGGTGAGATGTTGAGTTCTTCATATGTTCTGGTTGTTTTTTTCTTACATTGTTGCCAGAGGATGCATATGCTCACAGGGAAAGACAGAGAAACATAGAATGGAAAGAGAAAGCCCTCGTTTCCGCCCCCACCCTCCACCCCATGGTGAATGGTCATGCCACAAGCCTTTCTCCTCCATTTGTTCATCCTGTTTGGATTTTGGGCTTGCATGCACACATGTCTAGCATGTTTGTCAAACTGCCAGAACTGGGACTTATACTGTAGTGCTGGCAATGTTTGATCAGGCTGCTTTAACCTCTAGGTCACAAAGTCAGCCCCATATTCTGGTTATTAATCTTTTGTCAGATATACAGTTTGCAATTATTTTCTCCTATTCTATAGGTTGTCTTTTTACTCTGTTGATTGTTTCTTTTGCTGTACAGAAGCTTTTTAGATTGATGTAGTCCTGGTTGTCTATTTTTGGTGTTGTTTCCCATGCTTTAGAGGTCTTGTTTTAAAAATCTTTGCCTAAACCAGTATCTTGTTTCTCTTATGTTTTCTTCAAGTAGCTTATTGTTTTGGGTGTTACATTTAAGTCTTTAATTCATTTTGAGTTCATTTTTGTATATAGTAAGAGTTAGGAATCTAGTTTCATTCTTCTGCTGTTGGATATCCAATTTTCCCAGAACCATTTATTGAGGTCTTCATTGACTTGTCTTGGGACCTTTGTCAAAATTATTTGGCTATATGTTAATAGATTTATTACTGAGTTCTATTTTGTTTCATTAGTTTATATGTCTATTTCTGTTCCAGTACCCTGCAGTTTGGTTATTATAGTTTTGTAATACATTTTGAAGGCAGTCATTGTAATACTCCCACCTTTATTTATTTATTTTTTCACAAAATTGTTTTGGCTATTTGACATCTTCTATGATTCCAAGAAAATTTTATGATTGTTTACTACTTATGTGAAAAACATCTTTTTCATAATGTATTTTGATAGGGATTGCACTTAAATTGTAATCACTTTGGAAAGTGTTGAAATTATAATGATACTAATTCTTCCAGTCCCTGAACAAGAGGTGTCTTTTCATTTTGGGATATCTTTTTCAGTTTATGTACTCAGTTTTTTAAAAATAATTTTCATTGTATAGATCTTTCACCTTCTCCATGGTTAAATTCATTCTTAGGTATTTGTGTGTATAGCTATTATAAATGGGATTGCTTTCTTCATTTCTGTATCAGCCCATTCTTATTAGTGTGTTTTCATATAAGTTTGTAATCTGCAACTTTACCAAAATCCCTTATTTTAACTAAGAGTTTTTTTGGTAGATTTTGGGCTTTTGTATGTATAAGACCATGTCATCTGCAAATAGGGACAACCTAACTTTCTGAATTTCTTTCTTTTCAATTTGAATGTCCTTTATTTCTTTCTCTTGCCTGATTGTGTTGACTATGACTTCCAGTACTGTGTTGAATGAGAGTAGTGAAATTAGTCATCCCTGTCTTATCCCATTTTATTTTACTTTAAAATTTATTTTTTACATTCAGTCACTTATTACAGTTTTAAAAGGAAAAGCTTTTGGGACCAGCAGTTAGCATAATGGCTATGTTGCTGAACTCCCATGTAGTCGACCCGGTGGCTTAAACTCACGCCAGGCATGTGTGCATGCGTGCTCAAGATCCTGAGAGGAGAATGGAGGAGAAGGGATTGTGGTGTGGCCATCCCCCCTGGGGGATAATTTCTCACTTTCTGTCTCTTTGTCTCTGTCTTTCTGGCAAGTGCACGTGCTCTATAGCAAAAACCTCTCTAAATAAATAAATAAGTAAATGGAAAAGCTTTGAATTTTTACCAATTCAATATGAAGTTAGCCATGAGTTTGTCACAGATAGTCTTTATTGTGTTCTAATAATACTTTATTGTGATCTTATTTTATTTTAATGGTTTTTTGTTTGCTTGTTTCTTTTTCTTGCCATAGGGTATGTGTGCTTGCTAGAGAGACAGAGAGAGACAGTGAGAGGGAAAGTGGAAAATCACCCCCCAGGAGGGATGGCCATGTTGCAATTTCTTCTCCATTTTCCTCTTCAGTTTTGGGTATGTACACACACTCACCCAGTGCGATTCTCAAACCACCAGTCCAGGACTTAAACCTCAACTTGCCATGTGAGAGTCCAGTATCTTTAACCACCACACCACCTGCTGACACCTTTACTGAGGGTCTTAATCACAAGACTTTTTCTAATTATTTTTCTGTAATCCTATGATCTTATTATTTTTATCTTTCCCCTGTTAATGAGGTGTGTCATATTTATTGTTTTACAAATATCAAACCATTCTTTACATTCTTGGGATATATTCTATTGCTGATGTGTGTAATCTTTTTTACATACTGTTGAATTCAATTTGCTAGTGTTTTTTATGAGAATTTTTACATCTGGATTCATCAGAGATGTTGGTCTGTAGTTTTCTTATTTTTAGTTGTGTTCTTATCTGCTTTTGCTATCAAGATAATGGTGGCTTACCTAAATATCAAAGGTGTTTGATTTATTTATATGAAAACTTACTTGGAATAATATTTCTTCAGGGCACTAAGTCTTGATGTTAGTAGTATCGAGGGTCAGTAGGAAAAGCATGGAAAGCATTCTATTTCTCTTGTAATCTCACAGCACAGAATACCTTTGTGACCAGATGTGTGGGTAGTTTCCCCCCATATCCCAGGCTGTTCTCTAGCAGTCTTCAACTGAGTATCCTACAGTTTGACTCAATTCTGTTACTACTTGAAGTTGGTATCAGATCCCATAAGTTAGAGGCTCTATCCCACAAGACTGACCTCTACTTCAGATGTCAATCATGAGCTCTAGGTTGTGGCCCATGCCTCTGACCTACAGGTTATAAAGTGAAGTTCTCATGACCTTCCTCCTTGAGTTTAGTAATTTGCAGGGACAGCTGACAGAACCCAGGGAAACAATATGTGCTTACTGGTTGATTTTTTAAGGTTATTACAAAGGATAGAGATGAACAGTCGGATAAAGAGGTACATAGACCAAGGTATGGGGGGAGAAGCCCAGAGCATACATGCCCTCTGGGCACACCACCCTCCAGTATCCATCAGATGTTTAGCAACCCAGAAGCTCATCAGATCTTCTTTAAGAGTTTTATAGAGTTTAATCTCCATCCCCCTATTTTTCACATAAGTCAGTAGGGAACTAAAAGTTGCAACCCTATAATGAGTCTTTCTGGTGACTGGCCCCATCAGGAGGCTATTAGGGTGACTCTGCTCTAAGATACCTCATTAGCATAAGCCCATAAGATGCTCTAAGGAGTTCATTATGAATAGGAAAAGACACTCTTGTCATTCAACAAATTCCAAGGGTTTTAGAAGCTCTGTGACAGGAACCAAGGACAAAGATCAAATATGTTTCATATTGTACCACAGAGTGCATAACCCTTAGGGCAGAGCCAAGCTCTGACTGCTGTGTCACCACCGACCAAGATTAGGGTGTTCTAACCTCCTTATCCTACCCAAGAGCTTTATTTATTAAAAGCACCTACTGCTTGGGACCAGCAGATGACATAATGGTTAAGTCGCTGGACTCCCACATAGTCAACCAAGGTTTGAGTCCCTGATCTGGAGGCTTAAGATTCACACGGCCACATGTGTGTGCGTGCCCAAAATCCCAAGAGGAGAATGAAGAAGGGATTGCAGTGTGGCCAGTCCCCTGGACAGTGATTTCTTACTTTATGTCTCTCTCTCTGTCTAGTGAGCACACGTGCCCTATAGCAAAAAAAAATCTCTTTAAAAAAATAAAAAAGCACCTACTGCAGTAACTGATAGTAGGTAAATGCTGAACAAGTCTTTTTTCATTGTGTGTCAGTGAGACAGCCTATATCATGTCATGCATTCATTTATTCCAGTGTTTACTGAACAACTGTGATGTGCAAGATGGGGGTTCCAAGTGCCAGGTGCCTGGGATACAGATGTAGACGCAACAGATACAACATTGACTTTTCTTGGGAGTTGCTCTTGCCAAATTATAGCACCATCGAAGGAGGCTTATACTCCTCTAGGTTGTGACTCTTTCACAAGCTTTTGCCCATTTCTCTTCATATCTGCTCCTTGGAAGACACCTGCTGTCACTTATCTGACCTTAGTGAATGCATTTTCTTGGTTGTGTTGGGTTTAAAGACATCGGGCACAAATTTTAGTAAAACAAAAGAGTTTATTTGGGCGTGTACAAGACACATCAGTTGTTTGGGAATAGGACCAACAACAAAGGTGAACTGACACCACTTATTTTATTAGTGTCATTATTGTTATCATGTATTGGACAGGCTTCTGGGTGGTTGTCCTCATAGAAGTACCTTTTATATCAGACTGTAGAAGTCGTCGTGTGAGGTTGTGGTTTTGGCAGTCTTTTTGACAGTTATTATTCTGGGGCATGTTTTCATGAGAATTGCCCTCTTTATGGCCTTCCCTGGCTCCACTGAGTCAGGGTTTGACACAATTTACACAGACGACCCTACTTTGATTCTGACAATGTTCACGGCTGTTTCCCTGTTCCATTTGATACATGGCCCTTCCAAATAAAAATACTGATGAGGAGTGGGACTTGAATGAGAAGTGACTATTTGGACAAATAAGGAAGGAAAGGTAGGAAAACCAGCCTTGGGCTTCTTCCCACCCTGAGTCTTGGATCCTCATGGCCCACTTCCTCCCTGATTTGTCTGTTGCTAGGTTCTATGCAGAACTGCTGTTTCTGATGGCTACCTGGGCCCATCAGCAAGCGGGAGGGCCTAGCTCCCTGGGTGTGGTGGGCAGCTCTTATAAGGGCAGGCCCTTCTATGTGGAGTGAGTTTCCCTGGCTGGTGACTGGCTCCTGTCATTGGCTCTGATGCTCTGTGACAGGAGGCAGCCCCAGCAATTAACAAACTGACCATCTAGCAAAGACTTGTGGAGCACTGTCTGTATCTGGCCCCTGAGTGAGGGTCGGAGACAGAAAGCCTCTCCTGTCTGTCCTTGACTCGTCTGGGAAGGGAGGTCCAGTAAAACTCAGCTGTCCTATAATCACCATCTGACCTTGTAATTTTCCACCTCTTTATCTGCTTTGCCTCCTCCGCTGACCTCCCTAAGGGGAAGCAGGTCTTTTATAGCTTTGTTACCTAGCATAGAACCTGGTGCATAGTAGGGGTCCATAAAGTAAGTAAGTGGATACATTATTGAAATAGAGAAAAATGAATAAATCCCACTGAATTATAAAAGGCCCTGTACTGTTTTCTGTCATTTATCTTTTTTTTTTTTTTTTTTTGAGAGGTTTTTTTCACTATAGGGCACGTGCGCTTGCCAGACAGACAGAGAGAGACATGGAGACAGAAAGCAAGAAATCACCCAGGGGGGATGGCCACGCCGCAATCCCTTCTCCTCCATTCTCCTCTCGGGATCTTGGGCACGCACGCACACGCGCCCGGCGTGAGTTGTAAGCCACCGGGTCCGAGACGCGAACCGCGGTCGACTACGTGGGAGTCCAGGGACATAGCCATTACGCTAACTGCTGGTTCCCTGTCATTTATCTTGTGCCAGCCTTGACTCTTGCCTGCTTCATTCTGGCTGAATGCAGGGAACACAACATGGCCTCAAGCCTCAGGTATTAGGGTCCTGAATGAGCAGAACTGCTCTGTCAGCTGCATCAGCCAGGGGAGCCGAGCAGGTAGGAGAGAATCTCAGGGACAGTCCTACAGAGCAAGGGGTGGAGTTAAGGGAGGAAGGCCTGTGTTTCAGTTCTGATAGTTATATGCATGACATCACCTGGTGAATCAGCCCAACCAGAGCAGGCCCCAGGAAGTACCAAGCTCACTGCAAAGGCCAGAGTTCCTTCCAGACTTCACAGGTTTCCTCCCAAACCCGTCCAGGCACGTCCCCAAGTTCTCTGGAGGAGGTGCCCTGCTGTGGGAGGCTATGCCTCGGTTTACTTGCACCTAGGACAGCTGGATGTAGCAGGTAAGAGGCCACGTTATTTCTGAGAGGACAGATTGGTTTCATATTGGGGAAAGGATGTTTCTGGTGAGCCCTGGTAGGCAGAGGAAATTCATAGTTGAGGCGGTCCTGTGACAGCTCTGAGCACCCTGCAGCCTGTTCTGTTGTACTGGATCTGAAGAACGTGGCCCCAGTCCTGGGCCAGCCACAGGTTAACGGGGGTCCGAGCAGGGCAGAGACAGATAGAGAGGGAGCAGCTGATCTGCGGTATGCTTTCAGGATTTTGAACTTGGGTTTGTGTGTTACAAACTGTGGACATAGACATAAGTGTTGGTTTGCCATGGATGTGATGGTTTTCTATAAAAGCTGTTCGCTGAGCTAAGCTAAATTTGAACTTAAAAAGAAACACAGAAGTAACAGTGGTGATGTTTTTGTATGTGCTTCTGCATATGCGGTGCCTTGTCCTTGTCTACCCAGAGCTGTAACTTGTTGTCTTGAAATATGTGAGATCTTCAAAACGTTCATGAAAATGTATGTTATTTGTGTTAAGAAAAAAAACATGGATTTCAAATTTTTTCCTGCCCCAAAATAAATTTAAACTTTGAGTCAGTTTTTCCACAACGTTTTTTTTTTGTGTACAGTGATCTGGAAGGGTTTTATCCACTACAAATAGGTTCGTTGGAGAACATTACACTTGGAGCTTTAGGAACAAGATGAAGAACTATTTCATGAGTCCTGTGTCCCTGGACTGCAAACTAAATCTAGCAGTTGCTTCTTGTCATTTCTCACTAAAGAACCACTGAGGTGGTTGCAAAGGAATATTGTCAGGTGGGAGGACAGTGCAGGGGAAGTTTGGCCCTGTCTACGGGCAGCTTTGAGAGTGGGATGTAGAAGAGTGGAGTGGACAGTAGATTTCACTGTTGTTTTATACCCTTCTGTACTTTTTGGTTTCCTTGCATAATGGAGATAATGGAGCATATACTGCCTTCTAATTTGTAGGGGAAGCACTGGTGAAACTTAACAGGAATTTGAAACCACAAAATCCTGAAACCATACTCGCTGATCAGCTACAGTCTGTCTCTGCCTGGCCTGGATCGCTTGCCTCTGGCCCATCTCCCTCAGACCAGCATGGCAGGGCAAACTGCAGGGTGTGCTTTGTAGTCACTGTGCAGTTTTGCTTCTTCTTTTGTGGTCCCCTTTCTGTGGTTCTGGCCTCTGTCCCTGTGATATGAGGCCAGGCTGTTCCCATCCTCTGAGACACACTAACCTTGGTCCCCACTTATGCGGTTGTTTGGGGGACATTTCCCCCCATTAGCTTCTTCTATGAGTCTTCTCCTGGTTATTCTATAGAGATTACAACATAGATTCTTCTAAAATTAACTTTATTGAGTTTTAACTTATATGCAATAAAATTCACCACTTTTAAGTGAACAGTTCAATGAGTTTTGACCAGTGCATAAATAATCACAACATGGGCCAGTGGTGATGCAGTTGGACCCAAGAGGGAAGATCCATTGTTCCCCACCTGAAGTCCCCTATATATGGTGGGGTCACAGACATGCCTGGGCTGACTAAAACTGGAAATGGATCATGGTGTGAGGACGCTGTTGAGAATAGCCATCTCTCTTTCTCATAGAAGAAATTAACAAATAAACATGATAAAAATCACTACAATCATCACATAGAACTTCTCTATTACTTGAAAAAGTCACTTTCTTCGCTCTCTGGTAATCCCCTTCACCTGTGCCAACTGCCACCACCCTGCTTTTTGCTGATCTTTCTTCCCTTTATTCTAGCATCACGGAAATGGATGGCCCAGTGTGTGGCCTTCGCCTGGCTTCTTTCTCTTGATGCAGTTCCTTTTGAGATTAAATCACACAGCTGTGGGAATGATAAGGCTGTTTCTTTTAGTGACCGAGGAATGTTTGCTGGCTTCTTGGTCCCCCATGTGCTGGGTGCACATTTGGGTTGTCACTACCTTGGCTGTTGGGATAGTTCTGTTATCAACATCTGCTTATAAATTTTTGTGTGAACATATGTTTCCTTTTTTTCTTTTCTTTTTAAAATTTTTTTTGTAAATACCTTGAATCACTGGATTACATGGTAAATGCATGTTTAGTTTTATAAGAAACTGTCAAACTTTCCCAGTGGCTGTGCCATTTTATGTTCCTACCAACAAGCAGAGCATAATAATCCCAGTTTCTTCATATCCTCGTCTTTCTTGGCCTTGCCTGTTATTTTGCTTTTAGCAATTCTAATAGGTGTGAAGTGGTATCTCTGGGGGTTTTAACTTATATTTTCCAATAATAATGATGCCGAGCATTATTTTACTTGCTTACTTGCCACCTGTATGTCTTCTTTGGTGAAGTATCTCTTCACATTTCTTGCCTATGTTTTCATTAGGTTGTGTTTCTTCTTACTACTGAGACATAAGAGTTCTTCATATAGCCTAGATACAATTCCATATCAGATACATATTTGTGTGTGTGTGTGTGTGTGTGTGTGTATTTAAATTATCAGAGGGCATGTGCACTTGCTAGAAAGAGGTAAGGAGAAAGAAAGAGAGGAAGAGAGAGAAAGCACCCTCCCCCACAGGACATGGTCTCACTGCAATCCCTTCTCCTCCATTTCCCCATCCTGACAGGATTTGGGACATGCATGCACATGTGCCCAGAGTGTTTTTCAAGCCACCGAGGCCAGGATTCCAACCATGGTTGACCACATGGAATTTGTCTCTCTTAACCAGTAGGCTATAGGGCCAACCCCAGTAATACATTTTTTTCAAATATTTTTTCCAAGCCTTGCTACTTGTTTTTCCATTTCCCTTACAGTGTCTTTTAAATTGCAATAATTTTAAAAATTATTTAATTATTTTTAAAATTTTTTTTTAACAAAGTCGAGTTTTCATTTTTTCTTTCATAGTTTGAGGTTTTTGCATCTCATTTGCTTAGTTCAAGGTCAGAAAGTTTTTCTCTCATATTTCTCCCTAAGAGTTTTATGGTTCATCTCTAATAATTAGGTGTATGATCTATGAAGAGTTAATTTTATGGATGGGGTAAGGCATAGGTTTTTTTTTTCTTTTGTGTGTATGTGTGTGTTTGATATATGGTTATAATTTCAGTACCATTTATTGAAAAAACTATTATCCTTTTTTCATCAAATTACCAGGCTTTTTTTTCTTTTTTCTTGAGAGAGATTTTCGCTATAGGGCGCGTGCACTCGCCAGACAGACAGAGAGAGACATAGAGACAGAAAGCGAGAAATCACCCCCCAGGGGGTATGGTCACGTCGCAATCCCTTCTCCTCCATTCTCCTCTCGGGATCTTGGGCACGCACGCACACGCGCCCAGCGTGAGTTTTAAGACACCGGGTCCGGGACATGAACCGCGATCGACTACGTGGGAGTCCAGCGACATAGCCATTACGCTAACTGCTGGTTCCCAGGCTTTTTTTTTTTTTAAGAGTTTTTTTGCCTTAGGGCACATATGCTCACTGGAGAGAGACAGACACAGCGAGAAGGGGGGATGACCGTCCCGTAATCCCTTCTCCTCCATTCTCCTCCCAATATTTTAGGCACGCATACACACACACCCGGCATGATTTTCAAGCTGGGTTCGGACTTATGGGAGTTGTCAGCCATGTGGTCAGCCGTGTGGGTAACCAGTGATGTAATCACTACACCATTTGCTGGTCCCAAGGATTTGATTTTTTAAAGGTTTATTATTCATTTATTCCATGAGTGAGAAAGACAGACAGAGATAAGCACCCCCAACAGGGTCCCCCTACCTGCTTCAACTAGCTGGGATACTTGGCAATGCTGTATTTTTTTGTTGCTGTTATTTTAAATTTTTCTTTATTTCAGAGCTGCCTTTATGTATAGACATCATAACAAAAATGCACATACACTGGAGATTTTTTTTTTTTTTTGGAGAGGTTTTCGCTATAGGGCGCGTGCACTCGCCAGACAGACAGAGACAGACATAGAGACAGAAAGCGAGAAATCACCCCCCAGGGGGGATGGTCACGCCACAATCCCTTCTCTTCCATTCTCCTCTCAGGATCTTGGGCACGGCACGCACACCCGCCCGGCGTGAGTTTTAAGCCACCGGGTCTGGGACACGAACTGCGGTCGACTACGTGGGAGTCCAGCGACATAGCCATTACGCTAACTGCTGGTTCCCTACACTGGAGATTTTTCAAAAAAATAGCTGGAAATAAAATTTAAGGGCCATTAGGAGAACTACAATTATCCCAAAGAAATTCCAAGAATCACACTTTCTTAAATGTCCTTGATAACCTTGAGCTGGAGAGTTTTTATGTAGAGAGGGAAAACTTTCTGTTGGGGAAGCAGAAACCATGCTCCCCGAAGCAGTGGCTTGGGGACCATTTCAGGGCCCACAGTACCTGGACTGTGTGGACACGGAAGGACCTTCTGTCCATTGTGTACACACTATGTCCTAGGCACCTAATTTGACCCTCACAACAATGATGTGAGGTGGAACTGGCCATCCTATTAGCAGGTGGCACGTGAAGCATTCAGAAAGGTTAACTGCTCTGCAGCCAGCCGACAAATGTCCAAGCTTGAATCTGATCCCTTCTTTCTATTTCACTGCCCCTGCTGGTACCAGAAACTTTCACATTTTTTACTACATGAATGGTGTTTCAATGGTGTCACCGAGTGAAGGTACACTGGCAAAGAAATAGAGCCCAGGGCTTGAGGTAAAGGGCTCAGGAGGAGGCCTCTGAGGCTGGAGCTGTGGACCAGGAGACAGCTGACTGGCAGATGTGTCCTCTATGAGACCCGGGGTCAGCAGAGCCTGGCTCTTTACTGGTCAATAGAGACTGATGCTGAGGGCTTTTTCATGGTCCTGCAGAAGCTAAGTCTGAGTGGGAGTGGTGATTGACATTTTCAAAGGTGCTGAGGATTAAATCAGGTAACACAGGTAAAATGCCAGGCTTGTATGAGGGGTCTTCAAGAAGTTTGTGGAGATAAGTATTATAAAGGACTTGCATGGCTTTCTATTTTTTTCTTTTGCACCAAAATAAATACATACTTTAATTCCATTTTTCTATGAACTTTTTGAAGTCCCTTGGTAGTAGGTCCTAAGTTACTGTTAGTGTGTGATGCTGATCACCAAGAAAGGAACGAAGGAAGGAGGAATATGGTTCCTGTGATGTCTCAGTAGAAGAGAACTCGGGGGTGGGGGTCCCCAGGCCTGTGCAGTGAAACCCATAAATGCTAGCTCCCATCCCATAATGCTGTCAGAATGGAACACCTCCCTTACAGCAGATTCCTGTCCGTCAATGGACACAGCTCTGTTAACAATGGCACACTTAGTGAAATGTATGTGCCTTTGCCTCCCATAGAGAAAGGACCAGCTTGCTTGGACAAGTGACTTCCCAGGTGGTGGGCTTAAGCTGTGGGCTACAAGTCTGGGAGTGCTGACACCTCCTCTGGGGCTGAAGGTGGGACTGTTTCTGAGGTCTTATAAGAATTCATCCACCAGACTGAACTCTTCTAAGGAGCTGCAGTGATTTGTAGATGTTTGTCATGCACATCTAGCCAGAGGTGAGCACACTTTGTCAATACGGCAAGACTGACTTCCTTTGAGCATGGACATGTGGGACCTGCACACTACCATGGGGCAGCATGCAGGGCACTAGACTTCAGGCAAGAGTCATGGACTTGAGTTCTGACTGCCCTACTGAGTCACTTGACCTTTCTCCAGCTTTGGATTTGTTAGTTTGAAAATAAAAGAGTGGTCAGTGGCTGGTTGGGCAGTAATACAAAGCTCTGAGATCATGTCCTGCAAGTAGGCTCAGAATGGTGATGGAGGTTCAGAGGGCATTAGCAAGTGCCTGAGCTCACTCTCAAATATATATATATATATATATATACACATACATTTACCTCATTCTCCCAGCTTCTCACCCACCTATGGGATTCCCCATCACAGCATCTTTTTTGCACCTGGGCTTCTTTAACTTAGAGCCAGCAAAGGAGCATCAGAACTTGGTCTCACTTTGAATCTTCTCTGACTTCGCCTCATCTCACTGCCTTCCTCTTCTGCCTGCATGCATGTGATTGCATTAGGCCCACACAGATAATCCTGGGTAATCTATTTTAAAGCCAACTGATTAGTAACCCTAATTGCATCTGCAGAGTCTCTTTCATCACATAAGCAATATATTCATGGGCATAAATCCCAGGGGCCAAAAATTCTGCCTACTACACTATTCTCACCTTAGAGTCTACTGGGGGAATCAGAATTGATAATGAACAATTATAATGTAGTACAATGAATGCTATTAGAAGAAGAAGCACAGCATTGTACTATACTCAGGAAGTCTAATAGAAGCACAACAGCTTCCAGAGGAAGAATATATAAGTTAAGGGGCCAGATGATGGCACAGAGGTAACACAACACTCTGCAATGCTGGGCCCACATGAGAAAGTCTCAGATTTACATCATGGGGCCTTCCTGTACCTGCCAGACATGCATACAGGCTGCAGCTGGAGGTGGATCACAGCATAAAGACCCTGTTGGGGTACATATATATACCCCTATATATATATATATATGTGTGTGTGTGTGTGTGTGTGTGTATGTGTGTATGTATGTGTGTGTGTGTGTGTGTGTATATATATATATATATATGTATATATATATATACATATATATATACATGTATATATATATACATATATATATATATATATATATATATATAGAGAGAGAGAGAGAGAGAGAGAGAGAGAGAGAGAGAGAGAGAACCAGAAATGATGGTCAGGCTTAGGAAAGGGAAAGGTCCCAGGCAGAAAGAATATATGCATCCACTGTGTAGTAGTTAGTTCTGTTGGCCTGGGGAATTCCCTGAAGAGAACCCTGAAGAGAACCAGAGAGACAGCAACAATGGAGCAAAGTTGGAGAGCCACCAAGGCTCTAAGAAAGGAGTGACATGATCAGATCTCCATTTTGGAAAGCTCTGTGATGGCACTGTGCAGATGAAGAAGGTTGTTGCTAGAGAGGAGGCTGTTCTAGGGACCCCAGAAAGATGACCATGGCCTGAAAAGCAGAATAGGAGAAGGACAGAGAGAGAAGTGTGATTCATTACCTGGGGTGAATAGTGTAAGAGGATAACAAGTTACAAGTGATTCCCAGGGTCCTGGCTTGGATGACTCAATTAAAAATGGTACTGTTCATAGGCTGGAGGAAGATCAATAGAGAGGTCAGGTGTGGCTCTGTCTAATAACTGAAGGTGACTCTGAGACACCCAGTGGTGATGTCCTACAGGTAGACCTAGGATGATGATGGAGGTTCAGAGAGTATCAGTGAGTGCCTAAGCTCACACTCCACTTCTTAATGTGTGGGGATCCCCAGGGACCTGAAAAGTCCTTGAGTGGAAGAAAGAAATTCAGGTGAGCAAGGTGGTTCAGAAGCCTAAGAAAAGGAAGGCTCAAGGAAGAAGGTGAAGACAGATTCTATAAGCACCAAAAAAAGTCCAGAGATTTAGCAACAGGATCCCAGGTGATCTTGTGGAGAGTTATTCATGTAGAGCATGGTAGAAAGAGTCAGATGGCAGTGCATGAGAGAATGTGTGAGTGAAGGTGGTGGCCAGAGGGAACTTGGGTCAAGACAGTTGGAAGGAGTTTCATTTTTAATGAAAGAATGATTATGATTATGTTATTAGGAAGAAGCCAATGGAAAGGTGAACATACAGAAAAGACAGAATAATCATTGATGTTAGGAGGATGTGATTTGGAACACCCACAAAAAAAAGGGAACAGGAGTAAGATTGTACCAGGAAGGAGAAATGAATGAGCAAAGCTGCAGGTGAATGTACAAGATTGGAAAAAAGACTCTGAGGTTATCCGTGACTGACAGCATTGTAATCCCTGTGAGTGAGGAGGTGAGGCCATCCTCTAGAAGAGAGAGGAATGAAGGAGTGGTAGAGAAAGCAAACTGGTTAGAATGAGAGTCCAAAGTAGCCATTACAGGAAAAGGGAGAGCATGCTTGTTTGGGACATTGGGAAGAACTTCATGATAGCATTGAGAACCCAGGTCCATGGAGCCCCAGATTTTTGTTTTTCCCACTAAATTACTTGAGTGTACACTTAAGGAGGTCAGCCAGATTATATATGACAAATAGGATGATCATGAAAGGTTACTAACAATATCACTGAAAACAAGTGTCCTACAGTGTTACATATGTTAGGCTATTTAGAGGTATAATTTTTATATATTGAATATGTTCAAAGGATGAAGGGATAATGGAGGTCACTTATTATTTACAGGAACTGGTCTGGGATCTAGAAAAGACAAATTTTTAAAAGAAACTTCACCAAACTATGGTGAATTTTATAGCTATCAAAATAATAACAGCAAATAGCTCAATAGGACCATCAGATATTGCTGAAAGATCACTTACTCTGATTCTTTAGTGATATTCTGGAATCTCACCATTCACAGGGATGGGTAGATGGCTCACACATTACTAATTTATCACTTTGCAAATCATGAATCAGTACTCCACAGATTTCCAGGCATTACCACAGTGTTAAGATTCATAAGCATAGCCTATCTCTCCATTTGTATGAGTCTTCACTAGTGTCCTTACTACTCTTCATTCTTAAGGGATATTCTCACCAGATAGAATTTGCAGATGACAATGCAAATTCTGTCAATACTGCAAATTTCACTGTAAATAGAATATTTCCTGTCACTTGAAAAATGCCCATTTCTTTCTAATTTCCATAATTTTAGGTGAGAAATCTGCTGTCATTCAGCTTGTGTTCTGTTTTTTAAATGTCATTTTTCTCTGGCTGGTTTTGGTGTTTTTGTTGCTTCATGCTTTAGTTTTAATAAGTTCAAATAGCTGAGTCCTGGTATGAAAGTCTTTCTTTATTCTATTTAGGCTTTGCTTAGCTTCTTGAATCTGTAGGTTTACATCTTTTTCTAAATTTGAGAAAATTTCAGTCACTATTTCTTTACTTTTTTTTTAGTTTGATGTTCTCTATCTTCTTGTGGGATTCTGATAACACAAATATTAGCTCTTTTGTTATGATCTCATAGGTACTTAAGACTCTGTAAATATTGTTACAAACTATTTTCTGCCTATTTTTTAGATTGGATAGATTCTGTTGATCTGTATTCAAGCACATTAATCTATCCTGCTTACTACTGAGCCCATTCAGCAAGTTCTACTTTTTTGTATTTTTCAGTTCTGCATTTCCATTTTTTTTTTAATTTAGAAAAAAATGGTGGAAAAAAAAGTTTTTCCTATGATTTCTAAGTCCTTGCCAAGTACTTTCAACATTTGATTCATCTTAGTGTTGAGGCTATTGATTCTCTTCTAATTCATATAGTACCTGGTTATCAGTATGACCAGTGAGTTCCAATTTAGGACATTTCGGATATTAAATTATGTTATTTAATCTTATCTTAGCAGGCAGTCCCCAGTTGAGGTGTACTGTTAGGGATCAAGTGGGTGTGTATGTTCAACTTCCTGCTGGGCCCTTAGGGCACCACCATAATACAAGTGGAGTATTGACTCACTCTGTTGGCTTACCTGGAAGTGCAAGGTAAGCAGAGGGGTGACTCATACAGTGGCTACAATGTTGCCGCAGGGAAGAGTGAAACACAGCTCCCAGCAGAGTCATGATGAGAGTAGGGGAAAAGAGAGTGTGGAGGGGAGACTAAGAGTAAGTAGAGTGCCAGCTAGCCCACCTCCCACCATTCCTTCCATCTTAATGATACTGGATGAGGGTGGAGGCTTGTTTGGGCGGGTGCTGGAGCAGGTAGTGAAGCATTGTAGTTAATTCCTCTTCTTGACACCTTGTTTGGTGTCACTGCTATGGGTTGGGGTGGAGGTTCAGCTCTCTCTGCACTCTGCTGACACCCCTTAGGCAGAGAAATCTGAACACCATCTGCTTCCAACCAGCAGAACAGGTGATACACTTCCTGATAGATCTTCTGACACCACCTGTAATGGCAATAAGGTGAGGGAATGTGAACATCATCTGCTTCTTGGGAGCACGTGGAATATCAGATGGGCACTTGGCCCTTCTGGGACTGTGGAGAGGGTGTTCTATTGCTGAAATAGGGCAGGTATTGCACAAAAGGTGGTCTGTTATGGGATTGCTCTTTTCCAGATCCTTCAACTAGAAGGGAACACACCTTTCTTTCTCTCTTTCTTTCTTCCTCACTCTCTTTCTTTTTTTTCTCTCTCTCTCTCCCTCCTTCCCTCCCTCCCCTCTCTTTCTTCCTTCCTTCCTTCTTTCCTTCCTTCCTTCCTTCCTCCCTCCCTCCCTCCCTCCCTCCCTCCCTCCCTCCCTCCCTCCCTCCCTCCTTTCTTTCTTTCTTTCTTTCTTTCTTTCTTTCTTTCTTTCTTTCTTTCTTTCTTTCTTTCTTTCTTTCTTTTTTTCTTTTTTGAGAGATTTTTCTGTAGGTTGTGTGTGCTCACTGGAGAGACAGAGAGACAGAAAGTGAGAAATCACCCCCTGGGGGATGACTAAGCCACAATTTCTTTTCCTCCATTTTCCTCTCAGGATTTTGGGCATGCATGCATGTGTGCCCAGCATGAGTTTCAAGCCACCAGGTCTAGGACTCAAACCAGTCAACCACTTGGGAGTCCAACACCTTAACCACTACACCACTTGCTAGTTCCAGGGGACAGACTTTTCTTAGGGCCAGTTTTGTTTGAGTCTGCTTTATGTTCAAGGTTGGATATTCTGTGGGCTGTGAGAAGCAATAAGAAAACCAGAGAATTCATGCCCTCTGAGGTCTCTAAGCAGCTGCTACCTTTTTCCCATCTTTCAGAGATTTCCTATGCTTGTCTGTTGTGTTACGTTTCTGGGTGTTTTTAGTTGTAAGGGTGAGAGTGTGGGTGGGCATTAGAAGGATGAAGGTGCTCCAGCTTTGGTGCTCAGTCTTTTAATGTTTTCCCCTAAAATTTTAAATTGAAATTCAAAATATTTATTTTTTTATTTAAGTTGCCAGTGTGTGTAGACTTGCCAGAGAGAGACAGAGACAGAGATTGCACCCTCAATGGGGTGTGGTCACATTATAGTCCTTCTCCTTTCTCCATCCCATCAGGATTTGGGGCACACATGCACATGTGCCCAATGTGGTTTTCAAGTTCCCATTGAGAGGACTTGAATCATAGTTGGCATGTGGTGTCCAGCTTCCCTAATCACTAGGTCACAGGGCAGGCCCCCCCTTTTAAAAAAATTATATTTAAAGTTAAACTATTTTTTCCTATGGAGATCTTCGATATAGTTTTTAAAATACGTTTTTAGGTATTGAGGTATATTTTTTGCTGCTTTTGTTAAAACGTGTTTTTGAATTGCACTGTCTAACCATTCTTTGATAGAATGATTATAGAAATATGATTAGTAATACTAATATTTTTCATGCTATAATTTGCCCAATTGCTTTGGAATTTGAGGACATCTGTGGATGATGATAACTTCATTCTTCCTTTGCAATTCTTACCAATTTTTTTGCTTCTTCCTGTCTTTTGTACAGGATAGGATCATTCGTATATTGTTGAAATTGTAAAAATCATCTATTTCTAATTTGTAAGGGTCCTTTTAAAGGTTGAGTGCAATATTTTCTGTAGATCTTTTTAAAATGTCCTTCATTAGTTCATAAAGGTTTTTTTTTTCACTATTTTAATGGGAGAATGAATGTTTATTTTTTTCTTAATCTGTTGGTTGATAATACGTTCCCCCCCTTTAATCTGTTTTTGTGGTGAACTTATTTCCCCCCCTTAATCCATTCTCGTGGTGAACTTAATCTATTTATGCAAAAATAACTCTTAACTGGTAATGGTGTGCTGTTTTTTAAATGCAGTATTTGATTCATTTGGCTAATATTTTGCGTAGGATTTTTGTATCTATGTTTGTCTCATGCTGTTTCTATTAAGTTTTTGTGCCATCATCAATCTTTCATTAAATGAACTGAAGAAATGATCTCTCTTTTTCAGTTCTTTGGTAAGATAAATGATCTGTTTCTTGAATTTGATAGAGCATCTCTTTAAAAGTATTTGGGTAGGGGCCGGCAGGTGACATAGTGGTTAAGATGCTGGACTCCCACATGGTCAACTGTGGTTTGAGACCCAGACCTGGTAGCTTGAGACTCACACTGGACATGTTATGTGTGCATGCCCAAAATCTTAAGAGGAGAATAGAGAAGAAAGGATTGTGGCATGGTCATCCCTCTGGGAAGTGATTTCTTGCTTTCTGTCTCTCTTTGTCTGTGTCTGGCAAGTGCATGTGCCCTATAGCAAAAATCTCTCTCTCTTTCTTAAAAATAAAAAAAAGAAGAAAAAGCCTATCTGGCTATAGTACTTTAAAGAATATTTGTGTTTTCTGTTTTTTTTTTTTTTTTTGTTTTTTTTTTTGAGAAAGATATCGAATGGTATTTTTGTTTTGTTTTTTAGAGAGGTTTTTTGCTGTAGGGTGCATACACTCACCAGAGAGAAAGGGAGAAATCACCCCCCTAGGGGAATGGCCCACCACAATTTCTTATCCTCCATTTTTTCCTCAGGATTTTGGGCACATATGCACACATGCCTGGTGTGAGTTTTAAGTTACTGGGTCTGGGACTCGAACCATGGTCAACTATGTGGGAGTCCAGTGACATAACCATTGTACCATCTGCTGGTCCCCAAATTGAACAGTTTTGAAAATACCCTTCATATGGTTTAGTCATGCATCAGTCCCTTCTTCTCTATTTCTCGACCCTGTGGAGATTTGGGGTCTCACACACACACATGTATTTAGCATGTTTATTTTTTATTTTTTAACTAAGTTTGCATCACTACTTTTTTCATTTTTTAAATTCAATTTAATTTATTTATTTATTATTCTTCAATTTGACTAGAGAGAGAGAGAGAGAGAGAGAGAGAGAGAGAGAGGAAGGGAGAATGAGAAAGCAAACTGCCAGGTCCGGGACTCATCAGCTGTGTGGGAGTCCAGTGCCTTAACCACCACACCACCTGTCAGCCCTGTATCCAGCATGTTTAAGTCACCAAAGTTGGGATTTGAACCATGAGGTGGGATCCAGCTGCTTTAAACCCCAGGCCACAGAACTGGCCCCTTTACCTCTCTTTCCAGGGGTTCAGTGATACAAATGTCTCTGAGGTTATGATTAAAAACTTTTTTACATTTTAATTTACATTTAATTGCACATATCTTTACAGTGTACAACATTGCCTTTTCCAGCATGAATACCAAATCAGTTAAGACAAAGACACTACTATATATATACATTAACATCAGCAAATAGCCGTTCATTTTTTTGTTAATTAAACGTACTTTTTTCTTCCCCTGTTCCCCTCTCTCCCTCCCTTCATTACTCACCCCCATATTACCCCTATCCTTATTATCTCTAGTATCTACCATTGTCCTCCCTGATATTATACCTTCTAAACTTTCAGTTTCTGCTACGGAGTGCAGATGGGGACATACAAAGTCTGTCTTTCATAGTCTGACTTGCTTTGCTTAGCATTAAGTCTTCCATATTCACCCACTTTGTATCAAATGTCAGGGTCTCGTTTTTTTTTTTTTTTTTTTTTGGAGAGGTTTTCGCTATAGGGCGCGTGTGTTCGCCAGACAGACAGAGAGAAACATAGAGACAGAAAGCGAGAAATCACCCCCCAGGGGGGATGGTCACACCGCAATCCCTTCTCCTCCATTCTCCTCTTGGGATCTTGGGCACGCACGCACACGCGCCCGACGTGAGTTCTAAGCCACCGGGTCCAGGACGCGAACCGCGGTCAACTACGTGGGAGTCCAGCAACATAGCCATTATGCTAACTGCTGGTTCCCCAGGGTCTCGTTTTTTATGGCTGAGTAGTATGCCATAGAGTACATATGCCACATTTTTTCAATCCAGTCATCTATTTTTGGACATTTGGATTGATTCCATTTGCTAGCGATTGTAAATAATGCTACAATAAACATGGATGTGGAAGCATTTTTCCTTTGGGTAAATATCTAAGAGTGATATATACTGGGTTGTATGGTAGTTCTATTTGTAGGTTTCTGAGGAATCTCCATATCATGATTTTTTTTTAAAAAAGAATTCTTTTATTTAATTTTGTTTGTTTATTCATTTTTTAAAAAATTTGATCAGAGAGAGGCACATACACACACATACACACATGCAGAGAGAGAGAGAAAGTGAAAAAGCAAGCTACAAGGTCTAGGATACACATCATAGTCGGCCATGTGGGAGTGTCCAGCAACTTAACCACGATGCTACTTACTGGTCCCGATTATGACTTTTTTTTTTTTAGAATTTTTTATTTTAATTTTTATAAAGCAAACTTTTTTTTTTTTTTTGGAGAGGTTTTTGCTATAGGGCGTGTGCGCTTGCCAGAAAGACACTAGAGACATAGAGACAGAAAGCGAGAAATAACCCCCCATGGGGGATGGCCACGCCGCAATCCCTTCTCCTCCATTCTCCTCTTGGGATCTTGGGTACACACGCACACGTGCCAGGGTTGAGTTTAGGCCACCGGGTCCAGGACTTGAACCGCGGTTGGCTACATGGGAGTCCAGCAACATAGCCATTACACTAACTGCTGGTCCCATATAAAGCAAACTTTAAAAACTTTTTTTTCTTTTCTTTTATTTCAGGTTCTTTTATACATTCAATCACATTATTTAGCTTGCAAAGTGAATATTCCAACATGTGTGCATTTTTCCCCAGTCTAGTTGATAATACTATAAAGTTATCTTCAACAGATAATACCCCAGTTCTTTGATCCATTAATGCTATGCCTCTCTATTTTTCTCCTTAATGTCCATCTTCAGACTATTCCTTCAGCCACGCTCTTCTCACCCTATATCTGATATTCACAGCCATTTACTGTGTTTCTATATCCTTTAGTCATTCAGTTTTGGTCATAGAGTGCAGACCCTTGATATATATTAAGTGGAGACATACTTGTGTCTCTCCTTTATAGTCTGACTTGCTTCACTCAGCAGTAAATCTTCCATATTTATCCACTTTTTTTTTTTTTATGGCTGAGTAGTATTCTATAAAGTATATGTGCCACAAATTTTCAATCCATTCATCTGTTCATGGGCATTTGGGTTGGTTCCATATCAGCAATTGTGAATAATGCTGCAATAAACGTTGATGTGCAAGCACTTTTCTGGTTAAGAATTCTTCTGTCCTTTGGGTAGATACCAAGGAGTGGGAAAAACTTTTTTTAAAGAGATCTTTACATTATTTTGTCTGTTACGTTTCTTTGTTTTAGCTCTTCCACCCACCCTCTATCACTCACTCTCATCCCTTACAATCTCTGGTAAATACACTTATCCATTATCATATTTTAAGATTTTTCCATTTCTGCCATAGAGTGCAGATGTTTGGTATATATCGAGTGAGGATATACAGTTTGTATCTTTCAAAGTCTGACTCACTGTACTTAACATTAAGTCTTCTGTATTCATCCATTTTGAAATAGAATCTCATTGTTTCTTATGGCAGAGTAATATTCCATAGTATATATGTGCCACAGTTTTTTCAACCCAGTCATCAGTGTTTGGATACTTAGGTTGATTCCATGTCTTAGCAATTGTGAATAATGCTACAATAAGCATGGATGTACAAGTGTCTTCCCACCTGAGTATTTTCCTATCCTTTGGGTAAATATCAAGGAGTGGGATCACTGAGTCATATGGTACTTCTTTTTGTAGCTTTTTGAGGAACCTCCATATTGTTTTCCACAGGGGTTAATGCTAAGTTACACTGTACATTGTTGGTGGGAATATAAGAGGATTCCCTTTTCACCCCAGCCTCACCCGTATTTGTCATTCTTCATTATTTTTATCTTATTATTTTCTTTTAAATTTTGATTTATTTTATGCATTTAATCACTATATATTACTTAGGCTATAAATTGAATTTACCCAACATTAATATACTTCACACTAGTCCAGTTGAGGATACAAAACACATTATCATCAACAGATAATAATAAATTTCTGTGCCCCATAAATATCTCACCTCTCTATTTTTCTCCTTAATATCTTTCCTTATACTCTACCCCCTTCTCCCACCCTCTTCCCACATTGTCTCCAGTATCTATAACCATTTTCAATGCTTCTATGTCCTCTAATCTTTTAGTTTCCACCAGAGAGTGCAGACAGTTGGTATATGTTAAGTGGAGACTTAACAACATCTCTCTTTCATAGCCTGGCTTGCTTCACTCAGTAGTAAATCTTCCATATTTGTCCACTTTCTATCAAATGCCAGGGTCTTGTTTTTTATGACTGAATAGTATTCCATGGAGTATATTTGCCACACTTTTCCCAATCCATTCATTTGTTCATAAACATTTGGATTGGTCCCATGTCTTAGGAATTGTGAATAAAGCTGCACTAAGCATAGATATGTAAAGCACTTATCGAATTGAGCATTCTCCTATCCTTTGGGTAGAAACCCAGGAGTGGAATTATTGGATTATGTGGTAGTTCTATTTGCAGGTCTTTGAGGAATCTCCATATTGTTCTCCACAGTGGCTGAACCAATTTACATTTCCAGCAGCAATGTGGGAGAGTTCCCCTTTCACCACATCCCTGCTAGCACTTATCTTTTTTTTTTTTTTTTTTAATCTTCACCATTCTGACAGGGGTTAAGTGGTATCTCATTGTGGTTTTGATCTGCATCTCCCTTATGATGAGGGATGCTGAGCATTATTTTCATGTGCTTTTTGGCTGTTTGTATGTCTTCTTTAGAGAGTTGTTTATTTCACTTTCCCATCTTTTACCTGGGTTAATCATTTTTTTGGGGGGTAAGTCACTTGACTTCCATGTGTATGCTGGTTATCAGTCCCTTATCTGAGGCATAATTTACAAAAATATTCTCCCATTCCGAGGGTTGTTGATTTGCACTAATTACTGTGTCTTGCTTTGCAGACGCTTCTTAGTCTGATGTAATCACACTTGTCCATTTTGGGGATTATTGCCTGTGCTTTGGGGATCTTATTGAAGAATTCTTTGTCTCCCAGAGTTTCCTCAGTGTTTCCCAGCAGTAGTTTTATAGTTTGAGTGAGGTCTTAGGTTTAGATCTTTGATTCACTTTGAGTTGATTTTTGTTCATGGTGAGAGATAGGGGTTCAGATTCTTTATGCAGGTGGATACCCAGTTTTTCCAGCACAATTTGCTAAAGAGATTTTCCTTTTCACACTGGATTGACTGGTACCCTTTGTTAAAAATCAGTTGGCTGTATGTTTTGGAGTTTATTTCTGGGGTCTGAATTCTGTCTCATTGGTCCACATGTCTGGTTTTGTGCCAATACCGTGCTATTTTGATTACCACAGCTTTGTAGTGTATTTTGGGGTCAAGGAGTGAGATGCCACCCACTCACTCTTCTTGCACAGGATTGCTTTGGCAATATGTTTTGTTTTCTATGATCCCAGACAAACTCTGATTTTCTTTTCTAGATCTGTGAAGAATGTCTCTGGTAATTTGATAAGAATTGCATCAAATATGTAGATTAATTTGTGTAGAATTGCTACTTTGATTATATTAATTCTTCTGATTCAGCAACATGGGATGTCTTTTCACTCTTTTGTGTCATTTTCAATTTCTTTTTGAAGATTTTCTTGATTTTCCTTGTTAGAGGTCCTTGATTTCCTTGGTTAGATTTAGTCTTAGGTATCTTATACTTTTTGTGGCTATGGTAAATGGGATTACTTTCTTCAGTTCTACCTCTGTCTGTTTATTCTTCATATACAGAACTGCTATAGACTTTTGGATGTTGATTTTGCATCTTGTCACTTTAATGTATTAATTTATTACTTCAAGAATTGTTTTCATAGATACTTTTGGGTCTTCTATGTGTATAATCATGTCAACCACAAATAGATATATTTTCAACTCTTATTTCCCTATTTGAATGGCTTTTATTTTATTCCATTTTCTGATTGCATTGGCTAAGACTTCCATCACTATATTGAAAAGTAGTGGAGAAAGTGGACAGCCCTGTCTTGTACCATTCAACATAGTGTTAACTATGGGTTTTTCATAGATGACTTTATTATGTTGAGAAATGATCCTTCTATGCCAATTTTGCTGGGAGTCTTAATCATGAAGAGATATTATATTTTGTTGAATGCTTTTTCTGCATCAATTGAAATGATCATATGGTTTTTATCTTTATTCCTGTTAATATGGTGTATTACATTTATGGTTTTGCATGTGAACCAACCTTGCATTCCTGGAATAAAGCCTACCTGATCATGATGTATAATCTTTTTTATAAGTTATTGGATACGATTTGCTAGTATCTTGTTGAGAATCTTTGTGTCTATATTCATCAGGGATATTGGTCTATAGTTTTCCTTCCTTGTCCTGTCCTTATCTGTTTTAAGGATAAGGGTGATAGAAGCTTCATAGAATTATTTAGGGAGAGATTCACCCTTTTGGATTTTTAGAAATAACTAGAGCAGAATGGGAGTTAGCTCATTTTTGAAAGTTTTATAGAATTCAGAGGTGAAGCCATCAGGGCCAGGGCTTTTCTTTGTTGGAAGGTTATTTATTACTGATTCAATCTCCTGGCTTGTTATGGGCCTGTTCAGACTTTCTATATCCTCCTGACTCAATCTTGGTAGATTATACATGTCCAGGAATTTGTCCATCTCATCCAGATTGTCTTATTTCTTGGCATATAGTTGTTTATAGTATCCTCTAATGATGTTTTGTATTTCTACTTTGTTGTTATATTGTCTGCTTCATTGCAAATTTGATTCACTTTGTTCCTTTCTCTCTTCTTCTTAATAAGTGTCTCTAGTGGTGTATCAATTTTGTTTATCTTTTCAAAGAACCAGTTTTTACTGGAGTTTTCTGGATTTTTTTGCTGTTGCTTTTCCAATTCTCTAAGGCATGATGTTAGGTGATCCATTTGCCTTCTTATGTGCACTAATTGCTATAAACTTCCCTTTTATGACTGCTTTAGCAGTGCCCCAAAGATTATGGAAACTTGTGTCCTTGTTGTCATTGGCTTCCATGAATCTTTTGATTTCAGTCTTTATTTCATCAGTAGTTGTAGAGTCATTCAGGAATAGGTTATTTAGTTTCTATGTATTTGAGTATTGTTAAAGATTTCTCTTGAAATTAAACTCAAGTTTAATTCCATCATGGTCAGAGAAGATGCTGGATATAGTTTCTATTCCTTTGAATCTGTAAAGGCTTGATTTGTGCCCTATCATGTAATCAATCTTTGAAAAATATATATTTTGTGATTTTTGGTTGGAAAGTTCCGTAGATGTCTGTTAAATTCATTTGATTTATGATATCATTTAAGTCTTATATCTATTTGCTTATTTTTTGTATACTTGATTTGTCTAAAGGAGATAATAGGGTGTTGGGACCAGCAGTTAGCATAATGGCTATGTCGCTGAACTCCCATGTAGTCGACTGTGGTTCGAGTCCCAGACCCGATGGCTTGAACTCACGCCAGGCGCATGTGCTTGCGTGCCCAAGATCCTGAGGAGAATGGAGTGTGTTGTAGTCTATCCCTTTTAGATCTATTAGTCTTTTCTTCACATATCTGGGTGCTCTTGAGTAGGGTGCATAGATATTTATACGAGTTGTACCTTCTTGATGAATTAGCCCTTTTACTACTATATAATGCCCTTTGTCTGTTGTTACAGTTTTCATCTTAAAGTCTATTTTGTATGTAACCAGTATCGTGATCCCCACACTTTTTTGATTTTCATTTGTATGGAATACCTTTTTCTAGCCCTTCACTTTTAGTCTATGTATGTCTTCATCCATGAGATGGGCCTCCTGTAGTCAACAGGTGAAGGGTTTTCTGGGTTTTTTTTTTTTGTTTGTTTGTTTGTTTGTTTAAATCCATTCAGCTAGTCTGTCTCTTGATTGGAGAATTTAACCATTAACATTCAATGTTATTATTGATATTTCTAGACTTGTCCCTACAATTAGGTTAGCTATTTTCTTGGCTGTTTTTTGTTCTCTTATTTCTGTCTGTCTGTAGTTTTCTTGGTAAAGCACTCCCTTCAGAATTTCTTGATGAGCTGCTCTGGAGTTGGTAAATTCTTTCAGGTTTTGTTTATCTGAGAAATTTTTTATCTTTTCTTTCCAGATGAAGGATAATCTTCCAGGTATAGTTTCTTGGTTGAAATTGTTTTTTATTTATTGTTTTTTATTGTTTCTGGTGAGAGGCCTGATGTTAGCCTGATAGACTAGCTTTTGTAACTAACTTGACATTTCTCTCTTGCCAATTTTAGAATCTTGTCTTTGTCTGTAGTTTTGGTCAGTCTGGCTATGATGTGCCTTGGAGAAGATCTTCTTGGGTTGATTCTATAGGGGGGCCTTTGTATTTCTTGGGCCCGGATGTTTGAATGCTTCTTTAGGCTTGGAAAGTTTTCTTCCAATATTTTATGGAATAGATTATTGGTGCCCTTATTAGTTTCTTCACCTTCTGGGATACCAATTATCTGGATGTTTAGGTGTTTAACATATCTAATATTTTTGTATATTATCTTCAGTTTTTTTTTTTTTTTGGTTATTTTCTCAGTCTTTTTGGTAATTTTTTTCTATGTCAGATGTTTTGTCTTCTACATCTGAAATTAGATCTTTTTTCATGATGTAATCTGCCTTTAATACTTTTGAGGGAGGTTTTGATTTCCTGTATTACAACCTTCATCTCTAACAATCCTGTTTGATTCTTTTTCATGGTGTCTGTTTCTTCTTTCAAATTGGGCATGTAAATGTGCCCGGCCTGATTTTCAAGTCACTGGGTCCAAGACTTGAATTGCGGTTGGCTATGTGAGAGTCTAGATACATAACTGCTGTCATGTCCATTTGCTTATTTTATAGAACTTTTCTGAGGCTTTATGTTTATTTCAAGAAAATTAATAATTAATTGTTGAAGCACTTTATGGTGGTTGCTTCAGAGTTTACCATACTGTTCTGTGTTATTCTTCTCAGTGTGGGCATCAGCTGATTGTTTTGTTCATTTAAGTTGTGATTTCGATGATTCCTGGAATTTTCTAGACATACTGGATGTTATATTAGAGACATTTGATCCTGTTTAACTCTATTTTAGCAAGCAATTGCCGTATTCAGATTTAGTGTGTGGGTCTAGCCTATTGTGTTGGCCACAATTCCAATCACAATCTGGTTTTCTGAGCCTTTGCTGTCCTGCTTGACTGCATTCTTTTGTTTGGGACTTCTCTTTATCCCTGTTGGTTCTGTCTGTAGGGTCACACATGGCTCCCTGGGCTAACTGGCATTGTTAGGTGGGGTGGGAATCCTGACCTGCAAGACAGAGTTCTTCCCCTGGCCTGTCCTCCAGCTACCCAGTGCTGGTGGGCTCCCTACTCTGTCTCTGCCACTACCCCTGTGCCTCCTGCCACTGGAAAATGTAGTCTCTGCCACTGGGTAGAGAATTGGGAGATCTTAGTTCTGGGTTGCTTCCTGCTGCTGGCTGGAGGGTCAGGAGACACCTCCGTGCAGGCAGAGGGTCCTCTTCCTGATAGCTGTGCCTGGGAGTGCTCTGGACTACACAAGGTCTGTGGCTGGTGTTTGGCCTGCTGCTGCTGACCATGTGGGGCAAGAGTGAGGCAAGGTGACTTGGTCCATCTGGAGTTTGTTACTGCTACTGCTGTGGGTAGATCTGGCCACTGCTGTCTGAGTATGGATGGTCCTTGCTGGGCTTGCATTTTCCTTGAACTGTGGCCAGAGAGACTCTTCTGATTCTGTTTTCTTAGATTCTGGATTTTTCTATTTGACACCCATTAATTATTGAGCCACATTAATGACCAAAATCATTTGTATCTCCCCTGTGATCCAGAACTCATACTCTGAACCCACTTTCTGCAAACTCTTACACACCAAGTCAATGTTTCCCTAGACCTAAATCAACCCAGGGCTCAATGCCAGAGAACTAGGATACCCCAAGGCCCACCAGGGTGGCTCAGACCACCTAGTCCTAAGCTGTTTACCATAACCTGACTTGCCTTTTTCTCAGAAACTCCAATAGGGGCTCTGGCCTTGTTCTCCCCTCCCTCCTTTTGCTTCTCGACCAATGCTGGTGCTTCCCTATGTGACCCTGCATGGCATGGTATGTCTCCTTCCCTTGGAAATTGTAAGCAGCAGAGATCTTTTCTCAATGCTGTTAGCCTCTCCATTTTGCCACTCGATCACCTGTATAAATTAAAATTCTGTGGATACAAATGGAACAGAACAAGATTTTCTTCCTTCCTCTCTCCATTTTTCCCTTTCTTTCTTTTTGCATGTTGGGAGCTCCAGGGTGCAGTTCTCTCTGGTTGCCAGTCTAAGAGAAATGGGAGATAACAATAAAGCCCAAAGGGACAGGTGATAATGCAGGCACAGTGATAATGTAACTGGATGCACATAGGAAGGTCTCAAGTTCATGTCCTGAGGCCTCTCCTTGTGTGTCAGGCATGTGCACATGTGCCTATGATCCAGGAGAGCTGAGATGGCATGAAGATTGTGGCATGAAGACATGTTGCAGGTGTCTGTCTTTCTCATTGAAGAAATTAATAAGTAAACTTAAAAAATAAAACCAAGGGAACTAACCATTTTGTAGTTTTTGGCATACAGCCCTTCACATGTGTTTTTCATGGTCTGTAGCTATTGAAATTTTACAGTGTGAGTGAGATGTAAACTCTTACCTCTGTGTGAGTCCTCTTACCATCCTTCATTCATAATAATTGTCTCAAATATTTCCTCTACATATACCATATCTGACAGTATTACAGCTTTTGCTTCAAGACTCAAACACAATTCCAAAGAGGATAAGGGACATCTAAGTTTCCTGGAGTTTCTTTCTTTTTCTTTTTCTTTTTTTGGAGAGTTTTTTTGCTATAGGGCACATGTGCTCGCCAGACAGACAGAGAGACAGAGAGACAGAAAGTGAGAAATCACCCCCCAGGGGGGATGGCCATGCCACAGTCCCTTCTCTTGGGATCTTGGGCACACATGCACATGCACCTGGCGTGAGTTTAAGCCACTGGGTCCGTGACTCGAACCACGGTCGACTACATGGGAGTCCAGTGACATAGCCATTATGCTAACTGCTGGTCCCAAGTTTCTATATCTTTAGTTATAGTTGGACAGGTTTTTGAGGCTCTGTTCATTTTTTCTTTCTTTCTCTCTGGTGTCCAGATTATGTAATTCCTATTGTCCTATCTCCACGTACTCTGATTATTTCATTTCATTTCATTATCTGCTCCATATCCCTCTTGAACCCATCAATTAAGTTTTTTTTTTTTAATTTTGTTTATTGTATATTTCAGTTCTAAAATTCCCCTTTGGCTCTTTTTTATAGCTTCCATTTATTTTTGGTGAGTCTTTGGTTTCTTTATTCATTTTAAGCATGTCTATAATTGCTCTTTGAAGCATTTTTATGATTGCTGCTTTAAAATTCTTTTTTTGTTTATATTTTTTCCATGAGAGTCAGAGACTCCCACCCCCAACAGGGTACCCACATTGCAGTCTACACCCAGCCTCAGCCAGCCCTGATCATGAGCACATGTGTGCATGCCTAGTGTGTAGCAGGAGGCCCTGGGGGGCTAACCCAGGACCTTCCCATGTGAGTCTGTCATCACGGAGCATTGCATTACCACTGTGCTACTAGCTGGCCATCTTCTCCCATGTTTTGCATTTATTCATATCAGTTCAACTTATAGATGATTATTTTATTTTGGGGGGATTACAACTTAATAATATGGTCAATTATTTTATGACTCAAATTGTCTGTCTCTGGATTTTGGGAGTTCTTTCAGATATCCTCTTACATGCTACCATCCTTAATTTCTTCTTGACAATGCCTTAATTTTTGGCACCACAGTATGTTCCAGGCTTATCCTGTATTTTCCCTCCTGCATTCCTGGTGTCAGCCACTTCTTCAAGGAAAACCTGCTACCCTGTATTATAGAATGGCATATAGAAACCAAGATATGGGTTCTGGGTGTGCTCATTACAACTGTGGTGACACCAATTTTAGGCACTCCTAGGAGACAGAGCAAAAAATATATATATGTATACTGACTCATATATGTGTATATACACACATATTTACTTTTGTGTACCTACCTATTTGTGTGTGTGTGTCTGTCTGTGTGTGTGTGTGTGTGTGTGTGTGTGTGTGAAAGAGAGATAGTGAGCAAGCATGTATGTATGGGTTGGTATGCACACATAAAAGTTCACATACTTTTTTTTTTAATTTGGAGAGGTTTTTGCTGTAGGGCGCCTGTGCTTGCCAGAAAGACAGAGAGAGAGACAGAGAGACAGAAAGCGAGAAATCACCCCCTGAGGGGATGGCCACACTGCAGTCCCTTCTCCTCCATTCTCCTCTCAGGATCTTGGGCACACACACACACGTGCCTGGTGTGAGTTTAAGCCACCGGGTCCGGGACTTGTATGTATATGAACTGTGGTCGACTACATGGGAGTCCAGAGACATAGCCATTACGCTAACTGCTGGTCCCAAAAGTTCATATACTTTTAAATATGAACTGGTGCTGGTACTTCTAACTCTATTCAGCACCACAGGGTTCATTCTAGCACTAAGCCTGTATTTGTAGCTTCTTTCTCTAATAGTAAGAAATCTGGTTCTCAATATCTACAATAGATTCAGTTATTTAGTCACCCTAGTAGGCATGTAAAATGGTTTCAGATTGCTAACCCATACCCCTGTATGAAATTTAGCAACTGATGTACAGTGTTTGTGTAAGGTTCTTTATGTCTTTGGCCTTACAACATCTAGTCGTACAATTTTCCAGTTACTTAGGCCACTTTACCTCCAACCCCTTCAAAGTGATTGCATCATCCATTTGTAATGCAGTTAGATTCACTTGCCACAGTCTGTATTCCATCTTGGGCTCACCCAGTTTTCTGGTATGGGTAGGAGGGTGTGTTTAATTTGTATACAATAAAATTTACTCCTAGTAGTATGCAGTTTAATAGATTATGACAAATACGTAGAGTCATGGAAAGGAACTTCAAAAAGCTAATTGAAGAATAGAATTAAAATATGAGTTTATTTTAGTGCAAAAAATTTTTGGAATCCATGCCTAGTTTTTTCATAATATGTGTTTTTCAAGAACTTTTTGAAGATCCCTCCTGTATTTATACACAGCACATTATAATAGCAAGTCCATCACTTGGAGAATTTCTTCATGCTGCCCTTCGTAGGCAGGCCCTCCTCCAATCCCTTACTTTCAGTCCTTGGGAACCATTGATCTCTTTACCATCCCGATAGTTTTGCCTTTTCCAGAAGATCATATAAGTTGGGATGAGTATATAGACCCAGCTGTGATTGTACAAATGAGAGGCTCAAGTGGCTGAAGCCACAAAGGAGGCCCAGGTTCAATTCCCAGCCCAACCTAAACAGGTCAGGGCCAGTGGTACATACTGTGACCCTAGCCAACTGGGAGCTGAGGCAGGAGGATGGCAACATGGCAAGACCCTGTTAAAAATAATTATCTATGGGTCTGGCAGGTAGTATGGTGGTTAGGGGTGCTGGATTCCCACACAGCCGACCGAAGTTTGTGTCTTGGACCTGGCGTTTTGCTTTCTCACTTTGTCTCTCTCTCTTGCTGTGTTCCTCTCTGGTCAAACTAAAAAATAAATAAATAAAGTTAAATTTAAACAAAACAAAACAAACAAACCAAAAAAAAAACACCTCTCTATCCCTCCTGTGTGCTCTCTCTTTCTCACACATAAAGAAGAAAAATAAAAATTACTTAAATGTAGGATTTAATATACACTATTATATAATCCATTTTTAGCTTAGCTTCTTTCAGTTAGCAAAATGTACTTGTAAGAATTTAACTTCTTCCACCTAGAAAAATGAATTTATAATTCTTCCTAGTTATTACATGATCAAAAAACATTTTTTTGAGAGATTTTTGCTATAGGGCACATGTGCTTGCTGGAGAGACAGAGAGAGACCGAGAGACAGAAAGTGCAAGAAATCATCTCTCAGGGTGTATGACCATGCAGTAATCCCTTCTCCTCCTTCCTCCTCTAGGGACTTTGGACATGTATGCACAGCACCCAGCATGAGGTTTTTGTTTTTTGTTTTTGGTTTTTTTTTTAATAAAATTTTTTTTCCTCTTTAAATTTATTTATTTTTTATATTAATTCACTATACATCGTTACAGCATACAAATGAATTTTCCATCCAAAATACACTGTGTATTGGCTCAATCAAGCACATCAACATACATGTTATCAGCAAATAATTTTCCAATTCTTATGTCTTGTATACTTTGTTTTTTGTTTTGCCATCCTTGATTCCCTATTCCTCACCCTCTGCCATGTCCCACCCTCCTCCCACATTGTCTCTGGTATCCATGGTTGCTCTCTATGCCTCCCCCCCCCATTTAATTGAATTGCTGATGAACTTAATTAGTCTAAATATATCCAATAGCTAGCACAGATGATATATACCTATACATGAACCCAAGTCTGACTTTAGGCATAAACCTCAGTGAATAGAATGAACATATTATAAAGTAGTACCCAGCTGGGGCTATATAGCTTACTACAGTCATCAAATATGCATTTTTTTTTAATTTCGGTATGAACAGTTTTACTGTTTTTTTTTTCTCCTGCAACTTTTTTTTTAAAATTACTTAACATTCATTCCCTGAGCATCATCACAACATATTAAATGTTTCCCATCTAGAATAAACTGCATAGTTGCTTAATCATGCATGTTATCATCAATAATATTCCATTTCTACTTTCATACATATGTATATGTATATATATGTTTTTTACCCCATGTTTGACCCTCTGCCCTTTCCCACTCTCTTATTACACTATCTCTGCTATATACAGTTATCTTCCATTCCTTTTCCCCCAACATGTTGTTGATCACACAATATCATAAGTAATCTAACTACTTTCAATAGCAAGTCCAGCTGGTAATTTCAAGAAGAGCAGTTTTGAACTGGTAATGAAATTTCCTCGAAACTTAAAGCCTAGAAACAGGTTAGTATTCTGTTCAAATAGTAGGTACATGCACCTATCGACAGCTCAAGACAGGACAAAAATCCTTTAAAACCATACAACAAAGCTTAGAAGAAAAGCAGCAATATTTTAGTCCAGTCACAGAATGTTGTTTCATCAGTTCAGTCTCATGTACTTAATCTTTCTTCTGTTAAGGCTCGATCTTCCAGATTGAATTCTGGGATATAATATTCATCTCCAGACATTGTCCCTACAATTAAGTTGCCCATTTTCTTAATTTTTGAACTCTTATTTCTGTGTGTCTGCATTTAATTTTACTGACATAGCACTCCCTTAAGAACTTCTTGGAGATCTGGTCTGGTGCTGGCAAATTCTTTCAGGTTTTGTTTATCTGGGAATGTTCGTGTCTTTTCTTCCCAAATGAACGATAATCTTGCTGGGTACAGTATTCTCGGTTGAAATTGCTTTTCCCTTAACACGTTGAATATAGTTTCCCATTCTTTCCTCGCTCACATTGTCTCTGATGAGAGATCTGCTGTTAGTCTGATGGGATACCCCTTGTAGGTAACTTGCCGTTTTTCTCTTGCCAATCTTAGTATCTTGTCTTTGTCTGCTGTTTTGGTCAATCTGGCTATAATGTGTCTTGGAGAAGATCTTCCTGGGTTGACTCTATTTGGGGTCCTCTGTATTTCTTGGGACTGAATCTTTGAGTGCCTCTCTAGGTTTGGAAAGTTTTCCTGCAGGATCTCATGGAATAGATTATCAATGCCCTTATGAGTCTCTTTGCCTTCTGGGATGCCTATTATCCGGATGTTTGGACGTTTGATGGTATCTAGTATTTCTCGTATATTGGTCTCAAATTTTTGGGCCATTTTCTCAGTCTTCGTGTTGGATTTTTCTAGGCTAGCAATGTTCTCTTCTATATCTGAGATTCTATTTTCTGTATGATCTAGTCTGCTTTTAATATTTTCAAGGGAGATTTTGACTTCCTGTATTATAGCCTTCATCTCTAACAGTTCCATCTGATTCTTTTGTAAAGTATGAAATTCCTCTTTTAGATCTTGCATGAATTTCCTCACCTCCTGGAACTCAACAACTTCTTTCTCCTTCCTCTTCACCAGTTCATTGTCTCTCTTCTCTTCCATCTCTGTTAGTTTTGCCATTATGAATGTTCTGAATTCTTTATCAGACATTTCCATTAATTCCCTTGAACTGTGTGTGGATGAAGAGGAGTTATCCTTTTCCCTTGGAGGAGAGGTATTTTCCTGCTTCCCCATGTTTCTTGTGGGCCTGCAGCGATTTCTAGTCATCTGGTTGATGATCAGTTTCTTTCCAAACTTGCAAGTTCAATCACGTGAGTTTTGTGTGCCGGAGGCCAAATTATCAGTGGGAAGTCTTCATTTCTGTTTCCCCAAAATGGCTAGTTTTCAGAATCCATGAGGCTGTGTCTCCAAGAAGCTTAATAAAATTTTTTTCAAAGAATTATTTTATTTAACTTTATTTGTTTATATATTTTAATTTGACCAAAGAGAGAGAAAGCCACCAGATTCAGGACTTGAGTCCCAGTCAGCCATGTGGGAGTCCAGTGCCCCCAACCAGCACGTCAGCTGTTGGCCCAGCACCTGGCATGAGTTTTAAGCTGCTGGGTCCTGGACTCGGACTGCTGTAGACTATGTGGAAATCCAGCAACATAACCATTACGCATCTACTGATACAAAATTTGTTCCTTTTTATTGCTGGATTATTTTACATTGTATGGATGTACTTTAGTTTGTTTATCCATTTAACTATAGAAGGACATCAGGGTTGTTTTCAGTTTTGAGAGATTATGAATAGAACTGCTGTAAAAGTTTACATATTGATTTTTGTGTGAACATAATTTTTTAGTTTACTTGTGTAGACAGCTAGGAGTAGGTTTCTTGTGTCATACAGAAAATGCATGTTTAACTTCATGATAAGTTGTGAAACTTTTTTACCATGGCTGTACTATTTTGTATACTCACTAAAGACTTTCAGTAATGCTACATATACCAAGGTTTGAAAGTTTCTCCCACAAATTCATGTCTTAACCTTTGGTGAGCCATTGTAACAGTATTGAAAGAGTAGTGTCAAAAGGTGGAGGCTTTGGAATATGTTTGAGATTAAGTGAAGCCATTAAGGTGGGGCCCCCACGATGGACTCCTGGTAGGTTATAGGAAAAACAGACAGAGACACTGTACAGAGAGACACGCATTCCTGCTCTCTTGCCATGTGATGCCCTGAGCCACCTGGGGACTTAGCAGAGTCCTCACCAAATGTGACCTCTTGACCTTGGACTTTCTAAACCATGAGCTAAAAGGTATTTCTGTTATCAGCAGGACAAAGACTAAAACAGTATCCTAAACAGAACTTGATATTTTCAGTTTTTTAAGTAAGCTATTCTAATTAATAGATTGTAGTGGTACGTCATTGCAGTTTAGTTTTCCCTAATGACCGATGATGTTGAACATCTTTTCATGTGCTTATTTATCTGGAAAATGTCTGTTCAATACATGTCTATTCATTTTTAAGTTGGGTTGTTTTCTTATTGTTGAGTTTTTGAGAATTCCTTATATATTATAGACCTTTGTGAAATGTGTGCTTTGCAAATATTTTCTTCCAACCTTTAGTTTGATTTTCTATTTTCTTAGCATTGTCTTTTGCAGAGAGAAAATTTAAATCTAGATAAAGTCTAATTGATTCTTTTCTCTTTTAAAGATCATGCTTTTGGCACTATATCTTTTTAAAAAATCTTAATCAAACTCTAAACAATGCAGACATTATCCATTCTACAAGATTTTTTTTTTTTTTTTTTGAGAGGTTTTTGCCATAGGGAGCGTGCGCTCGCCAGACAGACAGAGAGAGACAGAGACAGAAATCACCCCCCGGGGTAAGGCCACGCCGCAATCTCTTCTCCTCCATTCTCCTCTCGGGATCTTGGGCATGCACGCACACACGCGCCCGGCGTGAGTTTTAAGCCACCGGGTCCGGGATGTGAACCGTGGTCGACTACATGGGAGTCCAGCGACATAGCCATTACGCCAACTGCTGGTCCCCATTCTAAAAGTTTTATCTTTCTTTTTAAATCCATTTTGGTGGCCAGCAAATGGTTAAGGACTCCCACATGACTGATTGTGGTTTCAGTCCCAGACCCGGTGGCTTAAAGATCATGCCAGGTACATGTGTGTGCATGCCCAAATTTCAAGAGGAGAATGGAGGAGAAGGGATTGCTGCCTGGCCATCCCAGAAATCACCAGAGGGTGATTTCTCACTTTTCCTCTCTCTATCTCTCTTTGGCATTGATGTAAGGATAGGCACATAGACCAATGGAACAGAACAGAAATGGGGAGAACTGATGATGTTTGTCAGCTGTTCATCCCTCTGTGCAAAAATTTACTCTCTCTGTTTCTTACCAGAAAAAGGGCAAACACCTTACTCTAGTACTCAAAGCCTCATATAGTTGTAGAAATAAGGTAACTAGGAAGTTCCAGGCCAGTCACAAAATAGGGAATCTGCCTACTTTAAAACATTAAAATTTTAACCACTTCTCACCTATATATAAAAAAAAAATCTCTGAATCTTAGTGAAAAGGATACCTTTTACCTCTGATTCCCAGGCAGTCCACAGGAGATAATACTAGAATAATATACAAAGGGACTTCAAGAAGTCCATAGAAATTTGTAGTTAAGGTATGAGTTCATTTTGGTGCCAAAAAATTGAAATTCATGCATAATTTTTTTAATTTGAATTTTTCATGAACTGTTTGAAGACTCCATGTAAAGTTATGCTGACAAAATATTTGAAGATTAACCTTGTGTCAGCTCAGGAAGAAAGTGTTCTTTCCTCATAAGATTAGAATCTAATATTCAGCCAAATCAAATGCCTTTTTTTTTAATGATCTGCAAATCTCAGCACTTGTACACTTGAGTATATACTAAACCTGTTATTCCAGTGATCTGGCCTAGACTATACCATATTTATGATTTGGAAGACCTACCTCAGATTTTTTTTTCCCTCTCAAAATCTTAATTGAAATTGAGAACAACCTCTTGTCAAAATACCTGAACTCAAACAAAGGCTTGACCCTCCCTCAGCAAGATGCCAGACCCTGAGGTCCAGGCACCGCTTGTTCATACCCTCTCTCACTGGTAGTGTTTCCTAAGTCTTGAAGCTGAGCAGGGGCCAAGCAGGAACTGGGTCTCTGCATTTGGTTATCAGTGTCCTAGACATCATTCTCTGGTATTTAGGACTCTGGAATTTTCTGGGCCTGTAGCATGTGAGCACTGGTGCCCACATGAATCTTTAAGGTAACATCAAGCCATAGCAATGTTCAAAGGATTGCTCCAATGGCCCCCAATCTGAAGGTCAGTTCTTGGTACAATGCCCAGGCTGTTGAGATGAAGTACCTGAAGTGAAGGCAGGAGTCACTTAGCAAGAGCTCTGCCAGTCTGTGGCAGCTGTCTCGGTTCCCTGGTTAATGACCACACAGACTTACTGCTGCATAGCGCTCTATACCTGTTGAGGCATGTCTCCTCCGTGTCTTTCTTGTCTTTACTTCACTGCAGGAAGCGGTTAGTTCTGCAATGCAGTCAGGATGCCCAGCAGGACAGAGGCAGGTGCTGGGAGCAAGTCTCTGTGTGTGACTCCTGGTAGATCCTGGTTCCTTTCCAAATGGTTAGGTGTTTCTGTTTCTTTTCCTAGTCCTAGTTCCCTGCTTTGCAACATATTTGAAGCTGTAATACCATACCAATCCAGACTTTCTACCCCTTAAGGGCCTCACACAGTGCACACTTCGGTGTTCGTTTTCCTTCTGTCGTTAAGGGGGGATTAAAGGCAATTTTACTTTGAGAAATCTCTTATGGCAAGTCCTGGGAAATTATGCGTGGGAAGAGCAGGTTGAAGGAACAACTTCTGTACAAATTTTGTGTGAAGGAGCCTTAGGTGGAAGTGGTGCTGAGTGCTTGCCCCACTCCAAGCCTGGAGGATCTTTGGGGAGTCTGCTAATTGAATGTTGTATACAGAATTGTCTCAGAGTTCAAGTCACCATATGTACTGAGGCATGCTACAGCTATGATGTGTAGAAGGAAGCCAGACTCGGAAGAACATATGGCACATCTTGTTCACCAGAAACCCCAGAGAAGACAAATCCAGACTGTGTGACAGAAAACAGGCCATTTACTGGGGGAAGGACAGGAAGGAGGTGAGGGTTGATTAGGAAGGTGCAGGGTCTTTTTGGGAAATGGATACAGTCTATGTCTTTATTGTGGTGGTAGTTTCATGTGTGTACACATTTGTCAAAACTCAGGTCTGAGAGGCTGGAAGGTGGTGCAGCAATAAAACTCAACAATCTGCAAGACTTATCCATGTGGGGAGGCTCCATGTTTGTGTCTGTAGGCCTCCCTGAGTATGCCAGGTACACACATGACCATAGTCTGGGTAGACTGGGGCTAGAGGTAAGTAGTAATATCTAGACTCTGTTGGTATTTGTCTCTCTCTGTCTCTGTCTCTCTTGCTCACAGAAGAAACAAATAAACTTAAAAAAATAAAATAAAATCTCAGGCCCTGCAGTGGCATGTTGGTTAAGCCAGCTGGATCCCCATATGGCCAACTATGCAATTCAAGTCCCAGACATGGTGACTTGGAAAACATGCTGGGCATGTGTGCATATGGGCCCAAAATTCCAAAAAGAGCGAGAAATAGAGAAAAAAAAGAATTCATTGCTTTCTTACTTTATTTCTCCCTAGCAAGCACATGTATCCTCTGACCAATTAAAAAAAAATAGACATCAAAAACACCTCATAGACCTATACACTTTATATGAATACATAGAAATTTATATCTCAGGCCAGCAGTTGATGTAATGGCTATGTCTCTGGACTCCCATGTAGTCAACCACAGTTCGAGTCCCAGACCTGGTGGCTTAAACTCACACCAGGCACGTGTGTGTGCATGCCCAGGATCCCAAGAGGAGAATGGAGGAGAAGGGATTGCAGCGTGGCCATTCCCCCTGGGGGGTGATTTCTCGCTTTCTGTCTCTCTGTCTTTCTGGCGAGAATGTGCTCCCTTATAGCAAAAACCTCTCAAAAAAAAAAAAAAAAAAGAAAGAAATTTATATCTCAATGTGTTGATTAAGAAATGTGTAACAAGGGAAAAATTCTGCAAATATTTGCACAGTTCTCTATTTTTATTCTTCTCTTCTTTTTCTTTTTCTTTTTTTTCTTTTTAAGGTTTTTGCCATAGGGTGTGTGCACTTTCCAGAAAGAGAGAGAGATAAGGAAAATGAAAAATCACCCCCTCAGGGGGGAGGATGGCCATACTGCAATCCCTTCTTCTCCATTCTTAGGATTTTGGGCACACGAGCACATGCACCTGGTGTAGTTTTCAGGCTGTCAGGTCTGGGGCTTGAACTGCGTTGACCATGTGGGAGTCCAGTGTCATAACCACCACACCACTTCTGGCCCCTCTTCCTGTTTTCAGAGCTGTCTTGGGCATTTATAACATCCCAAAATGTGTTTCCAATATCAGTAATTCTCAGGGCTTTTGGTGGTGTTGTGTTTGGTTTTTGGCTTTAGCAAACTGAGAAAACACCTTTGAGTTCAAGAGCTTTGATTGTAAGCCAGTTGATTACACAAGAACAAACAGAACACAATGCAAACATACATTAATTTGTTCCTTCTTGCAGAAAACATCAAGCAGAGATATGCTTTCCATCATGAGTCATACAACATACTTAAACTGCACATGCTCATTTGGCCTATTCTGATTTTAAAAGACTGTTTAAACTATGTGCTACATTTTCTCCCTGCTGTTTGTGTTTGGCTCCATCACTTGTTTTCTATCTTAATAAAAGGTAGCTCTTCATACTTAGCTCCCTTCCTAGGGGGATGAGGTGAACTAATAAGATGTTTTGGAGCCTTCCTCCTTCTGACAAAGGTGTAAACAAGTGTGCGGGTGTCCTCAGGTGTTTTCTCTGACTCTTCTCTTCTTCTCCTTCCAGACTCCAGAGCCAGGTGCACACCTGCCAGGTGAAGGTGAGATAGAAGATAACCAGCTGCCCCTATCCCCTGCAGAACCAGACAGGCAGAGATGGAGCCAGGAAACAGACCCCAACGATTTTGAGACACTGTCTCACCAGAGTGAAAGTCGATCAGACACAAAAACTGACCCCTTTGAAAGTGCCTCTGAGACAGAGTCCCTGCAGGGTGACCTCACTGAGGGAGTCTGCCTCCCACCAAGTAGTCCTTCTGTAGATGGAGAAGCAAGCTGGAGATGTACTGATGCCTCAGCTTCTAGCCCTGCTCCAGAGCAGCACGTGGCCTGTGCCCATGGTCTTGGTGCAGAGGAAGGACTGGATCTGACTGCTGGCTTCAAGGTAGAGTCTTGCAGAAATGAGTGTCGAGCCTTCGCTGCAGTCACTGGAGACGTGGAGGCAGAACACCTCTGGGACTGCGTGACCAGCCTGGAGCGAGAGTCTTTGTTGGCAAGGGATCCCCAATGCCCCCGGTGCTGCTGGCGGGGTGCCAGAGAGAGCCCCAGTCCCCAAGCAGCACAGGTGCTGACTGTTCCATACTGCAGGGGCCTCTTGGGAGTTTCTCTTCAGAAATCCAGGTCTGAGAGCTGTCTGAGCCACCCAGTGGTCTGGCCCTCCCCTCTTGGCTGCTATGAACTGAGTCGGAGCTGGACGCATATCCACAACAAAGCCAGGACAACAGTGCCCCCTCCAGGAGGCCCACTGGACAGTGCATCCCCTCTGTGGGCTGGAACAAAAGAGGAAAGTACTCCAGGCCTCTCCCTAGACAGAGACTTGCTCTGGTCCCAGCCCTGTGCTCAAGACCCCTGTTGGTATCCCTTGCAGAAATCTTGCCTACATGCCAAGCTTCACCATAGTGCCCCAGAAAATATCGGTGACAAAGACCGGGCACCCCCAGGACACCACTGTTGGCCCATGAGGACTCTGACTAAGGCCCATTCTGAAACAGAGTTTGTCTTAGGTTATCCTGAGGGTCCTCTGTGGCAGAACTTTGTGAAGTCTGGGGCCCAGTTGGAGGAAGGAACAGAAACAGAAAGAACTTCGAAAACACAGAGCGCCCTCCCCCAAGCGCCCACCCGGCAGTCTCATTTGCTTCCAGCTCCTCACCTGCAGGATCACTACGAACCCAGTGGCTTTAGCTTGGAAAGGGCCTCTCAGGACACACCCTCTGCAGGTCTCCAGCGGGAAAACCAGTTGGGACAGAATTCTAAGTCGTGCCCAGTCTCTTCATGCCTGCCTTCAGAGTTGAAGAAGCTGGGTGCGCAGGAAGTGGCGGCGCCAGCTGTGGGCAGGTCAGAACAGAGCACCGGGAGCAAACCGGGAGAACCCTGGGGCACCGTCCCTGCACCCAGCGCTGCCGATGTGGGAGATGAAGGAAAGCACCTTCCAGACATTGCTGTGGAGACAGGAAATCAAACTAGTAAGCGCACATCAAAGTACGTTCTCAGTGAAAAAAGAAAGCCACTCAGTGGGGCCAAGTTCCCACATCATTCTAGCAGTGGTGGAACCTGTGTGTGGAACAGAGACTTGATGGGTGGTTCCGAGGTGGGTGACAGTGCAGGTGCCCCGGAGACCACCCTGAAGTCAAGTGCAACAGACACTTCAAAGGACCCAGAAGAGGCAATGGTTGCAGACCCCGCCTGCAGGAAGAATGCCCTGCAGGGTCTCTGGGGATTCGCAACAGCCAAGGTGTCCGGATGCAGCACCTGGGACCAGGTGTGTGACCAGGGGCCTGGAGATGGCACCCTCGCTGGAGGGCAGCTGGAGCCCAGAGCAGATGTGGCCTCCGGGGTCGGGTGCGCTCTAGTCATTGTAGCGGTGCAGCAGACCGCCAGTGATCTGCAGGCCACCGGCAGCACAGTGGATCCTCGTGCGGAAACACAGGCCCTCGACTTTCCAGAGGAAAGGCCGGGATCTCCCCGCGGTTCTGTAGCAATTCGCTGTGGGTCTCCCAGGGCTAGGCAAACACTAACTGTTGGCAATGAGAGTGAGAGTGAGCGGCCAGCAGCCCCCGCACTGGGTGCTGGGGACCACGCTACTCAGCCGGTGGACCGGACGGCCGAGCCTGGGCGTGTTCTGGTCTCCCGAGCGTCTTCGAAAGAAACGCTGAGCACCGAGAAGCTCTCAGAGGAGAAACCGCCCCCGGAGAGCCAGAGTCCTGAGCCAGAGGGCGCGCACCCGACCCAGGGCCTCTCTGCCGCGGCGAGTTGGGGGCTGCAGAGTCGGGAGCTCAGGCCAGGGGAAGTAGGCGCGGAGAGCTCAGAGCTCCGGGGAGCAGGGGTCAGTGAGGCCCCCGAGGGCGGCGCTGCTGGAGCCTCGGCGGAAGGTCGGGGCGCCCCAGCCTCGGCCAGCGCCCACGCGCTCCAGCCGCCCGGGCCGACCCGCGAGCTGCGCAAAGCAGCGCACGAGCCCGGGAAGAGCCCGGTGTTTCCCATGGTGACCTCCTTCAGGAAAGGCAGGCTCTCGGCCGCAGAGAGCTCGGGAGAGGGCTCCGACCACCGCGCGCCCGGTGCCCCGACCCCGACCTTGGAAGGCGGCACCCTGGCTAGTTCCGGCCCCGAGGAGGAGCTCCCCGCGGAGAGTCGCAGCGCCGAGGCGGGCTGGGACCCGGCGTCCCCGAACCCTGTGGGCGGGAGCGCCGCTCCTGAGATCGTCTCCCCTGGCGCAGGCGGAGCGGCCGTTGGGCCGAGAGAAGTGGAGGACGTGGGGACACCAGGAGACCCCAGTAGCCGAAGGCCTTCCTCAGAAAGCTGCACCGCAAAGAGACTCAAAACAACGGAGAAAGCGTTCAGGGCAAAGTTGGCCTTAGCTCATAAGACTTTTTCCAATTTTTTTGAGTCAAAAGTAGAAAAAGAGAACACAGATGAGCGTGCCCTGGGTTCTCTCAAGGGCGAGAAGGAGAAGGGCAGGTCGCGCCCGAGTTCCTGGCGGGCATTGCTGAGGAGCAAAGACGCAGAAGGCCCCAAGCGAGCCCCCTCCGTGAGTCGGCTGCCAGGACCACAGGTCCCGAATCCCCTGGACCCACCCCCACAGGTGACCAGCAGCCATTCGGCTGAGAATAAGAACTATGGTTTCAGAGATCTCTGGGGACCTCCGCGGCCTCCCACCCCTGTGTCGCCCAATGGTTTGATCTCTCCAGAATATAGGAGGAAAAGTGAACCAACCATCAAATGCACAGCCTCCCCGGAAGGCGGTAGGTACCTACCCACAGGCATCTTTCCTGAAAAGTCCTGGCTGACGTCCCCCACCAGCCCTGGAGCCCGGCAGGCTGGCATCAGCCGCACCCTGCCCTCCGGCTCTGCCTGCTGCTTGGCGGATGAAAACCAGGGCAGGCCCTGCAAGCCCCTGAGCCCCAAGCCCCTGAGCCCCAGGCCTGGTGTCCAGCGGGAGGATCTCCATTACCCTGGCAGGGGGACCGCTATCTCCATGGTTTCTCTCGGAAGCTACAGCGATGTGGACAGCAGTTCTGTGGTCCCTGGAAGGCCCAAGATTCCCAAGGCCCGGACAAGCCTCCTCCTTTCTCTGCAGACATTAAACCAGGAGGACCAGAAGGAAGACAGTGAGAAAAGAGGCCATCTGCACCTCGGGCTGAGCACAGCACCCTCGCTCAGGGACCTTCCTGGGAGTGAGGTGAGTGATCAGAAAATCACACCCCTTTATTCACCTCTTAGACCAAGAAAAGGAGGGAAGCACTCGGCGATGTTTCTAAGGGAGAGGTGAAGTAGGAGGGCCAAACCACAATTGCCCTAGCTATCCTTCCAGATTGCACCCTCTTAGCCTCAGTCCACATGGCCTGTGACCGAATTCTGAAAATTGCCAAATTAACAAGCTGGAGTTGGCATTTCATTATCACTTTATTTTGTGTTTCTCCCTTTTCCTATTTAATTCTAGCTGTCAGAATTTCCATTTCTATCACGTGCATTTTGGGTATCCTTTGCCCATTTTCTGCCCGGTGGTTGGCTTAGGCTTTTGCTTAAAACTTTAGTCCTTCCTCACTGTGACGTTAAAAAAAGAAAGCTCCCTATGTCATCTTCTACTACTAAAATGGTTTTGTTCTACTCCGATCCAGTTGGGTTTATTCGGTATAAGACATGAAGATAGGAGTGGTGGGTGCTCCTGGAAGTTCCATAATGGTAAAACAAACCAGTCTTGCCTCCAGAGCGACTGCTCCTACCCAGGACAGGGTAACCTGGCGGTGGCTTTGACACAAGAAGGCACACTGGAGCTGGATTTCTCACGAGTCCAGCTGTAGTTGGAAGGAGGGAGCTTTTTGGAAATTCCAGAACGCTAGTACTCTCGGACTATAAAGCAAGCTTCCCTTCCCTCCCTTACGTCGCTGGCGCAACTCCTGCCGGCCCGACTTCTGCGTGCCCAGAGCAAAGCATTGGTGGACAGCGTTAGCCAGGAGCCCGGCCGCCACAGTTCTCAGGCCTGCAGGCTCCGCCAGCTCCTACCTGTGGGCCACCTGGGGTGCCCTGGCAGTCTCTGGTCTTGGCCAGCGCTGGACAGAGCACCCCCAGGCTCAGTGGTCTGCTGAGAGGGGCGGAGAGTCTTCGCAGTGGCAACCTGAAGACCCTGGAATTAGATAGCAGACATTCAGATGTGATCACTACCCGCTGACCTTACTCAGCCCACGTCCTCATGTGTAGGGGGTTAAACATGGACGTGAAAGGTGGTATTTTCCTTTTGGGTTACTTTAAAAATTACTCAAGTAAGAAAAAAGCAAACAATACAGATGTAGATCTCCCTCCAAAATCCCTCAGTATCATTCCACATTAGAAAACAATATTATGACTATAACGTGTACATCTTGCACTGTGATCCCATATAGATAAGGCTTACAGGAGACTTTGGGGGTGAGGAGCTACACCTTGGGTCTAGCACAAAGGTTTCTCCTTTGCTTAATAGTACTGCTTGCACAGACCTCTAGCTATGTATGTGCATATTCTTTATTTCAAAGTTGCAAACTATTTTACAGTATGGCTATACTGTATCTCATTTAGCTATTCATCCATTGATTGACATTGAGGTAGTTTCTAGTTTGGGGGCATTTAAAATAATGCTGTTACAGCAACCTTGAACACGTCCTTAGGTATGCATGCTTTTAATTTTTGTGGGATATAAAAGAGGGATTGCATAATGAAAGGATGTGTGCATTTCAGTAGATTTCACAGTACTTTCTGAAATGACTGTGGTAGCAGAACTCAGCAGCAGTATATGAGCGTCCATTGCCTGACACCCCTTCGAATTAGTTGCTTATTGCCCTTTCACATTTTAAAAAAAAAATTTAAAGAATTATTTTGTTTAACTTTGTTTGTTTGTTTGTTTATTATTTATTTATTTATTTTAATTTGACCAGAGTGAGAGAGAGAAAAAAAAAAAGAAAGCAAGCCTCCAGGTCCAGGACTTGAACTGCAGTCGGCCATGTGGGAGTCCAGCATCCTTAACCACCATACCACCTGCTGTCCCCGCCCTTTAACATTTCTGATGATCTGAAATAGAGAACTTGGGTTTAGAATGAAAACACATTATGGTGTTACCTCTTTCAGAGTAAAACCAAGTAGTCAAAAAAAGACTATATAGTATTGGAATAAACAATGAGCCTGCTTTAATAGTGCTATGTGCTTGTACACACACACACACACACACACACACGTCCACACACAGGAAAACAAACATTCCCAGAGGCTGTCCCTGTGCTCACTTGGACACTGTATGGGATGGAGCAGGTGGGGTGGTCCTCAAGCAAGCATCTGGCTGGCTGCATGGGTTTTAGCAAGCAAGTATGTAAGGTGATGATTATGAGATATTGATTGTAAAGTGCCCAGAGAAGGACTAGATGTGAGGCATCTGGATGTTTAACAAATGTCAGTTCCTATTCCTCTGTCATTTTTCAATCTTACTCAAGAAAAGGAGGCTTTGCCTGTTACACCAATGCTAGGAGACAGCAGGCACCATGGAAAGGGAAGGGAGGAATGCTCTGGGAGGCTGGCTGTAGTTATTTGTTGTAGAAGCCAGAACTACAGTGAGATGCGAAAACTCCGCTGGGAGGTGTGTCTGCTCCATCTTGTGGGTGTTCCTGGGAGAGCAGGCAGTGGTTGTCAGCATGTTCCCTCAGTCAGTATTCCCGTATCTTCTTCCTACAGTGTTTTTAAGGAACAGCAGTTATTTTACTATAGTATCTTAAAACCACCATTCTTAACGTTTTGTCAAATTTCTTCCAGATTTTTTTTCTATAAGCAAGTTTTATATCTTTAACATGGTTTTGGTCATGCCATCTATAGCGGTTTTCATTTTCTATGATTTTACATCCTGTAGTTTGTTTCTTTAAAGCTCTTTAAGTTGAGAAAGATAAGTCATACCGAAAAGAATAATGCAGGGCTGGCAGGTGGCATGGTGGTTAAGGGTGCTGGACTCCCACATGGCTGACTGTGGTTTGAGTCCCAGACCTAGTGGCTTGCTCTCTCAATTTCCTCCTCCATCCCCTCACTCTTTCCCTCTCTGGTCAAATTAAAATAAATAAAGTTGAATAAAATAATTCTTTAAAAAAAGAAAGGAAAGAATAATGCATAGTGTGGAGGTATCTAGTATTATAAACAAACACTGTGTAACTTCCACCTGGGTCAAGAAAACCTCACTCCCTGCTCCCATGTTTCTGCTAAGAACTCCCTCCTCTCTGCCCTAACCAGTATGCCAAGTGGTATTCATTGGACTTACATTATAATTTTATTATCTAACTTTGTATCCCCAAATAATGTAGGAATTTCATGCCTCCTCTTGAGCCTTATATAAATAAAACCTCACACATACCTTTAGACCTCATTTTTTTTCTATTTTCCATCTGCCTCTCTTGTTCACAGATTTCACCCTGTGTCATGCGTTTAAAGTGCTTTCATTTTCAGAATTAGCATCAGTTACTGTTCTTTTTTTTTTAAAGAATTATTTTATTGAACTTTTATTTCTTGGGACATTTTGGTTGATTCCATGTCCTAGTGATTATAAATAATGCTGCAATAAATATGGATGTGCAAGTGTCTTTCCAACAGAAGGTTTTTCTGTCCTTTGGACAAATACCTAAAAGTGGAGTTACTGGGTCATATGGTAGTTCTGTTTGTAGGTGTCTAAGGAATCTCCATATCATTCTATAAAGTGGTTGTACTAATTTACATTCCCACCAACAGTGTAGGAGAGTTCCCTTTACACCACAACCTTGCCAGCACTTATCATTACTTATTTCCTTAATTTTAGCCATTCTTACTATGGTTAAGTGGTATCTCATTGTGGTTTTGATTTGCATTTCCCTTATAATAAGAGATGTCCAGCATGTTTTCATATGCTTTTGGGTCATTTGTATGTCTTCTTCAGAGAACTGTCTGTTCAGCTCATTTTCCCATCTTTCCCATACAGTTGGCTGGTTTATTTGGGGTTTTCAATTCTGTCCCATTGGCCTACCTGTCTGTTTTTGTGCCAATTCCATGCTGTTTTAACTGATTGGATTGATTATATTTTTTGTGGGTAAGCTGCTTGACTTCTCTGTGTATTCTGATTGTCAATCCCTTATCTGGGAGAGAATTTGCAAATATTTTCTCCCACTCTGAGGGTTGTCTTCTCACTCTGCTTATTGTTTCTTTGGCTGTGCAGAAGTGTCACAGCATAATATAGTCCCATTTGTCTATTTTTGGGACTATTGCCTGTGCTTTGGAGGTCTTTAAGAAGTCTTTGCCTACTCCAAGAGTTTTTCCTATGTTTTCCACCAGTATTATTATTATTTTTTGAGAGGTTTTTGCTATAGGGTGCATGTGCTCACCAGAAAGACAGAGAGACAGAGAGACAGAAAGCGAGAAATCACACCCCCCCGGGGGGTGGCTATGCCGCAATCCCTACTCCTCCATTCTTTTCTTGAAATCTTGGGCATGCACACACACACACCTGGCATGAGTTTAAGCCACCAGGTCTGAGTCTCAAACCACGGTCAACTACATGGGAGTCTAGTGACATAGCCATTATGCCAACTGCTGGTCCCTATGAGTCTTTTTATTTCAGCCTTAATTTCTTCTATAGTTATAAAGTCATTTAGGAGTAGATTGTTTAGTTTCCATGTGTTTGTGAATTTTCCAGGGCTCTTTCTGTAACTGATTGCAAGTTTGATTCCATTGTGGTCAGAAAAGATGCTAGATATAGTTCCTATACCTTTGAATTTATAAAGGATTGTTTTGTGTCCTATTACGTGGTCAATCTTCAAAATTTTTCCATGTGGGGCTGAGAAAAATGTATATTTTGTGGTAGTTGGGTGAAATACTCTGTAGTTGTCTGTCAAATCCATTTCTTTTTAAAAATTTTTTTTATTTTTTGGAGAGGTTTTTTCTATAGGGTGCATGCGCTCGCCAGACAGACAGAGACAGACAGAGAGACGGAAAGAGTGAAATCACCCCCCAGGGGGATGGCCATGTCATGCCACAATCCCTTTTCCTCCGTTCTCCTCTCAGGATCTTGGGCACGCACGCACATGCGCCCGGCATGAGTTTTAAGCCACCGGGTCTGGGACGCGAACCGTGGTCGACTACATGGGAGTTCAGGGACATAGCCATTACGTTAACTGCTGGTCCCAAGTCCATTTCTTGTATGCTGTCATTTATATCTTGTATCTCTTTGTTTATTTTTTATTTAGATGATCTAGCCAGAGGAGCCAGTGGGGTGTTGAATCCCCTACAATTTTTGTGTTGCAATGTATCTCTCCCTTGAGATCTAACAGTCTCTCTTTGATGTATGTCGGTGTGCCAGTGTTGAGTGCATAGATATTTACAAGTGTTATATCTTCCTGGTGAACAAGTCCTTTTAGTACTATAAAATGTCCTTCTTTGTCTCTTCTTAAATTTTTCATCTTAAAGTCTATTTTGTCTGATATCAGAATCACTACTTCTGCCCTTTTTTTGTTTCCATTTGCATGGAATATCTTTTTCCAGCTCTTTGCTTTCAGTCTATATATGAGTGAGGTGTGTTTCTTGTAAGTAGCATATAGATGGCTTCTACTTTTGTATCTATTCAGTCAGACTGTGTCTTTTAATGGGAGAATTTAATCTGTTAACATGCAATGTTATTATTGATATTTGCAGATTTATCCCTTTCATTTTGTTAGTCATTTTCTCAGTTGTTTTTTGTTCTCCTATTTCTGTTTGTCTCTCCTTAGTTATCCTGATACAACACTCCCCTCAGTACTTCCTGTAGAGCTGGTCTATTATTGGTGATAGTCAGTTTTTGTTTATCTGAGAATACTTTTATTTGCTCTTCCCATTTGAAGGGCAATCTTGCTGAAGGTAATATTTTTGGTTGAAATTGTTTTTCTTTTCATGATTTGAACACATCTTCCCATTCCTTCCCTGCCTGCATTGTCTTTGTCATTAGTTTTTACCAATCTGGCTATGATGTGCCGAGGAAAGGATCTTTGTTGTGTTGATTCTATTTGGGGTTCTTTTTGTTTCTTTGGGTTTGAATTTCTCCATGTTTCTGTATATTTGGAACATTTTCAGATAGTAGCTCATGAAAGAGGTTTCCCATGCCTTTTGCAGGTTCTTCACCTTCTTTGATACCCATTGTACGGATATTTGGGTGTTTTGTGGTGTCTAGAATTTCTCGTATGTTGTCCCCTTTTTTTTGGTTGTTTTTTCCTTCTTTTTGGTGATTTGTTCTATGCTGGAAACTTTGTCTTTGAGGTCAGAAATTCTTTCTTCTGCATGGTCCGATCTGCTGTTAATGCTTTCTAGAGAGATTTTAATTTCTTGTATTGTATTTTCATTTCCAGTTCTGTTTGATTCTTTTTTAGGGTGTCTATTTCTTTATGAAATCCCTCTTTCATGTCCTGAAAGGATTTTCTCCTTTCCTGGAACTGATTATTTTCTCTTGCATCACCCTAGAACTTATGGGTGCTTTGTTGCTTGAATTCTCACTTGTTGGTCTGCTTTCTTCTCTCCACCTTTCATAATCTTCATTTTTTTTTAACATGTAATATCCTTGGCTTTTAGTTGTACTTAATGAAACGAATAGGGAGAATTATGTCATTCTAGTTGGTTTTATTGCTAATAACTGAAAATACCTGAAATTGAGTGGCTTATAAAAATAGAGGTTTGTTAAGCTCATAGTTTGGGGGCCAAAATCCAGGGACCACGTCTGGAAGTCTGGGCATCTTGCAGAGTCTGGATCACATCAGGGCAAGAGCAGAGCAACTGTGTCTCTTAGTCTCTGTGCCAATCTCCTCCTCTCTGTTTATAAACCCAGGAGAACTCAGTCATACGGGCCCCACCCTTATTGCTTAGTCACTCCCAAAAGCTCCTCCATGAAGATATTATTGTACATTTCTTTTTAGTATTTTCACAATCAAATCTTAACACATGAATTTGGGAGGATACAACCCATAGCATGTATCTATGCCACCTTGTCCAGATCTGCAAGTCCTGCTAGTTGTTTTGTTTTGTTTTCAATAGCATCTTGCTCTTGTTTAATGATTTCAGTGTCTTCCATTTTCTTTCAGAGGTTATTAATTTCAGCTCTTTGAAGTTTTCTTCTATCCTCTACATTCCCTATTTCCTTTATTTTTCTTTTCCTGTTTTTATTTTCTTAAACATGTTGAAAGTTTTTCCTAAATGTTTGGTAGTTGTTGGATGAGTTGAACTTTGATTAAGAGTAAGCACCAAATATCTATGTAGATGTTCATCGGTCTCGTTTGAAGGTAACCAACTCATTGGTTTCACTGCAGGGCAATGAGGTGAGAAACTGCTTATTTTACAAGTCTGTGTTAGTAGCTCTTTTCTCTGTGTTAGTATCTTTTTTCTCTGAGCGTCTCCAGATCATACTCTCCAGTTGTTTCTTTAGGTGGAATAGGCTTGTTCTGGGAGTGGAGTGGGTGTGGAGTTTTCTGCTGCTCCCTGTGACTTCTGGTTATCCCTGTTTTCATCCCAGACCTCTCTACTACCTTCACTAATAAATCTGTTGGCTTCCAAACCCAGGGCCTCTTTTTCAATTATTCGAGAGCACGGTTTCTGGTGTTTGATCTTGGTTGGCATTTAAGAGAAAGGGAAAGAAAATGGGAAGAGGAGTCCTACAGCTTGAATATGTTCCCTGAAAATGTGTTAAGTAATAGGAATAAGAAGGTAAAAACTTGATCCAATTATTATGTTGAAGAGTGGAGCCTTTGGGAAGAGATTGGTGATTGGGTAGCTAGGGCAGGTGATTGAGTCCTGGTGGGTTTATAAGGAGAGGAAATAAGGTAGGCAGAGACTCACATGAATACAGACCATACTCTTTCTGCATGCATCCACCACCCTCTCTGCTTTTTTCAGCCATGTTGCGATGTAGCCAGTCTTATGCTGTTGGATTTTCTAGCCACCACAATCAAAAGGCAAACAAACTTCTATACATAACCCAGTCTCAGGTACTTCTGTAAGACAAGGAGTATGCACAGTCCTCTGGTAGATTCACTGGGCTAAAGGATACCAGCTGAAGGCCACATTTCACATAGACTCTTGGTGTTTCCCGGGGCTTACCCCCTGTGCTCCATTGTCCCTGATAACCCCAAGTTCTCTACACTCTTTAGACACCTTCCTGTGCTCTGCAACATCACCTGCCCTCTGACACATGCTTACCATATTCTTGATTGTATTGAAGTTTTTCATCTGCTATTGTGTCATCATTTCCTAATTTTGCTCTTTTGAGAATACAAAGATGGACAGGAGGAAACTAACAATGGTAACCAGCTCTACTTCTCCCCGCCCAGAGTCTGCTGCCAGCTCTACCTGAGGACACATGAGGGCCACCAGAATAGCCCAAGCTCCCACCTCTCTCTTATCTGCCTGTTTCTGTAATAGTGACTCTCGAACTCTCCTTGCTTCACAGATGTCCTGAAGGATATTTTACATAGAGATTGCTGACTCCACCATGTGTTTTTGATTCAGTGGATCTTGGTGGGACTTGAAAATCTACATTTCTTTCATTTTTTTAAGTTTATTTATTCCACGGGCATACCCTCAATAGTGTCTCAATGCCACAATCCACTCCTAGCCTCAGCCTGCCAAGAATCATGGGTACTCATGTGCCTGGTGTACTCAGAGGGGTCTCTAAACACAAACTTGGAATCTTCCCATGTAGGTCAGCCTCACAGAGCAGTGTGTATAACTACTCATCACCACCCAGCTCTGAAATCTGCATTTCTAAACAGCCCCCAGGATCACAGGTTTGCTTTTGCTGCATAACCAGCTGACCTGGCTGTGTACCTTGGCCCAAGACTTTCAGGGGACTTCAGTCCAGATATTGGCAGAGGCTGTGTCATCTCAGTGCCTGACCAGGGCAGGCCGTTCTTGGGAGCTCATGCCCATGAGCTATTGGATAGGGGTGTGAGTTCCTTACCACCTGGCCCTCACTGTAGTACTGACATTAGCAGCCTCTGAGATGGGGAAGAGGCAGAGAGGGGGTTAATGCTTTCCATTGAGCTCTAGGAAACAATGAAGACAAAGATAGGCATCTAGGACAGTCTTGGCTCCAGTCCGCATTCACTCAGACCCATAACCAAAGGTTTTAACGTGCTGATACAGCAGAAGGGGAGGATAACTATCACTGATGGGGGAGAGGGCCCAGACAACAACTCAGGTGTAGGCTGGTAGATGGCTGGGCGGGGGGTATGTGGGGTAGGTCCAAGGAAGGAGGCATCTAGTTTGAAAAGAAGGAAGTGCATCTCTAGTGGGAGTGCGCCAAGGGGTACACCATGTTCTAATGCAAGTCCCAGATGAGGGTGGCTTGCCTTCCCTATGAGGCTTTATGCCACATACTTCTCCGTGTGGCCTTATGAAGAGTCAACTTATTTATTTATTTATTTATTTATTTATTTATTTATTTATTTATTTTTCTGTGAGAGAGGGAGAGGGGAAAAAAAATAACAGAGAGAAGCACCCCCAATAGGGTTCTCACACCACAATCTACCTTCAGTCTTAGCCAGCCCGGATCATGGACACACACAAGCCAGAGTGCTCTGGGAGGTCCTGGGACGTGAATCCAGGCCCTTTCCCATGTGTATCCAGCTGCATGACTACTGCACCACCACCTGGCTCCCCAGCTTTCATAGCTAGCATACACAGAGTGCGTAACAAGGGCCTTGTATAACGATATGCTTGATTAACATCACTCCTTGTTAACATCACTCCTTCAAAGGTTTTATAAAAGGATGTAAGGTGTGGGGACCAGCAGTTGGCGTAACGGCTATGTCACTGGACTCCCACGTAGCCGACCACGGTTCTAGTCCCGGACCTGGTGGCTTAAACTCACGCCGGGCGCATGTGTGTGCGTGCCCAAGATCCCAAGAGAATGGAGGAGAAGGGATTGCAGCATGGCCATCCCCCCGGGGGGTGATTTCTCGCTTTCTATCTCTCTGTCTCTCTCTGTCTTTCTGGCAAGCACACACGCCCTATAGCAAAAACCTCTCAAAAAAAAAACCCAAAAAACAAAAAACAAAAACAAATAAAAGAGGATGTAAGGTGTGGTCCTTGCCTGCTTATGGGGGAGTGACTTCTACCTATGAAACCACAGCGATGGATACTGTGTAGACTAGCAAAAATACATGGGGTTTAGATTCAGGAGACTATAATGACACATAGGGCTGTGGGCACTCAAAGTCAATTAGGCTCTCTCAGTTTGTATCACCACATTTGTGGGACGGGGGAACCTACCAGCTGTTTCTAGCTCACAGAGGAGTTGGGAAGGGAGAACTGGGTGAAAGCACTTTTTAAACCTAGAGTAATATTTTGGAAAAAACAGAATCACGTTAGTTCTCAACTTAGGTATACATTAGATTTACCTGAAGAACCTGGAATAAATTTCATTCCCATGCTGTACCCCCAGACCATTATGTAACAATTATCCATCAATCTCCTTCTGCCCTTTCTCTCTTTTTCTATACATATACATACATACATACATTTTTCTTTCTTTTTAAATTTGCTATAGAGCATGTATGAGAGCGAGGGAGAAATTGAGAAAGCCCCTCCCGGGGGGATGCCATGCCACAATTCTTTCTTTTCCTTTCTCCTCCCTGGATTTTGGGCACACACAATCATGCTCCTGGCATATTTTCCAAGCTGAAGGGTCCAGAAGTTGAACTATGCAGTTGGCCATGTGGGATCCAGCTGCCTTAATTAACACACCACTGACTGGCCCATATACATTTTTAAAGGCAGACTCTCAAAATAATTAAAAGAAATTCCACCTTAATTTCCAGCAAGCAGTATGCACAGAGAGCTCGGGGGCCTTCCACAGCAATCATTGCTGTGAAGGTGTCTGGGATGGTCATGGGCAGTCATCAGACTTGAAAGAAAGAGTTTCTTCTCCCAGTGGCCACAGATTGATGCTAAAGAACAGATATGCTGTTAGATGTCAACACTAACTGTTTGGCCAATGTGAGCAAATTTTATTTTGAAATTGTTTCTGCACACTGAGAGGACGCTGGGAGCTTGAGAGACTGCGATATAGCTGTGCCTGTGTCAGCTGTTGTCCGTGTCCAGAAGATTGTGCTGCTACTGAAGTTGGCTCTCAGGAGACTGTTAGGGCAACTGCTTTTGCTACAATTATTGACCTTTAATAAAGCATTTCTAGGGCCACCAGTTTGTGTGGTGGTTAAGGTGCTAGATCCTACATGGCGATTCAAGTCCTGGACCTGGCAGCTTGAAAATCACCCCAGGTGCATGTGTGTGCACCAAAATCTGAAAGGAGAATAGAGAAGAAGGGATTGGTTTATGGCCGTCCTCCCTGGGGAGTGATTTCTCACTTTCCCTCTTTGTCTCTCCGTAGTGAGCCCACTTGCCCTATGGCAAAAATCTAAAAAAATAAAAATAAATAAGATATTTCCAATGAGTATGCCCAGTTCAGTACTTAATTTGCCCATCCCAATTCTTTGATTGGGGTATTAGAGGTTTCAGAATGTTCAAGAAAATGCATCTTATGGATTTAAGGTTTTTTTGCACCAAAATAAACTTGTGCTTTAATTCCACATTTCCACTCACTTTTTTTTTTCTTTTTTTGGAGAGGTTTTTGCTATAGGGCACGTGCACTTGCCAGACAGACAGAGACATAGAGACAGATAGCGAGAAATCACCCCCCAGGGGGGATGGCCATGCCGCAATCCCTTCTCCTCCACTCTCCTCTGGGGATCTCGGGCACGCACACACACGCATCCGGCGTGAGTTTGAAGCCACCGGGTCCAGGACGCAAACCGCGGTCGACTGCATGGGAGCCCAACAACATAGCCATTACACTAACTGCTGGTCCTTCCACTCACTTTTTGAAGTCCCATCATAGAAGACTAAATTTTTAAAATTATTTTGTTTATTTTATTTATCATCATTGTTATTTTTTAATTTGACCAGAGCAAGACAGACAGAGAGAGAGAGAAAGTGAGAAAGCAAGCTGCCAGGTCCAGGACTTCAACTGTGGTCAGCCATGTGGGAGTCCAGCGCCTTTAACCACTATGCCACCTGCCGGCCCCAAGACTAAATGTTTTTGAAAATGGTCTCCAAAATAGACATTTTAAAAGAAACATAGTTTGTTTTGTTCCTAACCTTTACATTTTCCAAAATTACTGTGAACAACTTTTGACTGAAATCTGTACTTTGAGAATTCACCAAAACATAGAACTATACCCAAAAGAAACTGGGCCAAGGCCAGACAGTATGCCCCAGGTGTTGTATCCTCTCTCTCATCTTGAATGTGTCTCTCTGCTCTCCAGAACCACATGCCCTGGGATGAGCCACCAGGGAGGAGACCCAGCTGCTTCTGCGGCCAGAGAACCTTTCCCTTGGAGTCAGCTCAAAGGCAATTCTCCACAACCAACAGGGTGACGCACGTCCTCCCCTCTGTGTCTACAGAGCATGCCCCCAGAGAAGTTCCTTCCCAGCCCAGGAGCACCCCTCAGCACTCATACATCAGTCGGGATGACCTGTGGCTGGAGAAGACACAGAGAAAGAAGTTGGAGAAGCAGGCCCAGCTTGTGCACGCAGGGTCAGCGCTCAAAGACCGAGACAAAGTAAGTCGTCCACAGCCAGGCGTCCTCCAACCTGGCCTGGTGTCCCCTCTTCCTCTGCAGACTTTTCCTCAATCTGATGAGCTCCTTGTTTGTTCCCTTTATAAATAGCAATGTTTTTATATTTTTTATCATCAGTTCTTACCTACTTTATGAAAACTCTGAGATCAAATTCACGTAACATGAAATGAACTGTGTGAAAATGAACAAGTCAGTAGCATTTAGTGAGTGCAATTATGACATATTACATCCATCACCTCTATCAAGTTTGAAAACATTTTCATCACCGTAAATGGAAATTCTGTAACTCATTAAGCAGTCATACCCACTTGTACCTCCTCAGACCCTGACAAGCATGAATCTGCTTTCTGTACCTGTGAATTTACTTATTCCAGATGTTTCATAGATGTAGAATCATATATGTAACCTTTTATGTCTAATTTCTCTGATCTAGCATATTTTGAGGTTCTTCCATGTCACCACACTTATTGGTACTGGTTGAGCATTCCTAATACAAAAATTTGAAATCCTAAATGCTCCAAAATCCAAAACTATTTGAGCACGGAGATGATTCCCTGAGTGGAAAATTCTATACCTGACTCCATGTGATGGTTCTTAAAGTCAAAACTTTGCAATACAAAAGAGTTGTTTAAAATTACTTTCAGTCTAAGCATATAAGATGTATGTGAAGTAAACATGAATTTTATGTTTAGATTTGGGTTCCATCCCTAAGATATTTCATTATGCAATGCTAAAATTCCAAAATCCCAAATCTAAAACTCTTCTGGTCCCTGTATTTCTTCTTCTTTTTTTTTTAATGGCTGAGTAATATTTCATTATTTAAGGAGTCTTCAGAAAGCTCATGGAAATGTATATTATGAAAAAAATTGCATGGATTTCAAAATTGTAACAAAATAAAATCATATTTAATTCTATTTTTATGAGCTTTTGAAGTCCTATAATGTGGTTGTATTTGTTTCTATTTGTTTATTCATTTATCACTTGATAGATATTTATGTTGTTTGTACCTTTCAGCTATTATTTATAGCTCTGCCAAGACTAGTGTACAAATTTTTGTTTGAATACATGTTTTCAATTCTTTTGAATATCCCTAAGAGTAGAATTACTGGATCCTATAATAATTTTATGAGAAATCACCAGACTATTTTCCACATTGGCTACACAATTTTTTCCACCAGCAATGTATGGTAGTTGCAGGTTCTCCACATCCTCATCATCAGCACTTGTTTTCTGTTTTGTTTCCTTGTTATTTTAATTGTACAATCCTAATGGGTATGAGAGGTACTTCACTTGAATTTTTTATTTCCTGCAAGAGGGTGCATGTGCTCATCAGAGAGAAAGAGAGACAGAGTGAGGGGTGGAGAGAAAGCAACCCCATGGGGCATACCACAATCCTTCTCCTCCATCTCTTCTTCGTTTTGGGATTTGGGGCATGCATGCATACATGCTCAGGATTTTTTTTCAAGCCACTGAGTCCAGGACTTGAACCATGTTGTTAAACACATGGAATACAGCTGCCTTCATCACCAGGCCTCAGATGTAATTTGATTTGCAGTTCCTAATGACTAATACTGAGAATATTTTTATATGTTTGTTGACATATTTTATTTGGTGAAATGTCTATTCAAATCCTTTGCCCATTTTAATATTGGGTTGTTTGTTTTTCGTTGTTGAGTTGTAAGTTTTTAAGCTTTTCTGGAATAAGACCTTTAGCAGATATGCAATTTGTAAATATTGTCTCCCATCTGTAGGTTATTTTTCACTTTGTTCATATCCATTGATATCCAAAAGTATTTAATTTTGATGAAATCTAGTTTATCTTTGTTTTGTTGTTTGTACATTTGGTGTCATATCTAAGAATTCATTGCCAAATCCAAGCCTTGTCTGTTTTCTTCTAAGAGTTCTATATCGTTTGTTCTTACATTTATTTTATTTAATTTTTTAATTTAATATTTGTATGGTGTGAAGTAGTGGTCCAGTTTACCACATGAGCATTTAATTGTTCAAGCACCACTTGTTGAAAAGACTATTATTTCTTTTTTTTAAAAGGTTTATTTATCTATTTATTTATTATTTTGACCAGAGAGAGAGAAGGGAAGTAAGAAACCAAGCTACCAGGTCCAGGACTCAAACTGTGGTCACCACGTGGGAGTCTAGTGCCTTAATCACCATGCCACCTGTCAGCTCCTCTCATTCATTCTTAATGAATGGTCTTGGAATCCTAGTCAAAATCAAATGACCTTAGATACATGGGTTTATTTCTGGACTCTTGATTCTATTCTTTTGGTTTATGTGTTTATCTCTACATCAGTACCACACTATTTTGATTACCATAGCTTTATAGTAACTTTCAAAATTGAGATGTGAGTCTTCTTAATTTTATTTTATTATTTTTTTTTTTAGTTTGCTATGGAGTGTGTGCTCTTGCTGGAGAGAGAGAAAGTGAGAAATCACATGTACTCAGCATTTTTTTTTTTTTTAGTTTGTTGTAGGGCACGTGCACTCATCAGAGAGAGACAGAGGGAAAGTGAGAAATCATCCCCCCGGGTGGATGGCCACACTGCAATCTGGTCTCTTCCATTCCCTTGTTGGGGTCCTGGGCATGCACACACACACTCTCCTGGTGTGTCTTCAAGCCTCCAGGATTTGAACCGCACAGTTGGCAATGTGAGATTCATCCATCTTAATGTGTACACCACCTGTCAGCAAGGTGTTGTTCTTCTTTTTAAAGGTTGTTTTTGCCTATTTGGTTTACTTTGGAATTCCATAGAGATCTTTGGATCAACATTTTCATTTCTAGGGGACAAAAAGGCTACTGGAATTTTAATAGGATTCCATTCAAGTTTTTGATCCCTTTGGAGTATTACCATATTTAGTCTTTGAATCTTTGCACATCAGGTATCTTTTCATTTTCTTAGGTTTCTTTGATTTCTCTCAGCACTATTTGTATTTTGCACTATACAAGACTTGCATACCCTTGCTTAAAAGTTTTCCTAAGTATTTTATTTATTAATTTTCTTAAGAGAAATTTTTTTCTATAGGGTGTGTGTACTTGCTGGAGAGACAGAGACAGAGAGACAGAAAATGAGAAATCACCCCCGAGGGGATAGCCACACTGCAATCCATTCTCCTCCATTCTCCTCTTGGGATTTTGGGCACTCACAGACACTCGCCCTACATAAGTTTCAAGATGCCAGGTCTGGGACTTGAACTGTGGTCTGCCATGTGGGAGTCCAACACCCTAGCCACCATGCCATCTGCTGGTCCCCATATTTATTATAATTTTCACAGTAGAGATCTTTCACTTTTTTGGTTAGATTTATTCCTAGGTATTTTATTTTCTTTGGTGGCTGTTGCAAATGAGATTGCTTTCTTTATTTCTATCTCAGTCTGTTCTTCATTAATGTGCAAAAATAGTACAAATTTTTATATGCTGACTTTGTATACTGCTGCTTTACTGGACTTTTAAAATTATATCTCATGGTTTTTGGGTGGATTCTTTGTTTTTCTATGTACATGATTATGTCACCTCCAAACAGGGATGATTTAACTTCTTCCATTCCAACTTGGATGTCTTTTATTTCATCTCTTGTCTGATTGCATTAATTAGGACTTCCATACTGTGCTGAATAGGATTGGAGAAAGTGAACATCCCTGTCTTGCTTGAGGTTGAAGCTTTGAAAAAACTTTCAACCTTTTCCCACTCAGTATTAAGTTACTGTGAGTCTGTCGTATATGATCTTTATTGTGTTAAGAAATGTACCTTGGGACCAGCAGTTAACGTAATGGCTATGCCACTGGACTCCCACGTAGTCGACCGTGGTTTGCATCCCGGACCCGGTGGCTTAAAACTCACGCCGGGCCGTGTGTGCGTGTGCCCAAGATCCCGAGAGGAGAATGGAGGAGAAGGGATTGCGGCGTGGCCATCCCCCCTGGGGGGTGATTTCTCGCTTTCTATCTCTCTGTCTCTCTCTGTCTGTCTGGCTAGCGCATGCGCCCTAAAGCAAAAACCTCTCCAAAAAAAGAAAAAAACGAAAAAGAAAAAAAGAAATGTACCTTCTATGCCTATTTTGATGAGAGGCTTTTTTTCTGATTTTTAAAAATTTATTTACTTATCTATTTATTTATTTAGTCATTCACTGTACATCAATACAGTATACAAAATGTAATTTCCATCAAGTATACATTGTATATTGACTCAATCAAGGATATTACCATACATTTTATCAACAAATTATTTTCTATTTCTTGTTTATATGTTTTGCTTCCCTCCCCCACCTGATTCCCTACCTCTCACCCTCTGCCAACTGATCCCCTTCTCCCACACTGTCTCTGGTATGTACAGTTGTTTTCCATGCCTTTTTTTTTTTTCCACATTGTATTGGCTCACTAAAGATCTTAATTAATTTAAAGACTTTCAATAGCAAGCACAGCTGATATATACATATTTATGAATGCACATCTGACTTCAGGCATAAGTCTCAGTGAGTAAAGTGAACAAACTATAAAGCAGCACCTTGCTGGGGCTCTATAGCTTACTGCAGTCATTATATAGGTATTAATAGGTATTTTTTAATCTCAAAAAAAGTTTTAGTTCTAATAGCTCATAATCAAAAACTTTTAAGAGAAATTTGCTTAAAACTTAAAGCCAGGAAGAAGGTTAGGATTCAGTTCAAATAGTAGGTAGATGAACCTATCAACAGTTCAAGAGAAAACAAAAATCCTTAAATGTGGATATCAAACCATTGAAGAAAATCAGTAATGTTTTAGTCTGAAGTAAAAAAAATTCTGTTTCACTAGTTCAGACTCATGTAATTATTCTCTCTTCTGTTGAATTTGCAGTGTTACTGTGGTCCGATCTTTCCATTTAAATTCTGGAAGTTAATATTCAACTCTGGACTTACCCTAGTATTAGGCTGGCCATTCTGTTGGTTATTTCTTGTATTCTTATTTCTGTGCATCCAACTTTAGTTTTCCTGGTATTGCACTCCCTTCAGCACTTCTTGGAGAGCTGGTCTGGTGTTGGTAAATTATTTCCAGTTTTGTTTATCTGAGAACGTTTTTGTCTTTTTTTCCCATATGAAAGATAATCCTGCTGGGTATAGTATTCTTGGTTGAAATAGTTTTTCACTTAACACTTAGAATATGTGTTCCCATTCTTTCCTTCTTTGCATTTTTTCTGATGAGAGGTCTGACATTAGCCTGATGGGATATCCTTTGAAAGTAACGTGATGTTTCTCTCTTGCCAATTTTAGTATCTTGTCTCTGTCTGTGGTTTTGGTCAATCTGGCTATGATGTGCCTCAGGGAAGATCTTCTTGGGTCAATTTTATGTGGGGTCCTTTGTATGTCTTGGGTCTGGAGATTTGAGTGCCTCTCTAAGTTTGGAAAGTTTTCTTCCAGGAGTTCATGGACAGATTATCAATGCCCTTACTAGTTTCTTCACCTTCTGGGATACCAATTATCTGGGTGTTTGAGCGTTTAATGATATCTAGTATGACTCATATGTTATTCTCATTAATGTTGGTTATTTTCTCAATCTTTTTGGTGAATTTTTCTAGGTCAGAAGTTGTCTTCTACATCTGAGATTTGATCTTCTGCATGATCTAATCTGATTTTGATATTTTCAATGGAAGTTTTGATTTCCTGTATCGCGGCCTCTATCTCTAACAATTCTGGTTTTTTTTCTTTTTTTTTTTTTTGGAGAGGTTTTTGCGATTGGGCACGTGCGCTCGCCAGACAGACAAAGAGAGACAGAGAGACAGAAAGCGAGAAATCACCGCCCCCCGCAGGGGCGATGGCCACACCGCAATCCCTTCTCCTCCATTCTCCTCTTGGGATCTTGGGCACGCACATGCGCCCAGCGTGAGTTTAAGCCACCGGGTCCGGGACTCAAACCGCGGTCTCGACTACGTGGGAGTCCAGCGACATAGCCATTACGCTAACTACTGGTCCCTCTAACAATTTTGTTTGGTTCTTTTTTTATGATGTATATCTCCTCTTTCAGATGATGCAAGAATTTCCTCACCTCCTGGAACCCAGTGTCTTTTTTCCTGCATCTTCTGGATAGAAGAGAATAGAGTTGTCTCTATTCTCTTGCATCTCTGTTAGCTTTGTCACTATGAATATTTTAAGTTCTTTATCTGACGTATCCATGAGTTGCCTTATATTTTTTGTGGAGGAAGAGTAGTTATTCTTTTCCATTGGAGGAAAGATGTTTTCTTTGTTTCTCATATTTCTTGTGCTTCTGTGATGGTTTCTGGTCATCTGATGGATTATACGTTTTTTCCTGGCTCCTGGCTAGACTGGGGAGCAGGAGGGTGAAGTCTGGGCAACGGGTCTTTGGTGGTCGAAATCCCTGAATGGGGCTCCTCGGAACTCCTTGGATGAGAATTTTCATCATGAAGGACATAATTATATGTTTTTTTTAATTTAAATTTATTTATTTACATTCATTCACTGTACATTATTACAGCATACAAAATGAGATTTTCCATCCAGAGTACACTGTATATTGTCTCAATCAAGCACATCAACATACATGTTATTGTCAACAAATAATTTTCCATTTCTTGTTTCCTGTATGATTTGCTCCTCCCCCCCATCCTTGATTCCCTATCTCTTACCCTCTGCCATCTCCCACTCTCTTCCCACACTGTCTCTGGTATCTATGTTTACTTTCTATACTGTTTCCCCCCCACATTTTATTGAGTCACTAAAGATCTTAATTAATCTAAATATTTTCATAGCAAACACAGCTGATATATACATTTCCATGAACACAAGTCTAACTTTAGGCATCCTATAAAGTAGCACCTAGCTGGGGCTATATATCTTACTGCGGTCATCGAATAGATTTTTTTTCTGAAACTTTTTTTTGTAACTTAATTTACATTCTTTCCCTAAGCATCATCACAGCATACAAAATGTGATTTCCCATCCAGAATATACTGCATAGTGACTTAATCATGCATACTATTATCAAAAATTTTCCATTTCTAGTTCCTAGAATTATATGTTTTTGTGTCAAATTATATAATTGTGTGATTTTTGTCTTTCCCTCTGTTAATGTGATATATTACATTGATTACTTTGCTTATGTTGAGCCATCCTTGCATCCCTGAGATAAATCAGTCATGGTGTATCATCTTTTTTTTTTTTTTTTTTTTTTTTTGGAGAGGTTTTTTGCTATAGGGCGCGTGCGCTCGCCAGACAGACAGAGAGAGACAGAGAGATAGAAAGCGAGAAATCACCCCCCAGGGGGGATGGTCACGCCGCAATCCCTTCTCCTCCATTCTCCTGTCGGGATCTTGGGCACGCACGCACACGCGCCCGGCGTGAATTGTAAGCCACCGGGTCCGAGACGCGAACCGCGGTCGACTACGTGGGAGTCCAGCGACATAGCCATTACGCTAACTGCTGGTTCCCTCATCTTTTTAATGTGTTGTTGGATTCAGTTTGCTAGTATTTTCTTGAGAGTTCCTGCATCTGTATTCGTTAGGGATATTGGTATGTAGTTTTCCTTTTGTGTGTGTACTTTCTGCTTTTGGTATCAAGATGATGATAAGTTTGTAAAATGAATTAATTTGGGAGCATCCCCACCCACCACCACTATTTGGATATATTGAAATAAATAGTTTTAGGAGAATTGGTGTTAATTATTTAAAGCTTTTGTAAAATTCTGCAGTGAAGTTATCTGGACCTGGGCTTTCCTCTTTTGGGATATTATTTATTACTGATTCAATCTAGTTATTTGTTATCGATCTATTCCAGTTTTCTATTTCTTTTTGATAAAATCTAGGAATAGATATGCATATATTTTATATATGCAGAAATTTGTCCATCTCTTCTAGGTTTTCCATTTGTAAAAAATTATTTATTTAGGGGCCAGCAGGTGGCATGGTGGGTAAGGCACTGGACTCCCACATGGCCAATCACAGTTTAAGTACCAAACCTGGTGGCTTGCTTTCTCATTTTTTCTCTCTGATGAATGTATGTGCCCTATAGCAAACTTAAAATAATAACAATAAAGGGACCAGCAGTTGGCATAATGGCTATGTCACTGGACTCCCATGTAGTTGACTGTGGTTTGAGTTCTGGATCCGGTGGCTTAAACTCATGCTGGGTGCATGTGCATGTGTGCCCAAGATCCCGAGAGGAGAATGGAGAAGGATTGTGGCATGGCCATTCCCCGTGGGGGGTGATTTCTTGCTTTCTGTCTCTGTCTCTCTTTTCTGGCGAGTGCTGCACCCTATAGCAAAAACCTCTCCCCCCAAAAAATAATAATAACAACAATAAAATAAATATATTTTAAAAATTATTTTAAAAATTGTATGACCTTTAGTCTGGATCTTACTGTACTTTTATTAGTTAGCTAATAGTTTGTCACTTTCATTTATCATCCCAAAAATGTACTTATTTTCTTTATTTCTGCTCTGATTTTTAATATTTTTTTTCTTTTTGTTACTTTAGGATTTCACTTGTTCTTGCTTTTCCAGTTCCTTATTCATTATCTATTTATATGTGTGTGTGTGTGTGTGTGTGTGTGTGTGTGTATGTATATATGTATATATATATATATTTATAAACTCCCACACATAACATATTTGTTCTGAGCACTAATTACTTTTGCTGTATCCCACAATATATATATGGAGTGTCCTATTTTCATTATCATTTGTTACAAGAAAATCTTTTTTTTTTTTTTGAGAGGTTTTTTGCTATAGGGCGCGTGCGCTCGCCAGACAGACAGAGAGAGACATAGAGACAGAAAGCGAGAAATCACCCCCCAGGGGGGATGGTCACGCCGCAATCCCTTCTCCTCCATTCTCCTCTCGGGATCTTGGGCACGCACGCACACGCGCCCGGCGTGAGTTGTAAGCCACCGGGTCCGAGACACGAACCGTGGTCGACTACGTGGGAGTCCAGCGACATAGCCATTACGCTAACTGCTGGTTCCCAAGAAAATCTTTTTTTATGTTTGTTTTTATTTACTTGAAATCACTTTTTCCAACCTTTTACTTTTAATATATATGTGTTTTTACCTACGAAGTGTATTTTATGTAAGTAGCATTTAGAGAGTTCCTGGACTTTTTAAAATCCCTGTAATCAGTCTATATCTTTTTTTTTTTTTTCTTGGAGAGGTTTTTGCCATAGGGCGTGTGCACTCACCAGACAGACAGAGAGAGACAGAGAGACAGAAAGCAAGAAATCACCCCCCAGGGGGGATGGCCACGCCGCAGTCCCTTCTCTTCCATTCTCCTCTCTGGATCTTGGGCACGTATGCACACGCGCCGGCGTGAGTTTTAAGCCACCGGGTCCGGGACGTGATTCGCGGTTGACTACATGGCAGTCCAGCGACATAGCCATTACGCTAACTGCTGGTCCTAGTCAGTCTATATTTTTTAATGAGTTTGTTTACATTCAATGCTATTTTTCATATGTACAGGCTTACATCTACTATTTTGTTTATTGCTTTTCTAAAGAATTATTTTTATTTCTTTTAAAAAAAATTTTTTTATCACCTGTGGAGTGTGTGCACACTTGCCAGAGAGAGAGAAATCACCTGCCAATGGGGCATGGTCACACCACAATCATTTTTCTCTATCTTTTAGGATTTAGGGCACAAATCCACACATACGCTGTGTTTTTCAAGCTGCTGAGGCTGAGATTTGAACAACAGTGGTCCTTATGGGATCCAACTTTCCATACACAGCACTTAAGCACTCTGCTACAAGACTGGCCTATGTTTTGTGTTTTCTTACTTCCTTTTTCATTCTGTTATTGTTTATCTATGCTATTTGGAAGTTTTCCATAGTATGAGAATTTAATAATTTCTTTTTCTTCTTTCATGATTATTCTACTGTTAAGTTTCATAATTTCACAGTGGTATTTATTTTCCTTTCTTGCCAGATGTAGAACTCCTTTAAGTATTTCTAAGAGCTAGTCTAATAATGATGAATTATTTCAGTTTTGGGGAATTATTTTATTTCTCCTTCCAATTTGAAGCATAGTTTTGCTTCATAGTTTTGCTGGGTACATTATTTTTGGCTGAAAATGTTTTTTCTTTTAGGATTTTGAGTATTTTATCTCACCTCTTCCTGTCTGTAAAGTTTGTGCTGAAAGATCTGTGGTTAGTCTGATGGAGTATCTTTTATTAGTAATTTGGTGCTTATCACTAGCCACTTTTAGAAAATTATTTATTTAGGGGCCAGCAGGTGGCATGGTGATAATCTTTGTCTTTGACTTTTAACATTTTGACTATAATGTGTCTTAGAAAGTACCTTTTTATGTTCAATCTATTTGGCATACTTTGAATTTCCTGTATTTGGATGTTTATATCGCTTTCTCCATTAGAAGTTTTGAGCTAACTTTTTTTTTTTTTTTTTTTTTTTGAAAGATTTTTTAAATGCCTTTTCCAATCCTTTCACCTTCTGGGATTCTTATTATGGAGCTATTCATATTTAATGGTGTCCCATATTTCCCATGTACTATCTTTATTTTTAATGTTCCCCCCTCCTTTTTTTGGCTGGTTTGGGCCATTTCAAAGATTATATCTTCAAGGTCAGAGATTCTTCTGCATGCTCTATACTGTATACTTTATTTCCTGTGTTGCATCTTTCATCTCCAGGATTTCTGTTTGATTCTTTTAAAAGGTGTCTGCCTCTTTATTGAAATAATTTCTCATTCATGCCCTGTATTGTTTTCTCATCTCCTGGAATAATTTTTCCATATTCTTTTGTTTCTCATTCAGTTTTGTGTTATGATCAATCTTCTGAAATTCATTTCCAGCATTTCTGTGATTCTCTGCATTTTGTTAGTAATGAGGGAGGAATTAGTATACTATTTTGGAAGAGAGTTAATTTTTTTCATGTTTCTTATGCCCTTCCATGATATTTAGGAATCTGATCGGGTATTCACTCTTCCTGATTTATGGAGTTTTTATAGGGGGAGTATCTTTTCATTTGTTTAATTTATTTTCCTATGGGTATGTCCTTGAATGGATCATTTGAGCTTTGGTTCTGGTTGGTTTCAATATGAAAACTATATATTTTCAGAGACATCAGTGGAGGCCATGTGTGTTCCCAGGCCTGTTTTCAGACTCTAGGTGAGGTTAGTGTTCTGTGTCTCACCAGTACAGGAGGTGGATTCCTTCATACCAGTGACAACAACTGCCATGTGCTTATCTGAGTTCTCAGACTCTTTGTGGGGTGTGGGACTCCTCCTCCAGATGAGGTAGTTGAGTAGAGATATCAGCTGAAAATAGGTAATATTGAGTGTGTTGCATACAAGATGGATGTAGATGCTGTTTGAAGAGTTGTGACTCAGGGGTGCTAGTTGTTTAGTTTGTTACTCATCTGCACTTCCTGGAGATGGAGAAAATCACTCATCCCAGTGCCAAACTCTCTCCACAGCCATGGCACCCCACTTCTGCAGGCAATTTCTTATAGGGAGGATGGATGGGAGCTATCATTGGTGTAGGAAGGACACTAAGAAGGGAGTGGGGGCTGTTTATGTCCATCTGTGCTGGGTGCTCTCTTTATTCCTCCCTCTTGTCTGATTACACTGGTTAGGACTTTCAGTACTGTGTTGAATAAGAGTGGTGAAAGTGGGCATGCTTGTCTTGTTCCCAGTTTTCAAAAGAATACTTTCATCTTTTCCCCTTTTAGAATTATGTGTGCCCTGGACTTTTCACATATGGTGGGTTTTATTGTGTTGAGATACATACCTGCTATACCTAATTTGTTGTGGTTTTTTTTTTTTTTTTTTGAGAGAGAGATTTTTGCTATAGGACATGCGTACTCACCAAAAAGAGGGAAGCAGAGAGACAGAAAACAAGAAATCATTCCCCAGGGGATTTGGCCACACCACAGTCCTTTCTCCTCCATTCTTCTCCTGGGATCTTGGGCATGCACACACATGCACCCAGCATGATTTTCAAGCTACCATGTCCAGGACTTGAACCACAGTCGACCATGTCGGAGTCCAGTGACATAACCTCTACACCATCTGCTGGCCCCTGTTCTATTGTGTGTGTTTTTTTTTTTTTCAATCATGGAGGGGTGTTGAATTTTATTAAATGCTTTTATCACATCTATTGAAACAACCATGTGTTTTTTGTCCTTGGTTCTATATGATATATCTTCCATTCATTTTTTAAGTATAGTTTTGCCAGCCATAGAATTTCTAGTGGACATTTTTTTTTTTCTTTTAGCCCTTTAAATATGTCATTCACTGACTCTCATGATTTCTGATGATAATTCAGTGTCACTGTTATTGAGAATCTCTTGTACATGGTGAGTTGTCTCTTGTTTGCTGATTTCAAGATTCTTGTTTTTGGTTTTCAACCTTTTGATTCTAATGTGTTTCAGAGTGAATCTCTGTGTTTGTCCTTTGTTGAGTTTCTTGAGTTTCTTGGATGTGTAGATTCATTGTACTTTATCAAGTTTAGGAAGTTTATTATTTCTTCATAACTCTTTTTTTTTTTTTGGATGCGGGGGAGAGGTTTTTGCTATAGGGCACATGTACTTGCCAGAAAGATGAAGAGAGACAGAAAGTGAGAAATCACTCCCCAGGGGAGATAGCCATGCTGCAATCCCTTCTCCTCCATTCTCCTCTCAGGATCTTGGGCATGCATGCACACAAGCCTGGTGTGAGTTTAAGCCCTCGAGTCTAGGACTCGAACCGCAGTCGACTACATGGGAGTCCAGCGACATAGCCATTATGCCACTGGAGTGAGAGCGATGGCTTAAGTCATCCCTGGACTGCACTGGCACAACCCTGTTGGGGAATTGAAGCACTGCCTGCTTCTGTACTGTCTTAACCAGGATACATGAAAGGCAGTTAAAAAACACAGGACTCAGCACCCTATTATTCTCAGTGCTGGAAGTCTCTAGGTAGCCTACTTTTTTCCACTTCTTGGAGTCTTCCCATGTTTGTTCATTGTGTTATATCTAGAGATTTTAATGGAATGAGGAAGGACATTGAACGAATGGGGTTACTCCATGCCAGCAGGACAAAAGTCTCCAAAATTTCAATTTTTAAGAACAAAATTGGGGGCTGGCAGGTGATGTGGTGGTTAAGGTACTGGACTCCCACATGGCTAACAGCGGTTCGAGTCCCAGACCTGGCAGCTTGCTTTCTCACTTTTCCTCTCTTTCTCTCTCTGGTCAAATTAAAATATAATAATAACAAAAAATTAAATTAAATAAATAATTATTAAAACAAAGAAAGAACAGAGTTCTTCTGGGATCCCCAAGGCCATCCACAAAAATTTAGGAATTTGTTAGGCAGGCTCAAAGGACTCGATATATAGGCATATTCTTGGATGATGCAGCATGATAAAAGGACATATGGCAAGATCAGTAAGGGGAAAAGACATAAGTGTAGTCTGGAGAAGAAGTCTTCCCTATGCTCTCCTCTGCCATCCGACCCTGCCATGAGGGTACACATTAAGCATTCTCTTCTCCAGCAGTAAAATGATGTATTAATATGTGTCCAATGTTTGTGTCCAGGAAAGTTGATTAGTGATTTAGAGCTCCATGTTTTCACTGGAGGCTGACCATGTAGGTACCCTCTGCCTAGCACATAGCAAATTCCAGACTCCCTGAAGGAAATCAAGTCTTCAGCATAAAATATATTGCTTATGAACAGTCTAGGCACAGTGAACCATCCTTATCAGTTAAGGAATAGTTTGACTGCTAAATTTCCAGTTGCCAGACAAGGGCCAATCTCAACGACAAGTTCTAAAGATGACAGCCTCCAATCTGCTATGTGAGGTTTCTTCTGCACAGAAAAACAAACCTATTCCAGATCTTATCAGCTGCTAAAACATCTAGACAACATGAATGGAACAGCCAAATATTTGAGGACCTTGCCAAATCTCACATGGGAAAATGCAAATCTCAGTTGGGTTGGAATAAAAAATGAACTGAGATTCAGAAATGGGAGTAGTGCACAATATTAGACCATCTTTTATAAAGTACTTTTGTCTTTTGACTATAACTCCTGGAGTGAGAATTGAGAGGGTAGGAACAGTTATGTATGAATAAAGGCCAGAGATAAGAACTGAGCCTATGTACCTCATAAAGTAAAAGTAGTATTTCTGTATTTTGAAGTGACTGTTTCAACGCAGTAGCCACAGAAAACTGCCCGTGTCAAAATGGTTGAAAGGGTTGGGTCAAGTCACCCCAGCAACATATCTGGTTTTGTTAACATTACAGTTCTATGTACTGGTTATTGTGTACCTTAATTTACAGGGGATAAAGCTGAGATTCAGAGACATCAAGAAGTGTGCCCTATGTTTAAGGTAATAAGGTGGCAGAGACTAGACTTGAGCACACATCTGTGTTTCTCCAAGGCCTTTGTTCATGCTACTCGAAGTGTTAGAGGTACATTATTGATTGATGGGATGAGACCCCACATATTTTCTGCTGTAAGCTCTCATTTTAATTAGCCGATATATAAAAATTTGGGGAGAGATATGTATCACACAGGGCAGAAGCAGATGCAGCATATTTGGTGTGGCACATTCCACATCTTTAGGTCCCTGAGAGCTGCAGCCAGTCACTGTTTAAGGAGGCTATGGCCCTGCTAGATCTGAGGAGATGGTCCAGTACTTACTTGCCCCACTATTATCACTAATACCACCACTGGGGAGTGACAGTACCAGCCAGTGCATTTTGTCTTAAAGGGATGTTTACAAACACTGGGTTGTCACCCACAGGGCCACATCCTTCCTGAGAGTTGCAGAGTCAGGATCCTGGTGGCCCTAGAAGTATCTTTGCTTCCAGCTTTCTAGCACCTCAGACTCCCAGAGCAGCATTCCTGCCTACTATAATTCAGTGATTCTGGTGATTCAATTTCAGCTCAGAATGTTTTTCTCCAATCCATTCTAATAGACAATTGAAAAGCGATTTGCCTTTAATTGTGATGAGGAATCAATGAGGCATAGAACTGAATACAGTTGATCTTCATTATTCACAGATTTCATATTTGCAAAGTTGCCTAATCACTAAAATATATTTGTGATACCAAAATCAATAGTCAAAGCAGCTTCACAGTCACTCGTACACATGTGCCGAACAGGGAAAATCGACTTGCCTGATGTGCACGTTCCCAGCTGAGGATGAATAAGGTGGTGCTTTGCCTTCCTGTTTCAGTTCTCATCCTAAACAAATGTCCTTTTCACAGTCTATTTAAATGCCACTTTTTTGCATTTTTGTGCTTTTCGTTGATTTTACTATTGAAAACTGCCCCCAAGCATAGTGTTGCAGTGTTGTCTAGTGTTCTTAGGACCACAGAAACAGCAGGAAGGCTGTGATGTGCTTTACAGAGAAAATATGTTTATTGGATAAGGTTTGTTCAGGCATGAGTTATAGTGTGGTTGGCCATGAATTCAATATTAATGAATTGACAATATAGTATATTCTAAAAAAGGAAGAGAAAATTCACTTGTCTATACATGAGGCTACTCCAGAAAGTGCTGAAGTAGCATCTATAGTTAATGCGTGATAAAGCTATGAAAATTATAGAAAAGAGGCTAAAATTGTAGAATCATGAAATGTGATCAGTATAAAATGTGGAGAGCATTGTTGTGACTGAAAGCCAAAAAATTTTATGATCACATTTCCCAGCGTCAGGAATAACTCTTGTCAGCTAGTGCTGGCTAAAATGACATGAAAGATATTAAACTTGCAGGCAAGGCAGCTTCTGGAGACCAGGAGGTATCTGCAGAAAAATTAAAATACTTGCTAAATGTTACACAGGAAAGAGTTATATGGAAAAATCAGATTTTCTTCTTTTTGTATTGCCAGAGGCATACACACTAATGCTAGGTGCATGACAGAGAGAGAGAGGGGGGGGGGGGGGCATGGTCACACTGCAATTCATTTTCCTCTATTCATCCTTTCTGTCGGGATTTTGGACACACACATGCACCCAACACATTTTCCAAGCCATTGAGGCTGGGATTGGAACCGCAATTGTCCATATGGGATCTTGCTCAAAAATCAGTTTTTCAATGCTATTGGGACTGGCTTATTCTACAAGGATGCTGACAAATGAACCTATATAATACAGACACATTTTGGTGGACAAATATGTTGTGACCAGAGGCTCATAGGAACCTAACTCTCTAAAAGAAGTCTCCAAATAGCTCACAGAAATGCATATTATGAAAAAACTGCACATGGACTTCCAAAATTATTTTGCACCAAAATAAACTCAGACTTTAATTTCATTTTACACAAACTTCTGAACCCCTCATATTTGCTAATTTGATGCTTGTGGAAGCCTTCTAGGACATCACGAGCATAAAAAATGAGAATGTACTGAAAGTGGAAGATTACTATCACAGTAGCCTGAATTTTTAGAATCACCAAGTATATTAGTATTTAAATATATATATTATAATATATAGATAGATATTATTAGAATCACCAAATATATTGGTATTATCAATATATTATAATATATATTGATATTATTCTTAGTTTTCCCAGTAATAAAATCAAGGCATAAACAAGAGAAATAATGTAGCTAGCAGTGGTAGAATCAAAACCTAGGAAGTCTGGCCTCAGAGCTCATGTTTTCACTACCATTTGATAGGCTGCAGACATGTTTAAGGAATAAAATCTAACAGATTTGGTGATTATTGGATGTGGGAAGTGATGAAAAGGGAAGAGTCTAATGTTTCTTTGGATTTCAACTGCTCTCTGAGACAGGGAATACAGGAGGACATGTCTAAGTCTGTCCTAGATACCATACCAAAGTTCCATAGGCTGGGTGACTTCTGAACAACAGAAATCCATTTCTTACAGTTCTGGAGACTGAGTCTAAAATCTCAGTGCAACATGGCCAAGTGCTGGTGAGGGCTGTCTCCCAGGCTGCAGACCGCTGACTTCCCACTGTGTCCTCACATGGGGAAAGAGAACTAGCTAGCTCTCTGGACCCTTCCTAGAAGGGCCCTACTCCCATTCATGAGGGCACACCTCTTGTGATCAAGTTACTTCCCAAAGGCGCTATCTCCACATACTATCACACTAGTAAGAGGGTTTCAGCATGAATTTTGGGAGGACATAAACATTCAGTCCATTTTATCTGAAGTGTGGGAATAGGGGTAGAATGCTACATTCAGTTTTGTATTTGTTGAATTACAGGTGCCTGTGGTTCATCCAGATGACTATATACAGTAATTCATGTTAGAATTGTGAGCCTAGAGATTAGGGGAAAAGTTCAGGGTTTAAGGCAGAAATTAAAGAACCATAGAAAAATCCATGTTCAAGCAGAAGAGTAGTAAAATCTATAGGCATGAGAAAAATCATTTAAAAAGGAGGAAACCAAGAGAGATGCTGGTTGGCCAGGAGGCTGAGGGGAGGATTGTGGCATGGTGAGACCCTGTCAAAGGTGTCTTTCTCATGAAAATAAAAAATTATATATACATTGTAAAAATAAAATATACATTGCAATTCAGTGAACATATAACTCTATAGTGACTATACTGCAATAGAATTTCAATGTTGATGTCAACAAAATACTGTTAACAGAGAGGAGAAGCCAGGGAATTCTCTGTAGAAGGAGAAAGGGGGAAGACTTAGAATAAGAGAAGAAACTTCCCTGAAGAATGGCTAAAATTTCACCAGGGAGGGTACCTCAAGTAGGAGAGAGGTCAAGATCCAGGACATCGTACTGTGAAAATTCATGGAGTACCAGGGGAATAGTAACATGCCTGTGGTGGAGAAGCAGGTGACAAGAGAGTCAGAGGACAATGCTTGAAGCACTCCAGGTATCATGCCAATAAAACTTGACTTTATCCTATTAGCAATGGTCAGTCTTTGAGGTATTTGTGTGTATGTGTATGTGTGTGTGTGTGTGTGTGTGTGTGTATGTGTGTATTTATTTCTTCCATGAGCAAGAGTGACAGAGGGAAGAGGAGAGACAGCATCCCCAACAGGGTTTTCATACTGTGATCCACTAGGACCACATGCATGTGAGCATCTAGTGTGTTCAGGTAGGTCTCTGGATGTGAACCCAGAACCTTCCCATGTGAGTCAGTCTCATAGAGTGTTGCATTACTGCTACACATTGTCCAGTCCCTGAGAGTTCTTAACAGGATGGTGACATGATAAATTTGGTATGAGATAAGGAGGAGAGATTTAGGAGAATGTTTAGGTCATCCATGTGAGGGAGGACTTGACAAAAAGTTTTGTGAAAAGGATGTAGTCAATGTTTAGGCTATTTTTAAAAATCAAAGATGAAGCTGGCCCTGTAGCACAACTTTTAAGTGCTAAACAGAGGTAAACCAGATCCCACATGGCTGAGCAGGGTTTGAGTCTTGGTCCTATCAGCTTTAAAGACATGCCAGGTGCATATTGTGTGTGCCCAGGATTTTGATAGCATAGATAACTGGAGGAAAAAGGATTGTAGAGTTGATACTTACTTTTAAAATTTATTCCCAAGGGTGGGATCTTTTGCTCTTCAGAGTGGTGGAACCAATTTATGAGACTGAAACAGTGTTTATGGCACAAGTGTTATTCAATGGCCAAAGAATGGCGAAACAAGCTCAGCTTGCAAATCTATTCCTCATGTGTCTTGAGCTGGGAATTTTCTTTGTTGTTGTTATTTAGTTTTTATTTAATAATTATAAACTTAACTTGGCAATTCAGCTAGATTTGGAAGGGATTAAGGAAAATATGGAAGCCAAAGAACTGCAGTGAGAGCATGGGTTACAGGACATAGTGAGCAGATGGTGTGGAGGAGAGCTCTCCTGAGCTACAGAGGGAATGGTCTGGTTAAGAGAGAACAAGTCAAATTCATTAGAGTTGTCCACAGCCAGCAATGATGGTCTTCTTGCTGGTCTTGCCATTATTGAACCCAAAGCGCTTCATGGCTTCCAAAATATTCATGCCCCCTTTCACCTTGCCAAAGACCACATGCTTGCCATCCAACCACCCTATATCACAGTTTTTGAAGTAGTCATTTTTCTATGTGGATTATCCTAAAATGTGTTGTTTCATTTCTAGGCAGGTAAGGCGTTCCCAATTACTTACTACTGATTTCTGGCTTAATTCTATTATGGTTAGAGAAGAATACTTTGATTTCAATATTTTTTTACAAGCTATGGAGAAATACAGCTTACTAGCTATATATGTTTGCAAATATAATAAAAATTGTCATCAATATTAATGGGTGATTTTATTTTGAAAAAATTATTTTATTCTTTCTGTGTTTCCTTTTCCAACAAAAATTTTATTCAATTCACTCAAAAACATTGGCAAAATAAATTTCAGTTGTAATTTCACATGTATCAAAAATACAGATGATATTTATAACAATAACTTACAGATACAAATTAATGATAAATTATAGTTTCACAGAATATTGTCAACATTTTGCACACTAGTCCTTTCTTTTAGGCAAAGTGCTCTTTTGATGATAAAGTAACAAATACACGCTATTGTGAATAACTTCAGACAATACAAAAAAAAGTTCTGATTTGCTTTTTCTTGTAAACAAAAGTTTATCATGTATAATCTTTTTTCTTTTTTTTTTCACACCTGCCATCCACCTACTCTCTACCAACCACTTTCCCCACTTACTGTCATTAGCATCCACACTGATCCACTCCATATATATATAGTCACAGTTTTTCAACCCATTCATCATTTTTTGGACACTTAGGTTGTTCCATGTTTTAGCAATTATAAATAGTGCTGCAATAAACATAGTTGTGCAGATGTCTGATTTCAATACTTCTAAATTTAAGTTTATTGTTGTTATCATCATTATCATTGGTCTCTTGGTGAATGTTCTATGTGCACTTGAAAATGTGTTTTCTATTATTAATGTGCGGACTATTCTACAAATGTCAGATCTGGCAGTAGGTTGTGGCTGATGTTTACTTCATCTATTCTCTTGTTTCCATGTATTTTACTGGTTACTAAGATAAAAGTATTGGATTTTCTAACCATAATTGTGTATTTTCTATTTGTCTTTCAAATTCTATCAATTTTTACTTCATATTTTTTGTTTTGTTTTAATATTTCTTTCTGTTTTTAAAATGTATTTATTTATTTAATTTTGCTATAGAGCATGTATACTTGCCACAGAGAGACAAAGAGGGGGGGAGAGAGAAAAGGAGCAAGCACTGGGTCTGGGACTTGAACTACACAGTTGGCCACATGGGATCCAGCTGCCTCAACCACCATGCCACTGGTTGGCCCTTGCTTCATATATTTTGAAAGTCTGGTTAGGAGCATAGACATTTAGGAATGTTATCTCTTCTTAGTGAATTTATTCTTTAATTACATCCTCCTTATCCCTGGTAGTTTTCACTTCTCTGCAGTTGGTTTGGTCTGATACTAATAAAACTCCAGGATTAGCCAGGTGGTATGGTGGTTAAGGTAGCTGGATCCCATATGACTGACGACACAATCCCAGACTCTTATGTCAGTTCACATTGTGGGGTGTTTGAAGTGCCACTTAGATAATGTGACTCACCCAGTGGCCAGTCTGTTCAACCCTATATTTCAGTTCATAAAGACTTTAGTGTGCTATCTAAGGTCAGATCCATGCAAGCACAATTTGGGTGCAAGTGCAGGAGTTCACACACAGCATTATGAGATCATTTTCTTGAGCTCCTTCCCTCTGCTTTCATCCAGACACTTCCTGGTTTCCAGTTGCTTCCCTGCTGCCCCCAGTTTTCACTAGAAAGCTGAGGCTTTTATTTTCTTACTCTATCATACACTTCCTGCTACTGTGTCTCTGGAGTCAAATGGCAGGAAGATAGAGAAAGAAAAACAGGGATTATCCCCCCATGCTCATTGGAATTTCCTCTAGTCAGAGAGGACTCCCATCCCTCAGAATTTTAGGTGTCTGTGTGATCAGTTGCTTGAAAGGCCTAGAAGAAGAAAACAGCATCAAAATACACAGGATTTCCCCCATTCCCTCAGAGGCAGGGAGTTCCTTTCCCTCTCTTCAGATCAGAGAGGGTTTCTTTTAGAGTCCTTTTTGTCTATACCCAGTCTCAAGCCACTGTTGAGTTCAGACCAGGGATAAACTACAGGAACAACAAAACAGGAAATATATTGTAGTCTGATCTGTTGCTAATAAGAGAAAAATACCTGAAACTGAGTGGTTTAGATAAACAGAGGTTTATTCAGCTTATGATTTGGAGGCCCAAGGTCCAGGTGCCACCTCTGGTGGGTCTTCCTGTTGGTGAGATCCCCAGGCCAACAGGCTACAGGGCATCACATCATGAGAGAACAGGCGTGTGTGTCTCTGTGTGCTCATTTCTTTCTCCTGGTCCCTCTCTCTCTCCTTAAAAATCCTCCAGGAGTCAGTCATAGGGGCTCCACACTAATCACTTAATCACTCCCAAAGGCCTCACCTTTCTACACCATCAGGTATTAAGTTTCCCCTTAATACCTTCACAACCAAGTGTTAACACATGAATTTAGGGGGATAGAACCCTCAAACCATAGCACCACTGGGTTAGTTTAACTTTAAACCCTGGTTTCCTCCTCCAGTCTACCTGCCACCATTTACTTTCAGAGTACTCAGATCTATACTTCTGCCTGACGTTTTTACAATAGTTGCATTCAAGTGGAAGAGACGGGGTGATGTATAATGGGAGAGATAAGGGGGAATATGTTACTCCATCGTTATCCTTGTTTGCATATTGTTTGCAGAAATCACTAAAGTTTTTTTTTTTAGAGAAATTTTTTCTATAGGGTGTGTGTGCTCACTGGAGACACAGAGACAGAGAGAAAGTGAGAAATACCGCCCCCCCATCCAGAGGGGATGACCATGCCGCAATCCCATCTCTTCCATTCTCCTCTCAGGATCTTGGGCACACACACACACATGCCCAGTATGAGTTTTAAGCCACCGAGTCTGAGACTTGAACCACGGTCAACCATGTGGGAATCCAGCGATATAAACTTTATGCCATCTGCTGGTCCCACTAAAAGAATTTTTTAAGTACTGTTTACTTAATAGTGTGAGGAATACAAAAGCAAAAGGAAAGGTAATAAACATTTATTTGAATATATACCACAGTTTTAAGTTAATATGATAACCTTCTAAGGTAGAAAAAAAAAAGACAGGTCAAGTTTATCTCTGGACTGTGCGATAATAAAAGAAAAGGACAGTATTACTTGCCTTCCCAAGACCCCATGGACATTGGCTATTACTATCGGAAGGGTAGTGTCTGTTTCAAAATTCCTGACTTTGTGGATTGCATTTTAATTAAGTACCTCCAAAAAGAACATGCCTTAGCTAAAACTAACAGTCTTGCTTTTGGGGAACTATCAGGCTGTGTGTCTGACCAGCTGGGGAGATTTGGGAATCTGAAGATCTCCTCAGCAGCCCTCATTTCACATCATTGAATGACAGCCTATCAGGCCAGGCTGTCATGTGTTGCCATCCAGATTGTGTATCACAAACTCCAGAAATTTTCCTCATGGGTTTTGGTGGGAATGGAGATGTATGTAATTAGGGTGTGTGGTCTGCTCACAGGAAAGGTCCTGGACAATTATAAAAATTAGGAGGAGCCCAGACGAAATGGTGCATAGATAGCATCTCTGCCTGGGAGGCTGGGAGCTGTGTCAAAGGCCCACTTTCCGTCCCCAGGCCAATCCAAATACACTGCACATGGCTGCATATACCTGTAATCCTAGGGAACTGGGGCAGAAGGATGGTGCCAGGGTGAGACCCTTTCAAAAAGTAAGTATCTCTGTCTTTTTCCTTATTCCCTCTTTCTTGGCAGATCTTTCTCATAAAGAAAAGGAAAAGAAGACAGGAGGTGGCAATAGCAACCGGTCATTTCTGTCCTCATTTACTCTGCTCTTTCCTCATTTCCTAGGATTGGAGGAAGATGATCATTGCCTCCCCAGAGTCTTTCAATGTCCTCAGAAGAAGCCATCCTCTCTCCCAGAGTGCCCCAATGGTATTGAACTACGTGAGCTGGCCAGAGCACGTGCCTGACACACGTGAGTTACCTGACTCTCTCCTTTGTTGCATACTCTGGTACCCTGGTAAGAGAAAGAAGTGAGTTGTTAGTGGCTACATCTGTCTGTCTGGCAGAAGTGGACTGAGGGTGAGGAGATAAGCAACTGTCTCATTCCTTCAGTTAGAAAGGCATGCTCAGTACCCAGAGCAATTCTTAGCTTGGGATTAGATTCCATTATTGAATCCCCAAGCCTGGCTCTATTAGTTTATTCTGAGCAGAACTGCTGACTATCCCTCCGTCTTATCACAGGGATAACCTGTGGAAGAAATAATCAGATGGTGAGTTGTCTCAAAGCTACTGATGGACTTGGGTTTTTTCTTCTTCCTTGAGTTTTATGGTAGTCTAGATGAGTCCCTGTCCCAAAACTGTAGCAAACAGCACTGCATCACATATTTGTCCATAAAAGGGCTGACTTCTTGTGCCTACAGTGAATTGGGCCCCACGTGAGAGCCAGGATGGACCCTCTTCATGCATAGCTATCAGCTTTCTTGAACCCAGCAGGGGCTGGATGCGCTGAGAAATGCTCAAGGGCTCCTGGTGGAAAGATAGATGTTGGGTTGCGGTCTTAAGCAGATGTGTGCTATATTAGGTAGCAACCTTGCCATCTAAAAGCACTCAATTGGCTGGAGGAGAGGCCAGATTTGGTGGGTGAGACCAAATCTGGTGTTTAGAAAAGGCAAACAATGGCAAAGCTCTAAGCAGTTGAAAAAGAAAAATAGCTATGCTAGTCAAACATGAACTTTTTCCATGCTAGAGAAGTGCTAGGTTAGGTGGGTATTGGCTGTCAGCAGTTTGGTTCTGTTAGTCCAGGGAGGGTAGGCAGATGATGTGGGAGCGCGGTGGTTGGCCCTGACCTTTAGTTTGTATATACCATGCTAAAGGGTTGGCTCTCAAGCAGCCTCTGAGTTTTCAGCTCTGAGCCTCACCCTGTGCATGCTGCGTGCTGGTCCCTGGGGGAGATGGCTGCTCAGATTAGCAGGAAGACGTGATTGTGTTTCATCACAAATGTCCTGCTTAGGCTGCATTGTGAAGGGGACTTTTATTCTATTCTAGATAGGTTGTGAAACTGACAGTAAGCAAAGTTATGAAATGGTGTTTGACAGCTGCTGGAAGAGTCTTTTCCAGAGAAAAGATATTTCTTCCATGAGCCCTTCATGAAGTCATGGAATTATTTAGAGGCTTATGTTATTAGATGTGAGTAGCCTTTACTGGAGATAACCTTCATAGCTGATTTTGTCCATTGAAGTCAGCACCTTCTTTCATATTTAGAGTTTAATAATCATCTATCCCTATTATCGCAGAATACCTTTTGAGTTCATTGGCAGATGATTTTATTGCAGAATAAAAAAATTTAAAACCTCCATGATGTCTGGCATGTGTGCACCCAGGGCACTGCTGGAGATCAGAGGTGGGCCATTGTTTGGCCACACCTAGAATTGGTGTGAGAAATTAGGCATGCCCCTCCATTTCCCTGTATCTCAGATTCCTGTTTAAAAAAAAAAAAAAAAATAGTGAAAATTCCCACTTTTCTGTCTGTCAGGTTAATGAGGAATCAGTGTGGGTCTTCATTTTACGTAGGAGTATTTTCTTTCCTTTCTCTAATTATTGCCTCTACTCCAGCTGTTCTGTTTCAGGTTTGTTTTTTTTTTAAGAGGTTTTTGCTATAGGGCGCGTGCGCTTGCCAGACAGACAGAGACAGAGAGAAAGTGAGAAATCACCCCCCAGAGGGGATGGCCATGCCACAATCCCTTCTCCTCCAGTCTCTCGGGATCTTGGGCACGCACGCACACGCGCCCAGCATGAGTTTTAAACCACCGGGTCCAGGACGTGAACTGTGGTCGACTATGTGGGAGTCCAGCGACATAGCCATTACACTAACTGCTGGTCCCCCTGTTTCAGATTTCTGAAAGGTCTGCTTTCCCAGATTGTACTTCCAGTTTCTGTCCCTGGAATCTCTCATCACTTTTACTGTTTTTATCATTTTTCTTTTCAGTTTTAGAAGAATTTCTCAGTTCTACCTTCTCTTTATTTTTCTGGTTTTATATTGCCTTTGTTTACTGCCTTCACTAGGGTTTGTGATTCGTGATCATGCTTCTGATCTCCATATAGTCTTTCCTCTATATGCATACTTATGATAAAGTTTAATTTATAAATTAATCTATAAAACAAGGTGACTCGAACACAAGCAATGCAGTACTACGACAGTCAATCTGATAGCCAAAATTACAGCTAAGTAACAGATGGGCAGGTAGGGACACCATGTGGTTACACTGGACATTTGGCCACGGGGCTGGCTCAAACGTGGGATTTTTTTTCCCCATTTATTTAAAACTTCTTTAATAGCTTTCAACAATGTTATATAGTTTTCAGAATTTAAGTTTGTACTACTTTTGGTAAATTTATTGCTAGTTATTTTATTTGCTTTTATACTTCTTATGAACTGAGTTGAGTCCCCCCAGAATTCACATATTGAAGCCTTGACCACTAATGTGACTGTATTTGGACATAAGGCCTTGAAGAAGGTAATTAAGGTTAAATGAGGGCATAAGCGTAGGGTCTTCTCTGATAGGACTGGCATCCTTATGAAAAGGGGAAGAGACACCAGAGAGCTCATACACAGGAGAGTACAGATGAGGGCACAGTGAGAAGAGAACTATCTATGAGTTAGGAAGAGAGGCCTTATTGGACACCAGTTCCTTAGTCTTGGACTTCCCACTCCCAGAACGTGGAAAAATAAATTCCTGTTGTTTAAGCCAGCCAGGTGCTTTGTCATAGCAGCCTGGGTGGACTAACACAGCTATGATGAATGGAATCATTTTCTTAATTTTATTCTCAGATTGTTCATTCAAGTGTATAGAAATGCAATTGATTTGGGTATATTGATGTTATATCCTATAACTGGGCTGAACCCATTAATTAGTTCTAGTAGCTTTTCGGTGAATTCCTTCATATGTTCTATATACAAAGGGAGATGGCTTTACCTTTTTCCCTCTAATCTGGATGTCTCTTATGTCTTTTTTCTTATCTAAATGCCCTGGTTAGAACCTTTAACCAAGTTAGAAGTGGTGAAAGTGGGCATCTTTGTGTTGTTCTTGATCTCAGAAGAAAGTATCCAGTTTCCATCACTAACCGTCCACTATGGTATCAGCTGAGGGTTTCAGCAGATGCTGTTTATTAGACCACTTGACACTCTAGGCATAGAGTATCATGAGAGGTACTGGATTTTGTTAAGTGCTTTTTCTACATCTATTGAGATGATCAGGCAATTTTTGTTCTCTATTCTACTGATCTGGTCTACTACATTAATTGATTTTCAGGTGTTAAACCACACTTACATTCCTGGGATAAAGCCCAATTGGTAAAAGTGTATCATTCTTTTTATACTTTGCTGAATTTAGTTTGCTGGGATTTTGTTAAGGATTCTGTATTTATAAAAGATACTGATCTGTAGTTTTCTTGTTAAGTTTTTGTCTGATTTGGGTATTACAGTAAAATGAGTCGAGAAGTGTTCTCTTCTTTTTATTTTTTAAGAGTTTGTAAATAACTAGTATTACTTGTTTTGTTCAGTGTTCAGTATAATTCAGTATTAAAACCATTTGGGACTGAGCTTTTCTTTATAGGTAGCTTTTGTTTACCCATTTAATCTCTTTATTTATTCTTGTTCTCAGAAGGTACTGAACTTAGAGAACACATTTTGCATTATTTGAGTCCTTTTAGCCTGACAGATGATCTATCTAGGAAAATGTTCAACATGCACTTGAGACAAGTGTATATTCTTTTGTTGGATGATATGTTCTACAAATTTCTATTAAGTCTAGTTGGCTCATAATGTTGTTCAAGTCTTCTGTCTCCTTGGTGATCTTCTGTCTAGTTCTATCCATCATTAAAAGTTAGTCATTAAAATCTCCAACTATAGGGACAGCAGGATGTATAAGGGTTAAGGTGCTAGATTCCTACATGGCTGACTACAGTTTGAGTCCCAGAACTGAAGGCTTGAAAATCACACTGGGTGTGTGTGTGTGTGTGTATGTGACTTAAACACAATCCCAAGAGAAGAATGAAGAAGAAGGGATTGTGGTGTGACCATCCCCCCCATAGGTGATTTTTCACTTTCCCTCTCACTGTCTTTCTGTCTCTCTCTGGCAAGTGCACATGCCCTATTGCTAAATAAATAAATAAATAAAGTCTCCAACTATTATTTTGAGTTGTATATTTCTCCCTTCATTTCTGCTAGTTTTTGTTTTTATGTAATTTGGTGCTTTGTTATTAGTAAATATGTTTATAGTTATTATATTTTTGTAATTGATTGATCTTTTTATTGTTATAAGATGTACCTCTTTTGGGCTATCAGTGGTGGAATGGTAATGCTCTGCTTAAGCAAAGCTGGATACATATGGAAGATCACAGAGTAGGTTCCCCTGCCAACCTGTGCATGACAGGCACACATGCCCATGATTCTGGCTGAGAAGGCTGCAAGAGGATCATGGTCTGTTTAAAATGCTAGTCTTTCTCTCTCTCTCTTTCTCATCTAAAAAAAATTTTTTTAGAAAGTCCCTCTTTATTGACATTTTTTGTTTTAAAGGTTATTTTATCTGATATCAGTGTAACTACTCTAGCTTTCCTATGGCTGCTGTTTGCGTGACATAGTTCCTTCCATCCTTTACTTTCAATCAATTTGGATTTTCAATCAAATATTCCTCTCTTATAGACAACATATACTATAGTAGGATCATGGTTTTATACCCAACCTGGCACTCTCTGCCTTTTTACTGGATTGTTTTTCCATTCACATTTAGTGTTATTGATATAGTTGGATTTATATCTGCCATTTGACTTTTTGTTTTCTATGAGTCTCATGTATTTTGCTCCTCTATTTCTCTTTACTGTTTTTTTAAGAGTGAATATTTCCTAATGTATTTTAATTTCATTAATGATTCTTTCCCAATACTTTCAGAAATTTATTTGTGTGTGTATGTGTGTGTGTGAAAGCAACAAAAGAAGAGCAACAAGCAGTGTATATCTTCTAAGGGCTTCCCCAATAAGATTAACAACTGACTTCTCAGCAGGTGTGTGTGTTTGTGTGTGTGTGTGTGGTTGCTCTAGGGTTTAACATATACATATTTTTAAATTTTAATTTAAAATTGTTTATAAATTTGCCATAGGGTATATGTGCTTGCGAGAGAGAGAGAGAGGGGGAGAGAGAGAGAGAGAGAGAGAGAGAGAGAGAGAGAGAGAGAGAGAGAGAGAGGGAGAGAAAGTGAGAAAGAACACTCCCAGGGAGGATGGCCGCACCAGTCCATTCTCCTCTTGATATTTGGGCATGCACACACACATGCTCAGTGTGTTTTTCAAGCCACCAGGCCTGGGACTTGAACCAATCAGTTGGCCATGTGGGATATAGCCACTTTAACCTCCACTCCACCTGGCTGGCCCAGCATATATATATAGATATATATATAGTTTAACTTATCATATTTCACTTCAGATATATACTAGCTTAATTCCAGTAATATATATAAATGTTACTTTTGTATAGCTGTATACTCTTCCTTCCTCTTTTTTTGTGGTATTATTATTAAACATATTACATCCACTGATGTTACAAACCCAATAATATGTTATTAAAAAGGTTACTCTATCATCTGTCACCACTTTCTTAGCCCATTACAGCTTTCTTCCACTCTTCTTTATGCTGTAATTTGCAGATGAATTCCACACATATATTTCTATAAGTTATAGACCAAATAATACATTATATACATTTTATTTTATACAATTGCTTTTTAAATCAATTAAGAAGGCAGAAAGTAGAAATGTATAGTGTATTTAAAATTGCATAATTACCTTTACTAGTGCTCTTTTTGTGTTCATGTGGATTTAAATTACCACCTTGGGTCACTTGGTTTCACTTCCATATTACACCCTTATTTCTTATAGGATGGGTCTCCTAAAAACAAATTCTCTTAATTTTTTGTTTATCTGGGAAAGTCTTTAACCTTTATTTTTGAAAAACAGCTTTGCTGTATAAAGGGTTTTTGGTTGATAAGGTTTTTTTTTTTTTCTTTCTTTTTTTTTTTTTTTTTTGAGAGGTTTTTGCTATAGGGCACGTGCACTCACCAGAAAGACAGAGAGAGACAGAGAGACAGAAAGCAAGAAATCACCCCCCCGGGGGGGATGGCCACACCACAATCCCTTCTCCTCCATTCTCCTCTCAGGATCTTGGGCACACATGCACATGCACCCGGCATGAGTTTAAGCCACCGGGTCCAGGACTTGAACTGCGGTCGACTACATTGGGAGTCTAGAGATATAGCCATTATGCTAACTGCTGGTCCCAAGGTTTTTTGTTATTTAGCATTTCCAATGGGCTATCCCACTGCCTCTGTACTATATAGTTTCTGCTGAGAAGTCAGTTGTTAATCTTATTGGGGAAGCCCTTAGAAGATATACACTGCTTGTTGTTCTTCTTTTGTTGCTTTCAAGATTTTCTCCTTGTCTTTTACTTTCAGCATTTTTACTATGATTTGTTTGTAGGTATCTGTGTATATTTGACCTGGAAGTTGTTGAGTTTCCTGTACATTTTCCAATAAATTTTTCAAGTTTTCTGCCATGATTTCTTTGAATTTTTTTTTCTTCTCCTTTCTTTCTCCTCTCTGTTATTGCCATTACCTGTGTTTGTTCACTTAATGGTGTTCAACATTTGAGGCTCCATTCATAATTTTTTCTATAGTCTTTCTCTGTTTTTTTTGGCATGCATAATCTCTACCAGTCTATCTTCAAGTTTGCCAATTCTTTCTTCTACCTGGTCAAAACTATGTTGAACCCTTTTATTTCAGTTATTATACTTGTCAACTCCAGAATTTCCACTTGACTCTTTTTTTTTTTTTTTTAAGAGAAAGATTTTTGCTATAGGGCGTGTGCACTTGCCAGAGAGAGAGATAGAAAGTGAGAAATCACTCCCACGAGGGATGGCCACACTGAAATCCCTTCTCATCTGTCCTCATCTAAGGATTTTGGGCACACATACATACGTGCCCAGTGTGTTTGAACCCACTGGGTCCAGTATTGAACCACAGTCGGCCATGTGGGAGTCCAGCTACGTAATCATTACCCCACGCTGATTCTTTTTTCTTAATAATAACTTATATCCCTTTTTTTGGTATCCTCTGTTTGATGTGACATTATCATAATACCTTTTTTTTTTTTTTTTGGAGAGGTTTTTGCTATAGGGCGCATGCGCTCACCAGGAAGACAGAGAGAGACAGAAAGCGAGAAATCACCCCCCACGGGGGATAGACACGCCACAATCCCTTCTCCTCCATTCTCCTCTTGGGATCTTGGGCATGCATGCACATGTGCCCAGTGTGAGTTTAAGCCACTGGGTCTGGGACTCGAACCGCGGTCGACTACATTGGAGTACAGCGACATAGCCATTGTGCTAACTGCTGGTCCCTATAATATCTTATTTTAATCATGGTTTCCTTTAGTTCTGTGAACATATTTATGATAAATCTTTCATCTGGTCAGTCTCATGGAAAATTTTTACTGTCTGCTTTTTCCTCCATGTATGGGTCATAATTTTCCTATTCCTTTACACACTTCATACATTTTTATTGGAAACTGAACATTTTAGAACACATATTGTAACAACTCTGAGTACTACTCGTCCACCATGCTTGTATTGTTACTTGCTTATTAGTAACTGGGTAGCCTATTTTAGTGACATCTACTAACTTTAACACTGTGATAATCCTCTGATGTTGCTCCTTGGAGAGGCATAGCTTGGGCCTGCCGATACCATTCTTGAATGACAGAGGCTCTACTAAGGCTCTCTAGCACTCTCTCTGACAACATTCCACTGTTAAACTTTTCTAACTGGCAGTTGGTTGCTTTGCTATGTCAATATTGTCCCAGAGCATAAACTGCTGTACAAACTAATACAACTGAATTCTGGCTCATTTGAAGGAATACTTTCTGAGGTCAGAGTTGCTATCTGTTCTGACCCTAGAAAGAATCCTCCTAGCTGTTTTATTCCTTATTCTCTCATAAAAGCTAGTAGATAAGAGGGAGATAAAACGCCCTTAACAGGATCTTGTCACACTATGATCTCCTTTCCCCAGTCATCCTGCCCATCTAGATGGTGGGTGTCCACAGATTCAGCCAGCATGTTTTTAGGCCTACCTGGGAATCCAGATCTGTGATCGGCATATGATTTCTAGCATTGCAGTCTGGGGCACTATGGACTGTGTCATTAGGCTGGGCCTCCATTATTCTTTTTTTTTTTTTTTTTTCAGAGAGGTTTTTGCTATAGGGTGGGTGTGCTTGGCAGAAAGACATAGAGAGACAGAGAGACAGAAAGAGAGAAATTACCCACAAGGAGGAATGGCCATACCGCAGTCCCTTCTCCATTCTTCTCTCCGGATCTTGGGCATGCAGGTACATGCACCTGGCATGAGTTCAAGCCACTGGGTCCAGGACTCGAACTGCATTCAACTACATGGGAGTCCAATGATGTAACCATTATGCCATCTGCTGGTCCCATGGCCTGCATTATTCTTTAAAGCACTTTTAGGTTTCAACTTCTCCATGTTCTATTATAAATTAGGCCAGTTTTCAATAGACTAGGAGCCATTTGTTTTATAGCCTGCTTCTCCCTTGGGCAAAATCTCTAGAGAGGGGACTCTGGAGCTGGGGTGGGGACAAGTGCAAGCTACTTCTTAGTGACACTCTTGGGAGCCATTGGAGAAGGGGAGCAGTAGCTGAAGGTCTTCTCAGCTTGTGTCTTTTGGCAGAGAACTTGCTTTACAAGTAGGGGGAAGGGCTGGCTGGGCCTCAGCCACCTCTCATCCAGCAACAGGCAACTGACTGACTTAGCCTTTGGCAATGGGGAAGGATGGGAAAGAAAGCCCTGTGTCATCATGGGCTGTAGGAGTATGTGGTGGTGTCTGTGCCTTCCTGAGCTGTGATGGGGAGGGAAGGAGCAGCCTTGGTTCAGGTACCAAAGACTCACCTTTCTTACCTAATTGTTGCTGACTTTCTTGAATAGATTTATTTGCTCTTCAATCTTAGGACGATTCCAGAAGGCTCAATTGGCTGTCTTAAAAAAAAATTTCACCAGTTACCCCAGGCTCTCTTGCTGGTCACTGAAGTTCTCATTGTCCTGCCCAAAGTGATCATAATTGTTCCTATGTTTATAGTTTACTTTTCTGATACAGATACTGCATCATTATTAATTTTTATATGTGTGTATGCGCATGTGTATGCCTGTACGCACATACTCATACACACACACATACACACACACACACACATACATGAACAAATATATAACTGTACCCAGGTAATTACTTATAATTATAAACTATATGTTAGTGGTTAACATGTAATAGGTCAGGGAATCTTCCATCTCTCTTAATGCTATCAGAAATAGAGCCTATAAGCTTTATAGGGACAGAACCTCCCATGGTAGGGGAAATTAAATCTCACTGCACCATCCTTTGTCCTGAGAACACTGTCCCCCACACACATACCTTGAATTGGAGGCATTACTTCCAGCTGGTATCTCGACTGTCATCTTAGGAGTCATGGCTCCCTTTTATACCAGAGCTCAAACAGGGATGTTCTGTCCTGCCCCGCAGCATGGCTAAGACCAGGATATCTGACTCAAATATGCTGAACTCCCAGGAAGATCTACATGAGGAGCTGACTTGGTAGGAGCCTGGTGCTTGGCTGATGGGCTGATATGGAGGCCTTCAGAGGCAGATCCACCCAGGCCGTTGCCATCCAGATGTACCACCACTGCGTCCTCTGCTCAGGGACAAAGCTCTAATCTCAGAGTCCTGACCTAAGAGTAAGAATTCTCCATTTCCAGCCTGGCTTGCCTTATGCCTGGCTGCAGACCTAACTCATTCCTCCACAACTGTTCACCTGTTGCAGGGATGCATACCCTGGGGACACGGCAGTGGGTAAGGTGCCATGCCCTCAGGACATGCTTGGTCTGTGGGGAAACAAGACACGGGGTAAACCAGGAGCTGCTAATAGATGGTAATGAGTGCTGGGAAGGACTACATGAAGTCTCACTGAGGAGGAACATTTACTGAGATCTGAAGGCCAAGATCAAGCCAACACCAGCAAGCAGAGAGGGCATTCAGGTGAAAGGAACAGTATGTGCAAAGAGACTGAGTTACGAGGGAGACACAGCAAGGTGGTTACTGTGGCTTTGTGCTGGAGTGCAGACAGCAAGAAACAGGCAGGTGATAGGAGGTGGAGAAACTGGTCTGTCAGAACACACAGGGTCTTGCTAAGTATGACAGGACTGACGCAGGAGCCTAGCATGATATGATTTATATTTAGAGCTCTCTCATTGGTCTGTGGATGAAACTCAAGCACGGTATGGTAGTGGGAGCAGTAGTGGAAGAGAGAGAAATGGACAGCTTTGGCATTTATTTTGGGGACAGAACTCACAGGACTTGCTGATAGATTGGGTGGGTGACTCAGGCCAGCCATCGTGTCCCTTCCTGAGGAGTTGCGCCCACCCCAAGAGCTTAGCATGCCGGCCCCATAGGGCAGCTGTAGAAGAACACAGGCTGAGGGGTGTGCAATGGGGAAAGGAGGGGTGTTAATGGAACAAGGGCAGAAGTGCGCACTGACAGGAAAGACACAGAACCCCAGACAAGTAATGTAAACTGAGGAATGGGGAGGGGCCTTCAAGGGTTACATTTGGCTGTACCCATTGATCCCCAACAAACTGGTATTACCTGATGCACATACAGAGCTAGGCACTTTCAGGCAGGTGTGAACAATTCATCCGACAGATGAGACACCACAGGGCCAGCAGAGAGGAAATACTATCTACCAAGATGCAGGGTTCCTCAGGATACAGAGCACACCTAACTTAGGCATGTGCTACAGAAAATGGACCCCCAAATAGAGGGATGGAGAGGATGCCCACCTTCCCAAGGACTTGGGGGATAGGGGTGTGTGGGAAGAAAGGTAGTCAGTTGCCCTGATCAGCCACTTTCAAGACTTGTCCTCATCCATCTCAGACTCCGAAGTGAGACCAAGTCGCCCCGTTTTTCACCTCCTAGTCTCTGTATTTCATACATGGTTATGATGTCTTGATTATCACTCTTGTATGGAGCTGTGGCGGTATCTCACCATCTGGGCACTTTCCAAGACCCTGAAGAAGGCTCACAAATGTCTGGGAGGGGCAGGGGAAACGACTGGACCATCCCACACTCCCCAAAAGGAAATAAGGGGGAAAAACAATAATCTGTAATCTCTGACTCTTCTTCATGCGCTTGTGGCCCTGTTTTCGTTTGTGCCGGTCACTGGACTTTCCCACTTACTGTCTAAAATATTTTGCCGTGAACTGGAAGTACTTTGTAGTACTTTAATCCTCGTAGAGCATCTGCCGGCCCACGCGCCCTGGGCCTAGCGAGCTCTTCCACGGAAGAGTCTCAGGTGCCCGGTGGTCCCAGCCCACCATGCGCGCAGCAGTGTCCGGAGGGGCGTGTCCCGGCTGGGCGCGCTTCCCTGGCCCAGCGTGCACAGCTGCCTGCTAGGGTCTCTGGTCTGGGCTGAGCGCGGCCACTCGCTTGCGTCCTCGCCCCAGATGGGACCGATGAACAGCCCTCACTCTGAGCTGCAATCCTTGCGGAGGAAAAGCAAGCGCCCGCTAGTTCTACTCACCACCTGCTTGCGGGGTGCCTGCAGGTCTCCCGTTGAGGATGACTCTGTCGTAATACACGCATGCAAATGCTGGCGTTAGTGGCGGCAGCGTGGCTCTGCGGACACCAAGGGCGGCCCGGGGCCCCCGCACGCCGCGCCCGCGCCTGCCGCCGCCGCCGCCCCAGGTCTGCGTGCGCGCGTGCGTGAGAGCGTACCGACCGGGCCCGCGACCCGCGCGCCAGGGTCGCCGCCGCGGCTCAGCGCCCGCCGGGCCGGCCGGGAGCGGATGCGCCTCGCCCTGCCCGGTGGGCGCCTGGCCTCGCCCCTAGCCCCGCGTGCTCGCCCCTGCAGAGGGTCCCCGCCACCACGCTGCAGAGCCCAAGCGGGCGACGGCCGGCCGGGAGCCTCCTTAGCGGAGCCCCATGATGTCAGCCGGTCCGGAGCAGCGGCCGCGCGGCGGCGAGGAAAGGGCCGAAAACACCGCGCGGCCACCAGCACGCCCCTCGCCTTCCGACGGCGGCGCCGACCCCGGCCCGGTTTCGCGTGTCCCCTCCCCCGGCAGCCCAGCCACCGTGCCGCCGCCCCCGGCACAACCGCCTGCGAGCCTGTGGCTGGAGCTGGGGCCCGCCTGCATGAAGGCGCAGCAATGCTCCAGCGAGTCGAGCGGGCAGACGAGTGGCGACCTCGGCACTAGCAGCAGCAGCAGCGCCGGACTGTCCCCGGGTTCCGACTCCGACAGCAGCGGTGTGGTGTGCGGCGGCCGCGGCGGCAGTGGGGGCATGCGCGGCGCCCTGTCCCGCGCCTGGAGCCTGGAGAGCCTGCGCTCGGCCACCGCCGGTAAGGGCGCTGCCGCCCGCCGCGCCCTGCGCGCCCGCCGTCTGCCCTCTTGTGCTCCTTAGCCTCTCCTTTCTCTCCTTCTCTTCCTGACCCGTTCCTGCCTTTTCCTCCCTCACTTTTTATTTCCCGTTTCCATCTCTTGGTCCCTTCCTTCCATTGCTCCGCCCTTCTAATTCCTTTCCTTTTTCCTGATTTTCTTCTGAGTTTCTCCCACCTGCCCCTTCTTTGACCCGCTTGTGGAGGTGGGACACCTGTTACTGCTGGGACCCTGTCGGGGCCGAGTAACAGGGCGCGTCGTCAACTGGGAAACAGTGCTTAAGGTGAGACTAGAATTTGGCCCCCAGATGCGCTGTTTCCCTTCCCCAGGCTGTTCCTGACCAACGTCACGTGATTGAGTTCCGAACAGCAAGCAGGTCTTCGACCTGAGTAAAGCAGGGGAGATGGGACAGGCCGTGCTGGCCCCAGGATGGAGCGTATCGCGCCCCCTGGCTGTGAGTGTGCTTAGTACTGGCTCAAGACCGAGACTCACGCAGAGGAGGGGGCTTGTCCTGGTCCTCTACAACAGAAGCGTGTTTCCCAGAGATGGGGTTGTTCTGGTGTCTCTTGGGGCCGATTCCCCTTGTAGTGCTCCTCTGTCTTCCTCGCAGTGGTACTGACGGAGAAAAAGACGTTGGCCCTAGAATTTGCCCAGCGAGGCAGTCCAGAGTGGTTAGTGAATGGCAGCCACCTGCCCTAGGCTAGTTGCTGCTCTGGACTCTGTTTCTGTCCTTGTAAATACTCTCCAAGTGTCTTGAGCTTCCGCAGCGGTGCTGGGAAGGAAGGCAGATCGATTGTGCCCAGAGTGGAGGAGGTAATGCACCCATATCCTTCTGCCTGTGCTGGAGGGAAGCTGCAGCACGACACAGAGGTCAGGTGGAACTCTGAGTGTGCCAGGGTCCCAGAGCAATGCCAGGGAGGAGCAGAGGTCTGCAGGCAGCAAGGTCATGCCTCTGCAGGATGGCACAAGGTGGTGGGGAGGAGAGCAGAAGCTGGGCTGCAGCCAGACTGTGCAGCACCTGGAGTGGGCTTCGCTCTTCAGAGGGTCTGGGAAGGAAAGTGGAAGACACCCAGACCTGGCATTGACCACTATGTGACCATCTGCCCCCTCCCAAAACAAGCACATGAAATCTAAAAACATTGAATAATCCAGCTGTGGGTGTCTCCTCTAACTAGAACTCTTTCATTGTTCAGAGCTTCAACGTCCTCACATCCCCCTTCTCTTCAGTCTATCATGGGGTGCTTAGATAGAGCCCATTTTGAGAAAGTTTAACCAAGATATGCCCCAAGAACTTCAGCAAAGTGCAAGGGCCCTCCCTTGCTCTTGCCCATATGGCCTTTCTTCCACTCTGGATTGTAAGGTCCACTTGCTGCCCCTTGCCAACTCAAGCCCAGCCCAGTAGGACTTGAGAAATGGCCACCATTACCCACCCTCTGAACTCCCCCTTGTCCCAGAGTTTGCAGTGAGATAGGGGTTGATGGCAGAGACCCGGGTTTATTAGTACCCTGAGATCCAGGGGTTCTCCAGCCCAGCCTGGGGGCACTGAGGCAGCCTGGATGAATTTCAGAGATAACAATGATACTTGCGTGAAGGTCTGGAGTGCGTGTGTGGTTGAGGCAAGGGAAGGGGTTGGGGGAACGAGATAAGTAAGAGCTGAGGCACAGAAGGCTGTTTTCTGAGTAGTTCAGAGCTGCCCCCAGGGACAGGGCAGGGTTTAAGGCAACATGTTAAAGAGTGGTGGGAGACCCCGAAGCAAATGCCATGCCCCATAGAGCGCTGGGGTGGAGGGGATTCAGGCAGCCTATAGTGCTATGGGAGTGCTGGTCATAGCCAGCCACAGAGGCACTGAAGAAAGCCTTTTAAATCCCCTCTTCTCTCAGCCCCTTCTCCTATCCTTAACCCCCTCACCTGCCTTGTTTGGCAGAATGTGCATCAGCAGTGATCAGTATTAGATGTGTGGAACGATGCTGTGTGTGCCGCAGAGCCTTGGGAGCTGTGAGGTTGTCCATCATTCTCAGCTGGATTCCTGAACAGAATTCGCCCTGATGCCCTGAGACATCCACAATATGCAGTGACTCCTCTCTGTTCTCCCACAGTAGTACTAGCTACTTGCCATCCTCAAGAGGGAATGAGAAACAGGCACTCAGATCCTTCTCTCCGAATTCGTAGTTCAGATGAAGAAGTCTGGTTGGAAAAGGCTGCCATAGGGGAATACTTGAAAGGAAAAGGAAAGGGAAGTTACATTTTTTTGAGCACCTTTATTATGCCAGCAAAATACTACCTGCTAACTTAGATGTGAAAACAGGCTCAGAGACATGCGATGACTTATCCAAAGTTACCCAGAATGGGCAACAGAGCGTCAGGCCTGGAAGTGTAACTGGATGGGGGCCTTTTGCCTCCCTGACATGGAGCCAGGCCTAGTGAGCAGAGGCGGTGCCTGGCTAAATTGCCGTGTCAAAATAGCGCTCTGGCTATGCACACACTCACTGTTCTTGTCGTTGCTATTCAGCAGTTGGCTTTTTTCTTGATACCAGCTTTTCTGTTTGCAAACAAAAATTTGTGATCAAACATGTGACTTCTTTCTTAATCAGCTCTAAAATTCCATGATTCAAATCAGAGCAATGATTTGGGATGGGTTCCTCTCAGTGAGTTGGCATATGTTACATATTGTATTTCTTTGACTCCCTTATGGCTTTAAAACAAAGCACATGTGCGTTAAATTGAACTGTGTTAGCAAAGCTTAGTTATTGTGTGATTTTCTTGGTGGGGCCTGTTACTAAACATTTTCAGAGTTCTTAGCAGAATAAGATAGGCCTGCACAGGGGCCTGGGGTTACAACTTACTCAGAAGGAGGAGCACCAGGCTGGGAATGAGGCAGGAGCAAGAGGCTCTCCTTGCTTCCAAATGACTTCTTGAATTTTAAATATCCAGTGTTGACATTTCCCACTGAAATGTCATACCTCCCGCTGTGGAGAAGACTTCCCTTCAAGGCAGAATCTGAAAATGAAATGTAGTTGACGGGTTGACTTGCCATGGCCCTTCCTTCTTCCACACTGTTCTCGTTTTCCCCCCAAGCATCCAGAGCCTCCAAGCCCTGAGCCATGCTACCACACTGCTGTTACTCAGCTAAGGCTTTTTACATTCCTGTCATGGATATGTCATCTGACAAGCTTAGTTCTCAGCCCAGGCTCTTGGACTGATAGTTTTTACTACCTGTGCATTTGTATGGTCTGTGTCACGGGATTTCATCTTGATGGGGAACCCATGCTACCTCCACATTCTTCTGCAGACCCCTGGGGCACATTTCTGGCTTATGAGTGGGTGAGGCTTCTCTTGCACTCAGGCATTTATTTAATACTTATTAAGTGCCAGGCACAGTACCAGGCACTAGAGATGGTAGGTGAATCACACCAGTTTCTTGCCCTTAAATAGCACAGAGAGAGGCAGACAGTGACAATCCATTTGTAAACACAGCAAGATGATGTATCAGGGCTGCCCAAGACGCCCTCAGCCAATGATTTGCTAAACGGACTCACAGAGCTCAAAAATGCTACTGTCCTTGTTGGTTCTGATTTATAAAGTGAAAAGACACAGACTAAAATCAACAAAGGCAAAAGGCACGTAGTACAGAGTCCAGGAGACATCAGCCACAAGCTTCCAGGTGTCCCCTTCCATGGAATCAAACAGACTGTGTTTAATTCAAACGGGACATGTAAGAAGTATCACCAGAGAAGTTCTTTAAGCCTCAGTGTCCCGCATTTTTCCTAGATTTAGTTATTTAGACATGCGGCACCCACAAAACTGACCTTGATTGCTCAGTCTCCAGCCCTCCAGAGGCCAGAGTGATACCAAATAGCTCAGGCCCCCACCATAGACTACTACTTAGCATGTCCCAAGGCCATAAACTACTGACCAGCATGTCCCAAGGCAAAGACATGCTTGTCAGGCAATATATTCCAAGGGATTAGAAGTTATCCTCTAGGAGCTAATAAAGAGCCGGACCTTTGAAATGTGCAGTCTGAACATCCCCAAGACTACTGTGTAGATGCGGTTGCCACTAGGGGGGGTCAGGGATGGGGAGGAAATGGTCCAGAGAAACTCTTCATAAGGAGATGTTACCTGAGGCCAAACACCTGCTAGTTAGATGTGGTACGGAGGGGAAGGAGCTTTCAGGAGGGGGAGCTACCATCAGCAGATGCCAGAGGATGAAGGACAGGAGCCTGTATTCCTGGGCATCTCTTCTAGGTATTGTGCTGTGTGCTTTTGTTTGCAGAAGTGGCAAATGCTATGGAGCAATGAGCATAGCAAGAATTGGGCTTCAGATAGGAAGGGCAGGCTGCAGCTCCCTGTGTAGAATTCTGGACTAACCATGGTGCTCAGAGCTGTGGAAGGTTTGCACCAGTAAGTTGATATGGCTACATGGCTTGCTGGATTGCCTACCTGCTTGCTTACTGGCTTTTTCCTTTTTCTTCCTTTCTTTCTTAGTTTATATACAGCAATTTAAAGAAAGATTATATACAGTAAAAGGTACACTATTTGGTGTACAGTGTTAAGAGTTTCGACAATATATGCAGTCATGTAACCACCACCACATGCAAACTGCAGGAGAGACATCACTGAAGAGAATGAGTGTCTCACATTGTATTCAACTCCTCCACCTACCTGCAGTGCCTCACTAATCTGTCCTCCATTCCTATGTATTTTCCGATTTCAAAAAGTCGTTTAAGTGGAATCATATCACATGTTGCCTTTGGAGTCTGGCTTTGTTCACTTAGCATAATGCATTTGAGGCTCATCCATGTTATTATGTGTTTCAGTCATTTTATTTTTTCCTTTAATTGCTGAGTAGCATTTCATTGAATGGATGTATTTATTTATCTCTCCACTAGTTCAAGGATATTTGTGTTGTTTCCAGTTTTTGGCTATAACAAATAAAGCTGTTGAGAACATTAGTGTATGAGTCTTTATATGGACATAAGTTTTTATTTCTCTGGGTTAAATACGTAGAAATGCATTGTTGGGTCATATGGTAAGTGTATATTTAACTATATAAGAGATGCCAAATTCCTTTCAATCATCAATAACATCTTACAGTTCCACTGATCTGCATTTTCACCAACAGTTAGTATTACCAGTTTTTAAAAAGTCATTCTGTTAGGTGTGTAATATTTAATTTGGTTTTGATAGGCATTTCTGCAAGGAACACAGATTCTTATCGAATCTTTGCAAATAATTATATTGCCCTGAAAATAAGAATCCTCCGAAATAACTACTGATGTTGAACATCTTTTCATGCATATATTTGCCATCTCTCTCTCTCTCTTCCTATATATATATATATATATACATATATATATATATATATATACACATACACACACATAATCTGTTGGAACGCCTCAATCTGCAGAGTTCTTACTGGACTATTTGTTTTCTTATTGTTGTATTTGGAAGCTTTTTAAAAAAAATATATTCAGAGTGCAGGTTTTTTGTTAGTTATGTGCTTTGTAGTATTTTTTCCAGTCTCTGAGTCATATTTTAATTCTCTGATAGTATCTTCTGCAAAAAAAAAAAAGTATAATTTTGATAGAATCCAGTTTATCATTTTTCTTTCATGGTCATACATTTTTTTAAAATTTTATTTCAAGTTCTTTTATACATTTAATCACATTATTTAGCTTGCAAAGTGAATATTCCAACATGTGTGCATTTCTTCCCAGTCCAGTTGATAATACTATAAAGTTATCTTCAACAGATAATACCCCCTTTCTTTGTCCCATTAATGCGATGCCTCTTTATTTTTCTCCTTAACGTCCTTCAGAAAGATGAATCTTGGGACCAGCAGTTAGCGTAATGGCTATGTCGCTGGACTCCCACGTAGTCGACCGCGGTTCGAGTCCCGGACCCGGCGGCTTAAACTCACGCCGGACGCGTGTGCGTGCGTGCCCAAGATCCCGAGAGGAGAATGGAGGAGAAGGGATTGCGGCGTGGCCATCCCCCCTGGGGGGTGATTTCCTGCTTTCTATCTCTCTGTCTCTCTCTGTCTGTCTGGCGAGCGCACGCACCCTATAGCAAAAACCTCTCCAAAAAAAAAAGAAAAAAAAAAAAAAAAAAGAAAGATGAATCTGAACCCTACCTTTCACCATTAACAAAAATCAATTCATGGTCATACTTTTGGTGTGGTATGTAGGAACCTTTTACCTCACCCGAAGCCATGGAGAATTTATCCTGTGTTTTCTTCTAGAACGATTCATAGTTTTATATTTTATACTTAGATCCATAACCTATTGTGAGTTAATTTTTATAAGATTTGGGAAAAGTGTCAAGGTTCAGTTTTTGGGCACGTTCAGTTGTTGCAGCACATTTGTTAAAAAGACTCCTTCCCCCATTGGTTGCCTTTGTACCACTGCCAAAAAACAGTGGTTGGAAGGGTCTATTTCTGGACACTCTTTTCTGTTACATACTGTAGCTTTAAGTCAGATATGTGAGACCTCTGATTTTGTTCCTTTTTCTTTTTGAGTTTACTTTTTTTTTTTTTTTCCTGTGAGAGAGGGAGGAAGGGAGATACCCCCAACAGGATTTGAAGCAGTCCACCCCCAGCTTCAACCCTCCCTGAAGCCCTGATCACAGGTATGCACAAGGAAGCCTAAGGATGTTTTCAGGACCTTTCCATGTGAACCCAACTGTATCACTGCTGTGCTGCCATCTGTCCTCTGTTTTTTAATTTTTTTTAGTTATTTTATTTTTTGCTTTTCTATATACATTTTAGAATCAGCTTGTTGATATCTATAAAATATTCTCTTGTAGTTTTGTTAAGAATCATGTTGTGTCTGTAGATCAACCTTGGGAGAATTGAAATCTTAACAGTATGTAGTTTTCTGATTTATAAACAGAACACAAGCCAAGAACTCCACACCAGATCTCACCTGCAATGCCTATCAATTTTGGTGAATTCCCCTCTTCTTTAGGATATTTCCAAAATATCCTGAAGTTCTTGGGTCTTCCATCAAGTGACTTTCCTTACTAATCTCTGAGGCTGGGAACTCTATAAGCCAGGTACTAGGCTAGTTTTTCCAACAGGGCTTTGTAAGCATTGGCTCCAGAAAGTCAGTCTAGCCCTGTAAAGTACCTGATTGTATTTAATTAAATGAGCATCATTTTCAAATATGACATCCAGGCAAGGCCTTGGTTGCAAAACAAGTGTTTCCAGCAGATGTCCTTTTTAGTAAGGGGGACTACTTCTTATTGAACCTCTACAAATAATTTCTTGCCCTGAAAATAAGAATACTCAAGAGTTTTCAAATTTTGGAGGGATCAAGCAGGGAGAGTAATATATCATTTACAAATGTTTCATTTTGGCTTATGAATACATAATCAGCAAAATGACTATGAGTTAAAGATAACATAAAAATATGACACTTCATATTTGTCCCAAATAAAGACCACAGTCATCCTTCACAAATGTACCTGGCATGGGAACCAGCGTTAGCGTAATGGCTATGTCGCTGGACTCCCACGTAGTTGACCGCGGTTTGCGTCCCGGACCCTGTGGCTTAAAACTCACGCCGGGCGCGTGTGCGTGCGTGCCCAAGATCTCGAGAGGAGAATGGAGGAGAAGGGATTGCGGCGTGACCATCCCCCCTGGGGGGTGATTTCTCACTTTCTGTCTCTATGTCTCTCTCTCTCTCTGTCTGGAGAGCGCACGCACCCTATAGTGAAAACCTCTCCAAAAAAATAAATAAATAAATAAAGTACCTGGCATGGTCCTTCTCATGGGTATCTAAGAAGTCTTCTTAGTTGAAGACAAAGACTCAGGCTGGTAGCTGAAGCAGAACTAAACAACAACGACAACAAATTTGTAAGCTATCTTTAAAAGACTTAAAATGAGGGACCAGCAGTTAGCGTAATGGCTATGTCGCTGGACTCCCACATAGTCGACCGCGGTTCGAGTCCCGGACCCGGCGGCTTAAACTCACGCCGGGCGCGTGTGCGTGCGTGCCCAAGATCCCAAGAGGAGAATGGAGGAGAAGGGATTGTGGCGTGGCCATCCCCCCTGGGGGGTGATTTCCTGCTTTCTATCTCTCTGTGTCTCTCTGTCTGTCTGGCGAGCGCACGCGCCCTATAGCAAAAACCTCTCCAAAAAAATAAAAATAAAAATAAAAAAATAATAAAAAAAAAAAAAAATGAGGGGCCAGCAGGTGGCATAGTGGTTAAGGCACCGTATTTCCACCTGAACAACTGCAGTTCAAGTCCCAGATCTGGCAGCTTGAAACTCATGCCAAGCATGTGTTATGTGTGCCTACAATCCTGAGAGGAGAATGGAGGATAAGGAGTGGCTATTCCCACCAGGGGATGATTATTTCTCGCTTTCTGTCTCTGTTTCTCAGGGGGCGCATGCACCCTATAGCAAAATCTCTCTTTCTAAAAAATAAATAAATAAATAAATAATAATAATAGACTTAAAATGATTGTGATTAACTTATTACTGGTAATTTTAAAAAGTGAAAGATCTGATGAGAAGCTCATAACAAGAATAATACAGCTAACAAGGAAATTTGTTGTTTCTGCAGTATGCAAAACAAGGTAATAAAGTCAGTCAAAAAATTTTAGACAACATAATTATAAACCTGATGACTGACCCCCATTTTCAAAGAAGACAGTTAACATTACATCTGTTTTATAAAAACGGGTAAATATAATATTTACAGAGTAGAAAATTTTCTATATATTCTGACAAAATTATATGATGAATATACGGAACATACGTTTACATTATACCAAGATTCTGTGAGGAATGTATCAAGGCCCAAACACAGTGGCACAGGTGGCATCTCCCTGTTGTGATGAAGGGCCACATAGAAGACCAAGGATTTGGATCCTAGGTTTACCTGAGCACACCAGACCCAATGCACATGACCCTAACTGGTTGGAAGGCTGGGGGCAGTATGGAATCCCAGTGTGATGAGACTCTGTCAGGGGTACCTATCAATCTTTCTCTCCCTCAAAATACAGAATATATTGAGAATATGTGAGCCAGCCCTGAGGAAAAGGTCAACCAGGATTCAAGCTCTGGCCCTGTCAGCTTGAAAAACGCTGGGTATGTGTGCTCATGCTCAGGATCCTGACAGGGTGGATAATTAGAGGAAAAAGGATTAGAGCATGACCAGTCCCATTGGGGCAAAATACCTACAAAGAGATTCAGAAAGTGTGGAGCAAGGCCTGTACATCTGCATATTAACAAAGCTATGTAAGTAAGTGATGTGAAAACCATTGGCCTATGAGAAGCTAGATTCAAAGAAGTCAAATTACAATGAAGGTAACATTAAAATAAAAAATAACTGAAAACGAGGACCAATCGCACTGTACTACTGTATGACATCAGGCAAAGCAGCGCCAGGCCTCTGAGCAGTAGAACATTACCATAAACAAAGGCCAGTCTGTTGGCCTGGTGGTTAAGGGAGTCAGATCCTACATGGCCAACTGTGTGATTTAAATCCTGGCCCCAGCAGACATTCTGGGTCTGTGTGTGTGCTTGCTCCAAACCCTAACAGAATGGAGAAATGGAGGGGAAGGGATGGTGATATGACTGTGCCCCATTAGGGGCACTTTCTTCCCCTTCCTCTCTGTCTCTCTCTGGTGAGTGTACATGCCTTCTGGTCATTTAAAAAGAAAAAAAAAAAAAAAAGAAGAAGAAATTGTGGAAGTAAGGACGCTGGCAAATCTCCAGGATGTTCCTTCATAGCATACAATTTCCAAAACATTATATTGACATTTTTGCCTGTACACATTCAACCCAAGAAAGATTTAACATCTTTTCTAACTTGACACTTACTCCGATTCAACCCATGAGTAGTAACTTATCAAGTCAACCTAAATGTTTCTACCACTCGTCTTTTTAAAAGGTATAAGAATAAGTGCTTTATGATTTTCCATGGGCTTTCTGGGAAATCTCAAAGACAGTATTAGGTCCAAAAGTTATCATTTATTATTTGAATTTTGGAAAGGCAAAATGTCAGTTTTCAGGAGATTTGAACACAAAGTAAGATAGGATCATGGGTTACTGAGCACATATTTGGCTATCTAGTAAATCAAAGCTACATACTGTATTTTTTGTTTGTTTGTTTGGAGAGATTTTTGCTATAGGGCAGATCCACTTGCCGGAAAGACAAAGAGAAACAGAGAGACAGAAAGCAAGAAATCACATCCCAGGGGGGATGGTCATGCCACGATCCCTTCTCCTCCTTTCTCCTCTCAGGATCTTGGGCACGCATGCACCTGTGCCCAGTGCGAGTTTAAGTCACCAGGTCTAGGACTCAAACCACGATCGGCTACATGAGAGTCCAGCAACATAGCCATTACTCCAACTTCTGCCCCACATACTGTATTTTTAAATATATATGATTGTGAAGAAGGTGAGCTTGCTCCAGCAGCACAGGGCTAAGATAAAATTCAGTGTTGCCAGAACTGTTCTCCTCTCTTCTGCTTTCAAGAAAAGATTGTGTAGACTTGAGGTTGTATTTCCCAGATTTCTTGGTAGGATTCACAAGGGAAACCATCTGGGCTTAGAGGACTTTGATATTTTTATTGGAGGTTTTTTATTGTGAATTTAGTTACTTTATACATCTAGGATTAGGCCAGCCCCTTAGCATAGTAGTTAAGGGAGCTGGATCTCACATGGCCAGCTGAAATTCAAATCGCAGCCCTGGCAGCTTGAAAAACATGCTGGATGTGTGTGCATGTGCACCCCAAATCCTAACAGGATGGAGGAGAAGGGATTGTGACCATGCCCCATGCTTTCTCTCTCTCTCCTCTCTCTGTCTCTGGTGAGTGCATGCACCCTCTGTCAAAATAAATGACTATAAGTAGGATTATTTAGGTTATAGACCATTGACGGTTGTGTGTTTCACAGAATTGATTCATTTCATCTAAGTCGTCAAATTTATGGACTGAGTATTCCCTTATTATGTTTTTAAGATATTTAGTATCTGTTTTCTTTTATATTGTTACCAATAATTAGTGTCTTTTTTTTTCTTTTTAAGTCAGTCTGACTAGAGATTTATTTTATTGACTTCACAAAGAACCAACTTTTGGTTTCATTGATTTTTTTTTTCCTATTGCTTTTCTTTATTTTTTTTTTAAACTTCATTGATTTCTTTTGTTATTTCCTGTATTCTGCTTTCTTTGGGTTTATTTTGCTATTCTTTTAGTTTTCTTTTTTTGTTGTTGAGGTTTTTGTATTAGGGCACATGCCCTTGCTAGAGAGAAAGAGAAACAGAGACTGAGAGGGAAAGTGAGAAATCACCACCTCCCCCCACCAGCGGGGATGGCCAAGCCACAGTCACTTCTCTTCCATTCTTCTCTTGGGATCTTGGGCACACATGCGCTCAGTGTGTTTCAAGCCACCGAGTCTGGGACTTGAACCATGGTCGACCATGTGGGAGTCCAGCAATGTAACCACTATGCCACCTGCTGGTCCCTCTTCTGGTTTCTTTTTTTTTTTTTTTTTTTTTTTCTTTTTTTGGAGAGGTTTATGCTATAGGGCGCATGCGCTTGCCAGACAGACAGAGAGAGACAGAGAGATAGAAAGCAGGAAATCACCCCCCAGGGGGGATGGCCACGCCGCAATCCCTTCTCCTCCATTCTCCTCTCGGGATCTTGGGCACACACGCACACGCGCCCGGCGTGAGTTTAAGCCGCCGGGTCCGGGACTCGAACCGCGGTCGACTACGTGGGAGTCCAGCGACATAGCCATTACGCTAACTGCTGGTCCCAACTCTTCTGGTTTCTTAAGGTGTAAATGTAGACACATGGTTTGAGATCTTTCTTCTTTTCTAACAGAAGCACTGAAAGCTATACATGTTCCTCTATGCACTGTTTTAGTAACATCTCACAAATTCTGGTATGTTGCATTTTAGCTTTCAATTAATTAAAATTCTTTTTATTCAAAAATTCAAATTAAAATTCTTTCCCAATTTCCCTTTGCCTCCTCTTTCAGTTTACTTATTTTTTCCATGAGCAAAAGAGAGAGACGACACCCCTAATAGGGTTTTGATCTCATGATCTACCCCAGCCTAAATCAGCTGTGGATCATGGGTGCACATGCCCAGTAAACTCAAGGAGGTATCCAGATGCAAGCCCAGAACCTTCCTGTGTGGGTCAGCCTTGCAAAGTATCTTATTTTACTGCCATGCCACCACTTGGCTTCAGCCCTTCTCTTTTATCCATAGATTATTTTAAAGTATGTTTTTTAACTTCCAAATATTGGGAATTTCCTCCAAATATCTCTCATTGATTTCTAGTTTTATTTTATTATGGTTGGGAACATGTTTTAGTGCCTTAAAATTTTTTAAGCTTCATTTCGTGATCCAGAATATGGTCTGTCTTGGTTAATGATGGATGCAAATTCCATTTTAAAAGGTTGTTGTCATTTCTATATAAGGAGACCAATTAGAAGTCCACCGAGTACTGAGCTGTGCTGGAAAGAGTGGAGCTGCCAGGTGGTGAAGTAATCTATTAAGACAACATGCCAACATGAAATAACGATGACACTTTCTGTCACTAGCTGCGACAGTGTGAGCAGGAGGAAGAAGCACCCCCTCCCGAAATATTCCATTTTGAGTTTGCCCTGTGGAACAGTGCCAGTCTGGGGGCAGACACATCAGCACAGTTTGGGGAATGCCTCACTGCTGACGGCTGGAAACAAAAGACTCCTGCCATTTTATGGCCCTAGGGCCATGGGAGTGGAGAAAGGGAAGAGGTAGAAGTGAGAAAGCACTGGGTGCTGAGGCAGAGTGGGGAAAGTGTCCTCAAGGCCCTGCCTTCTCCTGTATGAGAAAGTCTGAGCAGGCTCAAAGGAAGGCCAAGATAGAGGCCTGTGTGTGGAGGTACTTGAGGTAGTACTGCAGAGCTGGGTTAGGGGACCTGAGTCCTTGGCTCTATCCCCTTCAGGGCCTGCAGTGCACTGGCCATGTTTAGATCGGGTGTACGGAGGGTACTTTCCCCACGACACTTGCCAGAAAGGTCTTTGTAAATTGCCTGTGGTCAGGCCTGCAAACCCTGACCCTGGGTCATTAGCCAGGAGCTGGGCTCTTCTGTCTCTTGTGGTTATCGAAGTAAGATATGACGGTGGCCATGAACTAAAATGCTAATGGTGGGGAGAGGGAAGTAGACAGACTTGAGAGGTGTTAAGAGGGAGGTGTTGCCGGGCTTGGGAATAGATTAGGGTCATAGGTCGAGTTTCCTCCTGGACAGCATTTAGAGTGCAGGTGTTTAGGAAGGAGTGTCTTTGGGGATCACTAGTGTCTGAGAGAGGGAGGGGAAGGGGGCTGCTGTGGGCAGAGGGAGACTGCCAGCTGTGATAGGGCATAGGCTGCTCAAAGTCCTTTGGAGTCGTTTCTATGTGGGCCAAGATGGCTAAGCTTTATCCTTCCACATCAGTCTATCACTGGATGTGAGCTACACCGGGAGGACAGGGCCTCTGGCAGGGTCCAGATGAGGCTGGCTGCCATCAGCAGCGCAGTACCAGAATATGAGCCCTTCCTAAGAGGGAAGGCATCTGAGCAAGACCTCATCTGGCTCTCCAGGGGTTTGCCCAGGATGCCTGAGTGATAGAAAAGCTCTCTTGAAGGTAAGTACCAGGATAACTGGATTTAGGGAAGGAAGATGCTGAGTTAAAATAACTTGGGACTCAATCAAGAGTGAGGATCAGATCTTTTAAGTGTGCAGAAAGCCAGTTGTCTTAATCATTTTCTTATTTTCTGTATTTCCCAATGCTTTGATGTCTTGTGGCTTTGCTGACCCTGAAGACTGCCCCTCATAGGACTAGCTAAATCCTAGTGATAGTCACACTCACCTGAGAACTCACTGCATGCGAGCCACTACCCCCTGCCCTGTCGCCCCCAGGACCAGGTACCAGACAACTAGACACTGCCCCTACAGCCATGAGAATTAATCACACTAACTCATCTTTTTTTTTTTTAATTTGCTTTTATTCATTCATTCATTTTATTTTGATTTGACCGGAGAGAGACACAGAGAGAAAGAGAAGGAAAGTGAGAAAGCAAGCCATCAGGTCCAGGACTCGAACCGTGGTCAGCCATGTGGGAGTGTCCAGCACCTTAACCACCACGCCACCTGCTGGTCCGAACATACTAACTCATCTTAAGCCCATCTGCCCTGCCTGCCTTGGTCTTTCTGGTGGGAACCACAGTAAAGACTCCTGCCCATATTGTCCTGCACTCCTCAGCCTCGCAATTGCCCCTGCACTTCCCCATGAGGCCCTGTCTGCTGTGCCATGCCTCCTTGTTTTTTAGAGATCTGTGGAGATAACTTGTTTCTCCGTAACAGTCATTTCTGTGTCTGCGTCTTACCACACTTAAGTAAAACAAATCCTGGGTTTATTTGAAGACGCCAATTACCCTTGCAATCTTGGCTTTGATACATGGCCCTGAGGCATCACTCTCTTCATCAGATGTCCTGGGCAGTCAGTAGTGGAAGACCCTGAGCTGAGCAGATGCAGATGGGAGAAGGGGCAGATGCCCTTTAACTGAGGATTATGAAGGGACTGCAAAATGTTCATGCAAAAAGGGAATGGAAGTACGAGTTTATTTTACTGCAAAAAAAAATTTAAATCTATGCATAGTTTTTTAAAAATCATAACACATTTTCTATGAATGTCTTGAGGACCCCTCATTTTCTATTTTATCATCACTTCAGATCTTTTTTTATAGATAAGAAAAATGGGAACTCACAGAGGTTGAGTCACTGGCTTATGGTGGTCACATCATACAGGTAGTTGAGTACTGTCTTCACATGCTTTTTGCTGCTAGAACAGGATATTGTAGACTGGATAAAACATCAAGAATAGGAGTTTAGGGCCAGTTGGTGACATGATGGTTGAGGTGGCTAGATCCCACATGGCCAATTGCATGGTTTGAGTCCTAGACCCAGCAACTTGGGAAACATGCCATATGCATGCCCAAAATCCCAAGAGGAGAAACGAAGGAGAAGGGATTGTGATGTGACCATCCCCCATGAGGGTGCTTTCTTGCTTTCCCCCTCTTTCTCTTTCTGTCTCCTTCCAGCAAGTACATATGCCTTCTGTCAAAAAAAAAAAGAATGGAGGTTTATTTGACTCACAGTTTGGAGCTGAGAGTCAAGATCAAGAACCCACATCTGGTATGAGTCCCTTCTCGCTGCATCATAACATGGCAGAAGGGCAGCTGAGCACATGAAACAGACAAATGGGGCCTTTGATCAGAGATCTGCTGTGATAGCTAGCCCATAGTAATGCCATGAACCCATCAATCACAGCTCAAAGCCAGACCTATTCATCCAGACCACAAAAGGTAGCTTGCTTTTGACCTCAAGACTGTTTTATTTCCCTGATTGTTCCATTTTCTCTGCTTTTGTTTGATCTCCTTCGTATAAATGAGGAAATTTATGCATGGAGAGGTTGGTTATCCAAGACGATGAATATGAAAGAGAAACTAGACTCAAGTTCTAGAGCCCCCAGGGTGTGTGGCCCAGAGCATGAGTCTTGAGATGTTAAGTGGAAAAAGGGCCAAACAAGTTTGGAGAAGGTAGGTTAAGGTCTCAGAGCCTGTGGTGTTCCTGCGTACATTACAGAGCTCTCAAAATTCATTTGACCATAGAATTCTTATGTGTGTGTGCATGTGTACATGTATGTTTGCACATGTACATTCATCTTATAGAACTAGTTTTCAGAGGAACACGTGCAAAGTGTTAGACCCGCGCCTTAGTTCCTGCTTTTACTTGTGCCAAGAGATAATGCAGGGCTTTCTTGGGCTCTGAGTTCAGGGAAGGGAATAGTCAGGCAGTTGGGTGAGGGGGTCTTAAAGGAGCCTTCTGAATTATGGCTCTTACCATTAGCCAGCGCTGGCACCACAGATGCCTCACTGCTGGGGAAGGAGGAAATGTGAAGGCAGAGGTGGAAAGACCTACTCCAGAAAGTTTTAAGAAATAAAACAGACAACTCTGTGAGCCTAGAAGCCTTAACCGAAAACTTGACATGTAAAATACACTAAAGAAACAATAGATGGGACCTCACAGAGTAGAGGCAAGTAATATAAGATGCATTAGCTTAAGCAATGGAAGAGGCGTTGTGTAAGAACTCTGAAGTGCATTCATGTCCTTCAGAGAGCCTGGGAACAGAGCAGTAGTGTGTGTAGTGTGTGCGTGCATGTGTGTGTCTGTTGTGTGTATGCATGCATGTGTGTCCATGTTCGTGTATATGGTGTGTTGCGTGTAGGCATGCATATGTATGGTGTGTTGTGTGTGTTATATGCATGGTGTGTGTATTGGGCATGTTATATGTGTGTTATTGCTGCTTTTCTTGCTGTATCACTGTATCAGCTTTTCTTGTCTGCTCTAGAAAGCAGCAGCTCCCAGGTTGCCTGAGCAGCCCACAGTGTCTCAGGTCCAGAGTGGCAGTCTGTCTGCATAGAGGGACCAGCCTCCCTCATTCATGATGGTGGATCTTTGGGAAGGATTCTGACTGCTTTTACCATGTGTAATCATCTGAAGCCGGCATAGTCTGACTCTCCACGTGAGCCAGACAGAAGGCATTCCAAGAGGCGTCTGCTGCTGAGTTTCTAGTCATGTTATAAAGATGCTATTTATACATGTGAAGCCGAGAAGACACAGATTGCTAGAAAGCATGGTTTAGACCCAGCACCAAATCAGTGAAAAAGGGAGAGGTTCCTGAGGCAGAGAGGAGCAGTAGGCTGACGGGTATGGAGGTGCAGCTTCTGTGTGCACAGCCACCGCAGCACAGAGCCCGGGACCCTCCACCGTCAACCACAGTGAGCCCAGTGCAAAGAACTGGGAGCTCACTTCCAGGGAGCACTTTATGTCATTGATGCCTCCTGCTTCATTTCAGGTTTAGCCATCCCCCAAGAAGGCAGGATTTTAAAGGCACTGGATGTGATATGCAGAAAAAATTTTGGGAAAATAAATGGCTTAATCATTGTTGGCAACTCCTTGCTGTCCTAGGAGCCCCCTTCTCCTTCTCCTGCTCTGGCAGCTCAGCAGGCCTAAAGCAGCTCTGTTCTTTCCTGTCTCCATTGTCAGAAGAGCTTTGGGTGGCCAGCACTAGCAGGGTAGGCGAGATGGAAAGGAGTGCTTTTACAACCCAGAAAAGTAGCAGGGAATTATGACTCCATAAACAGGTTTCCACTCATCTCCCAACCAGTAGGCAGGTTCCAGCTTTTCTGCACCTCTTATGTGTCTGTTTTTTGCTATATCCACCATGGTACTCCTGCAGTCCCTGGGCAGTGGCCAGGAACACAGCCATTGTGTCTGGCCCCTGATGGTGATAGGTGGGCCATCATGGGTCCTGACCACTTGTGCAGCAAGGGGCCCAGGGAGCAAGAGTCTGTGGGCTGCCCTGTACCACCTGGCCCCAGGCACACCTATACAGGTCACAGGGTCATGGCTCTGTAAAGATGGAAGGTTGCTCAGCATTCCCAGGTTCTGGAAGGAGCTTCTCCAGAGACCCAGACTGTGGTGGATTTTGTTCCACTATTGACCGATCGCTGCTTTCCAATCCTGCTTCTCACAGGAGACCTGGGCTGAGAACCCCCAGGCCACATGGATGGCTCAGCCACTGTGGCATAGTGGTAATGCAAGTGCCTGCAGTACTGGAGACCACATGGCTGACCATAGTTCAGATCACCTGGCTGGCCTGAAAACACACCAGGAACATGTGAGGAGCTAGAGGGTTGGAGAAAGGGGATTGCGCATAACAAAACCCTGTCAATGACCTCTCTCACACACAGGCGCTCTCTCTATTATTAAATAACATTTGGGCTGTGGGATTTTAATGGAAAAGCCGCTTGTGAATGTAGAGAAAGATATGGATTAATGTTTTCAGCATCAAATCTGATCTGATACTGGAGGGCTGTAAAAGATACTGATTGCGGGTGCTACACAGACAACTGGGTTTGGGTCCCAGCTGTGCCTCTTACTGTGACAAACTGACAAGTGGCCTAATTCTCTGCTTCCAGGGTTCTCATCCGTAGAATCAGAGTTATAACATAAGTCTAAGGGTTCTATGAAAATTAAAGGAAGTCATCTATAGAGCACCTAATTTACTGCCTGAACATCTAAGCAGTAGATGTTTAACATTTATGGAATGAAAAAATTAATCTTGGTAGAAAAATAAGCACAAGGAGTCTCCAAAAAGTTTGTGGAAAATGTATATGAAAAACTATGCATGGATTTCAAAGATTTTTTGCCACAAAATAAATTCATACTTACAATTTGTGATTTGTGGACACAAACAAATGAGATTGGATCTGGGTTTAGGAAATATCAAGAATTCACTTTTACTGTTTTTACTATTACCAAAATAATGTATTCTTATTATAGAAATTTTAGGGGAAAAAAATCACCTGAATTCTCACATCTCAGAAACAATCAGTATTAACATTTGGAGTATATTTAGCCAATATTTCCTCAGTGTATGAACTTTTTATTAACAAAATGGAGTTCATAGTGTACATTTAATTTTATGACCTATTTTTTCCTCCGACTTAATAATATATTGTGAGATTCTCTGGATGTCATTGTGTATTCCTCAGCAATATTATTTTCATGGCTACATGTTAGTCCATTTTATGGCTATGTGATAATATTTTTCCACAGTGGTTTTCTTAAGAGAAATTTGCAGAAATAGGCTTGCTGAGTCAAAAGGTACATAAAATCTGAAGGCTTTTCACTTTTTTTTTAAACATTTTTTTCAAAGGATTATTTTATTTTTTAACTTTTATTTATTTGTTTATTTTAATTTGACCAGAGAGAGAGAAAGTGAGAAAGCAAGCCACTAAGTCTGGGACTCGAACCACGGTCAGCCATGTAGGAGTCTAGGACCCTTAACCACCATGCCACCTGCCGGCCCCAAGGCTTCTCTTTTTTTTTTTTTTTTTTGAGAGGTTTTTTTTTTTTTTTTCACTATAGGGCGCGTGCGCTCGCCAGACAGACAGAGAGAGACATAGAGACAGAAAGCGAGAAATCACCCCCCAGGGGGGATGGTCACGCCACAATCCCTTCTCCTCCATTCTCCTCTTGGGATCTTGGGCACGCACGCACATGCGCCCGGCGTGAGTTTTAAGCCACCGGGTCCGGGACGCGAACCGCGGTCGACTACGTGGGAGTCCAGCGACATAGCCATTACTCTAACTGCTGGTTCCCAAGGCTTCTCATTTTTTAAATGAGATTTTTGATTGTAGTTTTGTTCACCGTGTGCTGTAAATACGTGGAACAGAATTATCCTCTAATACGTTTTCAATAATGTGTTAGATCTGGTGTGTTTATGTTAGGAAAACGTATTATAAATATATGTAAATATGTATCTTATAAGTGTTTTATAAAATATTTAATAGAAGCACATTACATTTTTAGCATTAAATATCAGAAAAACCCAAAAAGCAAAAAAAAAAAAAAGAAAGAAAAAAAAATATGAGGGGCCAGCCAGTGGCATGGTGGTTGAGGTGGCTGGATCTCACATGGCCTACTGTGAGGTTCTAGTCCAGGACCAGTGACCTGAGAAATATGCTGAGTACATGTGCGTGTGTGCCCAAAATCCAAAGTGGAGAATGAAGAAGGGATTGCAGCATGGCCATTCCCTGCTCCCCCCAACTCCTGGTGGGGGATGCTTTCTCTTTCTCTTTCTCTTGCTCTCTGTCTTTCCAGCAAGCACCTTATAGCAAATTAAAAGAAAAAAAAAAGGCATGAGAATGAATAAGTATTAAGAAATAGGAGAAAAATTACCCATCACTCCTCTTCCCAATTAGATGTGTCTTAACATTTTAGTTTATTTCCTTCCAGATTTTTTTCTGTGCATTTAGTCAGATCTAGGGCCCTCTCTGGTACTCCTGATGTTGTGATTCATGTGTGGTGCCAAGCACAGGCTTGTCTCAACTTTCTGATGGCAGGACACATTTTATCCCTCCTTGTGTCCTAATATTGCGTAGCACTGGCATGAGCACCAAACATCACATTCTCTCTCTCTCTTTTTTCTAAGAATTATTTTTATTTAATTTTATTTATCATTATTATTATTTTTAATTTGTTGCAGGGCACATGCACTCACCAGAGAGAGAGAGAAAGAAAGCAAGCCACCAGGTCTGAGGCTTGAACTGCAGTTGGTCATGTGGGAGTCCAGCACCTTAACCACACACCACCTGCTGGCCTCTCATGCTCTCTTTTTACACTTTGGGAAAGATTTGAGAGTCAGGAAAAGTAAAGGAAAACCCAGTCTTGTAGCCACCTGGGTGGGGAACTGTTACCACGTGGTCAGGACTCTCCAGGCCCCTACAGACAACTCAACTCTTCTAGGGGTCACTCACCGCAGCTTCTGAGATGTCGGGGAGAAAACAGTCCCCCATAATCAGACCCTCATGCTCCTCTATGGACAAACATGGCCTGGACTGCAATCTAGACCTCTTCACACCTGTACCTGGAGCTTCTCGGTCCCCATTGTGTGTTAGCATCCAGACAGACAAGCATCTTTGAAATCCTTAGTTGTTAGCACCTGGGTTTTTGTTCCAGATAAGCTTTTTTTTTAAAAAAAAAAAAAAAAAAAAAAAAGAATTGCTTTATTCAACTTTATTTATTTTAATTTGACCAGAGAGAGAGAGAGAGAGAAAGCAAGCTGCCAGGACCAGGACTCAAATCACGGTTGGCCATGTGGGAGTCCAGCACTCTTAACCATTACCACACCACTTGCAGGCCCCCAGATAAGCTTTTTTTTTTTTTGGAGAGGTTTTTGCTATAGGGCGCGTGCGCTCGCAAGACAGACAGAGAGAGACATAGAGACAGAAAGCGAGAAATCACCCCCCAGGGGGGATGGTCATGCCGCAGTCCCTTCTCCTCCATTCTCCTCTCGGGATCTTGGGCACGCACGCAAATGCGCCCGGCGTGAGTTTTAAGCCACTGGGTCTGGGATGTGAACCGCAGTCGACTACGTGGGAGTCCAGCGACATAGCCATTATGCTAACTGCTGGTTCCCCCCAGATAAGCTTTTAACATTTGGCAGATACAGTAAAAATTTTTATATATGAAATCAGTTACTGTTACAAAGACATGGCTCGGCCTTCTTCAAGTGGGAGAATTGCTAATTATGTGGAGAAAAATACTTTGAGTAGACAAAGTAAAGCCTTTTTGTATTTCCATCTAAAATGCTTATTTCATTGACTCTAGAGACATTGATTTATTTAGTTTTGATTGAGTATCAGCAGGTACTGAAGACGGTTCTGCAATGGAGTAAATGTAGTGTGAGGTGAAGACCTGGCTCTGGCTCTGGAGCTGTTGGCCAAGGACTGGTTATCTGAACTTGGATTCTGAGTTTTCTCATCTTAAAACAGGAATCATGATAGTCCATTAATCAAGATAGCAGAGGTACAGTTCCTGATGCAGTGTTTAGTACACAGTAAATGCTTCATCAGTATTCAGTCTTTCTCCTGCTTTCCCTAAGAACCATTGTTGATGGTTGTGACCTAAGACTGGAGTCACATTCCAGATACAGTCCTTCCTCAGTATCCATGGGGTACTGGTTTCAGGACTCCCCTTGGGGGCCCAGAATCCAAGGTACTTGAGTTCCTTATATAAAACAGCATAGTATTTGTATGTAATCTATGCACACCCTCCTATATACTTCCTTTGTTATTTTTATTTTTTTTAATGACAGAAAAAAATTCAACAAAGTCTCCCTTGTTGTGATTTTCCTATCGTAGCATCCTAGGTAACTAGGACTTCAGGCATGCACCACAGTGTTAGGTTGGGGTGGGAATTGAACCCAGGCCTCCCACGTGGCCTCAGTTTCTAAGTAGAAGCATTTTAGTAACGTATATCATAGTGGCTGAGTCCTCCTCCTGTCTACTTTAAATCATCTCAAGATTACTTCCAATACCTAGTACAATGTAAATGCTATTTAAATAGTTGTTGTACTATATTATTTACAGAATAATGTCAAGAAAATGAAGTCAGTACATGTTCAGTACAGGTACAACCAATTTTTTTCTGTATATTTTTTATCCACAGTTGGATTTGCATATGTGCAATGCACAGTAAGAAGAGCCAGCTGTATCAATACTATGGTCAGGAGCTGTGGGTGGATGAGGTATGAGAAATCAGCCCACTGGGTCCAGCAGTTGGCGTAATGGCTATGTTGCTGGACTCCCATGTAGTCGACCGTGCTTCGAGTCCCGGACCCAGTGGCTTAAACTCACGCCAGGCACGTGTGCGTGCGTGCCCAAGATCCTGAGGGCAGACTGGAGGAGAAGGGATTGCGGCGTGGCCATCCCCCCTGGGGGGTGATTTCTCGCTTTCTGTCTCTTTGTCTCTCTCTCTCTCTTTCTGGTGAGCGCACGCACCCTATAGCAAAAACCTCTCCAAAAAACAAAGAAAAAAAGAAATCAGCCCAGACACGTGATGACCCTTGAGTAATAATTGAAGTGAAGTTTTTGAACAAAATCTTAATAGCAGTTAGTCTTTATTGCTTTTTCTAATGAGAATATATCCAAACTTTGATCTTCTTTCTGTTAAGTTCAATTCTGCTTTTTTTAAAAAATAAGGGGAAATGTGTTTTGTAAACTGTTTTAAAAGATCTATAGGGCTAGCCAGTGGCATGCTGGTTAAGGCGACCAGATCCCCCTTGGCGCACTGCAGTTCAAGCCCTCGACCTGGCGGCTTGAAAAACACTCCAGATGCACGTGCGTGTGTGCCCAAAATCCCCAGAGAAGAATGGAGAAGAAGGCATTGCGCATGACCATTCCTCCTAAAGAATGCTTCCACACTTTCCCCCTTGCTGTCTCTCTTTCTCTCCACCTAGTATACATGCCCTACAGCAAAAAAAAAAGAAAAGTGTGTAAAGCATCTGTAGTAGAAGTGTTGTGAGCATTGGTAAAAAGAAAAGAGAATTGAGAAAAATATTTAACAATTTGACATTTAAAAGCAAGATTCCATGATTCATCTGTGAAAACAGAAGTTCAGTTTCTTTAGACCAGCAGTTAACGTAATGGCTATGTCGCTGGACTCCCTTGTAGTCGACCGCGGTTCGAGTCCCAGACCCGGTGGCTTAAACTCACGCCGGGTGCGTGTGCGTGCGTGCCCAAGATTCTGAGGGGAGAATGGAGGAGAAGGGATTGTGACGCGGCCATCCCCCCTGGGGGGTGATTTCTCACTTTCTGTCTCTCTGTCTCTCTCTGTCTTTCTGGTGAGTGCACGCACCCTATAGCAAAAAATCTCTCCAAAAAAAAAGAAAAAAAAAGTTCAATTTCTTATTATGAACTTTGTGAAAAGTTTATAGCTCAGGAAGTGCAATTCAGCTACTATTTTGTGTATTGTAGATGAAATTATAGCTTCTCATTATGCTATAAATGTCGATATGCCAAATAATATACAACAGAAATTACCTTACCTGTACAGTTAAACTCAGGAATAGAAGTCACAGGATCCAGCATGAGATTCTGAAGATGAGTTCAAAACTCCACTCCCCTGATGCTGTAGCTGGGGAGAAGGCAGATGTGTAGTCTGGGAAATAGCAGCTGGAGTTGTCAGCCACTTGGTCACAGAAGATCAGGCCTTAGGCCCATGCAAAAGCCTTTACTCAAAACTGAGACCTTGTAAGAGCTGTATTTACTACCAGTGTGGGGATGATTGTTTTTTTCTGCTTCATCATGCTATCTTTTTTTTTTTTTTAAGAGATATTTGCTATTGGTTGCGTGCGCTCACTGTAGAGACAGAGAAACAGAAAGCAAGAAATTATTCCCTGGGGGGATGGCCATGCTGCAATCCCTTCTCTTTCATTCTCTCAGGATTTTGTGCATGCATGCACATGCACCAGGAGTTTCAAGCCAATGGGTCCGGGACTCAAACCACAATTGACTACAGGGGAGCCCAGTGACATAACCATTACACCATCTGCTGGTCCCCACTCATGTTATCTTTGGCTTCTGAGTAAGAAAGAAAACCTCTCCTCAAGAATATGGAATTTTGGGACCAGCAGTTAGCGTAATGGCTATGTCGCTGGACTCCCACGTAGTCAACCGCGGTTCGAGTCCCGGACCCAGCGGCTTAAACTCACGCCGGGCGTGTGTGCGTGCGTGCCCAAGATCCCGAGAGGAGAATGGAGGAGAAGGGATTGTGGCGTGGCCATCCCCCCTGGGGGGTGATTTCCTGCTTTCTATCTCTCTGTCTCTCTCTGTCTGTCTGGCGAGCGCACGCGCCCTATAGCAAAAACCTCTCCAAAAAAAAAAAAAAGAATATGGAATTTTGGGTCTATACATGAAATGAGTTTTGAATTTATATCTACTTATAGAGTCTACAAATAGCAAAACATAAACTGTCACATAACCTAAAAATTTGTCCCCATTTAGTGATAAACCAGGGTGTTTGAGAAACATTCATGTATCTAATAGTTGTTTCAAGGGGAGAAAATAGAATAAGAGATAATATTTGAAGAATGAATGTCTACAAATTTTCCAAAATTGATGAAAGATAAGAATCTTCAGGTCAACAATTACAGTGTGCCACTCATGATAGTGAAACTATAGAACACTGGGGCCTCTAGGTGGCATTGTGGTTACAGATGCTGGTTTCCACATGGCCGACCGTGGTTTGAGTCCTGGACCTGGCGGCTTGCTTTCTCACTTTCCCTTTCCCTTCTGGTCAAATTAAAAAAAATAATAATAATAATTACAAGTGGAATTAAATAAGTAGATAAATTATTATTTTTTAAAAAGAAACTATAGAACACCAGAGACAAATAGGTGAGAATAAAAAGCAATGAGAAGGTATGCCCCATGAGCTGGTGGTTCAGGGGGCTGGATACCTCGTGGCTAACTGTATAGTTCAAGTCCCAGCCCTGGCAACTTGAGGGACATGACGTATGTGAGTGCATGCATGCCCAGTTCCAACAGGATGAAGAAAGAGAGAAGGGATTGTGGTGTGACCATGCCCTATCGTGGGGTGCTTTATCCTTCTCCCTCCCTCTTTTTCTCGCTCTCTCCATCTCTCTCCAGTGAGCATATATGCCCTCTAGCAAATTATGGTAACAGTAATGATAACAATAAATAAAATAAGCAATGAGAGATGGTAGGGGGAGAGAGAAGAATGGTGGGAGATTGATTACCTATCATGGAATCATATTAGACTGAACACCTATTTATGAGCAGTATAGATGATAATAATCACCACAACCCCTTTTCCTCTATTCTCTTCCTGGGATTTCGGGCATGCACGCATGGTGTGAGTTTCAAGCCACTGGGATAATGGAATAATAACTTAATGAAATAAGAATTCTTTATTTGAATAATGTATCATTCAAGAGTGTGATTAACATAAAGACATTGAGGTCCGTCTTCTTTTCTAGTACAAGCTTAAGGATGTATACTGTCTTTCAAGCAGTTTAAGTTGCATTAGACTTTTTTCAATTGTTTTAATTATTCAGTTCAAAATACTTTCTACTTTTTATCTATTTATTTTTTATTTTGCCAGAGGGTGCATATGCTCACTGGAAAGAGACAGAGAGGGAAGAAAAGAACCACCTTGTAATCCCTTCCCCACCATTCTCCCTCCTTTTGGGATTTTGGGCATGCATGAGTGCATGCACGCACACACACTCTCTCTCTCTCACACACACACACACACAGTGTATTTCTCGAGCCACCAGGTTCAGGATTCAAGCCTTGCAGTCAATCACATGGGATCCAGCTGTCTTAGCCACCAGGCCATGGGTTGGCCCCAAAATGTTTTCTAATTTCTATTTAAATTTCTTTTTTTATCTATGGATTATTTGAGAAATACATCTATTAATTTTAAAATATATACGGATTTTCTAATTTACTCGTTATTCTAGCTGACTTGTATTAAGACATAGATCATTTCTGTATGGTTTCAACTCTTTGGCTCTCTCTAGGTGTTTTTTGTTTTATTTTTTTAAAGGTTTTTGCCATAGGGCACATGCACTTGTTAGAGAGAGACAGAGAGAGACAATGAGAGAGAAAGTGAGATCACCCCATGGGGCATGGCCGTTCCATAATCCCTTTTCGTCTGTTCTCCTCCTGGGATTTTGGGCATGCACGCATGGTGTGAGTTTCAAGCCACTGGGACTGGAACTGGAATCCCGGTCGACCATGTAGAAGTCCAACATCTTAACCACCATGCCACCTGCTGGCCTTCTCTCTAGGTATTTTTAACTCAGCAAGACATTGTGGTTTTGTAGAATCAACATTCATTTATACTTTTCTATGTATTTGCATTTTCATTGTTCTTTATTTCTTGAATCTTCACCTTCCTATCTGAGACCCTTTTCTTTCTGCCCAAATTAACATGCCTAGTTGTTTTTTGTTTGTTTGTTTCTTTGTTTTTAGGGTATATCTGCTAGTGGTGAATTCTACCAGTTTTTCTTTGTTTGAAAATGCCTTTCTTCAGGTCGCTGGTGGCATGTTGGTTAAGAGTGCTGGACTCCCACATGGCCGACCACCGTTTGAGTCCTGGACCTGGCGGCTTACTTTCTCATTTTCTCTCTCTCTCTCTGTTCCTCTCTGATCAAATTAAAATAAATAAAATAAATAAAGTTCAATAAAATAATTGTTTAGAAAAAATAAAATGCCTTTATTTTACTTAATTCCTTCATTTTCTGGGTATTGGAATGAGTCTTTGAAAATATCATTGTGTTGTGTTTTTTATTTCCAGTTTTTCTATCGTAAAATCAGCTGCTGTTCTCATTTCTTTAACGTTAATCTGTCTTTTTCAGGTGCCTTATAATACATTCTCTTTGCTTAGTTTTCCACAGTGTTACTGATTCACCAAGATGTAGATTTTTATTTACTCAGCTTATGGTTCATAGGGCTTCTTGAATTAGTGGGTTGATGTCTGTCACCTAGTTTGGAAAATTCTCAGCCATTCTCTTCAAATATTGCTTCCAGCACATTGCCTGTCTCTCATCTTTTGGGACTATAATTACATGTGAATTTGAAGTGTCTCTCACCATCTCTTCTGTGTCTGCCATCTTTTTGTCTCTCTGTTTATTCTGAATATTTTTATCTGACCTGTCTTTTCTATTCCACTGAATCTAATTCAGTGAGTTCATATTCCAGTCATTTAATTTTTCAGTTCTAGAGCTTCCATTTATTTCTTTTTAATAATTTTTACTTTTCTGCTGAAGTAGTCACTCTTCCTCTCACCTTCTTGAATCTGTAAGTATAATAATTTTGAGATCTGTGTCTAGTAACTCCACTATCTGGATCCCCTGTGGATCTGTATCTATTGAACTTATTTCTTTGTTCATGTTGGATTTCCCTCACATGTGCCTAGTTATATTTTATTTGGTGATGACTAGAGTTTGCATAATACTTTACAGTAATATTTTTGGCTTAGTATGATACTATCTTTCTCCAGAGAAGATTTATTGTTTGCTTCTGCCCACTAATTCTGGGAACTAGCAATTATGGTTACTTTGGTCCAATTTCAAATAATTCAAAGCCAAGCCATGTCCTGCAAGGGTTTCTGTATTTGTAATTTATCTACAGTTCTAGCTTGTAACCCTTTGGAGTCTCAACACAAAGCAAGACTGTCCAGCCTCACCCACTGGTTGGCTCTTATATCCAGTTCCTCTCCCTCCAGTCCCTGGAGGTGTTATAAGTATTATTCACCTCCCAGTCATATCTCTGTTTTGTCAGGAATCAGCACTCCCCTTCCCTAGGGAAAGGCAGCCATAAACCCTTGTTTTACCTGCCTGAGCCTGTTTTCCTCTAGATACTGACCTGGTGGTTCTTCATAGCTCTTTCATGTCTTGAAGCACATGGGTTTGCATATTTCATCTGTTTTTGTGTTTTGGGGTTTTTTTTGAGAGATTTTTTTTTTTTTTTTTTTTTTTTTTTTTTTTTTTTTTTTTTAGCTATAGGGTGCGTGCGCTTGCCAGAAAGAGAGAGAGAGAGAGGGAGGGAGAAAGCAAAAAATCACCTCCCCAGGATGGCCATGCCGCAATCCCTTCTCCTCCATTCTCCTCTCAGGATCTTGGGAATGCACGCACATGCGCCTGGTGTGAGTTTAAGCCACTGGGTCTGGGACTTGAACCACAGTCGACTACATGGGAGTTCAGTGACATAGCCATTACGCTAACTGCTGGTCCCTCATCCGGTTTTTGGAGCTGTTCACCATGAGTGATTTTTTTTTTTTAAATTAGAGACTGCATTACCAGAAGCTGACATCCCTTATTATTATATGTTTAAGACCTGCCTGTGTTGCTGTGTGTGTTCAGTCCTTTGGTTCTCAGTGTAGTCTGTGATGTGTGTCTACCATGTTACCTACCATTCCAGTGATAAGCATCATGTCTTCAGCTGTCTACTTCCACAATCACAACTATGGAAAGTATAGTGTTGTAAATATCCCTTATAGAATATGTGAGAATTTGGGGAATGATACTCAGAAAGAGATTGCCAGCCCATAGGGAATACCTATATTTATTTTAATGAGGTGCTGGCAAGTGGCTTTTCCAGAATGCTTGCAGCTGATGATAGTATGAGACTCCCTGTGTCCCCATACCATCACTAAAACCTGGAATGTTCCAGCACTCTAATTATCCTCACATCTAATAGATACAAAGTGGCATGTCATAATTTTAATTTGCATTTTTCCTATTACAATTTTCCTATTGGGTTTCTTTCTTGTTGACTTGCAAAAGTTCCTTTTACATTTTAAATATTATCTCTTGTTGGCTATAAATACAGTATTGCAAATATATTCTCACAGTCTGTCATCTAACTGCCATCTTATAGCTTGTAGCTTTCACTGCATAAAAATTCTTTTTTATAGAGAAATTTTTGCTACAGGGTGTGTGCATTTGCCAGAAAAGACAGAGAGAGACAGAAAGTGAGAAATCACCCCCCAGGGTAGATGGCCATACCACAATCCCTTCACCTTCATTCTCCTCTCAGGATTTTGGGCACACGTGTGCACATACCTGGCATGAGTTTTAAGCCACCATATCTGGAACGCAAACTTTATTTGACCATGTGGGAGTCCAGTGACATAACCATGATGCCATATGCTGGTCCCACTGCATAAAAAATCCTTAATCAAAGGGCTGTCTAGTGGGGCAGTAGTAATGCAATGCTCTGCAAGGCTGGGCCCACAGGAGAAGGTCCCAGGCTTACATCCTATGGCCTCCTGGGGCACACCAAGAGTGCATTTGTGTGCCAGTGACCTAGGCTGGTTGAAGCTGTGAGTAGATCGTGGCATGAGGACCCTCTTGGGAGTGCCTGTTCTTCCCCATGAAGAAATGCATAAATAAACTTTTAAGAAATTTCTTAGTTGGACTATCTCTGGGGCCTGGTGGTTAAAGGAGTCAGATCCCATATGGGAATCCCAGCCCTGGTGGGAACATGTGCATGCTCAAAATCATGTTAGGATAAAGAAATGGAAGAGAAGGGATTGTCGCATGGCCACAGCCTATTGGGGGTGCTTTATCCTCCCTCCCTCTCTTTCTTTCTGTGTCTTTTTCTGGCAAGCACATGCATCCTCTGGCAAATTAAAAATAAATAAATAAATAAATAAATAACTTAGTTATCAATACTATTATTGGGACATCAGAAAAGTCATGACCTATTTTTCTATATTTTTCTATGCAAAAATGTGTCATAATTTTTCCAATGACTCAATAGTTTATGGCTTGTGCTTTGTGCTATTACTTAGTAAGTCATTCACTGCCCTTATTTCTCCTGGATTATGAACTTTTTTATTTTTCAGAGAGAGATTTTTAAATAGGGTGTGTGCACTTGCCAGCAGACAGAGAGAGACAGAGACAGAAAGCAAGAAATCTCCCCCCAGGGGGGATGGCCATGCCACAATCCCTTCTCCTCTATTATCCTCTCTGGATCTTGGACACACACACATGCACAAGGCATGAGTCTTAAGCTGCCAGATCTAGGACTTGAACTGCGGTCAACTATGTGGGAATCCAGCGATGTAACCGTTATCCCATCTGCTGGTCCCTGAGCTTTTAATTATATATTTTTTCATTGATTCATAAATCTTTAAATCACTTAGAGTCTACTTGTGTATGTGTTGGTAAGACTAGTTGCATTTTTCTCCATAGAGGAGTCCATTTTCCCTTCACTGATTATTGACATTTTGGCCTTTTCCTCTTGCTATGAGGCACTGTCTTTATCAAAGATGAAGTTTCCATGTAACCAGCATCCTGAACTTTCTTTACGCCTCATTGATCCATTTCTTTGGTTGCTCTTACCCTAAAGCCATGTTCTTATCGCCTTTGCTTTAAATATGCCCCTTTGTTCCTTTTTGAAGCCGTTTTTCTTGTTCGAAAATGACTCACCTATTTATGGTCTTCCTTTTTTACACAAATATATATATATATATATATATATATATATATATACATATATATATATATATATATATATATATACACATACACATATATATCTCGTAGAGTAAGTTTATCAAGTTTCTCAAAAACCCTAGACAGCATTTTTATCAGACTTGTATCAAATTTACACATTAATTGGTAGGTAATTAATATCTTTAAGTTATCCCATCTGATAGCATCTGAGAGCATGGACTCTTTCTTTAATTATTTACATCATTTTTATATTTCTTTCATTGGAGTTTCAAAATGTTCTGGTTAGAGGTCTTAATTCCTGGTTAATTTCTAGGTATTTTAACGGTTATCTTGTTTGGCTTGTTTTGCTATTGTGAATGCTATCTTTATGTTTCCTAGCAGGTTGTTATTTCTGTTGTAAAGCTTTATTTCCAACCATCTTTCTGAACTCTAAATACTTTTTAAGTGTGTTTATCTGTTTGTTTATTCTGTGACAAAGAGAGAGTGGAACCCCCAGCAAAGCCCTCATGCTGTGATCACTGCCAGTCTCAGTCAGTCTTGGTTATGGGCACCCATGCACAACCCTGGTATACACATGGAGGTCCTGCAGGAGGAGCCCAGGACCTTTTCCATGTGGGTCTAGTTGCACCATGGTACGCTCTGGCTTTGATGCAGATTTTGACAGATTACCTTTGCCAAGTTAAGGAAGTTCCTTTCTAGATTGATCCATCCTATCTAATTCTACGAGATTGAAGGTGGATAATGAGTGAGCACATACATTGTAGTCTCTGCTTTTGTATATGGTTTGTTCTGCTTTAATGCTTGTGAAATCTCAAATATTTTCCAAGGTGATTGATGTACTAGAGAACAGTTTGCAGCCTTTGCGTTTTCTTCTGTGCAATTTCATCCATAAGAAACACTAAGTGAATGCAGAAAAGTGCACCCCACTATAAAAGAGAGCTGCATGGGAATGTACAGGTCGACACCTCAGTCACTACCAGCTACCTGGGTGTACCTTGTGAGTTATGAGCCACACCCACTCATACCTGGAATTATAGCTCACCTCTGATTTCATATAAACTTCCTTCCATCCCTAGAACTCCTAGCTGCAGGCCTTCTGATTCTCATTTCTTATCTTTTCTTTTTTTTTTTCTTTTTTCTTTGAGAGAGAAATTTTTGTGACAGGGCTTGTGTGCCGCTGGAGAAACAGAAAGACAGAAAGTGAGAAATCCCCCCTCAGGGGGGATGGGCATGCTGCAGTACCTTCTCCTCTATTCTCCTCTTGGGATTTTGGGCACTCACGCACACATGCTCAATATGAGTTTTAAGGTTCTGGGTTCGCGACTTGAACCATAGTTGGCCATGTGGGAGTCCAGCAATGTAACTATTACATCATCTCCTGGTCCCACCAAGGTTGCTTATTGCACTAGGTTTCACTCTCTGTATCGTATATTCTATGAGAATTGACAAGTGTATATCATGACCCCGTCTATCAATATAGTACCCTACAGACTAGTGTCACTTCCCTAAAGATCTCCTGGGCTCTATCTGTTTACGGTGAACTTTGGCAACTATTAATTTTTTTTTTTTTACAGTCTCTGTACTTTTGCCTTTTCCATGACATCATGTAGTTGGAATCACAATCAGTATATAACCTTTATAGACTGTCTTCTTCCATTTACCAGTATGCATTTGTGTTTCCTTCAACTTTTCATGGGAATCAATAGCTCATTTGTTTCTATTTCTGAATATTTTTCCATTGTTTGGATATATCCAGTTTGTTTATCCATTTACCTACTGAAGGACATCTTGGCTGCTTCCAAGTTTGGGCAATTGTGAATAAAGCGGCTGTAAACATTTGTGTACGGGTTTTTCATGTGTACATGTTTTCAACTCATTTGGGTAAATACCAAGGAGTGTGTTTGCTTGATCATATGGTAAGAATATATTTAGTTTTGTAAGAAACTGCCAAACTGTTTTCCCAAGTAGCTGCACCATTTCATATTGCTACCAGCAATTAAAGTGAATTACTGTTGTTCTACATCCTTGCCAGCATTTGGTGTTGTCAGCCTTTTGGAATTAACCATTCTAATAGGTATGCAACGCTTTCTCATTGTTGACTTAACATGTATTTCTCTGATGATGTATAATGTTAACCGTGCTTACCTGTTGTCTATATGTAGGGGAGTGTCTGTTCAGATCCTTTGGTCACTTTTTAACTGGGTTGTACCTTACTGTTGAGTTTTGAGAGTTTTTGTATATTTTTGGTTGCTGGTCTTTTATCAGATATGTGTTTTACAAATCTTCCCTCCTAGTCTGTGGCTTTTCTTTTCATTCTCCTAATGTGCTGCCATTTTTAACAGTCTTTTTTTTTTTCTTTTTTTTTTTTTTTTTTTTTTTTGGAATGTGTTATTAAACAAGTTGTTGAGTATTGTTCATCTTACCCCATTTCCCCCCAATCCTATGGGTTTTGTTGCATGATTTTACATAGCGTGGTGATTTTTAGGAACACATGTGTTGAATTAGAACAGAACTACCTGTATTTAGAAATTTCTCTAGTAAAGTGTTTTAAAATTTCTTAAATAAGAATTTTTTAAAAAATAATGATTTCCTTTATTTTATTGATCATTACTGTTGTTTTTAATTTGACCAGAGTGAGACAGAGAGAGAGAGCAAGAAAGCAAGCTGCCCAGTTTGGGACTTGAACTGCAGTCAGCCAAACGGGAGTCCAGTGCCTTTAACCACCATGCTACCTGCTGGCCCCAGTAAGAATTTTTTTAAAAGAAGAAAATCCTCTTTTTCTGAAAGGTTTTGTTTTTTTTTTTTGTAACTAGGCATTAAACTTTTTATGTCTTTTCACTATTCATTGAAACATCTTAGAGTTATTCTCCTTTTGTTCTATTATTATGATGAACTTCAAAGATCTATTTCTTATGTGGAATCAACTTGGCACTTCTGAGTAAACCCATATTTAATCATGACACATTATTTTCAGTGCACATTTTTGATTAGCTAATGTTTTATTTAAGATTTTGGTTATCTATTTTCATAAGTGAAATGGGAATCTGATTTTCTTTTATTTTGTTCCTTATCTGATTTTAGAATCAAAATTACACTAGCCTCAAGTTGATTATTTTTATTATTTTCTGTTTTCTGGAACAACTTGTGAAGATATTAATGAAGTATTCTTTAAAAGATCGATTGCTTCCTGTACAAAGCATCAGTACCAAGAGATTTGAGAAAGGAAGAGTATTTTAACTACCATTTTAATCTCTTAAATCTTTGTTTCTTTGTTTACATTTTTTCTTATGCCAATTTTACCATTGTATGTGCATTTTTAGGAATTCACTTCATCTAGGTTTTCAAATTTAGGATTGAATGAGAAACTGAATCAATAGTCATACCTCAAGGGAAATGTACAGTTGTCCCTCAGTATTCTCAAGGAATTGATTTCAGAACCCCAGCAGATATTCATATGCTCAAGTTTCTTATGTTCAATGGTACAATTTTTACATGAAACTTATGCATGTCCTTCTATATGCTTTAAATAATCTCTGGGTTAATTATAATACTTAATACAATGTAAATACTATATAAATCGTATGAACAGTTATTCTTTATTTTTTGTTTGTAATACTTTTTATTGTTGCATTGTTGTTTTTAAAAAATTATTTTTGATCTGTTGTTGGTTGAATCCACAGATATAAAATCCAAAGCCAAATATATAAAGCTTAAAATACATAATTCTTTTTTTTTTTTGCAGTCTGAAAACAGCCACTGTTTATTAACTGACCAGATTACAAAAATAGTTCATTCTTCTAATAAGTCTGTTGATCTGGTCTTCCCTGTTGCCAGCATCTCCACCTTCTACAAAATGGGTGGTCTTTTTCTTCATTCCACCTTGTGGAGAAGATAATTTGAAGGGCCACAGGAAGTTATTTGCTTCTTTAAAGCGTTTTCCAACAGTATAGATTTCATGAATCAGATCCTCCACGCAGATGATGCCGAATTTGCCAAGAGATCGCGCAATCAAAGCGTTATCTGTTAAAGCAATTTGCTTCTTATTGATTTTGCCATAACCACGTTTGTAGATCAGTTCATTTACTGACTCCAGGTTCGGGTACCCCCAAGCAATATATGGTTCCACAATTCTCAGCATGTTAACTGAGGCCTTGTTAGGCTTAACAAAGGTGCCATTGAAGATCTGGTGAAGAAGCTGTAACACCTTTTGAACCTTTGGGCTCACTCCATTGATACCTCTGATCCTGATGACAAATGCCAATTTGGGTTCTGCAGATATATAGAAGTTGTCAGCTTTTCTTGCCATCCTGGCCATGCAAATCTCAGTTCTGTACATCTGTCTGTATTCCTTATGATAGTGCTTAGCTTTTACATAGATAAATTTCCTCCTTGCCTTTTGAAGCATCTTTTGAGCAAACTTCTTTCTAAGGCCCTTGATCTTCAACTTTGCAAAATTCCTTCGCTTTTTCTTAAGGGTTTCTAGCACAGCAGGAACCTTTTTCTTGGTGGCTTCTGCCGCAGCAGGAGCCTTTTTCTTGGTTTCTGCAGCAGCAGGAACCTTCTTTTTCTTCTCTTGAACGCCCTCCATGGTTCCAGCAGGAAAAGAGCAAATATATAATTCTTATAATAAGTGGAAAACAAAAGAAAGAAGCCCTAATATAAAAGAAAAGATTAGTAAAATTGATAACATAAACCTGTGCTTCAAAGATTGTCTAAATAATGTACCTTCTTACATTTGGAGGTAGTAGTATACTTAGTAGGCTAAGTCACAGACTAGGAACAATATTTATAAGATCTTATTAATGAGGGAGAACTAGTATAAAAACTAGAGGAAAGTGAAGAGTCGATAAATATATTAACAAATGCTCAACTTCACTGCTAATCAAGAGAAGCAATGAGTCGGGACCAGCAGATGGTGAAATGGTTATGTTGCTGGACTCCCACATGGTCAACCGTGGTTCAAGTCCTGGACCCAGCAGCTTCAAACTCATGCTGGGCATGTGTGTGTAAGCCCAAGATCCCGAGAGGTGAATGGATAAGGGATTGTGGCATGGCCATCTGCCCTGGAGGATGACTTCTCACTTTCTGTCTGTTTTTCTCGGTCTTTCTGGTGAACAGACACACCCTATAGCAAAAGTCTCTCTAAAAAAAAAGAAAGAAAGAAAAAAGAAAAGGAAAAAGGAGAAGCAATGAGAGAGCAATGAGAGAAACTATTTCACACACTTCAAATTGGCCAAATTCAGGGATGAACTCCAAGCGTTGGTGAGGATAGGTCAGAGATTCTTACAAATTGTGGGTAAGTATGAATTTATACAGACACTTTGGAGATTAGTTTGGCAATATTGAGTAAAGTTGAAGATGATTCTCTGTGTATTCTAAATAAACTCTTCAGTATTTGCATGAGTGGATGGCTATGTGCTAATTGAGGCTTCTGGGTTTGGTTATACCCAAGAAACATGGAAAAGGCAGACTCCACAGGATACATGCAGTATAATAGGACTTATGTAAATCTGCAAAATGCATCATAGTGTCCATAACAGTACACCTTTGGATATACACATATGTGGTAAGACTATAGCAAATGCATGAGAATAGCACAGAACGATTTAAGTAAGTATAGATATTTACCTCCAAAGAGGAAGATAGGGCGCTAGCAAATGGGGTATGGGGTTCAGGTCTACCTGAATATTTGGGGAGATTAGTAGGAAATATGGCAAAAATAATTCTGGCACTTGTTTAGTCCTGTAATGACTGTAGGAATGCTTTCTTTTCTATTTTTGTATGTTTAGTTTACATTTATTCTGCATATATTTACTGAGCATGTGCTAGCTGTCAGGCTCTGTTCTGGATACCTGGAATATGATAGTGCACAAGGTACACACAACATCTGGTCCTCATGGAGCTTACAGATTTAAAGTACTTTAAAATGTTAATACTTAAAATAATCTTTTGAAAAGATTAATCTGGGAGCTGTGTCCTCTGTGAAGTTCTGAATATGCGTTTAAAGCCATCCCTCTTCATTTTTCCTTTATTGCTGGAATTAGGCACTTAGAAAGCTGTGAGGGCAAAACTCACTACTTTTTACACAGTCAGCCTTCGCCGGTAGAATAGATGGTCTGGATGAACCATTGGTCTATCTCCTATAGTTCTCAATATTGTTGATTTACATTCTAGTTCATAGAATGATCACCCAGCCCTGGAATTAAATAGGTAGTCACTCATGGGTAGCTGTTTTAATGAATAAACAAGGGGGGGCCTCTAATTTCTATATCCACTAAATAGGTATCTTTTCTCTTTTGGGACTTGGCACAAGATGCTAGGATGGGACTCTGGGGACCAGAGAGCAACAAGTTTCTGCTCTCAGAGGTCTGGCAGTGTGTTCACTGTATAAGCAGGACTAGTAATAGCAGACTTTGTGCATCAACTTTCTGAAGCACTGGACCATGGAGAGGCCAGGGAAACCAAGGACTGTCATACCCAGATGCCCAGTCTTGTTGTCAGACACAACCGTTCTGAGCCTCAGCTCCTGACTGATAAAATGATGGCAATTCCCATTTCCTGCTATCTTTGTAGTAAGTGAAATGGCACATATGAGGATCCCCAATGCATCATGACCTTTCCGTAGATGCTAATTTCCTTCTCAAGCCTGAGAGCTATGTCTCATCATTTCTTCAGGATTCTCTGCAGGTCTTCTGAGCAGAATTCTAGCCAAGGTCAAGACATTAGTCAAGTCAGCTCTGGTTGATGGAAACTCGGGTTCATTGGATCTGCAGAAGCACTAGGCTGAGTAGCCTGTGGACAGGTGAGTAAAAAGAGCCTAGAAGCTTCTCTTCTGTACTTCCAAGGTCAGCGTGAAAGATGACCCCCAGCCTGTGAGGTCTGCTGGCCTTAAGAGTCTCGAGTGACATTCCTACCCAGATTAGGATAATCTTTTCTGATCTCTGACTTAGCCAGAAGCCTGCCGTGGTTGCGCAGTATTTGACAGCAGTTGTTAGAATGATACTAGCATGCAGAAATATTGAGGAGAAGATAATATTTGACAGTCTAGCCTAGATAGTCAAAACAGTACAGTTATCTATCTGTCAGCAGGTGGCTCTAGATCTGTCTTCTGGGAAGTAGGCTCTTGTGAAGTTGATAGGCTTGATTCAAAAGAACTTAACTAGGTTAACTGGACAATAATGATTTGGAAATACTAGTGCAGGAACCAGGAGTTTTCATTGAAACAGACCTTTTAAAACCACAGTGCTTTCTCTTTTTTTTTTCTTTTTTTTTTAAATTTTTGCTGCTTTGTTCTTAAGTTTATATCTTTATCTTGAATAAAGTCATAGAATATTGTTTGGTTTAACTCTCGGCAGCCCACTCCTGAGCTCTGAGGAAGCTTGCCTTCTTCTGGGCTACCCAATCTTTCGTCTGGGCAAGGGACATCTTGGGGCGATTCCACCTCTTCTTTTTAACTTCTTTCTTGGATTTCTTTTCATAGACGGGGTTCTCTCTTTAGCAGTGTGAGCTTTCTTATACATCTCCTCCCTCATGTCTTGAGTTACATTGTTCTTTATGTACTGAGAGAACTGTTTCTTGTAGGCATCTTCATCTTCTTCCATTAGGTAATGCATGTAGTCTGCAACATTCTGACCCATAATGTTCTTCCAATGGACTTTTGCATTAAATTTCTTGCTTCCGGGACCAGCAGTTGGCATAATGGCTATGTCGTTGGACTCCCATGTAGTCGACCACAGTTCAAGTGCTGGACCCGGTGGCTTAAACTCATGCTGGACGCATATGCGTGCGTGCCCCAAGATCCCAAGAGGAGAGTGGAGGAGAAGAGATTGTGCCATGGCCATCCCCCCTGGGGGGTGATTTCTTGCTTTCTGTGTCTGTCTCTCTCTTTCGGGTGAGCACATGCGCCCTATAGCAAAAACCTCTCAAAAAAAAAAAAAAAAAAAAGAAAAAGAAAAATTCCTTGCTTTCAAAATCATAACCAGGGAATCATTTGGTACTGTGAGGGATAGATAAGCTTCCATTTACCGCTCCCTTCAGGGCCCCAGAAATATTGCCAGTTGGCCTGCATCCAAATAGCAGGTGAAGGTACCAGGTAGACCATCAATGCTTTCTACATTGTACTCATCTCCGGTCACTTCCACTTGACCTTCATAGATCTTGTCCATGCCAAACCTATTGAGAAGTCTGAGCGCCAGCAGCAGGCCAGTACAATATGCTACAGCATAATTTGTCAGGCCAACTTTCACTCTGTATTTTGGTAGTTTATGTGCATAAGCCGCACAGAATATCATACCCTCTTCTGTACGGGCATAAGCAATCTGACAAATGAACTATCAGTCTGTATTTGGGTGTGTTGTACTTATTTTTATCCTGGATCACCAAGCGTTTCTGAGCATAGTATTCACTTTTACCTTATTGTCTTCTAAATTTCACTTGGTATCTCTTAAAATAGGCCTTATTCTTGACAACTTTAACAAATCCATCCTGTGGAACAGAGACCCGTGGCCATGGCCAACTGCAGGCCCACAAGACTACAGGGGGAATAAAAACTAAAACCACAATGTTTTCAATAGCCAAAGGAGCATCTTTGGTGCAGGGCCATGAGGAAAGAGGGAGGGGGAATCCTCACTCTGCAGAGCCTCTAGGTACCCACACTGCAATTCCTTCGGGGCCGGACCCACCTCTGGGGAGACAAGAAAGGGGGAGATTCATCTGAATGTAGTGTGAAATTTTGGCACACCTCTGGAATTGACATGTGTCTGTTAATTTTTTAAACAAATTCTGTGTCTTTTTTCCTCGAAACAAAGAAAGGTGAATGGAATGTGTAGGCGTGCTTAGGGGAAGAGTTGGCTCTGTTATGGTTTGGACCATGGTGTGTCCCTCAAAGTTTTTGGGAGTAATTTGGTCATACTGCGCAGAGATTGGGTGTCTCCCAGAAATTCATGTATTGGGACTTGATTGTATTTGTAAAGTTATTAAATGAAAACTCCATTCCTTCATGCTGCCCCAGGGTGAGGCCTTGGGTGTGATAATGCCATTAGAGTGAGGCCTCTATGACTGAGTCATGGCAGGTTCCTAAGCAGAAGAAATAAGACCACAACAAAAAAGCCACAAGATACAGACCACACTCTGCTAAAAGGTTCTGCCTTCTACCATTTCATGATGCCCTTGGACTTTCCAGCCACCATAATTGTTAGACCCTATTTCTTTATAATTCACCAACCTCAGTTATTATGTTCTCTTACCAATGCAATAACAGAGGATCGAGACAGGCCCCTTGTCATGTCCTCAGAGGTAGCCTGGATGGTCCTTTCTGTACTTGTCTGTGTGCTGGACCATTCTCAGCCCTCCCCGTAAGGGTGTGAAATGTCTTTCCCATCCAGGCCTTGCAGAGCTGAGGTCTAGGTGCTAATGGGAGAATGACAGTGGTATGTGCCCTGAGTACTAGCACACATCAGCTGAAACCTTCCAGAGGCAATTTCTCCACTTTTTCTTTTTAATTGTCAGAGGGTACATGTGCTCCAGAGACAGAGGGAAAAGCACTTCCCCAGTGGGGCACAGTCATGCTGCAATCCCTTCTTCACGTCTCCAACCTGTCAGGATTTGGGGCATATACACATGACTGGTGTGTTTTTCAAGTCCCCAGGATGAGAATTGAACTTTGGTTGGCCTTGTAGGATCAGGCTCCCTTAGCCACCAGGTCATAGGGCTGGCCCTTCATTTTTTAATTTTATTTGTTCTTCACATTTAATTGTTGTATATTTCCAAAGGACACAATATAGTTTTTTCCAAAACATGCATTACATTACCATCAAATCAAGGATATCACCATGTATATTTTTTCTATCAGAGAACTTTACATTCTTATATCTGTCAAGTACATCCTCCTAAGGCCATCTTATCTACTCCTGCTATCCATCCCTCTCTCCTATAGTGTCTGATATCCACACTTATCTTCCCTACCACTATATTGTTGGGCCTTTCAATTTCTGTCATAGAATGAAGACATTGAATATATATTGAGTAGGGACATAGAGTGTTTGTATTTCATAATCTGGCATACTTCATTTAGCATTAAATCTTCCATGTTCATCCACTCTGTATCAAATAACAGGGTCTTATTGTTATGATTGAGTAATATCCTACAGTGTACTTATACCACATCTTCTCAATCCAGTCTTCTGTTCCTGGACTCTTGAGTTGATTCCTGTCTTAGCAACTGTGAATACTGCTGCAATGAACTCTACTTTTATATTTAGTATGGAGACAGCAAATAGCTTGCATGTTATTTTATGGTTACCCCATAAAGAGAAGGATCAACCTCAACTCTCTTTTGTAAATTTGGCTTGGGTGTGGAGACTGGTAAGCCACCCACCCTGGGAGGGTTACTCACTGCTGAGTTTTCTGCAGAGTAGTACAGACTGCAGTTGGCTGGAGTAACTGGAGCCAGGGGCCTCAGTGGCTGAGGCTGTATTGTGTGAGGGGTTTTGTTTGAACTTTTCCAGGTCAGGGGCAGGATGGGAAAGGGTAAGCTGGAACAAGCCCTCAGCAGGCGGATGTGGTGTCCACTAGATGTTGCACATACTCTAAGCTAAGCTGACTGCTATCCAGATCAAGATAGAACATTACCATCGCAATACTCTCTCCTTGTTTATTTCTTAGTTGGTTTAATTTTCAAAAAATTTTATTGTGATTTCTGGTACACATATAATCATTGTACTTCTTTGTGAGGTACAGTATGGTTTTTGAAAGCATGCATATGTGTAAAATAATCAAGTAAAGAATGTAGACATGGGACCAGCAGTTATTGTAATGGCTATGTCACTGGACTCCCATGTAGCCAACTGTGGTTCAAGTCCTGGACCCAGTGGCTTAAACTCATGCTGCGTGCGTGTGCGTGTGTGCCCAAGATCCCAAGAGGAGAGTGGAAGAGAAGGGATTGTGGCATGGCCATCCCCCTGGGGGGTGATTTCTCGCTTCCTATCTCTCTGTCTCTCTCTGTCTTTCTGGCGAACACACGCATCCTATAGCAAAAATCTCTCCAGGAAAAAAAAAAAAAGAATATAGACATATCTTAAGCACTACACATTCCCACATGGTTGACCATGATTGGAGTCCTGGAACTGGTGGCTTGCTTTCTCACTCCCCCCATACCCCAGGTCAAATTAAAATAAACGAATGAAAAAATTAAATTAAATTAATTCTTTTTTTAAAAAAAGAGAGATTTTTGCTATAGGGCACATGTGCTTACTGGAGAGACATCTTTAGGGTCTCTTTTTGATTCTTTTCTCTTCTTTTTTTAAAGAGATTTATTTAATTATATTTATTACCACTTTTTTTTTTTTTTAATCTGCTATAGGACACATGCATTCACCAGAGAGGGACAGGGGGGCAGAGAGAGAGAGAGAAAGTGAGAAAGCAAACCACCAGATCTGGTACTTGAACCATGATAGGCCATGTGGGAATCCAGCACTCTAACCACCATGCCACCTGCTGGCCCTTTTTTTGATTACTTTTTAAGATGTCCATGTGTCTATTGAATTACTCAAACATGTTGGAATGGTTCTCTCATCTCCTGAAACTGTCTTCATTGTCTTGAATCTCATTGCGTTTTGTCATGATCGATATTCTGAAATCCAATTTCTATATTTCTGTGATTTTCTGCATTTCATCTGTTGTTTAGTGGGGAGTTAGTGTGTTCCTTTACATAAGGAATATTTCCTTTTTTTTTTTTCCTGTATTTCTTGTGTCTCTACCTTGATGTATAGGCTTTTGGCACCATACTCACTTCTTCCTGGAAAGAAGGTGGATTCCCTTGTGCCAGTAACAATTGTTGCCTTACAGGGTGATTGCCTGAGTTCTTAGACCCTATGTAGGGTGTGGTAATTCTCCTCCAGGTAAGATGAGTGAATGGAGATTTCAGCTGAAAGTAATATCTTCTGCCTTGAATGGGTTGCACACAAGAGGGATTAAGGATTTGGGACTCAGGGTGGCTAGTTGTTTAGCTCAGCATTTGAGTGTACTTCCTGGCGATGGAAAAAGCTGTCTCCCTCAGTGCCTGAGTCTCTCTCTACCTCAGCAGCACTTCCCTACAGGTGTTTCATTGCAGTTGGTAGTAATGTGGCCTGTTGTTGGTGCGGGGGGGTCTGAGAAGACCTCTGTGATGCTAGCAATAGCTACATATACACAAAGGGCCTCTGGGTAGACCTCAGTGGTTTTAGCAGGTGTCAATGGGCCTATGGAGAGGACCTCTGAATGGCCTGTGTGCTACTAGTAGGTGCCTGTGGTTGTGTAGGGGGACCTATGTTTGGGCCTTCACAGCGCTAATGATACCAGCATATGCACAAGGGTGTTCTGGGCACAACTCCACAGTACTAGCAGGTGCCAGTTGGTGCAAAGGATATGGGTTCCTGAAAGGCCTCCACACTGTGCCTGTCTCCTCTCCTCTGAGGAGAGGGGTCTCTGGCACCTCCCCTTCTCTCAGGAAATTCTGAGAAAGCGCTCTTCACATGGCAACTGAGGGGGCAATATGCTGATTCTGGAGTTTTGAGAATGGAGTTGTGTGGGTGTGAATGTAGACCTGCCAATCAGTCAGAGAGGAGTATCTTGTTTCCTCTCTCTTCTGCAGGAAGTTCTGTTTATTGGAGCAGTCCTTCTGTTCACTGGTCTACCTGTGTTCTGGAGTGTATCATGCTCACAGCTTGGATGCAAGACTTACGTCTCTACTACTCAGTGTAGCGTGAGTGGTCACCGTAGCCATTCATGCAGGACTGGTAGAATTTTGGTGCATTCTCAGGGATGTGAAGCCTTGCGGGCTGTGGGTCCTTGGTGTGTGCTTCCCTTTAATAGTTGCTTTGTTATCCAAATGGTGACTCTCTGTAGCTGCTTGGGTCTTGTGAGTTGGGTAATCAGGAAGAGATCCTTCCCTGAAGTAGCACAGCTCTGTGTATTTCTGGAACTGCCCCTCATTACGTGCAGGGCCATCTGCAGGGCTGGAGTTGGAGTGACAAGCAGCAAGAATATTATCCACTGTGGTATTGGATGCTACTGGAGATCTCTCGCTCAGCTTCCGTTCATTTCAGACTGCCAGTGTCAGCTGGCTGTGTACCTTTTATATGCTGCTTCTCTTCAGTTTCTATGTCTCAAAAAACTTCAGATATTTCATTGGTGATTTCGTGTTCTTCCTTATAAATTCCAATCAAAATGTGTCTAATTATTATTTTATATTTTGGTTGCAGAGGAGATGATTGCCACTGGCCAGTCTTAATCCTCTCTGTCTTTTAAAAAATACTTATTTATTTGATCTTATTTATTATTATTATTTTTCAACTCACCAGAGAGCAACAGAGAGTGAGAGGGAGAGTGAGAAAGCAAGCTGCCAGGTCTGGGACTTGAACTGTGGCCGACCATGTGGGAGTCCAGTGCCTTAACCACCACACTGCTTCTCTGTCTTTTAAATGGAGTGTTTAGTCCACTAACATTTAATGTGATTTTGTAAAAAGATTACACAAGATACCGGTCACTTAGTAAAAATGACAATAAAGCACATACTCTTGAAAAATCTTCACAAAAAAAAAAATATAAAAAAGAAATAAAACTAAATCACCTATCAGAAGTTGGTTTTTCATGGTTAACATTTTTCTGAACAGGATTTAAAACAGCTCTCTCTAAGGACCATTGCCTAGGTCATAAAACAGCTTCAGTCAATTTAAGAGGATTGAAATCAAACAGTCTGATCTCTGACCACAATGGATTTAAACTGAAAATCAGTTGCAGAAGGATATTTGAATAGTTCACAAATATGTGGAGATTAAACAACATACTCTCAAACAGCCAGTGGGTTGTAAAAAAAAAAAAAAATGAAACAAAACAAAACAAAAAAAAAAACACACACAGAAAAATTAGAAAATATTATGACTGAAAATTAAAATACAGGATACTAAAACTAAAGATGCAGGTAAAACAGAGCTTAGAGGGAAATTTATAACTGTAAGTTTCTATACTTTAAAAAGGAGATCTGAAACCAGTAAGCTAATCTTCCTCCTTTAGAAACTAGAAAAAAATATAACAATTAGCTCCTTCTCCTCCCAACAAAAACAACAGGAAGAAGGAAATAACATAGATTAAAATGGAAAAAGACAGAGAAATGAGGATGCCATGTTCTCTGCCTGGTTGTATCAGAAACCTGGGGCAGGAGGGTGGCAGGTAGGAGGCAACCTCCCTGCCCACCAAGACCCCCAAACCTCTGTGCCTAGTGACACCCTTCAGGTTCCCATCAGAATTTCATTTCACCCTGTTTGCTCCTGCTTCTCTTTGGAATGTGAGTGTCTTTCCACCCACATGTATTCTTCCAGCTTGTAGTTCAAGTTCGCCAGTGCCATGGGATGTTTGCTATGCTGTTTGTTAATATGTTCCTGGCTTAGTGAAAAACACCAGTGAAAGTCAGTATTCGGGGCATTCTGCTTGGAATTCTCCTAAGCCATTACCTATGAGATTTCCATATACATTTACTAAGTACCTTAATATAGTTGCATTTGCTTCTCACCTCTATTTTCTACACCTCACTCCCTTTCTGAACTCAATGACAATTCCCACTGTCATTGTAGATTTGGCTCCTCCCCTGAAATTGACCAAGTTTCACTTCATATATATGCCAAGGCCCTGTTGTCTAAGACACAGATGCTTGGACCTGTTCTACTACCCTAACATCCTGAATATCTTATCAGTATACATTTCCCTCCATCTCCAAAAATGTTCTTTGCATTAAAGTCAATTCTGTCTGAAACAAATATAGCTATTTTTGCTTTGTTTTGGTTAGTTTTTCCATAAACTTTGTAAATATTTCTTTCCCTTTAAATTTGTATTAGTGGAATATTTGTGGCTGCATCTGGTGACTAGTACCTGAGAGATGCCCAGGGGGCATGACTAGGGCCCTTGGGGCTGTCCTCAGTGAATGGTGGTGGAGGAGGGAGGGTGATTTGCAGGCCTGTCATCAAGATGTAAGGTAAGCGAGGAACAGCTGTAGCAAAAACTGTTGTTACTGTTAATAGCCTGGTCTACTAGGAATGGTCCACAAGCTTTTGGATGCAGTGTTTTATCCTGAGTGGGTATTATGCTGAGGTCTAAGCTGAGTGCAAACCCAGTCAAAATTCAGAAAGGGCGGGACCAGCAGTTAGCATAATGGCTATGTCACTGGACTCCCACGTAGTTGACCGCAGTTCGAGTCCCGGACCCGGTGGCTTAAACTCACACCAGGCGCATGTGCATGTGTGCCCAAGATCCTGAGAGGAGAATGGAGGAGAAGGTATTGCGGCATGGCCAGCCCCCTGGGGAGTGATTTCTCGCTTTCTTTCTCTCTGTCTCTCTGTTTGTCTGGGGACTGTACACGCCCTATAGCAAAAACCTCTCAAAAAATAAAAAAATTCAGAAAGGGCTCTGTGGCTTTTACATCTCTTGATTGAATTATTTTCTCTTGTGATTTGATTTAATCTTGTGTCGTTTGCTTCATTGAGGTCCTACATTGTCACTAATAGTGGCAAGACACGTGCACAGGGCGCTCCATCACTTCAGAGACACGGAATTCAACCCTAGAGCCTCCAGAGCAATATTTGCACAGCTTCACAGTCTGGAACTACCAAAGTGATGTGGATATTGAAATATTAGGTCACCAGGAATGTCATGACATATTTTTCTATGCAAAAATGCATCATGACATTACCAACGATCCAATTGTTGTACTTAGATTTGCATTTTGCTCTTTTTTTTTTTAATCTCATCTTCTTTGTGTTTCTTTTTCCTTTCTTGCCTTTTTTTTGGATTGACTCTTTTTTAAAGAATTCTATTCTTATTTATTATTGACTTATAACTATTCCTTTACATTATTTCGTGGAGTCAGCAGGTAGTGTAGTGGTTAAGGTGTTGGACTTCATAATGATTGCTGTAGAGATTACAATATATATCTTTAACTTTCCACAGCCTATTAAGTAATATTTATCACTTCATGTAAAATATAAAACCTTGCAACTGTATAGTTTCACTTATCTCCTTTATTTTATGATAGAGTTGTCATATGTTCATTTACATACACAACAATATGTTATAATTTGTGCTTTTAACGGTTAGATTTATACTAAATAAATTAACCTAAAATAGTGTGTTGTATGTACCCACATTTTTGTTATTTCTGGTACTTGTCATTCCTTTTTGGGAAATCAAAGTTTTCCCTTGCAATTATTTCATCTCAGCCTAAGGAACTTTATTTAGCATTTCTTGTAGTAGTGCTCTGCTGGTAACTAATTCTCTTGGTTTTCATTTTTCAAAAGGTGTCTTTATTTACTTTTGTTCTGAAAAATATTTTTGCTGACACAGAATTTTGAGATGACAGTTTATTCTTTCGACAATTTAGGTTTTGTTGCACCATCTCTGTCTTTTATTCATGATGAGAAGTTAACTGTCATTTAGCTAAGGTCTGTTTAGTTACGTTGCTCTGTATTTATCCTGCTTGGAATTCAGTGATCTCTTTGAATCTGACTTTTTACCAAATTTGTAACATTGTTGGCTATTTGTTCTTCATAATTTGTTTCTGCTCCACTTATTCTCTCCTCATGTATGTTAGTTAGTCCATTTAATATTGTCGCTCAAGTCACTTAAGTGCTGTTTTTTCCAGCTTTTTTTTCTTCTCCAAATTGGATAATTTCTACTGGTCTTCCTTCAAATACATTGACTTTTTCTTCTGATAGCTCCAGTCTGTTGGAGATGAATTAAACCTACTCAGTGGACATTTTTATTTCAGATACTATGTTTTCCAGTTCTAGGATTTCCATTTGATTCTTACTGTAGTTTTCATTTCTTTGCCTTTTTTATCTTTTCACACATTAGGAGCATGCTTTTCTGTATATTTTTGGGCATTGTTATACTAGTTTGTTATTTAATTAATTAATTTATTTTTGGAGAGATTTTTGCTATATGATACATGCCTTCACCAGAGAGACAGAGAGGGGCAGAGAGACAGAAAGCAAGAAATCATCCCCCAGGGGGATGGCACACCATAGTCCCTTATCCTTCATTCCCCTCTTGGGATCTTGAGCATGCATGCACACATGCCTGGCATGAGTTTTAAGCTGCTGGGTCCAGGACTTGAACCGCATTAGACTACATGGAAGTCCAGCTATATAACCATTACACCATCTGCTGGTTCCAATAGTATGTTATTTTTTACATCTGGATCATTTAAATGATTAGTTTCCATTGACTGGCTTTTTTCTTGAATGCAAGCCACATTTTCCTTTTCTTCACATGTCTAATAAATTTGGATTGTATGTTGATCATTGAGTAAAAGATTGTAGAGTCTCTGGATTCGGTTACCTTTCTCTGAAGAGTATTTTGTTGTTGTCTTGTTTTGTTTTTTTAGTAGGATTCTAATGTGGCTGAATTAAAATTTCACATTTTGTGTTTAGGTTTTTTATTCTTATTTAGGCTACTTGAATCTTCCCCATACCTTCATGTTCCACAATTAGAGATTTGGGCAGAATTCTACACAGAATTTTTCTGTAGCTCTTCTATCTTTTCTGGAATTTTCCTCCTAGTTAAACTTCTGTGACCACCCTGGCATCTGTTTTCTGATTGTTTACTCACTGAGACTGTAACTGCAGGTGTTCATCTAAGTCTTGGCCTCCCATCCTCAGGCAGAAAGCTGCAACAGCAGGAAACTCAGCCAGTGGTGTTCCATTTTTCTGGGTGTCAGCTCACATCCAGTTTCTGCTGGCTTTTTGCCTAGTCCCCTCAGGTAGTTGTTTTTGTATATTTTCTTTCAGTGAGTGTAATTATCTGTGTAGTTTGTCTGATAGTAGCCATTCCACTATTACTGGAAGCCCTTAAAATAAAATAAATATTTATCCATTGAATAATTAAGAGATGCATATTGACATTCTCTAACATGAAATTAAGTCTTGTTGCCCTTAACTACCTCTAAATAGAGCAATGAATGACAGGTGATACAGAGTGAGTGTTACTGTTATAACTGAGGGTAATTTATTCACGCACCTGGAATATAAGGAGTTGAAGTTAAAGCCACATCCTTATAGAGCCCTACATCTAAGCATATTCCAAGGGGCACTTCCACTTAAGAAATCAAACTCACACGGCCAGTACCATAGCACCATCATTAGGTATAGTACACTGAGAGTAAGATCTTACATGGCCAACTGCGTTTGGAATCCCAGCCCCAGTGGTTGAATAACACACCAGATGCATGTGCATGTATGCCCCAAATCTTGATAGTATGGAGAGAAAAAGATTACTGCCTTCTTTGGGGTTGCTTTCTCTCTTTCTCTATCATACCCATTGGTAATTAAAAAAAACTAAAATAAAAAATCTTAATTTTAATAAATGTATATTAATGTGTTTACAGCAGATCTAGAATAGATATTATTTGTAAATTAATTTTGGTTAACTCTTTTTTTAAAAAAGGAAGGTAAGCAAACTGGTAGAGCAGAGGTATGTGACACAGGCTTGAAATCACAGGGCTGGTGTCTCAAACCTTGATCCTCCTGCCCTATTCTCTGATCTGGTAGTCTTTCTAGGCTGCAGAATTTCTGTTAATAAAGCAAAATAACATAGTGCACACAACAGAGGAGTAAATGAAAACATCAAATCTGAACCTGAAAGGTTTAGATTGCATTTTCTTCATAGTAAAACAAAATACACTTTTTTTTCATGCTTAGCACACCTAGTCTTTTTGGCTCTGTAATTCCAATATTAACCCCTTTGCCCCACCTCCAGGTTATTCTAAGTTTCACCAATGTTTAAGCCATTTTATGGGAAATGTTTTGACAAGGAGAGAAAGGTAGCCTTGAGCAAGTTTGTCTTGTCTGTCTTAAAGGATATGTGCATCTGAATAGGCAGTGTCAGGTTGATGGGAAAAAGGACAGCTTCAGAAAAGAAATAAAATGCAGTTTCTGGAAAGTCTGCATGTTTCCAGCAATATTTCAGGATTCTAAGAAAACACCACTGGTAGATGATGCTGGTGCAGCGGGAGCCCTGGGATAGGAGGCCGCAGAGGCTTCCGTGGAGGGTTCGGCAGCAGGCCTGGTGGTTGGAGTCATGGCTGTGGTTGGGGCCTCCGCTGTGGCTGGAGCCAGGGCCAAGGCCATGGAGCTCACAGAGGTAAAGCCAAGAACAAGGAGTGGATCCGGGTCAGCAAGAAGGGGTGCCTAGTCAAAGCCATGAAGATCAAGTTCCTGCAGGAGATCTGTCTCTTCTCTCTGCCCATCAAGGAGTCTGAAATTACTTTTTCCTGGGGACCTCTCTCAATGATGAGGTTTTGAAGATCATGCCTGTGCAGAAACAGACTCACACTAGCCAGTTGGCCACATTGGTTTGGGTGTGATGTGCTCCAAGGAGGTGGTCACCACCATTTGAGGGGCCATCATCCTGGCCAAGCTCTCCATTGTCCCAGAGCAGAGAGGCTCCTGGGGGAACAAGATTGGCAAGCCCCACACTGTCACTTGCAAGGTGACCAACCACTGTGGCTCCGTACTGGCGTGCCTCATTCCTGCCCTCAGAGCCATTGGCATTGTCTCAGCCCCTGTGACTAAGAAGCTGCTGATGATGACTGGCGTTGATGACTGCTACACCTCAGCCTGGGGTTGTACCACCATCCTGTGCAGCTTTGTCAAGGCCCCCTTCGATGCCATCTCCAAGACCTACAGCTATCTGACCCCTGACCTCTGAACAGAGACTGTGTTCATTGAGTCTCCCTATCAGAAATTCATTGACCATTTCCTCATAACTCACACCAGTCTTGGTGTAGAGGACCCATTCTCCAGCTATGTCCACAACATAGGGTTTTCATAGAAGAAAAATAAAGTGAATTAAGCCTGGGAAAAAAATTCAGGATTTGAGCTCCCTGAATATCAGGACCTTGAGTATGTGCCTCTGTATCAACCAACTTGGACAGCATTACATGCTACTAATGCTCACATTGGTGGTCCCCAGGGCTTCCATCAGAATCAGTTAACTCAGATTGGTCAGGAGCCCATCAGAGCTGAAGTAATGTGCACTGGATGGAGACAGGAACTTAGGCCAGGTAGGCAACAAGCTTTGGATGCCATGGTAAAGACTTCAACTCTCACTCTGAATTAAATGGGAGCCTTAGGAGATCTCACACAGAGGGAGGATGTGCTCTTATTGTATTTACCAAGGATCACCCTGGCTGTTGTACAGAAGAGAAAAGGCTCAATGGAGAGACCAGCTGGAAGACCCTGTGTCCCTCTGTGGAGGAAGGGGCAGTGATGTGACCTGCATGAGAGAAATGGTCAGATTTTCTGGATAATAAAGTAAAGGCAGAACTGATAGGTTTGTTGATAGATATGGATGTGACTTGTGAGAAAATGAGTAAAGGGGTACTCCTGGATTTTTGTTCTGAGCAATGAAAGAGGGAAGGCATTGGTGAGCTGTTATGATCACGATGCCTGTGAGCTGAGCAGGTTTGGGTGGAGAGAAGTTTTTCTTCAGGGCACATCAACTTTGAGATGCTCCCAGTCACCCCAGCAAAAGAGCCCAGCAGGTAGTTGGAGTGCAAACCCACCTTTGGTGGTAGTGCAGCTATTACTTCATCCCTGCCTAATGTTCTGCAGCAGGTCACAGGCATGTTATAGTCTGGACTTCAGAGCACATTTTTGACCACCCATAAGAAGCTATTGCAATGACTACAGCACAGGATGTCCAAATATCCAAATGCAAACCCAAGGCTGACTGTGTAGACAAAAGGTAGATCACAATGACAGTTACAAAGTCACAGGCGTCAGAGTACAGAGCATGGTTTGCCTTTTATTGTAAGATCACATTTTCCTACAATAAGGACCAAAACACATGTACAAAGACATTTTGCAGTTGACTCTGTGGAGAGAACAATGGAAATAAAGTCTACTATAATTTATTTTGTGTGTCCAAGATGAGAGACTCATATACCAACCATCGAGATCTAGGAAAGTCTTTCTGCTTCAAGGAACCATAGCATTGTGAAAGGAGTCACCTCAGCAGTTATCTGGGACTCATGACAAATACCAAATCTTCGTGTGTTAAATGCTGAAATGGAAGGACTGTCAACTTTCAAAGGAGAAAGAACAAGGATGTCCATGGCATCATTCAGAGAGGAGTGGTCTTCGAGAGGGTGTAAAGCATAAGGTCCTCCAGCTCTCAGACATTTATTTGTATTTGTTATTTAAAAGGTATAATTACTGGACCAGCCAGGTGGCATGGAGGTTGGGGTGGCTACATCACACGTGTTCAACTACACAAGTCCAGATCCAGTGGCTCGAGAAACACTCTGGGCACATGTGCATGTGTGCCCAAAATTCCAAGAGGAGAATGGAGGAGAAGGAACTGTAGTGTGGCCATCCTCCCTGGGGGGTGCTTTCTCTCACTCTATTTCTCCAGCAAGTGTTTGTACCCTTTACCAAATTAAAAAAAAAAAAAATAACTTTCTTAAGGCAGTTTTTAAAAAACAGGATGGAGGGGACCAGCAGTTAGCATAATGGCTATGTCGCTGGACTCCCACGTAGTCGACCGCGGTTTGCGTCCCGGACCCGGTGGCTTAAAACTCACACTGGGCGCGTGTGTGTGCGTGCCAAAGATCCTGAGAGGAGAATGGAGGAGAAGGGATTGCGGCGTGGCCATCCCCCCTGGGGGGTGTTTTCTCGCTTTCTGTCTCTCTGTCACTCTCTTTCTGTCTGGTGAGCGCACACGCCGTATAGCAAAAAAAAAAAAAAAAAAAAAAAAAAAAAAAAAAAAAAAAAAAAAAAAAAAAAAAAACCTCAATAAGATGGAGAAAGTCTGAATGATTTTTTTAAAAAATAAAGTTTATTTATTTTATAAGTGAGTGAGACAGAGAGAGAGAGAACATCCCAACAAGGGTTTGATATCACAATCCACCCCAAGATTCAACATGCCCTAGGTCTTGGCATGCATACACCCACTGCACCACCTTTCTGGCCCCCATGCTTGGATTTTTTATTCAATCTGAAAAGAACTGCAAGTCTTCTAAAGAGGTGACCTAGCACAATTATTGGTTGTAGAGATCAGCTGCCATGAGAGACTCCACTGTGCATGTAAAGACTCAATGGTATTTTGGAAGTTACTTCAACTGGTATTGGCCTGCCTAACCTCTGTAAGCCAAAACCGGAAACATTCAAGCCTTTCATGTGTGACTGTCTCATTTAGAGACGCCTTCAAAATGAAGTGGTGCCACCTTTTAAATACATAAGATTGGGCTAGCTGGTGGTGTGGCGGTTAAGGCAACTGGATCCCACAGGGTCAACTGTTCAGTTCGAATCTTGGACATAGTGATTGGAAAAACAGTAGGCATGTGTGAGTGCCCAAAATCCTGAGAGAAGAATGGAAGAGAAATTATAGTGGTGTGGCTATCCCTCTGGGGAGTGCTTTCTCACTTTCTTTCTCTCTTTCTCCCTTTTTAATTTGCACCCTATAGCAAATTAAAAATAATCATAATGGGAACCAGCAGTTAGCGTAATGGCTATGTCGCTGGACTTCCACGTAGTCGACCGCGGTTCGCGTCCCGGACCCCGTGGCTTAAAACTCACGCCGGGCGCGTGTGCGTGAGTGCCCAAGATCCCGAGAGGAGAATGGAGGAGAAGGGATTGCGGCGTGACCATCCCCCCTGGAGGGTGATTTCTCGCTTTCTGTCTCTATGTTTCTCTCTGTCTGTCTGGCGAGCGCACACGCCCTATAGCGAAAACCTCTAAAAAAAAAAAATCATAATATAAATATATAAGATTGTTTTATTGCATTCAACTTAAGCAGCTTGTATCCTGAAAAAGGAAAACGATTATTTAGAAGCTGACTTTGTTTGAAATAATGCTCAGCCATAATCTATCGGGAATAACCATGGTGTTCACATATTTAAATGTAGAAGGTTAAAACTATAGTCAGCGCAGAATTGAAAAGCCAATCCATTTATAGTCACCACACATGCACACATACACACCTAGGAATTGACCTATCCAAAGAGATGAAAGACCTTTACAAGGGAAATTCTGAAAAACTGGAAAAGAAATTGAGTATGATACCAAGAAAAAAAAATGGAAAGATATTTCATGTTCCTGGACAGCAAGAATCCATATAATTAAAAGTCAATTCTACCCAAATTAATTTATAAATTTAATGTAATTCAGATCAAATTACCAATGACATTCTTTACAGAAGTAGAAAAAATGATCATTGTTTATCTAGAATCATAAAAGGCCCTGTATCACCAAAGCAATACTATACAAAAATAATAAAATAGGCATTTCACTAACCAACATCAAAATACATTACAAAGCTGTGATAATCAAAACAACATGGTACTGGCTCAAAACGAGACATATAGACCAATGGAACAGAATAGAGAATCCAGAAATAAATCCCAAAACATACATCCAACTGATTTTTGACAAAGGGCACAAGACAACCCAGTGGGGAAAAGAAAGTCTCTTCATTAAATGGTGCTGGAAGAACTGGATATTCACTGCAGAAAAATGAAACTGGACCCCTGTCTCTCACCTTTAACAAAAATCAACTCAAAATGGATCAAAGATCTAAATGTAAAGCATCAAACTATGAAACTACTGGTGGAAAAAAACTAAAACAGGGAAAACACCTGAATACACTGGAATAGGTAAAGATTTGTTAAATAAGCACAGGCAACAATTCCAGGAATCAAGCTAAAAAGTTTCTACACAGCAAGAGAGAAACATTATAGTGAAGAGATAACCCACAGAATGGGAGAAAATATTTGCAAACTGTGCTTCAGATAAGGGACTGATAACCAGAATACATATGGAACTCAAGCAGCTCACACACACACACACACACACACACACACACACACACGAATAATCTAATTTAAAAATGAGCAAATGAGTGAACAGCCCACTCTCTAAGGAAGACATATGAATGACCAAAAAGCATATGAAAAATGTCCAGCATCTATCACAAGGGAAATGCAAACCAAAACCACAATGAGATACCACTTAACCCCAGTCAGAATGGCTATGTTAGAACATATAAAGAACAGTAAGTGCTGGTGGGGCTGTGGTCAAAAGGAAATCCTCTTACACTGTTTGTGGGAATGTAAATTAATACAGCTACTGTGGCAAACAATTTGGAGGTTCTTTAGAACCTACAAGTAGAGTTACCTTGGTGTTTACCCAAAGGATAGGAAAACATTCTGTAGGAATGATGTTTGCACATTCATGTTTATTGCGGCATTATTCCAATTGCTAAGACATTAAGGAATCAATCTAAATGCTCAAGAACTGATGACTGAATTGAAAAAAAAAAATGTAGTACATATACACAATGGAGTATGACTTGGCCATAAAGAACAATGAGACCATGTCATTTGATTCAAAGTGGATGAATATAGAAGATTTAATGCAAAGTGAAAAAAGCCATACAATGAAAGGCAAGCATTATATATCCCCACTCAATAGATGGTGAATGTCTGCACTCTCTAGCAGAAATTAAAAGATTTGAAGATATAATAGCAGAGAGGGCAAGTGTAAACACCAGAGACTATACAGGAGGGGATGGATAGTATAGGGTAAGAGGGAAGGGCTCAAGGAAAAAACATTTAGTAGACACAAGAATGTAAAGTTCTGTGTTAAAAATGATATATATGGTAATATCTTTGATTTGATTGTCAGGCACTGCATGCATGCTTTGAAAAACCATATTGTATGCTATAAACATACACAATGATTAAATGTAAATTTTTAAAAATCATAAAATAAAAAATAAGGTAAAACTATAACTGGAAGAGCAAATCTTTGGGAACTAGGATCTGGTGAAGAATTCTCAGATATGACATCAAAAACATGACTTGTGAAAGGAAAAACTGATAAATTGAATCTTACAAGTTAAAAACTTTTGCTCTGTGCTCTTTTCTGGCTGGAACTATGGAGGGCATTCAAGAGAAGAAAAAGAAGGTTCCTGCTGCTGCAGAAACCAAGAAAAAGGCTTCTGCTGTGGCAGAAGCCACCAAGAAAAAGGTTCCTGCTGTGCCAGAAACCCTTAAGAAAAAGCGAAGGAATTTTGCAGAGCTGAAGGTCAAGTGCCTGAGAAAGAAGTTTGCTCAAAAGATACTTCGAAAGGCAAGGAGGAAGTTTATCTATGTAAAAGCTAAGCACTATCATAAGGAATACAGACAGATGTACAGAACTGAGATTTGCATGACCAGGATGGCAAGAAAAGCTGGCAACTTCTATATATCTGCAGAACCCAAATTGGCGTTTGTCATCAGGATCAGAGGTATCAATGGAGTGAGCCCAAAGATTCAAAAGGTGTTGCAGCTTCTTCGTCTTCACCAGATCTTCAATGGCACCTTTGTTAAGCTCAACAGGGCCTCAATTAACATGCTGAGACTTGTGGAACCATATATTGCTTGGGGGTGCCCAAACCTGAAGTCAGTAAATGAACTGATCTACAAACGTGGTTATGGCAAAATCAATAAGTGAATTGCTTTGACAGATAACTCTTTGATTACTCAATCTCTTGGTAAATTTGGCATCATCTGCATGGAGGATTTGATTCATGAAATCTATACTGTTGGAAAATGATTCAAAGAAGCAAATAACTTCCTGTGGCCCTTCAAATTATCTTCTCCATGAGGTGGAATGAAGAAAAAGACCACCCATTTTGTAGAAGATGGAGATGCTGGCAACAGGGAAGACCAGATCAACAGACTTATTAGAAGAATGAACTATTTTTGTAATCTGGTCAGTAAATAAACAGTGGTTGTTTTCAGACTGCAATTAAAAAATTTTTTTTTTTGCTCTGTGGAAACACTTGTTAATGGGATGAAAAGACAAGCTATAGACTCAGATAAAATATTCTCAGAAAAGTAAATATCTGAAAAGAACTCATACCTAAAATATATAAATAATTCTCAAATTTCAACAAGCAATCACAAAAATCTAATTAGAAAATATACAAAAGACATAGAGAGATATTTTATTAAAGAGGAAATGTAGTAAATAAATACATGAAAAGATGTTCAACATCCCTAGTCTTTTGGTAAATGTAAATTGAGACTATGATAAGATATTACTATTTACCTAACAGAATGTCTAAAATATAAAATAGTGACAATATCAAATGCTGATAAGAATTCAGAGAAATGGCATCTCTCATATACTGGTGGTGAAAATGTTAAGTGGTATAGCCACTCTATAAAAATAGTTTGGCAGTTTCTTAAAAACTATGAATTATTTGGCCAAATATTTAATTACTATGAAATATTCAGCTACTGTATGTTCTAGCAATTTCATTCCTAAGAATTTATACCAAAAAATGAAATTTTATGTTCATATAAAACTATGCTCATGAATTTTCATAGCAGCTGCATGAACCCCTATATCCTTAAACAGCTGGATGTCTAAACAGACTGTGATACTTAGGTCCCACAGAATACTATTTAGCAATAGAAAGGAATGAAGTATCCATTATATAAACATAATAACTCAGAAGGATTTCAAGGACATTTGACTGAATGAAAAAAGGCAACCTCAAAAGTTTACATACTGGGCCAGCAAATGGCGTGGTGGTTGAGGTGCTGGACTCCCACATGGCCAACTGCAGTTTGAGTCCCAGAGCTGACAATTTGAGAATCGTGCTTGGCACATGTGTGTGCATGCCCAAAATCCCAGGAGGAAAATGGAAGGAAGGGACTGCAGTATAGCCATTCTTCCATGGTAGGTGATTTCTCACTTTCCCTCTGACTATCTCTCTGGCGAGCTCATGCACTGTATGGCCAAAAAAAAAAAAAGTTTACATACTGTTTGCTTTGGTGATTACATAAATCTATACAGGTGACAAAATGATGTAGAACTGTACACACACATTTTACCAGTGTTAGCTTTATGGCTGTGATCTTGTACTAAACTTAGAAAAGATACAACCATTGGAGGAAACTAGGTGAAGAATACACAGGACCTCTCTGTACCATAGTTGTAACACCCTATAACTCATAATTATTCAAAATAATTTTAAAGCTTTTAACACCCTAGAGGAGACAGTATGTCACTTTGACAAACTTTGATGAACTGCACATAATTTCAGATGTGTTTCGTGATGAAGATTTTTAAGTTTCATGAAAACAAGGGACAGAAAGAGAGAGACAGACACTCTCAATAGGGTACTTTCATATTGTCATCTGTGATCCCCTTCCCTCAGCCCTGCGACTAGTCAGGATCTTGAGCATGCGTGCACATTCCTGGTGTGTTTTAGGCTAATTCAGCATCCACACCGGCTGTTAGCCGTGTAGCTTCCAGCACTGCAGCATGCTACTGCCTGTGCCCCAGAAGCTGGGCCTATTGTTTTTTTAAGAGAGGTAAGAGTCCTTTTCTGTTAGAAACACATACTGTGGTGGGCTGGCCTCATGGCCTGTTGGTTAAGGGAGCCAGATCCCACAAGGCCAATCACACAGTTAGAATCTTGTGTCTGATGGCTTGAAAAACATGTTGAGTGCATGTGCACATGCACGTCCCAAATCCTGCCAGGGTGGAGAAATGGAGGGAAAGGGATTGCAGCATGACCATACCCAATTAGAGAGTGCTTTCTCCCTCTCCTTCTCTTTCTCTTGCAAGTGTATGTGCCCTCTGACAAATAAAGAATAAGAAACATATACTCTGGTATTTATAGATAAATTATATCATGCCTTGGATTTGCTTTTAAAAACATCCACTGTGGAGCAAAATTAGATGTCTACACGTTGAGAACTGTTCAAACTGAATGGTGGACATACAAGGTATTACTGTCTCTCCCTTGTACACATTAGAAGTTTCCATAACAAAACTTTCCACAAGTTTTAAAATATAAATGAAATAGAAGTTATGAGGATTCCTTGGGCCTCTCTCAACTGCGTACAAGGTCAAAAGTCGGGCCCTGGGTTCCTGATCACAGGCTGACTCAGATCACTGCTGCCAGGTTGCAGATAGGGCTTCCCAAGTCAGTTCCAGGGAGAAGTCCTGCTCACCATGTCATGTGTTTCTGTGTCCACATCTAGCCACAAGCATGAAGCCGTAACTGTCCCTGTCATTGGCTCTGAGAGGCCTGCATTTTGCCCACCCATTCCCCCTGCAGGGAACTCTGCTCATGTATTTGTCTCATTTTGTTCATCTATTTTTTAGTTACCATCCAGCTACTGTTCTTCCAGCTGTTCACTCATTTATTTATGTACTAAATACTGCTGTCAATGATTAAGGCTCTTGTCTTCAGAGTTCATGGTCGCGCTAGGGGGAAGTCCGGCCAACACAGTGTGTACAGTGTCAGGCCACAGGAGAGGGCTGTGCAAGGCTCCCTGAGAGAGAGAAGCATTGGTTCTCAGAGCAAAGGATCTGATGAGACTTGTGCACAGAAGAAATGCCCCAGGCAAGTCTTGAAAGTTAATGTTTTCTCCTGTGTTGGGCTTGCCTTGATAATCCAGGATAATCTCCCTATTTCCAGGTCAGTTGATTAGCAGCCTTAATTCCAGCTGTAACCTTAATTCCTCTTTGTCACATAAGGTAACATTTGCAGTCTCTGAGGGTTTGTTTTTTTTTTTTTCACCTTTTGGAGACCATTACTTCCCCTTCCACAAGAGCAGTCTACATAGACGCATCTGTATGGAAACCCGACTGGGGCCAGAAGTGACGTTAGTGATGCTCAGTCAACGACTGCCTGCCCCGTGGGTGGTGCTGCAACCACTGATTATGAAAAATGAAACTAGATTTTAACCTCACATCACACATAGAAATAATTTTCAGGTGTATTAAAAACTGACATGTCGGGGCCAGCAGGTGGTGGTTAAGGCAGCTGGACTCCCACATGACTGAGTTCAAGTCCTGGTCCAACAGCTTGAAGCTCATGCCAGGGACATCTGTGTGTGTGCGTGTGCGTGTGCCCAAAATTCTAAGAATGGAGGAGAAGGGATTGCAGTGTGGCCATTCCCCCTGAGGGGTGACTTCTTGCTTTCTGTTTCTCTGTCTCTCCAGAGAGTGCACGTGCCCTATGGCAAAAATCTGCAAAAAAACAAAAAACAAAAAAAACAAACAAAAAACAAAAAACAAAAAAAAACCCTGATATGTCAAAAGAAAAATGATAAAGCATTAAAGGATTGCATAGGAGAATATATTTATGATTTTGAAGGGGGAAGAGTTTTTTAAACCCCCAAAATGTGAACCACATAGGAGAAAATTGACAAATTTGTCTCTTTAAAATTAACTTCTGGGGCTAGCAGGTGGCATAGTGGTTAAAGTGCTGGACTCCCACATGACCAACTGCATTTCAATTCTTGGATCTGGTGGCTTAAAAATCACGTTGGGCACGTGTGTGCATGCCAAAGATCCCAGGAGGAGAGTGGAGGATGAGGGATTGTGGCATAGCCATTTCCCCGGGGGGCGGGGGGACGTGATTTCTCACTTTCCCTCTCACTGTCTCTCTCCAGTGAACACACATGTCCTATGGCTAAAAAATAATAATAATAATAATAATAATAATAATTTTTTAAAATTAAGAACTTCTGACCATCAAAGGGTATCTTAAAAGAATGACAAGACGGGGCCAGCAGGTGATGCAGTGGTTAAAGGCTCTGGATTCTCACGTGACTGACTGTGGTTTGAGTCCCAGACCTGGCAGTTTGCTTTCTCACTTTCCCCTTCTTTCTCTCCTATGTCTCTGGTCAAATTAAAAAAAATAATAATAACAAATTGAATTAAATAAATAATTCTTTAAAAAAAAAGAATGACAAGTTAGAAACTGGTAGAAGATAGTTGTGACATGTATAGGTGACAGAGTTATCCAAAATGGAAGAAGAAAGTGTGTAAATATGCATAGATACATTACACACATATATACATATTTTTTACATCAGTGACATATTAAAGATAAGCAACTCAATAGAAAAATGGGTAAAATTCAGACATTTAATATTAAAGGAGGAGCTGGCAGGTTGGTATAGTGGTTGGGGCACTGGACATGGCCGACCATGGCTCAAGTTCCAGACCTGGTGGCTTGCTTTCTCACTTTCCTTCTTTCTCCATCTCTCTGGTCAAATTAAAAAATAATAATAATAAATAAATAAAGTTGAACAGGTAATTCTTTTAAAAAATTAAGGGAAATATAAATGTCTATGAAAATAGATAAGATGCTCAACTCAATCAGAAGTGTAAGTTAAATGCATAGTAAGATATCATTTCATACCCATTAGGCTTTTAAAAATTTAATGTCTGGGGACCAGCAGTTGGCATAATGGCTATGTCGCTGGACCCCCATGTAGTCAACTGCAGTTGGACCCCCATGTAGTTGACTGCAGTTCGTGTCCTAGACCCGGTGACTTAAACTCACGCTGGGCACATGTGTGTGCGTCCCCAAGATCTCAAGAGGAGAATGGAGGAAAAGGGACTGCAGCATGGCCATCCCCCCTAGGGGGTGATTTCTTGCTTCCTGTCTCTCTGTCTCTCTGTCTCGCTCTGTCTTTCTGGCAAGCGCACGCGCCCTATAGCAAAAACCTCTAAAAAAAAAAAAAAAAAAGTAATGCCTGATAATGCTAATCACAAAAGTTGGCTAGGCTATAGAGTGATGGAGACAATCACATCCCACTTTTGGGAATCTAAATTGGTAGAATAGCTTTGGGAAATTGGAACCAGCAGATGGAGTAGCAGTCATGTTGCTGGACTCCCACATAGTCCACTGTGGTTCGAGTCATGGATCTGGTGGCTTAAAACTCACAGCGGGCATGTGTATGCCAAAAATCCTGAGAGTAGAATGGAGGAGAAGGGATTGCAACGTGGCCATTAGCCATCTGTCTCTCTGTCTCTCTCTGTTTCTCTGGTGAGTGCAGGCACCCTATAGCAAAATTTAAAAAAAAATAGCTTTGGAAAATCATTTGGCATGTAGTACCCAGCAATGCCTCACCTAAGTGTCTATGCCCTAGAACATGAATTTACACCAGAAGCAATGAATTTTCCCCCACAGACAAAAATCATAGCTCGTGTGATGGTTTGTGCCTCCAAACAACCACATTACCAGGACAACAGACAGTGTATCTGTAGAATTAAATTTCATGGTGGGGGGAGGATAGCACAGCAGTAAAATGTGATCACTGCACCACCCTGCCCCTCTTTGACGTTTTGTTTTTGTTTTTGTTTTTGTTTTTCCAGAAGACATGTGTAGTTGCCAGAGAGAAAGAAAGCATCCCACCACGACCACCATGGACTGTGGTCATGCCATAATCCCTTCTCCGTTTCTCCCTCCTTTCAGGATTTTGGGCATACACACACATTCACCAGACGTATTATATCAGCTGCTTGAACAATGAGGTTGGCCAAGTGGGATCTGGATCTCTTAGCCACAAGGCCACAGGGCTGATATCATGACAGCAACAACTCAGGGAATAGCCCACTCTTGCAGCACAGTGGATACACAAAATTTGAATGTTCATGAGACACAGGACTGTGTATCAGTGAGAATGAATCAACCATAGCCACACAAGTAGCTGAGCGAAAAGAGCTGGTCAGAGAATACCTACTGGATGGTTCTATTTATGCAAGGTGAAAACCAGGTAAAACTAGACAGAAATAAAGGTTAAAACAAAGACAAGCATGGGAATGATTTGTAAAAAAAAAAAAACAAAAACAAACAAACAAAAAAAAAACCTCCCCCAGCAGGGTTTTTTTTTGTTGTTTTTTTTTGTTTTTGTTTTTTTTGAGAGGTTTTTGCTATAGGGTGCATGTGCTCACCAGAAAGAGAGCGAGAAATCACCCCCCAGGGGGAATGGCCACACTGCAATCCCTTCTCTATTCTCCTCTCAAGATCTTGGGCACGCACATGCACCTGGCATGAGTTTAAGCTGCCGGGTCTGGTACTTGAACTGCAGTTGACCACATGGGAGTCCAGCGACATAGCCATTACGTTAACTGCTGGTTCCATGGGTTTTCAAGCTGCAGTCAACCTACTGTGATCTGCTCTCAGTGGCTGCCAGCTTGGATCCTAGGTGGTGCTTACCAGGTGTGCACAGAGAGCTCTGCCCCTGAGGAACCAGTCTTGTACCTCTCCAGATAGTCTCAACATTGGGAGCATCACGTTCCCATCATTGGACACCCCAGCTGGCCCTCTGGGAATGAGTTTTTAAAAAGTCACACTATTGGATGTCTCTAAAGGAGACAAAGGGGAACGGAATTGGAGGTGATACAAGGAGGTAGAATTCTAAGACCTGGTGCTTTTCTCAAGTAGGGTGATAGGTACCAGTACTCTCCATTTTGTTAAAATGTGAAATACACTTGCATGTATATGATATATATTTTCTTTGACACACACACATATATTTTATAACACAGTTACTTTTATTTTATGAATTATTTATTGAGACCAGCAGATAGCATTGTGGTTACATCAACGGACTCCCATGTAGTTGATGGCAGTTTGAGTCCCAGACCTGGTAGCTTAAAACTCACGCCAGGCATGTGAGCATATGTGCCCAAAATCCCTAGAGGAGAATGGAGAAGAAGGGATTGCAGCATGGCCATTCCCCCTGGGAGGTCATTTTGTACTTTCTATCTCCTTCTGTTTTTCTGGCAAGTGTCGTGCCCTGTAGCAAAAATATCTCTCTAAAAAAAGACTTATTTATTTAATTTTATTTATTATTATTATTTGTTTAATTTGCTATCAGGCACATGCACTCATCAGAGACAGAGGTAGAGACCATGGGAGGTCCAGCACCTTAACCACCATGCCACCTGCTGGCCCCTTTATAACACAATTTCAACATTTTTTTTAAGGGCCTTGTAGTATAGCAGACGCTTTGGTAAATGGCTTTTTTTGTTTGTTTGTTTCCTTAAAAGAGATTTTTTGCTATAGGGTGCATGTGCTTTCTGGAAAGACAGAGAGACAAAAAGCAAGAAATCAGCCCCTGGGAGTGGTTGTCCACACCACAATCCCTTTTCTTCCATTCTTCTCTTGGGATTTTGGGCACACACACTCATGCACCCAGCATGAGTTTTAAGCTGCCGGGTTGGGACTCGAACCGCAGTCAGAGACATAACAATTATGCCACCTGCTGGTCCCATAATGGCTTTTAATTGAATTCAGCAAGAGGGACTCTGGAGTGTCCTGCTGTGGCCAGTACTCATGTTCCCTGTCCACCGGGTTGCTGTGGACATGGACAGAGTGGTAGGTATGCAGCAGAGCATTCCCCCAACTAGGCCCCATGTTTCCAGCAAGGATAGTTTGAGAAACTACTGCCCCAACTGTCCATCCTTTCCACATGGTTCCCCCTCCACCCTCTCAAGCCCACCCCCTTTGCCAGCAGCTGTCTCTCCTTGCAGCAATGCCAGACGGAACTCTGGACACGGCCATCCGTGGTGATGAGGTGGGCAGTGAGGAAGACCTGTATGAGGACCTGCACAGCTCCGGCCATCACTACAGCCACCCAGGAGGCGGCGGCGAGCAGCTGGCCATCAATGAGGTAGGGTTATGGCTATGTGGGCAGGGGTAGGACAACACTGGGCAGGGCGACTCCAGTTTGTGCATGCAGGCAGATGCCCAAAGTCTGTGTTCCTGGCGGGTAACAGTGGCACCAGTCACCAGGGTGCACATGGTTTCAGCCATGGCTCTCACTTTGGGTTGGGGCATCTACAGCAGAGTTTGTCCAAATCAGGACTCCCCTGTGTTTCCCCAGCTCCCACAGAGAACCCAAAAGAGCAGGCTCAATTTCAGCATGAGGGGGTAGAGCGAGGCCAGGCTGTCCCTGCTTACTGTATCTCCCACCCACCAACAAGCTGTCAGGGACAGGGAGTGGAGGAAAGGCAACTGAAAACCTTTCTCTTCTGTTGACACCAAGAGCTCAAAGTATTGCTGTTACTCCAGCAACTTTTTGCAAGTTACCATTTTTCACTGTTCCTTATCTGGGCAGAAGAAATTAGTGAGAAACCTCATCTGGGCAAAACTGATTCCCACCCCAAGTTCTCCTGTTGCATTCTCCAAGGAGAGAGGATTTTTGAGGCCCTGACTTTTTCTTTCTCACTTGTATCCCTTTTTTCTCACTCTCTGGAGAAGACTGTTAATTATTTTTTAAAATATGCTGGTAGTTTAACCAAATATTAATCAGCAGAAGCCCACATGCATAGCAAACTCTGTGTTCTTCTCCTGGCCATGAGGTTTGGGTGAGTTCCTGCTTACTTAAGATGAGAATCCGACAACCCAGGACCTTGTAGCACTCAGGATTCTCTTCCTGCAGAGATCATTTTACACACAGCTCTGTGAACGGATGGATTGCTAGGCTTCTCAGAAACTACGTGGATAATAAAACAGAGTAGTGCACTGATGGCCTGCAAACTCTCCTTAGAGTCCTGGTTCTAGGACATGGTTTAAAATAGTCATTAAGTCATGCTTTATTTGGGGCCAGCATTTGACATGGTGGTTAAGGCGCTGGACTTCCACGTGGCCAATCATGGTTTGAGCCTAAATTCACACTTGGCATGTGTGCATGCATTCCCAAAATCCCAAGAAGAGAATGGAGAAGGGCTTGTGGCATGACCGCCCCCTCTAGGTGTTTTCTAACTAGGTGTTTTCTAACTTCCCCTCTCTGTGTCTCCGTCTCTCTCTTTCTATCAAGCATGCATGCCCCGTGGCAAAAAAAAAAAAAAAAATATATATATATATATATATATATATATATATATATATATACACACACACACACACACACACACATATATATATGCTTTATTCAAAGTTCATGGTGCCTAAGGATTAAACATAAATATAATAGTTTTTTGGGACCAGCAGATGGCATAATGGTTACATTGCTGGACTCCCGTGTAGTCAACTGTGGTTAGAGTCCCGAACCTGGAGGCTTAAACTCACGCCGGGTGTGTGTACATGTATGCCCCAAAATCTTAAGAGGAGAAGGGATTGTGGCATGGCCATCCACCCAGAGGGTGATTTCTTGCTTTCTTCTCTCTGGTGAACACACATGCCCTATAGCAAAAATCTCTTTTAAAAATAATAATAATTTCTCCAGCAAAACCTTTCTCTTTAAGTGCCATTTGAAAGCTATTTGGGATGTAAGGTTCCCTGAAATCATGTCATCTGAAGCAGAATGGTTCTGGTTTTTCTGGGAGGTGAGGCTGCCTCCATAGGGAACCTGGGCTTTGGGACCCATTAGTTGTGGGTGGTTAGGAGGGCTGAGCATGGCTGGGAAGCAGGAGGGTGGTGAGGGCAGCAGGACTGACTGCAGTAGTTAACGGACCTGACCTGGCATGTGGTAGGTTATCATGAGTCTCTAATGAAGAGGATGATAAAGAAGAGAGAACAGCAGAGAGCTCCTGGGGAACCCAGAGAGTGGAGGCCTTGATGGCCTTGGGTCTGTGCAGTTGTGGTTCTCATGTCTGAGTTCTGTAGTTATATGTCTCCTACCAACTATGGACCACCTTGGTTTGCTAGTTTCAAGTGCCTTTTGAGGCCCTCCATTCCTTGACAAATTATTCATTCTAAGATGCTTTGGCTGAGAAAAGCCGAGAGCCAGCACTTCTCTAAGGTAGGAGAACATAGGCTCTGGCACAGGATATCTTTAGGAGGAAACTCAGGTGAAGAGATGAACTATATAAACACCTGGCTTGGAAGCAGCCTCCCTGTGGCGCACTTGTGGTAAGTCAGTGACTTCTTGTTGTGGGTTGCAAACATACCTGAGCCTGCTGGTCAGGCTGTGGGAGGCCTCTGTGCTTGGCTTGTGATGGGTACAGGATAGTGCCTATTGTGATCACTGGAAGCATCAAATAGGGCACCTTATCAGGAATTCTGAAGAGATGAGGTGATTGTCCCATGACAGGCTAGTTCTCTGGCCTTCCAAGGGCTGCTGCTTCTTCCCGATGGGCCCTTGCTGCTGCCACATGTGCTTTGCTAGGATTTAACATGACCTTCATACCTGGAGCCATCAAAGCAACAGGTGTCAAAGAAAAATCCTTTCTCAATAGTATTTGTCTTGTGTTCAAAAATCACATATGCATTTGTACTTTCTAAGGATGTGTAGGTGTCCTTGTTTTAAACTGTGACACTTTTTTGTTCCTGTGGACTTGAGAAGGGGATATTCTTCTTAATTTCCTAAGCGACAAGGAATCCAAACCATCTGGTCTGGAGAGCAGTAGACATAGGGAGGGCAGCAGAGCCAGTTGCATGCAGGGTATGTGCAGAGTGAGCTTTATTGACACGTACATGTGCATGAAGGTCTGGGTGTGATGCATGTTTGTGGATGTTGCATGCAAAAAAAAATATGCACTGAGTACTTAGTACATGTCAGGAAGTATAACCCACCGTAGGCCCAATCCAGCTGTGCAGAAGACAGTCCTGCTGTCGGAGAGCTGACTGTCCAGGAGGGGCAGGCTGTGTATCCTTGTGGACATCTGTATTTTTCTATGTGTGCTCTGAGAAAAATGAGAAGGAGATACAGGAGCTTGTTCTTTCTGTATTCCTTGTACTTATAAGGGGACTTCAAAAAGTACCTGAAAATGGAATTAAAAGATCAAAATAGGGCTGACCCCATAGAGCATCGTGCATTGGGGGCTGGATATCATATGGCTGACCATGGTTTGAATCCTGGCTCTGGCAGCTTGAAAAACACACCAAGGGCCTCCTGTGACCTTGCAGTTAAGCCAATTGGATCCCACATGACTGAGCATACAGTTTGAATCCCAGACCCAGCACCTTGAGAACATACCAGATGTATGTGTGTATGTGCGTGTGTGTGCATGCACACGTGTGCCTAAAATTATAAGAGAAATGGAGAGAGGATTGTGGTATGATCATTCCCCATTGGAAATGTTTTCTTGCTTCTCTCTCTTTGTCTGTCTTCAAAGACACATGCCCTCTGGCAAAATTTTTTTTAAAATTAAAAAATTTTTTAAAAATGCCAGTTATGGGGGCCGGCAGGTTGCTTGGTGGTTAAGGGTGCTGAACTCCCATATGGCCGACTGTGGTTTGAGTCCCAGACCTGGTGACTTTCTCTCTCTCTCACTCTATCCCTCTCTGGTCAAACTGAAATAAATAAATGAATGAATAAATAAAGTTAAATAAAATAATTTTTAAAATGCCAGTAATGTGGTGCATGTGTCTCAAATCCTGATGAGATAGAGTCATGGAGGAAAAAGGATTGCCAGATGACTATTGTCCCTTTGGCAGGGTGTGCTTTCCCCTCCCTCCCTCCCTCCCTCCCTCCCTCCCTCCCTCCCTCTCTCTCTCTCTCTCTCTCTCTTTCTTTCTTTCTTTCTTTCTTTCTTTCTTTCTTTCTTTCTTTTTTTTTAAGAGAGATTTTTGCTATAGGGCATGTGCACTTGCCAGAGAGATAGAGAAAGACAGAAAGCAGGAAACCATCATGCTGCAATCCCTTCTCCTCCTGTCTCCTCTCAGGATTTTGGGCACACATACACATGCACCTGGCATGAGTTTTATGCTGCCAGGTTCAGGACTCAAACTGTGATAGACTATGTGGGAGTCCTGTGACAGAACCATTATACCATCTTCTTGTCCTGGAAGGGTATGCTTTTTTTCTGTTTCTTTCTCTCTCTCTCTCTCTCTCTCTGGTGAGTACCCACATCCTCTGGAAAGAAAAACATTTAAAAATATAAACTTTATTAATTAAGCTCCATTAAGCGCAAAACACTTTTGTAGGCAATGATATCAGCCATTTAGTCTGTCCCTAAAGAACTGAGGGTCCTGGGAATTTAACCATAACAATGTAGTCTTTTTTACATTATTAAATGAAGAAAGCTTAAAAGACTTTTTTTAGGGACCAGCTGATGGCATAATGGTTACCTCGCTGGACTTCCACATAGTTGACCGCAGTATGGGCCTGGACCCAGTGGCTTAAAACTCACAGTGGGCGTGTGTGCATACATGCCCAAAATCCAGAGAGGAAAATGGAGGAGAAGGGATCACTGCATGGCCATCTCCCCTGGGGGGTGATTTCTTGCTTTTTTTGTATCTCTGTCTCTCCTGTGAGTGCATGTGCCCTATAGCAAAAATCTCTCTAAAAAGAAAGAAAGAAGAAAGAAAGAAAGAAAGAAAGAAAGAAAGAAAGAAAGGAAGGAAGGAAGGAAGGAAGGAAGGAAGGAAGGAAGGAAGGGAGGGAAGGGTTTTTTAAAGGTTGGTGGGGGAAAGAAGTCAGAAGAAGCCAAATGAAGACTGTAAGGTGGAAGTCTGATGATTTCCCATTGAAACTCTTGCAAAATTGTCCTTGTTTGATGGGGAGAATGGGCAGGAGCATTGTCTGCAGCAGCATTGTCTGGTAGAGAAGGACTGGTGAAGCTTTCTTGAGCTTTTTCTGCTAAAGCGTCATCTAATTTTCTCAAGAAAAAACAAACAAAATTCCTTGAGCATCCAAAAAAGCTGTTGACATGACTTCTGCATTTGCTTTAACTGGGCCACTTCTACCTCTTAGTAGCTGTTGCTTTTTTTTTTTTTAATTGCCAAAGAATGTGTGCATTTATGAGAGAGAAAGAGAGAAAGAGAGAAAGAGAGAGAGAGAGAGAGAGAGAGAGAGGAAGAGAGAGAGAGAGAGAGAGGAAGCACTCCCAATGGGGCATGGTCACACTACAGTCCTTCCTCCGTTTCTCTAACCCATCAGGATTTTGGGCACACACACAAGCACCTAGTGTGTTCTTCAAGCCATCAGAGCCAAGATTCAAACTGGGGTTGGCCATGTGGGATCCAACTGCCTCTAAAGCTCTGCTCTTATATCCAACTGATTTGGGTGCAACAGTTTCGGTACCCATTTTCTCCATCAGAATTGTGTAAGCTGAACCAATTGGGATGTCTGTGGTACTGGCTGTTGTTTCTGCTGTTAATTTGCAGTCCTGTCCAATTAGGGCATGAACAAGATTAATCTTTTCCTTCCAAATTGATGTGGATGGTCAGCCACTGTAAGCATCATCTTCAACATTACTTGTCTTTTCTTAAAAGGAGTAATCTATTTTATTTATTTGGGGATTGTCCCCATAAATTTGATAAAGCAATATGATTTCACCATTCTTCCAGCAAAGCGTCACCATAAATTTGATGTTCTTGCTTTAATTTTAGCAGAATGCATTACTCTGAAGGAGGTCTTTTCAAACCCATGTCTTATCCTTCTTAGTTCCTCAAATAGCTCCTGATCAGCTATGTTCTAAAAAGTTAGTACAGGTGGGGCTGGAAGCTGGCATGGGGGTTAAGGTGCTGGACTCCTACATGGCCGACTGCAGTTCAAGGCCCAGACCTGGTGACTTGCTTTCTCACTTTCCCTTTCTTTCTCTCTCTCTCTGATAAAATTTAAAAAATAAATAAAGTAATTATTATTTTTTTAAGTTAGTACAAGTCTATTTGGGAGCAAAAAAAGAAAATTTGAAATCCATGCTATTTTTTTCTAATATACATTTCCATGAAGCCTTTGAAGACCCTCTTATACCCTTTACAACTGTTGGTCCCTGCAATATGAATTAAAAAAAGAAATGCAGAAGCTGCTTGCTAAATGCCCAGGAATGTCCCTCTATTCTCTTAGCATCGGCCCCAAGAGTGCCTTCCCCAGATGCCATGGCCTGAGCATCTGGTTCCTCCATGTTCTCCTACCCTTCCCACCTGGTCCTGCTGGCCGGGTTGTCCACCCTGCAGCTAGGCCTTTTTCTGAAGAAACAAGGCTGAAAATAGGAAGCAACTGTCATGTGTCCCCACCACATTCTCAGTGCTGCTGGTGCATGCAGCATGACCAGGGGAGAAGCAGGCTGGCTCCTGCTGGGGAGGCCTGGTGTCTTATTCTGTTTTCGCGTTGCTAGCAGAGACTGGGTGATTTATATTCATCATTATTATTAGTTTTAGATTTTTGCCACGGGACATGTGCACTTTCCAGAGAAAGAGAGAGACAGACAGACAGAGGGAAATTGAAAAATTACCCCAGGGGGATGGCCACACACAATCCCGGCTCCTTCACTCTTCTCTCAGGATTTTGGGCATACACGCATATGCATCCAGTGTGTCTTTTAAGCCACTGGATCCGGGACTCGAACAGGGAGTTAGACATGTGGGATCCAGTGCCTCAGCCACCATTCCACCTGCTGGTCCCGAGATTGGGTGATTTATAAAAAATAGAGTTTTATTTAAAAACTCACAATTCTGGTGGAAAATTCTAGAAAATCCGAAGCTGAAACAAAATGGTGAAAGGCAAAACCGTTAACAGAACAGTGTGGTATGTAACCATGAGTTTCTCTCTCTGCTCTGGTCTCATTCCCTCTGCTTATAAACTCACCAGAATCCAATCATAGGAGCCCCACCCTAATGACCTTATCACACTCAAAGGCCCCACTGTGGGACACCATGAAGGGATTAAGTTTTCATTTAACACTTTTACAATGAGCAAAGGCCCAACACAGGAATTTCTGGGGGACATCCAAACTGTAGCACCGAGGTCTCCTGTTGCCCACCTTGTTGCATGTGTCTGGCAGCCAAGTGGAGCAGAGCCCCCCTCACTGGGCAACACACTGGTCAGCAAGTTCCCTCTGCGCCTTCCCTTCTAGGTGGCTGGATGCTCTGGAACCACAGGTGCACAAGAGAACCTTGACTGAAGTCAGGGTTCCAAGCCATACCCCATCAGATGACTCATTGCAGTCTTACCAGAGGGGCTGTGGGATTTGGGTGTGCAAGGAGCCTTTAGATCCCCCATAATTCTCCTCAGAGCTTGAGGGAGCAAATCTTGAACTGAAGAACTAGGCAGGAGCATTTCCCCAGACAGATGGACCCAGGCGGGACCTTCAGATGATGCAAAGGAGGTAGCTAGTCTCTCTGGACACATCCTGACCCTCCTCTGCACATGCACAGGCAGCCACACATGTACATGTGCACTCAACACACACACAGGTACCCCATCCACACACATGTACACACAGGTGACCTGTGCTCGGGTCTTCAGCAGGCTGGTGACAGTCATGGGCACACTCCCTTCCACCCACATGCATGCGGTGCTGGCACACACACATGGAAATCTGAACACAAAGACAGTCTCGTGTGACACCCAGAGTGCACGTGTTCCCTCTGTGCTGCCCACTCTACCATGCAGGGGCTCTTCACCCTGGAAGTCTGGGCTCTGAGCTGGCCTCTGCTCACTCCTGAGCCATATGCCAGCCCTCTGGTCAGCAGTCCTCTCATCTCGCAGAGACATTGACCGGCTGGTGTAGAAAGAATGAGAGTCTCATGCAGGTGAGTTGTGCAGCCTACCGGACTGCCTTTGCTGGCTCTGTCAGAAACCAGAACTCATGGGCAGCTGACAAGGTTTCTCAAAAGCGGCTGAAGGGCTGGCAGGTGGTGGGCATGGTAGTTGAGGGCACTCAACTACCATGAGGACTCCCACATGGCTGACCACGGTTGAAGTCCCAAACCTGGCAGCTTTCTCTCTCTCTCTCTCTCTCTTGCTCTGTACCTCTGTGGTCAAATTAAACAAACAAAGCTAAATAAAATAATTCTTAAAAAAAAAAAAAAAAGCGGCTGAAGAACTCCAACTGCTTTCCCAAAGGAATAAAAAATGGTGCTCTATGTAAGGTCGAGGCAAGTGAGAAGAGTAGCCCCCAGAGTAATTAAGCCCCCAGAGTAATCCAACCAAGGTTCAGATCGGCTCATCATCGCTGCATTTCTGTACGGTTTTATGACAAGATTATTATATCTGACCTTTCAAAGCCTCATTACTCATCTGTAAATGAGTCTAGCGTGCAGCCCTGGTTAGGAATGGAGCTTTGGCTCTTCCCTTCCCAGAAGCGTGAGTGCCAGGCATTTTGGTCCCCTTATGTCTGCATGAGGTCCCAGGATATCCCCGAGCTCTTTGGGCCAGTCCAGCGCCAGGACAGTTTGGCGTTGGCTTTGAGGGTCCCCCACCCTCCCAAGGAGGCGCGGCAGCCTCTCCGCACTTAGTCAGCCAGTGACTCCTCCCCGCCGTCCGCGCCGCCCTCCTCCCGCCGCTGTCCCCGCCCGCGCAGTCCGCTCGGTTGCCAGGGAACCGGGCCTGGGAGACGCCGCGCACGGCGCCGCTGCGCTGTAGGATCCCGGCCGGGCCAGCAAAGGCGGCTCCGCCCCTCCTCGGGCGCTGCGGGCCCGGCTTCGGCCTTGAGCCGCGGGATTGCCGGCTGCGCGTAGCGGGAGGCCGGTGGCCATGGCCAGGGGCCCTCAGCCCCGGCGTGGCCCCACGGCGCCCGGGAGCGCTCTGCGAGCCCTGCTGCGCTGCAACCTGCCTCCCGGCGCGCAGCGCGTGGTAGTCTCCGCCGTGCTGGCGCTCCTCGTCCTCATCAACGTCGTGCTTATATTCCTGCTGGCCTTCCGCTGAGCAGCCGCGCAGGGCGCTGCGGGGACTGCGCCGGGGTGAGTCGCGCCAAGTCGGTACTCTGACCATGTCACCACGGCCTCAGCGCCAGACCCAGGCAGGAGCCCCCTACCCCCGCACCCCATGTACTGTCAGGGTCCAGTCTGGGGGCGCCGTCCTGCGGGTGCATGAGGGCGTGGGGGCACACGTGCCGCGGGGTCCTTCCATCTGTCCTCTGGGCCCTGGGTGTGTGTGTGTTGGGGGAGGGGGCTAACATGGCGCATCTCTATGTGTGACTGACGGTGCCATCAGCTGTGGCCAGGCCGGGGTGGTTGGAAACCGTTTGCACGTGACCTCCGGCTGAGCGGAACTGGGCACGCATTTCTGCGTAGGTTGAGTGGGGTCTGCTGAAGACTCCTGAGCACCTCTGCGCAGTTGCCCGCAGTTGCTTTCCTTATTTTAGGCCTTAAAATAGGTGGTTTCAGTGAGGGTGGCCCCCTTCTTAGGGGCAGGTGAGCACTTTGAACACAGCTCCCTCTCCTTCGGTGGCACAGGGACCAGCATGTCCCACCCAGACTTATCGATGGGAAGCGACCTCCACCCTGCATATGAGAGCCCGCAGGATGAAAGCGGCCAGGGCAGTGAGCAGAGCGGGGCAGCATTGCCCTTTCAGCCTCTCCAACCTCAGAAGCACAGAGGAGGACCTCGCTGCCCCTTCTAAGCACCCCTGTGCCATAGAGCCAGCCTCTGCTCTCCACTGCCTGGCTGAGAGCGCCTGGCGGCCTCTCCCTGGGCCTGCTTGCCTTGAGTCTTGCTTCAGGTGCAGCTGTACATAAGACAGCGCCAAAAAGACCTCTGCCCTCCACCCACGGCTGAGGTGGGCATGGGATGCCTCCCCTGCCCTGTGAAACTGTTATCTTTGACCTCCTGGAGCCACTTTTTGCCTTGGTCACAAAAGCAGCACAGTTAATGCTACTGTAACTGGTTAGGTGACCTTTGACCTTCGGGTTGGAGGGCCTATACAGGAGATTTATGCCACAGGCAGGACAGACATCCTTCCTTGCTGCAGCACTGACAGAAGGCACAGGGGATCAGAAAACTTACTCTTCGTGGTGCCTTCTGTGCTGCATATGGTGCTGGCACAAGGGTGTGACAAGAGTGGCCAGCACTTCCTCCTCTCCAACACCCCCCCCCCCCCCCCACATACACACACACCAGCTTCCAGGTGAGAGGCTTATCCCTATTGGTGCTTGGAACTCTGGTCTCAGTGAGGCCCTGCCTTTTGTCCCATACCTGGAGCTCTTCCCTGGCAGCTATGAAGGAGGGTCCTCCCCTATCTACAAGGACTGACAGAATAGAGGAATGGGGGCAGGGACTTCAGGAGAGGGGCTTTTGCTCAATGTTCATTTGAAGAAATGGGTGGGGGTGGGGGGAAGGAGGAGATACATCACCTGGTTATGACCGGTCGGGAGCCACCTGAGAAGGGAAGTGGTGGGACGCTGGACAGTGGTATGCCTGGCTTCCTTCTGCCTTACCTGCAGCTGCAGCCCACACTGACTCACCCACACCCCATAGAGTGTTCGTTCCCTTCTTTCCCTTGAGCCACTCTTCCATCAAGGCCTGGGGTAGAAGCTCGCTGTCCGGGGCTGGGTGTGCTGGCTTCCATGAACAGCAGGTGGTCTTGCTGAGTCCTCTTGTGTCATCTCGTCCTTGTGGTACCCTGCAGGGCTAGGCCCACCTGCAGAAGGTCTTCGTACCTAGGCGTAAGTGTCATGGTCCCCTGCAGAGGCCCGCCGTCTGCCAAGAATAAGCAGTGCTCCTGGGACCAGCAGTTAGCGTAATGGCTATGTCGCTGGACTCCCACGTAGTCGACCGCGGTTCGAGTCCCGGACCCGGTGGCTTAAACTCACGCCGGGCGCGTGTGCGTGCGTGCCCAAGATCCCGAGAGGAGAATGGAGGAGAAGGGATTGCGGCGTGGCCATCCCCCCTGGGGGGTGATTTCCTGCTTTCTATCTCTCTGTCTCTCTCTGTCTGTCTGGCGAGCGCACGCGCCCTATAGCAAAAACCTCTCCAAAAAAAAAAAAAAAAAAAAAAAAAAGAATAAGCAGTGCTCTTTGCCCAGGGACCACACATGGGCCCCTGATCACTGCTGCATTGCAAGTTTGTGCTCTGAGGAGGATCTGACCAGGTATGGAGCAGGTTTCACCCCCTGGACTGGCATCCTCCCCTGAGGAATGGTTGAGCAGCCCTACCCCTCACCTGCCCACGGGGCAGAGACCTCTTTGACTGGGTGGCAACTCGGGTAGACGCACAGTCTGGTCAATGTAGGGGCACCACACTCCTGGTGCCAGTCTGTGTGGATATGAGGATTAGTGGGCACACTGCCCTGGGAGCACCGTGTGAAGCTGCAGGAGGGTTCACGGGTGGGGGCAACTTACTGGAGGAAGTGGTCATGCAGAGGGCATGTCCGGTGATGCTCCAATCCTTCTTGACCACTCAGCTCAAGAGCCAGTGCCAACACTAGGTTCCAGCTGGGAGAGACATAGACTGTACCTCTCCTGCCTCACCCAGCCTGGCCCTCCTCTCCTGCTCTAAGTTTGTGGAGCTGAATAGAGCCCATAATTCAGGAAAGCAGGTATCAGGTCAGGGAGAAAAGGAGTTCCACGTGCAAGGCTGCCAGGAGGGCAGGGGAGTGTGCCTCACGCTGTGCCAGCCCATGCCAGCCAGGGGAAGGGAAACATGCTTGAACAGAGAGAGACAAGTGTAAGAAATTGTCAGCAAGGAAGCCATAGTGCAGTGGTTAGACTCTGAGCAGAGGAAGTCAGAGATCCCACATGGGTGACTGAGGTTTGAATCCTAGTCCTGGTGGCAAAAAACATGCTGAGCATGCACAGCCAGGATCCTGACAGGATGGCAAATCCGAGCAAAGAGTTATGGTGCGACAGCCTTGTTTGGGGGTGCTTTCTCTCTCATACATGTGCATGGACACACCCTGGCACACCTTCGGGCATTAAAAAAAAGGAAAATTGTCAGCTTAGGTATAAAGTGGTTGATTCAGGAACAAGAATAACCTTAAGGTGCTCATTACAGAGGTTGCAGCTGCAGGATGAACCTACTTCCCCCAGAGCTAGGGAATAAAGGGAAGTAGTTGAAATCATTAAACCTGAAAATCCTGGGACCAGGAGGTGGCATGGTAGTTACAGTGCTGGATTCCCATGTGGCTGACTGTGGTTCAAGTCCTAGACTGGGTAATTTGCTTTCTCACTTTCTCTCTCTCTGGTGAGTGCACATGCCCTGTAGCAAATTATCAATAAATAATAATGATGATGATAAATAAAATTAAATAAATAACTTTAAAACTCCTAAGGCTTGGAACCTAGAACTCTAGGAGGTGCTCAGCTGGTGTGGTGTCTGGGGAGTAAGAACGAGTGCAGGGAGGCTGGTACAGCAAAGGTTCCCAAAACATGGCAAATTGGATGCAGCTATTGCAATGGCAGGCCACTGCGGTGCCTGGATGAAGTAGCATTGCTGATCGTTGGGTGGCCTCACAAATATGGCCAGTCCACAGGAAGCTCACAGGAGAGAGCAAGCCCCTCCTGCTCCCTGCAGCCATCCTCGAACATTGCAATAGGAGAGCCTGCCAAGCAGCAGCTGGCACAGTCCCAGCCTCAGTATCACAGAGCCAAGCACAGAAGGTGAGCTTGGAGCTGAGGGGCAATACCCTAATCACTTGCTCAGTGGTAGTGCAAGCGAGATGGGGCTAAGCAGGGAGCGAGTGATGTGATGGTCAGCTAATTCTGTGGTCAAGTTCACACTTGGCTCCATCATGGAGCCCTGACAGTCTAGAAATGCACAGGACCCAGCTCTGCACCAGAAGAGCTGCTGGTCCAGAGCAAGTGAGTCTGGATCCTCTCTTCCAGGTCAGGTGGGAGTGAGGGTAGGGACAAACCAACCTGCCACTGGTTCTCTCCACAGCTTATCAGCGATGGCAGTGTGGTCTGTGCTGAAGCACTCTGGGACCATGTCACCATGGACGACCAGGAACTGGGCTTCAAAGCTGGGGACGTCATTGAAGTGATGGATGCCACCAACAGAGAGTGGTGGTGGGGCCGCGTTGCTGACGGTGAAGGCTGGTTTCCAGCCAGCTTCGTGCGGGTATGGTTCCTTCCTGAGCCTCTCCTGGGCAGTGAAGAGCCACGGGTTCTGCTCAGAAATCCAACTCCAAAACAGCTCTGGGGCCCCAGGGGCTGGGCAGGGACTTGGAGCTGCAGGCCTGGGTGGATGGGTGGGTGTCAGGGAGCCATGACAGCTCCCCTTCTCCTGCAGAGTCACCACCACTTAATTCCCCTCCAGGCAAGCCCTTGGGAGTCAGATGAACATGTGTGGAGACAGTGCCTTCCCCTCCAAGGGAAATCTGTGTTAGAACACCACCACCACCCCGACCCAGTGGCTTGAAATTCATGCCAGGGGAACACGTGTGGATGCGTGTCCAAAATCCCAAGAGGAGAATGGAGGCGAAGGGAATTTGTGGCTTGCCCATCCCTCTGGGGAAGTGACTTCTCACAGATGTGTCCTATAGCAAAAAACAAAACAAAACAAAACAAAACAAAAACTCTAAAAAAATTATCATTACCACAAACAGTTCCCTTTACCTGATATTTACTAAGCACTGAAGAAATTGACATGAGTCATTTCGTTGAACTCCCACACAGCCCTGGGAGATGGGAACAGTGACTTAACACCTGAGGAAACTGAAGCACAGACAATCATCAGCCCAAGAGACCACGGGTGGGGGGTAGAGGGACCCAATCCCACCCAAATTGGCCTCTAGTCTCCAAGGAAGGAATCCAGATGCAATCTCCAAAAGCACAGGCCGAGGGAGCTTGGCGGAGGCGCGAGGGCGGCGGGCGTGGGGACATGGATTCCAGATCCCAGGGAAACTGCTTACTTGGCCCTCCAAGCCTTCCCTGTTACAGTTAAGAGACCCAGATGGGCTGTCCCGCATCCACTTTCGCAGACCCAGGGGCTAAGGAGCGATGGTTCAGAAGCTCTCAGGAGGGTTGCAGTCACTGTGCAGACACAGCGGAGTCTGAGGGAGAGGCGGGGTCGCGGGCGTCGGAGGCACATGGTGTGGCGATTGCCAGGGAACTTGGCGGCCCGACTTCCCCCTAGCATCCTGCGGTTCCGCGAGGCGCGGTTCCGCGGCCACCCGGCAGGTGCAGGGCGTTGAGCGCTGAGCGCCGCATTGCCTGCAGCTGCGGGTGAACCAGGACGAGCCTGCGGACGACGAGGCCCCGCGGGCCGGGGATGGCGGCGCCGAGGACGGCGGCGCGGAGGGGCAGAGCACCAAGGACCAAATGCGAACCAACGTCATCAACGAGATCCTCAGCACCGAGCGGGACTACATCAAGCACCTGCGCGATATCTGCGAGGTGAGAGAGACCCGCCAGGCGGGGTGGGCTGTGGGGATGGTGCGGAGAGCCCTGACGGTCGGTCGCCGGTCCCCAGGGCTACATCCGGCAGTGCCGCAAGCGCGCCGACATGTTCAGCGAGGAGCAGCTACGCACCATCTTTGGGAACATCGAGGACATCTACCGGTGCCAGAAGGCGTTTGTGAAGGCGCTGGAGCAGAGGTTCAACCGCGAGCGCCCACACCTGAGTGAGCTGGGCGCCTGCTTCCTGGAGCACGTGAGCACTCGTTCCCGCCCCCAGGCCTGGACCCTGCCGCTTAGGGCCCTCCTGCCTCACCAATCCCAGCAGAGGCACTTCCCTCTCCACAGGCACCCTGACCTCTTGGCATTTTTGCATCCTTTGCACCTGCCTCTTTTCAGGGCCTGCCCTGCAAGCTGAAGCAAAGCGACCTTTTCTTTTTCCAGATCACAGATGTTTGGGTGCACCAGGCTCCAACCCACCATCTGCCCAGTAGCCCTCACCCTCTTCAACATTTTAGGAGTGCCTCTGGTTCTATGGAGGGAAATCAAGTCAGGGAAGGGGGCTGGGGCTGGGGCTGGAGCTTGGCCCCAGAGGTTTTGCTGTGGCCACAGGTGAGGGCAAAGGTGGGCGGGGACACCTGCAAAGTATCCTGAGGCTGTTCGTTGCAGAATCAGGTTCCTCTCACAGTGAGCAGCGAGAATTTATGTGGAACTTACAGTTAGGCTCCACTCTCAGTTCCATTACAGCCAAGGCTCCCGGGAGGGGATCTGTCCAGAAGGAGCTCCTAGTCTCATCTGATATGGACGGATTTGCTTGTTTCTCTCTTGGGCCAGGCAGGTGGGGTAGAGCACAGGATGACTCTCTCTCCCCACTCCCTCTTTGACCTTGATAGCCCTTCCGCTCATCAGCAACATTGATTTTGTCCAAAAAAACCTGACAGTCAAAATACCTGCCAAAGGTCTTGCTGAGAAAGCTGGCAGCAACAGAGGCAGGCACATATCTTCTCAAGGGTCTTTCCATCCCTGGTGTGCTCCCTGTGCCCCAGTGAAATTGGTAGACAGTAGGGACTCCTGGCCCAGCTCCTGAGGGAAGCACAGAGTTCCCTTGGCCCTTCCAGACATATGGTGGGTTGTCTGGGGGAGCAGGAGACAGCCACCCTAACCTCTGGCTATCCTCCTCCCTGCTCCCCCTCAGCAAGCAGACTTCCAGATCTACTCAGAGTACTGCAACAACCACCCCAACGCCTGCATGGAGCTCTCCCGGCTCACCAAGCTCAGCAAGTATGTGTACTTCTTTGAGGCCTGTCGGCTGCTGCAGAAGATGATCGACATCTCCCTGGATGGCTTCCTGCTGACCCCCGTGCAGAAGATCTGCAAGTACCCTCTGCAGCTGGCTGAGCTGCTCAAGTACACACACCCCCAGCACAGGTAAGAGGCCCAGGCAGGGATGCAGCTGGGGGCTCAACTCTCCCCAGATCAGCCAGTTTCACATGTTGAGTGTGCTGGGTGCTGTTGTAGGAACTGGGGCATCAGGATAGAATAAGACTAGCCCTGCTGTCAGGAGCTCTACCTGCAGTGGGGGAGGAGGACATGGGTAGGATATTAAGTTTTTCTCTGTGCCTGGCCTCTGTGAAGAGGTGAGGAGATTATGAACTGACAACTGAGGACAAAGACTAGGGACACAGCCCAGAGAGAGGCAGCTCCACACCAGGGAGCTCAGGAGGCTCCCACAGCCTCTCTGCTCTTCAGCTCGCAGCAACCTTCTTTCTCTATTCTGCCCCAGAGATTTCAAGAATGTTGAGGCTGCCTTGCATGCTATGAAGAATGTGGCCCGGCTCATTAACGAACGGAAACGGAGACTTGAGAACATTGACAAGATTGCTCAGTGGCAGAGCTCCATAGAGGACTGGGAGGTGAGGGCCTGCAGACCCAGGAAAATGCTGGGGGTCTAGCCTGTTGCTTTAAAATCGTGTTGCTTTAAAATCTAGGAGGAAGCTGAGGCAGGGAGCTGTGCTCCCAGATGCTGGTAACCATGCTCATGCAAGAAAGCTGGGCCTCTGGGTGGGTTCTGGGCCTCTGGTGTACAGCCCTTGGTGGCCTCTTTTGTGGGTGGGTTATGGTATCTGCCCTGTGAGCAGCAGGCCAGTCGAGAAGGCCTCACAGACGAAGTGTGTTTCTCAAAAGTGTTGTTCTGTTCCTCTTCACTTAGGACAGGCTGAATCTCTTTGAATTTTAGTTAGCTTCTGGGACTCTCAACAGAAGGGTTTAGGCCTGACACGGATGACCAAAAATGAATCACCACCTGCTGAGGCTTTCTGGTCCCATTTTTATGGCTTGCGCCTTCCCTGTGTATCTGCCATCCTTGCCTTCTTAGGCAGCACCAAGGCCTGAACCAGAGATAGCATTCCCTAAGAAACCAAGGGGCCTCTGCCCTACTTGCACCTTCCAGTCTGCCTCTTCCAGTCTGTGCTCCTGAGAGCTCCCTGCCCTCATGTGCATGGCTGCTGCCATGCTTGACCCATCCCTGGAAGCCCCTGAACTTCACCAGCTATCGGGAAGAGAACGGATCTGAAAGTCTGTCCAGCAGCAGCCATGGAACCACACACACACACACACACACACACAGACACACACACAGATTCCTGGGCGTCACCCTTACTGCATTAGAATCCTGGGATGGGGTTGAAAAACATGGACAGTTGGTTCTAGGTCCAGTCTTAGCTAAAGACCCCTACAAAATTAGTCATCTCAAAGGCATTTTTCAAGGGGGAATGGGAAGGGTCAGGGCTGAATCTGAAAATTTGATGCCCCATGATGGAACTTCAGGTGCTAAATACATTGAGTGAAAAGAGGGCCTCCTTAGAACTTCTACGCTGTCAATCGGCCTCAGGAGAATTCCAGCCAGGCGTAATTCTCCCTAGGGCAGCACTATCCAGTTAAAGTATTGTATGAATTTTATATTTTCTGCTAGTCATCTTAAAAAGGAAAAAAGAAACAGATGACCAAATTTTAATGTTTTATTTAATCCATATAGCTAAAATACCATTTCAACCCATAATCAATGTGAAACAACCATAATGAAATATTTTCCATTCTTCATTTCAAAATAGGTATGTATCTTGCACTGATATCACCTCCCAATATGGAGTAGTCCCCTCTCAGTGCTCAGGAGCCATGTGAGGCCCCCAAAACACGGCCTGTTTTGAGTATAGCCAGTTCCTAGGTTGCACCTGCCACCTTTGACTTTCCCTACTAACCCCCATTTTTGGGACCTAGAGTACTTCCCTGAGTTTCCAGAGCACTCCTCTGGCCATGACCTGGCCTAGTGAGGGCTGCAGGCAGGGAGGGCCAGGCAGAGGCCCCCACCACGATGGAGGCAGGACATGGTGCCCACAGTTGGGAGCTCTCAGCTCATGGCTCTCCTTGGGTCTCCCAGGGGGAAGATCTCTTGGTCAGAAGCTCGGAACTCATCTACTCGGGGGAGCTGACTCGAGTTATACAGCCTCAAGCCAAGAGCCAGCAAAGGATGTTTTTTCTCTTTGACCACCAGCTCATCTATTGTAAGAAGGTATCAGAGTTGCTCTGCCCTGCTGTATGCCCCCCGTTAGAGCAGGCTGAGGGAGTGCAGCCCAGGGCAGGGATCTGCTGCCAGAGGGGTGAAGCCTGGTAGACCACACATGGGCAGAACCTATCAGGCCATTAGAGCTGGGATGAGGGGCACTCTGCAGGGTGAACCTAGTCATGGGGTCACAATCTAGTCACAATCTGACCAGGGCCCAGGGCTTTAAGAACACCCCTTTCCTGACCTGGCCCTTGCCTGCTCCACAGGCCACCTCTTCTCTCCCTGAAAATCTCTTCTTCCTTCCCCAGCCCTAGGCTCCTTCCTCTCTCCCAACTACCCCTAAGCCTCTATGTTGGAGCTTCTGCTCCTCTTGCAAAATGTAGTCGTGGCCACCCCCACCCATGAAGCCCTCCTGTCCCCTGGAGCGTGGTGTGGGGCTGCTGCCTTAGTGTCTGTGGCTGTCTCCCAACAGACTGCAGCTCAGACAGGGCTGACCTCTGGCCAGTCAGTTGCTATGCAGTGAAGGAGCAAGGCTCCTCTTCTTAGGCTCAGCACAGCCCCAGGCCACCCCAGGCCCTCTTTGACCCCCGGAAGTTCACCATGAGCTTGTGATGTGGGTGCACTGCCACGGGGCCTGGCTGGTTGGTGGAGCCAGGCTGGCTGGTGAGGGTGTGCATGGGTTGGTCCTGGGAGTGATTCGATGGTCAGAGCTCAGGGTGGCACCTGGCAGGACCTGCTCCGCCGGGATGTGCTGTACTACAAGGGCCGGTTGGACATGGATGGCCTGGAGGTGGTGGACCTGGAGGACGGCAAGGACAGAGACCTCCATGTGAGTGTCAAGAATGCCTTCCGGCTGCGCTGTAGCACTTCAGGAGACAGCCACCTGCTTTGTGCCAGGAAGCCCGAGCAGAAGCAGCGCTGGCTCAAGGCCTTCGCCAGGGAGAGGGAGCAGGTGCGGCTGGACCAGGAGACAGGTGCGAGATCTTTTGGGCCTTGCCTGCCTCTAGATTGCTCCCCTACCCCAGCCCCCTCCCCTGCCTGGTAGTAAGTATGATCTGCAAAGTGATAAGAGCGTTTCTCAACTTGAGGGCCTGTGGGTCTTGGGGGGAAGAGGGTTCTGGGTATCTCTTGGCGTAAGATTCTGCCTGGGCCAGCTGGTGACACAGTGGTTAAGGCAGCTGGATCTCACATGGCTGTCTGCACAATTTGAGTCCTGAACAGGGTGGCTTGAAAAACATACTGGGTGCATGCATATGCATGCCCAAATCCTGAGGGGAGAACAGAGAAGGGACTATGGCATGGCCCTTCCCCCAGGGGGTGATTTCTCACTTTATCTGTGTCTCTCAGCGAATTCATGCGCCCTGTAGGGAAAAATATAAAAAGATTCTGCCTTCATTGCCCCACTTGCAGGATGGCCCTTCCTCAGCCCCAGCCCCAAGGCATGGGCCTGCTGGCTCGAGCAGATGTATCTCACAGCACACATGCACACACATGCACTCTATAGAGCGGGGCCTCTGCTTAGTGCTCCAGGTTGCTGGGACCTGGGGGAGCCCCTGGGAGAGCACTGGAGGGAGATCTGAGAACTGGCTTCCAGAAGCCCTTCCTCCAGCCCCACCCTGCAGGAGCAGGCATCTCCCCTCCTGTTCATGGACCCAGGCAGTACTCTCGGCAGTGACCAGGTCGGCCCTTGATCTGGGCAGGCGTCTCTGCGTAGTGGGAAGAGGACAGGTTCCAGTGAGATGCAGGCAGAGGAAGGGCTTGGGGGGCTCTGTTCCCTGCTAGGGGCTGGAGATAGGGCACCAGAGCATCTCTGTTGCCCTGGGGAGCAGTTGCTGCTGTGGCCAAGACTCAGTCCCTTAAGTGTGGTGGGACCATGGGCACTGTAAGGTGTAGGTGTACACAGAGGGCTGTATCTGGGCCAGGAAGCACAGCACAAGGCGACTGAGTGGGGAGGAGGCAGGTCTCACTCAGCCTCTCCCGATAGGCTTCTCTATCACGGAGCTGCAGAGGAAGCAGGCCATGCTGAATGCCAGCAAACAGCCAGCCACTGGGAAGCCCAAGGGTAAGTGAGTGGTAGTTCCACCTTTCCAGCTACTTACAGTGGCTCAGCACTCCCTTGACCATATTCACTTCTCTAGCCCCAACAAAGGCAGCTAGCCATCCTGGTCCTCAGGGCACCTAATGCCCTTTGCAGGTGTGACAAGGGGCCACTAAAGAGGAAGTGTGGGCCAGTTCCAGTAGATGTTCTGGCCCAAAGGTGACAGTGATGCTTCCCCAGCGCTGTGCCCAGCTGTTTGAGGAAGCTAAGATCGTCTCCCCACTTCTTCAGACCCAAGGCCTGAAACACTACATGCCTTGCACAGACCCCTATCCATCCCCATCAGATAGGAGCAGCTCAGGCTCCTGGGGGTGGTCGGCAAGCAAGTTGTGGCCAACTCCACCATGGAGGGCCTGAGGAGCACTCTGGGATGGACCGTAACAGCCTAGGGTACTGATGACCTACTGTCTCTTCCCACCCAGTCATAGGCCGGCCCTGCTACCTGACACGCCAGAAGCACCCAGCACTACCCAGCAGCCGGCCCCAGCAGCAGGTCTTGGTGCTGGCAGAGCCCAGGCGGAAGCCATCCACCTTCTGGCACAGTATTAGCCGACTGGCACCCTTCCGCAAGTGAGCCAGCACCCACCTGACAGACAGCACTTTGTGGACCTACCTGCCAGTGGTCCCCAGCTTTTCCTCCCAAGGCTCCTCTGGCCCTCCTCTGCCTGTTTGCAAACTGGAAGTGAGCAGGGGTGAGCAGGGTCACGCAGTGCCACCAGAATGTGCTGTCTGTGCTCCTGGTGAAGTGGCAGCAGGAAAAGGCCCTCATGCACATGCAGCCTAGGCCCTTGCCTGCCCCGTCCCTGTATGGGGTCCCTCCCACCACCTGTGAGCCTGGGGGACATGGCTCAGAACTGAACTGACCAGGCCAGCGTGTGAGAGAAGGCTCTGGCTGCTTTGGACTTTCTTTGGAACTCTAATGAGCCCCCACCTTCTCTGGGCGGGAAAGAGACTTGGCTGGGCCCTGCACAGCTCGACCCAGTGCCCTTCTGCCCTCCGTTCTCCTTTCACCAGCTGAGCTGGTGGTGTTTGCAGCTTGCAACTCAGAGGGCAGAAACCAGGAAATCTGCACCTAAACGTCTGGCCTGAGCCCGCTCTCTTCCCTCTCAGTCCCTCTAGACGCTGCTGGCTCCTGGACACCCCCTTCACGTGTGACAAGTGTTTATAATGGGAAGAACAAAACAGCAGTCAGCTGCGGACTTTGGTCTGGGTCTGTGACCAGTCCATCTGTAGCTGGGGGTGGCCCCCAAACCACCTGGTTCCTGTTTTTCTTGCTTGGATTTTGTCATCTTGTTTTTCTAACAATGGAGAGAAATAATTGTTAGTGACACATAAAGAATGCCTTACCTTAGTGAGTGTGAGAAGCCATAAGGACTGAATCCCATGGCCCAGCCTCCAGGCCAACCCACCTGCCCCAGGCAGTGGGCACGTGGAGAGGCATCCCACCCTGCCCAGGGGTGCCAGGAACACAGCCCGGGCCTGGCGTGATAGTGCAGAGCCTAGGGGGCTCAGCAGCATGGACAGTCACTCTTGCACTGTACCTTCTCCAAGCCAGAAACTACATTTAATTTCATAAAGAAACTTGTGAAAATTAACTGCTGCAAGCCATCGTTTGTGTTTGTACATTCTCTTTGGCATGCCCATCTTCCCTTCCTGTGCATTCTCCCATTTCTGCCCTAGGCCTTCCTCTGGAGAGGAGGAATGGGCCTGGCAGCCTCCTATGGGTGGTGGAGCAGGGAGACCCAGGGGAGCTGAAAGCATGGAAATAGGGCCTTGGGGACTGGCCCTGTCCCCCACCCTTCCCTGGACTATTCCCAGTCTGTCTAGCTGGAGCTGGCTGGTAGAAGTTCCCATGATCCCTCATTCTCCTTGGCATAATGGAGAAGAACATGCCCTCCTAGGAGAACCCAGGCCATGGGAGCCAGAAGAGGAGCCCAAGGTGGCAACCTCCTCAAACCCACTGCCTCCACTGCCTCTTGCAGCAATGCCAGCTCAGGCAGCTGACTACACAATCCTGAGAGAAGTTCCACTCAGGCCAAGCACTCTCAGATAAAAACCCACATGGAAAAATCAGAAAAAGTAGGATATGCAACACAAGTCAATCTTTATTGAAAACTGCAGTATTAATACATAACAATTCTTGTTACAATAAACGTGCTTTTAAGAATTTTAAATCTGAGCTCATCTACTCATCAGATTGCATAAAAAATTAATGTAGTATGAATTTACACCTAATTGAACTGGCTAAGGATGAGTGTTCCATTCCTTTGTATTGACACTAAGTTCAATGCAGAGGTGAGGGATGCTTTTAACATTGGAAGACAATGCCGACTTACGCTTAAAAAAAGTACCAAGAGAACGGTGTAAAAAACAGTATTTAAAAATCATTAAAAAAAAAAAAAAGTAACTGTTTCCTATTCAGTCACGACCCATGGAATTCCTTGGGGCCTGTCGTTTAAGTGGCCTTGGCAACCCCGTGGGACTGCAGGACAGCTGGTCTTGATCTGCCCAGCCTAGGCTGCCTGCTGCCCAATAGGCTGCATGAGAGCCACAGTGCAGTCCTGTGTTGCTGAGGGAGGTACTGCCGCTCTGGTCCTGGGAGCCTGCCAGCTCTGAAGCTCATGAGTGCCCTGGACAGAGATGCTTCCTCCATCAGCCCGTCCCAAGTGGCTAACGGTCTTTAGTCCTGGGGACTAAAGCAAGGTTATCCCCACATTCTGCGTTCTTCAAATAAATGGGGAGTCAGGGAACAGTAAAGAGCCCTCTAAAACACATGTGAGATCAAACTCCCAGCTTCTAACCGGCCCACTCAACATGTCACCTGCAGTATTCAAGTCTGCCACCCTTTTAGAAGCTCAGCTGAATCATAAGCAGCTCAGAAAACACACACACACACACACACACACACACACACGAGATGTGCTGGAGTTGAGAGCTAAGCTCTCTGTCCTCCTGTAGGCAGCCCCATTCTTTAAAGAACCCCTTAGAAAGCACCAGAGAGAAAGACCAGACATTGACCCCCAGCGACAACCTTACCCACCTGCTAGTGCATGCACTAGAGGTCCTGTCCTGGCTAGGCAGTGCCCAGCTGCCAGTGACTGGGGCACCGGTCAGCTGCCAGATGAGAAGGTGGCCCTACTGTCAGAGTAATACTGTTTTTCAAATGTTTAAAAATGAGTGAAACAATTTGATCCCCTTTCTAAAGCAGCCTCCAATACTTAACACTGGTGCATGCCAATCTTTCACCATCCCCCCATTGGCACACTCAAGAGACCCCATGTGGGGACAGCACATTCCTAGATGCCAGAGAATATATTTCCTCATGAATGACATGTCCACCAAGACACAGGCAAACTCCTTCCTAGACTTCATTCCCCATAGCCAGATGATACCAGATGGAGATGGCACTGGATGCCCAGCAGGAAAGGGCAGGAAACAAGACCAGGCCCAGTACAAGGCCCAGGGCCTCCCTCAGTCCCTTAGTCCTCGGAGACAACATATGCCTAACACTCAAGTAAGTTTCATAGAACAGCAACTGGCAGGCCTGACAACCACACCAACAAGAATGTTCTTAGAAGATACATCACAAGAGACAAAACAGGTTCTGGAAATACCCTGTGGAAGCGCCAGTGAGCCTGTTACCATGACTGGCCCTCGCCCTGAGCCTGACACACTTCTCAGAGGCAGTGCGCTCATGAGGACAACAGCTCAATGCTCAGCCCCCAGCTAGATCCAAACAAAATTTCTATGAGCGAAGAAATGGCGGCAATAGCTGCACAGCTGACAGAATGCATGTCCCAAGTCTAAGCAGAGAGGGCACAGAACAAAAACAGTTTCACTATCCATGATGATGTCCATGTTTATGGAATTAGGTCTTTTGCGTGACTGTCTCAACTTCTGAAAGAGTAATATTCAGCTGAAGGACTCTCAAATTAGGAATGTCACACACACAAAACAGATTTCTCAGAATATTCTACAATATGCATGGAATACCAAAATTACGCAGCTTTGGAACAGAATTTTGACTCAAGTTCTATTCCTTAATTAATTTCACTGGCACTGAATGCTGTTAAAATTATATCCTATGATTTTATCCAGAGTCTTGATAAATAAGATCTTTTCATCATCATTATTTGATAGCATTGTCAGGTGTCCTGACAGATTCAAAATGGAAAAGATTTCTGCACAGATGTATTATATTAAGCAAAAATATTTGGTAAGGTCTCTAAAACTCCTCAAAAAGGAAAAAAAGACTTCTAAAAATTACAGGAAATAAGAAGAGTTTATGAAGCTGATGTAAATGGGAGAGAGGCAGCCCACTCTTGTCTTAAAAACTTAACTCAGTGCTTGTGATGACATTAGCTATTTGTGTGAGTCCAACCAAGCCTGCAGAGACATTCTAGAAAACTTGTAACTTCTTCCTGAATGAGAATGGCTCCACCCATTATAGGCAGAGATGTTTGCTTGTGTGTGTGTGCACACACACTTCTATTTTTGCTGTATGGGTTTTTTTAAAGCATACAATGGAATCATGAGTATTTCCTCCTAATCTATTATCACAGAACTGGGAAAAATGACTATTCTAATCCTTGGTCAGCTGAGTCCTAGAGCCCTTAGAACCTGTGGCTGCTGCAAACCTTACAGGTGGAATCACCACACAGACATGAAGAAATGGCCATGACTGTGTGCCTGGATAAATGTCTGCCTGGTGCACACGCGCGTGTGCACATACACACACTTTCTCTCTCACGTGGATTAAGTGCTCATGAAGCAATTTAAAGTACTTATCAGTAAACAGTCTATATTAATAGACAACAGGAATAAGGAATCTTCTGTTTACAATGATCCATGCAAAAATATTCCTAAACTTCTTATAAAATAAAATGTGAAAAAGAAAATTATGAAGAATAGTTACTATAAAAAATAAGGTTACGAAAGGCTCAGTGGTCAGCTATCCCCCCACCAAGTGAGGCTGGAAGCTCCCAGGCGATTGCCCCAGTAACAGTCCAGCTCTGATACAGCTGCCAGACATGAGAAGCACAGAGCCCCTCCCAACCAAGCTCTCAGCACGCGCAAGCGCAATGACAATGGAGTAGGAAAAGGATAAGGATGTAACAAGTCTCACAGGCCATGGCAAGGAGGAAGTCCTCATACTCTCCCCACCCCGACTCTGAGAACAGACACGCACGTCCATCGATACAGTCAGGCTTATTTAGGCAAAAAAACAAAAAACAAAACAAAACAAACACCTCTTGATTTCTTATGTACAATATTCAGATTTTCAACTGCAAACTCTTTCCATAATAAATCCAGGCAGAGCTATGCATCTCCATGCTGCCTAGCCCTTTCTGCTACCCATACTCACTTCGTGCTGAGGACCTTCAGCTGTAAGAAGAGACAGCAGAAGAGGCTTCTAGACACTAAGCACTGGCCGGCTTGTTTCCTATCTGCTCCACCCCTGGAACCCCTCCAGTCAGTCTTAGAGGACGAGCCACTATCAGGTGGGAAATCCCAGGAGAAGCTACAAGTTTCCTTATCTTCAGACATATCCTCAGCCCTGCCCCTCTACAAAAACATGAGGAATTAAATAAAATTGTGTTCCCTTTTACTCACTCTTAAATATACAACGTTCTTTATGACATATAGCTGAAATCTTTGCCTTCTGTGTGTATGTGTGTGTGGGGGGAACAGCAATGTCTATGTGTTTTCAGCTGACTCAACATTTCTCAGGGGAAAAAAATGGAATGATTTTCTAAGCTACATAAAGCAGAGGAACAATGTCTCCTCCAAGTGTGGCTGCCTCTCTTTCACATATCTCCATCCAGGAAAATAATTTAGGTTTACAGAGGACTTTCCCAATAAAGATACATAAAACATCACCTTGTCTGTAAGAGTTGTAAAGAAAATGTGGCTAGCAAAGAGCACTGTTTTACTGACACACACACCACCCTTCCCCTAACTGTACTGGTCACGCCACTCTGACCTTTCATGAGGAACTTTAACGTCTCTGTCCCACTAACCCATCATACCTCCATGTACAAAAAGGGGCTCCCACTAGCTGGATGCACTGAGCAGTTGCAGCCTTGGCAACCCCCTGCCTAGAGCAGTCAGTACCAAAGAAACAGGCTCTGGAAAACTAAAAAGTCCACGTCCCTAATTGCAACCCACATAAACCCAAGAAGGCTGAAGAACCATCTAAGATGTTTCAGATGCTCGATGAAGAAATTCACTTGAACACTTATATATGTAAGACTCTGCATACATTACAACAGTGCATTAGTGATACAGGTTGTAGGAACGTTTCCACTCCTCTGGGTTTTGCATATGATGGTTTTGCATCAGTCACTGCAGGTAGATTGAGCAAGCTTTGTTTTTGTGTGTTTTTTTTTTAAACATGCATTCAACTAGATATGATTCAGAATAGATTAATACTCCCTTTTTATCATTACATTTAGCTAAAAAATTGCCAGGCAGTCCACAAAACAAGATTTGCTTTAAGACCAACCCATAGAGTTAGCTGGGACTAACGGCGCTGGGACCTGCTGGGCCGGGACGTAGTTGTATTTAGCTAAGTGTCGAGAGCATTAAGAAGAAAGTCCTGGTTGGAGGCGCAAGGCCTGCAGCACCAGCTGTGGAACCTCAATGATGTGACTGCACAGCTCCGTCCTCAAACCTGGAGAGAAAGATAGACACACAGTTGCAAAGGCCTCTTCCTGCACTGCTGCTCAGAGACTCAGAGGAGGACAAGGTCTGCGAGGGCCAGAAAGGATGGCAGCGGCCAAGACCGAGGGCCTGGTCCCCGCCTGCCTCAGGGACCCTCATCTACAACTGGAATTCCACTTCCTACAGCAGGCAGCGGGAGGGTTTGAGCACATTCCAGGTGAGACCAAGTTGTCTGGTGTAGACAACTAAGGACTGATGGGTTGCCTTCTTGCTTCTACTTTGTGGAGTCCCACTAAGAATGAACAAACTTAAATATCTCACTGCTCTTGGGGTAAGGGACAGGCGCATTTTCCTCATCGGTGCTAATATACGGCAGGTTTGCCCTTTTCCACAGGGAAGCGTGCTTTTGTTAAGGGCTGAGGCACTCTTCACTGGTCACTTACATTTGCAGGGTGATCACCACTGAGGGGGCACATAGCTGTAAGTGGGTGTTCCTGGGGCCCGATAAGTGGGCACAGTGACGGGGTGGGGGGCGACAGGAGTTGGGGAGTGAGCAGTCAGCAGGGTACCTGGAAAAAAGAGCAGCATGTCACACACGAGGCTGGCCTACATGCGGCATGGGCCAATTTTCCCAACCTTGCTCCTCACCGCCTGATAAGAGCATGTGATCTGGGCCCATGCAGGGAGCCCTACGAGGATAGGAGGTGGTCTGGAACCAAAACACTGTCAGAACTTTGATTAGGTAATCCCGTGGACCCTAAAGTTTTATGAACTTATTAAACTCATACTAATAAAATATTTGTAAAAGCCTTTGTGGCTACCATAGCTTCATAGAACACACCAATTTATTGTGGGTTAGAAGATAAACAACAAATAAAATTAGTACTGTTAGCATTATTTAGTCTTAAAAAGGAAGAACATGGGCCAGTAGGTAGTGTGGTGGTTAAGGTGTTGGATCCCATAAGGCCGACTCTGAATCCTGGAGGACTGAAAAACACACCAGTGCATTTAGCTAAAAAACTGCCAGGCAGACCACAAAACAAGATTTTTGGGTGTATACATTCAGAGGAGAATGGAAAAAGGATTATAGTGTGGTCACCCCCCCAAGGGGGGTAATTTTGCACTCCCCACCACTCCCCTCTGGCAAGTGCACACACCCTAAAGCAAAAATTTAAAAAGGGAAGAAAACTGACACTTTTTTTTTTTTGGAGAGGTTTTCGCTATAGGGCGCGTGTGCTTGCCAGACAGAGACAGAGAGAGACATAGAGACAGAAAGCGAGAAATCACCCCCCAGGGGGGATGGTCACGCTGCAATCCCTTCTCCTCCATTCTCCTCTCGGGATCTTGGGCACACAGGCACACGCACCCGGTGTTAGTTTTAAGCCACCGGGTCCGGGAAGAGAACCGCGGTCGACTATGTGGGAGTCCAGCGACATAGCCATTACGCTAACTGCTGGTTCCCAACACTGATACATTTTAAAGCTGCAACACACATGAACCTTGAGGACACTATGCTAAGTAAAGATAAGTCAGATTTAAAAGGACAAATACTGTATGAATCCACTTATACAAGGTACCTAGAGGAGTCAAATTCATAGAAATGAAAAGTAGAATGGCAGTTGGCTGGTGTGGAAAAGAGAGAAAGAGAAAATTTTTGTTCAATGGGAATAGAAGTTTTAGATTTGTGAGATGAACAAATTCTGGAGCTCTGATTTACAACAATGTGAATATACTTTAACATGACTGGTTAAGATGGTAAAAAATAAATAAAAAATGAGTAATGGAGACTGCAAGCTACATGAGTTTTTTAACACATTAACAGAAATACAGTCTCCCTACCGACACTGGGTGGCAACCTGAGTATACCCACAGACCAGCACCACCCCAGCATGACCCTTCTTGTGTGCCCAAACCCACCCCAGCGCCTGCTGCCCTTGCTCCAAGTGCTTCGGATGCGCAGTTTCTGTCTGTGCCACTGTAGCCTTTGCCTTGACCGTTAAGAACAGGAAAACCAAATAAAACAGAGATTCTGAGCAGAAACACACTCAGTATCTTGGAATGCCTTTCTTCTCATGTCTAATTTCTTTATACTGAAGTCCAAAAAGACAAGGAAGAGGGAACAGTATTTTTTTTTTTAATTCCAGTGATGGGCAACCAGATGAGTATTGTGTGGATACAGTCAGAAAATGGCCACATTTCCCAAAGGTCAAGAGATAACCTAATCCCTAGACATAAGGTCAAGCCCTAAGGGTTCCATGGAGAAGCGCCCACCCTAGCCAGGGATCACATCTCTCCATGGTTTGCTGTCCTGACTCAGAGGCAGCCTTGGGAAATAAAGTAGATCAACGCCAAAGGACTTCTATAAGCAGCTGTAACTTCTACCAACATAATCTGATTTCCTGGATTCATGAAAACCTCCCCCTTAACACAACTCGACCTGCAAAGAAGGTTCACACTGAAGGGAAGACTCAAAAGGGCCGATGTCTCCTGAAACCCCCCTTCTATTTGAGCTTTATATGCTAACAGGGGGTGAGTGGTGTGTGTGAGTGTCTGATAACTATTTCTACTTCCTGCTAAATGCTTCAGCTCACCGACAATGTGACCCCATCAAATTTAGAAAGTGCTATTCATTAGGAAGACCACTGGGTTTATGTTCTTTAATCTCACAACTAACTACAGTCTCCTTTCAATTGAGAGAAGGAAATGAGGGGAGGTCAAATGGAAGTTAACTTGTTCCTTCCTCCAAATTTTATGTCTTTCCACCCACTGTAGCTGTAAAAAACTAGAACCAAGGGTCAAGATCCTTGTGAGCACTCCACTCCCCACAGATCTTGCTGTATAGGCCAGAACACAGAAACAAAGACTCACCTGCTGACATGGCCATTGTGGTCCCAGCCACCATACCCATGGTGACGCCGTTGCCCCTGGGAGGTGGGATAGGAGCAGGGTACACGGTTGCTGGCATGCCGTTGGGTTGCACCACGGTGGTGTGGTGGATAACGTGGGGGGGTGCTGCATACAGTGGCTGCGTGTAGTATGTGCCTTGCTGTGGAGAGAAGAGAGACAACTGCCATGGATCTCCACGGTTGGGGGATTGGAACCCAGATAAAGCCAACCTTCCCCATACCCAAGCATACCTGTGCGTATGGGCTCTGCTGGGGGTAGGCACTTCGCACAGGGTACACGGCAGTCTGGTAGGGGTTGGGGGAAGAAGAATATGGGGGCACAGCCCCGCTGGTGGGGGAACAGGATACCTTGTAAGGTGTGCCGGGAGTGTAACCTGAAACGAAGAAGTCAGTGGCCTTAGTTAACCAAGCTATGCCAGACACCAGTAAGCAGGGAGAACCAGCAGGCAGCACTGCCACGCATGAACATTGTGGTCAAGATCTGACTCCACCGTGGCTTCACCACTCCTCCACTAAGATCTGACTCCATCTCTTAGATTTTGTATATACATGTAGAGTGGGGAGTGGTTTGGAGAAGAGAAAAGGAGACCAAAGGAGAAAGTTCTATAGAGCACATGCTCACAAAGCAAAGTAGAAAACTGGGAGAGAGCATGCCATCTGGATGCTGAGCAGGAACCTCAGTAGCCCGAGTGGCAAAAGAAAGAAAAAATGGGTGATGTTGAGAAAAGCAAGAAGATTTTTGTTCAGAAGTGTGCCCAGTGCCACACCATGGAAATGGGAGGCAAACACAAGATTGGGCCAAATTTCCAAGGTTATTTTGGGTAGAAGTCAGGTCAGGGGCTTGGATTCTCTCCCACAGATGCCAACAAGAACAAAGGCATCACCTGGAGAGGATACACTGATGGGAGTATTTGGAGAATCCCAACAAGAACATCCCTGGAACAAAAATAATCTTCATGGGCATTAAAAATAAGTCAGAAAGAGCAGAATTGATAACTTATTTCAAAAAAGCTACTAATGAATAGGAGGTGGCCAATGCCTTATTTATGACAAAACAGAAATGTCTCACCTTTTTGTGTACCATATTTTATTTTATTCATTTTTTAAAGAATTATTTAATTCCATTCACTTATTTATAATTTGACCAGACATATATACACACACACAAACAGAGAGAGAGAGAAAGAGAGAGAGAGAAAGAGAGAGAGAGAGAAAGCCACCAGGTCAGGGACTCGAACCGTAGCCGACCATTGAGGAGTGTCCAGCACCTTAACCACCACACCACCTGTTGGTCCCTATGTGTACCATATTTTTTGTTGGACAGTTCTGATTAAAGACTGGCTTGTGATTAAATAAATATTATTGGGCTTTATAAATTGATAGTTCAGTAAATTCTTTACTATTTGCCCCTTTGGTAATTCACTAATAATGCTCATCTTTCTACAAAGATGGTGAATAAGATCTCAAAACCTACTGAAGATTTTTTATTTTTTAATTTTTATTTAGACTTATATGTAACTGGTTACATGAATATATAAATGCTGGAGAAATCCCTTCATTTCTCAAAACCAAGCAGACTCACTTGTGTGTGTGTGTTTTGTTTTTTTTTTTGGAGAGGTTTTTGCTATAGGGCACGTGCGCTCGCCAGACAGAGAGACAGAAAACGAGAAATCACCCCCCAGGGGGGGATGGCCATGCCACAATCCCTTTTCCTCTGTTCTCCTCTCGGGATCTTGGGCACACACGCACATGTGCCTGGCGTGAGTTTAAGCCACTGGGTCCGGGACTCGAACCGCGATCGACTACGTGGGAGTCCAGCGACATAGCCATTATGCTAACTGCTGGTCCCTCCCTTGTGTTTTAATTTGTTCATTAACCTGTTAACAGCAAAGATGGAAGATAAGGTCTACTTTATATATGTGGTCATAACCATGCCAATTTAATTAGAATTCCCTATATCTGAAACACTACCTTTTACTTACTAAGACAGTTTAGTGTGACTTGTGTATACTATCAAATAAAGAAAACATAACACTTTACATTTTTTTAAGAGAGATTTTTGCTATAGGGTGTGTGTGTGCTCACTGGAGAGACAGAGAGAGAAAACAAGAAATCACCCTCCAGGGGAATGGCCACCCCATGATCTCTTCTCCTCTTGGGATTCTGGGTAGGCACACACACATGCCCAGCCTAAATTTTAAGGTGCTGGGTCTGGGACTCGAACCGTGGTAGACTACGTGGGATCTAACCATTATGCCATCTGTTGGTCTCCACTTTACATATTTTATAAATGATCTGTAAAGTCAGATGCTTTTGAAAGTCAGTGTGACAAGCTTTAGTAGCAAGTTAAATTTTACCTTTGAATTCTATTATCTAAGTCAGACTAAGTTATATTTCAGTATTATCTTTAGACCACGATTCAAAACCACATTAGAGGGACCAGCAGTTAGCGTAATGGCTATGTTCCTGAACTCCCATGTAGTCGACCACGGTTCAAGACCTAGACCTGGTGGCTTAAACTCACGCCAGGCACGTGTGCGTGCATGTCCAAGATCCCGAGAGGAGAATGGAGGAGAAGGGATTGCGGAGTGGCCATCCCCCTGGAGGGGGGGGGGGGTGATTTCTCGCTTTCTATCTGTCTCTTTCTGTCTTTCTGGCAAGTGCACGCACCCTATAGCAAAAAAACTCTCAAAAAAAAAAGGGGGGGGGAACACATAGAAACTGAAGAACTACGGTATATGTGTGACTGGTAATCTGGTAATGGTGCTGTTGTAAATTTATTAGAAGGATTAAAGTAGAGGAGATATACCATCAGCACAGATTTGTAAATTATATCATCAAAAGACTTAAAATAATTAAAAATCAAGACAGATACAAATAAAGAAAACTGGGTCAGCTAGGTGGCACTGTGGTTAAGGTAGCTGGATTCCACATGGTCAACTATGTGGTTCAAGTCCTGGATCTGGCAGCTTGAAAAATATTCTGGGTGCATGTGTGTGTACCCCAAATCCCAAAAGAATTGAGAAAAGATTGCAATGTGGTCATTCCCCCGGGGGGTGATTTCTCACTTTTCTTCTCTCTCTGTCTCTGTCCAGCAAGCACATGTGCCCTACAGCAAAAACACAAAAGAAAAGAAACCCATGGAGAGACACACATAGACCTAACTCTAAGCACGCTCACCACACTGTTATTACAACAGAAACAAAATGAGCAATTTGTCACAAACATCAGGAATCAACTAAATACCCCATGATAAAAAGAGCAGTTAAGTACACACACTCATTTTTTTCCTCAGCTAAAATGACAATAAAGCGGACTAAAAAATAAAAACACATAGTGCCACGTAGACCAAGAATGGAAAAGATAAGAAATCTTAAGCCTAGAAAACTGGGGTGGAAAATGACATAGCCAACTCCACAAAGCCTGAATCTCAGCTGCTGCAGTGAAGACTACAAAAAGCAGCCCGTTGCTAGGAAAACCACTCCCCAAGGATCTGAAAACTGTAGGTTACCATCTGCTTCCAGATGCTGATGAAGAGCTCTGATCTGGAAGTAGCTGAGAGACTACTGAGTAGGCAGTGAAGTGCCAGCTCCCCTTTCCTTGGGGGCTTGTTCTCTGGGGAGGGTAGGAAAGTGTCTCTGTACTACACTGTTCATAATGACTCAATGACCACCAGCAGATGATTGATACACTCAGACAACGAAATGAGACCCAGCAAGCAAAAGGAAAGAACTGTTTGGGCCTGCTCTGTGGTATAACAGTAATGTGCTTGCTCAAGAGAAGCCACACATGGCTGGTCAGCCTGAAATATTCCTGGCGCACACACACTGGATCCGGTGGGCTGAAGGACTGCAGGAAGGGGAGAACCTGTGGAGGGTGCTCACTCACCTCTCTCTTGCTCACTCTTTCACTCTCACTCTCATATGCATATGCTTTATTTTGAATTAAGAATTAATAACAACAATAAAAAGAACCACTCATATGCACAACAAAGATTAATCTCAAAATCATTATGTTATGTGAAAGAAGTCAGACACAGAAATATATAATACGTGTATCAACTGACAGGAAACTCAGTGACAGAAACCCATCAGCAGCAGCCAAGGGCCCGAGGCACACATAAGACCTTCCAGAGAGCCACCTCTAGACATTGGTGCTGGTACACAGCTGTATATAACTGACCAAAGACACCACAATATACATCAAAAAGGATGAGTTCTGGTATACATAAGTTGAACAAGTGCTTTCTAGACAGTCTGTGTTGGTGCTTCATACTGACAGTGAGCGCTGAGGAGTGGAGCATTCGCATACTGTCCGTGGCATGTCACGTGCTGCTTCTCAAGACCCAAATGAAGTTATAGCACCTAGCAAGTCTACTCACAAATATTTTTTCTGGAAAAATGAAAACAAAGGCCTACAACAGAACTTGTAAAAAAAAAATATTCAACAATCTTATTCATAAGAGCCAAAAATGGAAAATAACCCACATGCTCATCAACAGGAGAAAGACTGTGATACAGCTATAAAACATCATTTAGCTATACAGTACACATGGCATAATCTCACTTCTATACCTAGGAACAAGCAAGTTTACCCTCATGATAGAAATCAGAGAGAAGAGGCAAAGAAAACCTGGGATGATCGATTTGTTCCATATTGCTGGGAGTGGTGGTTCCAAGAGAATCGCACAAGTGTCAAAATGCATAGTGGGACCAGCAGTTGGCGTAATGGCTATGTCGCTGGACTCCCATGTAGTTGACCGCAGTTCAAGTCCCAGACCCGGCGGCTTAAACTCACGCCGGGCGCGTGTGCGTGCATGCCCAGGATCCCGAGGGGAGAATGAAGGAGAGGGGATTGCAGTGTGGCCATCTCCCCTGGGGGGTGATTTCTCGCTTTCTGTCTCTCTGTCTGTCTCTGTCTGTCTGGCAAGTGCACGTGCCCTATAGCAAAAAACCTCTCCAAAAAAAAAAAAGGAAAAAAAAATGCATAGTGGGGTATTTTGTGTATAAATTATGCCATAAGTTTAAAAATGAGCTGAATGGGGCCAGCAGGTGGTATGGTGATTAAGGAGCTGGATTCCCACATGGCTGACCACAATTTGAGTTCTGGATCTAGTGGCTTGAAAATCATGCTGGGCACATGTGCAAGTATGCCCAAAATCCTGAGAGGAGAATGGACAAGGGATGGTGGCGTGGGCATCACCACCCCCCGCTCCCCACTGAGAGGTAATTTCTCACTTTCCTTCTGTCTCTCTTTGATAAGCCCATGTACCCTATGGCAAAAACCTGAAGAGAAAAAAATGCTGAGAATAAGAAAATTTAAATGACACTACTAGACTGTATTTAGCAACATATATGTATTTTGTTAATTGAAGAGAGTGAGAGAATGAATGACTGTAAGGACACTCATAGCCTCCCCCTCTCTTTAACCACAGGAAAGAAATTTCCCAGTCAGGCTGTTCAACTGCTGCTGCCTTAGCTGCAAGTTAGAACCCAGAGGCCCTTATTAGAGGCTGATCAAGACCTTCACACTGTGCTTCCATGTACCAGATACCCTTCGAGGTTTTATGGATGGAGCCGTGAGGCTGAGTTCCTTAGGTATGATAGCAAGTGCCCAAATCCATCCACATCTAGAGTCTCAACCCCTTCACTCAAACTAGGCAACTCCTAACCATAGCTAGTCTCCATCTGAAGAGAGAAAATATCCCCCTAGGTCTCCCTAGAGTATTTTCCAATTCATAAACTACTAGGCTGATTTTAAGTATCAACACTGCAAAACTTTCAGCAATGGTGCTTGGCTAAAAAAAACAGAACACAAGATTCTCAGCCAATACATGGAAGAGCAAGTTTAAAGACAAGAGCCATTAGAGTCCCTTTCCCCAGCCTATCAGCTCCTAAACTTAAAGATAAAAAAGGGAAATGATCATTTTCATGGGTATATACACGTTATAATTCACAAAACTTCAAATAATGTACTTTATTGTATACTAATTACACAATATTGTACAACCTTCTCTTTAATGATACAGAAAAAGGCAGTGTGAAAGCCATAGTTAGAGTCATGCACTAAATTCCCAGGAGGTAGCACTGGCTAGTCCAACTCCTCCTAAGGGACTCATCAGCTTAGAAGAGAAACCCACCCTGGTGAACAGTGGGCATGTTTGTTTCCATCAAAGCAACGGGAGCATCAAACCAGCACAGAGTAGCTACGGATCACCAATACAAGGCCAGGGCCTGTCATAGGAGAAATTTGGAAAGATGTAGTCCTCTCCACCATGTGCTTGACTTTGGGAGAAAATCGCAAGAAAAATGACCAACTGTGCAGTTCTGGCAAGCAAGCAGCAGTCAGCACAGGGTGGGGGCAAAGTTGTCTCCAAAGAAAGGAATTGTGTGTGTTGGGGGGCAGGTGGTGCTCCACTCAACACAGGGGTAGAATGCAATACTCTGCAAGGCAATTCCACATGGAGAAGTCCCCAGTTCAAGTCCAAAGACCTCCTTACATACACCAGGCACACATGAGCTGAAGATCTGGGGCTGGGTAGACTGCAGCATTGGGACCATTAGGGGTACTATCTCTCAAGGAAGAAGTAAATGGATAAACTTTTTTTTTTTTTTTTTTTTAAAGAAACGGTAAGGATAAAGGCAGAGAGGTGAAGTCTTATCTGCCCCATTGCTTCTACTGGCCTGAATTAAAAGTTTCTCCCAGGAGTCACTAAATTCACATCTGACCAACATAATAATACCTTTCTTATAAAGGTATCACAAAAATATTCACAGAACTGTTCTCTTGTGTGTCACATTTTGGGAAAAAAAAAAAAAAAGTATTAGAGTTAAAAGTTAGGAATCATGAGCCAGTCAGTGGTGTGGTGGTTAAAGGAGCTAGATCCCACATGGGTTACTAGGTGCTCCAAGTCCTGGGCCCAGCTGCTTAAAAAACAGGCTGGGCATGTATAACTGAGTGCCCAAGATCATAAAAGGAGGGAGAAGTTGGAGAAGGAACTGTGGTGTGACCATGCCCCTGGGGGTTGCTTTCTCACTTCCCCCATCCTCCTCCTTCATCCCTGAGTCTCCGGGGAGCACACGTGACCTCTGGCAAAAACAAAAACAAAAAACAAAACAAAACAAAAAGGTACATACAAAATCTTGCTGAGCCTTTGAAAAAGCCATCAGCAGGACCAGCAGTTGGTGTACTAGCTAAGGCACTAGATTCCCACATGGCCAACTGTGGTTCGAGTCCCAGACCTGGTGGCTTGAAAAATCACACGTGTGGGTGCGTGCCCAAAATTCCAAAAGAATGGAGAAGGGATTGTGGCATAGCCATCCCTTTTGGGGGGTGAGATCTCACTTTCCCACTCTCTCCAGTGAGCACACGTGTCCTATGGCAAAAATCTTATAAAAGAAAAAAAAAAAAGGCCATCAGTTGAAGGCATGGCTCTTCAGCAATCTGATCTCAATGATGGCCTGGCAGTGAGGCACAAGCTGGAAAAACAAAGTTATAACATGCCACTCTTCTGGGCCAGCAACTGGCATGGGAGTAGGGGGCAGCTGGACCCAGCCACCTGAAAAATACGACTGGTGTGTGTGTATATGTGCCCCATCTCGAGAGATGAAGGGACTGCTACATGCCATCCCTCTGGAGGGGGGGGGTGCTTTCTCACTTTCCTTGTTTCTAGCAAGCACAAGCATCCTATATAAATTTTTTAAAAAGTCACTATTCAACAAATACAGCCAATATGTGAAAGAAAGTTATGGTTTTATATGATAAACTGATTCACAGAACAAAGAACATGGGCCAGATGGTGCAGTGGTAAAACACAACACTCTGCAAGGCAATCCCACATGGGAAGGTCCCAGGTTCAAGGCCAGAAACCTCCTTGAGTATGCAAGGCACACTTGTGGCTATTATGCAGGGCTGAGTGAAGCCAAGGGAGGATAGCAGCAACAGGATCCTACTGGGTCGCAGAAATGTTTTGTATTTTGAATGGGTTAGTTTTCCCCCCAAAGTACTGTATACCACAAAGATTTTTATAATAATTTTCTGATGGGGCCAGCAGATGGCGTAATGGTTATGTCGCTGGACTCCCAACGGCAGTGCCAGTCCCAGACCCGGCAACTTGAAACTTATGCTGGGTGCATGTGTGTGCATGCGTGCCCAAGATCCTGAAAGGAGAATGGAGGAGAAGGGACTGCAGTGTGGCCAACGCTCTGGGGGGCGATTTATTGCTTTCTGTCTGTGGAGTGCACATGCCCTATAGCAAATATTTCTCTAAAAAAAATAGTTTTCTGACTTGTAAGGGATATTTATTTAGAAAATTTGAAGAAAGTGGAAGTACCAAGTCTGTGTAAAGAGGGAAGACCTGCACCAAAACACAGCGTCAGGAAACCCAGGTGCCATTCAAACACCAGAAAGGCATGTCAATTCTCTAACAGTGGTGATGAAAACTAGAAATCACTGAGCAACATTTTCAGAATTCTGGGGATAAATGACTGCTGGCCTAGAGTTGTATATCCAGACAAACTATCAATGAACTGTGAGTGCAGAATACAATGTTCTTAGACATGGAAAATCTCAAAATTGGGACTGTCTCTCCCCACCCCCCATCAGCCTCTACTAGGTTGTTTCTGAAGGAAATCCTCCGTGGAAACCAAAGTGTAAAAAGTGAAAAAGGACCAAAGACTCAAACAGAAGGGAAGGGTACTAGCAAGCCATGGGCTGAAGGGGAAGGGCAGCCACAGGGTCAGGTCCAGAGGCAAGGTACAGGGGACATATATGTTTCAACAAGGTGGTGGGGAGCTGCTGGCTTCCCTTTTAAAGTCTTGTAGAGGCCCGACCTCTGGGGTAAGTTCTGAACTGCAATGCTAGACGCCACATAGCTGACTACAGGTTCAGATCCACAACCCAGGGACCTGAAACAAGAAGTGTACGCACATGCTCAATATCCTGACCAGGTAGGTGAGCGTAGACTACATCAACAGTGCATCTCTTTGGTGTGGGCTCACTGAAGGACTCTCTGAACTATGTGCATGTAAACCTGTAATTTAAGAGAGGGGAGCCGATGGCCTGGTGTTTAAGGCAGCTGGATCCCCATGGTCGACCAACTCAGTTTTCTTGCCTCCCTTTGGCCCGCTACCCTAGCACACTCGCCCCCTGGGAAATTGAAAGAAAGGAGAGAGAGAGAGAGAGAGAGAGAGAGAGAGATAGACTTCTACAACTAACCCCATAGCCTGTTAACATTCTAATACTGCTCTCTCCCATGCAGCTGGATAGATAGTAGGCAACTCTTTTCTATGTACATGGAGTTTAATTTTTTTAAATTATTTATTTAATTTTACTCATTCATTTATTTTCATCTGACCAGAGAGAGACTCAGAGAGAGAGAGAGAGAGAGAGAAAGTTGAAATGAGAAAGCAAGTCATCAGGTCCGGGACTCGAACCATGGTGAGCCATGTGGGAGTATCCAGCGCCTTAACCACCACGCCACCTGCTGATCCCCTAATTTTTAAACAAACCTGGGTTCTCACTTCATGAACATAATTTGAGTTTAAAAAGGAAAAAATGCTGTACCAAAAAGCATTGTCACTTATCATTAAACACCCTTCATAGCTGAGTACTAAGACCAGATAAATACTGTGTGATAAGACAATTTAATCAAACCATTACTTTGTTATCAGGTGTATTTGTTCTTGTACATATAAATGTCTGTGTGTCTGATTACTGCCTTGAGGATATATCCCTAAAGTAGGTTTAAAGAGGGTTCATTTTTAAGTTTCTTTCTGATATGCTGCCAAACTATCCTTCAAAGAAGTTTCTCCAATTTGCCCTCCACTCAGTCATGGCAGTGACGTTAGAAACATTTGCATTTTCTAAAAAAATGTGTGTTGATGGTCATTCTCCTGGGGGGTGATTTCTCTCTCTCTCTCTCTCTCTCTCTCTGTTGCTTCAGCAAGCGCATGTGCCCTATAGTAAAAATTTCTTTAAAAAAAATTGTATTGATGTAAAATCTACAGTACATCTTGCATAGAGGTCACTACAAAGAATGAAGTACTTCCTTGGCAAATTCAGGTCATCAATGTCCATATTAGTTATAGGGGAGTATGACCATTAGCAAGACCAGACAGGCCGGCCCTGCTGCCACTGTGCCTGACTTTGTATTTGGGGCTTAGACACCCACTGCCACAGCCCAGGGTGTATATTTACTCACTAAACAAACTCCAAGAGTCAACTTCAGTAACCTTTTCAAGAGTGGCACGGCCAGGAGCTGAGACACATCTAGCCAATTCCATAACTCAGGTCCCTACTCGAAAACAAGACAGCCCCTTCTGGCAACAGATGCACACAGGAGCACAAAAAGAATGACATTCTTCTCCCATTACTCCAGATTCTGAGTCACCACTCAGACTTTTCAGCAAAGGACCCAACACTTCCTCATAAGGTCCCTGGAATCCTGTGTCACACTGTAGAGAGGGCTGAGCAATAAGCGGTGTGAGGACTCCGTGTGTCTAGAGCCAACTTCACATATCTAACCACAGATAACCTTTGTCTGCAAAGCTGGTGTAAAAGACCCAGAAGGCAGGTCAAGCAAGCAGCAGGAGTGGAGGAAACTTGTTTAATTTTTCAGTAGTGATGGCTTGGGCTTGTTCATCAGATAAGAGGAAAGGCCTAGTGAAGAAGTGATTCAAAATTTTGAGACAGAGAAACACTGAAGGATCCCAGAAAAGATGGGCACACAGCTGCAGCCCAGACCTAGGTTAGCTGGCTGGCAACATGTGTAGTATACTGGCAGGACCTTCCAAAGGCCTTTTATTTTCTTTCATAGATTTCACATAGAAATCTCTATTCCCAGCTTCTACAGAACCACAAGATCTGGCACTGCTGGGTTGGTGGCCTGGCAGCCACAGCAGCCTGACACTATCAGTGGACGCCCCTCTAAACAAGCTTCCCCTGGGCAGCTGCACTTCCAGCAGGTCTCTCAGGTCCTATATGAGAGCAAAGATGGAAGGGTAGTTTAAAGGAAAAGGGTCAGGAGAAGTTATCTTTCCCTATGAGGAAGTAGAAACCAAGAAAGCTTGCTTTCCACTTTCTCTCTGTCTTTCCCTGATGAGTATGCATGCCCTATAATAAATTTAAAAGATAATAATAAATAAAATTAAATGAATAATTATTAAAAAAAAAAAAAAAAGAAAGAAAATTACAGAGCCAGCTTTATGGCACTGTAGTTAAGGCAGCTGAATTCCACATGCCACATGCTGACTACATGGTTCAAATCCTGGCTTTAGCAGCTTGAGAAACATGCTAGGCACCTGTGGGAACATGTCCCAAATACCGAAGGAGGGAGAAATGGAGAAAGGATTGCAATGTGACTACACCCCACTGAGAATGCTTTCTCCCTACCTTCTTCCCTCTCTGGCACGCACACGCACCCTCTGGTATAATTTTTTTTCTTTTTTTTGGAGAGGTTTTTGCTATAGGGAGCGTGCCCTCACCAGAAGGAAAGAGAGAGACAGAGAGACAGAAAGCGAGAAACCACTCCCCAGAGGGGATGGCCACGCTGCAATCCCCTCTCCTCCATTCTACTCTCGGGATCTATGGCACGCATGCACACGCGCCCGCCGTGAGTTTAAGCCACCGGGTCCGGGACTCAAACCGTGGTTGACTACATGGGAGTCCAGTGACATAGCCATTACGCTAACTGCTGGTCCCCTCTGGTATAATTTTTATAAAGAAAGAAAAATCTAGGACAGTAACTTATTTTATGGTTGTCTATGGTAACATGCAGCAGTAATACGTCTGTAAAAAATTAACTTCAAACCATTCCTATCACCATATGCAAAAAAAATTAACCCCCAATGGGTCATAGACCTAAATATAACCTAAAACTATAAAATTTAAACAAGGAAAATATTTGTGAGGTTGGGCTATATAGATTTCTCAGGAATGATTAGCAAAAGCATGATCCGTAAAATAAGAAAATGATAAAATGAACCTCATCAAAGTTAAGAAACTTCTGCTATATAACAGACACCACTAAGAATGAAAAAGCCACCAAATGAGAGAGAGTTCTCATAAAGAACTCTCTAAATTAACTATCAGAAAATAAACCAGTAACTGACACACGGTGAAAGATGCATACAAACTGTTTACCAAAGACATACACATGCCCAGTAAGCACATGAAAAGATGTTTAAATTAAAACTACATTGATATTGGGACCAGTGCATGGCGTAATGGTTATGTCACTGGACTCCCACATAGTCGACTATAGTTCAAGTCCTGGACCCAGTGGCTTAAAACTCGCACTGAGTATATGTGCATGTGTGCCCAAAATCCCAAGAGGAGATTGGAGGAGAAGAGACTGTAGTGTTGCCATCCCCTCTGAGGGGTGATTTCTCACTCTCTGTCTCTGTGTCTCTGGTGAGAGCATGCGCCCTATAGCAAAATCTCTCACACACACAAAAAACACCCAAAACAAAAAACTACACTGCTATGTCATTATGCACCACTAAGATGGCTAAAGTTACAAGGACCACCATGTACTGTCAAAGATATAGAGGGACCAGAACTCTCAAACACTGATGAAGGGAATGTAAAATGGTTCTACCACTTGTGGAAGACAGTTAAACATGTACCACCACCGCACTCTGTATTTACTCAAGAGAAATGAAAGTATAGGTCCACAGACTTATACATGAATATTCATAATTCATATTCATCCATAATAACCCAAAACTCCAAATAACCCAAGTGTCTGTTATGTGATGAATTGATAAGCGAACTGCAGCATTATGATACGATGGAATACTACCTAACAATAAAAAGGAATGGACCACTGATACACACTATGATGTGGTTATCAAAGTAATTATGCCAACTGAAAGAAACCAGTGCCTTCTCCAAAATAAATAAATAAATAAAAAAGGGACCAGCAGTTAGCACAATGGCTATGTTGCTGGACTCCCACGTAGTTGACCGCGGTTCACGTCCCAGACCTGGTGGCTTAAAACTCACGCCGGGTGCGTGTGCATGCGTGCCCAAGATCCTGAGAGGAGAATGGATTGCGGCATGGCCATCGCTTTCTGTCTCTCTGTCTTTTTCTGTCTGGCAAGCGCACGCACCCTATAGTGAAAAACCTCTCCAAAAAAAAAGAAACCAGTGCTTTCCCCAAAAGTCCCCTTTATGATTCCATTTATACAAAATGTTAGAGAACGTAAGCTTTATAGTATGAGAACAGATAAGTGATTTCTTTTTTCTTTTTTAGAGAGGCTTTTGCTATAGTGCATGTGCGCTCGCCAGACAGACAGAGAGACAGAAAGCGAGAAATCACCCACCGGGGGGATGGCCACTCCGCAATCCCTTCTCCTCCATTCTCCACTCAGGATCTTGGGCACGCATGCACACGCGCCCGGCGTGAGTTTAAGCCGCCGGGTCCGGGATGCGAACCGCGGTCGACTACGTGGGAGTCCAGCGACATAGCCATTATGCTAACTGCTGGTCCCCAGATAAGTGATTTCTTAAGAGCCTGGGAGACAACAGAAATGGGCAGGAAGAAAAAAAATTTTTTTGGCGGGGGAGAGGTTTTTGCTATAGGGCATGTGCACTCACCAGAAAGACAGAGACACAGAAAGAGAGAAATCATCCCCCAGGGGAGATGGTCACACCATAATCCCTTCTCCTCCATGCTTCTCTCGGGATCTTGGAAACACACGCACATGCAGCCGGTGTGAGTTTATACTACCGGGTCCAGGACTCGAACCGCAGTTGACTACATGGGAGTCCAGCAACATAGCCATTAAGCCAACTGCTGGTCCCACAGGAAGAAATTCTTACCCATGACGGGTAAGTTTATTCCAGATTGTAATGGTGGTATACATTATAGTGAAAGTTATCAAACTATATAATTTGATAACTATAATGAATTCTATTATGTCATGCATACTCCCGAAAGCACTGTTTTTAAATCTTACACGATATGAGATGGCTTACAGAAGGCAAAGGGTGATGCCATTGAGTCATCAAGAAATCAAGGGAGTAAAAGCCCAGAACTGCTGGTCTTAGAGAACAAAACAGCAGGTAGTCTAGTGTAGGTAAAGAGGAGGAGTGTGGAAAAAAGCTAGGTAAAAACACAAAAGAAAAACTGTTTTAGAAAAAAAACAGGCTGGTGTTGCAAAGGGGTATCGATTTAAAGCCAAGATCCTTGGCTTACTGTGTCTTCCTGTCAGTCCTGGGAAACCAGTGAGGAAACCTCACCTTGGAGCATTTCTCTGGTAGAAGCAGGCAGGAGTATGAACTGGGAAGAGATGCCTGGGAGCAGAAGACTAAATCATGAGCTAAGAGCTAAACACAGGTAGTCACAGAAACGGCAAGGAAGCAAGGGATATGAGGGTAGAATGTGAAGGCAGAATTTCATGATTAGCCGCAGGAAGAATTCACTGGTGTCGCCTCTTCTACCAAAGTTAGATGTGTGAGGCTGGTGTTCTGAGGACACCTCAACCCCATTAGCAGAGAACTTTCCCCAGAGGCCTGAGCTTGGGCTGCCACTGCTACAGCCAAACTGCAAAATTCCTTCTAGATGAATAAAACCAAGAGGAGCAAATGCCAGAGAGTATAGGTACACAGAAGGAAAACCCATTAAATACACAACTATCAGACTAGTCCCATGGCCTAATGATTAAGGGAGCCGGACCCCACTTGACCAACTGTTTTGAATCCTGGCCCTGGTGGCTTGCAAACACACTTGGTGCATGTGCATGAGTCCCCAAAATTCCAACAGGAAGGAGAAATGGAGGAAGAGGAACTGAGGTGTGACCATACCCTACTGGGTGATGCTCTTTCCTTCTGTTGAGCACATATACTCTCTGACTTATAAACAGAACAAAATTCTCATGCCCCCTACACAGAAAACAATACTTCCTTTTAAAACTATAACCTAATGGGCCAGCAGATGGCTCAGCAGTCATGTTGCTGGGCTCCCACATGGCCGATCATAGTTTGCGTCCTGGACCCGTGGCTTGGAAATCATACCACATGCAAGCACGTGTGCATGCATAAGTGTATGTGTGCCCAAGATCCCAGGAGGAGAACAGAGGAGAAGGAACTGAGGCATGGCAATCCCCCCAGGGTGATTTCTCACTTTCCCTATCACTGTCTCTGTGTGTGTGTCTCTCTCTCTTTGGTGGATACATGCACCCTAAGACAAAAACCTTTAAAAAAATACACACACACACACACACACACACACACACACACACACACATATAACCTAAGCGCTAAGTTCTGCAGAAAAATAAAAAATTATCTCTAAAAATGTTAGCAACATGGAAATTCCAACACTTTGTATAGTAAGATGGTCTTTAGTTTCTAGTAGTCAATGATATTTCACACACAAGGAGTTATTTCTAACAATTTAGTAATTAGAATGATCTGTGTTGTGGGAGGACAGTCCTCTGTGTATGAAAGTGCACAAGCCCTCTGGCAATTTAAAAATAAAAAATTCAGGGCCAGCCCTGTGGCCTGGTGGTTAAAAGAGCAGAAACCCACATGTCGAATCATGCAGATCAAACTCTGGTCCTGGCAGCTTGCAAAACACACTGGGCATATATGCATGCGTGCCCACACCCCATTGGGAGTGCTTTCTCTCTCTCTCTGCCTGGAGAGAGAATACTCTCTCTGGCAATTAAAATCTAAAGTTAAGGGCCAACAGGTGGCATGGTGGTTAAGGTGCTGGATTCCCACATGGCCAACCATGGTTTGAGTCCCAGACCTGGTGCCTTGCTTTCTCCCTCTCCATTTCTCTCTCTGTCTCTCTGGCCAAATTAAAAATAATAATAATAATAATAATAACAAATGGAATTAAATAAATAAATGATTTTTAAAAAATCTAAAGTTAAAATTTAAAACACTTTTTTAAAAAGAAGCTTTTATTGGGGCCAGTAGGTAGTGTATTGGTTAAGGTACTGGACTCCCACATGGTGGACTATGGTTTGAGTTGCAGACCAGGCAGCTCAAAATTCATGCCAGTCATGACTGTGCACGTGACCAAAAACCTGAGATAAGAATGGAGGAGAGGGGACTATGGCATGGCCATCCCTCCGGAGGGGAGTGATTTCTTGCTTTCTCTCTGTCTCTCTGGAGAACACATGTGCCCTAAAGTAATAATAAAAAAGCTTTTATTGCACTTAACAACAGGCTAATTTAATAAACTGAGAAATCAATGACCCCAAACCCAAGTCCTACAGCCACCCTTATCAAACTCCACCCCTGCACCTTCTCCCCCAACATATACAAAGTCTTTCTAATCCTTGTGCGTACCTGTTTGGAAGGTAGGATTGGCTCCAGGGTACATGTTAGGAGAATAGGCAGGAGCTGCTGCAGCATACCCCATGGGGAAACCAGCTGAAAAGAAACACAGAGAAATTCAGTATCATCAATGAAACAATGATGTGATTTTATAACCAGAGCTCCTACAATCCCATCATTCCTCCTCCGCCCTGTTACTCCACAGCTTGACTTAAGGAGCTTCAGCAGCTAGCTTCAATATCTTCTTTCTTCAGAACTTCAATGGGTCAAAGCCACAATCATGTCTTTAAAATCTATGATTAAATGCTTACAATTTCCCACAAGTGGAAAAATGTGGCAGAAACTAAGTTAAAAAACTACTGTCAAGAACAGAAAAACAGGGTTAGTAGAATGGCTATGTTGCTGGACTCCCATGTAGTCGACCGCGGTTTGAGTCACGGACCCAGTGGCTTAAACTCACACCGGGCGCGTGTGCGTGAGTGCCCAAGATCCCAAGAGGAGAATGGAGGAGAAGAGATTGCGGCGTGGCCATCCCCCGGGGGGTGATTTCTCGCTTTCTGTCTCTGTCTTTCTGGGGAGCGCACACTCCCTTAGCAAAAACCTCTCAAAAAAAAAAAGAAAGAAAGAAAAACATAATCATAATGAGAAAATAATAATAAAAGAATCCAAGCTGGAATCAGGAAACCCCAACCCTTCTGGAAGTTTTATTCCAGAGTAGTTACATAACGTAGTGCTTTGCAAGAATAACATGCATGCTCAGAGTATCCTGTGCTAAGGAGTAGCTGGTTTCATTGCACAAAGTATGGAAGATCAGGATTCAAATCTATTTTAGACTTAACAGCAAAAGGTGTTTTAAGGTTATTTGTTCCCACTAAATTCTTTCCCACATGGCACATCACTGCATATTTTCATTGAAAAGCTACTAAATTACTGTTTAAAATGCCAATGTTTGGGGCCAGCAGGTGCCATAGTGGTTACCGCACTGGACTCCCAGTGGGAGTCCAGTGAGTCCTGGACACAGCAGCTTGAGCATGTGTGTGTGCATGCCCCAAATCCCATGAGAATGGAGGAGAAGGGATTGTAGTAGCCATCCTCTCCGGGGAGGTGATTTCTCACTTTCCCTCTCACTAGCTCTCTCTGGCTAGCACACGTGCCCCATGGGAAAATCCTTTCAGAACAAAACAGAAACCGCCTATATTCATTTTAATCTTCTTCATATTCTGAAATCCTAATCCCCAGGTTCCCCAGTTCAGGGCAGACAGACAAAAGCTCCAGCTGTAATGTCATTAAATGCTAATCCTCCTACTGCAGGAGCTCTAACTGGTTCTGCAGACACACTGATATGGGAAGATCTACTCTCAACCTACTTGGAAGCAGAGTGGACCCTTATTAATACATATGAAGAATCCTTGGTAAGAACAAACTTCAACCACCAGCAACTCAGAACAGTTAACAATTAGAAAAATCAAACAAGACATTCTGTTAGTCAGACTCCTGTCCCCAGGGATCCACCAGCAAACGAGGCCTGCCAAAGCCTTCCTCAGAACCCAGGGACACATAAGGTCTCCTGCTTCCCTTCTGCGTGAACATCCTGGTTCAGAGTACAGAACCAAGGGAGATAACCCATGTTCCCAAGCCTTGACTACTCAGTGTGAGAAGCTTTAAGTTCTCTATTCCCTCACCTGTAAATAAAATTGAAAGAAGAATAGCAGTTGAGAAGGCTCAGAAAAAGGTGTCTCCTAGAGCAGGGGTCCCCAACTCCCCTCATACCCACCCATGGCTGCATAGTGAAGGAGTATCCCCTACCCCCTGCAGTGGCTGAGCCAGTGAGGCTTGCCTGTTTGCAGCTGCTCTCCATCACTTGCACTGCATCCTGGGCTCCACCTCCTGTTAGATTCTCATGGAAGTCTGAACTGTATTGTTGTGTGATTGTTTCATTGAATATTGCAACGTGGAAGTGGTGGAAGCGAGGTGCACAGTGGATGTGGTGTGCTTGGGTCATCCCAGGACTAACCCCCCACAAATGTCCCCCATGGATTTTCTTCTGCGAAGCTGGGCTTGTCCTACTTGCACGCATATAAGGTGGCGTCTGGACCCCTCAAGGAACTGTGGCAGTAATAGTAACCAAATCAAGCAAATCCCGAGGGTGAGGCAAGAACTCACGTGAGTCTGAAAGGAATTCCAAAGGAAAAAATCTTTGTGGGTGGGTTTTATCTCAAGGTTCTGAATAAAGTGCCTAACTTGAACCCCTGTAGTACCCACAAGCTGTCCTGCAAGTTCCCATAGGAACAGCCATCTTTGGACTCCAGGCCCCCCGGAATCCCTGCGAGTGCCTGCTACTCATCTCTTATGTCATTTTCGCCATTGCTCCAGAGTTGTTCTTGGTGTGGAAACTGATCCTCCTCTACCTCAGCAGAAGCTATTTTGGTTCCCCTCCTGGATTCTCACCTTCCCTTCTGTCCTCCCTAATTAGTCAGAGAAAATTATGTGGTGGTCAAATGTTTTACCAAGTTCCCTCACTGAGGACAGTAAGGGCAGATTTGACTCAAAACAAATGGAAGATGTCCAGTAGAAAGACCAGGATAGTGGTGACCCATCAATGTCCTCTAGGTCCTGAGAGAACCCCCAAAAGCCCCAATGCAAGCAAGAAAGAAAAGTCAGCTCAAGAGCTACCCACAAATCACTCACAGAAGCCACCATAATACAACTTAAAGGCCAGGGAACCAGAGATAGTTTGTTTTTTTTTTTAATGATTTCATTGTTTAAAAAAAAAAAAAAAAAAAAAAAAAAGTCTGACACTCCACCTACCTAGATCACAAGCTGTAAGGCCTCTACAATGAAGAGTTAAAAGTCTCCCAAGCACCTTTAGGATTGGAAAGCTTCAACTCAGTGTCTCTGTGTCTCCCTGGCACTGGACTGATTCAGTGTTCCACTGACACCTTTAACAGGGAGGTTCATTAAAACTCCCAGGTGTTTCAAACATTCTTTCTCCTTCTCTCTCTTCCATGGCTAGCTGGCCCCTCCATGACCTCACCTTCGGATTGCCTTTTTTTTTCCCCCTAGTTGTTTTTTTTTTTTTTTTTTTTTTTTTTTTTTTTTGCCACAGGACATGTGCACTAGTGGGAGTGTAGTGGGGATGAGAAATCAGGCTCCAGGAGAGACGACCATGCAGCAATTCCTTCTCCTCCATCTCCTCTCAGGATTTTGGCATGCAAACATGCACATGCACCTGGCCTGATTTTCAGGCCTCTAGGTCTGGTACTTGAACCATGGAATCAGCCATGTGGGATCCAGGGCCTTAACCACCATGCTACCTGCAGGCCCTGACTTTTGTTTTTCTAAGTCTACAGACAGGAAGATTGAGACGTTCTCTTGCTGGCTCTAAAAAATTCAACAGCCATCCAAATGTATGGCTGATCAAAGTGATCAGATACGACGATGAGAGTTACGGATAAAACAGTCCAGAGACAGGGAACCAGCAGTTAGCATAATGGCTATGTCACTGGACTCCCACGTAGTCGACCGCGGTTCGCGTCCCGGACCCGGTGGCTTAAAACTCACGCCGGGCACGCGTGCATGTGTGCCCAAGATCCCGAGAGGAGAATGGAGGAGAAGGGATTGCGGCGTGACCATCCCCCTGGGGGGTGATTTCTCGCTTTCTGTCTCTCTGTCTCTCTCTGTCTGGCGAGCGCACGCGCCCTATAGCGAAAATTTCTCCAAAAAAAGAAAAGAAAACAGTCCAGAGGCTGTAGAAAATGAACAGGCATCTTGTCCATGGATCACCCTCATCACCCAATCACAGTCCTCTCCCTCCTCTTTCCCTAAGTTCCAATAAAAGCTCTGGTCCCTTTCCTCCCTTAGAAAGTGAATAAATTCTTTTCTATCCACTTCCTGAGTTTGTGAATTCTTTCACAGCCTACAACCAGGGTCACCCTAACATACAATTTTCACAAAATCTTAATTTCCTCATCTCTCCCCATAAACTCCACAAGTAAATACTCAGGGAGAACCCTGTGCTCTGCACTTGTTTCTAGAGCTTGGTTTTAAAGATCCTTGGAAAATAGGCTTGCTTAGTCCTTCCCAACCAAACCTTCGAGTTTGCACTTTCTTAAACAAAACAGAAAGCACACACAACACTTATTTCATGAGTGTAATTAACCATCAGCAATAGGATGTCACCACACACCTGTACAGGAGTTATCGTCCATCACCCAAGCTCCTGGGGCTCCTCCTGTGCCCTTTATAACCTATACCATCACCACAGCCCACTGGCTCTGCCACCAGCCTGACCGGAGCTGCAACACAGCTCCCGTTTCTATCTCTACTCCAACAGTGTCCCCTGGGCTGCACAAAACCCCATGGCCGCTGCTTTGAGAGGACCTTGCCAACAATCTGCTTGAGCTGGTCTTGGGTACAGCATCAACCTCTTTCTTCTTATTCTCTCCAGACTTCTGATCTCAGGTTTCCAAGCAACAGGTTAAGAACCACTGTTTCATCCTATTCCTGTCAATCTCCCCAGACCTCCAACCTGCCCCAGCAGATACCAAGACTCTTTCATCATCTACTCTAGCTCCTTTCTGGCATAGAGAGGCTGGAAAGGCCAGCCTCCCCACAGCAAAGGACTGGAATTATCTTAAATCCCAATTATTATTATTTTTAAGAGGTTTCTGCCATAGGGCATGTATGCCTGCCAGAGAGAGACAGAGACAATGAAAAGAAAAATGAGAAATTACCCCCACATGGGAGATGGCCACACTGCAAGCCCGTCTCCTCCATTCTCCTCCTGGAATCTTGGGCACACACACATACACACATGCCTGGCATAATTTTCAAGCCCCAGGTCTGAGACTTAAATCACAGTTGGCTATTTGGGAGTCTAATGACAAAATCACTACACCATTTGCTGGCCACAAACCCTAATCATTTTTATGAGACTGATCACTTTAGGAAAAAATAAAAACTTCAAAACAGTAGAGAACCAGCAGTTAGCGTAATGGCTATGTCGCTGGACTCCCACGTAGTCGACCGTGGTTCGCGTCCTGGACCAGGTGGCTTAAAACACGCCGAGCGCGTGTGCGTGCCCAAGATCCCGAGAGGAGAATGGAGGAGAAGGGATTGCGGCGTGACCATCCCCCCTGGGGGGTGATTTCTCGCTTTCTGTCTCTATGTCTCTCTCTGTCTGTCTGGCGAGCGCACACGCCCTATAGCGAAAAAAACTCTCAAAAAAAAAAAAAAAAGAAAGAAAAAACAGCAAAGAATACTTTAAGCTAAATAAAGAGTAAGAGAAAAATTTGCAAATTATTTAAATAGAGGGCTAATGCACTTAATATGTAATGACTTTTAAAACTAGAAAACAGGGTAAACAGTTGGTGTAGAGGCTAAGGTGGCTAAATCCCAAATAGCTGAGTATACAGTTTGAGTCCTAGACCTGTGGCTTGAAATCACACTGGGTACATGTGTATGTGTGTGCCCAAAATCTGAGAGAGAAGACTGGAAGAGAAGGGAATGCAGCATGGCCATCTCCCTGGATGGGTGATTTTTTTCACCTCCCCCAACTCAATCACTCTCTGTGAGCGCACTTGCCCTACAGCAAAACAAAAAAAAAAAACAAAAAACAAAAAAAAAAAAAACAAGACTAGAAAATCAAAAATTCAATAGAATAAAAAAAGAGAGAAACAGAACTGCAAATTACAACTATATGATAACTTTTCTAACATCTGACCAGCAAAAATAAAAAAGCTGGATTTTTTTAAAAAAAGATTTTATTTAACTTTATGTATGTATGTATTTGAATTTGACCAGAGACGAACAGAATGAGAAAGTGAGAAAGCAAGTCGCCAGGTCCAGGACTTGAATTGCGGTTGGCCACGTGTGGGAGTCCAGTGCTCCGCAGCCACCATGCCACTTGCCAGCCCCTCGTCATTATTTTTTAATTTCCTACAGTGCATGTGTGCTCACCAGAGAGAGATGGTGAGTGAGAAAGAGAAAGTGAGAATGAAAGCTGCCAGATCTGGGACTCAAACTGTGGTTGGCCATGTGGGAGTCCAGCACGTTAACCACCACACCACCTGCTAGTCCCAACATTTTTTTTTTTAAGGCTTTTGCCACAGGGTGCGTGTACTCGGCAGGAAAGAAATAGAAACAGAGAGGGAAAGTGATAAATCACCTTCTAGGAGAATGGCATGCTGCAATCCCTTCTCCTCTAGTCTCCTCAGGATTTGGAATACACACACACACAGATTTTCAAGCTACTAGGTCTGGGAATTCAGTAGTCAGCAATGTGGGAATCCAATGCCTTAACCGCTACGTCACCTGCTGGCCCCAGACAATACATTTTGTAGGTAAGGTGGTTCAACTCAGAAAATCCTACAGAGAATTCAGCAGCATCTTAAAAAATACATTAGTGTTGGGAACCAGCAGTTAGCGTAATGGCTATGTCGCTGGACTCCCACGTAGTCGACCGCAGTTCGCGTCCTGGACCCGGTGGCTTAAAACTCACGCCGGGCGCGTGTGCGTGCATGCCCAGGATCCCGAGAGGAGAATGGAGGAGAGGGGATTGCGGCGTGACCATCCCCCCTGGGGGGTGATTTCTCGCTTTCTGTCTCTATGTCTCTCTCTGTCTGTCTGGCGAGCGCACGCGCCCTATAGCGAAAACCTCTCAAAAAAAAAAAAAAAAAAAAGGACATTAGTGTTTACTGGCTAATCTGGTAATCCCACCTTGGAAGTCAACCCTAAAGATAATTTCCACAAACACTATCAACATAATAATGTTGGCTATCATTACTCACTGCAATATTTGGGGTCATGACAAACAGTCCAAACAAACCCAATAGCTTTGAAAAGGAAATTGGGAGAACAAGCTATGGAAGCTCCAGATGGAGGGTTATATAGGAGTATTGTGTGAAAATCACAAAGAACAAGTGACCTCCTATGAACTGTATAGAGTGAGTTCCAGCATATATTATAGTTGACAGAGCCATGTGAACAACTCTGTCTGCACCACTTTTCCAGAAAGAACCTGCTGCTGGGTCCCTGTTGTGGGTCTACAGTCTCCAGAAGTGGCACCTGGCGTGCAGGCTATGTCTACCTTTTAAGTGGCCTCCTTCACCTGCCAGTACCTGCCCAGAGTACCCAATGGGCAGGCTATGCCTTGGACGAAAAAGCATCATATTCTAAGGCTCCCTCTCTACACGATTCAACTTCCTCCTCTCTTGATTTTCCACCAGTGCTATTCTCCCCTAAAATGTCTCATTCCTAACTCCAATCCAATGTCCAATATCTTTTATTTTTTGGGGGGGAGAGGTTTTTGCTATAGGGCACGTGTGCTCGCCAGACAGACAGAGATAGACAGAGAGACAGAAAGTGAGAAATCACCCCCCCCCCGCCCCGGGAGGATGGCCACGCCGCAATCCCTTCTCCTCCGTTCTCCTCTCAGGATCTTGGGCACACACGCACACGCGCCTGGCATGAGTTTTAAGCCACCGGGTCCGGGACGCGAACCCCGGTCGACTACATGGGAGTCCAGCGACATAGCCATTACGCTAACTGCTGGTCCCAATGTCCACTATCTTTTGTGCAACCAAGGAGATTACAGTATTTTGCGATTACTGGTCTGAGGCACTTGTCAATTCTCAACATGGGCAGAGGCTGAGTCTAGGTTCTCCCTGGACAGAAGGCCAGAACAGGGAAACAAATACAGGTTTTAGTGGTCCTGAGAGTACAGTGTTAAAACTATACCCTTGAAGAGCTTCAAATGAGCTAAAGTCCCTTTTAAGACGTAAGTCAAATTTCAACGCTCCCCAGCAGAAAGTTAAAAGAGGAAAATCAAGGAACCAGCAGATGGCATAATGGTTACATCGCTGGAGTCAACTGCAGTTTGTCACAAACCCGGCAGCATGACTTTTGGCTTGAAACTCAAGCCTGGTGTGAGTCCCTGCCCAAAATTCCAAGAGGAAAATGAAAGAGAAGGGATTGCAGTGGGGCCATTCCCCCCGGGGTGTGTGTGTGTGTGTGTGTGTGTGTGTGAGAGAGAGAGAGAGAGAGAGTGTTCTCGTGTTCTGTCTCTTTGGCGAGCACATGCACCCTATAGTAAAAATCTCTCTTAAAAAAAAAAAAAGAAAAGAGAGCGAATATCAAAACCACTGAAGTGAAAAACAGAGCTCTCTATACTCTCCTGATACTGAAGAGACAAAGATAAGAAGTCAGGCTTTCTAAGAAAGAGAGCTCCGTAGAGCAAGCCAGGCTGACGGAAGCCCCTACTCCAGGATAGGGACTACAGGGAAATGGAAGCCTTGCAAAACAAACCCACCTAAGCTCAGCTGTTGAGTGAAACAAGATCAATCAGTGGGCTGGGAGGTGGCGTAGTGGTTAAGGTGCTGAACTCCCACATGGCTGACCATGGTTTGAGTCCCGGACCTAGTGGCTTACTTTCTCACTTTCCCTTTCTCTTCTCTCTCTCTGGTCAAATTAAAAAATAATAATAATAATAATAATGAATACAATTAAATAATTCTTAAAAAAAAAGAAAAGGCCAATCAGCATGCCACCTGCCTAGCAAAGGAAGACATTAACTAGACGACTGCAATATCTAATGCACACACTGGCATTCAACAAAAAACACCAGATATGTATGGCAAGACAGAACCACATGGCCAGAAACAAAGGAAAAGGACAAACTGACAATACAGACTCCCACGTGACCCAGAGACTGCAGTCAGCAGAGAAGGTGTTTAAAATAAGTAATGTGTCAGAGAAGATAGAACATGGAGAAAATAGATGAGAAGACTGGATTCACTAGGTGGACTTAGTAGCAAATTAGGGCACAATTAGCAGGATTAGTGATGAAAGCGCATCAGCAGAAACCATCCCTATTAAAAACTTGATACTGTGAAACATGTATGTGCTTCTTGGTCTCCTACCAATTTCCTAGCATACAACTCCTAGAATTCTTAAACTCGCAAAGCATTGTCTTTTCATATGCTAATGGGATGACTGGAGGCTGGCAGCTCCTGGTTAGTTTCAGAATGGAGCTGGTCACAGGCAGGGTTAGAGGGTTAGGACTTTCACCTCCAGCCCCAAACTCCAGGGGGCTAAAGTTGAGGTTGATCACCAATGGACAGTGATTTACTCAATTATGCCTATGTGCTGAACCCTCCACAAAAGCCCAGAAAAGAGTTCAGATGAGCTTCTGGAAAGCACCCATGTGGAGGTCCCAGAGGGGACAATGAAGCTCGTGCCCATTCCCATATGCCTTATCCTATATATCTATCTGTATTCCTCAAGGTTTCCTTTATAATAAACTGACAATCTACGTGTTTCCCTGAGTCTAGCAAATTAATCAAACCCAAGGAGCAGAAGGCTTGTGAGAACCCTAATTTATGACCAATTAATCAGAAGTACCCAAAACAAGTCAGGGCTCAAGACTGACACTGGACTCAGGGGCAGCTTTGTGGAATTTGCCCCTTGTGGAACTGAATTCTCAGTCTGTTGGGTCTGACATTACCATCAGGTAGATAACATCAGAACATTGAAGAAATCCACTTGGTGTCTGCTGAAGAACTGAGTGACCACTTAGTTGATGACAGGGAAACTCCCCACGTCACAAGTCTTCTCTGTTTACTGTTCAGGAGTAACGGAAACACTGAGTTTGTTATTCCCATATTCTTAGAAATGGTGAAGATAAAGTTTCTCTAAAAAAAAAAAAAAAAAAAAAAGGGGGGGGGGACTGCTATACAAATATTTTTAAATAAATATAAAGGCCAGAGGAAATGAGGAAGAGATGGCTAAATGACCTGCTTGCTAGTTGCGGTTACTCCCTATTGACAGACATGACCAACCTTCATCAGACATTCTTTCTCAAAATAATTCCAGGTTTTCAGTCTCCCTTAGGCTGATGATGCACTCTGCTGAATGCGCATCATGACTGCCCATAAGTCAATTCAGATAGCTTCTGAGAATGCACTTTGGGAACCAGCAGTTGGCGTAATGGCTATGTCACTGGACTCCCATGTAGTTGACCGCGACTCAAGTCCTGGACCTGGCGGCTTAAACTCATGCCAGACGCATGTGAGTGCGTGCCCAAGATTCCAAGAGGAGAATGGAGGAGAAGGGATTGCGGCATGGTCATCCCCTCTGGGGGGTGATTTCTCGCTTTCTATCTCTCTGTCTTTCTCTGTCTTTCTGGCGAGCACGCACGCGCCCGCCCTATAGCAAAAACCTCTCCAAAAAAAAAAAGAGAATGCACTTTGATCCAATCCTGTCCTTTCTCCCATCTCTGTTAAGTCCCTCTTCTGTCATCTTTATCCCATATAAGCTCTTTCAAAAAACCCTGCACATACTGTAACCTTTTTAGTAGCATAAAAGAGCATGGTCTTTTCAGGGTGGACATACTGCCATTTCCATCTGGCCATGCTGCAGGATGTTCTAAGGTCCAAACCTTATTTGATGTTAGCTTTGTGAAATTCCTTTTCCATGTAACTTCTGCTTTATAGTTGTTCTTTTTGGCTTGACAAGCTCATAAAGTAAAAAGAAGGAGAAAACATAAAAAGGTGCAAAAGACGAAAGAATGAAATGGTCCAATATACTTTAAACGGAGTCCCAAGAAGAGAGAAAGGAGAGAAAAAAAATTAAAGAACTACTGCTAGTGATAGAATAAATCAACCCAGAGTCAAGAAGCTCCCTGAATGTTAAGTAAGATAAATACAAAGAAAATCACATCTAGTCATATATCATAGCAAAACCAAAGATATTTTAGAAGCATCAATGGGAACAGGGGTTGGTGAGAAGTAATGGAGTGACACATTAATTGCAAAGAAGCAAAAATTATTCTGACGGAAACCAAAACACAATACAATTCTATCTTTAAAGTGTTTAAAGAAAATTACCAAACTAAAATTTTATATTCAGTATAGTAGGGGGTGGGAGGAAGACCCCAAAAGATAACTCATCAAATACATGGAACCTATGAAAGTGACCTTAATTGGAAACAGGGTCTTTGTTGATGTGACTAAGTTAAAGACCCTGAGATGTGATCATCCTAGATTACCAGGATTTAGTTGGCCCTAAATCCAGTGACAAGTGTCCTTATAAAAATACATAAAGGAGATGAGGATATGACCATTTGGACAGAAATGGGAGTGGTGCAGCCAGTAGGCCACATATTTAGTACTGACTGCCACCAGAAACAAGAAGGACAAAGAAGATTCTCCCTAGAGCACCCAGAGGGAGAGTGACGCCTGCCCACACCTTCACCTTGATTTGGACTCCTGGCTTCCTAGATTGTGAGAAAACAAATTTCTGTTGTTTTAACCTACCAAATTATGGCAATTTGTTACAAGCAGCTGGAGGAAACAAGTAATTATATTCAGCAAATAAACTAGGCCCCCAAAATAAAAGCAAAATAAAGACATTTTCACAAAAACAAAAGCCAATTGCAGACCTGCAGGAAAGAAAAGAAGAAATACTAAAAAGAGTTGCTCAGATGAAGGGATATAATCCCAGACAGAAACATGTAAACAGAGAAGCAATGAAGAACAATAACAATGGTTAGGTGTATGAGCTCATATGACTGTTGATTGTACCAAATAAAAATAGTCACATCTTAAGTGTGGCAATAACAACACAAAAGGAAGGTGAGGGGGTAAAATGTAATCTTTACTTTTTAATAGTAACCACAGAGAGCATAGTAAGAAAAATTTTAAAAAGTTATAAGAAGGATTGAACAAAATATTTGATTAATTCTCTGGAGGCAAAAAGAGAACATAAACCAGAAAACCATAGTGAGACAGTAGATATAAACCCACTTAAATCAGCAATTACATTGCTACAATTAAAAGACAGGTATTTTGGGGAAGAGTTCCCTCTTTCCCATTAATGTAAATAAAAAGAAAAGTTATTTCTCCATTTGCCAGTAGTATAAACTGGCATAAAAATACCTTCCTTTCTTGTAATATCCTGTCAGCTTTGGTACTGAAGTTATGATAGTCTCAAAATTCTGCAGACCCATAATCCCACATATCTAGCCCCCTGGCTTAAATGATCTGGATTACAAATTCCTACATTGAGCCCTCACTGAAACAGGGAAAAGTCAGAGAAATCGTCAGTACCTAGACTGAGAAAATAGACAAGATATGTATAAATAAACTGTAATATATAAAAGTATTAACAATTTAAAACTGTTCTAAATGTATAGAAATTTTTTTTAAAGAATTACCTGACTTAATTAATTTTTAAAATCTGACCACAGAGACAGAGAGAGAGAACGAGCGAGAAAGTGAGAAAGCAAGCTGCCAGTTCTGAGACTTGAACCATAGTCGGCTATGTGGAATTCCAGGGTCTTAACCACATGACCTGCCAGTACCACAAATCTTCTTTTAAAATGTAATTTTTAGACCAAAACTACAAGCCTTAAAAGCGTTTTACTCCAACTCTCTCAACCAAGGGGTCAGCAGACAAAGGCTCGTAATTCACCCAGCCACTCACTGCCTGCTCCCATGGTGTTCCTGAGGTGTGCTCCACTCATTCACTTAGCACTGTCTGAGGCTGCTCTGGAGCTACAAAGGAGCTGAGGCAGAGAAGGTATGAGTCACAAAGCCTAAAATATTTACTATCCAGCCTTTGTAGTTGCTTTCTGACCAATCAAACAGCAGGGATAAAGTACATGCATCACAGCCTTGCACAGACCTGCGGTTCATGAGAGGCAGTCAATGTTTTGAGGCTGCCTAAAGCAATTGGGTAATGCTGAGACCATGGATTTGGACTACTACCTTGGCCACCTGATCCACTCGGGATCCTTGTTACCTATTCCAATATTCTGTTTAAACTAATGTCAATACCTTAAAAAGAGTAGGTTTTATTACTATTAGGTTGTTGGGAAAGTCATGACGTATTTTTCTATGCAAAAATGTATCTTTCCTGACAACCCAATACATATTTCTCATCAATTCTTTTTTTTTTTTTTTTTTTTTGAGAGGTTTTTTTGCTATAGGGCGCGTGCGCTCGCCAGACAGACAGAGAGAGACATAGAGACAGAAAGCGAGAAATCATCCCCCAGGGGGGATGGTCACGCCGCAATCCCTTCTCCTCCATTCTCCTCTCGGGATCTTGGGCACGCACGCACAGGCGCCCGGCGTGAGTTGTAAGCCACCGGGTCCGAGACGCGAACCGCGGTCAACTACGTGGGAGTCCAGCGACATAGCCATTACGCTAACTGCTGGTTCCCTCTCATCAATTCTTGAAAACTCTGTTACCCCCACCCCAACTCTCCACACAGTCCTTTTGGAGTTCTTAATTCTCTTCAAATACATTAATTGGTCTTTCTTTCCTTATGGTGCATTCTGATTCTCTTTTTAGCGATGTTTTATCCACAAATCAACCTGAATTTTGTTCAAATTCCATTTTTCTCCTTTAAGTTATGGTTTGCGACCCCCATCTCCCTATGGTTTCTTTCAAACTTGCAATTTTCTATATTTGTGTGACATGGTTCCTACGTGATAGTCCTATCCCTTCAGTCTGTCAAGATGGATGACTCTTACTTAAAAGGCAGCATCTTGTTTTATAGTCATTAGAATGCAAACAGGCGTAACTGTCTGTGAGAGTCCCACCAACCTGGGCTGAAGACAAGTGTCTCCTCCCTAGTTTTACATTCACTGCTGTCAGGTGCTCTGGAGGAAATACAGTCTGGAGACCACTTTTTATGGTACTTTCTCAACTTCTAGGCCCTGGGAAGTACAAGTAATACAAACTGGAGCTCTACACAGTCCTGAACGATTGCAAATTCTTAGGAAAGATTTCCCTCTTCCCAGAGCCTAAGCAGACCTGAGCGTCCTTGTGGGGTCAATGAAAGGACTGTTCAATCTGCCTCTTTACTTGGGACTATGACCCACTAGAGGCCCAAACTGGTGGAGAACAGGTCTTTACCCCTTTCTCACCGGGTCCTTAACCCCACCTTCTGTCTCCATGTGGGTTGTTAAAACCCACAAATAGCAAATGCCCCTATCATGGACACTCAATGGACAAATGAGCTGAGTTTTCCGTACATTGCGTTAATATTTGACCTCAACTATTTCTCCTACCTCCTGCAAGTTCAGTTATATGTCTGTAGGATGTTTTATTCCAATTTTCTAAGGGTTTTGTAGCAACAAGGTTCTAGGATTATTTCTTCTACCACATTATAAAAATCCACAATAAAACTTCAACATTACAAATAATTACTCCTCATTCACCAATCAGGATAGCCATTTGCTATTTCTGACCAACCAGCTCCTATTTCCCAAGTTGTGCTTCACTGCCTCCCTCACAGCCCATATTTGACTAGCTGACTCTATTTGGGGTGAATAATGTGGTTCAGACCTAAATTAACCAGGAGAATCCCCTCACTGGCCCACGGATGGAAGCTGAGCTCAAACAGAACAAATCCCAGAACTACTGTGAATAGCGAACTGCTGTGACCAGGGATTCAGAAGTCCCCCTCGGAAGACTTCCGCAGGGCAGAGATGGAGGCTCTGGTGAGAGCCTTCTGGGAAGGGCTAGATCTCAGAGACCACAACAGAGAGCACAGGACTTACAGACAACACTGAGGAAGTGAAGATGAGACCAGGAAGTAGAGAAACTAGATCCTGATCCCAACCACAGGAGCCACCAGATCAACCTTTGATCACAATCAGTCCCATCTCTTGTTTTTCAGTTCTATATACTTTCTTCTTTGTCTAAGTCACTTTGAGATGGGTTTGTAAACTGAAATCATTCTTACTGACATGGAAATATCCCAAGTGTTCAATAATAAAAACAAAGTTTTACTTGCTTACCTGGATAACCAATTCCTTTGGCATTTGCATAGGGAACCCCGGAAGATCCAGGGCTATAAACAGGATTCATGATTTCAAGAACTAAAAGGGGAAAAAAAAAGGGATTTAGCCAAGCGCTTTGGTTCTCAGATCTTTCTCCAGCATCAGTCCCAAAAGCGCAAGTAGCAAGAGTCCTTTCTCTAGCCTACTATGAAACCGGGCATCTCGTGCCACTCCCAATCAGTCAAGAACAGAAGAGGAATGCCCATTGTCCTGGGGTACTCAATCAGGACATGGCAGATTCTCCTTCACAGCTCTTTTCAGGTCATCAAAAGCTCAGGGAAAGAAGTGTTCACCATATCCCTACTTGACACAGTGAAAAATCTCTACAAATAACTCAGAACATACTTGTAACAAACATTAGGTAAGTAAACCAAGATATTTCTACAGTATGAAATAGCACATGCCCTGCAGTGCAGTGCCCCAAATTCATACCTACACATATAGGCACATGAACCTGCAGCACAAACCAAAAAGTCTGCAAGGAAATACATAAAAATACGAAATGTGATTGTCTCGAGATGGGGTGGGTTAGTGTTCTTTTTGCACTTTCCTATATTCTTAAATAACCAGCATTAAATATTTTTTTCTACAAAAGATAAATTAGCTGTAAGCCCAGCAACTCTATTAACCCATTCAGTAGCCTATCATTGACAAATCTTTTTCAACCGGAAAAGTTCCAGAACTCGGGACCAGCAGTTAGCGAAATGGCTATATCATTGGACTCCCATGTAGTCAACCACGGTTCGCGTCCCGGACCCGGTGGCTTAAAACTCACGCCGGGCGTGTGTGCGTGCGTGCCCAAGATCCCGAGAGGAGAATGGAGGAGAAGGGATTGTGGCGTGACCCTGGGGGGTGATTTCTCGCTTTCTGTCTCTATGTCTCTCTGTGTCTGTCTGGCGAGCGCACATGCCCTATAGTGAAAAAAACCTCTCCAAAAAAAAAAAAAAAGTTCCAGAACTTGAACAGCTACAATCATGATTCTACCCCTCCCCTCACAGCAGTAAGATTCCCATTAGAGTGTCCAGCAATCTCCTCTGACTTTTATCACCCCATTAAAATATACATATAAGTGTGTGTGTGTGTATACATATACACACACACACACATATATACATATATATATATGTACACATATATATTTAATTTAGACATTTTTGCTATTAGGGAGTGTGCGCTCGCCAGAGAGACAGAGACAGAAAGCGAGAAATCGCCCCCCCAGTGGGAATGGTCACACTGCAATCCCTTCTCCTCCATTCTCCTCTCCAGATTCTGGGTATGCACGCACAAGCGCCTGGCATGAATTTCAAGCTATCGGGTCTGGGACTCAAACTGCAGTTGACCACATGGGAGTCAAGTGCTCAACCACTACACCATCTGCTAGCCCCACCCCATGTATTCTTAAAGTGTGCATTTTCACTATTCTTCATCTGGTAAAATTATTCACCAACTTGTTATATTAAGGTGATCTTTAAATAAAACTAGCATGTGTGGAGACAAAGGATACATGTGAACTCAATTTTGCTAAACCCAAAACTCCTCTAAAAACAATCTTTAAAAATTTGTTTAAAAATACATAAAATGGATCTGGCCTGTAGCCTAGCGACCAGCTATGTGGTTTGAGTCCTGGCCCCAGTGGCTTGAGAACACCCCAGGTGTATGTATGTACATGTTCCACATCACAACACAAAGAAGAAATAGAAAAGGGACTGCAGCATGACTATATCACATTGGTGGGTGCTTTATCCTCCACCAAGCACAGGTACCTCTGGCAGCTGCTTTAAGAAAAAAAAAAAACAAAAAAACATAAAACGCTCATTTATGTACTTTTTGATACATTCCTCATACCCCCTACTAGAACGCAGTCTCATGCAAGGAGGGTAACAGCACTTGGTCATGTTTATTGAGTTACCTCCAGCATCAGTAACAACGTCTGGTGCAAAATAGCGATGGAACAATTGGTGACCATCTAAAAAAAACACATGCACCTCAGAACACTCTGGGCATGAAACTTCATTATGAAGACTAAATACAAAACATTAAATTTTCAGTTCCTCTGAAAATTTGCATTGTTAAAATTTGCCTTTTTTATTGGATATATTCTTAAATACATGTGGTTGTGTTATACATCGTTTCAATGTGCATTTCTCCCTTTAAGTTTTGTTTTGTTTTGTTTTGCTAATGACTTTTCCCTTGCTGTTTATATATTTTGGACTATGTTAATGATGTTAGACAAAAAGCAAATTTGAGTAATTTTCTTATTCAAGTTCAAAATAGGTCGTAAAATAGCAGAGACAACTCACAACATCAACAATGCATTTGGCCCTTGAACTGCTAACAGAGTGCAGTGGGGTTCAAGAAGTTTTACAAAAGAGATGAGAGCCTTGAAAATGAGGAGCATGTGGCCGGTCACTGGAAGTTGACAAAAATCAAGTGAGAGCAATCACTGAAACTTAAAACTACATGAGAAGTTTCCAAAGAACTCAACTCTGACCATTCTATTGTTGTTTGACATTTGAAGCAAACTGGAAAGGTGAAAGAGCTCTTAACGAGCTGAGCAAAATTCAAAAAAGCCATCATTTTGAAGTGCTGTCTTCTCTTATTCTAAACGCCAACAAGTCATTTCTCAATCAGACTGTGATGTGTGATGAAAGTGAATTTTATATGACAACCTATAAACAGCTCAGTGGCTGGACTAAGAAGAAACTCCAAAGCACTTCCCAAAGCCAAACTTGCACCAAAAAAAGAACATGGCCGCTGTTTGGTGGGGTCTGATACATTACAGCTTTCTGAATCCCTACAAAACCATTACATCTGAGAAGTATGCTCAGCAAACTGAAGAGATGCACGGAAAACTGCAATGCCTACAGCTGTCATTGGTCAATAAAAAGGGCACAATTCATGGCATCGCCCCACCATATGCTATACAACCCAAGGCTTTAAAAGTTGAACAAATTTTTCTATGTGAAAATGCATTACTTTTCCGACAACTCAACAGTAGCATATTTAAGTGGAAAATTATGTATTTTAAAGTGTGAAATTAATTATGAGTATATGGCCTGAAAATAAATACTATTGGCGTTTGGTTTTAAGACCATAAACCATACCCTTAAGGGCATTTCTAAGAGTTCTTTTGCTGCACTGCTTGTTAAATGGTAAATGTGGTATAAATACGATTCTAGTAGGAAATACGAAGTTCTTAGCAAACTCGTAAAACTTTTTTTTTTCCAGGAAAATAAAAACCTTCAGTTTTTTCTTACAGTATGAAAATATTTGTGCTCGTGTCAAAGAATTATTTTTCAGAAATACCAGTGACATGTTGGGCATGTGTGTATGCACAAGATCCCGAGAGAATGAAGGAGAAGGTATTGCGGCATGGCCATCCCCCAAAGGGGTGAATTCTTACTTTTTGTCTGTCTCTGTCTTTCTGGCCTGCTCGTGCCCTATAACAAAAACCTCTCCCAGAAAAAAAAAGAAAAAGTGAAGATAGATTGATTTTTTTTTAAAGAATTTTTTTATTTAACTTTATTTATTTATTTATTTATTTTAATTTGACCAGAGAGGGAGAAAGTGAGAAAGCAAGCCAACAGGTTCAGGACTCAAACCGTGGTCAGCCATGTGGGAGTCCTGCACCCTTAACCACCACGCCACCTGCCAGCCCCAAGACAGATTGATTTTGAAGTCAGATTTGTTCTTTTGCCTTTTTCTTTGTCTTGTGATTTTCTTTTTTGGGGGCACAAATATAACAAATCAGATTTTTCTTGTTTACATTTACATGTTTGAAAAATTCATGATATGTTTTTAGTAGCATTAAATATGTTATGCAATGTGGGTGATTTCTGTGAACTAATTGTTTAGTTGTATGGCATTTCCTATGGCTCATTGGTAATAAGCATTTGTAATATGAGCAAGTAAAATATAAATTAACTGTTTAGGAATGAAAGTTAAAACCATGACTATGTGTTAAAAAAAAAAAGTGAACAAATTGAGCTATGAAATTTTGCCTCATCTGCCATATTCACCTGACCTCTGGTCAACTGAATACCACCTCTTCAATCATTTCAGCAACTTTTTGCAGGGAAGATGCTTCCAAAACCAGCAACATGCAGAAAATGCTTTCCAAGAGTTTATTGAATCCCAAAGCATGGATTTTTATGCTACAGGAACAAGCTTATCTCTCTCTGGCAAAAATGTGTTGACTCTATTGGTTCCTATTTTGACTAAAGATGTGTTTGAGCCTAGCTACAATGATTAAAAATTCATAGTCCAAAACTACAATTGCTTTTGCACCTAATAGGTCTCAACCTTAGTGTCTGCAACAAGTTCTGGTCTAATTTAGCAATAATCAGGCAAAAACGGTGATTAGGACATCCATTATCTGAAGCGTTGCCTCATTTTCTGAAACTTCTAAACCAAAGTAAGATTAAATTTGCCATGGCATCCACAACTAGAGCTAAGTGGTAGGTTTCAATCAGCACTAGCCAATAGATGATGCTCTCTTCCATCTGTGCTGTCCAGGATGGCAGCCACTGTCAAATTAACTACGTAACACCCAAAGAATGTGGCTGGTGTTTTAGCTTCATTTAACTTCAATTAAATAAATGCAGAAGGCTATAGGCTACCACATAAGACAACACAGATCAGGACAGGGTAGAGAGACGATAAGGATAGGTGGTGGGCACAGCAAGTAAGCAGACTTTAACCCACAGTTCATGAACGAACAGGGACCAGCAGCTGGCAAAACGGCTATGTCGCTGGACTCCCATGTAGTCAACCGTGGTTTGAGTCCCAGACCCAGTGGCTTAAACTCATGCTGGGCGCATGTGCACATGGGTGCCCAAGATCCTGAGAGGAGAATGGAGAAGGGATTGCGGTGTGGCCATCCCCCGCGGGGGTGATTTCTCGCTTTCTGTGTCTCTGTCTCTGTCTTTCTGGCAAGCACACACACCCTATAGCAAAAACCTTTCCAAAAAAAAAAAAAAAAAAAAAAAAAACCAATTTGCAAATTTAAAAGTACCAATACCTATTCCTCTACGCATTTAACCCATTCCTGACGAACCTCCAACATAAAAAATTATGGAGGTCCTCGAAATTTCATCTATTTCTCTGGTTCAACTACTGTCTCCCAAGAAGTAAACACTTCCCAAATACAACTTCTTTGTTGTGTCAGAATCCAACATTATTTTATTGATTGAACTCAAGATAAGCAAAGCTACAGAGAAAACAAAAGAACAAGTCACAGTCCCTCTTTTGAGCTTATAATCTAGAAAAATGCTAAAAGAACTTTTTGCAAAGACAGAAATATAGGAATACTGTCCAAATAGGGTAAGTGAATTTTTAGTTTAACTGTAATTAACGTAAAGGCACATGTAGTGATAGTTACTGTACAGGATAGCATAAGCCTGTATGAAATGGACAGAAAGTGTGACAAATGGTGATACAAGGCAGTGTTAAGCACCTCAAAAAAATACCGTGTTCTGAGGGTTAAATGGGAGAGCAAAATTTCAGTGAGTGAGGGGAGGAATGCTCAGGAAGAACTTGATTAAAGAGATAGCATTTCTAATAAGCAACAAATAAGATTTCAATTAGCGACAGAATGAAAAATTTCAAGACGCATTTAGGAATACTGGGCAACTCTGTTTGGAGACTAGGCTACACAAAGGGAATCAGCAATAGGTGATTACAGAGACACAGGTTAAGTTACAACCTGGGGGGATGCCCCTAAATGAGGACTGAACAGTAGCTATTATGTGGTAGGCTACAGCACAGCTAGCATCTGACCTCAAAATTCTTCTCCTGCCTGGTTCTAAACCCAAGAGAAGTAACAACACATGACTACACCATAACTGAACACAAACTTTTTTCCTAACAGCCAAAATTGTAAACAACCCAAAGAAGGCAATGAGGAAGCAAGGAGGTGTTCCTTGCCTAGTTTGAACTGCCAATAACACACAATTCTACTCTTAAACCTGCCACTGAAAAGTTTTATGGATCTACATTTGAATTCTTTCTTTAAAAGAATATTTATTTAATTTATTCATTCATTTATTTTAATTTGACTGGAGAGAGACAGAGAAAGAGAGAGAGAGAGAGGGAACGTGAGAAAGCAAGCCACCAGTTGAGTCGAGACTCAACTGTGGCCAGCCATGTAGGAGTGCCCAGCGCCTTAACCACCACGCCACCTGCTGGTCCCACTACATATGAATTCTAAGTACTCTACATTGTAAACTACCCAAAAGTTACATTTCCTGAAAGAATGTTTACTTCCCCAGAGGATAATAAATACTTTATACAATTAATTTATAAACATTTTAATGAATTAAAAATTGCAAATAAATAAAATATAACATGTTTAAGAAAGAAAATATTGCAGTTCTGGGCCAGCTGTGGTGTGGTAGTTAAGGCGGTTAGACTCCAACAAGGCAGAGGTTCAAGTCCCAGACATGGCAGCTTGAGAAACATGAGTGCATTCCAGAAAGGAGGGAAAGATAGAGGAGAGGGGATTGTGGTGGGGATTGTGGTGTGGCCACCCCCTACGAGAGGTGCTTTCTCATTGCTCCCTACCCCAAGTGCATGTGTGGCCTATGGCAAAATTTAAAAAACAAAAGGAGGCCAGTGAGGCATAGTGGTTAAGGCGGATGGATCTCACATCACTGGACTGCGTGCTTTGAGTTCCAGAACTGCATATTTGCTGTTTGGGAAGCATGCCCAAAACCTCAAGAAGAGAATGGAGGAGAAGGGACTGCAGCATGGCCATCCTCCATTGGGAGTGCTTTCTCATCTCTCTCCTCCTTCCTATCCTTCCATAAGCATATGTATCCTATAGGAATGTTATAAAAAGAAAAAGAAAATGCTGTAGTTCCAATTTTCCAATATGACCAAAGGGCTTGCTTTGTTGAAATAAGCCACTAGGAAGGTAACAGATGTACTCATCTGTTCATCAATGGCAAAAAACTCTTTAAATTACTTGTTTAAACAACAAAGGGACACACTGCAAATATTGTAAGTCCATGGGCAGGAAAAATATTTTGTTCAACATCATCTCTCTGCACCTCACACAGTGCTTGGCATAAAGAGGCTTATAGATACCCTCTGAATGTTCTTGAACAGCTCAAGACCTATGCAGGAGAAAAGATGGGCCTTTTCAGGGCTACACGTGACTAAGCAGTAAAACATAAGATGGAAAGTTGTTGGTTCTCCTCCAGCGATCTCCCTGAGTATGCTGGGCACCAAGCATACCCATGATCCAAGGCTGACTGAAGTTGGGGGTGACCTGCGGCATCAAGACCCTGTCAGGGTGGCTGTACCTCTCTCTCTCACTCACGGCGTAAACTTCCATAACAATAAATATGAACTTAAGATGTTTATTTAAAGCCTAATCAGTATTGCTGAAACACATGTTTATTGATTCATGGACTGAAAACATGTACCTACTGATCAATCTTAACATCATTGAGTCAAACTTAGCATCATGTGCACCCTTATGTGACAGAAGAAGGAATTGCTCTCTATTATCTAAGATGTACTGCTGCAAAAATTAAATGGAAACCCAAATGCTGCTGCTCTGCAGGCCACATAGAGGGCCTTGATTCAATTCCCGGCCCAACCTAAAAGCCAAGCTCAGAGGCCCATACCTACAGTCCCAGTTACTCTGGAGACTAAGAGTTGTGATAGAGTGAGACACTATCCATACCTCATTTTGAGTTTACAGGAATAGACAGGAGTTGTTGGATGAATACAGTAAGTGACACTATGAAGTAAGCAGTCTCATAAGTGGGGCATTCCAGAGGACTATTCACGTTGGGCCTGTGTGTGTGTGTGTGTGTGTGTGTGTGGTCAAACCCCCTTGGGAGTGATTTCTCATTTCTGTCTCTCTCTGTCTCTCCAGTGAGCACATGTGCCCATAGCAAAAATTCTCTTTAAAAAAAAAAAAAAAAAAAAAAAGGTTTCCCAGGGGGCCAGCAGATGGTATAATGGTTATGTTGCTGGACACCCACATGGCCAACCATGGTTCAAGTCCCAGACCCAGTGGCTTGAAAATCACAATGAGGCACTTTTGCATGTGTGCCCAAGATCACAAGAGGAGAATGGACTGTGGCATGTCCATCCCTCTGGGGGGTGATTTCTCACTTTCCCTCTCACTGTCTCTGTCTCTACCAGGGAGTTCACACACCCTATGGCAAAAACCTCTTAAAAAAAAAAAAAAAAAGTTTCCCAGATGGGGCCAGCAGGTGGCATAGTGGTTAAGGTGCTGGACTCCCACATGGCCAACTGCAGTTAAGAGTAACCAACCAGGTGGCTTGCTTTCTCATTTTCCCTCTCTGGTCAAATTAAAATAATAACAAATTAATAATAATAACAACAATGATAATAACAAACAAACAAAATAACAAACAAAATTAAATGAATAATTCTTTTAAAAATGTTTTCCAACCCACATATCACAGCAAAGTAAAAAAAAAAGTGGAGAATTTCAAACATATATTTGAAAAACCAGTAGAACTTTTAACAAATATGTACAATGTAATGTAAGTTTCAATGTCAAAGACGATGAATATATTTATAACCCCGGTTTGATTATTATATACTCTACATGCCATAAAAATCCATGCAGTTGGATTAGCCTATGTGGTGGTGAAGGCAGTTGCATTCCACATGGCTGACCTCACCAAGACCTGGACCTAGTAGCTTGAGAAGCATACCAAGCGCCTGTGTGTATGCGCCCAAAATCTCAAAGGGAAGAAATGGAGGAAGGATGGAGGTGTAATCATCTCTCATGGTGGGAGGTGGGTGCTCTCTTACTTTCCTTCTCTATGTCCTCGCTCTCTCTGGACAGTACACATGTCTTTTGACAAATAAAAAAATATGGTAGCCCATAAGATATACATCGATTGTATGTAAACCGGAAATAATAAGTTTCCCAGCCTAGCTACAGTAGCAGCTCTGGGATCTTGGAGCCATGTGGAAGATATCCAATGAGCCTGGCTGGCTCAAGAGGATCATGGAATGAAACCTTGTAAAGGATGCTTGTTTTCTTTCATGAAAGAAAGAAACACACAAAAAAGTTTCCCATTTGAAATGACTCAACAGTCAGAATTCCTATGGGTGGTATGACATCTCCATCAGAACAGACAAACTTAAGATATACCTTTAAAACGGATAACAGCAAAAATTCAATTGAAAATCCAATAATAATCAGATGAAAAATACGTCTTTAAAACAAATGACCCATGACTGCTACTTTTTCTAGTGTTAAAACATACCATGATTTAAACAAAGTTCACACAAAGTAGTAATTTATACAATCTTAAAGGCCTTTTAATATTTCATATCAAGAAACCCAATTTCAATGTTAAAATTTCTCTCAGAGACATCAATATACAAGATGTAATACTGTTTTAGAATAACTGAAAATTTCCACAATTGAAAATCCTCAGTTATGCCTGACATCATCAAGAGAATGGAATAGAAAGTTCCCTACCCCCACTCCGAACTCTACTTTGGTAGTGCAAACCTCCCAACCAAATTTTGCAACCTACTGGGAGAAATTCAAGTATTTTTGCATGGTAGGATCTGACAGACTTCAAAGATAAAAGACACAAAGTGGTACAAAAACATGAGAAACGTTATCACTCAATTACACTGGTGAACTTTTGTTTTAAAACAGTTCTCAACTGATCCAGGAAAAGAAAGTATGTTCGGATAGCGTTGGAAAACAAAATTTCCCTTTAAACCTTAATATTTATAAAATCCACTTCAGATTTTTTTGTTTTCAACTCTGATCCTCTTACTTTCCCAATATTAGGAATTAAGGTACTTTTCGCATGACGATTCTGCCTAACCTTAAAGAGAAAATGGGTAGTTGTAGAACAGACCCTTAGAAATACATTAGAGTCCGTTAAGAGGTGTGGATAGACACAGTGATGCAGCTTCCTCTTCCGAGTTCAGCACTTCCCTTAGGCAAAACCTTGATCCTTCCACTACCCTGAAGGGCAGGTAGGTGGCAAAAGGCTGGAAGAAGGCATTTCTAGTGATCGCTGCACAGCGAACCAAGGGATACTCCAGAGGAAGCTAGACAGTCTCTCAACTATTAAAACCTGCAGAGGCTTCTGCCAGACCTTACATTCATTTAGTTCAATCACAACTCATCGTAACGCATTTTAAAGTTTTCTTGCATGCCAAAACACTCTAGTGTTACATGAATTACAAATGCACTCTACTAAAGTAAATCTGTTTATACACACGAAAAGTAAAATATTAACAATTTCCGCCCTGGAGGCTTCAACATTAGGAAAAATAGCCTTCGCTGTCAAAGCAAAATAACCCACTCCCACTTCACCTACCAAAATTTAGAAATGCATTCCTATGATTGCCAAATACAGAAACTTTAATCTAACATCTTTCACCATAACACTGGAGAGAAGGATCTCAAATTACACGAAGGCTTGAGAGTTTAAGAGGAGGAAAACTATATACTTTTCCATTTTTAAGCTTTCTTGCACGCAAAAACATTCCAAAATATTTTTACGTTTGATTTGAATGGTTAAACACTAACACATATACCAGCCATGAGATGCACGTTCACACACTGTGTAAAGAAAAAACACCTTGTGTGCTGACACTTTGTAGAGGTACACAGTTTTCCCAAGTTCACTCAGGCTGGGCCATCAGACATCCTTTTCGAAGAAATATGAAAAAACGCTCCTTTTTAAACTGGAGGGAGGACGCTCAGATTCCATCAGACAGAAGGAGCAATGTTTACTTTGTGGGCAAAGTGGGAAAGAGCTGGAATCACAAGAATTCCAATCCTGAGCTATGGACAGCACCCATCGCCCCCGAATTTCCAACGTTTCCCGGCCCAGCTCGAACTCCGACCTTTGGGAGAACAAGGAGGCCGAGAGTGCACCCCGCGCCGAGAGCCCGCCCCGCTGCCCTACAGCCGCCGCCGCGGGCGCACCTGCCAGTCCCGGCTCCGCCCCCGCTCCTCAGGGTCCAGCCCGGCCCCACAACCGTACAAAGCTACCCCGGCAGCGGCCCGACCTTGGCGCCGCCCCGCGGGCCGCACAAAGCGCCGCACTTCCGGCCGGGCCGCGCAGCCCGGGCCCGCCGCCCCCACTCACCTCACCGCCGCCCGGGCCTCGGACACCAGCGCGCGCCGGCGCGGGGCGGGCTCGGCGTGAGGCTCGGCGAAGGCCGAGCGCCACGGGCGCCTGTGCGATGCGGGTTGACCCCGACCCTGCGTCTCCGCCGCCTACCGAGCGCCGCCGTCCCGGCCGCTCTGCTCTGCCCGGCCCGCCTCTCCGCAGCCCGCGCTCCCGCCGACGCTGCGCACCACCGGAGCCGCGACCTCACTTCCGCCCAGGGCGCGCCGCGGCGGGGGGCGCGGGCACGTGACTCGGCGGCGTGCGCGCCCCCGCGGCCTGGAGGCGCCCGGATGGAGCGGCGCGCGGGTGCTTGGGGCTTGGTTGCGGCGCGGGAGTACTCCCCTCGATGCTGGGTGGAGGAAGAGTGCACTGGGTCGTGGTTCGAGCTTCTTGTTAACTTCTGTGCAGAGGTCTTTAATTTCGCGAACTTGAGGAAGCTCCCGCCGCAGGCCCTTTTAGCGGGCCGGGACGCCTGCTTGCCCTTCCCGGGCCAGGCGCAGCGTCGAGCCCTTTGCAGTCGTTAAGTCATTTGATACTCAGAAAGATAAGTCTTACAAATGAGTAAGTTAGGCATAAAGAGTGGATTGACTTAAAGAATAACCTCCGAAGTCCCATGTCAGAGTGATCTGTCCTTGAGCTCCTGCTCTGGCGGTGCTAGAGCCTCTGCCTGTGGCAGGTGTGGCACTTGAAAGGCCCGCGCCTGTAAGAGACTTGGGCAGGTTGGCCTCCAGGCCTGAGCCCAGAGCCTATGGCCCCACACTGGGTTAACCCTGAGCAACGCCCAGCGCAGGGCTCTTGGGTGGCCTTTGAGATCTAGGTGCAGGTTAAAGCAGTTGCAAAGGATGTAACTTTTTTTTAAACTAATTATTTAATTTTATTCATTTATTTTAATTGGACCAGAGACACATGCAGAGAGAGAGAGGGAAAGTGAAAAAGCAAGCCACCAGGTTAAGGACTCGAACAATGGTCAGCCATGTGGGAGTGTCCAGCACCCTAACCACCACACCACCTGCTGGTCCCCAAGGATGTAACTTTGAGGGCGCTGTAAATGTTGATAGTTTTAAGTAAAATTGGTACGTAGGTTACACTATTAAACATATTGTTGGAATATGAACACCATGGCTTATCCACAAATTTCCATTTTTAAAATACATGAACATATTCTTTGGTAACAGTACATTTAATCATTTCTTTTTTCCTCTCGAGCTCCAACTTCTGCTTCACTGCCCTCACAGAATTTTCCCTACCCGTCTGTCTCTAGCTGGTGGACTCGCCCTCTGGTAGTTTAAAAAAAAAAACACCCAAAAAGTTTACAGTTTCCTTATTTGAAAGCGCCTGGAAGTGGGCACTCGGACATTTGCTGGATCAGGGAGGGGACCATCTCCATCTGATGATGTGCACCAAGATAAAAACATGTACACGAAACTTGGCCACTTCTAGGATTTTACACTTAGAGATGCGTAAAATAAAATAAATTCATGCCTACTCATCGCAGCATTGTTGACCATAGCAAGATAATGGAAACAGTTCTAGCATCCATCATTAGGAAAATGACTGAGTAAACTCTGGTTTACTCATATAGTAAAACAGTCTGTAACTTAAAAAAAAGGGGGGGTGGAATTTTTCTATGTATTGAAATGAATATCACCAACATAAACCTTCAACACAAAAAGCAGGGGGTAGAACTGGTAAAGAACATTGTTTAAAAGGTGGAAATGAAAAAAATGAAATAAAAAAATATAATATTTAAGGTCAACCAGTGGTGGTTAAGGTGGGGGTGTCCCATATGACTGTGTGGTTCGAGTCTAGGACCTGGTGGCTTGAAAAACACTCAGAATGGACAAAACTTGCGTGGAGAGGCAAAGGGAAGAGGCCTTCTTGAAACCACAGCCACATGGATTCTGCAACCTAGCCATTTTGGGGGAACAAAAATCAAGACTTCCCACTGATAATTTGGCTTCCAGCACACAAAACTCACGTGGTAGGGAGAGCCCTTCCAGGCCTCCTGTCTCTGTACCTGTCCTTGTCTCTCTCTATCTCTGTCTCGATCTCTGTCTCCTCTTTTTTATTTAATTTTTGCTTTTTAGAATTTTTTAAGGTAAAGCATTTTCTGCGCTTTCTGGCCCCTCCTACCACCTTATTTTGTTAAAATAATTCCCTCTCCCCCTTCCAACCCAGGAGAGGCAATGGGAAGAAGCCTTCTTGAAGCCACAGCCACATGGATTCTGCAACCTAGCCATTTTGGGGGAACAGAAATCAAGACTTCCCACTGATAATTTGGCTTCCAGCACACAAACCTCGCGAGGTAGGAAGAGCCCTTCCAGGCCTCCTGTCTCTGTACCTGTCCTTGTCTCTCTCTACCTCTGTCTCAGTCTCTGTCTCCTCTTTTTTATTTAATTTTTGCTTTTTAGAATTTCGCGCCACGTGGTTTTCCAATTTTTGGGATTTTTAATGAAATTTTTAAAAAATATTAATTTTTTAAGTTGTATTGAGTTTTATCGTCGTTTTTTCCTTCTCTTTTTCTGTTTCTTGTTTGTTTTTTTTCTGTTGTTGCTGTTGTTTCTCTCTTTCTGTTTCCTTTTCTCCACGCTCCTCAACACTCAGATTGAACTTACAAGTTTGGGAAGAAACTGACCATCAACCAGATGACTAGAAATCGCTGCAGGACCACAAGAAATATGGGAAAGCAGGAAAATACCTCTCCTCCAAGGGAAAAGGATAACTCGTCTTCATCCACACACAGTTCACGGGAATTCATGGAAATGTCTGATAAAGAATTCAGAACATTCATAATGGCAAAACTAACAGAGATGGAAGAGAAGAGAGACAATGAACTGCTGAAGAGGAAGGAGAAAGAAGTTGTTGAGTTCCAGGAGGTGAGGAAATTCATGCAAGATCTAAAAGAGGAATTTCACACTTTACAAAAGAATCAGATGGAACTGTTAGAGATGAAAGCTGTAATACAGGAAGTCAAAATCTCCCTTGAAAGTATTAAAAGCAGACTAGATCATACAGAAAATAGAATCTCAGACATAGAAGAGAAAGTTGCTAGCCTAGAAAAATCCAACATGAAGACTGAGAAAATGGCCCAAGAATTTGAGACTAATATACGAGAAATACTAGATACCATCAAACATCCAAACATCAGGATAATAGGCATCCCAGAAGGCGAAGAGACTCATAAGGGCATTGATAATCTATTCCATGAGATCCTGCAGGAAAACTTTCCAAACCTAGAGAGGCACTCAATTATTCAGTCCCAAGAAATACAGAGGACCCCAAATAGAATCAACCCAAGAAGATCTTCTCCAAGACACATTATAGCCAGATTGACCAAAACAACAGACAAAGACAAGATACTAAGATTGGCAAGAGAAAAACGGCAAGTTACCTACAAGGGGTATCCCATCAGACTAACAGCAGATCTCTCATCGGAAACTATGCGAGCGAGGAAAGAATGGGAAAATATATTCAACGTGTTAAGGGAAGAGCAATTTCAACCAAGAATACTGTACCCAGCAAGATTATCGTTCATTTGGGAAGAAAAGACACGAACATTCCCAGATAAATAAAACCTGAAAGAATTTACCAGCACCAGACCAGATCTCCAAGAATTTCTTAAGGGAGTGCTATGTCAGTAAAATTAAATACAGACACACAGAAATAAGAGTTCAAAAACTAAGAAAATGGGCAACTTAATTGTAGGGACAATGTTTGTAGATGAATATTATATCCCAGAATTCAATCTGGAAGATAGAACCTTAACAGAAGAAAGATTAAGTACATGAGACTGAACTGATGAAACAACATTCTGTGACTTGACTAGAATATTGCTGCTTTTCTTCTAAGCTTTGTTGTATGGTTTTAAAGGATTTTTGTCCTGTCTTGAGCTGTTGATAGGTGCATGTACCTACTCTTTGAACAGAATACTAACCTGTTTCTAGGCTTTAAGTTTCAAGGAAATATCATTACCAGTTCAAAACTGCTCTTCTTGAAATTACCTGCTGAACTTGCTATTGAAAGTAGTTAGATTACTTATGATATTGTGTGATCAACAAAATGTTGGGGGAAAAGAAATAGAAAACAACTGTATATAGCAGAGATAGTGTAATAAGAGAGTGGGAAAGGGCAGAGGGTCAAACATGGGGTAAAAAACATATATATACATATACATATGTATGAAAGGAGAAATGGAATATTATTGATGATAACATGCATGATTATTCTAGATGGGAAACCACATTTATTATGTTATGATTATGCTCAGGGAATGAATGTTAAGTAATTAAAAAAAAAGTTGCAGAAGAAAAAAAAAACAGTAAAACTGTTCGTATCGAAATTTTTTTAAAAATGCATATTTGATGACTGCAGTAAAGCCATATAGCCCCAACTGGGAACTACTTTATAATATGTTCATTCTACTCACTGAGGTTTATGCCTAAAGTCAGACTTGGGTTCATGTATAGGTATATATGTCAGCTGTGCTTGCTATTGGATATATTTAGACTAATTAAGTTCATTAGCAAATCAATTAAATGGGGGGGAGGCATAGAAAGCAACCATGGATACCAGAGACAATGTGGGAGGAGGGTGGGACATGGCAGAGGGTGAGGGATAGGGAATCAAGGATGGCAAAACGAAAAACAAAGTATATAAGACATAAGAATTGGAAAATTATTTGCTGATAACATATATGTTGATGTGCTTGATTGAGCCAATACACAGTGTGTTTTGGATGGAAAATTCATCTGTATGCTGTAATGATACATAGTGAATTAATGTAAAAAATAAATAAATTTAAAGAGAAAAAATAAAAAGAAAAGAAAAACACTCATAATGCCTGTGCATTCCCCAAATTCTGAGAGAAGATCGAAGACGGGATTTTTGGTGTGGCCATCCCTCCACCACCACCACCCTGCCCCCATGGGTGCTTTCTGTTTCCCTCTCTGTTTCCGGTGAGTACACACACCCTGTAACTAACTAACTAAAGGTGCCACCTCTCAGGCTGACACTATAGCCTAATGGTTAAGGGAGCCAGATTCCACATGACTGACTGTGGTTTGAATCTTGACCCTGGTGATGTGCATATGTGCCACAAATCCTGATAGGATGCAGAAATGGAGGAGAAGGGATTGCGATATGACTATACCTCCACTAGGATCCCACTCCCCACACAATCTGGTTAGTGTACATGCCCTCTCTTAAAAAAAATAGTTTAAGGAGACCAGCAGGTGGCATGGTGGTTAAGGCACTGTACACTCCCATGTGGCCCCCCACGGGTTCAAGGCATTGTACACTCCCATATGGTCAGCCACCTGGTATCTTGCAGCTTGCTTTCTCACTTTCTCTCTCTCTCTCTCTCTCTCATCAAATTAAAATAAATGAATGAATAAATAAAATAATAATTCTTAAAAAAGTAGTTCAAAGAAAAGTTCCCAGGGCTGGCAGATGGCATGATGATTAAGGTGTTGGACTCTCACATGGCTCACCACAGTTTGAGTTCCAGACCTGGCAGTTCTTGCTCTCTGTCTCTCTGTTTCTGTTTCTCCAGTGAGTGCACACACCCTATAGCAAAAATATGTGGAAAAAAAAATAAAAATTTTTTAAAAGAGAAAAGATCCCACTTCTGAACATTATTGCATTAGGGTTTATTTTCCCAATACATGAACTTTTGGAGGACACATTCAAATCATAGCAAACCATGATAGAAAGCCATTGGTGATTTAGGCTTTAGATTGGAAACAGGAGCCCAAGAACACACTTTTCTTCCTCCTTAGGCTCCTGTGAAATGGATGACTGAATGACTAATATGCATGGCACCAAACTGGAGCCATAGAGGTGTGTGTGTTGGGGTTAGGGGAGGCCCTCACGTTCATGTGGATGGTTGAAATAGGCAGCAAAGTTTGCAACCAAGAGCAGATGTGGTGGTAGGGAGGGAGAGCTAGTTATCAGAGATGTTAGCTGCAAGTTTTCTTTTTCCTTTTTAACTAGGCCACTGATCAGGAATGTTAGCTACAAGGCTGCCTGTGCCCTGGCTGTGCCCCACTTCATTTCCCCACATTCTCTGTGCATGGGCACCTTCATATTCACAGTGGACTAAACTCCAACGTTTCAAAATGGATTGGACCATCTGAAGAAAGCTAAGCCTTCTCAGGAGATGTCAGTGGGGAAAGGTGTTAAATTAAAACATACTAAAACTCATCTAGTTTCCCATCCAAAACAGGTGGCTCCAGAATCTCCTCATAGGAGGCACAAAGGTACAGCAAGGAAGGTGAAAGGGCTTCCTAGTACTGGGCTAGACTCTGATAACTTGATTTCTGTTCTCACTAGCTTTGTATGTCCATTTGGGATGGACTTGGGGTGGTGATGAAGACTGTAGGGCAGCTGATGTCTTACTGCTCCAACCTAAGTGCCACCTCTGCCACTTTTATACATAAAAAAAGCCCTTGGGGCCAGCAGGTGGCGTGGTGATTCAGGTACAGGACTCTCACATGGCCAATGGTGGTTTGAGTCCCAGACCTGGTGACTTGCTTTCTTATATCCCCTCCCCCCAACCTCGTGTCTCTCTGGTGAGTGCACATGCCCTATAGCAAACTTAAAAAAATAATAAGAGGACCAGCAGTTGGTGTAACGGCTATGTCACTGGACTCCCATGTAGTTGACTACGGTTCGAGTCCCGGACCCGGTGACTTAAACTCATGCCAGGCACGTGCGTGCCCAAGATTCTGAGAGGAGAATGGAGAAGGAATTGCGACGTGGCCATCCCCCCCCAGGGTGCAGTTTCTTGCTTTCTGTCTGTCTGTCTCTTTCTGTCTTTCTGGCGAGTGCACGTGCCCTTGCAGCAAAAACCTCTCCAATAAATAAATAAATAAAACTAAATAAAAATTTAAAAAATATTCCTTGTGTTAGTAAGAAAAAACAAAAATTAGAGTTTCTCCAAAGATTTTCACTCCAAATTATGTGGTATGTGGCAGCAGGCAATATGGCATTTTACTTCATGTCCCATTTAGAGAATTTTTTTTTTTAAACACGTTCTTTATTTTATTTTTGCTATAGGGTGTGTGCATGCTTTCTGGAGGGTGGGAGGGAGGGAGAGAGGGGAAATGCAACAGCATCTCCAGTGGGGAGGGGAAGTTGGTCATGCCTTCCCATGGCAATCCCTTCTCTGTTATCCTTTTGGGATTTTGGGTATACATGCACTCACACCCAGGTGGTCACTGGTCCAGAACTCGAACCACACAGTCACATGGGATCCATCTGCCTTAACCACCATGGCACTGGCTGGCCCAATACATTCTGTTTTTGAAAATTTATTCTTTTCTTTTAGGAGTGAGAGCACATCACTCCAAACAGGTCCCAAGACCAAGACCCGTCCCTAGTTTCAGCCGTCCCCAGCTCATGGGCACACATGTACCCAGGATGGTTGAGGAGGTCTGTGGACACCAATCGACAACCTTTTCATGTGAATCAGCCTTACAGAGCTTACGCTTTACCGCTGCTCCACACTCAATCTCTAAACTCTTGTGTTGACTGAGCTATACCACACTAAGCATAAGATCAACTTGCAGTCATCATCGGACCCATAGCCTACATTTCTTTCCCCAGAGAAGAGCTGTGTCAATAAAGAGGCCCTCATTAGCAGAGTCTGGGATTTTATTTATTTATTTATTCTTTGCCATAGGGCTTGTGCACTTGCAGGAAAGGTAGAAAGAGAGGGAAAGTGAGAAATCACCTCAGACACCACAACCCCTTCTCCTCCTGGTGGGATTTTGGGCATACACCTTTAGCCTGTTGGTCTTTGGGTCCCAGACTTAAAATGTGGAGCTGGCCATGGGGGATCCAGTACCTTAACCACCAATGCCAGGCCCAGCAGGTAGTGTGGTAGTTAAGGCACTGGACATTCCCACATGGCCTACCACGGTTCAAGTCCTGGACTTGGTGGCTTGCTTTCTCACTTTTGTGCTCTCTCTGTGTTTCTTTCTGGTCATATTAAAACGAATGAATGAATAAATAAAATTAAATAAATAATTCTTTAAAAAAAAAAAAAAAAACAAAAAAACCCACCAATGCTACTTGATGGCCCACAGAGTCTGGAATTTTGAACACCAATAACAGAACCTTCCCAAAGTTATTTTTTAGAGTTTCTCCCCCCATTTAATTAAGACATATTTTATATGCACAGAAGTGAACAGATCTTAAGTATTCACTTTCACAAATTTTTACTTAGACAAAAAGCCCATCCAGATCAATATCATATTGATAGTAACATTTCCAGTCCTCCAGGAGTAGTGTTGCCAGGAAACTCTCTCAAGCTCCTTGTCTCACTCTTAGAAATCCTACAGGCACTTAAAAACATCTTGATAGTTTAGCAGTAAAGATAAGTAGCATTTCTTATTTTCCCTATCCATCATTTTTTTTCCTAATAAACTCATTTGGGGATAATTTTAGATGTATAAAGAAGTTACAAAGATTGTGTACCCTTCACACAATTTCTCGTTAACATCCTAAACGATCATGATATATTTGTCAAAACTAAACATTAATGCTTTCAACTAAACTCAAAATGTTATTTGGAATATAGCATCATTTCACTAACGTCCTTTATTTTACAGGATCCCATCCAGGACACCACATTCCACATGACAGTTCTTGTCAAGTAGTTTTTGTTGGCCTTGATAGTTTTGACTACCGGCAAGTTATTTTGCGGAATATCCCTCGATTGGGGTTTGTCGATGTTTCTCCTGGTTAGGTGGGGATTATGACTTTCTGGAACACCATCACAAAGCACTATCCTATCATGGGCAGTCGCTCTCCATAAGTCTCTTCACTGCTGGTGACAAGATGTCCACCTGGCTGAGGTTGTCCATAGGGTGTCTCCTCTGCAGTCTCTCTCTCCTTCCCCCAGGCAAGGCCCGCCCAGGGTGGGTGGGACCTCACTAACTACAAGCCTTCACCCTCACTTATCCATCTGTCCCAGTGCAGACCAGTCCGCATTTCACCCTGTTAGAATTCAGTCGTCTGACTGTGGTACAGTGGGCTCTCCCGGCGGGGGCAGTCCTCCCTTACACCCTTCCTTCCACTCGCTTTTCTTCCCCAGCGGTCCTTCCTCCTAGCCCTCTCGGCATTCCGGGCTCGGCTTGCAGTCTGGGCTCCAGTCTTAGAGCGCCACTTCTCTAATGGGCCCGGCCCTTCCTCTAGTGGTACGTGGAAGCCACGTCAGGCGCTAACAGTTCCTCCGTGGTTGAAAGTTAAGCCTGTGTTTATAAAGACGTGAGAACCACTGTACCTCGGCAAGCCCACACCTGCGCCCCATTCTCGTTTTCAGAGGCGGGGCCCCGCCAAGCTCCCGGCGTGCCCTGCGCGCCACGGCGGTGACGTCAGGGCACGGCCCCGGCGCTGGACGTGCAGCAGTCGGAGCCCAGGAGGCCAGCGGCGTCCTTGCTCTCCCGCGGTGTTGCGCGCTGCGGTTCCAAGTTCGCAGGTGAGGTGCCCGGTAGGGACACGCGACCCCAACACCCCTGGCCCGCGCTTCCACAGAATCCAGCTGGAGCCTCCCACACCCTCCTCAGAGGACCCAACCTCCCCCTCCCCGCCCCTTTCCTCCTTCCCCGCCCCCGCCTCCCCTCCGAGGGGTCAGCAGGTCTTATCTCGCCCTTCCAGTGCCGCCCAACCCCTCCAAGGGTCCTCTCCCACCCCCACCCACCTTCTCTGCGGTCAGCAAGACAGGCCGGGCTACAGCTGCCCGCACCCCTACTAGGGCCCCCACCTCTCCGGCTTCCTCTGCACTTCCCGGGGGTCAGCGGTCTTAGGCTCTCCCTTCCCTCCAGCCGCCTGCACTCTCCGAGGGGCACCCCGTCCACTCCCTTGTCCGGTCAGCCGGTCGCCCCCCGGAACTGTTCGTGCTTCTCCCAGAGGACTCCCACCCCTCCCATTACCGCCCGCTCCTCCACTTCTTGGGGTCAGCCCGTCTTAGGCTGACCTTAAGAACAGTCGAAGCCCCTCTGAGGGCACCTCTCCCATCTGTCCAGCTCCTGGCCTACCACCGCCTTCCCACTTCTCCCCGGTCAGCCGTCCGCACCCCTCCTCCGAGAGTACTTTCACTTTTTCCGGATCCCTGACGGGTCTCCTTTCCTGGCCTGGGACCCGCCGAAAGTCTGCACTGCCAGTCCCTGTGCCCTCTGGCTCCGCGGGAGTGCTCCTCAGGTCCGACTGCGGGACCTCCATCTGGCAGGTTTAACGCCGCCTTCTGTCGCCTGAGATCTCCCCAGGCGGCAACCCCCGCTGCGGCCTTCCTGGCTTGAGACTCTAAGGATTTATAGTTCTCCTTCGCCCTGATGGCTCTCCCTCCTGAAGGGGCCGGAAGACTTTTTCCGCTCCCTGGTGGGATAGCCCACTTCCTTTCCCCTTGCTTTTGGTCTTGTAAAGTCTTCGTTTTAGGTGCGTGGTGTATATTTAATTTTACATGTCTTTTTTCACTTTTGATTCCGTCACCCAAGTAGATGGAGAACGCTGCAGGTCAGGAGTTTTTACTTTGCATTGGCATAGATTTTGTTTTAACTTTTAATCTCAAATGTAGAGCAGTTTACACAGAATCGGCTTCATAAATAATAAATAATAAGAGTGAATAATAACTGTTTGGTATTTCAGGATGGATGGGGAAAAGGAAAGAGGTGGGACCTTCACAATGTCAAAAAATTTAGGGGATCATGATTCTTTCAAACGCCACTGACTCCTGACTCAAGAGAATCTTACTTTTTTGGTCCCTCCCATTTCAAGAGGAAAGGGTGTACTCACCAGTGGAGAGGCGGAGGGAGGAACATGTTGATAGGTTCATGTGTCATTTGAGGAAATGATTTGTCCAGAGTCAGGCCGGAGATTAGGGCCCAAGCTGGGACCATTAACTGTTTACTTATGGTTTTCAGTATCTGTTGAACAGATTAATGACTAAAACGTGTATGCACAGAACATCTGTGCCTTCATGCCTGTGTACTTGGTTTGTTTGCCTAATGGCTTATGTGTGCAGGGGAATAGTGGGGCACTTGTACTTGGAAATGTTCCCTGGGAAGTCCCTAACCCTGGGCACCTTTGCTGGATATTGGTAGGATATGGGATTTGGGAAGAGACTCTGGCTGGGCAGGTGTGTGTCTGGGCTTCTCTTGTGTCTGGTATTTACTCTGAGTGGTAGTGATCTCTTAACTTTTTCCCCTTCACAGTGGTATCTGAGAGGACAGGAGTCAGTGTGTGTTGCAGGGTCTTCTAGCAGACAAGTTGGTATCTGGCAGTAGGTGGACAGTGAATGAATGCTTATTAAGTGAGGCTGCAGTAAAGAACTCAGAACTTGACTACAGTCCTTTACTAGAATTATGTTTTAAGAGTGTCATCATATTCTATAAATAAATTCCTGATACTCTGAAGGACAGGGCATTTATGGTTTCGTTTTCTTATTTTTCTAGTGTGCTATAGGACATGTGTACTTACTGGAGGTGGAGAGTAAGAAATCACCCTCTACTGGGGAAGGCCACACTGCAATCCCTTCTCTATTTTCCTCTTGGGATTTTGAGTGTGTTCTTCAAGCTGTTGGGCCCAGAACCTGAACTATGCAGTCAGCCATGTAAGATCTAGACATCTTAACCACACCTACTAAAGATAGTTTTTCTTTTTTCCTTCCTTCCTTCCTTCCTTCCTTTCCTTTTTTTTTTTTTTTTTCCTGTAAGGTGTGTGGGTTCACTGGAGAGAGACAGAGCACAGAGTGAGCGAAAGTGAGAAATAATCCCTGGGGGGATGACCACGCAGTCCCGTGTGATATTCAAGTCTCCAGATCTGGGACTCAAACTGTGGCCCACTTTATGGGAGTTCAGCACCTTAACCACCATGCCACCTGCTCGTGATTTTCAAGCCGCTGTCTCTGGGACTCAAACTGCAGAATGGGCCATGTGGGATTCAACCACCTTACCTACCACACCACCGGCTAGGCTAGTCCTAAAGGTAGTTTACAAAAAAAAAAAAAAAAAAATTTCTCGCTTTCTGTCTCTATGATAGTCTTTAAGTTGTTCTTCCCAATTTATAACAAAAATAAAGAACTGTAAGAAGGATGGTTCAAGTAGGTTGATTTCATCTATGTTGGTTTTATTTTTTGCCTTGGTATTTTTTAGACAATTTAAGTTACTTCTTACATGTCTGCATTTATCAAAATAATATGTATACATTGATCAGAAAGCCAAATAGTGCTTTAAACCTTAGAGAAAAAGTCTCTTTTCCACCCTTTTTCCTTTAACTAGAGATAATAATTTTTTACTGTTTTGATTGCCTTTTTTAGAGTAGTTACTTTTATATATGTAAATAAGAAAATTACTATTGATTTTATATATATATATATATATATATATATATATATATATATATATATTATAAATCAATTTATATTATATATTTCAGTTTGCCAGAGGGTGCTTGCACTGGTCAGAGAGAGAGACAGAGAAAAGGAGAGGGAGAAAGCATCCCCCTGTAGGGGGATGGTCATGGCGCATTCCTTTCTTTAAGAAGTTTTGACTTAGAGAGCTTGAGCTGGGGAGGGAGGAGACAGAGATGGTCAGAGGGAAAATGAAAAATCACCCCTGGGGAGATGGCCAGCCTATAGTCCCTTCTTAGACTCCATTCTCTTTCTGGGATCTTGGCCATGTATGCACATGTTCCTAAACACATGCGCCTACACACACGTGCCTGGATGATTTTAAAGCCACCAGGTCCGGTACATGAACTGTGGTTGGCTATGTGGGAGTCCTGCTGATTTCTTCATTTCTCTATCCTGTTGGCATTTTGGGGCACACTCACTCACTGTGGTTTTTTAAAAATTTTTTGTTTCAATTTCATTTAATCACTGTACATCTTACTGTGTACACATGGTTTTTCCCGTCATGAATATAGTGCATATTAGTCAAGTCATAGACCTTACCACATACATTATCATCAGCAGGTTAATTTTTTATTTTTGTGTCTGTTAAATGTTTTACTTGTTTTATCCCCTGGTCCCCTCCCTCCCATCCCCTATTTCCCACCCTGCTCTATACTGCCCTTTTTTTTTTTTTTTTAAAAAAAAATTATTTTATTTAACTTTATTTATTTTTTAATTTGACCAGAGAGGGACAGAGAGAGAGAGAGAAAAGAGAAGGAAAGTGAGAAAGTAAGCCACCAGGTCCTCTGGGACTCAAACTGCAGTTGACCATGTGGTAGTCCAGCACCCTTCACCACCACGCCACTTGCCGGCCCCATCTCTACTGTCTTTTGTATCTTCAGTTTGCCTCCCTGGTGTATCTTTCAGTCTTTCAGTTTGTGCTGTAAAATATGGACATTCGGTATTAAGTGGAGACATACGGTGCCTTTTTTTCTGGCTTCCTTCACTTAGCATGAAACCTCCATATTTGTCCACTTTATATCAAACATCAGGGTCTTATTGTTTTTTATGGCTGAGTAGTAGTCCATAGAGTACATGTGACACCTTTGTTCAGTCTACTTGTTTGTTCTTGGACATTTGGGTTGTTAATTCCACTCATAGGGTAGGAAAGGGTAGGAAAACAGTCAGAAAAACACACATCCATATTTACTGCAGCATTATTCACAGTTGGTAGGACATGGAATCGCCCATGTGTTTTTTAGCCTCCAGGCCAGGAGTCAGAACACAATACAACTCCCTTAATGACTAAGCCATGGCCCGGTTTTACATGTAATCTTTTGACTTCCCACTATATAAGACTTTTGCTAACTTGGAAAACATTGTTCAATCAATCTGCCAGTCAAAACCTCTTAGATAAGATCAGTTCCCTTTCTCCCTGGAGTATGCTGCCCTGTTTTGGTCTGAACTGGGTTTCTCGGGCTGGCTGCACAGCTTTTCTGGGATTTTTTTCTCTCGGTCCCTTATTGAACAGATCTTGTGGCTTCTTTTGGTTTATTCTCCATTTGGTAGAAGATACTCTTCCCTACCTTCTGGAAACAGTTCATGGAAGGTACATCTTAGGACTTCTTTCATATATGAAATTTGTTTTTATTTAATAGTTTGGGTATAGTATTCTGGCTTCAGCATTTTGAAAGTGTAGCTCCACTGCTTTCTCGCATTGCTGATAGATTTGTGTGCCTTGCTGATTGCTAATCTTTTATACGTGACTTCTTTTTCTCTTGGGGAAGTTTTTGTGTTCTTTGCCCCTACTGTTCTGAAACTTCAGTCATTTACTTTACAGAGGACCTTTTAAAAATTCTACTGGACACTTGTGCTTTTGTGTCTAGAAATGTGTCTTTGTATTCTGGGGAATGTTTGCATAGTATTTCTTCTCTTTTTTTTCCCTGTGGTTTATGAAATTCTCCTTTAGCACAATATTATATCCTAGGCTTATTCTGTAATTCCCTCTCTCCCCCCAATCCCTAGGGCTTTTAAAAGTTCATTTCTTCCATGATTGGGAGAGACAGACAGACAGAAAGAAAGACAGCATCCCCAATCAGGGTTTTGACTTCACACTCCACCCAGCCTCCGCCAGCCCTAGATCATAGGCAAATGCTTGGCTAGTGCACTTAGGGAGGTCTCTGGACACCAACTTGGAACCTTCCCATGCCCATGTGGTCATCCTTGCAGAGCCTTGAGTTTTGTCGTATCATTATCTGGCCCTCCTAGTTTTAGTTACTTTTCCCCCTGATTCCTCCTTCCTATCAGGGTTTTGGGTACATGTGCACACATGCCTAGCATGTTTTTCTAGCTGCTGGGGCTGGGATTCTAACTGTGGTTGGCCATGTGGGACCTAGCTCCCTTAACTACTGTGCTGAAGGACTGACTCTGGTTATCATTTTTTTTAAAGAATTATTTAACTTTATTTAGTCATGTATTTTAATTTGACCAAAGAGGGACAGAGTGAGAGAGAGAGTGAGAAAGGAAGCCGCCAGGTCCAGGAACTTAACCACAGTTGGCCATGTGGGGGTCCAGCGCCCTTAACCACCGTGCCACCTGCCGGCCCTCTGGTTATCATTTTTAACTGAGAGCTCTGGGCATTCCTATTTTAGAGCATTGTTTTTGTTTATGTACTGCTTTTGTGAAATTGAGGGACACAGAGTAAGATAATCCCCTGAATAGGATCTCATACCATGATATCCACCTGCCCCCTTTCCAGCCAGCCGAGATTCTGGGCACAACCCCTCCCCCCCATTCCCCTGAGTGTGTATAGGTCTGCTGGGTAACTGAACCTGTGATCTTCCATACAGATTCAGCATTGCAGGAGCAGCTCATAGCCACTGTGCCACAGAAACTTGGGTTTTGTTTTGTTTTGTTTTGTTTTTGGTGGTAGAGGATTTCCTATGTTGCCCAGGCTGGACTTGAACTCAGGGTCCTCCTGCCTCAGCCTCCTGGTGAACTGGAATTACAGGTATGTGCCACTACATCCAGGTCTGTTTTTTAATTTTTTAATTAGATGTCGTGTATCATTTCGTTGATGATAATTTTTTTTTTACCCTCTCACTGTTTTGTCTCTGATTCTTGTGAGGCCCCCCCCCACCCCTGCCAGTTTTATCACTGTCTTTTTGTTCTGGGCTTTTCTTTTTTTTTTCTTTTGGAGAGGTTTTTGGCTATAGGGCGCGTGCACTCGCCAGACAGAGAGAGAGACATAGAGACAGAAAGCGAGAAATCACCCCCCAGAGGGGATGGTCACGCTGCAGTCCCTTCTCCTCCATTCTCCTCTCGGGATCTTGGGCACGCACGCACATGCGCCCGGTGTGAATTTTAAGCCACCGGGTCCGGGACGCGAACCGCAGTCGACTACGTGGGAGTCCAGCGACATAGCCATTACGCTAACTGCTGGTTCCCTGTTCTGGGCTTTTCTTAAATGTGTAATGATGCTTGCTTTCTGTTCTATTTAAGAGATAGGTATTACAGCATGTGTGCATGCATACCCCAAATCCTAAGCAAAATGGAGAAGGGATTGGGATATGGTCATTCTCCCTTGGAGGTGATTTCTCACTTTCTTTTTCTCTCTCTCTTTCTGTCTCTCAGTCTCCAATGAGCACATGTGCCCTATAGCAAATTAAAAAGAAAAAAAAAAATCTAAGAAATTTTTTTTTCTTTATTTGCGGTAGCACATGTGTGTGCACACTTGGTTGGAGGGAGTGAAGGAGGAGCACCTTCCACAGGGTCTATTCATGCCACAGTCTCCTTTCTGCTGTCATCTAGTGTTTCATATGGGTGCCAGTGTTGACTAGGTCAGGATTCAAACCCTTTTCGCCATGCAGGATCTGGCTTCTCTTGGGCAGCACATTACTACTGCACCATGAAGCCAACACTAATGACCTTTAAAGATTTTCAGTAAATTGTCCTGATTTACTTCCCCACTTCAGAATTAAAGTTTCTGGAGGGTTTGAAACATGGCGGATCACATGGATCAGCAGCAAACTACCAACACCATAGAGGTCCCTGGATCGCATCCGGATCAGCCTGGATGGGCGAATTTACGTGAAAATGAGAAATGACTGAGCGCTGAGAGGCAGATTACATGCTTATGATCACCATTTAAATATGATACTAGGAGATGTGGAAGAAACTGTGACTGTTATAGAAATTGAGGAAGAAGCACATGAAGGGATATATGAATCAGCGAAATGGTATATTCCATTGCTCTTCATCCAGGGAGATAGTGTTGTAGAGTTGCCCCTCCACTAAGAGTAGGCTAAAACAAAGAATTTGTTCTGCATGGGAAAATAGGAGACTTTGTACAGTTGCCCCTTTTAAGTGTACAAGACCTTCAAAGGAGAAGCATGGATGCATTTTGATATGATCTGAGAATTCTTTCACTCCTAAATGAGATGATACATAGATAACTCTCAACTTCTTAGGCTGATGGCATTTTTATTTTTCTCCAACTCTTTCAATAAATGTGATCGGGAAGATGTTCCCTTGTTCTTGCAGACAATTTCTGATTTCTTTTAAATTAAATTTGATGTTTACTTTTTGTTTAAAAAAAAAAAAGAATTGAAGTTTCTGAATTTTTCCAGTGTTCAGCAACAGGAGCTGGCTTGTAGTGTTTTGATTACTGTAATGAGAAGGCCAAAATTTGTGATTGTTGCCACTTGGCTGTTTGCTTTAAAACCTTTACAGTGTGGTTAGTATCTCATTTTCTTTTTTCTCTGCTGCTGATCTCTTTTCTTTGTAGATTCATGCATTGTTTTCTTCTTTACTTTGATTTTACTGGGTCATTGGAAAAGTCCTGACACATTTTTGCATAGAAAAACAAAAAATACTCATGACTTATCTGATGACCCAACAGTTGCATTTCAAGAGGGCCAAGCCAGCTGTGTGTGCTGCTCTGTTGTTAACATTGGAATAGTGATCGCCAGCATGGGTGATCTTCACATTATTGGCATGTCTTTTGTCTTCGATCCACATTTGATGTCACTTTTATGTCTCTTGCCTTTGAAAATAACTCCTGTGAGTTATAATGTTTAGTAACAGACAAGAAGCATGGATTCACTAGAAATACATATGGAGGGAGAAAAATGAAAGATGGCTGTTTAAAGTCTGCTTTTTTTGTTTTTCCCCCAGAAGCCCTGGGTCCCAGGTCAGCTCAAGGCGGGGCAGGCTAGCAGAAACCCAGGACCAGGAGTGTATCTGGGTGGATGGATGTGGGGTACCACTGTGAGGCAGTGACCTGTGCATATCGGGGAGACTAAGGACAGGTAGTCAATGTTCCCTCCTCTGCGCTGTGGTCAGAGCTCAGCATATGTGGAGGATCCTGGCAGGGGACAGACTCTAGGTAGGGATGTTTCAGTGCAGTCCAGTAGAGGTGAGCTGGGTTGTTTAGGAGCAGCAGTTGGTAGCTGCTAATGTCAGGACTTGTTGCCCCCCGTTGTATCTTATTTTTTCTGCCCAGTGCAGAGGGCCTGGGATGTGTTATATGCTGCCCTGGGTTAGGAAGCAGAAGTGAGAGTGGGTTGCTGCTGGTGGTGGGGACCAGTGACAAGTATGATTCTCTGTTAGGCGGGAATTGAGCCAATGGGCTTGCTTGTTTGAGAACTTAAATGTGTGAGAGAAAGATTATATGGGGAAACAAAACTCAGGCTCTTCTTGGTGAGACAGACAGCGTGACTTGACAGTAACACAGAGGATGCACATCTCTAATGGAGACAAAGAGCTTTTCCTCCTGCACTCGGATTCCACACCTTGCCCTGTCTGCCAGATGGGCAGAGTGCCCAGCTTTGGTTCCTCAAAAAGGGACTTATGGCAGGCAATGCTGTCTGAGCAGGCGAAGAGCCCACAGTGCACCTAGGAAGCTCTCATAATTGTGGGACTTTAGTATCCTCTTGGCTTTTTCCAGCTTCTGAGACTGATGTGGAGCTGCCTGCCAGAAAGTGCAGGTAACCAGACTTAGCACATTCCTCAGTGTGGGTCCATGTGTCCAGCAGCTTCAGTGTAGGCTAGTTGGAAGCCCATTCTGCCAGTCTCCCCTGCTACCAGAAGTGCGGTACACTCCATCCCTCAGGCTGAAGTCTATTTTAAATTTTTTGTCATTATTATTATTGTTATTTTTCTTAAAAGGGAAGTCCTAACCTCTTAGAGAATAAATGTAGCAAATATCCCTTACACAATAACTGTTTAAGTGATCCATTTGGAGATATTGTTCTAGTCAGATTGTTTCCCTTTTTCTTGTTTTTCTTTTTTTTTTTTTTAGGTTTTTACCACAGGGCAAGTGCACTCATTGGAGAGAGAGGGAGAGACAGTGATACAGAAAATGAGAAATAACCCCACTACACTGCAATCCCTTCTCTTCCATTCTCCTCTTGAGATTTCTGGTATGCATGCACATGTGCCTGGTGTCTTTAAAACCACCAGGTCTGAGACTCGAGCTGTGGTTGGCAATGGGGGAGTCCAGTGCTTGAACTACCACATCACCTGTAGGCTCTATGTTTCCATTTTTTAAAACTAATTTCCCTGTCCTCCATCATGTGAAATTTAACTCACATTTGAAGGTATATCTTTAACACATTTGGTAGTAGTGTATACCACTTTAATAATTTATACTCAGGATGTCTTTCAGCCTCAGTTGCTTCTAATGAACTGTAATTACGACTTTGAATTTGACACGTTACAATCTGGACACGAGACACCCTGTCTGTGTCTTTAATAAAGGCACAGAAATTGTCTTTGCTTTTTAACAAGCACATGTTAAGGTATTCTGCCCTTAAGTTGTAACCAGCTCATTTTCAAGGAGCACTGACCCTTTTTAGAGAAGACTAGTGTTAGAGATAAAAATCAGGGCACTGGGGGAGATACCTGAGATTGGTTCCATTTAATGACTTAAGGTAGACAGGACGATAATAGATAAGAAGCTATTGAGTAAGCAGAAGAATTACCTTCTTTCAATAAGTCATGAGTTTCTGTTGCTAACTCCATTGTAAGTGTCTTCCTGTCTTGTAATAACCTGACTTTCTCTTTCTTTAATAGTTTTGTGTATAAGCACACCAAAGATGTTTATATTGTCCTCTAGGTGTAGAAGTTTCTGTGTTCTTTTTCAGTCTTGACTTCAGGAATTGATTCCCAAGTCAGCTATCCTTTTTCTCCTTGTTGACATCATTTGAGCCTCAACTGCATGAAAAGTGAAAGAACTCTAGCCTCGCCCTTAGAAAGCACTGAAGAAAACACAGGCAGACCATCTGGCCATTCACATGTTGACATCTGTAATTAGTAATCAACAGATTAGGTCTTTAAGGTTTTATCCAAAACTACGTTTTGACTATTTTCATGAATGCCAGTGGTGATGGTAATTTTATAGGCATATATGATTGAGCCCAACAATCATAATAAATGATGTTGCTTTTTAATGTCCCTGTTAACAGTGGTCTGACATTTTACTGTTAAAAACGACAGCAAATATAGCTAAATTAATGTCAAGAACTATAATATTCGAGTGGCCAGATGGTGATGCAATGGTAAAACATGGCGCTCTGAAGGCTGACCCACACTGGAAGGTCCTGAGTTCATATTCAGAGACTTCCCTAAGAACCCTGGGCATAATTGTGCCCTTGATCTGGGCTGGCTGAGGCTGGGGCTAAATCTCTGAATCAAGACCCTGCTGGAGTTGTTTGTCTGTCTCTTGCTCTTGAAAGAAATAAGCTTAAAAAGTGGGAGAGAGGCTGGCAGGTCACATGATGATTAAGGGTGCTGGACTCCCACATGGCCCACTGTGGTTCGAGTCCCAGACCTGGTGGCTTGCTGTCTCACTTTCTCACTCTTGCTCTCACCCTTGCTCTGTTCCTCTCTGGTCAAATTAAAAAATAATCAAATAAAGTTGAATAAAATAATTCTTCAAAAAAAAAAAAAAGGCAGAGAGAACCATTAGAAATTTAAACAGATTCACTGCATTTAGAACACTGCTCTTCATTGCTCTACATTTCTGTATTCTCTAGGTTTCACAACCACCAGTTTAAAAGGGACCAGCCGGCTTGTATGGCAACAAAGCGAGAGGCTGTGTATTTGTATTGTAGCTAGGTAGCTCCTGATATCTTTCCAAGAAATTTTTAGCCTCATCCTGGATATTTTTTTTCCATGAAATACAAACTGAGAATTCATATTACGAACATAGGGCTCTATAATTTTAAGTGTCCCGGATTTGGCAGGAATGTGTACATGCTTTACTTTTCCAGTTTTGTGTTTTGGGATAACAGTCACTGCAGAGATGTGATGTCTACACCTCGCCACCCTACTGTTCCACTACAGTGTAGGCTGCACGAAAACAGGCACTTTGCCATGGTTACTGTTATACTTAGTGTTGAGGACAGGCTGGGCTCACACCAGATGCTCTAAGAACATTTGTTGAATGAAAATATGTTATTTCTGTGTCTGAAACCCTTGTGGAAATCAATAATTGTTTTAGGATGTTTCAGACTGAAAGTTTCAGGAAATCAAATTCAATCTGGCTTTAATGAAGAAACTTCATTTTAACTTAGCAGAAAGCCTTGGATTTGGGTTAATCGAGCAGGTAGCTCAGCAGTGTGAGTGCTACTGTCTCTGGGGTCAGCTGCCCTCCAGCTGGTCCTTCCTGGAGGAGAGGCAACTGCCAGCGGTAGTGAGCCACAGTGACCCTCATGCCCCTCTGTTCACATCCACTGGGAGAGGCACATACTGGCTTCTGGATTTAGGTCATCTGGGACTGCATATTTGAGAACTTAAAGAGAAAGATTGTATGGGTAAAGGTAAAAATTCTATTTCCTTTCTTGGTGAGGACAGATGGCATGAACTGGCAGAAATTGCAAGAAGGGCAAAAAGCTTTGGAGTGTGTGATTTTGGAGATTTCGGAGTAGGGAAGACAAAAGAGACTTTTGGCTCTGTTTTTCTAGAGGAGTGGTGAAGACAGAGGATTCAGCCAGGAGCACACATTGGAAGAGTTACGTGAGGGAGCCTCTTGCTCACTCAGGCTTCTGCTCCATTTTGCTGACCCTCTAAACCTTAATGCCTTAAGGAAATACCTAAAAAAAAACACTGAAGTGAAAAACAAAAGTGGCCCATGGTGTTAGCTTGCAAGTAATACACATTTATTACAAAAAAAAAAAAAAAAAAAAAAGAAAATAATGTAATCAGTTTTTTTTTTTTTCCCCTTTTAACAGAGAGTGTGTAGGTTTATGCTAGAGACAGACAGACAGACACACTAAGGGAAAGAGAGAAGAACAGAGAGAAAGCACCCCTCAGTGGTGCTTGGTCACGCCATAGTCCCTTCTTTATTTCTCCATCCTGTTGGGATTTGGGGCAGGCATGGGGTGTTTTTCAGGCTGTCAGGGTTGGGATTCAAACTGCGTGGTTGGTCATGTGACTTTCTTAACCACTAGGCTACAGGGCTGGCTTCAGGCAAATTGTTAGAAGCAAATTTAGACAGTACAGAAAGGGGGAACAGGTCTAGTCATCCCCTGTTCTGTCACACACACACAATTCCCACATTCCTCTGGAGACACAGGTCATCAGCAGGTTCTGAGTCCTTGCAGAAAATAGCTGGGCAGATGTGAGGTGTGTATGCCTCATTCCTTCCTATCTGCCATGTATGGAGGAGGTACCTGCTAATCAGTTCTCTGTTGAGGACACGTTGGCTGTGGCTATTTGTGGGTGTGTGTGTGTGTGTGTGTGTGTGTGGTAAAGATGTTTGCTGTGAATATGTTTATCTACTTAGGCTGGTTCACCTCTGCACATGTATCAATGAGGCAGATTCCTAGTAATGGTGAGATGGCTGGGTCAAAATATGACTTCTGTAACTAAAGAAATTTTTGCTTTTCATTCATGATAGAGTGTTTGTGTATGTGTATGTGAGAGAGGGAGAGAGAGAGAGAAAGAGAAAAAGAGAGAAGCACCCTCCACAGGGCTTGGTCACACTGTTTTCCCTTCCTCCAGTCTTTGTATCTTGGGCACTGGCGAGTGCCCAGTGTGTTTCAGACCGACTAGGCTGGGTATTTGAACTGTGGTCTCCATCTGGCTTCTGAGCAGTGCATTACTGCTGTACTGCGGAGCTGCTCCATGGTTTGGATAATTTTGATAAACTTGTCAAATTCCCCTCCAGGAAGATTGGGATAGCTTTTTCCTTTGCCATCATGCTTTCCCCTTGCAGGGTGTCATGGAGGTGTTACTGTTTTTTAATTTTCCAGAGGGTGAGGTATCACAGAGTTTATATTTTGTGCCCATATAATAGGTAAAATTGTTAACGCCATATCTTGAATTTTCTGATAAGAGAAAAATTGAGTATCTTTTAAGAGTTTATTGGCCATTTTTGTTTTTCCCTGAACTGCCAAATGATTGCCTTTTCTTTGCTTTTTAATCGCCAAAGGATGCTTGTGCTTGCAGAGATTTGGGGAGGACAGAGAGAGGGAGAGAGAAATCACCACCCACTGGGGCATAGCCATGCCATAATCTCTTCTCCTCCATTTTATTTCTCCATAATGCGGGGATTTGGGGATGGATGCACACGTGCCCAGTGTGTGTTTCAAGCTGCCAGAGCCAGAATTAGAACTTGGTTGACCATATGTCTAGCTTCCTTAACCATTAGGTTACTAGGATAGCATTGATTGTGTTTTCTTTATGATACATGTGAGCTGTGTAAGTGAAAGAAATAAGCTCATTGCTTCCATATGGTTATAAGTGTTTTTTCTAATTTGTCACAGGTTTTTTTTTTTTTTTTTTTTTTTTTTTTTTCCACAAGAGAGATACAGACATTCACCCCCAACAGAGTCCTCACACTGTGATCTACTTCCAGCGTCACCCATCCAGGATCATAGGCATGTATGTGCCTGATGTTGAATACCTGGGATGTGAACTTAGGACCTTTCCCTTGTGGGTCCAGTTGTTATGTTACCACTGCACCACCATCTGGCCTCTGTCACTGGTCTTTTTGACTGTTTTCTTTCATACAGATTTTTGTTATTATGGAGTTAAAGTTATCAGCCTTCAGATCAGCAGGTGGCATAGTGGTTAAGGTGCTGGACTCCCATGTGGTTAACTGTGGTTCATGTCCCAGACCTGGGGACTGAAACTCACACCGGGTGCATGTATGTGCATGCCCAAAATCCTGAGAGGAGAATGGAGGAGAAGGGATTATGACATGGCCATGCCCCTTGGGGGGGTCATTTCCCACTTTCTTTCTGTGTCTCCAGTGAGTTAACATGCCCAATAGCAAAAATCTCTCTCTCCCTCTCTCTCAAAAAATGTTATCAACCTTGTTCTTAATGAATTCTAGTTTTCTGCCTTGGCCAGGCCCCTCCACCCACCTGCTAGCTCTAGTCTTCACTGGACATGCTTGCCATAAAGCTGAGTCATCTGGGCCTAGACCTCAAGCCCTTGACAGAGCTAAATCTCAGTGGGACCACTTTATGTCTCTGGGATAGAGTCAGATTCAGCAAGGGTGGTGAAGGGTGGGAAGTGAGGCTGAAGCCTGGAGTAGGAGAAGGGTGTAACCATTACGCCATCTGTTGATCCCTGCATCTTTGATTATTGGTGGTTGACCTAGGTTGTCTCTATCTGACCAAGTCTATGGTGAGGTGAGGCCAGGGTGAGTTGTAAGGAGGACCTTACCGAGGAGGGATGTATCAGTGCCAGGGGCTAGTGAGGCCAAGTGGGATTGTGCCCTTCCTCAGCTGGCACTGACAGGCATGAGAATTGAGAATGGTACTGCATGGGCTATCATTTCCTTAATTTGGTATAATTTTGAACTTGCCTGTTCTCTTGTAGGTGAAGAGATGGCATTTGTGAAGAGTGGATGGCTGCTGCGACAGAGTGAGTACAGATAGACTTTAGGGCAGATCATTAATTCCGTTTGCTAAAACTGAGGTCATGTTTAAGAATATAGTATAGACTTATTGCTGTTCTTGTCCTGACTTTCCTCTTGAATATTTTTAGAGCTCTGTGAATGGTCTTTGTGTACAAGGAGCTCCTCTTCAATGCTAAGTTAACAGTTACCAAGAAACCATGTCCATCACTGTCATACTTTTGTCTCTATTATCCTAGATCATTATTTTATTATGTTTTTAGAGAGAGATTTTTTTGCTATAGGGCACATGTGCTCGCCTGAGAGAGACAGACAGAAAGTGAGAAATCACCTCCTTAGGGGATGGCCATGCCATAGTCCCTTCTCCTCCATTCTCCTCTTGAGATTTTGGGCACACACACATATATGCCTGGCGTGAGTTTCAAGCCTCTGGGTCCGGAACTCAAATCGCAGTTGGCCATGTGGGAGTTCAGTAATGTAACCATTATGCCATCTGTTGATCCCTGCATCCTTTGTTGACCTAGACCGTCTCAATCTGACTAAGTCTATTTGGGCATGGAGGAAATAGTATCCTTAAGTACCATCTTCTGGGGTTTGAGTGGTGACTCAAGAGTCTAGTACTGAAGTCTTCATAATTACATGAAGACCTGATCTGAGGGAAATAGTTTATCTGAAACCAAAACTCGATATCCCCAAATGGACTATAGAATAGCTTCAGTTTCTTATTTATGGGATTGAAATCCACTCTTCTAGACTTCTCTTTTGTGTTCTGGCTGCCTATTTCTGAGGCTGCTTCTCCTGGTGAGATTTACAGTGTGTTTATAAACAGAAAGAAGCAGCTCAGTTTATTAAAGAATAGATAGATTATTCAGCTATCCTTCTGGAAAGAGCAGAGTTAAGGGGAAGTGACTACTGTACCATTTATGATTCTAGCAAAAATCGAGCCAACTGAACTGTAGTTCACCCTGCTTATCGTTCTGGGGCTTGGATTTATATTTGAGGGAAACCTTCATACTTAGCTAAAGTTGAGTCTTAACAGTGAAGAATCATCTTCATACCTTGAATCATTTATGAAAACTCTTCTTTATGCAGCTTGCTTCTGTTCCAGTTGTAGAGATTTTAAGTGGCTTATTTGATTCTCACCACAGCTCTATGGGATAGTTGCAGAGTTCGCACTTAAAGAGGTCAGGGTCTTTGAGATCCAGAGTGTCTCTGGTTTCTCCCTCAGCCCCACTCCACCCTCTATTGAGGGAAAGCTTTCCTTTCTCTACCACAAATCAGCGTTAATCCTTTCTACACATAGTGGACAGTGATGCCTTTGACGGTGTTGTGGCCCTGTCAGTGCCGAGTATAGTGATGTACATGAAATAGATATCCTTTAAGTAAGTTGCACAACTGTTCCAGCATCCTGGTCCATGGCTTTTTCAGAAGACTCACTCCCTGGCCCCATTCCCAGATGGTAGATTGATTTTCCCTATGTGCTGGAAGCACGAATTTCGGTCCTGGCGAAGTATCACACAGGCAGCTATCTTCCATGCATTGGGCTTCAGAGCAGTGAGGTGCACATGTAGTTCCACAGCAGTCTCCAGTACTCCCTTTCCTGTCACTGCCATGTAGAATGCAAGGACCTAGTATCTGACCTTGGGGGGCAGCCTGATTTGGGAGTCTGCAGCCAGGGCTTTGACAATGGGTGAGATACTTGGGCAGGACTCCCTGACTTGATCATTCAGCCTGTTTGTGTGGCTCCACTTGGGAGTTTCTGCAAGCTAAGGCACTGCCAATCAAATAGTTGCTTGGTGTTCCTTACTCCAGTCAGTTTGGGTAAGTGCTATGGGCTCCAGTTGGACACTAGATGTCACATATAGGGCTGACACCAGTAGCAGGCCTAGGGGCACAGAGGGAGGTACATCGACTGGAACTCGTACACGTCAGCCAAGGACAGGCTGCAGTGGGCAGTATGTGAAGGCAAGAAAGGTACAGGGATGACGGCAAGCTCAAACTGACCTGTTAGTTCACTGTAGGGATTTTCCTTCCTGGTAGACAATGCCATTATAGTCTATATAAATAATTGCTTGGTCCAAGATTACAGATGAAAGGGTGAATCTTTCCAAATTGACAGAAACATACTAGGTGGTGGAGTGGTGGGTGGCGGGGTGGGAGGCAAGCCCTAGGCCCAGTGTTCTGCAGTGTCCACTGTCGGTGTCTGAGTTCATTTCTGCATCTGCATCAAAATAGGGGACCCTCTCACCCTGTGGGCTTCTAAGAGGGGAAATGTTAGAAAAGGGTCCATGTGGGGACCAGCAGATGGTGGAATGGCAACGTCACTGGACTCCCATGTAATCAACCTCGATTCGCGTCCCAGACCTGGTGGCTTAAACTCACGCCAGGTGCCTGTGCGTGCGTGCCCAAGATTCCGAGGGGAGAATGGAGGAGAAGGGATTGCGGCATGGCTGTCTCTTCTGGGGGTGATTTCTCGCTTTCTGTCTCTCTCTGCCTTTCTGGCAAGTGCACGTGCCCTATAGCAAAAACCTATCCAAAAAAATAAAAAAAAGAAGAAAAGGGTCCATGCGGACTTTTTTTTTTTTTTTTTTTTTTTTTAAGGTTTTTGCCATAGAGAGATTGAGACAATGAGAGGGAAAATGAAAAATCATCCCACAGGGCGATGGCCATCCCACAGTACCTTGGATACGCTTGCTCTTGTGCCCAGTATGATTTTCAAGCCTCTAGGTCCAGACTGAACTGTCATCAGCCACGTGGAGGTCCAGCACCTGAACTACTGTGTCACCTGCAGGCCTCCACAAATTCTTAAAAGCAAAGAAAAAGAACATTTTTTCCATAAGCAGAAGGTATTATTTTTATTTCAATATAGAATGGCATAGTTCAGCATTTTCCAATCAGTTTAGCAAATTTAGATAGCATGTGGAAGTTAAAATTTAGTTTTGTTCTATATGAGGAATTTCATGATAGACATTAATTTCATTAACTTAAAAGTCAATATTCTTAAACCTAATTTTTAAAGTTTGGGTCTTCAAGAGGGTTAGCAGCTTTCTCAGTGCCTGTGGTGTGTTGCATGCAGCCCTGTTCTAGCCTGGGTGCTCAGGCAACTGTGGTCTGCTCTCAGTTCCATTTCAGTGCACTGCTCTGGGTAGTTATATGCAGGCATGCTAGGAGGCCACTGGGAACTTTTCTTCTGTGAATTAGAGGACAAAGTCTGCTCTTTCTGCTCAAAGCCTACCTTTTCCAATTTTTTTTCAGGTACTATTTTGAAGCGCTGGAAGAAGAATTGGTTTGACCTGTGGTCAGATGGTCACCTGATCTATTACGATGACCAGACTCGGCAGAGTGTCGAGGATAAAGTCCTCATGCCAGTGGACTGTATCAACATCCGTATGGGGCATGAGTGTCGGGGTGAGCAATCTGCCTTAGCCAGCTTCTGTTGTTTGCCTTTCCTCATTCATAGATCCTCTTCCTTACCTATTCACTTTCTTTCTTTTTTTTGGTTTATATTTTTATTTCTTCTGTGTGTGGGTGCACACATGTGAGAGAGAGAGAGACACACACAGGAATATAGACAACACTCTCAAGAGGGTCCTCACACACAAGCTTCAGTCAGCGCCAAGTACAGGCATGTGCACACTTGCCTCCCTGTCACAGGGAGGCCTCAGGACACAAACTGGGGACCTTCTCGTGTGGTCCAGCAGTGCAGAATTTTGTTACCACTACTCCACTGGCTGGCTCCAGTTGCTTTTGTTAACAGATTGAAGGAGGGCACTATCTATGAGAGGTGGCTACATGATCTGACCCCAGGTGCTTAGATCGTGAACCATATGGTTGGGCAAACCGATTTTCTCATCTGAGTTAGACCCACCAGCCCTTGCTCTCTTACGGAGAAGGACCCAGAGCACTGGGAGCCCCAAGAAGGATTTACCTCCTTAGACTGTTGATTTTGTGTCTTAGAAACTGGCATTTGTTTGAAGGTGATTGCATTCAGTTTCTTAAAATCTACAATGCTGTGGATTCCTTATATTCACTTAAAGAAACAGATCCTGTGGAAATCTCAGCAGCTTGTCTTACCAGGCAGAATTTCCTTTCTCCTCCTTAGTCAGGCCAAGGGTTCTTTTTTAGATGTAGCACTTGACTTACTGTATTCTTTTATTTATCTGATCTGTTAGGTCATAGAATGTATAAGAAGAAATCCTGAAAAAACGCTATTTCTTTATCCTGCCTACTTTTTTTTTTTTTTTTTTTACAGATATTCAGCCTCCTGATGGGAAGTCAAAAGACTGTATGCTACAGATTGTTTGCCGAGATGGGAAAACTGTCAGTCTTTGTGCGGAAAGCACAGATGATTGTTTGTAAGTTCTGTTTTCTTCTCTGTTCAAATTAATAGTTATTTTATGTTTTAATGTCCAGTTATGAAGATAAAAGAGTAGGAATGGAGTTTTTTTCTGGCAGCAGAATAAGGGACTCTTATATGATGTGCAGATCTTTCCACCAGTTAGTAATTGCGGCTGTAATTCCTGCCTCTCCAGGCCTGCCTGGGCAGGATCCCATCATGGTGAGAATGGCAGAGAAGAGCAGCAGTTGCTTTGTGCTTTCTTCTTGGATTATTAGATTCACACTGGGCAGTGGACACAGTTGAATGATTTCTTAAATCTCGTTCTCTTGTGTTTTTAAAAAGCACTGACATCTTATTGTACAGCTTTTTTCTTTCATTTATGGTTATTTTAATTTGTCATGTCTCTAGAAAGGATGAAGAATTACAAGAGGAATACCCAACCTTATTGACTGTTAACATTAGCACTGATGTTTAATCTGGAAGAAACTGACGGAATTAAATTTGCCTAGAAGAATGGGTGTTTTCCTGTTCACGTTGTACCATGAGAGTGGGTTAACTCTGGATGTCATGAGAATTCACTACCAGAGATTACTGAAAGACACATGCATGGGTCACATTTTCACAACTTCCTGTAGCCCCTTTGTCACTACCTGTCCTTGCATTCACATCAGTGCCTCTCAGTATAAAGGTTTCATCCATGCCAAGCTCCAAGGTTTATTTTAAATCTCAGATGCCACATTTTTCCTCTCCACAGTCTTCTAATTCATTTCAGTGAATCTTAAATGGCACACTCTAGAAGAGACGTGGCTTCCCTATAGACTGATGGGAAATGACCACATGTCTAGCTAATTTGTTCCTTTTATAAGCTGGAACTCTACATGTTATTACCTATTAAATAGTTTAAGGTAGTGTATATTGAGCACTTACTTTGTACCAGGTTCTAAGTAAGCTAACTGCTGTGCAGATGTTTAATCCTCACCATGCTTTACAAGCGATATTATTCCTGTTTTTATCAGAAATTGAGGTGTAGGGACCAAAAGATGATGTAGCTGTTTTACATGGCTGGGCTCCCTCATGGCCGACTGCAGTTTGAGTCCCAGACCCAGTGGCCTTAAAATCACACCGGGCATGTGTGTCTATATCCTCCAGATCCTGGGAGGAGAATGGAGGAAAAGGGATTGTGGCATGGCCATCCCCACTGGGGGTGATTTCTCACCTTCCCTCTCACTGTCTCTGTCCTCTCTCTCCAGCAAGTGCAAACACCCTAAGGCAAAAACCCCTTTAAAAAAGAAAAGTATAAAGAGGTTAAGTGTAACTTTTGTACCAGTTTTTTAATTCTTCTATAATAAATTACCACAAACTTGGTAGCTTCAAATAATAAAAAATTTTTACTACATTTCTGGAAGTCAGAGTCCATGATGAATCTCACTGGTCCCAAAGTGTCTGGAAGACCATGCTTGTTTCCATGCCTCCACCATCTCCAGAGGCCTCCTGCTTCCCTTTCTCCTCCTTAAAGTCAGCAGAAGTGGGCTGAGTCTGTTCACGCTGCCATCTCTCTGGTTCTTTCTAGCCAGGAAAGGTCATATGATTTTAAGGGCTTGTGATTTGCTTGGAACCACCTGCACAATCTCCCCATTTCAGGGTCCTTAACCTGAATTATAGCTGCAGAGTCCCTTTTGCCATGTAAGGTAACATATCCACAAGCTCAGAGATTTGAATGTGGCCACCATTGGGGGCTGTTAGCTTTCAAGCTGGTAAACTAGACTCGGGATTTAACATTTTTCCCATAGCCCTTTGTCTTTAATGATTGCTCTTCTGCTTCCGTGGACTGAGATATCACATGTAAGAAATGCTCCTTTAAATCATAGTGAAAAAATATTTGGAACTAGGATTTTAGAGTATTGTAATAGAACATGGGAGGTTTTTTGTAGAGGAGGAATGAGTTAAAAATATACTGTTGTATATATAAATATAATATTGTATATAAAAATACACTGTCATGACTTTCCTGACAGCCTAATAAAAGATAGGGTCTTCTTTGTCCTGGAAGAGTGGGTGGGTTGATTAGTTCTTAGTTAACCTAAATGGTAAACCAGAGGTTTACATATGTGACTAATTTTTAAATTTGTATTACTTTTGCCAGAGGGCTTGCATTTTTATTAGAAAGACAGAAACAAAAACACACATGCATACATGCATGTACAAAAATACATGGAAGAGTAAGCATCCCCGCCATAGGAAATGGTCCCTTCTCCATTTCTCTCTCCTTTTGGGATTTGAGGCATGAATGTACACACCCCTGGTGTGTTTCTTAAGCCATCAGGTCTAGGACTTGAACTGTGTGGTTGGCCATGCTGGACCCAGTTGCCCTAACCATCACACACAGGCTGACCTTATATGTGACCAACTATTTTTTTTTAGGCTTTTGCTATAGGGTGTATGTATTTGCTGGAGAGAAACAGAGGCAGTGAGAGGGAAAGTGAGAAATCACCCTCTGTGGGGTGACCATCCTGCAATCTCTTCTCTTCCCTTCTCTTCTCAGGATTTTGGACATTCATGTACACATACCCAGCATGATTTTCAAGCCACTGAGTTCAGGACTCGAACTGTGGTCAGCCATGCAGGAGTTTGACACCTTAATCACCATGTCACATGCTGACCCCCATTATGTTACCAATTTTTTTTTTTTTTAAGAGGTTTTTGCTATAGGCCACGTGTGCTCACCAGAAAGAGACAGAAAGACAGAAAGTGAGAAATCACCCCCCAGGGGGTGGGGGGGGGGATGGCCATACTGCAATCCCTTCTCCATTCTCCTCTTGGGATCTTGGGCGCGCACACACATGCACCTGGCGTGAGTTTAAGCCACCAGGTCCAGGACTCGAACTGTGGTCGACTACATGAGAGTCCAGCGACATAGCCATTATGCCAACTGCTGGTCCCCATATGTTACCAATTTTAAGGGCACAAGTTAGGTTAGAAATAGAGGATTTTGTTTTGTTTTAATTTGCTATAGGGCACATGTACTTGCTGGGGAGAGAGAGAGGGAAAGTGAGAAAGCCCCCCTTGGGTATATGGCCATGCTGCAATCTCTTCTCCATTTCTCTTGAGATTTTAGGCATGCACAGACATGTAACTGGTATATATATATTCTTTTTTTGGGGAGGTTTTTGCTATAGGGCACGTGTGCTCGCCAGACAGAGAGAGAGAGAGACAAGAAAGCGAGAAATCACCCCCCAGGGGGGATGGCCATGCCACAATCCCTTCTCTTCCATTCTCCTCTCGGGATCTTGGGCACGCACGTACATGCGCCCGGCGTGAGTTTTAAGCCACCGGGTCCGGGACGCAAACCGTGGTCAACTATGTGGGAGTCCAGCGACATAGCCATTACGCTAACTGCTGGTCCCATAACTGGTATAATTTTCAAGCTGCTGTGTCCAGGACTCATACTGTGTCAGCATTTGGGAGACTACTTTTTGCCTGTCTATGTAGTCAAGATTCCATTATCTAGTTTTTGTGACCTTATAGGAGAAAGTTGATAGGCATTAAGATTGTCACAACCTTTTCATAGGGCATTTGTAGTACCTACTAAAATAAATTGTATTTATTAATTTTTATTACTTTAGCTAGAGGACATCTTATGACCTTGCAGTTTCAATTTTTGGAATTTGACCTATAGAATTGTTTGCATAAGATTGCAAAGGTAGGGGCCAGCTGGTGGTGTGGTGGTGAAGGTACTGGACTCCCACATGGCTGACTATAGTTCGAGTCATGGACCTGGCAGCTTGCTTTCTCACTTCCCCTCTTTCTCTCTCTGTCTCTGTGGTCAAATTAAAAATATAGAGGGACCGGCAGGTGGTGTGGTGGTTAGAGGTGCTGGACTCCTACATGGCCAACTGCGGTTCGGGTTCCAGACCTGGTGACTTGCTTTCTTACTTCTGTCTCTCTCTCACTGTCTGGTCAAATTAGAATAAATAAATAAATAAAGTTAAATAATTCTAAAAAAGTAAAAAAAGAAATCTTGGCCTTCTTTAAAAAAATTTTTAAATAAAATTAAAAAAAAAGATTTTTGCAGGGCTGGCAGATGGCATGGTGGGTAAAAGCACTGGACTCCCACATGGTGACCACGGTTCAAGTCCCAGACCTTGTGGCTTGCTTTCTCACTTTCTCCCTCTTTCTTTCTCTATCCCTCTCTGATCAATGTGGAAAATAATAATAATAATAAATAAAGTTATGAAATACAAAAATAAAAGCGATTTTTGCTATAGGGCATGGTGTGTGCTCACCAGAGAGACACAGAGAGAGACAGAGAAACAGTGAGAAATCAGCCCCCAGGGGTGTGTGACATGGCCATGCCACAGTCCCTTCTCCATTCTCTCAGGGTTTTGGGTGCACATGCACCTGGCCTGAGTTTTAAGCCTCTGGGTCTAGGACTCGAACCGTAATTGACTACATAGGACTCCTGCAACATAACTAGTAGGCCATCTGCTGGTCCCAGCACCATTTTTAATGGCAAAAAATTGCTGACAATCTGAATATGCTTGTATTGTGAAATATATTATAACAAAAAAGATGAAGTAGATGTATGTATATGATAGGACTGACAAAGCCAATTGCAATGCATTTCACATTTATGGAAAATTAAAGCAAGGGGCCAAGAGATGGCATGATGGTTACACCGCCGTACTCTCACATAGTTGACCGTGGTTTGAGTCCCAGACTTGATGGCTTAAAAGTCACTCTAGGCACATGTATGTGTGTGTATGTGCCCAAAATCCTGAGAGGAGAATGGAGGAGGAGGGATTGTGGTGTGGCCATCCCCCTAAGGGGTGATTTCTTGCTTTCTATCTCTCTGTCTCTCTCTGTGCCCTCCAGCAAAGGCACAACAATTTTTTTTAAGGAAAAAATCTCTCTTAAAAAAAAAGAGAGAAAGAAAAATAAAGCAAACACTAGTATAGATGTGTTATATCTGCTATAAATGTATTTTTTAGAAAAGTAAATTACATATTCCTAGTGCATGTCTTGAGTAGTTGACCGAGTGGTTCTTGGGGTAAGGCCTTGAAGACCTATTCTTTAAATGAGCCTTTTCAAGAATTGTGATGCCATCCTATGTGTGAGAACCAATGATGTGTTGTATTGCTGCAAATAAAGAACCTTTTTCTTTTTCTGTTTTCCAGGGCCTGGAAATTTGCACTCCAGGATTCCAGGACAAACACGGTAAGTTGCTAATGGCAATGTGCATTAATCACCAGTGATATTTTCACATGGGCTTATATAACAAATAGGACAGTAAGGGATTGGGAGAGGGAAACAGGGACAGGGTTTCTGGCTGTCCAGCCATGGATGGGCAGGCAGAACTGAGCCTGTCCCTGACAGCGAGCAAGCTGGTGCTGCCAAACATTTTACAAGAGAAGCCTTCCTCATAGGGGTATACTTACTCCAATGTGTTTTTCTAGAAGTGTTTCTATTTTTCAAAGTTTTGCAACACTTTGAATTCTGCTGTGGTTTATAGGGAAGACTCAGAAAGAACCATGGGGTCCTTTGTATGCCCAGGATCACAGCCTTAGGAAATAGACCCTTTCGGGACGTCCTGTGTCAGGCGTTAGAAGGTTGCCAAGGCAGTAGGCCCATCTGTAGAACAGCGATGCCCTCTCTGCGTCCATCAGGGAAATGAGGCAGCGCCACCTCTGTGGTCAGTATTTACCTTCTTCATGTGGGATTTTATTTTCTCTTTTATCTCTAGAAAGACAGAAAAAAACAGATTGAGCTTACAAGAGAGTTTGTGCACGTAGGAAAAGGAAGTATAAAGGCTTAATGCCAAATGTCAGTGTTTGTTATTCTTGTTAGCCCAAGACAGTTCTACTTGTAAGCATCCCTATAGCTCTAGTTACCTTTTCTTTCATAAAAACTGTCTCTTTAAAATCAGTACTGATGATTTTTTTTTTTGAGACATTTTTGCTATAGGGTGTGTATGCTCACCAGAGAGACAGAAAGCGAGAAATACCTCCATGGGAGATGTCCATGCCGCAGTCCCATCTCCTCTATTCGTCTCGGGATTTGGGGCACACACACACACGTGCCTGGTGTGAGTTTTAAGCTGCTGGTCTGAGACTCAAACCAGGGTTGACTATATGGGAGTCCAGTGATGTAACCATTACACCATCTGCTGGTCCCCTCAGTATTTGTGATTTTTATAGAGGGGTAAGAGTCTAAGATAAATTCTTTTTGTGTGAATTTTTCTTTTTTTAAAGAGGTTTTTGCCTTAGGGTATGTGTGTTTAGAGAGAGCGAGTGAGTGAGACGGAAAGTAAGAAATCACCCTCCCCACGGGGAATGGCCATGCACTCCTTTCTCCTCCATTCTCCTGGGATCTTGAACACATGTGGATGTGCACCTGTTCGAGTCCCAGGTCCGGGACTCAAACTGTAGCTGGCCACGTGGGAGTTCAGTGACATAACTACTACACCATCTGCTGGCCTCTGGATTTTCTTTTTTTTTTTAAAGAGCTAACATGTTTTTTTTTTTTTCCCACTGAGGAGAAAGAGAGAGAGAAAGCAAGAAATCACATCCTGAAGGGATGGCCAGGTCACAATACCCTCTCCTCTAGTCTTGTCCTGTGGTGTTGGACATACATGTTTATGGGCCTGGTGTGATTTTCAAGCCACTTGGTCTAGGACTCAAACTGCACAGCTAGCCATGTGGGATCCAGGTCCTTAACCTCCAAACCACCAGCTGACCACACTTTTTTGTTTGTTTTTTTAATGTGGAAGATAGATTGTGTAGAACAAATCTGACTGTAGCATTTCAGATTATAGGGTTTTATTTGTGAATGGGATTGTTGAGAGTGGCTTCACACTTTTTAAAGGGCTTTGGACAACAGTGGAGTTTCTGTGGGCCTTCCTAAAGGCTGAACAGGGATCACCTTGTTCCCGAATTTAGAGGACAGCAGAGTAGGCTGGGACTTCCACTGGATAACAGGAATCTTTTTCACTTCTCAGAAGACTGAAGTGTTTTTATTTTTTCTTTTCCTAAATGAAAGGGATATATGCATAGTACCATTGAGCACGTAGGTCTATGCGTAACTCCCTCACTCTCCTCTTCTGTCCCCTACAGGCTTATGTGGGCTCTGCAATAGTGCCTGACGAGATGGCTGTGGCTTCCTCTCCTCCTCCATATACAGCGTATGCTGCACCTGTCCCAGAGGTAGGCGCACACTTGAGTGGGTGGATATTTGAGTAAGGAGGTTTGTGGGTGTCTGCTGCTGTCCCATGTTTGTTCTTTCTGTTTCTTGTTTTAACCTTGAGCCAATATCAGGGAAATTATAAATATACTCTGAACCTTTTCTTTAAGTAGGTTATTTTTGTTGTCTTTTGCTTTCTTTTTTTTTGTCTTTTGCTTTCATGAAATAAAACTACTTTATATTTTATTCATGTATATTCATGTATAGCACAGTTTGGTTTTTTTTTGGAGAGGTTTTTGCTACAGGGCGCATGCGCTCGCCGGACAGACAGAGAGAGACATAGAGACAGAAAGCGAGAAATCACCCCCCAGGGGGGATGGTCACCCGCAATTCCTTCTCCATTCTCCTCTCGAGATCTTGGGTACACATGTACACGCGCCCGGCGTGAGGTTTTTTTTTTTTTTTTTTTTTTTTTTGGGAGAGGTTTTTGCTATAGGGCGCATGCGCTCGCCAGACAGACAGAGAGAGACAGAGAGATAGAAAGCAGGAAATCACCCCCCGGGGGGATGGCCATGCCGCAATCCCTTCTCCTCCATTCTCCTCTCGGGATCTTGGGCACGCACGCACACGCGCCCGGCGTGAGTTTAAGCCGCCGGGTCCGGGACGCGAACCACGGTCGACTACGTGGGAGTCCAGCGACATAGCCATTATGCTAACTGCTGGTCCCCCGGCGTGAGTTTTAAGCCACCGGGTCCGGGACGCGAACCACGGTTGACTACGTGGGAGTCCAGCGACATAGCCATTACGCTAACTGCTGGTTCCCTAGCACAGTTTGTTTTTAAGATAGACCTAAAAATGAATCACATTCATGATAGTTGTTTTGGTAATAATACTTTGATTCTTAGGGTTTATATATAATGAATTGGTTAAGTATCAAAAGTAATTACTGGGACCAGCAGTTAGCATAATGGCTATGTCACTGGACTCCCATGTAGTCGACCATGGTTCGCGTCCCAGACCCTGTGGCTTAAAACTCACACCGGGCGCATGTGCGTGCGTGCCCAAGATCCCGAGAGGAGAATGGAGGAGAAGGGATTGCTGTGTGACCATCCCCCCTGGGGGGTGATTTCTCGCTTTCTGTCTCTATGTCTCTCTCTGTCTGTCTGGCGAGCGCACGCGCCCTATAACGAAAACCTCTACAAAAAAAAAAAAAGTAATTACTGAGACCAGCAGATGACATAATGGTTACGTCACTGGACTCCCACATAGTCGACCACGGTTCAAGTCCCGGACCCAGGGGCTTAAAACTCACACTGGGCATGTTTGTGTGCATACCCAAAATCCTGAGGAGAATAGAGGAGAAGGGATTGAGATGTGACCAAGCCCCCTGGGGGGCGATTTCTTGCATTCTGTCTCTGGCGAGCGCACGCACCCTATAACAAAAATGTCTCTCAAAAAAATATATATAGGGAACCAGCAGTTAGCGTAATGGCTATGTTGCTGGACTCCCACGTAGTCGACCGCGGTTCGCGTCCCGGACCCGGTGGCTTAAAACTCACGCCGGGCGCGTGTGTGTACGTGCCCAAGATCCCGAGAGGAGAATGGAGGAGAAGGGATTGCGGCATGACCATCCCCCCTGGGGGGTGATTTCTCGCTTTCTGTCTCTATGTCTCTCTCTGTCTGGCGAGCGCATGCGCCCTATATAGCAAGAACCTCTCCAAAAAAAAAAAAAAAAAAAAAGAAAAGAAAAAAAAAATATATAGGGACCAGCGCATTCATATATATATATATATATATATATATATATATATATATATATATGCATGTATGTCACTGGACGCCCATGTAGTCGACCGCGGTTAGAGTCTCAGACCCGGTGGCTTAAACTCAATGCTGGGCGCATGTGCATGTGTGCCCAAGATCGTGAGAGGAGAATGGAGGATAAGAGATCGCAGTGTGGCCATCCCCCCTGGGGGGTGATTTCTCGTTTTCTCTCTCTCTGTCTCTCTCTGTCTTTCAGCTGCACTGTGCTCTTTTTTTAAAAAATTTTTAAATAATCTTAAAACAACAGCAACAGAAAGCATGAACATGCTATCTCATGTTCTTTCCTATTTTTTTATTGACCATTAAATTTTATTAGCCACAGCATGGAGATCCAATTTTAATACATTACCAGGGTTTCAGAATTGTATTTCTAATGGACCCATTTCTTTCCAGCAGGCGTATGGCTATGGTCCTTACGGTGGCGCATACCCACCAGGAACTCAAGTTGTCTATGCTCCAAATGGACAGGCATATGCTGTACCCTACCAGTACCCATATGCAGGTAAGTCATGCCAGCCTTGCATTCTGTGTTTGTCTTCAGTAGATGTGGAGACCAGTGAGACCTTTAAAAAGTCTTATTCTCAGATTCAGGTTAGTGTTATGGACCACAAATCACTATGTTGCTCTGCTTTTTTTCTTTTTAAAAATAATTCTGTATGTTCCTATTGCTTTACAAAGTTATAGTGGGCTTGATTTTTTTAACTTTACCATTGTATCCAGAATGGTTTCAAGGAAGAGAATTTGTACTTACTGGGATTTACTTAGGCTAAAAATTAACCAAGGTGAGAGGCCCTTCTTAAGGGATGAGGACAACATGTTTTTCTTTCTGGTACCATCTTTGGGAAGTTGTTCTGCTGAGGTAAGCTGTTTCCTTGTGAAGTTGTTGAGGCCTGGGAGGCACTCATGTGCCCTGGGCTTTTGATAGCTTCTTTGCATCATTTGCCTCACATGAGGTATACTGAAATTGTGAGTAGCTGTGCCTGCATAAGCAGCATCAGACTGGGTCGCCTGGGCATGGGCTCTACTGGGGAAAGTGTGGGAGAACACTGGCTGCTGCCAGGGGCTGTAGGGACTGGAACCAGCAGCACAGCCACTGTGAGGTCAGACAGAGCAGGTTGCAGTGGGCGTGACAAATCGACATTCAGGAGAAGAGCTGGCAGGTATACTGGAGTCAGTGCTTAGGAGAAATAGGGAGGAGGGGGTTGTTGCTGTCCATGGCTGGGAGTAAACTAGCATGTCTTACACAGAAGCAGTGGGAGGGGAGTTGTTAGCAGAGATGGGCAGTCACTGAGACTGATGCCTAAGAAGCTGAGGGGCCTGGGCCACACTCATAGCGGGTGTCCTTGTGGTTACTGGTGTCTAAGAGAAGGTTTCTTGAATGGGAATAGAGAATGCATATACTCACTAGTTCCTGGATTCTGAATCAAAATCACATACCCAACATTCTCTTTGGGAGATTCTGCCTTGACTTCTTTTCATGTCAAGTTCCAAACCAAGGAAATAATAATAATCAGATCAGATACTTGCCCATTGTTCTGTGATCTTAGCACAACTATTTTTGTTTGAGTTCCTTTCCTATACTAAATAATGTAGTCATTCATTGTCCTTTGTATTTCTGTTCTGATTTCTAAACGTTACATATTGACTAGTGTGCCACACAGTAGTCATAAGTACTTTTAATGATTGCATTTTGTCATATTGGGTGATATATTATTAGTTAAATCTTCCAGTATTATCTGTTTGCTTTTTCTCCCCCTCTCCCTTTTTTATGGTATTGTAGATAGTGCTTTGAAAATCTGTGATCTTTTTTATTTCTATTGGGTATGTTTTGGAATATATTTTGACATATTAAATTAATATGTCAAAGGGCATAGACTTTATTTTTTTTAGTTTGTTACAGGGCAGGTGCACTCACCAGAGAGAGAGGGAAAGTGAGAAATCACCTCTCCAGGGGCAATGCCATACTGCAATCCCTTCTCCATTCTCTTCTCAGGATTTCGGGAACACACGCAGACGTGCACTGGTCCAGGATTGGAACCATGAAGTTGGCCATGTGGGATCCAACCACCTTAACCACCATGCCACTGGCTTACCTGAACATAGGTTATTTATTTATTTATTTTTTTTGTTTCTTTTGGTACAATTAAAATATTATAAAAGTTTCAATCATACTAAGATCGACACAACAGTAAAAACAAACTCTTGTGTTTATCACCAGCCTCAACACCTCACACATCATGGCTCATCTTTCATTTCTACCTGTACCTCCTCCTCTTACCTCTGGGCTCTTTTGAGGGAAATCCCTACTTAATTTTGTTTGATCTGTTAATATTACAGTAAGTCTTGATACCGTTTTACCAAGGTGACTCCCAACAGCTTACTGGTTTCTAATACCACTGGCTGTTAAGGATATCCTGATTTCTCTATAGTCCAATGAAGATTGCCTGTCACTAGGCTCCAGAAGTGTGGATAATGTCAGCTGGTCTACTGGAATCATCAGGTTGCTTTAGTTTATGTTTTTAGGATGGCTGGCAAGTATAAACATTGCCTTTGTAAATGTTAACAGATTATATTTCCCTTTGTGTGAATGATTTTCCTTTGCTGTTTATCTGTTGAGGTCTTGGTGGTGGTGGGTTTATGCCTTAGCTGTGCACATGAAAGCCAGCCTCTTACTCAGCCCCAGCCCGCAAAGTGGAATGCTCTGAGCTGTTTCTTAGTGTGTAAAAGAGCAGAAGTATACACAAAAGGTTATAAAGGAACTTCTGAAAGTCACATTCCACCTGTGCCCACAACTTGTGTAAAGAGAAATGTGCTTTCATGGGTAGCACCTAAGGATACTTGCTGCATAGGGGGCTGAAGCAGTACGTATTGAGGCTGCCCAGCAGATCCACATGCTTGGGAGGGCTGAGCCATTGGATGTCAGCTCAGCCACAGACCTGCCTGTCATGGAGGGCCAAGCAGGTGGTCATCAGCTCATCTGCAGTCCTGCCTGCTGTGAAAGGCTGGAGCCGGTGGTTATCAACTCTGCTGCAGACTGTCTGCTTTAAAGGGCTGAGGCTCTGGTTGTCCCATTGCAGCTCTATGCTGACAGCCAGATGGTGCTCTGCACAAGCCTTTCTGAGATATTACAGCACCTTGCAGACTCCCTGCCACCTGCCTTCCAGGCCCCACTGCCTGAAACTTGTCCAGGGAGACCCTCATCATGCACAGAGCTGGTTAAAGGCCTTCTGTTGAGTGTGGCTGGGACCAGAGGTTGGCAGCTAGCTGAAGTACAAAGACTGCGTACAGTAAACCCTCTGCTGCAATTCACCCATGTTGATGGACGTTCCTTCAGCTGTGTTTTTTTATTTATTTTAAGTTTCTTCAGAGAGATATAAAGAGTTGGGGGCATCCCAACAGGGTCTTCATGCCATAATCCACCTCTAGCCTCAGGTACCACAGGTCATGGCACGCACCTGGTACGTGTACAGGGAGGCCTCAGGATGTGAACCTTCCCATGTGGGCCCAGCATCATAGAGCATTGCATTACTGCTGTGCCATTGGCTGGACCTTACTGTTTTGATGTAGGATCAAGGTCTGTGCTCTGAGTTGGCTTCTTTGTTTGGAGCCTATTTCTGCCTTGTAGAAACCATATTTATGATACATCACTGACTGCAGTTTCCAGAGCAAGGCCAAGAGCCGACAGACGTCTTCTAGATTGTGATTATGGGCCTTTCTTCTTTCTTTTTTTATAGTTCTCATCTCCTGGTTTGATAGTGATTTGTAAAAAAAAGTGACCTGTCTTTATTTACTCTTTCCTAAAATATCTAGCTTAGTTGTCATAGAAACAATATTTTTCTCATTCACTTTTTTTTTTTTTTTTTTAATGGGAGAGAGTGTGTGTGAGTGCTGGAAGGGGGAGGGGACTTGGACAGTATCTTGCTGCCTTTGCAGTCCTCTATCCCAGCCTCTTGGATATTTGCACCACAGGTGCACCCCCACCTTGCTCAGCTTGTTCAGGTTGGTGCTGCATCCAAACCTGGGCCTCTATGTTTCCCTTGCCTGTACAACAGTGCCCTACTGCTTGTGCTGCTGTAGCTAGGCCTCGTTCACATTTTCATCATCTACGTATTACTTAATTAAACTAGGTAATCGTGTAAGTGTGACATGGAAATGTACACAGCTGACTCTGGTAAGGACCTGACTCACTGGTGGGAGCAAACATAAGCAGGAGCCACAGAGAATAGTGAGGGCTCCCACAGTGTAACCCATGGAGGGGGTCTTTTCATTGGGTCAGCCTATAAGTTGCACAGTAATACATTTCACAGGTTGGAGTGGCATAATGGACCATCTTTAAATTTCAAGGCTGTGAAAGTGAACACCACAGTGTGCCAGTTTTGGAATTTAAGCACAACACACACAATCACTTGTTACTTGTGCCTGAACAGCGCTTAGATTTATGAAGGTCTCATTCTGCTACTTGGTGGCTTTGATTTTTCTGTCTCTTCTCATCCTCTGTGTATTTGAGGCATTAATGGTTATAGTAAGTGCAGACTGCCTGACTGCGTGCCCTCACTACCCTGGTGTGCTTCACTTTGCCCCTCTGTAAAAGAGATGGTAACGTACTGATTCGTAGGGTGGTCGTGAGATTGAGTGAGTCACGCATGTATTGTTGTTGGTGTTTAGACTGGCAAACATGCAGAGTGTTAGCCTGCGTTAGTACTGCTGACTTCTCTTCTGTTATTCATCCACACGGCTAGATTTCTGATGGGTTAGTTTCTAGTTCTCCTGTGGTTGAACTGTTAAAAGAATAGTGGATCAAACTGGAATGGTAACTCTTAGTAATATGTGAGCATTTGAAAGCTAATTAGATGCTAGGCAGTGTAACTGAGGAGCACAAAAGAGGACAAACAGTACGTTTTCAGGTGTAAATTTTAATCACACAAATTAAATATTAACTGTGTAAAGTTTGCTTTTTGAGAAATTTCCTTGTTAATCAAAATATTTATATTTTCCCCCTATAAAGGCATGATTAAAAATGAAGACAGGTTGTATTAGTTGATTTAAGGTCTGATTTAAAAATTGATTGCATGGGACCAGAAGATGGCATAATGATTATGTCGCTGAGTTCCCACATAGTCAACCATAGTTCGAATCTTGGATCCAGCAACTTAAAACTCATGCCAGGTGCATGTGTGGCCAAAATCCCAAAAGGAGAATGGAGGAAAAGGGATTGCCATTCCCCTTGGCGGGTGATTTCTTGTTTTCTGTTTCTCTGTCTCTCCAGCAAGTGCACATGCCCTATAAGAAAAATCTCTCAAAAACGAAAAAAAAATTTGATTTGCATGGGTCCACCTCTGGTAGTGGTAAAGGTGGCCGAATCCCATATGGCCAACTGTGTGATTCAAGTCTTGGACCCTTGGCTTAGAAACACACTAGGTGTGTGTGCCCGAAATCCCAAAAGGAGAGAGAATTGGAGGAAAAGGGGTTGAAGCCTGACCATTTTCCATGGGGGTGGGTTTGCTTTTTCTCTTTCTGTTTTTTTTCCCCTTCCTTGAGGACACATGCCATCTGGCAAATTAAAAAATAAAAGTTTGTATGGATACTAAGATGCTAATTCTCTTTTAAATAGAGTTTTCATTTGGGGGCCTTCAGTGGGGGTTTTTGCCTTCCCCATCATTTGCAGACTGTCTCTTTCACACACTGCCCATTTCTCTGTCATCCCAGAGAGTGTGGTGTGGGAGTGAGGTGGCAGATAGAGGCTGGGTTCTGCAGCCTCACCAGGACTCTGCTCTTTGCAGCATTAGTGAATGATTGGCTCTCAGCAATCTGAGGGCTATGCTTTTCTCCCAGTGTAGTCTTAGGGGGTTGGAGGTATGCAGGCCACGTGCTATAGTGGAGAAGGACTGGGGTGCACTCATTGCTACCACCTCCTACCACTTGTCCCGAGGAGAGTGGGATAGTGGGATGCCAGGAGACAGTCACACTCAACTGGAGCAGGCCATCTCTTTGAATGGATGTTGACTTCAAAAACTGCTCCTCAAACCCCCCCCCAAAAGAAAAACCCAAAAACCAACAACAAAAAAACTGTTCCTCAGAGGTCTGTTTTTCTAATTTTTTTTTTTTTTTTTAGGACTTTATGGACAGCAGCCTGCCAACCAAGTCATCATTCGTGAGCGGTATCGAGACAGCGACAGTGATCTGGCACTGGGCATGCTGGCTGGAGCAGCCACGGGCATGGCTTTAGGATCTCTGTTCTGGGTCTTCTAGAATCCCCCAGGTTTTGATGTCCATAGCTTCTGATAACCCTGTGTGCAATAATGTGATTTGCAGGGCATTTCTGTTTGTGACAAACGTTTTTAATAATAGTTTCAATAGTTCTTTTGAAAGTAGTGGCATCATAATTGTGACTAATCACATAAGAACCACAGAGGAGAGTAATCTATGCTGTTCAGCAGAAACATGTCTCTGTAATGGCACTAGCTTGTTCTGAGATTTTCCTTATTTGAACATATCCGTCTTGAAAGGCATTTTCTTTTAGAATTAGGTGTGGTGCTTCAGGGATAATTTATTTTCAGTTTACGCCAGTAATATAGTGATGTATGAGTAAGTGAGTGAGTGTGGCAAGAAAAACTGCAGCTTCTTTTGGTTTAACTTCAAACCTTCCAACCTCAGACCAGAGCTGGCTGCATGTTACTTCATGAGTTGTGGGCTGGAAGGATGCCAAGCTCCTGAGGCAGTGCTATGCCAGCCCCATGCCCCGCCCTCTGGGATTCCCCTGGCCTGTAGGCTGACTGCTCAGGATGAGAGGGGATATCCCCCAAAAACAATGCTTCAGAAGTCTGCCTAATCTCTTGTTATTCATGTTTGTTTGTAGCAATATTTGGAATATATCTCAAATTAGAAATCGATGAGTCTCCATGTTTAGGGGCTTTAATCCTTTAAAACTTGAAGACGACAGAACAAAAACAGATGTGTGGAGGTAGAGTTCCTTTATTCAGAGACAGTATTTTTAGTATCTGCTTTGGCTATTCTATTGCTGCCTAAGCCGACATGTATAGCTTATTTTTCTACTTGCTGAAAAAGTGGTATTAAAGAATAGTGAGGATAGTGAGAGGAAGGCCAGAGTTGGATAGTTGATTTTCAGGTCTCCTTGGGACCATACTGCATGGAAGATGCTCTTTCCTGTCCCTCTGAAGGCATGTCCTGTGCAGGAGTAAGGCCTGGGACTTGAGGGACCAGCTCAGGGCACCATTCAGCCTGGCCAGGACCCCAGCCTTGTTTTCCTTCCTGAACCACAGGTGATAGAGAAGCCGAAATCATTTCCGTTTGAGCTCCTAAATGTGTAAAGTTTTGGAAAACCCACAGTCTGCTTTTCTTTCACATCCTCATACTTCCAGTATTTTGAAATGCTTTTTTGAAATATTTCTGTCATTTCATGATTTAAAGCTCCTGATTATTCTAGTTTTCTGTCCTACATGCTTTAAACTGTATGTTTAGGGGCAGTTTAGCACAGGGAAGGTCCTACCCCACATTCAGTGCTCGACATGGTCCTGTTTACCCTGAAATGCACTCCATGTTGCACCCATTCTGTTTTCGTTTTGCTGGCTGGTATATACGTTCTCTCTTGCTTTTCTGCTCATCTGGCTCCATTTCTGAGACAGACTTTTAAATAGGTCTCCATGTGAAACCAGATGCCAAATTAACTTCACAGGGAACCTAGGTCTGTTTTCTGGCTAGTCTTAGGGAGCTCATTGACATGGGAGTGTCTATTTCCAGCTTAAAGGTGGTGTACTTATGTCATCTCTGGATATGTGTAATGTGTGACATCACTGATGTAGATGGTTAAAAATGTTGATTTTAGGATTTTATATGTCAATGTCTTTGTTCAGATTGTAATCATTGAAACTGTATGCTTTACTTACAAAATATTAAAAATAGTTTTTAATGTTGCATTGGGTATTATTTCTGAACTTGGAATTACTGGGTAAAAACTAGAGAAGAACTACAGAGTATTGAGTTATGCCACTCAACTGCTGTCGAAGCAGTCTCCCTGTGTTTGTAACCCTGCCTGTCTGGCTAAAGGAGAGCATGGGAACTGAGGCTTGGGAGCCCATTAGGGTCTACCTTGTTAGGCAGCCATAGTTGAGCCTGGAAATCTGTTGTCATTAGTGACTTGATCCTGGTATGAAATGTATACTTGGGACAGAGAAGGGCTCACATATTTCATTTCCTTGACTCCAACTCCCGTAAATGTCACCCTTTTGATAGCCTCCATTCTCAATGACATCCTCTGCTTACAGTGTTAATTTAAGCATTCCCAGATCAAGAAGTGCATGAACGGAAAGGAACTTCCTATTGGTATTTGAATAGGCATTGTACATCCTTGTATACTTTTCAATCATGGTCCGTACCTGGAAGAGGTTGGCCATTGACGTTGTACACATGCTGACCTGATTATTCTTTTAGCTCTTTCAATTTCATGAGTTAACTTCAGGTTCTTGGATGTTAAAAAGAAGAACCTGTGTTTAATGTCTCAGTTCATCATTCATGAAAAAGGCTAAACCTTGTCTATTTCAAGCTATCCAGGACCCAGGGAAGCCATCTGGATTGGAAAAAGTTCCTGCAGTTGAAGCAAAGTGACCCAGATCTACTTTCTAGATAATTTTTTTGATCCTGTGTAGTTTTCTTTTCCATCCTTGGTATGTGTATACACAGGCATGGAATGTAGCTCCAGTTTTCTCCCCAGTCACTCTGTTGTGTCTACAGAACCCATTTTCCCTGTATGTGCAAGCTGTATCTTTATAAGTGAAAATGTTAATATATTAAATGATCATTAACTTTAAGGCATGTTTTATTGTGTGTGTGTGTGTGTGTGTGTGTGTGTGTGTGTGTTTTTCCCCGCAGTTTTCCTCTTCCATAGAGAAAAGCATCCTGACAAGGAATTCACGCCGGAATCCACCGTCAGTCTCTCAGCTGGCCTGGATAACAGGCATATGTGTGCACCTAGTGTACTCTGGGAGGTCACGAATTCAGGACCTTCTCCATGTGGGTCCAGTTGTGTTACTGCTGTGTCACTGCCAGGTCCTGACTTCTTTTCTATTTTAAAAATTATGTTCTAGTAACACACTGTTAACTTTTACTGCTGTTGTAGACAATAAGAATGCCATTTATTGTGGACCTATCAAATTCTGGGGACTATGTTGTCATATTGGAACAGAATTCATTAAATTCTTCTAGTGACTCTCTAAGAGAGGTATTCAGGTTACACTCCGAGGATGAGGCCCAGAAGTTAAAAACTGCTCAGGTGCATACAGGCAGTAAGTGAAGCTCATGTCTATAGGTGGTGTTCATATACGTTCTTTGTCCCTGTGCCATGTACATGTGAGAATGATTTCCACAAGAATTTGGAGGTGGCCAGTTTGGTCACAGTTTTAAGATGGCTCTTAGCAAATTGATAGTGTTTTTCTAGACCAGATCAACCTGGCAGCATGTTTCCAGTAACTTTTTTCTTTATTATTATTATGATGATGAGAGATTTTTGCTAAAGAGTGCATGCACTTGCCAGAAAGACAGAGAGACAGAAAACAAGAAATTACTCCCCAGGGGGGATGGCCACACTGCAATCCCTTCTCCATTCTCCTCTTGGGATCTTGGGGATGCACGCTCATGCGCCCAGCGTAAGTTTAAGCCACCGGGTCAGGGACTCAAACTGCAGTTGACTACATGGGAGTCCAGTGACATAGCCATTATGCCAGCTGATTTTGTTTGTTTTAAAGAAGTATTTATTTTAATTTTATGTATTTATTTATTTATTTTAATTTGACCAGAAAGAGACACAGAGAGAGAGGGAAAGTGAGAAAGCAAACCACCAGGTCCAGGACTCGAACCGTGGTCAGTCGTGTGGGAGTGTCCAGTGACTTAACCACCATGCCACCTGCCAGCCCCGGTGATTTTTGTTTTAAGAAATTATTTTAAATTTGTTATTTTTGAATTTCCTGTGGACTAACTTTCTATTTGTTCCACATGTAGACTCTTAATTAGGTGGTGATGGGTTATTGCCTATCAGAATCAAGTCTGGGAGTCTACACTGGAAGCTCTGGGTCTCTTCATTTTCTTCTTTGAAGAATCCCTGCTACTTTGCCAAGAGACTACTGTTTCTTGATGTCGGCAGGGGCAGTTGAAGCAAAGTGACCCAAATTTACTTTCTATCATTTTTTGATCCTGTTATTCAATTGGCATTTGATCTGTTGTGATTCTTTTTTGGTTGGGGTGTAGGATGAATATTTATAGATACAAATCACATAAGCTCTTTGGGGACCTAAAAAATTCACACAGGCTCTCCAACCTGACTTTCAGCTTCTGGCAGTCTGACCTTCCTGCTGCTTTGGGTTCTGAGCATTTGTTTTTCGATTTATTTTTTAAAAATTTATGTATTTAATTTTGTTTATTATTATTTTAAAATTTGCTATAGGGCATATGTGCTCACTAGGAAGAGACACAGAGAGGGAGAGACGGAAAGTGAGAAAGCAAGCTGTCCGGTCCATGACTCAAACCATGGTTGTCATGTGGGAGTCCAGCCCCACAACCACCACACCACTTACTGGCCCTTAATTTACCTTTCGAATAGAGTAGACATAACTCAAAAATTAAGCAACAACAACAAATACATTGAGTGAAAGGTCTTGTATCTGCCCAGTTCCCCTGATAAGCGTCTGTTTATCCTTCATGAGTTTCTTTATGCATCGATAAGCTAGTACAAAGATAAATTCTTCCTTCCTCCCTCCTTCCCTCCCTCCCTCCCCCTCCCCCTCTCCCTCCCCCCCCTCCCTCCCTCCCTCCCTCCTTCCTTCCTTCCTTCCTTCCTTCCTTCCTTCCTTCCTTCCTTCCTTCCTTCCTTCCTTCCTTCCTTCCTTCCTTTTTTCCTTTCCCTTTCCTTTCCTTTCCTTTCCTTTCCTTTCCTTTCCTTTCCTTTCCTTTCCTTTCCTTTCCTTTCCTTTCCTTTCCTTTCCCTTGCTTGCTTGCTTGCTTGCTTGCTTTTCCTTTATATTTAAGTTTGCCAGAGGGTGCAAAGAGAGACTGAAAGAAAAGATCACCTCTCAACAGGGCATGGTCATATCATAAACTCTTTTCCATTTCTTCATATTGTCAGGAATCTGGCATGTACTCATAACAGGCATGTGTTTCATGCTACTGGGACCAGGATTTGAACTACACAATTAGCCTTGTGGGGTCCAACTCCCTTAGTCACTAGGCCATGGAGCCAGCCCACAAAATTGCATTCTTATTGTCCTCCTGTTTTTACACATAGGATTCTGTATATACCAATGGTACCAAAACTTCGGTCTCAGGGCTCTTATACTACCAACATTTTTAGGCTCCCAGAGAACTTATAAAATGTGATTTGTATTTATCAATACTCGTCACATTAGAAAATAAAATTGAGGAATTAGAAAACTTAAAAAATTAGAAAGCCGGGGGCCAGCAGATGGCACAGTGGTTATTTTAGTAGACTTCCAAATGGCTGACCATGGTTTGAGTTCTTGACCCTTTGGCTTAAAAATCATGCCTGGTGCATGTGCATGAGTACCTAGAGATCCTAGGAGAATAGAGAAGGGATTGCGGTGTGGCCATCCCCCTGGGGGTGATTTCTCACTTTCCCTCTATCTCTCCTGTGAGCGCACACATTCTGTGACAAAAATCTCTTTAAAAAGAGATAAACCCATGTTAGTGGGTTTATAGTGACATCTTAAAAGTAGACTTTATAAAATGTGTTCTAAAGGAAAGTCAATGAGGCATGGAATTGTTTTCACATTAAAAATTTTTTATTTAATGTCTGGCTTAATAGACAGCTGGATTCTTCAACTGGCATTTGATCGGTTTTTTTGTTTTGTTTTGTTTTTTGTTTTGTTTTTTTCCTGAGATGATTTCTTAAATTATAATTTACAAAGAAATGTTTACAAATGTATAGTTACAAATTTACTTTAAAAAGCCAAATTCATGGGACCAGCAGATGGTGTAATGGCTGCGTCACTGGAGTCCCATGTAGTCGACCATGGTTTGAGTCCCAGACCCAGTGGCTTAAACTCACAATGGGCGCATGTGCATGCGTGCAAGATCCCAAGAGGAGAATGGAGAAGAAGGGATTGCAGCATGGTCATCCCTGCTGGGGGGGTAATTTCTCGCTTTCTGTCTCTTTGTCTTCCTGGCGAGAGCACACATCCTATAGCAAAAACCTTGCTTAAAAAAAAAAAAGACAAATTCACAACTGTAAGAAGTTTCCCTCCAAATGAGATTATAAACTATACAAATCTGTGATTTAAAATGAGAAAAAGAAAGAAATGAGGCCAGCTGGTGGCATGGAGGTTCAGGCTCTGGATCCCACATGGCTGACTGAGGTAAAGAGTACCAAACCCAGTAACTTTAAAAATGCTGGGCACATGGGGCCAGCTGGTGGCATGATGGTTAAGGTGCTGGACTCCCACATGGCCGACCACGGTTCAAGTCTCAGACCTGGCAGCTTGCTCTCTCACTTTCTCTCTCCTTCTCTCGTCACATTAAATAATAACTATAACAAATAAAATTAAATATTAAAAAAAAAAAAATGCTGGGCACATGTGTGCACAATGCCCAGAATCCCAAAAGAATGAGGGAATGATGCAGTGTGGCCATCCCCCCAGGAGGGATTTTTCACTTTCTCTCTCTGAAAAGTACATACACCCGGGACCAGCAGTTAGCGTAATGGCTATGTCGCTGGACTCCCACGTAGTCGACCGCGGTTCGAGTCCCGGACCCGGCGGCTTAAACTCACGCCAGGCACGTGTGCGTGCGTGCCCAAGATCCCGAGAGGAGAATGGAGGAGAAGGGATTGCAGCGTGGCCATCCCCCCTGGGGGGTGATTTCCTGCTTTCTATCTCTCTGTCTGTCTGGCGAGCGCACGCGCCCTATAGCAAAAACCTCTCCAAAAAAAAAAAAAAAAAAAAAAAAAAAAGTACATACACCCTATAGCAATCAAAAAAAGAAAGAAATGATAAGTTATACTTACAATGGAAGTATAATAATAGTACTAATTTTTTTTTTTAAATTCTATTTACTCATTTACTTACTTTATTTTGACCAGAGAGACAGAGAGACAGAGAGAGAGAGAAAGTGAGAAAGCAAACCACCAGGTCCAGGACTTGAACCATGGTTGGCCATATGGGAATGTCCAGTGCCTTAACCACCACACCACCTGCTGGTCCCCCAAATTTTTATATTTAAATTATCCTAGAAGCTGTTTTGCATGAACAATATTAAACCTTTCCTTTGTTTATGCTTCTGGCTGAGAATGGAAGAAGGGACCAAAGCATAAAGTGACTGAAAATTCTTCACAGAATTTCTTTTGACCACTTGTAGAATGTAAGATTTTTTTTTTCCTATAGGGTACGTGCGCTCTCCAGAAAGAGACAGAGAGACAGAAAGCGAGAAATCACCCCCCAGGGGGGATGGCCACGCCGCAATCCCTTCTCCTCCATTCTCCTCTCGGGATCTTGGGCTCGCACGCACATGCGCCCGGCATGAGTTTAAGCCACCGAATCTGGGACTCGAACCGCGGTCGACTACATGGGAGTTCAGTGACATAGCCATTATGCTGGTCCCTAGAATGTAAGGTTTTTTATCCCTAGAGTTAGAGTTCAAAGACAAGATAAAGTCTCTTATCTGAAATCAGAATCCATCCGCTGATCTGCTAAGTCACAGCTTGCATATTGCCATAAACCTTTGATGGAAGATTCCCTAGGATGAGGTTGCAAATGGCAATTCTTGCCATCTTGATGTTTTGGAAAGAGTCAAGGATATGAATTTTCACATCAGCCAAAACTATTCATGTCGGAGTCACGTTCTCTATGGTGAAATTGGGTCTTTCCTCCTTTGCCAGCAATTTTTCCTATTGCTCTGGACTAGTGGTCTCCCTTTAGAGACTTAACATCTGTAATTTCAAAAGACTAGGAAGAGATCTTTCAGCCTGATGAGGGCCAGAGCATCTTCCACCTGAAACCTGAGGCTAAAGGCTTTCACAAAATCAGCTGCTTTTGTCAGGGCACTAACATCCTTGGTTTCTTTACAAGTCCTGATTTCTACATTCCTTGATTTCAAGTTAAAGTGTATCTGAAGTTCAAAATGTTCTACAATAGGGGTAAATATCTTCATCCAGTTTTCTTTTAATGGTGTGTATCTGTTAGCTGAGACGGAAATTTTTCTTGTTTCTTTCCCACTCAAAACCCTGTCCTGGAGAGTGGTGGTTAGTAGGGCCTCTTTGTTGGCCGGGCCTCCTCTTTGTCCATATGGCCCACGTCCAGGCCCTACCCCACTGTGGATAGCCGCTCAGGCTGCCATTTCTTGGCCCGCTGGGCACCTTACGGATGACCTGGTGAAGCCATCCTCAGTCCCGGCGCTGTGTGCCTCCTTTGGCTTCCATCCTCAGGACTCTCCAACCTGGACAGCCACTTTCAGCTTCAACATGTGCCACACTGTGCAGGAACTGGCATTCTCTGACTCCGTGATTTCTTTCTTGGTTGGGGTATGTGAAGGATATTAGACCCCACCCAGGTGTGTAGTTGGGAAGGGAGAGCCTAGTGGATACCTTGGGGATCTCTGAATCATACCTCAGAAATTGTTAACATATGATGTCCTACACCTTAATTTCTCCATTTAATATATTTTAGTATTTCCATGTCAGTGCATAAAGAACTTTCTCAGTCAATTTATTTGTCCCATAATGTATCCTTTTGACTGCTGCTATCACTAACAATGCTAGAGTGAAGGATATGGTGCAGAGTTAACTCCTCTAGTGTAGGGGCTCTTGAAGGTAGTATGGAAATTGTGTGTGACCGAAGACTCCCTGGAAAATGAGGTGAAATCTCTTGATGCTAGTCTCACCTGCAGGATTATACCAAGACCTAGAAGATTGGGAGCTAAATACTGCTGTGTACATAGCAACTCGTATCTGAGGACCTGCATGCCAGAAAACTTTATTTCTTGTTCAAGTTGCAGTTCATTGTGGGTTCCTTAGGAAGGGGAGACTTTGGCTCCACGCGGTCACTCAGGAACTAAGACTACTTCCATTTAGTTGCCTTGAAGACCTCTGGGAGCTTTTGTGTCCTGCTGGTAGAGGAGATGGTGAAGATGCATCACACTTAGTTTAAAAGTGGTATGCACCTTCCAGTGGGGAGAGCTTGTCATGTGGCTCAGTGCATGGGGCCTGGGAGGGGTGGTCTTTCCCCGGAAGAAACAGCCCTGGCCCCAGCCCCAGATAAAGCTACAGACCGTGATAAATGAGAGATCACAATCATCAACTGTCCTCAGTGAAAGTCAGATTTAAATGAACCGTTTGCATAGTATATGATGATTTGATAAAGTCGGTAGTTGAAAATTACATGTAAATTGTTGGTTCACACTACACAAATGTCATTTAGTCACATTTTTTTGTTGTTAAATCAACTCTTGCCTGCTTCCCAATAGGCTTGGATCTAGAGAAGTTATTCACCGTGTCCAGCAAGGAATGTAGTTGTTTTATCCATTTTTTAAAAGAATTTGCTCTAGGGCATGTACCACCAGAGAGAAAAGAGAGAAAGTGAGAAATTACCTCCTGGAGAGAATGGCTACACCACAATCTTTTCCCTCCTCTCTCCTCTTAGGACTTTGGGCATGCATGCTCACGTGCCCAGCATGTTTTTTAAGCCACCAGGTCTGAGACTCAAACCATGTAGTCAGCCACATGGGGTCCAATCGCTTTAACCACCATGCTACCTGCTGGCCTCCCACTTGTTAATGCATTAAATTCATTCATTCAAACAAGCATGTGCTAAGCATTATTGCATTTTGCTCCCCATATCTCTGTGAGAGGGTTCTAAGTTATCACTTGTTGCTGAGTGACTTGCAGCGTTGCCTTCTCCACTGAAGGAGCAGACATCTCTGCCACATCAACAGTGTCTTTGGCCAATGAAAATGGACCTGTGAGTGTGCCATGTTTGAACAGGTGCTTTAGGAAACGGGGTTTCTGTGGCTTTCTTGTCCCTCCTCACCCCAGTAATAGTGAGCAGCCACTCCTTGGCGAGACCCATGGAACAGAGCTTCTGTACTGCCCCCCCTGTAGGGGCCTCCAGAAGGGAGTGTTGTATATTGAATACACCAAAGCTGACCAGGTGAGCTGTGCCGGGTGATGGGGCACAGCTTTGAGCAAATCATGCTCATGGGAGCCACAGGGAGCTGCTGAGGCCTAACCAGAGCCACAGGCTGATCCCACTCTGCTACTCATGGGGCAACTTGTATGTGTGGGGTTGATGTCACCCTCCCACAGATGATAGGATTAAGTGATGGCTGTGTGCACAGGCCAAAGCACAGTGCCAGACACACTGTGGGTGCCTGAGAAATCACCCTTTCTTTGTTCTCTTTTCCCTAAATTTCTGTTAGTGTAAAACTGGGTGAAGGTTGTAGTGGGGTGTTCAACGAAGGCTTCAAAAGAAGAAGAGGCAGCTTCCCATCCTTGGCTAAGGCAGGCCCTGCCCCTCTGCTGAGACTAGGAGGCCTTTGCCTCCCTTTCCAGGATGTAAACACTGAGGGGCCAAATCCAGTGCCTAAGAGCTGCTTGGAAATGCATATTCCAGCGACAACCCCAGAAAGCTGCCAGCATGATTCCTGCAGCCTGAACTCCCTGGCTTTGGCCTCCTTAAGCCCTGCATGTCCTGAAGACTTCTGCCTTCCTCTCCTTCTCTAGGAGCAGCTCTCTCTCTCTCTCTCTTTTTTTTTTTTTTTTTTGAGAGGTTTTTGCTATAGGGTGCGAGCGCTCGCCAGACAGAGACAGACAGAAAGTGAGAAATCACCCCCCCCAGGGGGGATGGCCACGCCGCAATCCCTTCTCCTCCATTCTCCTCTTGGGATCTTGGGCACGCATGCACACGTGCCTGGCGTGAGTTTTAAGCCACCGGGTCCGGGACACGAACCGCGGTTGACTACATGGGAGACCAGCGACATAGCCGTTACGCTAACTGCTGGTCCTCCACCAGGAGCAGCTCTCTTCCCACCGACCTGGCTGACATGTGTTAGGTGAAAGGCAGGCACCCCTTCTGAGAAAGGTCAACCTTAAAAAGGTTGAGGCAAAGTAAGTGAAGCAAGTGAAGCACTAAAGTTTATTTGGAGCAGGGTTGTAATGTTTGCTGGGCACCACAAAATCCCAGTTGCCCTGACTTACATGTGCTGAACTCTTACAGATATCGGGATGATTTTTGTTTTTTGTTTTTTTTTGGAGAGGTTTTTTTGCTATAGGGCGCGTGCGCTCGCCAGACAGACAGAGAGAGACAGAGAGACAGAAAGCGAGAAATCACCCCCCAGGGGGGATGGTCACGCCGCAATCCCTTCTCCTCCATTCTCCTCTCGGGATCTTGGGCACGCACGCACACGCGCCCGGCGTGAGTTGTAAGCCACCGGGTCCGAGACGCGAACCGCGGTCGACTACGTGGGAGTCCAGCGACATAGCCATTACGCTAACTGCTGGTTCCCCGGGATGATTTTAAAGGCAAAAGTCGCAAATGGTATGAAGGAGCAGATCTTGTACAGCAGTGACTGGCTAAATTCTATGATATAGGGAGCAGGATGACCTCATGATCACCTGGGTGTCACTCTGCTCAAAGTGTGGAGACTGGAAGGTCAAAGAGGAGTGTATTTGGGCAATGTGGATGTCCATAAACCAAAAGTCCAGTGAGTCTAGCTATCAGTCTGAGCTGTTTCAGGTGTACATTCCTAAGACAGCCACAGATGCACCTAAGTTTTATTTCCTTATAGCACTGACTCAGGAAGACTGGAATCTCCTGTTTTCATTTGGGAATCAGCTTTCTTGAAATTAGTTTGATGATTGGCATTTTAGCATGTGTGACTCCATTTGGATCCAACCTGTTGGGGCCTAGAGCAGGAGCTAGTCTGAAGTTATGATCACCTGTAACCTTTATTTCACAGAGGTCTTTCTGTTCCTTCCCTCCAGCTCAGAGGGGGCTGAGAGGAGCTGACCTGCTACAGACTCTCTTCCTGTAGTCCATGAGGCCCAGACAGTTACCTGGCCAGTGGGAAGGAGGAGGGCACTGGGCACTAGCTTTCTGGGACAATCTCGGCCTGGCAGGTGGTAATGAGGTCAGAGGTGCCTCCCTTGGGCCCAGGAGAGCTGGAGGTTTGGCCAGGCCCCACACTGCTGTGTCCTCAGGATGACATTCCCCAAGGGGCAATGAGCTGGTGCCCCAGAGCGGCCCCAGGCAGGACGCCTCCTGTGTTCCTGGTGCAGTTGGAGCCTGACCTGTGGTCCTTGTGGGTAGGTGTCCCAGTTCTCAGGAGCCAGGAGGGATAGATGCAGGCAGAAGTGCAGCAGGGACCCCAGGGGACTTAGGCCACATCTAATTAGTCACTGTCATATCTGCCCATGGGAATGTGGGCAGCATGGCCTCTCCAGCCTCAATTACCTCCTCTATGAGGCAGGTATAGTGACAGTCCGACCTCGGAGGTGGCCCTTCCCTTTGCCCCTTCCATTCTTTTTCTGGGCTGTGGTTCTCTTAGGCCCCAGACCAGCTGCATAGCAGCCCTAATAATTGTTGGAAATGTAGACTCTCCGGAGCCCAGACCTCAGAGTTAAAGAACCCTCGTCTAAAATGGCCACCCTCTTTCTCGCTTTCTCCTCCCAATCCTCCCTCTTTCCTTCCCTTCTTCCCTCTATCCTTCACTCCCTCCCTGTCCATCCCTTTCCTTCCCCCACTCCTGCACTCTTCTGCACTTGCACTTCCTCGGCGTAGCTGCTGGTCCGAGAGCTGCCGCTGGGTGTCAGAGCAGCTCCAGGAATGTCTTGGTTGCCCCGACCCCTTCCCCAGGTCTTTCTGGCCCCTGCTGTGCCTCCCAGAGCAGCTCCAGCTGGAGTTTGGGGACCTTGCACAGAAGAGGACATACTTGGCTCCATGCGTGGGTTCCCTTGAAGTTTCAGAGCCCTGTATCCTGGGCTCCTGCTCACAAGCACGGGTCACTGGCCTGCCTGTGCTTCCTGTCCCAGGAAGTCAGTCTGACTGTCAACTCTTCTGGGGGAGAAGTAGTGCTAGACTATATCCTGAGAGAAGGAGGAGTTGCTACAGGTCACTCTGAGACTCAGTCAAGACAAGTGCATGTCCTAGTCCTTTCCTGACTGCCCAGGATGAGTCATCTGGCACCAAGGCAGTACATCTGGCAGCACCCCATGTGAGGGAGACCAGGGAAAATTGTGTGCATGCAGCAGGGGGTGGGGTCTGGGGACACACAAAACTCCCTGACTCCTGCCAAGTTCTATCCAAGTTCCACCTTCCTCATTCTGCCCTATGGGGCTTCTGCAGCGCTGCCTTCAGAATGCTTCATCTACATCTAGCCCTCCCAGTTGGTCTTCCCTTCCCTGCCTCATCCTGCCATGTGGACATGGAGGTAGACACTGTGTGCGTGTCAGGCAAGGTGAGACTGAGGTGGCCACTGTAATGGGGTCATGGAGGCAGTGGTGACCTAGGCGCAGCTCAGTGGGACTTTGAGACACTAGAGTCAGAGGAGCAGGGCTGCCCTCTCTCAAGCTTTCCTTCCCCGAGCCTCTTTGTGCAGGAGTGGGGCCTCTTCTGGGGAAGTAGAAACAGCTGGGCCTCTAAGCATGTGGAGCTGTGTAGGCCGGGCACCGGGCACCCATGGGCTGTGTATGAGATCTGAAGCAGCTCCCTTCCCTTGCACACTGGCAGATGCGTGCTGGGTGCTGCCACAGCCCTGTGGACAGCACAGACCTTCCGTCAGGAGGCTCTATGTGATACTGCACGGTTGGGCGTATGTGTGTGCACACACATGCACTTGACTGTAAGTATGCACTCTCTCATGCTTGGAGTTATCATCAGCTGCCATTTCGAAGTTTGGGCTAGTGTCATCTGCATGAATGTCCTTCCTGGGCCTGGGCATCGCTGGTGCCCTCGTGCCAACACAGGGTCTGTGAGAGAAGGCTGGTCACTGGCTCAGGGGGTTCTGAAGAGAAGTACTCTGGGGAAAGAAGGACTGCATGGTCTTCCCCACCCACACCCCTCCTGAGGTTGTTTTATAGGCAAGGACGCTGAAGCCCAGGGAGAGTCACGCAGCAGTGGGATCTTGGAGCTCCCTTTGCAGAGTCAGGTTCATGGCATGCCCTCAGTGCCTAGCACAGAGAGAGGTGCTCAGCAATTGAGGAATTGTTCAATATTCTGTAGGCATTCATGGCTCAGAAAGTAACATGTAATCCAAAGTGTGTCACTATGGCAAGCACTCAGTACTGACCCGCTCAGGCAAAAGCCCTGGCCAGTTTTCTGGGGCACTATGACAGTGGCAGGAGAGGCCTCTGGTCCAGGAGCTATGCTAATCAGTCCTCAGGCACCGAGGACCCAGGGCACCCTCAGCACTGCCTTGGGGCTAGAGGTGGAGACAGGCACCCACCATGCGCGGGCATGGAGGGACACCTGGGCACTCAAAGAAGAGCTATACTTCGGTTTTCCTGGGGCTCCCCACATCACTGATTTCAGAACTTCTCCAAATCCCTATGGTGCTGTGACAGCAGCAGGCTCAGGGCCCTGCCTTGGAGAGGCTCCTTAAGCAGGCTGGGGTGGGCTTGGGCAGACATAGCTAGGGGAATGGGAAGGTGGGCCAAGCTAGGGACAGGTGTGGGGCCAGGCCAGTGGCTGGGTGCCCCATCTGGAGTTGAGTTCTGACAGCCGCCCAGAGCCACATGGCAGGAGGCATGTCTGATGTCAGCACCCACTCTTCTCACCTCCTGCTTGCTCTGATGGCTGGTCAAGGGCATAGGCAACCAGAGAAGGAGGAGAGTACACGCATCCAGCCCCAGCCATAAAGGAAGACCGACTCAGCATTTCCTTGCTTAGCAGCAGCAGCTGTAACCAGAGACAAAGCAGGGACTTCTTTACTTCCTTAAGGCATCCGTTCTTCCATCCGTTCTGTTACTCCCTCATCTTGGGCTGGGCATGGTCAGCTATGCGCTTGCCTGGTTGCTGTATGAGTCAGAAAACAAGCCTCTTTCTCCAGTTGCTCAGGTGGGGCCACAACTGGGAACGAGTGCAGCTAGACCCCGGCCCTAAAGACCCCTGCTGGACATCTATGGCATCTGTGGAGGGCCATGCAAGTCACCCTGGGCTGAAGGCATACACAAAGCCACGGCCTGCCAAGTCCCCACATCTCATCTCTTTTGGAGGTTGCCCAGGATGTTATCATGTAGTGTAGAGTAAAGAGGTGCAGTGACATGTCTGGGCCATGTGCCTGTAGGGTGAAGGGTGTTAGAACCCCAAATCAATAAAACCTAGAGGCCCCAGTAAGCCAAAGTCAATGTTTTCCTGCTGGAGGAATGTGATTAGAAAAGACAATCTCTGGAAGGCACAGATCTGGAGAGGGAGATTTGTGTGCTTTAGGCAGGAGCAGCCAGGACTTGCTCCAGCTGAGAGGCCTGGGGGACTCGGCACTGGCACGTGGTAGGCCATTCCCTGGCTGTGGGACCTTGGCAGGTGATGGTCCTCTCCTCACTTATCGCCTTATCAGGGCATTGTGGGTAACTGTATGTAGAGAACTGGAGACAGGACCTGGGATAAAGACAGGGCACAGAGATGTACACAGGTGTTGTATTCATCTGTGGTGGTTCTGCTCTTTGGCAGTCAGGCTCCTGTAGCCAGGTTCCAGCTGTGTCCACTCTTCTAGCCCCTGTCCTATCTTCCCTGAGGGACTCCCTCTGCCATGCCTGGGAAGCCCCACTGTCTCCTGACTCCAAAGGGCCACACTTCACCTGTGCCCATTCTTTTCACCTCTGTTATCACCAGCCTCCATCTCTTTCTCTTGCCCATGACTCCCAATGTACTTGCTCTCAGTTACCTTGTGGGTTCTGTTGCTTGACGACTATGCCAGGTAGTGGTCCTATGAATGACCTCTGGGTAACTACCCTCCTAGGTCACCCTGGCTGAGCAGCTCCTATCTAATTGTGCATCCCATCAGGTCAGTACAGCCTTGCCCTTACTCAGATGGATCTAGAGATGAATGAGGCCAATTTTGATAGTACAGTGTGGTGGACACCTTCTCACCTTCTGTGGAAGGTACAGGGTTATCATCTTTGTATTAAAATCCTTAAAAATGTGCAGACTCGTTGGCCATGTGCTTCTGGGTATTCATCCTCAAAGGTAATCCCAAAGAGGAAAATGCCTCACATACCAAGCTGCTCATACTGCACAGTTAGCTCAACTTTGGAAACATATTAAATATCCAGTACTGGAAATGATGGCACAAGGAGCCATTTCAGAATCATTGAAAGTAAATAAAGACTGTGAGGATCATAATGGCTGAGTGTGGAAAATAATAATAGGGAAAGATAGTTGTGTGTACATTAGCATGAAAACAATACTGAGTTCCCCTGCAAAGTTATCCGTGTCCTAATTTCTGAGATCTGTGAATATGTTAACTGTATAGTAAGAGATTTTGCAGATGTGATTAAGAGTGTGGAGAGGGAGGGATTATTCTGGATTACCCAGGTGGACCCAAAGTCCTCACAAGGTTCTTTTAAGAAGGAGACAGACGGCAGAGACAGAAAGCAAAGTCAAAAGGAGATAGAACAATAGAATAGGTTGGAGAGATGCACTTTGAAGCTGGAGGGACAGTCCTGAGCCAAGGAATGCAATCTGACTCTTAGAGGCTGGAGAGGCAAAGAGCTGACTGCCCCCTAGAGCCTCCTGAAGGAAAGCAGCACTGGTAACACCCTGACTTCAGTTCCAGAAGACTTGTTTCAGGCTTCTGACTACTGCTGTTAAGAGAATAAATTCATACTGTTTTATGGCAGTGTGGTAGTTTGCTCCACTAGTAATAGGAGACTAGTGCACTAATTAAGAGTTAAATGCCTTCTTTTAAAAAAGAAATTTTTTTTTTTTAATTTCCAGAGAGTGTGTTCACTCACCATAGAGGGAGGGAGGGAAGGAGAGAAAGAGAGAGAGAGAGAGAGAGAGAGAGAGAGAGAGAGAGAGAGAGAGAGAGAGAGAGAGAGACATATCCAGTGGAGTGTATTCACACTACAATCCCTTCTCCTCTACTTCTCCATCTTATTGGGATCTGGGGCACACACATACATGTGCCTGGAGTGTTTTTCAAGCAACAGACACTAGGATGTGAACAACAGCCATGTGGGATGCATGTCCCTTAATCACTAGGCTATGGGAACAGCTCTATTATCAGATACATGATTTGCGAATATTTTCTTTCATTCTGTGAATTGTATTTTCTTTCTTTTGATAGTATTCCTTTTTTAATTTTATGATTTATTATTTAATTTGATCGCTATACTATACATCTTTATAGCATACAATATGGTTTTCAAAGCATATATACAGTATGTGACAATCAACTCAATGATATTACTAAATATATCATTTTCAACAGATAATTTCATATTTTTATGTCAGCTAAATGCTTTTTCCCTGAGTCCCTTCCCATATATTCCCTGTTATCCACCCCCTTCCTATACAGTCTCTGGTATCTACACTTGACCTCTATACTATTATATTTTCAAATCTTTCAATTTCTGCCATAGGGTGCACATATGCAGTATATATTGAGTGGGGATATACAATATTTTTCTTTCATAATCTGGCTTGTTTCACTTAGCATTAAGTTTCTTATATTCATTCACTTTTTATGAAATGACGGGGTCTCATTGTTCTTTATGGCTGAGTAGTATTCCATAGTGTATATATGCCACGTATTTTTTAGTTCAGCCGTCAGTTCTTGGGATCAAAATAGATTGATTCCATTCCAATCAATTTAGCTTGATTCCATGTCTTAGCAACTATAAATAATGCGGCAATAAATATGGATGTTCAAGTATCTTTCTGACTGAGTACTTTCCTATCCTTTGGGTAGATATCAAGGAGTGGGATTATTGGGTCAGATAGTAGTTCTATTTGTAGGTTTTTGAGGAACTTCCATATTTTTTTCTACAGTGACTGTTCCTACAGTATATTCTCACCAACAATGTAAAAGGTTCCCTTTTCACTATAGCCTTGCCAACACTTGTTGTTCTTTATTATTATTATTATTACTATTTGATCATAGCTTTCTGAATGGGTTTAAGCGGGATCTCATTGTGATTTTGATTTGCATTTACCTTAGGATAAGAGGCATGAAACACTTTTCATATGTCTTCCTTAGAGAACTGTCTATTCAGCTCATTTGCCCATTCTTAATTGGATTATTATTTTTTTTTCTTCAAGAGATCTTCTTAAGCTGTTTATGTATTCTGGTTATCAATCCCTTATTTGAAGCAGTTTGCAAATATTTTCTCCCATTCTAGGGTTCGTCTCTTCACTCTAATTATTGTTTCCTATGTTGTGCAGAAGTTTTTTTTTTTCTTAATGTAATCCTGCTTCTCTGTTTTTTTTCCTTTTTTTTTTTTTTTTTTTTTTTTTTGGAGAGGTTTTTGCTATAGGGCGCGTGCGCTCGCCAGACAGACAGAGAGAGACAGAGAGATAGAAAGCAGGAAATCACCCCCCAGGGGGGATGGCCACGCCGCAATCCCTTCTCCTCCATTCTCCTCTCGGGATCTTGGGCACGCACGCACACGCGCCCGGCGTGAGTTTAAGCCGCCGGGTCCGGGACTCGAACCACGGTCGACTACGTGGGAGTCCAGCGACATAGCCATTACGCTAACTGCTGGTCCCGTGCTTCTCTGTTTTTTGAATTGTTACCTGTACTCTAGGGGTCTTATTTAAGAAATCTTTTCCTATGCCAATGTCTTCAAGTGTTTCCTCTGTGTTTTCCACCAGTAATTTTATAGTTTGAAGCTGTATATTGAGGTTGTAAAAATCTATTTTGAGTTGATTTTTGTTAATGGTGAGAGATAGGGATCTAGTTTCAGTTTCCTGGAGGTAGATATCCAGTTCTTCCAGCACTATCTGCTGAAGAGACTTTCTTTTTCCCACTGGATTGTTGTGTCCTTTGTCAAAAATCAGTTGTCTGCATGTTTTGGGTTTTATATTTCTGCAGTCTCTATTCTGTTCCCTTGGTCTCTCTGTCTGTTTTTGTGCCAGTACCATGATGTTTTGATTATCACAGATTTGTAATATATTTTTAAGGTAGGTAGTGAGATGTCTCCCATGTTTTCCATTTTTTACACAGTCTTGCTTTGATGATAAGGGGCTTTTATGATTCTAGATAAATTTTATGATTTTTTCCCCATTTCTATAAAGAATGTCACCAGTAATTTGATCAGTATTGCATCAAACTTGCAAAATAATTGAGGCAGTGTTTACATTTTGTTTATATTGATTCTTCCAATCCAAGAACAAGGGATGTCTTTTCATTTTTTTTTTGTGTGTGTGATATAAAATTTCTTCTTGTAGTTTTTCATAGTTTCCCCTGTAGAATCATTGGGGTTAACTCTTCTTTAAAAGTTTTGTAGAATTCAGAGGTGAAGCCATTGGGTCTGTACTTTTTCTTGTTGAGAGACTATTTATTACCGATTTAATCTCATTGCTTACTATTGGTCTATTCCAGGTTTCTATTTGGTTCAATCTATAAATTATATGTAAATTATATGTATTCAGAACTATGTCTATCTTGTCAAGTTTTTTGTTGTTGTTGATGGCATACAGTCACTTGTAGAATTCTCTTATCATCTTTTGTATTTCTGTCATTTCTATTATAATACTGCCTGTATCATTACTGAGTTTATTTTTCTGGTTCCTTTCTCTGTTTCTTTTGGCTTGTCTAGCTAGTAGTTTGTCAATTTTGTTTATCCTTTCAGAACAAATAAACAAGCAAAAAACCTCCAGTTTTGTTGTTATTAATTTTTTTATATAATTCTTTTTATTTTCTATTTCATTTATTTTTGCTTGAATCTTTTCCTGGTGGTTTTCTTCTCTTTTCTTTTTTTTTTTTTTTTTGAGAGGTTTTTGCTATAGGGCGCATGTGCTCGCCAGACAGACAGAGAGAGTCAGAGAGATAGAAAGCGAGAAATCACCCCCCAGGGTGGATGGCCATGCTGCAATCCCTTCTCCTCCGTTCTCCTCTCGGGATCTTGGGCACGCACGCACACGTGCCCGGCGTGAGTTTAAGCCACTGGGTCCGGGATTTGAACCGTGGTCGACTATGTGGTAGTTCAGCGACAAAGCCATTATGCTAACTGCTGGTCCCCTGGTGATTTTCTTGATTTTGTTTTTCCAGTTCTTTGAGATGTGTCTTTAGGTTATTTATTTGCCCTGTTTCTTTTCTTTTCTTTTTTTTTTTTTTTTTGAGCACTAATTCTCATAATGTGTCCTTTTATGACTGCTTTTGCTGTGTCCCAAAGGTTAGCAAGAGTCATTGTCATTGGTTTCAATACATTTTTAAATTTCAGTCATAATTTTGTTAGCAGTTTTGAAGTTGTTCAGGAGTAGATTGTTTAGTTTCCATGTTTTTGTGTATTTTTGAAGGCTCTTTCTTTTGCTGATTTCAATTTTAATTCGTTGTGGTCAGAAAATATGATGGGGGGAACCAGCAGTTAGCGTAATGGCTATGTCGCTGGACTCCCACGTAGTCGACCGCGGTTCGCGTCTCGGACCCGGTGGCTTACAACTCACGCCGGGCGCGTGTGCGTACGTGCCCAAGATCCCGAGAGGAGAATGGAGGAGAAGGGATTGCGGCGTGACCATCCCCTCTGGGGGGTGATTTCTCGCTTTCTGTCTCTATGTCTCTCTCTCTCTGTCTGGCGAGCGCACGCGCCCTATAACAAAAAACCTCTCCAAAAAAAAAAAAAAAAAAAAAAGAAAATATGATGGGTATATAATGTTTCTATACTTTTAAAGTTGTAAAGCCTTCTTTTATACCCTATTATGTAATTGATCTTCAAAAATTTTCTATGTGGGGATGAGAAAAATGTGTATTTTGTGGTTTTTGGGTAAAATGTTTTATAAATATCTGCCAGGTCCATTTGGCTCATGTGTCTCATTATTTTTGTCTAGATGACCTGTCCAGTGATGACAGTGGGTATTAAAATCTTCAACAATTAGTGTGTTGCAGTCTATCTCTCCTTTTAGATATAGCAGTCTTTTTTTTAATATTAAACTTATTTTATTTATTAATTTATTTTACTTTGAACAGAGACATACACACAGAGGAAAGTGAGAAAGCAAGTAACCAGGTCCAGGACTCGAACCATTGTCAACCATCTGGGAGTGTCTGGGGCCTTAACCACCATGCCACCTGCTGGACTCTATAGCAGTTTTTTTTAATGTATCAGGTGTCCTGGTGCTGGGTGTGTAAATATTTATAATTTTAAAATCTTCTTGGTGAAGTGATCCTTTTAATATTATATATAGTGTCCTTCATCTTCTCTTTTCAGAGATTTGTCTTCTTTCTTTCTTTCTTTCTTTTCTTTTTTTTTTTTTTTTCTTTTGCCTTTGGAGAGGTTTTTGCTATAGGGCATGTACGTTTACCAGAAAGATAGAGAGAGACAGAGAGACAGAAAGCAAGAAATCACCCCCCAGGGGGGATGGCCACACCACAATCCCTTCTCCTCCAATCTCCTCTCTGTATCTTGGGCACACACGCACACATGCCCGGCGTGAGTTTAAACCACCGGGTCTGGGACTCAAACCACGGTCCACTATGTGGGAGTTCAGCAACATAGCCATTATTCCAACTGCTGGTCCCCAGATTTTTTGTCTTGAGGGCTATTTTGTCTGAAATCAGTATCATGACTCCAACTTTTTCATTTCTATTTGCATGAAGTTACTTTTTCCAGCCCTTCACTTTCTGTCAGTGTATATCTTTGTTAATGAGGTGTGTTTCTTGTAAGCAGTGTACAAAAGCCCCCTATTTTTCTAATCCATTCAGCCAATCTATATCTTTTATTTGGGGAATTTAATCCATTAACATTCGACATTATTGTCAATATTTGTAGACTTATTGTTGCCATTTTGTTAGTCATTTTCTAGTTGTTTTGAGTGCTCCTGTTTCTATTTGTCTCCCTTTCATTTTCCTGATGTAGTATTTCCTTGAGCAATTCTTAAAGAAATTCTCTAGGGTTGGTAAATTCTTTCAATTTTTGCTTATTTGGGAGTAATTTTATCTCTCCTTCCCATTTGAAGGATAGTTTCACCAAATATGGTATTATTGGCTGAAATATTTTTCTTTCAGGATTTTAAATATGTCTTCCCATTTTTTTCTTCCCCTTGTTGTTTCAGTTAAGAGGTCTGAAATTAGTTTGGTAGGGTAATCTTTGTAAGTAACTTGATGTTTCTCTTTTGCCAGTTTTAGGATATTATCTTTGTTTATGATTTTTACCAATTTGGCTATGATGTACCTTGGAGAGAATCTTCTTATATTGAATCTGTTTGGGGTCCTTTGTATTTTCTGGATCCGGATGTTTGTATGTCTCTCTTGATTTGGAAAGTTTTCAGATTGTATTTAATAAGAGATTTTATATACCTTTACCCATCTCTTTGCCTTCTGAAATACTTAATATATAGCTATTCATGTGCTTAATGGTATCTAGAATTTCCTGTATGTTGTTCTCATTTTTGGGGGGAGGGGATATTTTTTCATTCTTTTTGATGGCTTGCACTAACTCAGAGATTTTGTCTTCAGGATCAGAGATTGTTTTTTTTTGTTTTTATTTAATTAATTTTATTATTTTGTTTTTAATTTGACCAGAGAGCGAGCGAGCGAGCAAACGAGAGAGAGTAAACCACTAGGTCTGGGACGTCAGCCATGTGAGAGTCCAATGCCTTAGCCACACACTACCTGAAGGAAGGCCCCAGAGATTGTTTCTTCTGTGTAGTCTAATCTGCTTTAATACTTTCAAGGGAGATTTTGATTTCCTTTATTGTATTATTCATCTCCAGAATTTCTTTTTTATTTTGTTTTATTTTAGAGTTTAAAAAAATTTATTATTATTATTTTGCTGTAGGCTGCATGCACTCACCAGAGAAACAGAGGAAGAAAGAGAGAGAGAGAAAGAAAGAAATCAACCCCCAAGGGGAATGACCACACCACAATCCTTTTTCCTCCATTCTCTTCTCAGGATTTTGGGCACACACACACATGCTGGGTGCATTTTTCAAGCCACTGAGTCTGGGACTTGAACTGTGAATTTGGCCATGTACGATCCAGCCACCTTACCACCATGCCACCTGCTGGCTCATCTCTTTTTCTTTTCTTATTTTTTACTATAGATATTTATTTAAAGTTATACATCTGCAGACCAAGGAATTTTTCAATTAAATTATGACCAATTTCATAAAAATACTTTAAGGACAACTGTGGCCACGATTGCAACCTTGTTAACTTCTTTGCCCACTCTTCTCTCTCTTTTCTTTCCCGAATAACCTCTTTCAGGTATGGTTCAAGGTAGAAATTTTGTCTGTTATCTATTTTGTCTAATCCTCATATTTTGTCTATTGCTCTTTAGGCAAGATCTGCTGACTCATGCTTAAGCCCAGGGCTCTCTTAATGCAAATCATCCTGTCATTATAAAGGTTCTCAGGAAGTCTTCTTCTGGCTTCTTTCACATCTTCATTCTCATATATTGTATCATCTCCCACTAACCCCAGTTCATTGAATCCTGCAGCATTGTAATACCATTTTAGAATACCATCCAGCCTCTGACCTGATACTGAAATGGCAGATCTGCTCACCACTTTGACCCCCTTTTCTTGTTTAAGGTGTCTATCACTTTGTGGAATTCCTCCTTCCTGTCTTCAAATGATTTTCTAATTTCCTGGAATTGATTGTTTTCTCTTGCATCTCATTGAGTTTCACTACAATGAAAATCCTTAATTTTTTCCCTGACATTTCTGTGATTTCTTGGGTTTTTTTTTTTATTTATTTTTTATTTTTTATTTTTTTTTTATCCATTGTTGGTGAGAAGTTATTGGGATCTCTGGGGAAAGATGTATTTCCTTGTTTTCTCATATTTCTTGTGCCTCTCCATTTTTAGGCATCTGGTGAAGTACTCTTTTTTAAAAATTTTATTTATTATTATTATCTTTAGTTTGCTATAGGGCATGTATGTTTCACTGGGAAGAGAGGGAGGGGGAGAGAGAGAGAGAGAAAGAGAGAGAGAGAGAGAGAGAGAGAGAGAGAGAGAGAGAGAGAGAGAAAGAGAGAAGAGAAGAGAGAAAAAGTGAGAAAGCAAGCCACCAGTTCTGGGACTCAAATTGCAGGTGGCCATGTGGAAGTACAGTGCCTTGACTACCATGCCACCTACCAGTCTGAATGTACTCAGCTCATAATTTTTGGAGTAGGTTCTGTAGTGCTGGGGTGGGAAGAACTGCCCTAGCTCTCAAGTGTGTCCCTGGCAAAATGGTGAAGAAGGGTCTGGTGACCAATCATGTCTTCCAGATCAGAGCAGAGCTTACATATCCTGTACATGAGACAGTTTGGGAAGGTCCAGAAGAACTGCACTGTGAGTGGCATCAGGCGGAGTAGATAACCAATTCCCTGGACTTGAGTCTGATAGGAGGGAGAGTGTAGATTTGCCTTGCTTGCTAGATATGGGGTAGTACCAAATTCCTCAGTCTCTAGGTGATAGTGCTCTATTTTGTATTCCCTGCTCTCTCTGGCTATGGAGACTTGATTGTAAATAGAGCTCTATCTGCTGGTTAGCTTGCAGAGTGGTGTAGCTCTCTTGCCACCTTGAGGTAGGAGGTCCAATTTTTTCCCCCTGAAGCTGTTTGCTCTTGTGTGTGACTATAACGTGTGTTAGCTGCATGCCAGTTTCCTTACTCTTCTGTGAGTGGAAGGGCTGGAATCTGAGGCTGGGGCTGAGAGTTTCAGAATCGAATTTCTCTCATTTTTCTCCTCCAGAGTCCTTTAGAGGCTCATTGGTTACTGGTGGTTGACTCCTCTCTACTTTCACAAGTAGAAACCATGCAGAGTAGAAGTTCCTGCCAACTCCTTTCTGCCCCCTGACAGTCCTGCCTGTTTCCTTTCTCTATGGGAACTGCTCGCAGGCAGTGGCCTCAGCCTCTGCAGGCTGTCAGCCCTGTCTTCAATCACGTTTCCCTGGCTTACCCCAACCTCTCTGGTCTCAGTAAGGCCAGGGGCTGAGCCAGGGCTGCTGAGCTGAGGAGGCAGAGTATGAGATAGTAGCTCAGTACCACCTAGCAATGCGGGCAGCACCAGTGGGTGGTGTGGGCAGCACCAGTGGGAGGTGAACACATGAGCTGGTAGGTGGTGAGCACGTGAGCGATAATATCCTTTGATGCACTGAAGTGTTTAATTTTGATAAGATCCAGTTTATCTATTTGTTTTGTTGCCATATTTTCTGTCATATTTAAATAACTGTTGCTAAACCCAAGTCATGTTTTTTTCCTAAGAATAGTACAGTTTTGGAGCTGGCAGGTGGTGTGGTGGTGAAGGCGCTGGACTCATGGCTGACTGCAGTTCGAGTCCTGACCTGGTGACTTGGTTTCTCAACCCCCATCTCCCCTGTCTCTCTCTCATCAAATTAAAAATAAATAAATAAAATAAATAAGGTCAAATAAATAATTCTTTGAAAAAAGTTACATTTTTAGCTTTTAAATGTAGGTGTTTGATCTATTTTAAGTTCATTTTTGTATGTGGGGTAAGATTAGTACCCAGTTTTATTCTTTCCCATGTGGATATCTACTTTTCTCAGCACCTTTGTTGAAAAGACTGTCCTTAGCCCATTGAATAGTCTTGACACCCTTGTAAAATTTCTATTAAGAATCAGTTTGAGAATTTATTGCTGGACCTTTATTTGTATTTCATTGGTCTATATTTCTATGCTTTTGCCAGTACTACATGTTTGAGTACTATAGTTTTGTAGTAAGTTTTGAACTTAGGAATGTTTACTTTTCTACAATTCTTTGGGCTATTCAGGGTCCTTTGAAATTCCAAGTGAATTTTCTTTTCTTTTTAAAAAATTTTGCCAGAGGGTGTGTGTGTGCTTACGAGAGAGGGGGGGGGAGGGGCGGCGGAGAGAACCCTCTAAAGGGGTGTGATCAGGCCACAGTTCCTTTTCTTCCATTTATCCATCCTGTCAGGATTTTGAGCATGCTCACAAATGTGCCTGGTGTGTTTTCCAAGACCCCAGGGCCAGGATTTGAAGTGTATGGTTGGCTATGTGGTATCTGGCTCCCTTAACAACCAAGCCATGGGGCCAGCCCCCAAATGATTTTTTCGGGGGGTATAGGGGTACCTATATAGTTGTTTTCCTTTCTCTCTCTCTCTTTTCAGACAGGATCTCATTGTGTCACAATCATCTTGTCTGTCTCTTGAATAGGTGGAACTACAGGTGTGTACCACTATACCTGGTTATTTCAAAAACCTTGCACCACTGTGCCCAGAATTTAGGATAGGTTAGGAATCAAACCTGGGTCTCCTGAGGCTGCAGCCTCAGCCTGCAGAACAGTAGCATCTAACACATACTCCCACTGCTTGGCTGGATTTGTCTAGTTCTGCAAAAATGATGTTGAGATCCTGATAGAGATTACATTGAATCTGTAGCTCACTTTGGGCAGTTTTGCCATTTTAACTATTTAAGTTTTTCAATCCATTAACACAGGACGGCTTCACTCATTTATTCCTTTCACTTTCTTTCAGCAATGTTTTGTACTTTTTCAGTGTACAAGTGTTCTGCCTCCTTGGTTAAATTTATTCCTAATTATTTTTATTATTCATCATGCTACTGTAAATTGAATTGTTTTAATTTCTTTTTCAGATTGCTCATTTCTGGTGTGTATAAATACAACTGATTTATGGGTGCTGATTTTGTATCCTGAAACTTGCTGATTTCATTTATTTAGTTTTAATTGTGTGTGTGTGTGTGTGTATAATTCTAGGATTTTCTATATATAAGATCGTGTTATCTGCAAGCATAAATATTTTACTTTTTCTTTTCAGTTTGAACACCTTTTTCATTCTTTTTTATTGTAATGACTCTAGCTAGAATTTAAAGAACTATGTTAAATAGAAACAGTAAAAGTGGGCTCCATTATCTTTATCCTGATTGTAGAAAGAAATTTTTCAGTCTTTCACCCTTGGTTATGTTATTAACTGTGCATTTATCATGTGGACTTCATGTTGAAGAAGTTCCCTCTTAGTTCTAATTTATTGAATATTATTTTTTATCACGAAAGGAAATTAGGTTCTTTTTTTTTTTTTTTTCTTTTCTTTCTTTTTTTTTTTGGCTATAGTGCTCTTGCAGAGAGAGACAGAGAGAGAGGGAAAGTGAGAAATCCAATCCGCCCCACCCCCACGTGCCCCAGGGCAGATGGCCACACTATAATCCATTCTCCCTTCTCCTCTTGAGATTCTGGGCACACATGCGCATGTGTCCAGCTTTATTTTTTAAGCTGCCAGGTCCAGGACTCGAACCACACAACTAGCCATGTGGGATCCAGCTGCCTTGACCTCCATCACCTGCTGGCCTGGGACTTAGATTTTTTCAAGTGCTTTTATGAACTTTTCTGTTTTCTGATCATACATTTGTTTTCCTTCATTCTGTTAATGTGATATTTTACATTGGTTGCTTTTCACATGTTCATTTGGGGGATAAGTTACACTTGATCATGGTGTATAATCCTTTAAGTGTGCTGCTGAATTATTTGCTAGTATTTTATTGAGGATTTTTAAGTGAGGATTCATAAGGGACATTGGTCTGTAGTTTTTCTTTTGTGTAAGGTCTTGTCTGGTGTTGGTATCAGAGTAATGCTGGTCTCATAAAATACGTTAGAAAGTGTTTTCTCCTTTTTATTGTTTTGGAATATTTTCTGAAGGATTCTGTTAATTCTTAGCTGAATGTTTGGTGTAATTCACCAGTGAGACCATTTGCTCCTGGACTTCTCTTTGTTAGGAAATTTTTGATTACTGATTCAACCTCTTTTCTTTTTGTAAGTCTCCTCATAGTTTCTAATTTTTCTTGGGTGAGTTTGATAGTTTTGTGCATTTCTAAGGAGTTGTCTGTTTTGTCTAGGTTATCCAATTTGTTGGCAAGCAAATATAATTCATTGTAGTCTCTTATAATTCTTCTAATTTCTCTATAATTAGTAGCAGTATTCCTTCTTTTTTGATTTTAGAAGATTGAGTATCAGGCCAGCAGGTGGCATGGAGGTTAAAGCAGCTAGATCAATCCTACATGGCCAACTCCATGGTTTGAATCCCAGACCTGGTGGCTTGAAAGGCACACAAGGTGCATGCACACGTGTGGCCAAAATTCCAAGAGGAGAATGGAGGAGACGAGATTGCAGCATGGCCAATTTCTCACTTTTCCCTTTCTCTCTCTCTCTCTCTCTGGTGAGTGAATACACCCTATGGCAAAAACTAAAAAAAAAAAAAAAAGAGGATTGAGTTATTTATTTTTAAAATTTGATGTGTCTAAATATTTGTCAATTCTGTTGACCTTTTCAAAGAGCCAAATTTTGGTTTTGTTGATTTTGTTTTTCCTATTGTTTTCCTATTCTCTCTCTCATTGAATCCACTCTAACCTTTATTATTTTCATCCTTCTATTTGGGTTTAGCTCGAAATTCCTTACAGGGTACAATTAGATTACTGATTTGTATTCTTTCTTTTTTTTTAATATTGGAATTTACAGCCAGCTATACATTTCCTCCTTATCCTTACTTTCATTATTTACCATGTTTGGACTCTGTGTTTTAATTAGTATCAAGGATTTTTCTAAGTTCTGAGTGACTTCTTTGACACAGTCGTTATTTAAGGACTTGTTTAATTTCTTTTATTTTTTTTTGTGTTGTTTAATTTCCACATATTTGTAAATTTTTCAGTTTTCCTTTTGTAATTGATTTCCAGTTTTATTCCAGTGTGACCAGTGTGATCAGCTAAGATACTCTTATAATTTTAATGTTTTAAAATTTATTGTCTGTTTTTGGTAGTATATTCTGTAGTGTTTCATTAATAGTTGAGAAAAATGTGTATTCTGCTATCGTTGGATATTCTGTTAGGTCTAATTGGTTTAGAGTGTTGTTAAAATCCTCTATTTCCATGTTGCTCTTCTGTTTGGTTATTCTAGTCATTATTATTATTTTTTTTAATAAACAGTTATTTTCCTTATCAACCTTGTTTCCACTTTGTATAAAAGTCTGTGATAGAGCAGGTTTAAGACCATTCAGTGGTGGTTCCCACCCATTCAGCGGCCTGAGCAGTGGGGGCTGCAGTGCTCCAGTCTTCAATAGGGAACTGCTGGATGGGCACAGAGGGCACCTGCACACCTTCAGACCAGTGTGCTACCTCAGGCTGAGTAGCAGTAAACTTAGCAGCTGGAGTAGTCCATTCACCCTGAAATTCCTCCTTGGTCACAGGCTTTTCAGCAGCGGTCTGTTCCTCCTTTTCTATTTCTTCAGGATCTGTAGAAGCAGAGATCAGGTGTGATCTCCCACAGGTGTTCACACATGCGTAAAACTTCCTGGGCCAGCATCCACCACATCAGACCCACTGAATGAACTCCTTTGCTGTTGCATGGGATGGCAATGTCCACACAGTGCAGAGGGAAATCTGCATTGCACAGAGCAATGGTAGGTAGATTAACATAAGATACCTCTGTGAGAGGCTGGTGGTCGGCTCTGGGGTCAGTAACCACCATAAGATGCAGCTTCCAGAAGGTTGACAGGATTTGGTTAGTGAAGGTTCCAGGAGTGAAGCAGCCAGCGACAGTAGTGGCTCCAGTGGCAGCAGCAAACTTGAATACAGCCTTTGGTCCAGTATTCCTAGAAGATAATGACACTGACATTAGCAGGGTTTTCAATGGCATGCACTGCCAGCAGAAGCTTCTCCCAGGTCCTCTTCAGATTTATGATGTAGATGTCATCCCTTTTCCTTTTGTAGATGTACTGTTCCTTTTGGAAGTCGAGGTTTGTGCTACCTAAGTGGGTTCCTTCTACAAGGGATTTGAAGTCATCCTCCTCCTTCATTTGCAGAGCATCAAGGGCTCTGCACATTGTTTGACTTTCCCTTTAAGTTACGATGGGAATCCAGAACAATGCCATGTAGACCATTGTGTGGGTAGCACAGAAAGTATTCTAGTCGTTATTAAAGTGGAGCATTGATGGGCCAACAGGTGGTGTGGTGGTTAAGGTGCTGGACTTCCACGTGGCACTTCCATGTGGCACTTCTACTTTTACTGACAGTCAGCCATGGCTGAGTCCCAGACCTGGCGGCTTAAAAAGCATGCTGGGCATGTATGTGGGTGGTCCTGTAGACAACAGATAATTGAATATTTTTTCTCCTCTTTAAAAAATCCATTCTGGTCCTGCGATCTAGCCATTCTGGGAGAAAGGAAGATGTCCCACTCCTAACTGGGCCTCCAGCATACAAAACCTGCGTGGTAGGAAAACCCTTTTCAAGTCTCCTATCTCTGAATCAATCTTTGTCTCTCTCTACCTCTATCTCTGTCCTCTCTCTCTCTCTCTCTGTCTTTTTTAAAATTTTTACTTTTTAGAATTTTTTAAGGTGAGCCGTTTTACAGGGCCCTTTGGCCCCTCCCTCCTAGGGCTTTATTTTGTTAATAATCCCCTCTGCTCCTCCCAGAACAGCCCTTCTTCAAGAGACAGTCTGCTCCATGGCTCCTGCGATCTAGCCACGTGGTTTTCTACTTATTGATTTTTATTGAAATTTTTTGAACATTAATTTTTCTTTTTTAGATTTATTGAAAAGTTTTTCTCTTCTTTTTCTCTGTTTCTTGTCTGGTTTTTTTTGGCTGTTGATGGTATTGTTTCCCTCTCTCTGCTTCCATTTCTGCACACTCCCCGACCCTCAGATTGAACTTCCAAGTTTGGGAAGAAATCGACCATCCACCAGATGACTAGAAATCGCTGCAGGACCACAGGAAATATGGGGAAGCAGGAAAATGCCTCTCCCACAAGGGAAACGGATAGCTCCTCTTCATCCACACACAGTTCAATGGAAATCATGGAAATGTCTGATAAAGAATTCAGAACATTCATAATGGCAAAGCTAACAGAGATGGAAGAGAAGAGAGACAAGGAACTGCTGAAGAGGAAGGAGAAAGGAGTTGAAGAGTTCCAGGAGGTGAGGAAATTCATGCAAGATCTAAAAGAGGAATTTCACACTTTACAAAAGAACTGGATGGAACTGTTAGAGATGAAGGCTATAATACAAGAAGTCAAAATCTCCCTTGAAAGTATTAAAAGCAGACTAGATCATACAGAAAATAGAATCTCTAATGTAGAAGAGAAAATGGCTGGCCTAGAAAAATCCACCATAAAGACTGAGAAAATGGCCCCAAAATTTGAGAATAATATGCGAGAAGTACTAGATACAATTAAATTTCCAAACATCCGGATAGTAGGCATCCCAGAGGGTGAAGAGACTCATAAGGGCAATGATAATCTATTCCATGAAATCCTGCAAGAAAACTTTCCAAACCTGGAGAGGCACTCAAAGATTCAGTCCCAAGAAATACAGAGGACCCCAAATAGAATCAACCCAAGAAGATCTTCTCCAAGACACATTATAGCCAGATTGACCAAAACCACAGACAAAGACAAGATACTAAGACTGGCAAGAGAAAAAAGGCAAGTTACCTACAAAGGGTATCCCATCAGACTAACGGCAGACCTCTCATTGGAAACAATGCGAGCGAGGAGAGAATGGGAAAATATATTCAAAATATTAAGGGAAAAGCAATTTCAACCGAGAATTCTGTACCCAGCAAGGTTATCATTCATTTGGGAAGAAAAGACATGAACTTTCCCAGATAAACAAAACCTGAAAGAATTTACCAGCGCCAGACCAGATCTCCAAGAAGTTCTTAAGGGAGTGCTATGTCAGTAAAATTAAATGCAGACACACAGAAATAAGAGTTCAAAAACTAAGAAAATGGGCAACTTAATTGTAGGGACAATGTTTGGAGATGAATATTATATCCCAGAATTCAATCTGGAAGATAGAACCTTAACAGAAGAAAGATTAAGTACATGAGACTGAACCAATGAAACAACATTCTGTGACTTGACTGAATTATTGCTGCTTTTCTCCTAAGCTTTGTTTTCCGGTCTTAAAGGATTTTTGTCCTGTCTTGAGCTGTTGATAGGTGCATGTACCTACTATTTGAACAGAATACTAACCTGTTTCTAGGCTTTAAGTTTCAAGGAAATATCATTACCAGTTCAAAACTACTCTTCTTGAAATTACCTGCTGAAAGTAGTTGGATTACTTATGATATTGTGTGGTCAACAAAATGTTGGGGAAAAAGGAATGGAAGACAACTGTATATAGCAGAAATAGTGTAATAAGAGAGTGGGAAAGGGCAGAAGGTCAAACATGGGGTAAAAAACATATATATACGTATACATATGTATGAAAGGAGAAATGGAATATTATTGATGATAACATGCTTGATTAAGCCACTATGCAGTTTATTCTAGATGGGAAACCACATTTAGTACGTTGTGATGATGCTCAGGGAATGAATGTTAAGTAATTTAAAAAAAAAGTTGCAGGAGAAAAAAAAAACGGTAAAACTGTTCGTATCAATTTTAAAAAATAAATGCATATTTGATGACTGCAGTAAGCTATATAGCCCCAGCTGGGTACTACTTTATAATATGTTCATTCTACTCACTGGGATTTATGCCTAAAGTCAGACTGGGGTTCATGTATAGGTATATATCAGCTGTGCTAGCTATTGGATATATTTAGACTAATTAAATTCATTAGCAAATCAATTAAATGGGGGGGGGGAAGCATAGAAAGCAACCATGGATACCAGAGACAATGTGGGAGGAGGGTGGGACATGGCAGAGGGTGAGGGATAAGGAATCAAGGATGGCAAAACAAAAAACAAAGTATACAAGACATAAGAATTGGAAAATTATTTGCTGAAAACAGTATGTTGATGTGCTTGATTGAGCCAATACACAGTGTATTTTGGATGGAAAATTCATTTGTATGCTGTAGTGATGTATAGTGAATTAATGTAAAAAATAAATAAATTTAAAGAGAAAAAAAATCCATTCTGCTTTTTTAAGTCCCTTTTTTCTTTTCTTCCTTCCTATCTTTCTTTTTTTCTTTTTATTTATTTATTATTTTTTTTTTGAGAGATTTTGCTATAGGGTGTGTGCACTTGCTAGATAGACAGAAAGACAGAAAGTGAGAAATCACTCCCTAGGGGGACAGCCACTCTGTGATTCGCTATTCTTCCATTCTCCTCTGGGATTTGGAGCATGCACACACACACACCCATACCAGGTGTGAGTCTCAAGCCACTGGTCCGGGACTCAAATTGCAGTCAGCCATGTGGGAGTCCAGTGATGTAACCGCTACAGCATCTGCTGGTTCCCTCTAAGTTTTAATTGACGAGCTCAGTATGTTTAACTTAAAGGACATACTTTTGCCGTTTTCTTATGTTTTATGTTTTATTTTTCTATGTGTGTTGGTCCTCTTTTCTTCTGTTTCTCTCTTATTTTGTGTTTTGTGGACTCTTTGATAGTGATATGTTTTGATGCCTTTATCTTTTTCTTTTGTGTGTCTCCTATAGGCATGTTCTTCTTAGTTACTGTGAGGCTCACACAAAACATCTTACAGCTATACCAACATATTTTAAACTGATAAACACTTAACTTTGATTGCATACAAAAACTTTGTACATTTACTTCTCTCTATCCCACACTTTGTTTCTGATATTACATCTTATATATTATATATAGTCACACATTTTTGTAGTTGTATTTATTTTTAATAATTTTGTCTCTTAACTTTTGTATTGAATTAGAAGTGATTTATAAAAAAGTGACTTATATACCACCTTTATAATGTGCACTGTTTTACAATACATATTTATCTACATATTTTCCATTTCTAGTGAGTTCTGTCCGTTCATTTGTTTTGTACTGTTTAGCATTCATTATTTCTACTTAAAGAACTCTTTTTAGCTTTTCTTATAAGGCAGGTCTAGTGGTGACAAACTCCTTCAGTTTCTGTTTTACCTGTGAAAATTTTTATCTTCTCATTTTTGAAATGTAGGTTTATCTGAGAATAGTATTTTTTCTTGTTGTTGGCAGTATTTTTATTTCAGCACTATTTTTTTTGAGAGTGTCTTTTTTTTTTTTTTTTTTTTTTTTTTTTTTTCTTTTTTCTTTTTTTTTTTTTTTTGCTATAGGGTGCATGCACTTGCCAGAAAGACAGAGAGACAGAGAGACAGAAAACGAGAAATCACCTTCCTGGGGGACGGCCACGCCGCAATCCCTTCTCCTCCATTCTCCTTTCGGCATCTAGGGCATGCATGCACATGCGCCCAGCTTGAGTTTAAGCCACTGGGTTCAGGATTTGAACCATAGTTGACTACATGGGAGTTCAGCGACATAGCCATTACGCTAACTGCTGGTCCTCTTTCTGCACTTCTAATATATCACACTACTCATTTCTGGGTTTCTGTTGAGAAATCCACTTATAGTATTAAAAGAACTCCATTGTATGTAATGAGTTTTTCTTTTGCTGCCTTCAAAATTCTGTCTTTGATTTTTGACAATTTAATTATAAATGTATAATTTGTTCAGGTTCATTATATTTGAGATCCTTTGGTCTTGAATGTCTGTTTCCCTCTCTAGATCTGAGAACTTTTCAGCCATTATTTTTTTAAAAAAGTTCTATGTTCTTTTGATTTCTTTTCTGAGACTCCTGTAATATGTATATTAATTCACTTAACGGTGTTCCATAAGTTCCTTTGGCTTTGTTCACTTTTTTTTCATTTTCCCTTTTTATTATTCCTCTGACTAGATAATTTCAAATGACTTGAATTCAAGTTCAATGATTCTTTTGTATACTTGATGAAGTCTGGTGCTGAACCTCTCTGTTGAACTTTTCATTTCAATTACTATATTCTTTAGCTATAGAATCTTTATAATTTTGTTTACGTATTGTTTTCTTGATTCTGTTTAACTCATTAAGAGTCTTCTATTTTTCTTAATGTGTTAGAGGGCATGTGCACTGACAGGAGACAGAAAGAAAAAGAGAGAGAAGGAAAGTGAGAAAACACTCCTCCATGGTAGAGAATTACACCACAATTCCTTCTCCTCCATTTCTCCTTTTGGGATTTTGGGTATGCATGACATGCACCATAATGTTTCCTCATAGTACCAGGTCCAGGACTCAAACCACACAGTTGGCTATTTAGGATCTAGCCCCCTTAACCACCACACTACTAGACTGGCTCCTCATTAAGATTCTTTTAAAAAATTTTTTTAAAAATTATTATTTATACATTTAATGACTATACATTATTTAGATTGTAAAGAGACTTTACCCAGCATGATATACGCCTCAGTCTAGACTAGTTGAGAATGCTATACACATCCTCATCAACAAGTAATAAACCATATCTGTTTCCCACTAATGTCTTACCTCTCTATTTTTTCCCACAAATTTCCTGTCCTACACTCTTCCTCTCCCACACTCTTTCCAATTTGTTTCTAGTGTCCATAACAATTTTTAATGCTTTTATGTCCTCCAGTCTTTCAGTCTCTACCATAGAGTGTGAACAATCGGTATATGTTAAGTGGAGACATATAATATCTTTCTTTCATAGCCTGACTTACTTCACTCAGCAACAAATCTTCCATATTTGTCCACATTCTATCAGATTCCAGGGCCTGTTTTTTTTATGGCTAAATAGTATTCCATGGAGTATATGTACTACACTTTTTCAATCCATTCATCTGTTTGTGGACATTTGGGTTGGTTCCATGTCTTAGCAATCGTGAATAATGCTGCAATAAATATAGGTGTGCAAGTGCTTTTCTAACTGAGCATTCTCCTGTCCTTTGGATAGATACCCAGGAGTGGAATTACTGGATTATATGGTAGTTCTATTTGAAGGTCTTTGAGGAACCTCCATATTGTTCTCCACATTGGCTGGACCAATTTATACCAACAGTGTAGGAGTGTTCCCTTTTCACCACATCCCCTCCAGAATGATCAGTTTTTGTTTTTTAATACTCGCCATTCTGACTGGGGTTAGGTGATATCTCGTTGTAGTTTTGATCTGCGTCTCCCTCATAATGAGGGATGTCAAACATTTTTTCATATGCTTTTTGGCTGTTCATTATGTCTTCCTTAGAGAGTTATTTATTCAGGTCATTTTCCCATCTTTTAATTGGGTTAACCATTTTCTTCCAGGTAAGCTGCTTGAGTTCCCTGTGTATTCTGGTTATCAGTTCCTTATCTGAGGTATAGCTAACAAAAATTCTCTCCCATTCTGAGGTTGTCGATTCACACTAATTACTGTGTCCTTTGCTGTGCAGAAGCTTCTTAATCTGATGTAATCCCACTTGTCTATTTTGGGGATTATTTTCTGTGCTTTCAGGGTATTATTTAAGAAGTCTTTGCCTACCCCAATGTCTCCCAGAGTTTTCCCAGTGTTTTCCACCAGTAGTTTTATAGTTTTCGGTCTTAGGTTTAGATCTTTGATCCACTTTGAGTTGGTTTTTGTTAATGGTCACTGATAGTGGTTCGGATTCATCTTTCCGCAGGTGGATACCCAGTTTTTCCATCACCATTTGCTAAAGAGGCTTTCCTTTGCCCACTGGATTGACTGGTATCCTTTGTCAAAGATGAGGTGGCTGTATGTTTGGGGGTTTATTTCTGGAGTCTCTGCTCTGTTCCATTGTTCCTCATGTCTGTTTTTGTGCCAATACCATGCTGTTTTGATTATGACAGCTTTGTAATATATTTTTAGGTCAGCGAGTTAGATTCTTTAAAGTTACTATTTTTTTCTCTTTATTAGGGGACTCTTAGATATCCATTTCTTTAGGGCCAGCTATTGGATATTTATTTTATTCATTAAGAAACCATATTTCTCTAGTTCTTCATGTTCTTTGTAGTTTTGCCTTGTTGCCTGTGCATTTGAAGAAACAAGCACTGTATTCAGCCTTTACAGACTGACTTTGATGGCGAAAAACCTTTGCCATTAAGCCTGGGAGATTCTCAAACCTTTTATTGGGATATGTATGTTCACTCCTCTCCTGTCCTGCTGTAAGAGAAGTCTCAGGATTGTGTACTTTCTTTTTCTTTCTTTCTTTCTTTTTTTTTTTTTTTAAAGAGAGATTTTTTTATATAGGATACATGCACTTGCTAGAAAGACAAAGAGAGACAGAGAGACAGAAAGCAAGAAATCCCCCCCCCCCCCCCATGGGGGATGACCACACTTTAAACCCTTCTCCTCCATTCTCTTATCAAGATTTTGGGCTTGCATGCACACGCACTTGGTGTGGATTTTTAGCTGCTGAGTACAAGACTCAAACTGCGGTTGACTATGTTGGAGTCCAGTGATATAACCATTAAGCCTTCTGCTGGTCCCAGGATTGTGCATTTTTTTTTTTTTTTTTTTTTTTTTAGCTACCTCTATTTTTTAAAATTATACAAGGTTCCTCAGACGATGAGTAAATGAGATAGACAGAGGTCCCTTGAGCGGCTCCCTGAAATAATGAGAATGTTGTATGTATGTTCCACTCACCTTCTTTCTCATCCATGGAAGGGTCATGGATTGAGATGATTTCTTTTCACATTGAGCTGTCCCAGTTTTGGGGAAAGGCTGACTGTGAGGCTGAAGTGCAATTATTCTTTTTACCTGTTTCTATGTGACTGTTCTTGGTTTATGTCCCCCTAGGGTACTGAAATTTTTAATTGGATTCTAAATTTCTCATAAAGGTATTTTGTTCCATAAATAATTGTTTAATTGTTGTTGCTACTGGAGAATGAGGGCTGAAACTTCCTATCTCACCAGAGACAGTGAGCATGGGCATGCAGGGTAGGAGAGGAGTACAGTCCCTGGAAAGACCGTGAGTCAGAGCATTCTCTACTGCAGTGCCGAGCGTGCCTGTGGAAGGAGCATCTTTAGCTTCTTCATCAAGTATCTCCTCATAAGAGGTTCATCAGGCAGATCAGGGTCCCTGACCTGCCTACAGTGTCTTCGCAGCTTCCCTCTGAGCTTGAAATAGGCAATACCACTCTCTGTATTAACTTTCATAAGGCCACTTTGCTTTGAGTTTTCCTTCAGGGTGTCAGAAAGTGGTGAGTATGGGTTTCAGATGCGCTCTGCAAAGAGCACAAAGAAAATCCTTGAGTGAGCCTAATTCAATAATGGCTGATATGAACCTTCTTTATTAGCTCGGTGGCTGACTGCATCAGCTAGATGCCCACCCTCTGTTCCTTCCAGGAGACTCTCCTGGCTCTTCCAGGCCCATCTCCTGGCTGCCCAGGCACCACACTCTACTGTGGGGACTGTTTTTCTTTTACCTGGCCATCTGAATTTATGGTTTCTCCAAGTAGGCATGACACTCCACGATGGATGCCCTCATTGGTAATGCAATTAGAGACCATCACCCCACATGCTGGCTGGGGGAGCCCTTCTGTCAGCCCATAAAGGGGATAGAGAGGTGCTTCAGGGATAGAAAATCATCCTCAATGAAACAGATAAATTAACTGATGTTTACACTTGTGCTCATTTAAGCTCTAAAGAAGACTTGCTTAAAAAACAGCCACATAAATTGTGAAGAGGAAGAGGCAAGATTAATTGAAATATTAAATCAAGTTTATTGGTGTGCAGGAGAATGCATTTCAAGCACATTTGTCACCAGCTCACTGAAGCAGCACCATTTAGGATACTGATTTACACATATGTAGGGGAATGACTGGGACCTTGGACTGCATCAGTGCTTTACCAAATTAGAGGGGTCATATGAGAAAGTGTCAGTCTTTGGCATTTGTCTGAGTGTAGAATCAAATAAGGTCCTCATTTCCCAATTCTGTTGATATGTGGCTCTTGAGGTCTGTGTTCTGGGTAGCTGAGCATGCAAGCAGGGCAAAGGTGAGACTCCCAGAGGTGTTGTTTCATTGAGTAAGTCCTACAAGAGCCCTGGTGATTAGTGAGTTCACCACCTGCCTCCTCCCTGTGCTCCCTCTGTATTTCCCTTGAGAACTTAGGAGATCTCACAGCTGAATCTGTTCATTAGTTTATCACCTATCTCCTGTCAGTAGAGTGTAAGCCCTGCAAAGGCCAACACCTTGTCCACTCATGCCTTCTCTGCATCTCCCCTAGGATCGGACTGGCATACCACAGCTACTCCATGAGCATGAGGGACAGGAGGACTGGTCCCAGCTGGTGAGCATCTGTCCTTCCTGCCACTGTTCCTGGCTCTGTACTCTCTGTTGGTAATGCAAGGCTGGGTAGAGGGTGCTGCTGTGTCTTAAGAGAGGAGGCCCCCTTGCTGTCTCTACTCCTTCAGCACATGGCGGGAGCTGCCTTCTTGGTGGGCTCAGACGGGCGCTTGGGTGATCTGGGTTGGTGGTGCCAGATGCTTCTTGGAGCTATTCAGTCCCTAGAGGTCTGTGGTCTGGGAAGAAGCTGAGCTATCTGAACTGTTCTTTCTGGGAGTGGGGGTACCTTGACTACCTCATTCATTGTCCAGGCAACCTGGAGGGAGTCCAGGGTTAGTCACACCACAATTTACACTGGGGAAACTGAGGCACAGGGAATGGATAACTTGCTCAAGATTACGTGGTCCCCAGATGGCACAAGGAAAGCCAGGTCTGGTTCCCAAAACCATCACTGTCCTCATCTGTCCTGTCTAGACCCCTCCAAGTGGCTAAGCAATGCTATTGGGTAGATCACAGGGAGAGTCTGAGCACCATCTCTAGGACTGGTTCTAAAGCCTTCAACCCACTTAGGGCTTGTGCTCTAAACTCTCAGGTGGTCAGATTCCTCATGGGGGCAAGGAAGGGATGGAGGCGAGGTCAGGCCTTTGTCCAAGTGTACTGTGTGCTGGGGGTTCTTGTGTGCTTACTCCCTGAGTCTGGCTGCCTACCCAGCTGAGGTGCAGAGACATAAAGCTACACAATGAGAGGTCATGGGCAGGGTCTGCATTCAGGCCATGGCCTCACATAGCTTCTGCTGAGGACATGCCTGCTGCAGTTCCTCTGCCTGTGTCAGTTCCCAGGGAGGCTGAGACTCCTGTGGTTTTCATGTTACTTAATCTCTAGTCTGGTGCCTGACTCTGCTATCTAAGGCTGTGCCTGGGGATGGCTGTGTGAACTTTGGCAAGGTTACCTAGCTCTCTGCCTCCACCCGTGTGGATAGTGTGCAGGTGAGGCCACCACATGCACTCCTGTGTGTCTGACCTGTGGTAGTTTGGGCTCTTGTCTTAGCTGGCTTTGATACCACTGTGAGCAAAACCTTCCAGCTACAGGGACAGGATCCACTGCTTAGGTCCACCCTTGGTGCAGAGATGGGGGGAAATGCTGGAGTGAGACACATAATCCCACAGTGGGAAGAGGGAGTTCATATAAATTCACAACATGCATGCATGAATCCATGTGCACATGTGTTGACATGGAGACTCATATATGCCCCTGTGATCAAACACATGCTCAGTTTTCATACATGGAAGTCACATACACAACCAAAGGGGCACATAGAGAAAGGGGCACATGGAAACAATCTTACTTGGATTCTATGTAGATAGATTTTTTATTCTTTCTTGTGGAAATAAATCAGACTTTGTATTTAATGAGTAACTAAGCAAAATGCAGTTTAACTCTGGGGATGAGAGTGGAGCTGGCCTTGTCCAGGGAGAGAACCCAGGCACTGCCTTGCTGGGCCCTCTGCAGCATCAGAGCCTCCCACTCTTTCCCCTTCCCCTCCCTCCTATTCCTGCCCAGAATAGTCTGTGGTCCCTTGGTCACCTCCTCTGTGTCATCCCCCCTGCATTCAACCTAGGTACATTGAATGATGTTTCTGTGCTGTGTGTTCTTTAGAAGATACTCTATTCCCAGTGGTGGTGTCCCCATCCCAAGAAGATAGGACTGGCCTGGGTAGAGATACTGAGCCTCTGGGTGGATGCTGTGATGTCTGCCTTAATTTAACTTACCATAAGGAGGAGTGAATGGCTGAACATCAGTGGTATTATTGTGGGCGAGAACCAGAACAGTTACATAGAGTCCTAAGTACTGGTTGGCTATGGGTCCCAGGAAAGGGGTACTTTTTACTGGGATACTGGCTGTCCTTTTTTATCTAGCATTCTCTTGCCTATTGGCTCCTGGTCAATGGGAGGCAGTAGCAGGGCAGTTTCTCATCCCACTGGGCTCCATTCCTTGATTCTTCCTTGCTTTGTCTGTCACCCAGCCCCAAGGATGGTATGGGCCTTCCCAGGGCCCACCCAGGCCTCAGTAAGTCTGCCCTGGGATGGGTTCTATTGCCTGTGGGAATGGTGAGTGCTGTGTGTTCCAGGGAGCTCTGGCAGATGGCAAGCACAAGCTAGGGTCTGGGCAGCAGGTGGTCCACAGTAACCAGGCTGCAGTGGAGGTCTGAAGAGTACTGATGTCCTCTGAGCTTCCACTGTATTCCTGTCACTGCATTCAGGGCATGTAGGCCTTCTATCAGCATCCCCATGCAGGCCCTGCTAGACTTTTTCAGGATGAGGTGGGAGGCTCTGAGAAGGTGGTGGCTACTCAGGCCATGGCTGTGTAGCACAGTGGAGGCCAAGTCAACCCAGTACTGGGCCTGGCAGGGCTGACCATGCCGAGTCAGCAGACGACAACAGATAGATAGACTTGGGGGCAAAAAGGAAGTAGGATAGACCAAACTTCCTTTGGCTGGAAGTTGAGCTTTCTTCCAGTCTAAGGAAAGAGGGAAAATGCTATCTGGACTTCTCTGGCAGGTGAGGCGGCCTGTTACAGTGGAGATGCCCAATGAAATGTCCTCAGAGGGCACCTCTGCAAGGCCAGGCCTGTGACAGCCAGTTCACATTTCCTTCCCATAATGTGCGCAAAGAGACTCCTGTCAAGGTGCAGGCTCCTGACCCCACACTGTTCTCATGTCCAATTCCTCTTTGTATAAAGTAGTATTTGTGCAAGTATTTGTCTGCCGTAGCAGACCAGGCCAGGAGGACCCTGGAGGTTACAGGTGATGCTAGGAATCCTCAAAGCTGAGGCTCCTTGTTCTAAGTTAGCATGGCCTCCCCTGTCTCCGTGGTCCCAGTCCCTGGGCTGTTATGGCAAGGAGTGGGAGGCAGAAGGAAACTAAGCTGAATTTGGAGATTATAAAATACTGTGATGGTTGATCATATTTCTGCCTTTATAACCTTTTGTCAGGACTTACCTCTCTGAGCAAGGCCTGGGACTTCCAGTCCATTTGGGCAGTGTTGCCTGGCTGTGGGTGGGCTCAGTGGGCCTGTGGGCTAGACTGATGTGTGCCCTCCTGGGGGTGTCCCAGGGCCCTGTAGTCCAGATCTGTTGGAAGAGCAGTATGGAGCTGGCCAAGTGTCTTGTGAGTGTCTAGCAGTTTACTCTGTGGGTTCCTACAGATGGTGGCACCCACAACATACAAAGGATTTGGCCTGCCTTTCTTGAGACAGGCCTTGTCATGCTGTATGTTCCAGGAACCCCAAACAGTGCCTGAGGGCTGTGCCTTAGGGGTCCCTAAGTTGCCAGGACCAGGGCAGGGACAGCAGTTGCTCTAGGCTTTGGGCCCCTATTCTGCCTTTGTCCAGACCCAGGCTACTCTTACCTGTTTTTTCTTTGGTTTTCTTATTTATTTATTCCATAAGAGCAGGACAGAGAGAGACACAGAGATGGACAGATAGAGAGAGGCAGCCCCAGCCTCAGCCAGTCCAGATCATGGGCACACATGAGCCTAGCATGCTCGGGGGCCTTTCTCCTGTGAATTGAGTTGCATTACCACTACACTACCACCTGGACCCTCTTCCCTGTTTATGTGGTGTGCCTCCTATTAGGAGTTCAGTCTGAAAAACAAGTTCACAGTTGCAAGTGCCTGGGAGGGTGGTGGAGCTCAGCAGGGACTGCAGCCCTCTCGGTGATATGAATATCTCTTCTCCCTACAGAGCTCGGTGCACCACTTGGGTAGCAGAGCAGGCAGCGTGCACTGAGGGCAGGAGCCTGGGGTGCAAGATGTCCAGCCTCTTGGCTGTTGGGGCTGGAGTCCTCCCTCTCCCTTGTGCTCCCATGCCCCTTCCTTCCTACTTCCCAGAGGAAGGTGGGATTAAGGAGGATCACTCATGTAGCAGGATGCACAGCCAGTGGGAGAGGATTGGAGCATCACAGAGAACCTTTTACTGGACGACCTTTGAGGATAAATGTGGAAAAAGTTGTTTCATGAGTTTAGCAATCATGTCAGAATCATTTTTCTGTGTAGCCCAAACTGTCTGCATCCACAGCGTACAGTAAAATATAGGTATCAGGAGGCAGGCCCTTTTATATTTGTGAATATTTCTGTATCACCTTGTGACAACCTCATAAATATTGTTGAAGGATGGCGGCTTACTCTGAAAAGCCCTTTCCAGTGTGGTAAATGGTCTTGTCCAGAACAAGCACAGATAGCAGGGCTAGCTAGAGTGTTGTAGAGGGGTGAGGCTTGGCAGTTGGTTCTGAGGGAGGAGCTCACTGTGGCTGGTGGGCAGGGAAGTCCCTGGTGAAACCAGAGCTTCCCTGTGCCAATGAGTCATAGCAGGTGAAAGGCCCTGGATGTGCTCCGGGGACAGGTATTATTTATCTGGGTTGCTACGCAACCCCAGGACCCCTCCTGGACCCCTCTGTAGGTGTTGGGTCATCACATCTTTATTCAGAGGGAGGCAGGGGCTTGAGGAGGTCAGGTGCCAGGTCCAGGTGACCCAGCAGGAGAGGCAGCTGGGCGCTCCGGGTAGCTGCTTTATTGGTGCTGGTGCCATCCACAGTCTGGCTACACCCAAGGGCAGATAGCAAGGCTGTGGGCCAGGAGCTGAGGCTGAGCACTGCCCAGGGCTGCTGCAGTGACTGCCTGCACTACCCTGTGAGTCTCTGAGTTTTAAAGAAGGTGGTTAATGCCACATAGACGAGGATCCAAATGGGGCTGCTCACCGAGCACCAGCTGCTGTTGTCAGTGGGTAGCAGGTGGGCCTGTTGTGCTCTCTGCTCTCTGGCTTCCTCTGTGACCTCACAGATATCCTGGAGGGCCCGACTCACTCAGTCCTCCTACCCTGACCACTCTAGGGTCCTGACTGCTCTCGGTGTGAGCTTTCAAGGATGGGTCATCATAGTGAATGGGATGGGGCCAGAGCTTTTATATGATTTCATCTCATTTTTGTCATGAACACATGAAGTGGGCTCTGCTGTCCCCGTTTTCTACATGAATAAACTGTGGATCAGAGAACTTAAATATCTTTCTCACTGTCACAGAATTTGAATGTATATCTTTTTTTTCAGTATAATTTATTTTTTTGGAGAGGTTTTTGCTATAGGGCGCATGTGCTCGTCAGAAAGAGAGAGACAGAGAGACAGAAAGCAAGAAATCACCCCCCAGGGGGGATGGCCACGCAGCAATCCCTTCTCTTCCATTCTCCTCTCGGGATTTCGGGCACGCACGCTCATGCACCCGGCATGAGTTTAAGCAACTGGGCCGGGACTCGAACCGTGGTTGACTACATGGGAATCCAGCAACATAGCCATTACACTAACTACTGGTCCCTAGTATAATTTTTTTAATTGCCAGAGGGCATGTGTGCTTGCTAGAAAGAGAGAGAAAGCATGCCCCATTGGGGCATAATCACGCCACAATCCCTTTTCCTCCCCTTACCCATTCAATTGGGATTTTGAGCATGCACACACATCTGGTTGGCATGTTTTCAAGCTACTGGGCTAGGAGTTGAAGTGTGGTTGACCATTTAGATGTGATTCTTTTAACCTCCAGGCCATAGGACCAGTCCTGTATAATTATTATATTGTACTGTAAAACAATATGCATCGTATTGCATGTACCATATTGTATTGTGTGGTGCTGTGTTGCACTCTATAGTACTGTATTATGTGTACTACACTGTACTGTACTGTTTTGTATCCTACTGTATCGTGTACTGTATTATACTGTACTGTTATACCATCGTCTACTGTAGTATACTATCCTGGACCATATTATATTATATTGTATTATGCTGTCATGAACTGTATACTGTATTGTATTGTCTATACTGTAGTGTATTGTACAGTATTTTATGTTACACTGTGTTGTATTGTACTGTATTGTATCATGCTGTGTGTTATGGGACTGTTATGCCATATAGTACTGTACTGTGGTGTATTGTGTTATATTTCCTCTCATGCACATAGTAGAGATTAGGACCTTTTGAACTGATATAACCTGAGGTTTCAGTTCAGGTATGTCCGAATAATACACCATTGACCCTCTGGCCTGTTGGGCGTGAAAAGAAAAACAAACTTCAGAGCATGTAATGAGCATGTTGTGGTATTTTGGATTTCTTCTTCAGTGATAGAGACTAGGTTTAAGAGTCTCCAAAGGGTAAAGTCCTGCCATCTCAGCTCACTCCTGGGGGAATGAGCCTTGGTAGTTAGTAAGCTAGAAAGTGACTTTATCATTATTATCCTGGTCACATTCTCCTAGGCTGTTGGTCTCTGTCCAGGGAGGTAGAGTGGATTCCCCACTCGCTTGAGGACACACACACACACACACTCACACCTGTATTGACCTGGGTGTCATAGTCACCACGTAGTGGTAGGCACACAGAAAAAGTGCAAAGCCCTCTGTACCCTCCACAGTGAGTTTGCACCCTCATGTACCACCTGCAGATGTGGCTCTTCTTTCTGGCTCATCCTCTTTGGGGACTACTCAGGGCAGACCTCACCTCTTGTTATTTCTTTCTTGTCTGCATAGCCCCGTTTGCCTTAAAGCAAAAGTCTTCATCTTCAAAATGAACTGTACTAGCCATTGTCTGCCTCTGCCCTGCCAGTGCCTGGTCTGGGCGTCTCCCTCTCTACTTGGGCCTGCCACTGCCTCCCATCTGCTGCCCAACCAGCTTCTCAGTGGAGCAGCTTCAGGGACAGATCCAGGGCCTCCCTAAGGCTGGCTGCCTCTGCCCTGCATTGTCTCCTGTCACTGCTCTGGCCCTTGTCTGTCCCTCATCCATGCAGGCACATGCTCTGTCCCCCAGGTCTTTGACCTTGCTTTGTATCTGCCAACCGTCCTTTTCCCCCATAGGCTGCTTCACTGTGGCTCACACTCTCTTGCTTCATTTTCTGCCCAATGTCACCTTGTCAAAGAGGAGCCATCCACAGATGCCTCTGCCTCTCTCCACCCCAGCTTGTTTATTACTGTCAGACAGGAGATGATATACTTCCCTGTTTACCATCTGTCTTTTCAGCCAGTCCACTTCTCCTGACAGGCTCTGGCACATCCCTGAACCTGGACCAGGTTGGCACCTGGTGGGGTTCCTGACTGCAGGGCAGAGACAGGGAACACAACAGACTCTGGGGCTTCTGAGAAGGCATATCTGAGGGAGGATCTTTGGTTCTGAAGCCCTGCACAAGTCTCTGCCCTGGAGACATCACAGGAAAAGACAGACAGATGCACAGGAAGTGAGGGCAACTCACCAACCTGGGGTGACTCTGATATTTGCTGCTGGCCTGCACCAGGTCAGCCTGGACTAAAGAGTGCCCCAAGGACTGGGACAGTAGTGCCAAGCTATCTGCCTAGGCATGCCCCTGCTCCTTCTAGCAGGCTCAGGGAGAAAGTGCTGTGATGCAAAGCCCTGCAGCCCTGTGCAGCCTCCTTTTGGCTGGGGCCTCTCCACAAGACACTAGCACCTCATTTATTTATTCAGAAAGTGCTCCCGGACAGCACAGGGCCAACCTCTGGGAATATGAATGTGAAAAGATGCTCCTTTGTAAGGCGGGGATGTGGGGATTGGGGTGGGAATAGGAATTGGCAGGGCTACAAGAAGGAGAACAAAGCAGAGGGCAGCTGTTTTCTCTGCAGCCTCAGCACCATGCAGAGTCCAAATCCCGGCTTGCACACAACATACTGCCCTGCACTGGGCAAGCTCATCCTTGCACGAAGCATATCGCCCGAGGGCAGTCTTGGCACACATCTTAATTGCAAAAAAGCTTCTGAGAGGTCTTAGGATGCTGGGGTTGAAGATTGGATAGTGTTCTGGTTAGCTGTGGCTGCATAATAAATCCCTGAATAAGTAGTGCCTTAAGGTGACAATAACTAGCTTATTATCATCTCTGATAGTTCTGGGGGGTCAAGGAAGCTCAGACTGGTGGTTTTCACTTGGGATCTCTCCTGGGGTTGTGGTCAGACCCTATGCAATCGTGAATTTACTTGTCACCTTGGCTTGTCTATGGTGCTGAGACGTTTGGTCAAGCACCAGTCTAGATGTTTCTTGGAGGTTTTGTTTATTTTTTAGGTGAGATTAGCATTTAAATCAGGAGACTTTGAGTAAAGCAGATCACCCTCCATAATATCTGGGCCTCAACCCAACCACTGTAGGCTTTAAGAGTGAAGAGTAAGGTTTCCCAGAGAGGAAGGAATTCTGCCTGCAGGTTCGAGCTGTAACATCACTCTTCCCTGGGCGTCCAGCCTGCCGACCTACCCTGCAGATTTTGAAACTGGCAGCAGCACCCACAACAATGTGACCATCCTTTTACACAGCTGTACATACATCCTAGTGGTTCTATTTCTCTGGAGAACCTTGGTAAGCACACGGTGTCTGTGCCAGACTCGTGTTTTTAATTTATTTAGGAGGCTTATCTTGAGGGCTTCCTTACTCACATATGGTGGTTGGGGGTGGACTGTTGGTGGGGCCTATAGCTGGGGCTATCAGCCAGATACCCATGTGTGGCTTCCCTCCTCGCAGCCTGGCTCTATCCATGGCACCCTCTGCCTGCCATGACACAAGAAAGCAAGCATGATGCTCCCATTGACAGAAAGTACAAGAAAGGGGTGAACATTATGAATGAAAAGGCAAAAATGGCTCCATATATTAAAGGTTAATCTGATTACCAGATATTAACTGCAGGAGCCAGCCACAGACACAAGCTAGCAACTGGAACCTGGCCACTGTTTCTGTGGAAATCTGCCTAAATGCCTCCCAAATACCAGTGGAGGAGCAGGGGTGGATTGATCTGAGTATGCATTTGGAGGTGGACCTTGAGAAACTGAGAGTCCCCAGAATGTGGCAAAGGCAACAGGGTAAAGGATTCCCTCAGGGTAGTTTGCAGAGAACTTCATGGCAGGGACAGTTTGGGGGTGAGTCAGAATGTGTTGGAGGACTGCATATGGCTTCCCACAGCAGGTAAGCCAACAGAGGTTGAGTGTCTGGCATCATCTCATGTATGACAGGTGAGTGCGGAATTGTTGGTGTATAGTGCTGATGCCATTGGTTCACCACAGTTCAGGAGGATGTTGGGGAAGGATGTTGGCTAAAAATGTTGAACACAGTGGTAGGTGGCATGGTGCCCAGAATGAGAACCATCTGTAAAACTGAAGAGGACCAATTTACCCAGGAAAGATGCTCAGAAGAAAGGAGGGACCCAAGAGTCTCACAGAAAACAACACAGGTGAGTATCACTGCAGGGTCTGGGAAGCCATCAATAGAGCCTTTCCCTCATGTAAGATCCCTGGTGTAACTTAGAAAGGAGCCCCAAATGTCTGACAGCTTTCAGAAGAAGTAAAATCTGGCCTGGGGTGTCTCTCTTAGGGCCTTGGCATGGGTGGGTTTGAAATCCAGAGCATCCCTTTGGCCTCCACCCTCAAGGACCTCATAGCCGTCACTAGCAGAGCTAGGGGTTCAGAACTGCTTTCAATGTCTTCCTGAGTCTTCTCCTTCCTGGGCAGCTCTCATTTGCTGAGACTTAGGAAAGGTGCCCCTTCTTCCAGAAAGCCATCCCAGAATTCTAGTCTGAGCCTGTGGGGAGACTCTCTCTTGGGACTCATGGTCCCTGGGTTTGTCTTGATCTTCAGCACTTGGACATGGAGTGTCACAGGCCTGTCTTTCCGCTAGACCCACTGCAGGAAGCAAGTAGGCTGTGTCTCAGTTCCCCTGGTTCCTGGAGCAAGGAAGGTTCCCATGCCTCTTATGGCAGAGGGAACAGGAGGGCTTATGGAGAAGGTGACTTTGATCTTTCCCTCAGAGGAGTGGGAACCAACTGTAAGGCAAGAAGTTGGGTGGCATGATCAGATTCATGACATCCTCTGGTAAGGGTGGAGCAGGGCCATCAGGGTGAAGGGCTGGGGTGGGGTGGGCAGTGGAGAAACCTTGGCCTGGAGTGGATGGGAGAGAATGCAGGAGACATCACACATTGCTCTAGTCTCACTGGTCAGAGCTGCTGGCTGGTAGGGCTCTTTTTTTTTTTTTTTTTTTTGAGAGGTTTTTGCTATAGGGTGTGTGCGCTCGCCAGAAAGACAGAGAGACAGAGAGACAGAAAGCAAGAAATCACCCTCTAGGGGGAATGGCCATGCCACAATCCTTTCTCCTCCATTCTCCTCTCGGGATCTTGGGCACGCACGCACATGCACCTGGCATGAGTTTAAGCCACCGGGTCTGGGACTCGAACCGCTGTCAACTACATGGGAGTCCAGCGACATAGCCATTATGCGAACTGCTGGTCCCGGTAGGGCTCTTTTGTAAGATGGGGAATATAGGAGAAGGTCATTATTTGGGGAATATGACCAGAGTTTCCTCTGCCTGGGATGTTCTCCTGAGACTTTCTCCTCCTTACAGGCTTAATTCTCTCTCACCTTTCAGGCTTCAGCTCAGAGGCCACTTCCCCAGGGAGACCCTCTATCCCCTCCCTCTGTACCAAATTGTTCCCTTGAGAAGTGCTTGTACTGGGTCCTTGCTCAATGGTGGGATCTAGTGACTTAGTCAAAAGGCACCCAGAAGAGGGAAGATGAATTTTCTTGAGGCCACCTCCCAGCATTCTAAGTAGTCCAGTGTCGTTTAGGCCTGAGCCCGGTTTTGCCCTGAATTAGCATTTCCCTGCAGAGATTCTATTCTAACTGCGAGATCTGCATGGGACATTGCTTATAACAGATAGGAGCTGAAGGTGGACAGGATCCATCTTCATGTGAGTAAGTCCCATGCATTCAATAAGAGGGCTAGAGAGAGCAAATATGAAAGGTGAATATAGTCTCCTTTGAGAGAGAACAAGACAGACTTCTTTTATTGCCTTGGAAATAACTCAAGGCTCGTCTGCCTTTCGACTCCAGGATTCACATCAGTGGCTCCTGCATTCTCAGGCTTTCAACATCAGCCTGAGAGTTACATCATGGCCTCCTTGCCTCTGAGGCCTTCAGACTTGATGAGGCGTGCTACCAGGATCCCAGGGTCTCCTGCTTGCTGATAGCCTTGTTGTGGGACTTTGCAGTTGCTAGAAATGTGTGAGCCAATTCTTCCAATTAATTCCCTCTCATATGGCTACATACATATCCTATTGATTCTGTCTCTAAAAAGACTCCTGACTAATAGAGCTGTTATTTGTAAAGGAAAAATGTGAAACAGCTCCATGTCTAACAATGAGGGCTTGGCAAAAATACCTAGTCAATGTAGCATTGCACCACTATTAGAGGCCATGATTTTGGGGAATATTCAACGAAGCAGGAAAATAATAATGTACAATATAAACTAAAAAAGAAGGCCTGGCACAAAACCAAATATTCAACATCTCACCTTTAAAAAAAGAAGGAAACACTGAATTTTTAACAGTGGTTTTCTCTGGGCAGTAGAGTTATGACTACCGTTTATTTCTTCTTCATCTTTCCCCCACTTTTTAATCTTCTGCAACAAATACAGATTTACAATCAGAAAAGGAAATGATACAAGATTGTATGCTGGTTTACAAAGAGAAGGCAGGAGAGCATTCACCTCCATTCATGTCTCTGTGATAAGCCTGGTGAGTGTTTATCGATTTTCAATTTTCATGTTGGGTCGATTAGGGAGCCTACCTGCCACCTGGTGGAACGGAATTAGCCCTGAGCTGGGCAAGCCAGCAGCAGACACCCAGGATATTTCTATCTCTGCAGGATCTGACTTTTCTGCTCTGATTCTTATGGTGGGTTCACACTATCCTTGAACTTTTGGTGGAGGACGAGGGGGTAGTTTGATAGGATTATGCAGACCCCAGCTCTGGTATACTGGCATTCTTTTTGCCTTGGGAGGACTGCGGGGAGTGAGCAGAGAGGACGTTTTAGCTGTGCGACCTATTTGCTCCACAGACCAGCTCTGAAATGGTGTTTACTCATTGCTCATTCATTCACCGAGCAGGCAGGCAGTCAGAGGGAGCCCCAGCAGTAAGGGGCCTGACTGCAAAGCCTTGAGAAGAGTCTTCACTCCCACTGGGCTATTTGAAGCTCAATGGGCTTTTCCTTCTGAGGAGGAAGCCCGCAGAGGAGGGTGCTTCCCTCTATGGATTGAAGCTGTTGTGATCAGAATCCCAGATCTTGCTCAGGGTATTGAGGTACTTCTCTGTGGAAGCAAGTTCCTGCAGGTCAATTGGATACAGAACAAAGACCTGGGGCCAGAGAACCTGGTTTGGAAGCCCAGCCCTTCAGGTGGATGCTGCAGTAGGCCCTGGGAGGAGGTGGCAAAGGGTTTGGTGCCACTATTCAGGGCCTGACTTCAGCCTTGATGAAATAGGGAGAAGGGAACTAACGTGACAAACTGGCAAACATCTAGTGTTGTGCCCAGGCCCATTCTTATTTAAATTTTTTTTTTTTTTTTTTTTTTTGCCACAGGGCATGTGCACTCACCAGAGAGACAGACAGTTATAGACAGATGGTGAGAACTCACGCCCACTCCCCCGCCCTGTTGAAGGAGATGTCCACTCAGCAATCCCTTCCCCTCCATTCTCCTCCTGGGACTTTGGGCATGCATGCACATGCACCTGGTGTGATTTTCAAGCCACCTGGTACAGGACTTGAATCATGGTTGGCCACGTGGAAGTCCAGTGCCTTAACCTCCACACCACCTACCGGTCCCACTAGGCACATTTTTATTGCTGTTTCAGTAAATCTTGTACTGGATCCTTGAGGAAGAGATGATCATGCTCTGTTTTACAGAAGTAGAAGCCAAGGCTTAGAGGAGGGGTGTGGTCCCAGCACATGGGCTGGTCTGTGTGTCTGACTCCCACTCCTGGCTTTGTGTGGACCCTTGTACAGGCCTGCCCTTCCATACAGACCTAAGGAAGGTTCCCAGAGACAAGGTTGTGGAAGAGGTGGCAGACACAAGGGCTGAGCTCTAGTGTCTAGCTCAGAGCTCCTCCAGGTGGGGATTAAAACCACATCATACATATCTGGTGGATCTCAGAGCTGAGGGACAGGGACTGACAGGAGCAGTCGCTGTAGGGGATGAGGACAGACCAAGCTTGGCCCTAGAGATGAAGGGCTTGTCAGGGGAAAGTCCCACTGGGTGGGTCAATGCCCACAAAGCAGAGATAGGGCCTTCAGTCATCTGATTTTGTCCCTCCTCCTCAGGATTCCTGGAGTCTTCCTCTGTGTGCCTGGTCAGTTTTCACCGTGTGTTTAGGCCAGGGTTTGACATCACCATGCCTGGAACATGAGCAGGCCAGCCAGTGGAGAAGGTCTGGGCTCCCCCAGGGCTGGCTTTGGCTTTGGAATACTGTCATCAGCTTGTTGGCTTCTCCCTTTGGGCACATGTTGGCCACATCATTCTCTTACTGTGTGATTTCTATTTGCAGCCTTAGACCTAATTAGATTATGTTAGACTTTGTTCTTTGGCAAAGAGATTTCAGGCCTCAGCCAGCAGGCAGGGAAATAATCCAGGGATTAGGGAACAACTAACATTTTTAAAAATAAATATTTATTTATTTATTTAATATTTGTTTAATTGCCAGGAGGTATGTGTGTTCACCAGAGAGAGGGAGAAGGCACCCAAATGGAGTGTGGTCATATTGCACTCCCTTTTCCTACATTTCTCCATCCCTTTAGGATTTTGGGCATGCACACATGTACAACAGGTATGTTTTTCAAGATGCTGGGCCTGGGACTGGAATCATGGTTAGCCATGTGGGCTCTGACTCCCTTAACTAGTAGGCTACAGGGGCACCACAATGACAAACGTTTTTTGAATGGGGTCTTCTTGATAGCTATAAACTGTAATATAAATAATGATCTTAAAATCATGATTTAGGCCCAGCTGCTGGACACTTCTCCTTGGCAGGCTGAGGCCACATGGGTGGCCTGGGTGTGATTCCCAGCCTACCCTAAAAGTTGAGTGCAGTGGCATGCACCTGTAGTCCCAGCTACTCGGTGGTGGGAGTTGGGCATGGAGTGGGAGTCAGGTATGAGGGTCGGTAGCTAAGGCAGGAAGATCCTGAGCTCTCAGCCAGCATAGATAACTCAGCAGGACCCTGTGTGAATGAGTCAGGAGTGGTGGCTGTGCCTATGGTCCTATGTGCTTGGAGGCTGAGGCAGGAAGATCATGACACAGTGATACCTTGTCTGACCCCACCCACACACACCACACAAGAAAACAAATGAAGATAAACAAAAAAAACCCCATGATTTAGTTTATGTTTACCATGAACCAGCAGTTCCCATATTATTTCAGTACTCACAAGCCTGCATCTCTTGGGGAGGACAGAGAAGACTAATGGGCTTGAGCTGCAGCCCATTCTAGGTGATCAGCCAGGTCCTGCTCACCAGCACTGGACACTGGCTCAGGCTCCCCTCCTGTGTGAGCCAAGACCCCAACCTCCCTGTGTGCAGCACCTATGCTGGGCTGCACTTCTGCACATGGCCTTACTTGTGTAGGCCCTTCCCTAGCCCACACCTCACGGGGGTGGCTGGGTCACCTGCAATCACCTCTGGCCAAGGAGACATGTAGACACCTGCCAGGCTCTCGGGAAATGCCTTAGCTCTAAGAAAGGGTACCCAGGAGGAGAGCAGCTCCTCTCTCTACCTGGGCTATTTTTATGTCTACACTTGGTTGGGTCCTACCTGAAGACAGTAGTGCCACACTCAGTAGTGACACACCCAGTTCCTCACAGGGAGAAGGGAGGGATATGCTCCTGTTAGCTGTGGACACCTGGTTATGGGAGATGATCTAGGGCCCTTCCCTCTCTGTGAGAAGTATGGTTGGGGTTTGCTTCAGCTCCTTGCTGAAGTCATTCTAATCAAGATAGGCCCAGGTCTGCACAGGGCATAATTACAACTTAACTGCTCTACTCAGGATGTTATACACGGTTTTCATTCAACAGTGTGGACTCACACAAATTCCTATGTGGTTGTCTTTATATAATTCCAAGTTTGAGATCACCTAATCATGGTTGTATTTGAGGAATAAGACATATTGAAGATAGCCTGCTTCTATAAATCATGAATCTGAGGTCCACAGTGGAAAATACAGTTAGATTTCCATGATTAATTTCATGTGTCAACTTACCTGGGCCAGAAGGTGCCCATATATTTGGTCAAACATTATTTGGATTTTCTGGATGAGATTGACATTTGAGTTGGTGAATCAAGTAAAGTAGATGGCCCTCTGTAATGTGGATGGATCTCATCCAATCAGTTGAAGACCTGAGTAGAACCAAAAGGTAGAGGCAGGGAGAATTCTCTCTCTGCCTGATAGTTTTCAAACTGAAACATTGATCTTCTCTTTCCCTCAGTCTGAACTTTCATTTTGGTCTTCCTGGGTAGCCAGCTTATAGATGATAGTTGGTGGGACTTGTGAGCTTCCATAATCTTGTGAGCCAATTATAGCAAAAATCCTTATGAATATGTCTATCCTATTCTGTTTTATTTTGAGAACTCTGCCTAATACAGCCTTGTTCCTTAACTAAATACTCTTAAAAACAGGTTTACTTTTGTCAGAGAATATTTTACATAGCATACTTTTTTTCAGTCTTTGTAAATATGATGTTTATGTTTGAAGATTCTAAAAGTTCAACCGCATTTTAAAAAATGAAATGAGGAAAGGGGAGAACACCCAGTGATACATGTGAGGCAGAACTGAAGGTGACATTGAATGTGACCTACTAGGCTTGTGTTCAAACTCGCTGTTTCCACACACCCTGCCTGAGATGCTCTTCAACAGGCTATGCAGAGTCATGAAGCTGGTGGAGTTCCTGAGGACATGCTGAGAACTCCCAGGGCACGATGACAGCCATACCCAGAGGGTGAGCCTGTTTCAACTTCTCTGAAATAGTGTTCTCTAGAAGATCATGTTGTCGTGTCTACAACACTTCTTTCTATGAGTTCAGACCCATATCTGATCATTGGTCTTGAATTCGAACTTCTTCAATTTTCTAGTCATGAAGCTAGAAATTTCTGGGATTCAGTCCCCTGAAATGAAACATTTCTTGAACACCTTCAAACACCTTTCCTGGGAGTAGAGCCTCTCCTTCAGTGGGGTCCTTCCTGTGGAAATACGGATTTTCCAGGAGAGTAGGGACTCTTTCAGATCCCTCATTCCCTAACATGGATTTATTTGTCTCTCTGTTTTTATGAAATACACTTTTTGAAAAGTTTATTTATTTATTTTACTTTAATTTTTTTTTTCATGAGACAGAAGGAAAAAAGAGATACAGAAAGTCACTCCAAAAAGTCCTCATACCCCAGCCTCAGCCAGCCTGGATTTTGGGCATATGCACATACTCAGTGTATTCAGGGACACAAACCAGGACCTTTCCCGTGTGGGTCTGGTTGTAACACTGCCTAACCCCTTATGAAACACATTCCTAAAGGCATTGGAACAAAGGTATTTAGGCAGTTGAAAGCTCTGTTCTTCCTGAAGTCAATTCCCCTGTGTGTTGCTGAAAATCTGTTTTGTTTTCCCTTTTTTCCTCCTTGTCTATGTGCATTGAGGAGAGGCCAAGGGATTAGGGGAGGGTCAATGCGGGTGGCCACAGTTACTCTGGAAGAACAATCCTGCAGTCTACTGTGGATTTCCTGACAGCTCTCCTGGGTGTGAAGAAGCTGAGTGAGCTACAGAGCTATTGCAGGTGGCAGCAATTACGTAGAGGCACATTGATCGTGCCCACCATGCCCTGGGGACTTGGTGAGGTGCAGGTGCTGACTCACCAAGCCTGGATACGGCTCTGCCTTCCTGACTAGCTCCAAGTAGAGCTGATGCTACTGTCCGTGGGCTGAGGGCTTTGCCAGAGCTGTAGGCGGCGGGACCCACTTACACCCTGTGGTAGTCCCCAGGAAGAATGGATAGAGACAAGTGTGTGATAATGCACAGACCCTTGTTTGCGCCTTTTTGCAGCACCTGAGTGAGCCCAGTCAGGAACATGAGGGCCCAACCAACCTCAGATGAGTCCCTCTGTGGGCAGCCTCCTGAGGCTTTGGGACATAGCACCCTCACTTCTAAAAGTGAACCATGTGCTGACCAGAGCTGGAACTATAGGTGACTGCAAACCTGCACTCCTGGAGCTTAGGGCAAACTGGGCTGTGCTGCCAAGTGCCCTTGAAGGTCCATGTGAACAGATATCAATAACTAAGTGAGGCAGTATCACCCTCCTGACTCAGTGCTTCCATATGCTGACCTTGGTTGAGTATAAACAAAGGTGTGCCTCTGGAGTTTGGTTTGTACAGGTGCAATAGTTTTTCAAATAACTATGTTTTTAGTTGAATTTTTAAAAATTACATGAACGAATCATAGGGCATTCTGATGTCAGAGAGAGAGAGAGAGTCTGTATCTGTATGAGTGAGTGGTGGGAGGTGGAGGAGTAGAGATAAATTTGGTAACTCAGGGAGAAAGGATTGGGTATGCTTCACCTGACCTGTTCCCTGATCGTCCATAACTGTCTAGCTGTTAACCCACCCAGCACCTCTCCTTCTTCCTGACCCTCTCCCAGACATGCCCGCTGGTCAAGCTGATCACAGATGAGGTCATGGTTGGCTTAGCCCTCCTACCACACCTGAGGGAGCTTGAATAATTCTCACTTCCTGGATAAAGGGATGAGATTCAGGGTGGTTGAGAACTTGGCCATGTCACGCAGCTTACAAAGAGCACAGAGGATATCAGGCCAGCTTTGTTGGGCCCCAAAGTTTCTAACTCCACTGTCGTACCCCCCACTGACCTCTCCTTCTACAAGTGCATAGGTGTAATAGTCAGTTCCACATTTGGAACTTAGTTCCATTCATTCTTTTTAAAAAATTTTTATTTATGTTCTTATTTTAATTGACATATAATACTTGTACAAAGTCAGGGTACAAGGTGGCTTTTAAGTACATGAAGACCACATGTAATGATCAAGTCACTGCATTAAACATACCCACCATTTCAAACATTATTATTATTTTGTGCTATGAACATTTGAAGTCCTCTTCTAGCTATTTTGAAATATTGGTTAATTGAGAATTTCCAGTATAAATGGTAAGGTATAAGGCAGTTCTGATCTTTGACTGAGGCTATCATTATCTGAATGATTTTGTGTTAGCAATGAAAACCTAGGAAAATAAAGGTTAGTATTTTATATATAGTGATATGATTGGGAAAATGAAAGTAAAAAGGGGAGAAGGTAGGAGAATGAAGAGAGGGGACAGCTAATTCCTCAAAGAGGAAAGAACCCTTACCCATTCATTTTTTAAAAATCATCTCCTGGGTAAGCTCAGTGCAGTAGTGGTAACAGGCTCCAGTGAAGCTGGATCCATGTGGGAGATTGAGGACTCTGTTTCTGGTCTTGGCACTGAGAAGACTTGGGGTGGGGACAGAAACAGTAGCATGAGATTCTATTGAGGATACTTGTTTCTCATGAAAGAAAGAAAGATGTTTAGAAAATTCATTTTGAGGTCCTGTTTTCCATGTACCTTGCTCAGGATATGAAGTATAACACTTACTGCTCTTGGGATGGGGTAGCTGATGCACTGGGCATGGACATATTTGTGTCCCTTCTGGTGCAAGATTCCTTAGAAGCTTAGAAGAGAGGTTGACTCTGTCTGGGGCCTGGTATGGCCTTCCAGAGGAGTATATTTTGTGTGCATGCCAGGAAGGGCTTTCTGGGCTGATGAATGTAATGGGCCAAGCTATCAAGCAAGGGGTTTGCTCACCCCCTAGGACAGGATCTGTTTTCAGTCTTCTCTGTAATTCCAGGTGCCCACAAATTTGCATACATGAGGCACTGAGGAAATACACACAAAATTGAATGAAAACCAGTGTCGTCTGAGTCACCCACTACCCCAGGCAGATAAACAAAAAATACAGCATTTGGAGAACAGTTACATTTGCTAGAGTTTGATAAAAGCATGCAGGGCTGGCAAGAGTGAAAGTAGACACATTGTGGCTAGTGTGTCTAGGTGGTCCTTGGGGTAATCTTTCTGGAAAGCACTTTTATTACTTGGCTAAGTATGTGTGTGTGTGTGTGTGTGTGTGTGTGTGTGTTTGTGTGTCTGCCATAGGGCACATGCTCTTGCTGGAGAGAGAGACAGAGAGGGAAAGTGAGAAATCATCCCTCAAGGGGAATGGCCACACCACAATTCCTTCTCTTCTATTCTCCTCTTGGTGTTTTGAGCATGCACATACATGTATCTACCATAATTTTCAAGCTGCCAGATCTGGGACTCGAGCCACATGGAAGTCCAGCATCTTAATCACTACACCACCTGCTGGCTCCAACATTTCTATATTTTTGACTCAGACATTCTGTCTTTAGGAATTTATTCTAGGGACAATAAGAAAACCAAAGCCACAGTAGAAACATCTTGGTGCATTTAGAGTCAAAAACACCTGGAACCATCTCATGGTTGCAGAGAGGAGGCAAAAAGGTGGCAGCAGGTGAATGACCACTTATAGCACATTGTGGGTTTTCCCCCACCCCTGTAGGGCTCATGCACTCACTAGAGAGAGGGACAGAGAGAGGGAAAGTGAGAAATCACTCCCCCAGGGAATGGCCACTTACCAATCCCTTCTCCTCCATTCTTCTCTTGGGATTTTGGGTACTCATGCACATGTGCCCAGCATGATTTTCAAGTCACTGAGTCCGGACTTGAACTGCAGTCAACCATGTGGGAATCCAGTGCCTTAACTACCATGCCACCTGCTGGCCCTCATGGAGTGAAGTGCTTGTGATTTGATGTTCAGTGGGCAAGACCAGGACAATGGCAGGAAGCATCATCACAACAAAGTAAAATGACATATGGACTGAAAGAACATGGGAAGGAAATGCACCAGAATATGACCAGTTTTTAGCTTTGGGACAATTTCTGCTGATTTAATGTATTTCTTTGTAATTAAAATTTTTATGATAGGTCTTTGACAATTTTCTAGTAAAGACCTTATTATAAAACTGAAACAACACATTTTGATTGAAGGACTGGGCAAAAGCATGCAGGGTTTATTCAGATCCTGTGGTTGCTGTAACAAATGACCACAAACTTAGCAGCTCAAAGCAACACATAAAGGACTCAAGAACACAGTTCAAGAACACTTCTGTAGTTCTTGATATCAGAAGGCTGAAATGTGCCAGACATGGCTAAAAACAAAGTGTCAGCAGATGTATTCCTGTGGAGTGTTGAGTGAATTTGCTTCCTTGACTGTCCCACTTCTAGGGTCACTTGCATTCCTGAAAAGCGGTCACATCACGATCCCTCTGCTTCCATCTGACTCTGGCCCTTCCATCTCCACCTTCTAAGGATGCTTGTGATTATTGGGCCCACCTGGAGAATCCAGAATAATCTCCCCGTTCAACATTCTTAGTGTAATCACATCTATAATGTCCTTTACCTCATATAAAAACACATGCTCACAGGTTCTGGGGAGTAGTATGTGCATATCTTTAGGAGTCCATTATCTGCTTATCAAACAGGTGATTAACCAGATGAGGACTCTAGAGTACAGTGGCTGATGCTGGGGAATCCACCCAGGAAATCACTACTCTGACAAAATATTTTAAAGTGGTAGTGAATTCAGTGTTCAAGTTTGCAAAGAATATGTTGTACACCTGCCCAATCTCTCTTGGTATGTTAAGCACCCACGGAGACCCCTAACAGCATTCATGAGTACCTGGGTCCCTGGAATTTTACTTGACAGTGGCCTTAGACAGAAAAGTAAGGAGGAGGAGCTTGAGAGGAGTGCAGGAGTACCTGCACATACCCTGAGATGAGCTTTGTGGGCAGACGTGGGAAACTAGGGCCTAGTGTTATGCTGGAATTCAAAACGAGGGATCCAAAACACAAGGTGGAATTATAGGGTATTGGAGCAAAACCCATCACATCTGGATAGTGCTTTACACTCCATGCTTTCTTGTGAATGATCTTACCTCATTCATTTATTCCTTTGTGCACATTCGGCAGCAAGGGCTGCAATACAGCCACACTGCATTGCTGCTTTGTGTCTGCCTGGGTAATTGTTGGTTGCCTATTCATCTTCAACCCAAGAAGAAGGCAGGGGTCATGACTGACTGGAAAGTCTTGAGATTTGCTCCATCCTGGGGCCCTGTCTACTGTGGAGGGTGGGTGCTTGCAGAAGCTGCCCAGTGGCCAGGCCTCAGAGCTCTCTCTGGAGAAAAGGGCCCATGTCCTCTGGGATGCTCTTAACTTGCTGTTAATTGTGCATTGACAGTGGTGAAGACTGAGTTCTGTGTCAGCCGCCCCAGCTCCCATTCTAAAGTTCTTTTAAAAGACCATAAAACATGAAGTTTTGATATATTTGGAGGATAGGCATATGGGCAAATGCAATTTTACTTTCTCAGTTATTAGTGCTTTTTAAGATTGATTACAGACCAGAGCTCAATTCAATTTCTCTTAAGTGTCTGTACCAAGTGGTTAAAACTTTTCAAGGAATTTAATAGGAGGACACTTGCAACTTCTCTCAGTACTCAAACAATAGCAAATTATCTCCTTGTGGATCACCCTGTCAAGTAATTTCAAGTAAGAATCAAAAACCACATAGAAAGAAACTTGGAAAAGCTTCGGGCAGAGAATTTCAATTCTTTTCAGAATATGATTAATAAGAGGTTGAAGAATGAATCCGCTTTCATTGGAGTCGTATGAACTAATTTTCAGAGAGTGCCTTACTACAAGAAAATTAAATCACCTTCTCAATGAAAGAGACATCAGGTAATTTAGAGTCATTAAACCAGGCCATTAGGAAACACCTGTGTCTCTTGCCTATCTGTTAACACTGTATATACATGAGTCCATATCTTTATTTATCCAGAACTACCTTAACAATGAATGATGCTATCACATTTCTGAATGCCCTGGGTTCCTGTTCAGAGTTTGACTCCTGTTTATATAAGGGTCTCTCCCTTGGCATTGCTAGGAAATGAAGTGTCCATGGGAACACTGCTTTTGCAGTATGAAACTTTACAAGTTATACTGTTCTTAATGGAACTATTTCTAGCTACTCTTGCACATTTTGGTACTTCCTAAACAGAATATGTTTATTGTAATGTAATCTTTTCTTTGCAATTCTAGTCTTGGTACATATCCGTTCAACAACTTTCAACACTCATTGAAGGCACTAGTGGTTGTTTCTGGCTGCCTTCAGGGGCCTGGCTAGAGACACAGGTCTGAGTCAAACAAAGCTTCAGCACCAGGTGAGGAAAAGATTCCCAGAGGAGGCAGTTCAGGATAACAGAATTCCAGGTGGAGGGAGGAACTGCCTGTGGGCTTTCTTCTCTGGTGTGCTCCATGGAAGAGCTCCTCCTAGAAGGAGTTTTGCAAAATATCTCATGGTGGGCCAGCCTGTAACGTGGTGGTTAAGGCACTGGATCCAACATGGCCAGTTGTGCGGTTTGAGTGCTGGACCTGGTGGCTTGATGAAACATGCTGGGCATGTGTGAGTGCCCCAAAATCCCAAGAGGAAAAGGGATTGTGAAATGGACATTCCTCCTGGGAGGTAGTTTCTGACTTTCTCTCTCCCACCTACCTCTCTCCAGAGAGTGTATGTGTTTTATAGCAAAACTCAAGACAAAACAAAAAATGCCTCATGGTTACAGTGAAGAAGCTCAGGCTCCAGCCCTCTGTTGATAACTTTTCCAGGGCCTTGGGTTTAATATTAGCACATGAAAGAATTCAAGACATAGGGGGACTGGCTTAATCTAGTTTAATCCAGAGTTTATTGGACCTATTTGGTTGCACATTAATGGTCTTTTATTTTATTTATTTATTTTTTTTCTGGCTTTTGCCACAGGGCATGTGTGCTCACTGTAAAGAGACAGAGAGAGGGAAAGTGAGAAATCACCTCCTGGGAGGATGACCACACCACAATCCTTTCTCTTCCATTCTCCAGTCAAGATTTTGGGCGTGTATGCAGACATGCCTGGCATGATTTTCAAGCCTCTAGGTCTGGGACTTGAATTGTGGTCAATCATGTGAGAGTCCAGGGCCCTAACCACCATTCCATCTTCTGGCCCCAACACCACTACTTTCTTAAAAACAGTAATTTTTATTCTGGTTATCAGTTCCTTATCTGAGGCATAGTTAACAAAAATTTTCTCCCATTCTGAGGGTTGTTGATTCACAGTAATTACTGTGTCCTCTGCTGTACAGAAATTCCTTAATCTGATGTAACCCCATCTGTCTCTTTTGGGAATTATTGCCTGCGCTTTGGAGATCTTGTTTAAGAAGTCTTTGCCTACCCCAATGTTTCCCAGAGTTTCCCCAATTTTTTCACCAGTAGTTTTATAGTTTGTGGTCTTAGGTTTTAGAACTTTGATGCACTTTGAGTTGATTTTTATTAATGGTGACAGATAGTGGTTCAGATTCATCTTTCTGCAGGTGGATACCCAGTTTTTCCATCACCATTTGCTAAAGAGGTTTTTCTTTTCCCAGTGGATTGATTGGTACCCTTTGTCAAAGTTAAATTGGCTGTATGCTTTGGGGTTTATTTCTGGGGTCTCTACTCTGTTCCATTGGTCTCTGTGTCTGTTTTTGTATTGTAATTTCTAATTTATATATAATAGTTGTATGTATTTGTGGGGTATGATGAGTTTTTTCAAAACATATATACAAGTTCTGATCAAATCAGTGCTAAAACATACTGTCTCCAACTTTTATTGTTACTTTGTGTTGAACACCTTTGAAGTTCACTCTTTTGGTTGTTTTGAAATGTATATTGCAGTAGATGGTGTAATGGTTATGTTACTGTACTCCCATGTAGTCAAGTGCAGTTTAAGTCTCAAGATCTGGCAACCTAAAACTCATGCTGGGTGCATGTAGGTGCATGCCCAAAACCCTGAGAGGAGAATGGAGGAGAAGGGATTGTGGCATTTCCTTCTTTGGGGGGTGATTTCTTGCTTTCTGTCTCTCTGTCTCTCTCTGGTGAATGCATGCACCCTATAGCAAACACAAAAACAAAAACAAAACAAACAAAAAAAAACTGAAAAAAGATATATATATACATATATATATACACATACACACATATATACATACATATGTATGTATGTATATATATGTGTATATATGTGTGTGTGTATGTGTGTGTGTGTATATATATATATATATATATATATATATATATACACACTGCATCGTCGCCAACATTTTTTACTGTGCTATAATGATCTGTAACTCATCTCACGTGTTTACATGCAGTCTCGTATCTGTTAATGCAGTTTTTCTTACTCCCTCAACTGCAGCCCTTCTCATCTTCTGGCCTCTCATTATACTCACTGCTTCTGTGCCATCAGAGTCTGAGAAGTTTCTGAAGAGATATCTCAGGAATGTTGCAAAAATGTGACTTGAATTATCTTTTTAAAAATAGTATATTAAGTGATTTTTCAAAATGTATTTTTTTTAATTTAAAAAATTTTTCATTTAATTACTCTTTATCTTTACAGAGTACCACATTGCTTTTTCCAGCATGAAGAAGGCGCATATCAGTCAAGACAAAGACATTACCATATACATTATCATCAGTAAATAACTTTTCATTTTTGTGTCAATTAAACATATTTTCCTCCCACCCTCCCTCTATTACCCATTCCTGTATGACCCCTATCCTTACTATCTCTAGTATCTACAGTTGCCCTCCCTACTACTGTACCCTCCAAAGTTTCAGTTTTTGCTATATAGTGCAGACATTCATTATATACTGAGTGGGGCATACAAAGTTTGTCTTTCATACTCTGGCTTGCTTTCCATAGCATTAAGTTTTCCATGTGTATCATGTATGGCTCTTTATTCACATGCAGGAGGACCTGACCTTGCAATAACCAAAGGGGCCACTGGTTACCTATGGCAGCAATTTCGAAGCTTTTTTTTTTTTTAATAATAGCTAAAGGATGCATGTGTTCTCTAGAAAGAGAGAGACAGAGACAGAGAGAGAGTGAGAGGGAGATGTGGTCACACTACAATCTTTTCTATTCCATCTGTCCATCCTGTCAAAACTTGGGGCACATATGCACATGTACCCAGTATGTTTTTCAAGTCACTGGGACTGAGATTTGAACATTGCCCAGCCATGTGGGATCCAGCTCACCTTAACCACTGGGCTATGGGGCTGCCCCTGAAATATTTTTTGATGCAACAAAGTCCCCTTTCAAACCAAAGCTTATGTGATGCTTCAATAAATAAGACTGATAGAAGCTATATTTATTGGAATACAGTGACTTTAGGACCAGCAGATGGTGTATGGTTACATCACTGAACTCCCACGCAGTTGACTGTGGTTCAAGTCCTGGACCAGGTGGCTTAAAACTCACACTGCCATGTCTGTATGTGTGCCTAATCCTGAAAGGAGAGTGGAGCAGAAGGGATTGTGGTGGGCCATCCTCCCGGGAGGATAATTTCTTGCTTTCTGTCTCTCTGGTAAGAGCACAGGCCCTATAGAAAAAAGAAAATCTCTATTTTTTTTTTTGAGAGATCTTTGCTATAGGGCACATGCACTCACCAGAGAGACAGAGAAGGACAAAGAGAGAAGGAAGAAATCACCCTCTGGGGGACTGGCCACGCTGCAATCCCTTCTCCTCCATTCTCTCGTACACACACCTGGTGTGAGTTTCAAGCCACTGGGTCTGGGACTCAAACCGCAGTCAACTATGTGAGAGTCCAGTGATGTAACCACTATGCAATCTACTGGTCCCACGAAAGCCTCTTAAAGAAAATAAAATAATACAGTGACTGTATTTTTATTCTAAAGTTGATACCTTAGGGAAAGAAAGGGTCGACGTACAGGAAGAAGACACAGGGCAGGGAGCTCATCATGAGAGTGCTTGTGTGCTAAGAGAGAATGGTAAACGTTGAGGTAGATGACACAGTCACTGGACGCGAGTTTGGCTGTGGAGTCCTTGGCCTTCACTCTTGGAGTGGATTGGGGACATAGGGAGGGAAGGAGAGAAAACTAGGAAGGTTTTGAGATTTTGGCTTGAGCAGGGTGGTAGAGTCTGGTTCCAGTTGTTGAGAAGGAGTGTGGGAGACTGAGCCTGCACCACTGAGACACCCTGAGGAAAATGACAAGTCAGCGCTATATCAGAGCAGTTGTTAGAGGTCATGGTAAGGAATGATAATGAACAGGATATCAGAGTGTGCCCAAAACAGAATTGCAGAAAACAGGATGTGAGGATAAACTTGGTGTAGCTATTATTTAAAAAAAAAATTAATTGCCAGAGGGTGCATATCCTCACCAGAGACAGAGACAGAGAGAGAGAGACAGTGAGGAAGGGAGAAATCACTCCCAGTGGGACATGGTTACGCTACAATCCCTTCTCTTCCTTTTCTCCATTAAGATTTTGGGCATGTATGCACACATGCCTGGTGTGTTTTTCAAACGGTCAGGGCTGCAACTCAAACTGTGGTTGGCCAGGCAGAATCTGACTTTCCTTTACCACTAGGCTACAGGGTGGGCCATTGGTATAACTATTCATATACAGAGAAAAGCCTCTGCTTACTAAAAGTAGGATGATACATAATAACTCTTTTAAAAATAATTATTAATTTAACTTAATTCACTATCATCATTATTCCTTTAATTTGCTATAGGACATGTGTGCTCACCAGAGAGAGATGGAAGGGGGTGTGGAGTGAGAAAGCAAGCTTCCAGGCCTGGGACTCTAACTGTGCCCAGCTATGTGGGAGTCTAGTGCTCCAACCACTGTGCCACCTGCTGGCCCCAGTAACTGTGCCTTTAATTCCATACCAGCAGAGCTGAAAATCTGCCTTAGTATGTAGGCACTTACTGGCTACCTGAATGCATTCAGGGTTTCCTCCCAAATAATAAATGTCATCAATTCTCTATTTATGAATTGGTGTGTTCCTTTGGGTCTTGCATTCTTTTTTTGCTCTCAAAAATTTGGCAGCAAGGATAACATACTGTAAGTCTTCCAAGGTATCACTGAAAGATAAGTGTCAGGTAAGGTAAGGGGCCCTGACTTTGCTAAGAAGTCTCTCCTATTCTGTGATTCAGAAAGCACTCCATTTGATTGACTCCACTGTTGGGCTCACAGCAAAGAAAAATCTTGGTCATGTGTAAAACCACACTCACTTCCTGGCTTAAGAGATAGAAATTGTTTCTAGAGAACTAGAAAAACAGAATAATAAGGAACAAACATTTGATTTCTAACATTCTATATTATTTGTGAAAGAGGAAAGAAATTTAGCAAGGAAGGTCAACTTGTTTATAGCATTGTACAGGTTCTGAGAGAATTAAATACATTGTCATTAGGAATTGTCATTAGAATGAAATACATTGTCAGAGGAATCCCTGACAGTTGCAGGACCCAATCCTGCTATTATCTTAGTCTTGTATTGTGTGAGCTAAATACTTTTCTGTAATAAACTTACATTCAACTTTCTATTCTATACCTGTAGCAGAAGAATCAAGGTATCTCTTTGGAGGCTCTCACTATCTGTGGAAATGAGTTCCCAGGAAAGACTTGCCTCCTATGTTCTGTAGGTATTTACAAGAGAATGTAAATAATTTTTCCCACCTCCATGCTAACTTGAAATATGCATGATTTATTGATAGCTAACATCTTATGTACTTGTAAAGACTACACTGTAGGCCCAGCTGTGGTAGTGTGCATCAGTTGATACTGCTTCCCTGCAGATTGGGACCACATGGGAAGCCTGGGCTTGATTCTTGGCCTACTCTAAAAGATAGGCATAGTGGTGTACACCTGTTCAGACCCTGTCTGGAAAAAAAAAAAAAGATACTTTAGTTTGACTAAGCTTTTTTTTTTCTTTCTTTCTTTTTTTAACTTTACTATAGGGCATGTGCACTCACCAGAGAGAGAGAGAGAGAGAGAGAGAGAGAGAGAGAGAGAGAGAGAGAGAGAGAGAGAAAATCACCTTCCAGGAGGCATGGTTATGCTTCAATCTCTTCTTCTCTCAGGATTTTGAGCACACATGCACACATGCCCATTATGTTTTTCAAGCTGCTGGATCCGGGATTTGAACAATGCTGTTGGCCATGTGGGATCTAGCACCTTAACCTCGGCACCACCTGCTGGTCCAAGCTTGACTAACATTTTAACCTCTTGAGGACCTAAAACTTCTCTTGATAATTTTCAGTATTGTTGAAATGAGGTCAAGTGTTTGGGATGTTTTTTATTAGCTGTGTGATGAAAAATGGTTCCATCTCTAAAGCAACATATTTTACAAATGAAGCAACCCACTGTGAAGAAACAGCACTGCCTTGGTGAGGCTGAGTGTGTATTGCAGGCCCTGGACCTCTGCCATCTTTGAAAGTGATCCAGTCACTGAGATGTGACTTGAAGCATTACTACATGTGTAATTACTATGATCACAGGAAGCTCAAGAAAGCCTTCAAACTCCCAAGTGATAATTGTTCTTCCTCTGGCAGTAGGAGTTCTTAATTGATATGCTATCCCCTGCTTTCTGTCAGGACAACAAGGGAACTGTTACTGGTAGATGTGCTTTGTTAAAAACTAGCCCTCAGGCCCAGCTGTGGTGGCAGGCACTGGTAGACTCTGTGTTTCATAGGCTAGGACCACATGGTGGGGCCAGGCTTGATTCTCTGGTCCTATCTAATGTTGCAGTAGGTGTATGTTTTTCTTTTTCCTTTTTTAAAAGAGGTTTTTGCCTTAGGGCATGGGCACTCACTGGAGAGGGAGAGAGACAGACAGAGAGAGGGAAAGTGAGAAATCATCCCCCAAGAGATGGTCACACTGCAATCCCTTCTTTTTCATTCTCCTTTTGGGATTTTGGGCACACATGCACGCACATCCAGCATGATTTTCAAGTTATTGAATCTGGGACTTGAACTGCAGTCAGGCATGTGTAAGTCCAGTGACTTAACTGCTTATGTTATCTGTGCTTTTGTTGCTTCTGTGGTCATTCATGGGCCTGCCATCTGCTGGTTTCTCTGTGTGTGTCTTAACCCAGTCCTTCCTCAATTCTCCCACCTGGACCGATTGGATCAAGTACTTTATAAAAAGTTTGTTTATTTCTTCAGAGACAGAGAGAGATCACTCCCAATAGGGTCTTCATGCCATGATCCAGTCCCAGCTTTAGCCAGCATGGATCATGAGTGTGCACCTGGCATTTGCAGAGAGGTCTCTGGATGAGAATGTAGAACCTTCCCCTGTGGATCAGCCTTGTGTTACTGCTGTAGCACTGCCTCCCTGGATTGAGGACTTCTAAGTTCTGGGTCCTAGCAGTAGAAATGTCTCTGTTGGAAGTACAGAGGAGAAAGAAGGCACCACACATTCATTCCCTCATCTCAGCCACTGGAGCCTGGGCAGAATACCTTTGTTACTGAATGAGGTGGCCTCACCATGTTGGGCCCACAGCCTCACCTGCCTGCTTAGAGGTGAGCCAAAGGGGTGCCCTGTATCCAAGCTGGTGCCCTGGACCAAGCTCTTCTGATCTGAGACCATGTTGAGTCCTCTGTCCTACAGTTGCTTCTGTGGTCATTCATGGGCCTGCTTTTCACCACTCCAGTGCCTCCCTGTACGGCTACAACAGAGCTGGGGGTTCTAATTTTATTGGCTTTATCTGACTTAGTGAAATAAAGTTTAATAACATAAAACCAAAAGAGAAAGCTTCTGCTCATTAGTATGGGGGTTTGGCTACTCCCTTTCCGCAAAATAATAAATCCAGTCTTTCTGGTGATTCTCATTCTCCTTCCCAAGGTGAGATAATCCTAATGATATTCTTGGAGAAATTCTGTGTGTGAATGTAACTTTTTCTTTTCGAGCTGTAATTAAACTTTGTGAAAGAGACAACAGGCAAAACAACTGGCGATATTTAATATTTTGGTGAAACAAAGGGTGGAGGTGCTAGGTATGATGATGACAGTAATGACAGATCAAGATGAATAAACAGTACTTAATAATCTATTACTCTGACAATTCTGGAATAATACGTGACTTGTCTTATTAAGACTTGTGTGTGTGTGCATACACATGTACATATTTATGTGGATGTATGTACATCCACATTGGAGCTGAATGAATCATTTGCTAATCTGTCTTATGTGTGTTCTTTTCTTCTCATATTATGTTCTGATTAGTTGAAAATTTACCTGGCTCTATAAAATTCTATTTCTCTTCCAGTTACTACTTTGGGATCATGATTTGGCATCTTTCAAGTCTGTAAAGTTTTCACCAGCTTCACCAGAGATTAGAACCCAAGAAGTGCTCGAATAAGAACTATTATTGGGGTCCAAGTATTCAGTAACAGGACGTTAGGAGGGTGTTCATTATGATACACTGGGTGTTTATTAGAAGATAGATACAATATTTTTCTTTTCTTTTTCTTTCTTCCCCCTCTCCCATCAAATAACAAAGTGACTGTTTGATATGAAGGGATGGGTATGAAGTGGGAAGAATGTAACAGTCCTTGTCTGGGTCTCCTGGGATGAGGTGATCCACATCAGCTTCAGTGCTCTCACCTGTACAATCAGCAAAGCAGGACCCAACTGAGAAGGAAGTGGGATGGGTCAGTAATAAATAACACACACAGAGTACCTGGCATTTCCCAGCTCAGGGTTCCTGCACCAGGCTTCTAATCCACGGGTGACAGGGTGGATAGCACGGTTCTCCAGGCCTGCTAAAGGAGAAGCCCTCTTTTAGGAAGTCACCTTCAACCAAGTGACTTTTTTCTTTTTCAAAAATAGAGTTAGTGGGGGGCCCCCCATCTGTTTCCAGAAGGGAGGCCCGTGGTGCTGGGCTGTAATGGAGCTCATGTACTTAGGGACTGCACACACCTCAAGGATGAGAGCTCATTTGGGGAGTTTCTTGCCCTGTTGTAAAGGGTGGAAGTGAGCATAAGAGCTTTGTTGCGTATTTTCCCCACTGAGAGACTCTGGAAAAATCCTCCTTTTAAGAGTATTTTTTTTTCTCCAAAAGGGAAAGCAGCTTTTGAAGGATATAGAAGGGAAATATTTATAATTGAAGAGTGAGGTCAGCCCCATAGCCTAGTGATTAAGGAAGTTGTGATCCCACATGGCTGACCATAGTCCAAATCCTGGCCTGGTGGCTTAAAAAACATACCAAGTACATACACCTACATGCCCCAAATCCTGACAGGGTGGAGAAGTGAGAGAGAAGGAAATTGTGACTTGAGCATATCCCATCGGGAGGGGTAACTTTCTTCTCTCCTTTTCACTCTGTCTTTGGTGAATGCATGCAACCCCTGGCAATTAAAAAGAAAACAATAATCGAAGAGTTAACTTGAGGAATATAAATAGGGCAATCTATGTACTCAATTATGTCTCCTGGTTTGGGGATTATTTTTTCAGCCAGATGATCTTTTCAGCCAGATCATTCCAGAAAAATATGTGTAAGTGAATATGATTTAACCACTTTGTTTACTAACTTTACCTGATAAGATAAAAGCAGGCACACCATTTATTGGTTTTCCCTCTGTCCCCTTCAGTGACCTCTATGGATATTTTGGGCAGGCTACAGCATTTTGCAGTCCCTCTTAGTCCCATCTGGTAGAATACTGAAGATGTTGAGCCAGAGGTCGGTGCAGCAGTAACACAACTGGATCACACGGGAAGGATCCTGCTTTGTATCCTGGGACCCCCCTGGACATTGCAGGTCACACATGCTTGTGATCCATGCTCATTGGGACTGAAGGTGGATCATTGTGTGAAGACCTTTGGGGGTGTCTCTCTCTCAATAATTAAATAAACTTAAGGAGCATGTTGGCCCTGCTGTGATGGCACATAGTTCGCACCACTGCTTGGAAGGCTGGAAGAGCATAGAAAATCCAGGTTCAGGTACTAGGTCAAACTGAACATGCAAGGCAGAGCCGCATGCTTGTGTTCCTAGCTAACTTGGGGCAGGAGGATCATGATATGGTTGAGACCATGCCAAAAATATGATCTTCGTCCCTTTCCTTTTCCTTACCCCCCTTCCTCTCTCATAAAGGGGAAAAGGTGTTAAGCTCCTAGCTTGGCTATTTGCCTTCCTAATATCCACTCTCTCGTTCTTTGGTGATGGAATCATGACCTTTCAGATGTCAGTGTGCCCAGCTGACTTCACCTCCATGGCCTCTTCTGCAGGTCATGACCGATGAGGTACAAGCTGATGGTTTCAGAGAAAGCTTTTGCCAGGGATATTTCTTCCCTGCTTCCCTCTTGCTCGGTAGGCAAATAGTCCAGAAGACGAGCCATGGGGGAGTAAACCAACAGGCATGTTCCTGCACAAGTCTGCTTCCTTGCGATTTACTCCCTTTGAGGTAAGTTAACTATCTCCCTAGGTTTAAGCCACTGTGATTTTTGTTTGTTTGTTTGTTTACTGGCAGCTGAGTGAAATCCTGGATCACATCTGGGAGCTGGTGGTGTTTGCTTGGGGCAAAGCATGGAGCCTTAGGAAGGGCCTGTCTGAATCCTGCTTTATCATCCCAGCAGGAAACAGGGAGGGGGAGGAGGAGCAGGAAGAAGGAACAGCCCAGGAAGGCCTCACTCAGCCTGGGATTGCTCTGAGTGTGCTCTGGGTCCCTATCCTGTTCAGTCTGGATGCCCTCAGGGTTGGGACCTGTGGTGTCTTTGTTTTCTTTAGGCTGGTATGTGTCCCCAGAAGGGGATCCCCCGTGAGCACATGTCCTGAGTGTTGGGTGAGTGGCCAGCTGGGGTGTGCCATGCACCCCTAGGAGAACATATACAGTCCAATGCACCAGTGCCCTAGAACGTCGGCATCTGCAGGTCCTCTAGTCCAGGAGGTGATGGTGGTGGAACACTGCAGTTGAAGGTGTCTTGCCTTCAGATCACAACTGGCTTTTCAAGCTTCCATTTTAGTTACAGGGAACATCACAGAGTCTCCTGTGGAGCAGAGAGACAAGAGGGAGGACTTGAAGACTGCTACGTTTCTACCAGGACCTGATGTTTGATCCTCTAGGTCACCGAAAGAGCTGGTTACTAAAACCCCTGTGGCTGAGGTAAAGTAAGAAAGGAGAGAGGCGAAGTGAACCCCAAACTGCACATGAGGGACAAGACCGCACGCGCACTCCACTCACAGGGAGCCTTTAACCCTACCTTAGTAGTCAGCATATGAAGAATCATAAAAATTCCATTTTGCAGACATGCCCAGGGGGGATTCTGAGTGATGGAATTGAATGATAAAGTGAGCATTTTAAATCCTGTTATAACGTTTCAAAAATTTAAATTCATCAAGGGTATATCCTTTCTGGCTTGTCTCCTGAATTCCTGAGTGTATTTGTATCTCATGTGGATGTCTGAAAGGAATTCCCACTATCTCATCCTTCTACTGCCCAGATCCAAGTCTTGGGAATTGCCTGAACTCTGCCCTTTCCTGCATGTTTGGCAGTGGGCATCCACCAGCCAGTGTGTGCCCATCTGTTCCTACTGGAATCGTAGCTCTTGAGGGCAAGATCAGTCTCCGTGTCACCAGGTTCCCTGCCTGGTGACCCAAGTGCAGCCTCAGTGAGTGTGAGAGAAGACAGCGATGGGGAACAAAGAATGAGCCCTGAACTCACGGCCTGGTCAGAATCTCCTCTACTTGTGCCTGCTTCTTTCCCAGCCTGGGACTGTCTCGGACACAGACCTACCTGTGTCACTTCTGGTGGCCAGGTGTGGAAAACATGCCTTGAACTAAGCTGAGCAGATCAGAGCAGCTGGGACTTGATCAGGTGAGCCTTGATGAGAGGACATAGGGCAGGTCTGGATCCAGATCAGGCCCAGGGCCAGACCTCAGCAGGCCTGTCTTGGTTTGTTCTTCCAGAAGCAAATTGAGACAAAGATCTCAGCTTGGGGAGCTTCCTAGAACAAGGAGCAGAGTAGCGAGGACAGAAAGGGCAGTGCCACGCAGCAAGCTACTGCAGGAGAGGCTGGAAACTCCAGCTAGTGCAGAACATGCCCAGGGCTGGGGCTTAGCATCTATACACCAACCCCAGGAAAAACAGATGTCCTGAGACCTCCTGCCACACAGCAGGGAGGATAGAATGGCTGCAGAATGGAGATGCAGACTATAACTGAGAGGCTGAGCCACAGTGTAGTAGGCCTGAGGCTGCTGCTCGGTAAAGGTGGCCAGCTCATTCTGGCTCCAGACAGGGAGAGGTGGGCTGAGCATCCAAACAGTGCTGGGGTTGCTATTTTATATTATACTCAAGAAGTGTGTTTGGGTTACAGGGTAGAAAGAGCTGTGAGAGGCTGGACTGTCTTCATGAAAGAACTTAGTTTGGGAGCTGGAAGGCCTCAGTTCAAATCTCACCTCTGACCCTTGGCAGCTCCCTAATCTTAAGTAAAGTGTTCAGCTTCTCTGAGCCACATGTTCCTTGCTTGTGAAATATCCAGAGAGTTCTGGTAGAGTGGCTGTGATGTTACATGACAGAAGGTAAGGCACAGGTAGGATGCCCAGAATCACAGATGCTTGAGGCAGCCACACCCAGTTGATTTCTTCCTCCCCCAACCCAGTGCCACGTAATCTCACTCAGTTTTTGTCAGTCAAGATAAAGCTAGTTGCTACAACAGATAAGGCCTAGTTTCTCAGTGACAGGACTTAACTCCTTAGTATTTTATTCTTTCCTCACAGAAAGCCCAGTCCACAGGGGTGAGGGTGCTCTTGTAGTTATTCACAGACCTAGGGCAGCAGGGACTCTTCCTAAAGCCTGGCTCCTGGATGCCTTAGGCATTGATATCTGGCTGCAAGCAGGGGAATAGAGACACACACACACACACAGAGAGAGAGAGAGAGAGAGAGAGAGAGAGTATAAAACAATGTGAGGTCATATAGCACCTGTCACTTCCATTTACAGCCCATGGCATAGCTCAGTCAGGCACACAGCATGAAGCCACAGAGGCTGCTGAGAAATGTATTTTTTCTAATTAATAAGAAAAGTTTATTTATTTATTCCATGAGAGAGAAGCAGAGAGAGGCATTCCTGACAGGGTCCTCATGTCATGATCTACCCCAGTCTCAGTCAGCCCAGGTCATAGGCACGGATGAGCCCAGGAGGACCAGGGAGGTCCCAGAACTCAACCCCAGGACCTTTCCTATGTGAGTCCAGTTGCATTACTGCTGTGCCACTGCCTGGCCCCTGCATTTTTCTTATCATGTGCTCAGAAACAAAAGGAAAATGTATGATGAACAGCTTGCTGGCCTCCCCCAAGGCACGCTATAAGACTGAGAGATCAAACCATGGAAGCACCAGCTTCCACGAGGGTAAGGCATCAGGACTCCGGTGAGCTGGATTCCCCTCCAGGTCATGCTCCTGTCTAGAAAGAATATCTATCCTTTTTTCTTTCTGCTTAATCAGAGAAACTGTCTTTCTCAGGACAGAATCCAAATTCCCAACTTGAATGAAACAAATTTTCTCTCCTGTGGTGAATAATGTGATGCCTTAATGCCTAGAGACATCAACGAGGAGCTGCACCCTGAGATTTCTCCCTTGGTGGGGACCTGGAGCAGCCCCATCCCACTTCCCACAAAGGGAGTGTGAGCTGAGCTGAAGGACATTGACAAAACCCACTCAGGATTTCCCTCCCCCCACACAATACAACTAGATTCTGTCTCAGAATTTCTGATGAAAATCATATTTTTGGGGCCAGTCCCATGGTCTGGTGGTTGAGGGAGCTGGATCCTGTATGGCTGACAGTGTGGTTTGAGTCTCTGCCCTGGTGGCTTGAAAACCATGCCAGGTCCCTGTGCATGTGTTTTCCAAATCCTGACAAGATGAAGACGTGAAGGAGAGAGAAGGAATTATGGCATCACCATGCCCCGTAAGGGGTGCATTCTCCCCGCAACCTTGTGAGTACATGTGCCCTCTGGCAACTAAACAAAGAAAAAAAATGAGATTTTTGAACCCTGCTCTGGTTTATAAGTGCTTCCTCATGAAGAAGACTGTCTGTAAATTTCTCCATTTACAGAGATGAAAGATAAATTTCATTCTGAGTGATCTCATTGTATTCTGATGTCCCTGGGAATTCACATTGGAGTCAATATCTTGAATCTTTTCAAATTAAATTAGCTCCCCTTAGGGAGCTAGATAAAAGGATGATTTAAAGAAATGGAACAATGTGGATTTTTGATATTTAGGTTAAATTTTATTTAAGAAACTGTTCCACACTGCCTAAATCATCTATTTTGGGAATGGTCTTGTCACTATTTCTAAAACTGTCAGTCTGCCCTAAATTTTAACTAAACCTAAAAACATACTTAAAAATCTGCCTAAGTGATAATTAAATCCAAAATTAAAGGTCTTTCCTGAATTAAGGACAATGGAAGTTTAAATTTGACTATCTATTGTCAATCCACTGGGTCTAAGGGCTCGAACTGCACAGTTAGCCATATGGGATCCAGCCACCTTAACCTCACATCATCTGCTGGCCCGAAAACTTACATTTTTATTACCATTCTTTTGTTCATCTTAGTAGTTTAGCTTATGGCACAATTAATAATAGTATAGCAGATATCCGAAAAGTGCAGATATTTCTTTGAAATATATTCTTCTTTGGGAAAATATGTTACTCCACAAGAAGCAAAATGTCTCTGGAAAAGATCTACCTAATGATTTACATTTCTGATTACCTATCTGATCAGGTTGAGTAGATGCCCAGTTTGCTAGGGCCAGATCTAGTTTATGCTATAGTTCTAGTGTCATTAATAGAGCCCTGTTCATTCTCAAAAGTATCCTGCTTTTGGGCTAGCCCATGACATGGTGATTCAAGTTGCTGGATACCACAAAGTCAATCTTATGGTTTGAGTCTTGGTCTCAGTGTCTTGAAAAACACATCAGATATGTATGTATATGTGCCCAAAATCCCAAGAGGAGAATGGAGGAAAGGAATTGGGTGTGACCACCCACACTGCAAGATGCTTTCTCACCTTTTCTCTTTCCAATGTGTGCATGTGCCTTATAGCAAACTTAAAGCAAAACAAAACCAAAAAAAGTGTCTTCCTTTGAATGATATATTACATGGATACCCTACTGAGTGTTTGATGTGATATTAATATGTATAAAGTGACCTTTGAAGAAGCATGGTGATTAATCCATTGGGAAGAATTAAGTCTTTCTTAGAAATATTGACTTCATTTTAAAAGACTTCAATACTTTCAGACGCATTGATTTTTGACAACATGCGTTGTATGTATAAAGAGTGTTCAGTAAGATCAGAAAGACTAATTGAAAGCACATGGACCACAAAGACATGGAATCTAGAGGGCCAGCAAAGGGTGTGGTGGTTAAGACACTGGTTTGGTTCTGGACCTGGTAGCTTGAAAATCACACCAGATAGATGTGCATGCATGCCCAAAATGCCGAGAAGAGAATGGAAAAAAAGGGACTGTGGTATGGCCATTGTCCGTGGGGGGTGATTTCTCATTTTCCCTTTCTATGTCTCTCTCTTTTTCTGGCGAGCGCATGTGCCCTGTAGCAAACAAACATGAAATCTAATGTTGGGAAACTTTGGATTCCTCCTAATAGTTCTCTGGCTGGTCCTGAATGCACTCCATTAGGCGAAGATGGAGCTAATAGTTCTGTCTTTCAAGCTGTGCTCTTCCTCCATTTCTTCAGCTCATCAGAATTTGGGGCATACACATGTGCCGGCCATGTTTTATAAGCCATGGGGGATGGAATATGGCTCCCTATGTAGATAATTTCTTTTGACCTTTGTAAGAGCCTTGTAACATTGCTGTTTCAGGAGACTGTCCAGCACCTCTCATGTTAGCTGTGGTACTTTCTGCTGCCCACCTATATCAGCTTTCAGCTACCTCTACCTGGAATCTTCAGGCTCACAAACACCCACCACTGTATTGCTCTCATAGTTCAAGGAGAGGCAAAGTGGACACCTAGACTGTTCCTTTTTTACCTTTTCCAATGTTCACCATTTACTACTTCTTCCAAGTGCTCACCATTCTACTATGTGCAGCCCCCTATAATGGGCAGTGGTTGGATGAGTGGGAGGCAGAAGTGGTGGGGAGAGCGATGGGCTGGGCCTGAAAATCTTCAGCTCATACCAAGATTTTTGTCAGTGTAAACAATGATCTTTCATAAAGAAGCAGCTGCTGGGTATATTTCTTGTTTTTTCTTTTTTTTTTTTTCTTTTTTTGGAGAGGTTTTTGCTATAGGGCGCGTGCGCTCGCCAGACAGACAGAGAGAGACAGAGAGATAGAAAGCAGGAAATCACCCCCCAAGGGGGATGGCCACGCCGCAATCCCTTTTCCTCCATTCTCCTCTCAGGATCTTGGGCACGCACGCACACGCGCCCGGCGTGAGTTTAAGCCGCCGGGTCCGGGACTCAAACCGCGGTCGACTACGTGGGAGTCCAGCGACATAGCCATTACGCTAACTGCTGGTCCCTATTTCTTGTTTTTTCTAAGCACCCAGGCTGCTATAGAGGTAATAGTTTTGACCAAGAGTGGCATCTGAATTAAGGATGTAAACTGAATAATGGAGTAGGGCTCACAAAAGACAATTAACCTAGAAAGCTGGGATAATGCCCTCCATTTACACAGATTGCTGTAATGCAGGGAGTGGGGAGCTGTGGAGGAGATGGGTGCTGAGGTTGAAAGAACTTGGGATTTCTGAGTGAGAGATCTGAACTCCAATTCTGTTTCAGGAGGAGGGCCCTTTCACCTCTCTGATTCCCAATTTCCTCCTCTGTAGCCACAGCACATTGTGCAAGGGGATGGAATGACAAATGCATGCAAAGTCCAGTGCCAGGATCTGCACTGACAGGACAGGAATCACCGTAATAGTATATGTTGTGGAGCATTCAGCATTTGGCAAGTGCTGTTTGCACATGACATTTCTTTCCTTCCTTCCTTCCTTCCTTCCTTCCTTCCTTCCTTCCTTCCTTCCTTCCTTCCTTCCTTCCTTCCTTTCTTTCTTTCTTTCTTTCTTTCTTTCTTTCTTTCTTTCTTTTTAAATAGCCCTTGGCATGTGTGCTTGTGAGAGAAGGTACCCCAATAGGTTGTAGTCATGCTGCAATCATCTTCTTCTCCTCCTCCTTCTCCTCCTCCTTCTTTTCTAGAGAGCTTGTATGCTTGCTGGAGAGAAAGAGAGAGTGGGAGAGGAGAAAGCACTTTCCTATCCCCCCCCAATCTACAATCCCTTTTTCTCTATTTCTCTCTCCTTTCAGGATTTTGGGTATGCACACACACACACACACACGCACGCACGCACGCACACACACCATGTGTCTCTCAAGCTATCAGGCTATGTGGGAGCCCGTCACCATAAACACCAGACCACAGAGTTGGTCCTTCTTTTTCCTCCATTTCTTCAGCCTATCAGAATGTGGGGCATGCACATGTGCCTGCCATGTTTTATAAGCCATGGGGACTGGAATATGGCTCCCTATATAAATCGTTTCTTTTGACCTTTGTAAGAATACTGTAACATATGCAGAGCAAGAGCTCTTATGTTTGTTTTAAAGAACTATTTTATTTAGCTTTATTTATTATTTTTAGTGTTTTCCAATTTGACCAGAAAAAAAAAAAAGTTGGGGGGAGGGGGAAGTGAGAAAGCAAGCTATGAGGTCTGAGACTTGAACTGTGGTCAGCCATGTGGGAGTCCAGCACCTTTAATCACAGTGCCACCTGCCGACCCCAAGGAACTCTTATGTTTATTTTATTCGGTGAGGCTAAGTGAGAGGTTAAGTGCATTTGGATGCAATATCAGACACTGCAGAAAAAAACTGGAGTTCTTAATCTGAGTCCTGTTGGTTTCTTTAAAAAAAATTTCTTCACTGAGGTGAAATCCAGATCAAATAAATAATTTTAAAGTGAAAAATTGTGCAGCATTTACTACATTTGCACTGTTACAGACCCACCACCTCTATCTAGTTCCAGCACATTCCAAGGTCATGCAGATTTATCCCCACGTTTTAGCCTAGAATTTAAAAAAATTGTTCTAGCTCTTATATTTAGGTCCTTTTTGAATTAATTTCTTTTGATGGTGGTAGTGGTGGTGGGGTTTGTGTGTGTGTGTGTGTGTGTGTGTGTGTGTGTGTGGTGTTTTAAAGGACTCATTGTGTTGTGGTCCTCCTGCCCCAATCTTCTTAACAGCTGAGGCTACAGACACTTGCCATCATGCCCAACTTCTTAGGGTGTGCCAGGAATCAAGAGCAGACTTCCTACATGGCCTTATCCTGCCACAGCATGTGGTACCACAGCTGGGCCCAATTTTTGTACAAGAGGACCTCAAAAATCTGTGGAAAAATGCAATTAAATCACTCATTTATTTTGATGCAAAAAAAAGGGTAAAATTTATGCTTGGTTTTTATGTAATACACATTTTCCATGTAATTTTTGAATATTGTTTATGGTGTTAGTAGGAGTCCAGCATTATTCTTCTGCATGTAGATATCTTTTTTTTTAAGCATGATTTTGGGTTCTTTCCCTACTGAATATTTTTTTTGACATCCCTGTAAAAGATTAATTGTTAGGCTGGCTCCATGGCCTGGGGGCTAAAGCAGCCAGATCCCACATGGCTAACTGCACAGTTTGAGTCCTGACCCAGTGGCTTGAAGGACATGCCACACATGTGTGCCTGCATACCCAAAGTCCAAATGGGGTGGAGAGATGGAGGAGAAGGGATTGCAGCATGACAATGCCCAATTGGGGGGATTGGGGGGGTACTTTCTTCTTCTCCCTCTTCCTCTCTTTGTTCCTCTGTCTCTGTTGAACACACACACCCTCTGGTGACAAACAATGATCAATTTTCCATAGACACATGGATTTATTTTTCTTTTCTATTCTACTAGTCTATATGTCTATTCCTACACCAGTACCAGACTGGAATAGCATAGCTTTTTCTAAGTTGTGAAAATGGTAATTGGGAGTACTCTAGCTTTATTCTTTTTCACCAAGATTGTTTTAGGTTTTTGTGGCCTCTTGCAATTTCAGATAAATTTAAGTATGACTTTTTCCATTTGTATAAAACAGGCCATTGATTTTGATATGGATTTCATTGAATTTGTAGATCACTTTGGATAATGCATTAGCCTGTTATTGTGTTGTTAAGAGAAATACTTGAGATTGGGTGATTTATAAAAAATAAAGGTTTATTAGTTCCATAATTCTGGTTACTGGAAAGTCCCAAGACATGGGGCCAGCTACAGGGTGGCATCATAACATGGCCAAAAGAAGAAGAGAGGAAGGCAGGCAAATGCAGAGAAGAGAGAGAGAGTGGAAGAGAAAACAGATGTTCCTGTTTCCTCTGTTTGTCCCTCTCATGCTTCCTAGCAGTTGAATGGTGTCTTCTTTTTTTATATATATACATCTACAATTTTTATATTTTTATGTGCATGGTATTTCTTTTTTATTATTAATCTTTAATTATTTATACATTTAATTGCTATAGATCATTTAGATTATAAAGACACTTTACCAAGCATGATATACATCTCAGTCCAGCCCAGCTGAGAATACTATACATGTCCTCATAAACAAATAATAAACCATATCTGTGTCCCAGAAATGTCTTACCTCTCTTTTTTCTCCCCAAATTTCCTTTCCTATGCCCTTCCTCTCCCACACTCTTTCTACTTTGTCTCTAGTGTCCATAACAATTTTTAAGGCTTGTATGTCCTCCTGTCTTTCAGTCTCTGCCATAGAGTGCAATCGGTATATGTTAAGTAGAGACATACAATGTCTTTCTTTCATAGCCTGATTTGCTTCACTCAGCAACAAATCTTCCATATTCATCCACTTTCTATCAAATTCCAGGGCCTTGTAGTTTTTTATGGCTAAATGGTGTTCCATGGAGTATATGTGCCACACTTTCCCAATCCATTCATCTGTTTGGGGACATCTGGGTTGGTTCCATGTCTTAGCAATCGTGAATAATGCTGCAATAAATATAGTTGTCTTGATGTTTTCCTGAGTCAGTGAGGTTCATGGCCTATGCAAGCCTGGCACGTAGAGGAAAACTCAGAATGTGAACCTATGACATTCCCAGATGGGTCCAGTTGCATTCCTACTGTGCCACCACCTGGTCCCTCAATCATCTTTTGAGGATGTGTTTTAATAGTAGAGCTCATGAAATCTTCACTACTATATTTTCTGCAGTCTGCACCATGGTTAGGGATAAGTAAGTGGATGCTTCTGAAGTTCCCCAAGGTGCTGTTCACCCATGCATAGTTTAAGTATTTCCTTACAGCATTAATTTATCAAACACTTTTGAAGTATCAGTAGATTTTTCAAAAAACACAGGTAAGGATATGATTCTTATCAAAGGTGCACTTTCAACAGCTTTGCTCACTCTTGGTAGGTTTACTCATCCACCTGCATATCACTGGATTGTCAAAGGTTTATTTGTGCAGATTCAAGGCCTACATAAACCATTAAAAATGAAACTGTTCTTTTGAAGTAGAAGTGAAGCTCAGAAACCCCGTACTTTCTTCTTGTTCCCCTCCCATGTGCCTCTGTGTGGAACCATATGTTCCCTGACCTAGGGACTGTTCCCCCTAGGCATTTGCAATGTGTAATAGAACTGGATGGCGATATTATACCTCACCAGAAGATGTCACTCTAATGTGTTGTGTACAGGTAGAAATAACTGCATACTGAATATATGGTAACTTGGGATAATGATGATCCCCCATTTTCCTAAAAAGAGAGACAAAAAGAAGAGGAAAAAGTTAAGTTTTGACTTGGGACCAGCAGTTAGCGTAATAGCTATGTCGCTGGACTCCCACGTAGTCGACCGCAGTTCGCGTCCTGGACCCGGTGGCTTAAACTCATGCTGGGCGCGTGTGCATGCGTGCCCAAGATCCCGAGAGGAGAATGGAGGAGAAGGGATTGCGGCGTGGCCATCCCCGCTGGGGGGTGATTTCTCGCTTTCTGTCTCTCTGTCTCTCTTTCTCTCTGTCTGGCGAGCGCACGTGCCCTATAGCAAAAGCCTCTCCAAAAAAAAAAAAAAAAGTTAGTTTGATCAACTTGTATACATAAACTTTTAGGGTGAGAAATATCTACTTATAATATTGAATTAATTCATTTAGTTATCTATACATATTTCAAATTATATATAAAGTCATGTTGATTTAAAAATAACACTTTTATTTCCAGTCATTTCACAGAACAATTTTATGCAACTCTTACTGTGTGTATCTTTCAAAAATGTCCTTATAATCACTAGAGACAGTTAAGCTTTTATTTGGAAATACTTTCAAACTTATGAAAAATTGCAAGAATCAGAATAGAGCATTAAAATATCCTTATCTCCTCTACCCAGATTCACCTATGGTTAACATTTTGTTCCTTTTGATGCATATTTGTTTTTCCTTTCTCCATATGCAAATATGTTTTTGCTTAGTTTAATTATTTCTAAATATTTTGATAGAACTTTCCTAAGAAAAAGAGATTTTATACACTTTTTGATACAATCACAATTTCATAAATTTAACTTTTTAGAAAAATCTGTTAACTATATACCCATTTGGCCCAATTATGTCCTTCACAGAATCCACCCCCCCCCACCCCCAACACCTTCAATAAGGACTAAGTCTCTGGTAAACTGCAAACTGCAGTGTTTTTCTAGTCTTCTTCTTCTTCTTCTTTTTTTTTTTGGAAAGGTTTTTGCTATAGGGCACGTGCACTCACCAGACAGACAGAGGAATAAAAAGCGAGAAATCAGCCCCCAGAGGAGATGGCCACACCGCAATCCCTTCTCCTCCATTCTTCTCTCGGGATCTTGGGCATGCATGCACATGCGCCCGGCGTGAGTTTAAGCCACTGGGTCCAGGACTCGAACCGTGGTCGACTACGTGGGAGTCCAGTGACATAGCCATTATGCTAACTGCTGGTCCCTAGTCTTCTTCTTTTTTAATTGCTAGAGGTTGTGTGCACTTGCCAGAGAGAGAGAGAGGGAGGGAGAGAGAAAGAAAAGTGCTCCTCCATAGAGCATGGTCATGTCTCAACCCCTTTCTCCATTTCTCCACTCTGTTAAGATCTTGGGCATGCACATACAAGCATCGAGCTTGTTTTTTGAGTTACTAAGGCCAGAAATAGAATCACATTCGGCCATGCAGGATCCAGCTCCTTTACCCATTAAGCTACAGGGCTGGGCCTCTCTAGTTTTTTAGGTTTTGTTTTTATTTGTTTGCTTTGTTTTAATCTAGACCATATCCACTACCATTGCTGGCATTTTTGTAGGATACAGTCACTTTCCTGTTCCTCTCACTTTTTTTTTTTTTGGAAAGATTTTTTCGTTACAGGGTGCATGCGCTCGCCAGACAGACAGAGAGAGACATAGAGACAGAAAGCGAGAAATCACCCCCCAGGGGGGATGGTCACACCACAATCCCTTCTCCTCCATTCTCCTCTCGGGATCTTGGGCACGCACGCACACGTGCCCGGTGTGAGTTTTAAGCCACCGGGTCCGGGACGCGAACCACGGTTGACTACGTGGGAGTCCAGCGACATAGCCATTACGCTAACTGCTGATTCCCTTCCTCTCACTTTTTAAAGAGAATGCTTCTTATTTGGATTTGCCTGATCTTTCCTCATGGCTAGATTTGTGGTATGCATCTCTTCTTCAGTGGTGAGACTAATTTCATTACCTGGTCAAGGTGTTGTCCAATTTATATATGTGAATGCCACCCCTGTTTCAGAATCTGTGCTAGGCATTTGACTTACATTTTTCAAAGTTAATTCTCATAGCATTTTTGCAAGGTAGGCTTCAGTCTTCTAACTCCACAGTTAAGGTAACCAGTGTCCAGTGAGACTGACATTTTCCAAGGTCGCACATTGGTGGGGCTGGTGCTTGGAGCTGGTACATCTGACTCTGATGTTTAGGCACTTTCCACTTCTCACTGTGTTCCCCAGGTTGAATGACTGGGTTAAGTTTCAATAAACCAATGTCATTGTATGTTGTTTTATGTATGAAACATTGTCAAAGTTTGGGCACTTATAGTGAGGCTAGTGTGTGACTTTCAGAGTTATCTAGGACCTTGAGCTCCTTGATACTAAAACACTGGGATGAGATGGAGAAAATTTCCATCATGCACTGCTATTCCAGGAAGGATGAACACAAGAACCACAGTATCTATAGAGTTATAATTTTTATTAAAGAAATCAGAAATGCATTTTTCAATTCTCCAGAAGCATTTTGTTTCTGATTTCCAAGTCTCACTGCAATTACTAGTTAATAAAAACATGTTTTAATATTCTGGCAGAAAATTGATACTATTTCCAATCTGTACCATGAAACAAATAAAATGCGAGAAGAAATTGAGATCTTATTTTAGAAATGGAAAATGGATTTTTGAAAGTTCAGATCATTACCAAGGGTGATTTTCTTATAATAAGTTTAACACTGACTTGCTCCTTACAAAACTTTGCCAGGGAAAATTGTTACGTTGGAAGCAAGATAAGAGAGCTGTGTATATCCTAAGAGCTGTCTACTAGAAAACCCACTTTGGGGACCAGCAGATGGCGTTGCTGGATTCCCATGGAGTTGACTGTGGTTTGAGTTCCCAGACTTGGTAGCTTAAAACTCACTCTGGACTTGTGTGCATGTGTGTCCAAAATCCCAAGAGGAGAATGGGGGAGGAGGGGTTGCGGCATGGCCATTCCCTGGGTGGGGGTGGGGGTGGGGTGGGGAAGTGGGGTGATTTCTCGCTTTCTGTCTCTCTTTCTCCAGCGAGCACATGTGCCCTATAGCAAAATATCTCTCTCACTCAAAATATAAAGAAATAAACAACAGCCACTGTGTTTAGGCTCAGTAATAGCCTTCCACCCAGGGCCATGATGGGCTACAGCCCTTGCTGCTCTTTTCTCAGCAGGATGAAAGGCCATTGGTCAGGTTCTACTGGGGACGCTGCGGATGCTGCTTGCTCTCCTTGGAGACAATTCCCTGCTTCATGATGGCTCAGAAGTTTGAATCCTGGTTTCTCCTTCTAATAATTTTTTTTTTTTTTTTGAAGGAGAGAGGTTTTTGCTATAGGGCAAGTGCGCTCACCAGAAAGACAGAGAGAGACAGAAAGATAGAAAGCAAGAAATCACCCCCCATGGGGGGGGGGGTGGCCATGACTCAATCCCTTCTCCTTCATTCTCCTCTCAGGATCTTGGGCATGCACACACACTCTCCCGGTGTGAGTTTAAGCCACCGGGTCCGGGACTCAAACCTCGATTGACTACATGAGAATCCAGTGACATAGCCATTACACCAACTGCTGGTCCCTGGTTTCTCCTTCTAATAACTTTCGTGCTCTTAAAAATAGAGTCTGTTAAACATTCATTATGTCTCCTGATACCTGACTCTTACTTTGAGCATACAGAACAATCACACTCCTTAGCTTCCTTGAAGCTAGACATGGTCATGTGACTTATCTGGCCAATGTTAGGAATGAAAATGAAACACATGACAGATCCTAAGGCCAGAACAAAGATCACAAGAAATATTATGAACAACCTTATGCCAATAAATTTGATGACACTGATGAAATAAATTTGTAAAAGACAAAAACACAGATTACTGAGAATGACATGAAAAAAGAGAAATTATATATTTTCTTATATCTGTTTTTTTTTTCTATCAATTATTCAGATTTTATTTATTTTTAATTTAACAGATATATGAAACTTCAAAGTCTGGAAATGACTGAGTTAGTATATGTGCATTCAAATTTTGACACCAGTGCATGACAGGTTAGAGGCAGAGGCAGGAAAGATGGTTATTATTTCGGTTCTGCCATTGCAAAGCATTATGACCTGAAGCAATTCTCTTATGATGGACGGAAATACACTGGAGAATTCTGGAAATCCCTTCTTGTACAAAAACCTATGACTAAATCATACTACATCATTTCTGTCTTGATGTTTTCCTATTCCAACAAATTATTCTGTGTTCTAAACATAATAAGACATTTTGATAATAAGCACTTCCATAACATTTTGTTTTGTCGACTATTAGTATAGTAAAACTTATACTAGTGTTTGGAAATAAATTTTTTTTTTTTAATTTTTATTTTTTTATTTATTTGCATTCATTCTCTGAACATCATTACAGCATACAAAATGAGATTTTCCATCCAAATTACACTATATATTGTCTCAATCAAGCACATCAACAAGCATGTTATTGTCAGCAAATGATCTTCCATTTCTTGTCTTCTGTATGTTTTGCTTTTTTCCCCCCATCCTAGATTCTCTATCTCTTACCCTCTGCCATCTCTCACTCTCCTCCCACAGTCTCTGGTATCTATGTTTGCTTTCTATACTGTTTTCTCCTCACATTTTATTGTAACGCCAAAGACCCTAATCAATCCAAATACCCTCATAGCAAACACAGGTGATACCCACATTTCCATGAACACAAGTCTTACTTTACGCATCCTATAAAGTAGCACCTAGCTGTGGCTACATATCCTACTGCAGTCATTGAATATATATATATTTTTTTTCTGAAACTTTTTTTTTGTAACTCAATTTACATTCCTTCCCTAAGCTTCATCACAGCATACAAAATGCAATCTCCCATCCAGTACACACTGCATAGTGATACAATCATGAACATTACAAAAAAATTTTCCATTACTAGTTCCTAGAATTACTTCCACCCCTCTTTCTGACCCTCTGTCCCTTCCCACCCTCCTCTCACACCACCTCCGGTGTCTACAATTGTCCTTCATTCCCTTCCCACCCACGTTGCATTGATCACACAATTTCCTACATAATCTAACTACTTTCAATGGTGAGTTCACTCATTACTACTAAGAAAACCAGTTATAACTTAACTCAAAGAAATGCCAAGGAACTTTGCTTAAAGCCAGGAAACAAGTTAGGATTCTGTTCAAATGGAAGGTGCATGAACCTATCAGTCTCATGTACTTTTATCTTCTGTTCTGGTTCAATTTTCCTGATTAAATTCTGGGATATGATATTCAAATTCAGACTTGTCCCTCTGATTAAGTTGGCCACTTTCATAGTTTTTGGACTCTTATTTCCGTGTGTCTGTGTTTAATATTCTTGATACAGCACACCCTTGAGAACTTCTTGGAGATCTGGTCTGGTGCTGGTAAATTCTTTCAGGTTTTGTTTATCTGAGAATGTTCTTGTCTTTTCTTCCCACCTGAAAGATAATCTTGCCGGGTACAGTATTCTTGGCTGAAATTGCTTCTCTCGTAACACTTTGAATATATTTTCCCATTCTCTCCTCGCTCGCATTGTTTCCGATGAGAGATCTGCTGTTAGCCTGATGGGATGTCCTTTATAGGTAACTTGATGTTTCTCTCTTGCCAATCTTAGTATCTTGTCTTTGTCTGCGGTTTTGGTCAACCTGGCTATAATGTGTCTTGGAGAAGATCTTCTTGGGTTGATTCTATTTGGGGTCCTTTGTATTTCCTGGGACTGGATCTTCGAATGCCTCTCTAGGTTTGGAAAGTTTTCTTGCAGGATTTCATGGAATAGATTATCAATGCCCTTATGGGTCTCTTCACCTTCTGGAATGCCAATTATCCGGATATTTGGACGTTTGATGGTATCCAGTACTTCTCGCATATCATTCTCAAGTTTTTGAGCCATTTTCTCAGTCTTCGTGGTGGACTTTTCTAAGCCAGCCATTTTCTCTTCTACATCTGAGATTCTATTTTCTGAATGATCTAGTCTGCTTTTAATACTTTCAAGGGAGATTTTGACTTCTTGTATTATAGACTTGATCTCTAGCAGTTCCGTTTGAGTCTTTTGTAAAGTGTGTAATTCCTCTTTTAGATCTTGCAAGAATTTCCTCATCTCCTGGAACTCGGCAACTTCTTTCTCCTTTCTCTTTAGCAGTTCATTGTCTCTCTTTTCTTCCATCTCTGTTAGCTTCGACATTACGAATGCTCTAAATTCCTTATCAGACATTTCCATGACTTTCACCGAACTGCTTGTGGATGAAGGAGAGTTACTCTTTTCCATTGGAGGAGAGGTATTTTCTCGTTTTCCCATATTTCTCGTGATCCGACGGTGATTTCTTGTCATCTGATAAATGGCGTGTTTCTTTCAAATTCTTGAAGTTAAGCCTCAATGTTCAGGAGCAAGCAGACAGAGGTGTTCTAGAATCGGATTGCCGTTCTGTAGTGATAGCACACTAGCTTTGCTTGCTGGAGGCTGAATTATGAGTAGAAAATCTTCATTTCTCCTGTGCCTGAAATATCTAGTTCCCAGTATCCATGTGGATTCTTCTCAGAGAATGGCTCAACTCTCCTGCCACACTAGCTTTGCTTGCTGGAGGCTGAATTATGAGTAGAAAATCTTCATTTCTCCTGTGCCTGAAATATCTAGTTCCCAGTATCCATGTGGATTCTTCTCAGAGAATCGGAAATAAATGTTTTAAATAAATAAAAGCAAACGCATGATTGCTTAGTGAAACCTTCATATGCTGCAGAACTAGGAAGCAGGACAAATTATCTACCTATAATGCCATCATGGTCCATGTCTGTGACTTAACTGTGCTTCTATTGCCACGTATTAAGATTGCTATGTCTATTTTCTTATATCTGTTAAAAATTTATTCTTGGGAACCAGCAGTTAGCGTAATGGCTATGTCGCTGGACTCCCACGTAGTCGACCGCGGTTCGCGTTTCGGACCCGGTGGCTTACAACTCACGCCGGGCGCGTGTGCGTGCGTGCCCAAGATCCCGAGAGGAGAATGGAGGAGAAGGGATTGCGGCGTGACCATCCCCCCTGGGGGGTGATTTCTCGCTTTCTGTCTCTATGTCTCTCTCTGTCTGGCGAGCGCACGCGCCCTATAGCGAAAAACCTCTCCAAAAAAAAAAAAAAAAAAAAAATTTATTCTTGAGCCATCTGGTGGTGTGGTGATTAAAATGAGTGGATCCCACATGGTTGACTATGTGGTTGGAATGTTGGACCTGGTGACGACCAGGACATGTGCATGTGTGCCACAAATCCTGAAAGGATAAATGGAGAAGAGATTCTTGTGTGACTACGCCCCATGGGGTGCGCTTTCTCACTTTCCCTCTCCCTCTCTGGCGAGTGCGTGCAAACTTTGGCAATTAATAAAAAAAAAGAATCTTTACTTAAAATGTACCTTCCCAAAGAAATCTCTAGGCTTCCATAGCTTTTCTGGTGAATTCTTTATAACATTTTAAAAAGAATTAACAGGCATTACACAAATCTTCCAGGTAATAGAAAAAGTAATATTTTCAATTGTTATCATGAGATTAGAATAAACATATGAGTACTGGACAAGGAAGTTGAAAGAAAATTATAAGTGAATTTTTTCCCCTAAGTTTTTGCCATAGGGCACATGTGCTCTCTGGAGAAAGACAGTGAAAAATCATCCCCTTGAGGAGGATGGCCACATAGAAATCCCTTCTTCTCCATTCTCCTCCTGGGATTTTGGACTAGGCATGCCCATGTGCCTGGAGTGATTTTCAAGCTGCCAAGTCCAGGACTCAAACCATAGTCAGTCGTGTGGGAGTCTAGCACCTTAAGTACCGTACTACCTATTGGCCTGAATTTTATTCTTAAACATAGTTGCAGAGAGTCCTAAAACAATTTCCAAAAAAAGAAAATGTATTATATACATATTTTTTTTTCAGGACTGCGAGGTTGTATAACATTATGAAATCAATGGGATTCACTACATTATCAGAATAAAGGAGAATAATCATATAATCACCTAAATGGATGCAGAAAAAATTCACTCGATCTAGTTTCAATACTGATTCATGATAAAAGCTCTCAGTTAACCAGAAATAAATAGAAAGCTCCTTAATATGGTGAGAATATCTTTAATGAAAATCATTGTCTAATTTCTAACAGTGAAATATTAAAAACTTTCCTCTTGAGATTGACAACAAGAAAGGAATGCTTGCAGTCACCATTTCTATTCATTGTTCTGGACATTACAGCTAGTGCAAGAAAAATATAAGTAAAAGAAATAATAGAAAGAAAAGATATTGGGCCAGCCGGTGGTGTGGAGGTTAAGGTGACTGGATCCCATTTGGTCAACTGTGCAGTTTGACCAAGTGTGTGTATATATATATATATATATATACACACACACATATATATATATATACACATACATATATACACACACACACACACACACGTATATATATGTACATATACATGTGTATTTGTGTGTGTGTGTGTGTATATATATATATATATATTTGTGTGTGTGTGTATATATATATATATATATATATATATATATATATATATATATTATTTACGGTTTTTGCCATAGGGCAAAAACATTGCGAGAAATTTAAAAAGATCTACATAATTTGAGGAATGTTCACAGGAGAGTCAATATTATAAGGATGTTGAATCCCTCCAAATTGACTCATAGATTTAATGTGGTCACAAATGAAAACTCCAAGTGTTTTTGTTTTCTTTTTTGAAATTGACAAGCTGGTTTTAAAATTTATGTAGATATGTGAAGGGCCCAGCACAGCCAAGACAGTTTGGAAAAAAAAAAATCAAACCAAAAGCCAAAACCCAAAATGAAACCATACACTCACTTTCCTCTCACAGACTGTTTGGCTGACTATCAGATATTAAGTTTATTAAAACAGCATTGAAGAAAAGATAATGAGACCAGTGGAAAAGAATAGAAAGTCCAGAAACATACCCCCACAAAATGATTGGTTGGAGTATAGTGGGAAATGAGAGGAATTTTCAATAAATGGTGCTGAGTATTCTTATGGGAAAACTATTTTAACTTCTGCACAACATATACAACAGTAATTTCACAAACAAAAGAATAAACATTTAAAAAGATTGCAAATATAAATAAACTTTATTGGAATCACAGATATAAATAAAACTTGTGGGAGAAATATGAATAGAATTGTCTTCATGAACTTGAATAAGGAGAGATTCCTTTAAACAAGAAACAAAAGTGATAGATATATCAAATGGATTATTTTAAAATTAAGGCCTTTTAAAGAAATAAAAAGATATCTGTAAGTGAGTAAAAAGTCATCCCCATAGTGGGCACTCTCTGGAGAGAGACAGAGAGAGACAAAAAGAAGGAAAGTGAGCAATCACTCCCCGGGGGGATGACCAGGTCATAATCCCTTCTCCTTCATTCTCCACTTGGGATTTTGGGCATGCATGCACATGTGCTCAGTGTCAGTATCAAGCCACTGGATCTGAGACTTGAACTATGGTCAGCCATATGGGAGTCCAGCACCCTAACGACCATGCCACCTGCTGGCCCTGGGAAAATTTATTTTATTATTTCTTTTTTTCGGAGAGGTTTTTCCTACAGGGCACGTGTGCTCGCCAGAAAGACAGAGACAGAGAGACAGAAAGTGGGAAATCACCCCCATGCCATAATCCCTTCTCCTCCCTTCTCCTCTCAGGATCTTGGGTACGCACGCACACGCACCTGGCGTAAATTTAAGCCACCATGTCTGGAACTTGAACCGAGGTTGACTATGTGGGAGTCCGGTGATGTAGCCATTATGCCATCTGCTGGTCCCAAGAGAAAATTAATTTTAATAGAAACAATATCAAAAAGAACTAAGATCCAGACTATATACAGAACTCCTACAAATAACTAAGAAAAAAAAAACTCAGTAACAAAAATGAAGAAATAAAAAACAACAAAAATAAAAACTTAATTAGGTACATTACAAAAGACCATATCCAAATGACCAGTAAACATTTGAAAAGATGCTAAAACTCATAAATTTAACTTTTTTAATTAAAAAATATATAGGGTGTGTACATTCATCAGAGAGAGACAGAGGGAGAGAGAGAGAAAGTGAGAAATCATCTCCCAAGGGTGATGACCATGCAACAATTCCCTGTCCTCTAGTCTCCTCATGGGATTTTGAGTACACACACACATTCACACTCACTTGGTATATTTTTCAAATCACCAGGTTCAGGTCTCAGACGATGCAGTCAGCCATGTGGGATCCAACTGCCTTAACCTCCATGCCACTCATCAGCCCTGAAAATTCAATTAAGCTACAATGTGACACCATTACACAGTCTTCAAATGCTAAGATAGTGGCAATGATGTGGACAAGCGAGACACTTCTATGTGCCTGGCAGAGGCATTAAGTGATATAATCACTTTAGAAAATTATTTGGTGGCATTATTAACAATTGCTAAGACTTGGAATCAACCCAAATGTTAGAAAACAGATTAATGGGTTGAAAATATGGCAAATATACACTATGGAATACTACTCAGTTGTAAAGAACCATGATACCCTGACATTTGACACAAAGTGGACAAATATGGAAGATTAAATGCTTAAGAGAAGCAAGCCAGACTATGAAAGACAGGCATTGTATGTCCCCACTTAATATATACTGAATGTTTGCACGCTATGGCATAAGCTGAAAGTTTGGAAGGTATAATAGCAGGGAAGGCAATGCGGATACTAGAAACAGTATAGGAGTGGGTAGATAACAGAAGGAAGGAGGGAGAGGATCAGGGAAAGAAAAAGCATTTAATAGAAACCAAAATGAAAAGTTATCTGTTGATGATAATGTACATGGTGATACCTATGACTTGACTAATATGCACTATATTCATGCTGTAAAGATGTACAGTGATTAAATATATTAAAAAGAAAAGGGCATTGCTAATTCAAAATAAACCTTCAAAAAGAAAAAAAAAAGTAGAATGATTATTAAAGGTGTGCAAAATAATGTAATGTTCTTTGTTGATGGTGATGAATATGTTTGTATTCTTGATTATCACACATATGTAGCTTTGAAAAACTATATTTTGCCCTACAAATATGTACAATGATTAAATATATATCAGAAATTATAATAAAAATTAATTAAGTATGGGGGTCCTGCAGGTGGTGTAGTGGTTAAGGACCTGGACATATGGCTGACCACAGTTGGAGGCCCAGATGTGGAGGCTTGAAAATCATGTCAGGCATGTGTGTGTGTGTATGTGCATGCTCCAAATCCCAGGAAACTAGAGGAAAAGGGATTGCACTGTAGCCATCCTGCTGGTGGGTGATTTCTTACTCTCCCTCTCACTGTTTCTCTTCAGCAAGTGCACGAACCCTATGGCCAAAACCTTAAAAAATAAATAAGTAAATAAAAAGAGAACTATTTGGCTATGTTACTAGAGCTAGACATATGGAGAATCCCAAGTAATTTTCTATCTAGGAAATCTATACAGCAGAATTTCAAAACAGTGTGCTTCAAAGAATATTTATAGAAGCTCTATTGCAATAGTACAAAATTGAACACAACTCATATCCCTCAATAGTAAAATGGATAAATAAATTGTAGTTTATCTATATGATAAAATACTATTCAGAAGTAAGAATGAATCTTGAGTGCATGATTAATGAATACAACACGAATCTCACAAAATATTGAAAAAAGGAGCAGGCACAAAAGACTGTGTACTATGTAATCCCAAGGTTGAGGACAGGGAAAACAAATCTGCTTGAAGTCCTAGTAGGACAGTTGAGTATTTCGGTTATTTTTGACACTTCCTTCTTTCATTTAAATGTTAGGATTTTGATTGAAATTGTGCTGAATTTGGGTCAGAATAGGTATCTTTACAATACTGAAGCTTGCAATTTATAAATATGATATGTATCACCATTTTCTCAGTTGTTTTATTAACTATCAAACAGATTTTGTAATTTTCTCCATTGAGAGACTATACTTGATTAGATTTATTCCTAAGGTTCTTATTTAATTTTTTTGTGTGGTAAATGAGATCTTTTTATTTTTATATTACATTTTTCAGTTGATTATTGCTAGTATATAGGAATGCCATTGAGTTTTGTAGACTTTGTATCAGAAAATTTGCTAAATTCTCTCATTAATTCTAATAGTTTGTTGAATCTTTATATATATATATATATATATATATATATATATGTGTGTGTGTGTATATATATATATATATATATATATATAAAATATACAACATTATCATTTTCAAACAAGGGCACTGTTATCTTTTTTTTTTTTTTTTTGGAGATTTTTTGCTATAGGGTGCATGCGCTCGCCAGACAGACAAAGAGAGACATAGAGACAGAAAGCAAGAAATCACCCCCCAGGGGGGATAGTCACGCCGCAATCCCTTCTCCTCCATTCTCCTCTCGGGATCTTGGGCACGCACGCACACGCACCCGGCGTGAGTTTTAAGCCACCGGGTCCAGGACGCAAACTGCGGTCGACTACGTGGGAGTCCAGCGACATAGCCATTACACTAACTGCTGGTTCCCATTGTTATCTTTCTTTTGACACTCTCTCTCTGTCACTCTGGCAAGTGTCCATACCCTCTGGCAATTAAAAAAAGATTTCTAAAATTAGGTTGATAAAGTGCCCATCTATTCCTATTTGTTCAAATTTGCTTTATTTTTAATTTTTTAATTATTTATTTGATTTGATTTGATTTAGTCATTCATTTATTTTTTAATTTGACCAGATAGACACACACACACACACACACACACACACACAGAGAGAGAGAGAGAGAGAGAGAGAGAGAGAGAGAGAGCAAGTCACCAGGTCTAGGACTTGAACCATGGTCGGCCACATGGGAGTGTCTAGCGCCCTAACCACCACTCCACCTGCTGGTTTCCTTGTTTTAGTTTTTAAAATCACAAATAAATATTTATTTATTTATTCGACTGATATTTTGCTCATTTGAAAAATTGGGTTGGGCCAGCCAGCTGGCATGGTGGCTAAGGGGGATGGATCCCACATAGAAAACTGCGTGGTTTGAGTGCTGGACCTGGCAGCTTGAGAGATAAGCTGAGTGCATGTATGAGTGTGCCCAAAATCCTGAGAGAAGACTGAGGGGAAGGGATTGCAGTGTGGCTGTCCCACCTGGGGGTACTTTCCTACAATGAGATGCACCCCGTCTTTCTCCAGTGAGCACACGTGCTGAAGTCCAAATTAAAAGTTTGTTTTATTTTGTAACACTTGCTGTAGGGTACATGTGCTCATCAGAGAGAGGATTAAGAGAGAGAGAGAGAAAGTGAGAAAGCACCTTTCAGGAGGCATGGTCATGCCACAATCCCGTCTCCATTTTCTTTTGGATATTTTGTGCACACACAGCACAAGTCTCTGGGTCTGGAACTTAAACTGCACAGTTGTCCTTGTGGAATCCAGCCACCTCAACTACCATGAAACTGGCTATTTATTTATTTATTTAAATTTTATGGGCCATCCTTTTTGGTTACATACTGAAGAAAGATTTGCCTAACTCAAAGGTTGGTAAACGTTTTCTGTAATGGGCCAGATTGCAAAATCTTTAGAATTTCCAGGGCACACATGTTTTTGGCATATTCTTCTTCTTTTAATTATTTTATTAAAACACATTTTTTATAATCCTTTAAGAGTGTAAATTCGCTCATTTCAGAGTGCTTGCAGGCTTAATTTGGTCCACAGACAAGTAGTTTGCGAATCCCTGTTCTTACTCAAGTTCAGAAAGATTTTCTTCTAGAAATCGTACAGTCTCAAGTTTTATATTTAGGTACATGATTCATTTTGAGTGGCCCTTTTTGTGTATAGTATAAGGTATAGATTGAAGTTCACTGTTTTTGAATATTCAATTTTTTTCAGTACCATTTGTAAATAGACTATCCTTTTACCATTAAATTACCTTTACTCTTTTGCCAAAATCAGTTGTTTTATATATTTTATATGTGTGTGTGTGTGTGTGTGTGTGAGTGTGTGTGTGTGTGTGTGTGTGTGTGTGTGTGTGCATCCATCTGCTTCTTCACTTTCTGTCCTGTTCTATTCATCTCTTTGTCTAGCTTTATGGCAATACACAACTATTTTGATGATTGTAGCTTTCTAATTTATAATCATAAAATTAGATAGTGTAAGTCCTCCAACTTTGTTTTTATTTTCTGATATTATTAAAGATCTATATGAGGCCCTGTGGATTTCTGTATAGAATCTCGACGTCAGTTTATACAAAGAAGCCTGCTGGGGGTTTGACTGGGATTGTTGAATCTATAGATCAATTTGCAGTAAACTGACATCTGACCAGTACTGAGTTTTTTTCCTGAACTACAAATATGGTATATCTCTCAATTTATTTAGAGTTTCTTTCATTTCTCCCATCAAAGTTTTGTGGCTTACAGTGTATATTCTTATAAATATTTTGTCAGGTTTATCCCTACATCTTTCCTGATTCTTTTTTGTTTTCTTTTTTAAAGAAAGACTGGTTCTTGCTATGTTGCTCAGGCTGGCCTCAAATTCAGGATCCTTTCTCAACCTCCTGAGTAGCTGGAATTACAGTTGTGAGCTACCATACCCAGCTTATTTCATGATTTTCGATGCTGTTATATGATTTTTTAATTGATTAAAATTATCATTTTAAAATAATATTAAAAATGTTAATTATATTTGTTACTAGTTGATACAAATGAATTTGATTTTTGTATATTGATTCATTATGGATGAAGAACATACATTATTCAAATCTTTTAAAAAATATGAACTTTTAAAAAAGTTTATTCATTTATTTATTTTATGAGAGAGAGAGAGAGAGAGAGAGAGAGAGAGAGAGAGAGAGAGAGAGACCTGACAGGGTCTTTTGTTAGGATTCTTTATTTTCATGTGTAAATTTTTTTTTACATATAAGCATTGTACATCCTTACAGCATACAAAATAAAATTTTCCACTTTTAATACACTGCACATCAGTCCAGTCAAAGATATTATCATACACATTATTATCAGCAATTTTCCATTTTTGTGTCAGTTAAATGTTTTGCATTGTTCCCTTTGATTCCCTTCCCCCTCCCCATTGCCTATTCTTTTCCTTCATAGTCTTTAGTTTGTATTTTTTTTTTAATTTCAAGAAAAGCAGTTTCAGCTTTAATGAAGCTAACTTTAAAAAAAAAAGTTAAAATTTGCTTAAGATTTAAAGCTAGAAAAAAGGTTAGGATTCTGTCCAAACAGTAGGAAGATACTAAAAACGCAAAAAACAAATATGGACAGAGCTAAAATGAGTAACAAGTACACTATAGCTTTCTTCTGAAACATTTTTTTTCCTCTCTCCATTCCCCTTGTTACCAAAAAGAAGCATAAACTAACTTAACTGCAAAAAAGTAAGTTTAGTCTCAGTTTGGTCTGTTATTTGCACAAAGCCCAGTATGAACACTAATTGATTTAGCTGGCTTTACTGGAACCTTCCATATGGAACTTCAGATTAGACTCTTTAAAAAGCTTCCCAAGTCTACTGAGCCAAGTCAGGAATTCACCATCTGGCTGTGCCTTTAAATACCTGTCAAGAGGTGACATTCTTTACTTACCTGCCAGGCAGAACTGTTTATGATACAAGGCAACCTTTCCAAGAGCTTTTGCTGGCTTTTTTGAGATCAACCTTAGTTTCTTAGCTTTTCAGTCATATCTTCAGATATGACATTCCAGTCAAAGTCCTTGCAATAACCATTGTTTCCAATTTCTGATGCAAGGTAAGACATTGTTGAACTTGTGCAAATAGCCATACTGCCACAAAATAAGAGTACTCACAAATGCTTTCTAATTCCAGGCGGGTCAGGAAAGGAGAAACGTTTATGTTTTAATTCCACTTAAAAAATTTTTTTAAACAAATTGCTGAAGCTATCAACGGCTCAAAAGAAAACGAAAATCCTTAAATCTGGAAAAGAAAGCATAGGAGAAAATCAGTGTTAAAAGAAAAATAAACCAACCAATTTAATAGAGTAGAGTTTTAATAGAGCAAATCTTTTTTTTTTTTCCTTTTGCTTTCCTCTTCTTTTTTTTTAATTTTTTTATTTTTTTGCATTTTTCCACAAACATTTACTTTACATAGCAAAAAATTTTAGCTCATACTCCATAATTCTTGACAGTTTACAAACAACTTTCAATATCTCAAAATACTGAATTTTAAAGATAATGTTCAAAATATGTCTTATAATTTTGTATAAATTTAAAACTCTTTAACAACAGAAGCAGAATGGTTTCAAAAATATATATATACATAAATATACAAATATATATGTGTATATATATATACACATTTAGAGTGCAGACACTCGGTATATATTAAGTGGGGACATACAATGTCTCTCCTTCATAGCATGGCTTGCTTCACTCAACAGTAAGTCTTCCATATTCATCCACTTCCTTTCAAAAGTCAGGGATTTGTTGTTTTTTATGGATGAATAGTATTCCATTGAGTATATGTGCCACAGTTTTTCTAACCATTCATCAGTTCGTGGGCATTTAGGTTGTTTCCATGACTTAGCAATCGTGAAAAGTGCCGCAATAAACATCGATGTGCAAGCACTTTTTCGATTAAGTATTCTTCTGTCCTTCGGGTAGATACCAAGGAGTGGGATTGCTGGATCATATGGTAGTTCTATTTGTAGATTTTGGAGGAATCTCCAAATTGTTCTCCACAGCGGTTGTACCAATTTACAGTCCCACCAGCAGTGTAAGAGAGTTCCCTTTTCACCACACCCCCTCCAGCACTTATCATTTTTTGTTTTTTTAATCTTAGACATTCTGACTGGGGTTAGGTGATATCTCATTGTTGTTTTGATCTGCATTTCTCTTACAATGAGGGATGTTGAGCATTTTTCCATATGCCTTTTAGCTATTCGTATGTCATCTTTAGAAAGTGGTTTTTTCAACTCATTCTCCCATCTTTTAATAGGATTGATTGTCTTTTTCCGAAACAGCCGCTTGAGTTCCTTGTGGATTCTGGTTATCAGTCCCTTGTCTGATGCATAGTTTACAAAAATATTTTCCCATTCTGAGGGCTGTCTGTTCACACTAATCACTGTGTCTTTTGCCATGCAGAAACTTCTTAGTCTGATGTAATCCCACTTGTCTATTTTAGGGATCATAGACTGTGCATTGGGAGTCTTATTTAAGAAGTTTTTCCCTACCCCAATGTCTCCCAGAGTTTCCCCGGTGTTTTCCAGGAGCAGTTTTATAGTTTGAGGTCTTAGGTTTAGATCTTTGATCCACCTTGACTTTATTTTTGTCAGAGGTGAGAGGTAGGGGTTCAGATTCATCTTTCTGCAAGTGGAGATCCAGTTTTGCCAGCACCATTTGCTGAAGAGATTATCCTTTTCCCACAGGATTGACTGGTGCCCCTTGTCAAAAATCAGTTGGCTGTATGTTTGAGCATTCATTTCTGGGGACAATAGAGCAAATCTTAACACGATTTAAATCAGGCAGTTGTCCCAAGACTTCCAGTCAACTCCAGCCAGCTTCGTGGTCAACAAGGCATTTACATTGCAGAACAGAAAAGTGACATGCATAGTAAAAGAGGAACAAGTCATACAGAAAACCTAAATGAAGAAGGGTGGTAGAGAAATCACTGGTTACATTCTAAAGTTTATCTGCATTAACACAGTTTAAAAGGTGGGATGCCTGTGATTGACTGAAGCCTAGCTGCTGTGATTGGCTGTAACCTAGCAACCAGCTAAGAAAAACAGCCTAGCATGTACGATTTTTGACTTATTCATCGGAACCCAAGTGTGGGAATACAGTGGCTATTTTAGGCCAAAATAGTTTAATTTAACAACTTTCCCCTTTTTGGTCAGCTTCTCAAATATTTCAGAGATTGACAAATACTTAGGGCATTTGCACCACTCTCTGTCACCATCATAAATGACATTTTTACACAACTCGAATATTATGTCATGTAGGTCTTTTGGCACTTTTATGGATCTGGACAAAACAAGACCAATCAGTGTCTCTACTCTGTCCCATTGGTCTTCATGTCTGTTTTTGTGCCAATACCATGCTGTTTTGATTATCACAGCTTTGTAATATATTTTGAGGTCATGAAGTGAGATGCCACCTACTCCACTCTTCTTGTGCAGGATGGCTTTAGCAATACAGGGTCGTTTATGAATCCAGACAAATTCTATGATTGTTTTTTCTAGATCTGTGAAAAATGTCTTTTGTAATTTGATAGGGATTGTATTAAATATGTAGGTTAATTTGAGTAGGGTTGCCATTTTGATTATATTAATTCTCCCAATCCAGGAACATGGGATGCTCTTCCATTTTTTTGTGTCCTTTTCTATTTCCTTTTTAAGGTTTACATAGTTTTGCTTATAGAGATCTTTGACTTCATTGGTTAGTTTTATTCCTAAGTATTTTATACTTCTTGTGGCTATAGTAAATGGGATTACTTTCTTCAGCTCTGTCTCTGTCTGCTTGCTATTTGTATACAGAAATGCTATAGATTTTTGTAAGTTAATTTTGTAACCTGCCACTTTACTGTATACATTTTCATGGATACTATTTGGTCTTCTCTGTATACAATCATGACATCTGCAAACAGAGATAATTTCAGCTCTTCTTTCCCTATTGGAATGCCTTTTATTTCCTTCTCTTGTCTGATTGCATTGGCTAGGACTTCCAGTACTATATTGAATAGAAGTGGAGAAAGTGGGCAGCCTTGTCTATACCAGTTTTTAGTGGAAAGCTTTTAGCTTTTTTCCCCATTCAGTATAATGAGAGGAGGGGGGAATAAAAGCTTTCAGTTTTTATTATGCTGAAAAATGATCCTTCTATGCCATTTTTTTTCCTGAAAGTCTTAATCATAAAAGAATGTTGTATTTTGTGAAATGCTTTATCTGCATCGATTGAAATGATCATATGGCTTTATCTTTCTTTCTGTTAATGTGGTTTATTACATTTATGGTTTTGTGTATGTTGAACCATCCTTGCATCCCTGGAATAAAGCCTACCTGGTCATGATGAATAACTTTCTTTATATGCTGTTGAATATGGTTAGGAAGTATCTCGTTGAGAATTTTTGCATCTATATAGGTGCAAAAAGTGCCAGAGATATAGGTTTGTAGTTTTCCTTTTTTTGTCGTATTCTTATCTGTTTTGGGGATGAGGATAATGGAGCATTCATAGAATGAATTTGGAAGGGTTTCTTCCTTTTGGATCTCTAGAAACAGTGTGAGTAGAATGGGGGTTATCTCTTCTTTAAAAGTTTTGTAGAATTCAGCAGTGAAGCCATTGGGACCTGGGTTTTTCTTTGTTGGGAGGTTATTTATTACTAATTCAATCTCATTGCTTGTTATAGGTCTATGCATTCTATGTCTTTGTGAGTCAATCTTGGTAGATTATATGTGTCCAGTTATTTGTCCTTCTCATCTAGGTTTTCTTCTTTGTATAGTTGCTCATAGTATCCTCTAATGATATTTTGGATTCCTATTATATCTGTTGTAATGTTTCCTGATTCATTGCAAATTTGATTTATCTGGTTCCTTTCTCTCTTCTTTTTAATTAGTCTAGCTAATGGTTTGTCAGTCTTGTTTATCTTTTCAAAGAACCAGCTTTTATTTTCATTTATTTTCTGTATAGTTTGCTTATTTTCTATTTTATTTATTTCTGCTCAAATCTTTATTATTTCTTTTCTCCTGGCATTTTTTTTTTTGAATTTTTGTTGTTGTTTTTCCAATTCTCTGAGGCATGATGTTAGGTTGTCCTTTTGCACCTTTTCATCTTTTTCTTGTGCTCACTAATTGCTGTGAACTTCTCTCTGATGACTGCTTTAGCAGTGTCCTATAAATTATGGAAACTTGTGTCCTCATTATCATTTGTTTCCATGAATCTTTTTATTTCAGTCTTAATCTCATCAGTAGTCATGAAGTCATTCAGAGGTAGGTTATTTACTTTCCATGAATTTGTGTATTTTTGAGGGTTTTTCCTGAGATTAATGTCAAGTTTAATTTGGAGAAGATGCTGGATATAGTTTCTATGCCTTTGAATCTGTAAAGGCTGGTTTTGTGCCCTATCATGTGGTAAATCTTTGAGAAAGTACCGTGCGAGTCTGAGAAAAATGTATATATTGTGGATTTTATTTTAATTTTAAAAATTATTTATTTATTTATTTTTATTATTCATAAACTAAATAACTATACATCATTTAGATTGTGAAGAGACTTTACACAGCATGATATACACCTCAGTCCAGCCTAGCTGAGACTATCATACGCATCCTTGTCAACAGATAATAAACCTTATCTGTGTCACACAAGTGTCTTACCTCTCCATTCCCCCCCAATTTCCTTTCCTACACTCTTCACCTTCCACACTCTCTTTCCATGTTGTCTCTAGTGTCCATTACAATTTTTGATCCTTTTATGTTCTCCAGTCTTCCAGTCTTTACCATAGAGTGCCAACAGTCGGTATGTGTTAAGTGGGAACATACAGTGTCTCTCTTTCATAGCCTGACTTACTTTACTCAGCAGCAAATCTTCCATATTTGTCCACTTTCTGTCTAATTCCTGGGCCTTGTTGTTTTTTATGGCTAAATAGTATTCTATGGAGTATATGTGCCACAATTTTTCAATACATTCGTCCGTTTGTGGACATTTGGGTTGGTTCCATGTGGGTTTTTTTGGGGGTGGAAAGTTCTGTAGATATCTGTCAAGTCCATCTGATGTATGGAATCATTTAGGTCCTGAATCTCTTTGCTTTTTTTTGGTCTCATTGACCTGTCTAAAGGAGATAATGAGGTTCGAGATGTCCAATAATTATTGTGTTACATTCTATCTCTCCTTTTATATCTAGCAGTCTTTCCTTCACATATTTGGTTGCTCCTGAGTTCAGGGCATAGATATTTATAAGCATTATATCTTCTTGGTGAATTAGTCTTTTTTCTACTATATAATGCCCTTCTTTGTCTCTTTTTATGGTTTTTGCCTTAAAGTCTATTTTGTCCAAAATCAGTATAGTGACTCCCATTCCTTTCTGGTTTCCATTTGCATAGAACACCTTTTTCTAGCCCTCCACTTTTAAGACTATGTATGTCTTTATAAGATGGGTTTCTTGTAGGCACCAGATGGAGGGCTTCTGATTTTTAATCCATTCAGCTAGTCTGTGTCACTCTATCAGATAATTTAATCCATTAACATTCAATGTTATTATTGATATTTCCAGACTTGTCCCTACCATTAAGTTGGCCATATTCTTGTTTGTTTTTTGTTCTCTTACTGCTGTCTGTCTGTCTTTAGTTTTCTTGGTATAGTACTTCTTTCAGAATGTCTTAAGAGCTGGTCTGGAGTTGGCAAATTCTTTTAGGTTTTGTTTATCCAAGAACATTTTTATTTTCTTTTCTCATATGAAGATAATCTTAGCAGGTATAGTATTCTTGGTTGAAATTATTTTTCATTTAACACTTTGAATATATTTCCCCATTCTTTCCTTGCTTGCACTGTATCCGATGAGAGGTCTGGTGTTAGACTGATGGGATAGCCTTTGTAAGTGATTTGACATTTTTTTCTTGCCAATCTTAGTATCTTGTCTTTGTCTGTTGTTTTGGCCAATCTAGTTATGATTTGCCGTGGAGAGGATCTTTTTGGATTTATTCTACTTGGGTTGTATTTCTTGGTTCTGGATGTTTGAGTACCTCTCTAGACTTGGAAAGTTTTCTTCCAGAATTTTGTGGAATAGGTTATCAATGCCCTTATTAGTTTCTTCAGCTTTTGAGATACCAATTATTCAGATATTTGGATATTTCATGGTATCTAGTATTTCTTGTATATCATCCTCAATTTTCTTGGCTGTTTTCTCAGTATTTTTGATAATTTTTTCTAGATCAGAGGTTTCATCTTCTACTTCCAAGATTCAATCTTCTGCATGGTCTAACCTGCTTTGAATACTTTTGAGAGAAGTTTTAATTTCCTATATTATAGTCTTCATATCTAACAGTTTTGTTTGATTTTTTTTTATGGTGTCCAATTCTTCTTTCATATTGTGGAAGGACTTCCTCATCTCTTAGAGCTCAATGTCTTTTTTTTCCTGGCATCTCATAGAGTTTTGTTACTATAAATATTCTAAATTCTTTTTCTGATATTTCAGTAATATCCTCTAATTTTTTCCTACTTGAAAATGAGCTACAGTGTTCCCTTGCTGGAGATGTATTACTTGATTCTCTCATCCTTGAGGATCTTCTCCAATTTTTAGTCATTTGGTAATGTATTCACTTTTGGCTAATTTGTTGGAGAAGGATTCTGTGACTGTGAGATCGTTGTTTCCCTTACTGTGAAATAATCCTGTGATGTTTTCTCCTTTCTACTGTGTCCTCCAGTGTGTGAACCATAGGAAGAGTGTAGAAATCGGATTTATGAAGGGGAGCTTCCCTTTTTTTAAAACTAGTACAGTGATGGGCAAAGAATTCTCTAAAGCTCACAATGTTCAGATAGTTAGCTACTATCCACCTAGTCTTCTGTAGGCAGTGGGTAAGGGCTGAGCAATAAAACAGGAGAGTAAGGTAAAGGAAAAAGAAAATAGAAAGTAGAAATATGAAGAAAGGGCAAAGAAAAAAGAAGAAAGTGCTAGAACAAAAGTAAGAGAAAAATAGAAATCACATGGCAGAAAATGAAATTGGGTTAAAAATGGAAAATGGCATGGCAGAAGGCCCGACACAGGCAGAGGTGGAGGTGCCTGGATGCTTTCTGCTCTAGGTGAAGGAAGAAGAGACAAATTAACAAGAGAAAGGTACCAACAGGGCAGAAAGCTATTTTTTTTTTTGTTTTTTTTTTGAGAGGTTTTTGCTATAGGGCATGTGCGCTCGCCAGACAGACAGAGAGGCAGAGAGACAGAAAGTGAAAAATCACCCCCCAGGGGGGGATGACCATGCCACAATCCCTTCTCCTCCATTCTCCTCTCGGGATCTTGGGCACGCACGCACGCACACGTGCCCGGCGTGAGTTTAAGCCACTGGGTCCGGGACTCGAACCGCGGTCAACTACGTGGGAGTCCAGCGACATAGCCATTATGTTAACTGCTGGCCCCGAAAGCTGTTTTTTTTTTTAAAAAAAAAAAAAAAGAGAAAAGAAGTTAGAGGGGACAGAGCAGAATGAGAGGGAAAGAGACACTTGCCTACCTGACTAATGCTGGGGTCTGGAGGCGGGGACCCTGGCTGGAGGGGGGCTTCACAGCTATGAAACTGAATGTAGAGGCCCAACACAGGCATAGCTGAAGGTGCCTAGACACTTTCTGTCCTGACTGGCACTGGGATCTGGAGGGGGCCCCCGGCTGGGGCGGGTGGGGGAGGCTTCACAGCTAAGAAGCTAAACCCAGAGACCCAACACAGGCAGAGGTGAAGGTGCTTGGACGCTTTCTTAAAGATAGAATCTTAAACATTAAGAAATCAAATTTAGATCCTCCAAGGAAAGTGAATACATGACTAGTTACTTGCACCAAAATTACTGAAAAACAGTGTTTACCTAATATGGAGTTTTTATTCATTTATGTTGGATTCTCTTTGTTGTTTTTTGTTCTCTTATGTCTGTCAGTCTCTCTTTAGTTTTTATGGTATAACACTCCCTTCAGTAATTCTTAAAGAGCTGGTCTGGTGTTGGTAAAGTTTCTCAGGCTTTGTTTATCTGAAAATGTTTTTTTATCTTTTTTTTTTCCTATTTAAAGGATAATCTTGCCAGGTATAGTAATCTTGGTTGAAATAGTTTTTCTTTTAATGCTTTGAATATATCCTCCCATCCTTTCCTTGCTTGTATCGTTTCTGCTGAGAGGTCCAATGTTAGCCTAATAGGATAACCTTTGTAAGTAACTTGGCATTTCTCTCTTGCCATTTTTAGAACCTTTCCTTTATCTGTGATTTTGGTAAATCTGGCTATGATGTGCCATGAAGAAGATCTTCTTGGGTTGAATCTATTTGAGGTCCTTTTTATTTCTTGAATCTCGGTGTTTGAGTGCTTCTCTAGGTTTGGAAAGTTTTCTTCCAGGATTTCATGGAATAGATTATCAATGTCCTTGTTAGATTCATCACTTTCTGGGATGCCAGTTATTCAGATATTTGGGTGTTTAATGATATCTAGCATTTTCTGTATATTATTTTCATCTTTGGGGATTATCTTTTTCATTGTTTTTGGTAAGTTTTCCCTAGCTCATAGGTTCTGTCTTCTATATCTGAGACTTAATTTTCTGTATGATCTAATCTGCTTTTAATATTTTCAAGGGAGATTTTGATCTCTTGCATTACAGACTTCAACTCTAGAAGTTCTATTTGATTCTTCTTTATATTGTCTATCTCTTCTTTCAAGTCATGAAAGGACTTCTTCATCTTCTGGAATTCAATGTCTCTTTTCTCTTCCATCTCACAGAATTTTGTTGTCATAAATATTCTGAATTTCTTTTCTGACATTTCAATAATTTCCTCTGATTTTTCCATATTTGGAGACAAGTTACTGTGTACCCTTGTTGGAGACATATTACTTGGTTTTCTAATAGTTGGGGCTCTTCTCAAATTTTTAATCATTTTATGATGTACTTACTTTTCGTCAATTTGTTGGAGGTTTGTGCAACTGTGAGCTTGTGTGTTTCCCTTTAGGGTTGAGGTACTCCTATGTCAATTTCTCTCTTCTACTGTGCTTTGCAACGTGGTATTTGCAGGAGGAGTTCTGAAATCAAATTTATGAAGAGGAGTATCTCCCTTTGCTGCTGGTTCAGTGAAGGGGTGAGGATTTCTCTGAGCCTAGCAAAATCCAGATGTTTGCCTGCTATGCACCTACATCTGTCTATACACTCACTGGGTGGAAGCTGAGCAGCAAAATGAGAAAGTAAGGTAGAAGAAAAAGAATACAGAAGAAAACAAACAAAAACAACAACAACAAAAAGAGAACAACAAAAAAAAAAAACAAGAAACAAAAGACAAAAAGCAAAAAAACCAAAAAAACCTACTCACTTGCTGGGTACTTGAAATGGGCAGAGCACCTCAGATGTAAATATCTCCCTGCAGTACCCTTGTCCGGGAAGAGAGTAAGAATTAACAAAAGAAAAGATTAGAAAAAAACAGATTAAAAAAAGAAAAAAAGTTTTTTCCCCTACTTTTTAAACTATGAGCTGGGCAGGTGAGGTTGGAAGAGGGGGGGCTACAGCTTGGGGCGCTCAGTTCTCACATTGGTCCCTTAAATAGGCAGAGCACCTCAGATGTAGATGTTTCCCTGCAATGCCCCTTTCCTTTCTAGCTATGGGCCGAGGAGGTGAGGTTGGAAGAGGGGGCTTCCTGCTCAGGGTTGCTCAGCCCCTCATGCTGGTCTCTGAAATGGGCCTGACAGGGTCTTTATGCTGCAATCCATCCCTAACCTCAGCCAGACGTGATCATGGGCATGCACACCGACAGAGAACTTAGGGAAGTCCTGGGTTGTGAATGCAGAACCTTTCCCATGTGGGTCTAGTTGCATTACTGCTGCAGCACCACCAGGCCCCTGGACTTGTTTTATGATTCAATATATGGTTGATCTTAGCAAATGTTCTTGTGTGGAATATATTCAGCTCTTGATGGGTGAAGTGTTCTATAAAGAAATATCTTTTAGGTAATGTTGGTTGATAGTGTGATTTGAATTTTCTATATCCTTACTGATTTCCTGTCTGCATTCTACCAGTTATTGAGAATGGGGCATTAAAACCTCTGACTACAATGGTTGAATTGTCTATTCCTCCTTGGAGTTCTGTCAGTGTCTATGTATTTGAAATTCTGTTATTAGGTTCATCAGCATTTAGGATTGTTTTGTCCTCTTTATGAACTGATCCCGTTATCATTACAAAATGAGCCTCCTTATTCCTGGTATTATTCATGCTCTGAAATTTTCTGAGAGTACATAGCCTCCAGCTTTCTTTTGATCCCTTTCTTTTGATCCCTTTCAAAGCCACAGCCATCTTTCTTTTACCCCCTCCCTAACTCTCGGCAGCCACTGATTTGTTGCCTATTTCCGTAATCTCGTCATTTCAAGAACGTTGTGTGAACTAATCTTGTAGTATGTGACCTTTAGAGCCTTTCCCCCTCCACTCAGCATAATTTCTTTGGGTACCTCCAAGCTGTTGTGTGCATCAATAGTTTGTCTTTTCTTTATGCTGAGTTTCATTTCATGATATGTATATCCCACAGTCTAAGCATTCACCTGTTGAAGGACGTTTGAGTTGGTTCCAGTTTATTCTATCACAAATAAAGCTGCTATGAATATTTGTGTAAAGGTGATTCTGTGAACATAAATTTTCATTTCTCTGAGATAAGTGCCCAAGAGTCCTTGGCTATACAGAAAGTAGTATTTAGTTTTGAAAGGAATTGTTGAATTACTTTCCGGAGTAACTGTACCATTTTACATCCCCACCAGCATTGTATGAAAGATCCAGCATCTCTGCATATTAGCCAGCCTGTGTGCCTGGTGGTAATCAGCTTGATTATGATCTGCTTTGTTGTCACCTTCTTCCTGCCTCTTGTACTTGATGCTCATTCAGCTTCCTGGATTCGTAGCTTCATGGGTTTTGTCATCATAGTTTTTGACAAATTTGCAACATTTTCTGCCATTATTTATTCAAATATTAAAAAATGTTTTCAGTCCCTTTCAATCTCCCTGTCAGGGACTCTTATTACACATAGAAAGGGACTTCAAAAAGGTCATGGCAAAAAGGAATTAACGTTAAGAATTTATTTTTGGTGCAAAATATATTCATAATTTTTTCATAATATGTATTTTTATGAATTTTTTTGAAGATGCCCTCATATATTAGATTACTTAAAGTTGTCCTAATGAGGGGCCAGCAGATGACATAGTGGCTACATTTCTGGCCTTTCACATGACTGACTGTGGTTTGAGTCCTGATGGCCAAAAAAAAAAAAAAAAAAGCAAAATATACAAGACATAAGAAATGGAAAATTATTTGTTTGTTGATAACACGTATGTTGATGTGCTTGATTGAGCCAATATACAGTGTATTCTGGATGGAAAATTCATTTTGTAAGCTATAATGATGTATAGTGAATTAATGTAAAAAAATTTAAAGAAAAGGAAAAAAAAATAAATAAAAATCACACCACCACCTATGCATGTGTGCCCAAGACCCAGGGAAGAGAATGGAGGAGAAGGGATTGTAGCATGGCCATCCACCCGGGGGGATGATTTCTCACTTTCCTTCTCACTGTCTCTGTCAGGGCTGTAGGAAAGTCTTCCTTTCAATTAATTCAAAGTCAATAGATTAACCCCCTTAATTACGTCAGCAAAATCCCACTTGCCATGCAATGTAATATAATCACAAGGATATTTTTTCCATAATAACTCCAGGGAGGGGATAATACAATGTATGGACACCAGAAGATGTGAATCTTTGGGATCTTCTTTGAATTCTGCCTACCACATTCTACCCTTGGAACCCAACAATTTACATTCCCTCCAAGTGTTCCCAAGGTTCTAATCCCCTTAAGGCATCAGCCCTAGCCTAAAGTGAAATTATCTCAGGCTCAGGTGTGGCTGAATCTCCTATAATTTCACTGGGCACACGTCTTCTCTGTTGCGGACCTGTGAAACTAAAGAGGTAAGTCATCTGCTCAACACTCCCTACATACAATGATAGGACAGACACAAGATAATAGTTACAGACATTCCTGTTAAAAAAAAAAAAAAAAAAAAAGAAAGAAAGAAAGAAAGAAAGAAAGAAAGAAAGAAAGAAAGAAAGAAAAACTGAAAGTAGAGAGGAATCACTGCTCAAAATTTCAAGGCAATTTTGAAATCTAGTCGGGTATATTCCAGCCAGAGATTATTGATTTGGTTTCTGGGCCTGGGAATTACCCTCTCTTTCTCTCGGATTCTCTTCACCTCTTGGGCTCTTAAGCCCACGCTCTGTACTCTGAATCATTCTTTCTTTTCATAAATGGTAGCAGGTGTTTGCAGCTGAAAAGCTACATCATCCTGCTTCTTGCTTCCTGAGGCCTGGCTGTTCCCTTAAGTTTGTAGTCTTGTACTAAGTTGGCAAAATTTCTGACCAAAACAATTTTCCTCAAGTACCTTGTGGGTTTGCGTGAATTGCACTGAGAACTACACTAATTGCCATTAGAAAAACAAAACAAAAGGGACCAGCAGTTAGCATAATGGCTATGTCACTGGACTCCCATATAGTCGACCGTGGTTCGAGTCCTGGACCCACTGGCTTAAATTTATGCCGGGCACGTGTGCATGCGCGCCCAAGATCCTGAGAGGAGAAGGGAGGAGAAGGGATTGTGACGTGGCCATCCCCCCTGGGGGGTGATTTCTCTCTTTCTGTCTCTCAGTCTCTGTCTTTCTGGTGAGCGCACGTGCCCTATAGCAAAAACCTCTCCAAACAAAAAAAGAAAAACAAAACAAAAACTATATCCATAGATCATTTTGAGATAATCCTTTCTTTATGTTTGGTTCCTCTTGAGAGGCCTGAGGGACACAGGATAGGGGGCTGAAGCCCTCTGGTTTGATAGAGGCAAGGTGTGAGGCACATCTTTAATTGCTTTCTTTTTAAAAGTTTATTTCTTCAGAGAGAGAGAAAGAGAAAGGAGAGAGACATCCTCAAAAGGGTCTTCATACCACGATCCACCCTCAGTCTCAACCAGCCAGGATCACAGGCATGCATGACTACTGTGTATAGGGATAGGGATCCAGTTGTGTCACTACTGCACCACCATTGTCCTTAGAGCCCTTTGTATGGCTGAATTCTCAGAGGGTTTAACACTATGTTGTAAAGTCACATCCTTGGCTTTTTATCTAGGCTGTATTTTTGCAAATAATCCCTTAATTTTATTGTGTTTAGCCATTTAGATAGGCTGAAAATTCAAAATCATTTCATCCTGATTCCTTTTTATTTAGTAGTTCTTTTCTTAATTTATCCTTCTCCTGTTATAATTACTGTAAACCAAAAATAAAATGGGCTGCATCTTAAACACTGTCTTGGAAATCTCAGCTGTGTAGCCAAGTTCTTTGCTTATGAATTGTTTCTGACTAACTGCAGGACACCATTTTGCTAAATTTCTGACAATAAACAATTAAGGATTCCCTTCTTTCAGTTTCCAATAACATATTCCTCACTTCCTTTGGAGCTCTCACTAGTAGTGTCTTCTAAGAGCATATTTTTATTTTCCTTAATTGCCAGAGGGCATGTGCATTGGTCAGAGAGAGAGGAAATGAGAGAAAGCACTTTCCAATATGGAGATGCCATAATCCCTTTTCTTCCATTTTCCATTTTGTCAGGATTTGGGGGCAGGCACTGGCATGCGCCTGGCATGTTTTTCAAGCCACGGGGACCAGGATGGGAACTACAGTTGGCCATACAGGACCTGGCTCTCAGTGCATAGCACTTAACCATTGGACTACGGGACTGGCCCAAGAACAGATTTCTACTAAAGTCTGTTCACTGTTGGTTAGGCCTTTTCTTTCTTTCTTTTTTCTTTTTTTTTTTTTTTTGAGAGGTTTTTGCTATAGAGTGTGTGTGCTTGCCAGAAAGAGAGAGACAGAAAGCGAGAAATCACTCCCCACGGGGGATGGCCACGCTGCAATCCCTTCTCCTTTCTCCTCTCTGTATCTTGGGCATGCACGCACACGTGCCTGGCGTGAATTTAAGCCACTGGGTCTGGGAATCGAACCGCAGTCAACTAAATGGAAGTCCAGCGACATAGCCATTATGCTAACTGCTGGTCCTGGTTAGGCATTTTCCATCATGCTCATCAGCGTTCTTCTAGCCTCTGCCTGCTGTTGCTACCAAAGCCACTGCCACTTTTTTCCATTAGTTACAGCAGCACCTCCCTTCTGTGTAGCAAAATCTATCTTCGTTCTCTGTTGATGTGTAGCAAGTTGCCACAGACATAGAGACTCAAGACAATGCCCATTCATCAGCTCATGGTTCTGTAGGTTGGGAGGATGACACACAGCATATCTGGACCTCTTCTCAGCCTCCTATGCTGAAACCTACATGTTGGCAGGGCTAAATTTTTGTCTATGGGATCTGGAGACGAATCTGTCTCAAAGCTCATTCAGGCTGCTGGGGAAATGCGACTCTTTGTGGGAGAGGAGGGCAGAGGCTCCTGTGTCCTTGTGCCTGTCAGCAAGGAGTCACTCTCAGCATCTAAAGGTGTTCCACATTCCTTGTCACACAGCCCCCTCCTCCTTTGAGACCAGCAATGGAGATTTTTCTCCTGTATCTACTCTCTCTCCTTCAAGTCCCTTTTGCCAGGAAGAGACCCATCTTTGCGTAAGGGCTCACTTGATAAAGAGCTATCCGGATAATTTCCCTTTTAAAGTCAACTAATTAGAAGCTTTAATTACATCTGGAAAAATCTCTTCACAGCAGCACACAGTTTAATGTCTGAAAACTGAGAGACGGGGTGTGTATACCCCAGGGGACAGAAACCTTGGGGCATCTTAGAATTTTATCTACCACAGAACTCAAAAGCTGTGAAGCTGGTGGTGTAATCTTCCAGAGAAGTAATCCTTTGTTTCTGTGGTGCTTTGTAGAGATACAATATTCTGAGAACACTTTATGTTAATTTCTTGTATAGAGGTCCTCTATGGCATAAACAGTGTAAATTTGAATCTTAAACCTGCATAAAGTCAGGGAAATAGAAATTCTTAAGGGAGCATTTAGGCCAAGATAACAAAATCTTCTGTCTTTTTATGTTTACAGTTAAAGTTTTTCAAGTTTATTTTTCTTGTGTTTTCTGAGGCAATAGATCCCTGGGAATCCTAACTTCATATAGAGGTTCTCAATGCCAACTCCTCTTTTAGCTGTGGCTGAAGTATACGTGTGTGTGTGTGTGTGTATACATATATATACACACACATATAGATGTGTGTGTGTGTATATATATATATGTGTATATATATATATATATATATATATATATATTTTTTTTTTTTTTTTTGGCTGGAGGGTGTGTGGGTTCATCAGAGAGAGAGAGAGGCAGAGAGGGGGAGAAAGCTCAATGGAGGTATGGTCATGGTCATACCACACTCTCTATTCCTCCATTTCTCTATCCTTTGGATTTGAGGCACAAACACACACGTACCTGGTGTATTTCTCAAGTCTCTGGGGCTGGGATTTGAACCATGCAGTCAGCCATGTGAGATCCAGCTCCCTTAGCACCAGGCAGTGGGGCCAGCCCTTCCATGATTGTTAAAAGCCTCAATATCTGGGTTATAGACAGACCACTGCCCACCCTGCCTTGTTGCCCGTGGCACTGGGCACCATAGAATCTGTTAGTTTAATTTTCCATTATTATGATCTGTTTTGGGGATTCTCTCATTTAGGTTTAGCATTGCTTAAAAAATTGTTATATTACAGATCACCTGGTCCTTCTTTCCATGTGTAACAGAGCAGATCACTCCGCCTTTCTTTTCATGTGTAGCAGAGGAAGGTCTCTCTAATCTGCCACATGGTGGAAGTGGAACATCTTGTTGTTTTTACCTTGTGGTTTGAAACATTATCACTTCTCTCTATGCTGAGGTCTTTGTACTCTGTCCTTGTGGCTCCAATCCATCTCTAGTAGTTGCCAAAGTTACTTTTGGAAAGTATAAACTAGAGAATGAAACTTCCTGGCTTAAATATGTAGAGTGAAGGGGCTGGCAGGTGGTATGGTAGTTAGGGGTGCTGGACTCCCACATGGCCAACCGTGGTTTGAGACTAGACCTGGTGGCTTGCTTTCTTATTTTCTCTCTCTCTCTCTTTCTGGTCAAATAAAATAAAGAAAGAAAGAAAGAAAGAAAGAAAGAAAGAAAGAAAGAAAGAAAGTTAAATTAAAATAATTCTTAAAAAAAAAAAACAAAAACCATGGAGTGACATCTCTATTTATGTGACCCTTCTGGCCTCTTGTCTTTGCTTCTGATCATGCAGGTCATTAGGCCATCTTCTCTGGACACTGCTTTTCCCTCCCTGGGACCTTTGTGGTCACTGTTTACTTCCTTGGAAAGCTCTTCTCTTGGCCATAGTTGTGGGGCACATCCTGGGGGTGTTTCTGAACCCCATCAAGCCGAGTCCTTACTTCACTTTTTTGTCCATCCCTCCCCAAGTGGAGGTACTCTGCAGCTCAGTCCCATGGGTTCCCACTTCTTCATCCTCAGTGCACAACATAGGCCTGGCTCAGACCCGAGGTGTAACAAGGTGCTGCTGAATGACCAACTTTAGGCTTGCGCAATACAGGAAGGGCATATGGGAGAGCCAGAGGAAGCACTTGCCCTTGCAGCTTCATGCTAGTCAGTAAGATGGGCTTAGAAATGCATCTTCTCTCTTTGATCAGCACATAAGCCCTCTGGCAATTAAAAACAAAACCAAAACTAAAACCACCGAATAAGTGGGGCTGCTAATGCCATATGAAAAGAAAAAATTGCCATTACCACTAGGACCAGGAGCAGAGAGGAACTTCATGAGCTCAGGTCCAAGGGCTTTCTCTCCAGAGGAGTGATGCTGAGCAATCACAAGATCATAAAGCATCTTGTCCACACCTGATGGACAGATACAGGTGCCTTATTCACATTAACTTTAGGGGATCATTTCCTCCTCAGAGGTATCTTGAAATAGCTCAAAGATCTACTTGAAATAACACTGATGGATGGAAGACCAATAGCCATGTTCATACAAAGGCCGTTGAACAATATCTCTAACATCACCCCCCAAAGCCAGGTGCTGTTTAGATGATAGGCTGGCCCTGGGTTTCGTACACATAGGAGGCTTCAAAATATTTGAGGAAAAATGGAACAAAAGTGTTTATTTTGATGTAAAAAATATTGAAATCCGTGCATAGCTTTCTCATGACATGAGTTTTCCATGAGCTTTTTGAAGCCCCCTGGCCTCATGGAACAGAGTGGGTTTTTTTAAACCATAGCTTAGCGTAGGGCCCTTTCTAGCAACAAGTCAATTTAGGATGAGAGATACCAAGATACTTGTGGGACATTGATTTGTGACTCGGACCATACCTTCTTGTCTCCCTCATTTTTATTTTTAAGAGAGATTTTTGCTATAGGTTGTGTGCACTTGCCAGATAGACAGAAAGAGACAGAGAGAGTGAGAAATCCCGTCCCCCAGGGGGATAGCCATGTCATAATTCCTTTTCCTCCATTCTTCTCTCAGGATTTTGGGTACACAAGCACATGTGCTTGGCGTGAGTGTTGAATCATGGTTGACTACATGGGAGTCCAGTGACATAATCACTATCTAACTGCTGGTCCCTGTCCCCCTTGTTTTACCCTTTCTTTTTTTGACCTGTTCACTCTGGCAAAATTCCTTGTTGAAAATGAACACTGAAAATTCAGAATTCCACCCTTGAGATGTTTTGGACACAGAACATGTCCCTGGGAATTCTTCAAAAGAAAGGTTATTGAGGACATTAAGATTAGGCATTGATTTTTAATAAGTCCCTCATAAACAGGCTTATGTCAGGAAACCTCTATTTTATTATATGTATAGCACTCCTATGGACAATGGAATTTTCTATGATTTTTACAAGTGAAGTTGAAGGACCCTGTGCATGAATCCTAGGCAGAACTCTCACTCTCACTTCCCACCTTCTTTGCTTCCTCATTTCACTCTTTATTGACTATTAAGTGCCTACTGTTTTCAGGGACATGGGACATAGCTTTTGTTCTCACAGTAGTCAAACTCTAGTGTGAGATGTAGACAGGAAAACAGTCCACTAGAATGTGTGGCGGCTGGCTTCCATCTTAAAAGAGTAACCACTCCTAGGGCCTAATTTGCTTTCTCTTTATTGCACCTTCTGTTCCCATGAAAATACAGTCACAATACTGTTGGCAACTCCATGGATAACTAAGTGAACTCTCCACCAACCAGAGTACTAACATAGCACCATGAGTTCTATCATCATTTGTAGATGATATGATGGACTATTGAAGGAGCCCAATAAAAGCAATGGACTAACTTCTCAGAAATTGTAATGAAAGGAGCTGGAATTTTATGTAGCAGTAAAATGTGATGCTCTGTGGGGGTGATTCACATGGGAGGGTTCCAGGCTCATGTCCAGAGACCGTTCTGAGTACGCTGAGCAGTCCTGGTAGGAGACCTTTTTGGAGGTGCTCCTCTCTCTCTCTCCATCTGTCTCTCTAATTCATGGATGAAATAAATAAAATTTAAATAAAAAGAGATAATAATGGCATTCAATAAAATGTTTGAGGGGATTAAGTTTGTCTGACAGCAACTGAAAATCCCCCACACAGTGTCTTAGACAAGTTTGAGAATTAGAGAAGACTTATATGAGGAACACCACAAACTTGACCAAGGAACATAAAAAATATTTGAGTAAATTGATAATTCTCAATAGTCCTAATTCTCAGTGCATGGAATAGATATTGCAGAGATACTGCATTTAATATATACATTCATCATAATTTCAAACAAAATGAATTTGAAAAGATGAGTTTATATGGAGAAATTGACAAATGAAAATAATCAAGGCAATGTTGAGAAAATATTTTATGAAGGAGATATATCTTCTCTAATGCTAAAATGTATTATAAAGTGACAATAAGTTGATGTTACTGCAATAGTAATAGATGGAGAAAAATCTAGAAATATGTGTGCATTATGTAGATAAACATATAAATTTATTTATTATCTATATGCACATACTAAGTTTGTGATAAAGTTGCTATTTGAAACCAGCAGGCACAGAAGATATGGATTTCCTGTAAATGGTATTGAAAAAATTAACCATTAGAATGAAGACAAAGCCATATGTCACATCATTTACTAAAACTAATTACACATGAATTTAAGATTTACGTATAAAAATGAAAACAGAAGTCTATGAGGAGATGATAAAGGTGACAGTTTTAAGTCATCTGTAGCAGGGTGAGTTTTTCTAGCACAGCACCAAAGGCATAAAAAATATGCTAAGATTTAAGCATCTGAAAATTAAAAGGAAATATTATGCTTCAAAAAACTTAAATGAAACTTAAAGGTAAGTGTAAACCGAAAATAAACTTCTGTGGCACCCTTGGAAGGCAGAGGTGTAGTGCTTTTAAAAAGGTAAAAAGCCATGTTGTTCAATGGGAAGAGGGGTGTACAAATTGAGTAAATATGACAGATACAACCAAGATAAGAAACTGTTTTGCAGCTTCTGGGAAATCTTCCCCTTCAATGATAATGAGAAATGCAGATTTAATATACTGAAAGAGTATAATGTCTTTGCCTAGCAAAAATAAATACACAATACAAAGAATATTCTCAAGCTCAGTCCTGGAAGTTTGAACTGACAGTAGCCCTTTCTTCTGAGCTACTTAGTGTTACGTATCAAAAATCTAACATGTTAGCATATTCTTGGACTCTATAGTTCTAGGATTAGGTCTCTATCCTAAAGAATTAATGAAAGACATTTGGAGAAGGGATACAGAGGTAGAGCATTGACGGGATGGGGAGGTGTGGTGTTATCTGTTGAAGATATTTCGATCAACGGGTCTGGGGAGAAATGTTCACATATCGAAATGGTCTCATTGTAAGCCAAACAATATGATTGAAAGTATATACAAAAATAAATAAAGTAATTAACAAAAAAAAAAAAAAAAAAAAAAGAATTAATGGCAGATGCAGTCAAAGACTTATGTACATTGATTTTTATTGTGGCATTATCTATAATAGCAACAAATTGGAAGTGATGGAACTGTCCAACAATGGAGAAATGGTTATGCTGATTATACTTCATCTGTATAATGAGGAATTATGCAGCCATTACAATCAAGTTTGTTGGGCATATTCAATGACATGGAAAAAGACCATGCTAAAAAGTTAATTAAAAAAAAGTGAGATTATGAAGAGCAAGGCATAGAGTAAGAGGCTCTAGATTGCAGGTTTTGACACGTGTGCTCATGTGACCACGTCCACGCATGACACGGTTATTTCAGATACTACAGGATGCCCTCAGCCCTGCTCCTCCCCCTCATTCCCATTCTGTCCTCCGGGAATTCCGCTCCTGTGGGAGCCGTTTTTAGGCCCTCCAACCAGCCCTTCTCTCCTCAGTTAGGGATGTGGAACAGCCAGATATTAAGACATTACTTCCATTGACTCTTGAGGAGTCAGGCACAAAAGGGAGACAGATTTCTCCCTCCCCTCTCTAAAAGAAGCCAGGCCACTTGGTATTTCTTGGGGAAGAAGACAGTTGCCCAGTGAGGGGAGGGGAGAGCAGCTTCTGCAAGTAGTTGATGGCTCTCCAGGTCTACGAGGGGCTCCTCCCCTCTTTCCTGGCCCCCTTCCATCTCTCCCTTCTCCTTCTTGCACTTCTCCTCTCCTGCTTCCTCCCACTCCTGATATTTACTGCAGGATCCCTGAGCCAAGTCACTTTATTTGTTTGTTTGGTTGTTTAGAGAGATTTTTGCTATAGGACATGTGCACTCGCCAGAGAAACAGAGAGACAGAAAGCCAGAAATCACTCCTCCTCCCCCCAGGGGGAATGACCACACCACAATCCCTTCTCCTCCATTCTCCTCTCAGAATTTTGGGCATGCATGCACATGAGCCTGGCATGAGTTTCAAGCCTCTGATTCTGAGACTCGAACTGCAGTCAGCCATGTGGAAGTTCAGCAATGTAACCATTACACCATCTGCTGGTCCCACCTGGTCACTTTATACCTGCCACTGAATTTAATTCTCAGAAGACCCTGGGATGGTATGTTATTATTACTCTCAGTCATAGCTAATTCAAGCCCAGAGATACTACCTAGTGAATAGACCATTCTATTAGGGTTCTCCAGGGAAACAGAACTAAAAGGATGTGAATATATAAAGGGATTTATTCTAAGGGGGGCAGGTGGTAGTGTGGGGTCAAAACACAATGCTCTGTGAGGCTGACCCACATTGGAGGCTTCTGGGTTTATATCTGGAGACCTCCCTGGGTATCCCAGCCATGTGCTCCCATAAACCAGGCTGGTTGAGGCTGGGAGTCGATTATGTGTTGGGATCCTATTGCAGACCCTCTTTCTCTGTCTGTCTCTGTCTCTTTTTCTCATGGTAGAGATACATGATCTTTTAAAAATTTGTATAAAAGGAAAAGATTTATATTAAGAAATTGGCTTATACACTTATAGAGGCTGGCAAGTCCAAAACCTGCAGGGCGGGCTTGTAGGCTGGAGTTATAGAAGAGTTGACAGTGCATCTTGAGTCCCAAAGCCACCTGCCCTAGAATTTTCTCTTGCTCATCCTATTCATCTCCTGATTGGATGGGGCCCACCCATGTTCAGAAGGTCAGTCTGCTTTATTCAAAATCTACCAATGTAAATGTTAAACTCGTCCCCAAACACTCTCACATCAACACCTTAGTATATGGTTGGCCACATATGTGGGAACCATGGCCCACCAAGTCACCTGTATAATAATTAATTACCACCATCTACCTCTCCATCTGAGATACCACTACCTGTGTTCTGACCACTTGGGAAACACTGGGAAGGAAGGAAACAGACTTCTCAGAGTCATTAAACTTAGCAGAATGTGCCCCAACATGTGCAGCCCTGCCATGACCCTGGGAGGACTTGAGTACAGCTGCAGGGTCCCTCAGAGTGTCCTTGCACCTGTCCCTGAGCAGCAGAGGTGTGCAGCAGCACCTGGGAACTGGGATGCTCTCTTGTTTGCATAGGCTTGGAGGTACTTGGAGTGAGCAAACTGGGTCTGGGCAGTTCTGGCAGGCCTCTCTGCAGTCTCAGGGGCTGTGGGTAGAGAGTGTGAGCTCAAGTGTTAAGTTTGTGGTCTATATTGGCCAGGCTTGCATTACTTAATCCATACTGGAGGTGGCTTTTGGCCTCTGTAAGACCTTAGATGGGCCTTGCTGTCTGGGCCTCCCAATATCTAGGAGTGAGCAGAACATTTATCCTTCTGTCATGATTCAGAGGGGGTAAGAGCTCTCCATTCCTTACTTCATTCAGAACAATGTCACATCTGCATTGGGCCAGGCTCTGTGCTTAGCACTGGGGACATGAAGGCCTTGTCCTTCCTCCAGGGAGTGCACAAGGAGACAGAGGAGGACATTTGTAGCATACTGGGATAGAAGCACAGGGAGGGTTGCCTGGAGGAGGTGACAACTAACTGAATGCACTCAGGCCAAGTCCATGGAAGGAGAGAGTGGATGCAGAAAGTTCCCAAAGGCAAAGGCAAGGGTCAGATGCTTCTGGCAACCTGGATGGCAGGACGTGGAGAGATGGCTGGTTGGAGGAGCTCTGCATGCTGTGCCTCAGGGAATGGGCTGGAGTGGAGCCTGGTGTGCAGAGGCCCCGGGACCCCTGTGTAGTATCTCCTCTCCTCCAAAGCCTCTCTGCAGCTTCTCTGCTAGCTTTGTGCCCTGTACCCACCACCTACAGTGAGAGCAATTCCGTGGCTGCCGGGACCTGTCAGTGTCCATTGCCCAGTGTCCATCGCAATATCCTCAGTCCCCAGCACAGTACCCATGAGGGCAGCATTCTATAAGTGTTGGCTATCAATTGTGGGCTGTGACCTGGGAACTCAGCATCTCACAGAGACATAGAGACTACCTGGGGTTGATGGAAAAGTGCACCTGTTTATCAAGTCCTTTTTCAGTTACCACACTAACGTTGGTCTGTCTTGTTTTCTTTCCTTTTCAAAAAACACTTATTTATTTAAAAAATAATTTGGTTGTAGTTTCTAATTTTCATATAATAGTTGTATGAATTTGTGGGGGCATGGTGTGGTTTTCTAAAACATGTATACAATATGTAGTGATCAAATCAGGACAAAAGCATATCTACCATTTCCAACATTTAGCATCATTTTGTGTGGTACATGTTCAAAATCTGCTCATCTACTATTTCAAATGTATATGAATTGTCACCAACGTTTTTTACTCTACTGTGCTACAGTATTCCATAAGCCATTACACTTATTTACATTCCCTCTAGGATCAGTTGCCAAGTTCTCCCCACCCTCCCCTCCCCTCCCATTTCCAGCTTCTATTCACTCTGATACACTCTACTTCTATGCAATAAATATTTCAACTTTGGCTAATGAATGAGGACACAGTATTTACCTTTCAGATCTTGGCTTAGTTCACTTACACTTTTTCTCTAGGTTCATCTATTTTGTTTCAAATGACAGGAATGCATCCCTTTCTATGGCTGAATAGTATTCCAATTTGTATATATACTTATACTACTTTTCTCAACAGTTCTATTATGAAATGTACCACTTATTTAAACAATGTAAAAATACAGGTACAATTTAAAAAAAATTACGGTGGAATTTGTGTGCATCAGAGATGAGAGAGAGAGAGAGAGAGAGAGAGAGAGAGAGAGAGAGAAGCACTCTCCACAGGACTAGGCCATGCTGTGATCCCTTTCATCCGGGCCTCTATCCCGTCAGGGTCCTGGACAGGTGTGCCTACATCCAACCTATTTTTAGGCCAAGTAGGTGGACACTTGAACCTTGGTCACCAGGTGGCTTCCAGCTCTACATTCTAGTGTGCCACTGACTACACCACAGAGAATTGGACCACATGTACAATTTAAAAAATTAACACAGACACTCAGGTACCTCCATGGGCAGTTAAGAGATGGAATATTACTAATACTCTCTGTTCTCTCTCTCTTTGACAGAAGTGCCTACCATCTGGCACTATAACTAAATGGCCTTTCTTTTCCCAGTGCACACACATATCCCTGTGACACATCACTTTTGTCTGTTTTAGAACTGTGTAGAACTGGGATTGTGTTCTCTTTCTGCCTCTGTGACTCACTTCTTTTGTGCACAATCACCTGTTGCGGATTCATCTACATTGATGGATGAGGCTGCAGTTGTTTGCTTTGTCTTACTTAGTCGCCTATTGTTGGCATGCACTCCTGCTTATTTGTCATTATCAGTCTCGGTGAGCATCTGGGTCATGGTATGTGTTTACTATAGCAACACTGCTGCCAGGAACATCTGAGTTCTGGGCACTGCCTAATGTGCACACTCCAGAATTTCTGGATGGTGTGGTTCTCCAAGGTGTTCTGGGGATGTCTGGGTCAGTGCCATCATTCTAATAGTTTATTCAACAAACCAGAGGAGGCCATCCCAGGTGATGGCCTGCTGCCTGTACCTCCTACCCCAGGAACCCCACAGAACCTAAGAGCCAGCCTACTGTAGGGGAAAAGCCTCTCATCACTCTGGCTCCTCAGGTACAGCACATGCAAGTGAAAAAACCAGTACTTACTTCTCAATGGCCCTTTTGTCCCCATGACATGATCACTGAGAGCCAACCACTGCAGCCTTACAGTGCGATCATCATCTTATGTCAGGGCTGTCTCTACTGCTTTGATGTCTCAGTGCCTGTGTGAAAGGGGAAACTGTCAGATTGAGAAAACTATGCAAAACTTGTCACCACCCTTCCCTCAAGGCAGTAATGTCTATCAACTACTGTTAAAGTTATAGCTAAAACAGGAAAAGGTCATAGAAACAGGTTAGGTATGTTGGGTTAGAGTACTCTCCTGGCTATGGTCTCTCCATAAGGTCTCTTCTCAAGGTCTTCCATGACTCAGCCCTCCCTTTTGGTGGCCCTAGATGCCTCCTCTGCTGCTGAAGTCCATATAGGCCCTCCCTCTGTGGGTACTGCTCTTCCAGACCATTTGTGTCCTTCTCTCCCAGAGGGCCTTTCATCACACCCAGGGTGGGCACATGGCCAGATGACAGGCTCTCCCAATACCACTACACTTATTGCGCACTCTGAAGCTTGCTGTATTCCTACACCTGCCCACCCCCTCATTGTCCTCTAGGAGTCTGGGCTGTCTTGCCTTCCAGTGTACACCAAGAGCTTGGAGGCTACTGGGAGCAGAGAGAATGCCCAATACATGTGTGTTGAGTGGATGGATAAATGAATTGGCTCTGAACTCTTAGATCACCGAGACTCAGTAACATCTAACTCACATGGTTAAGTGAGATAACTTAAGGCAGTGAACCTTAGCAGTTTTGGATCACTGATCCTTTTGAAAAATCTGATAAATGTTATGAACCTATTCCTTAGAAAAACACATATGTGTAGAGTAATACCTGTATAGGCTCATTACAAGTGAGCTTGTCCAAAATCCCCGTTTGTCTCTGTGTTCTTGTTACTGAACAGGTAGATTTGCTTGCCTGTGTGTACAAAGCCAATCACCATGGCACTGGGTTTTAAAGTAAGAAAGGTTTTATTTTGTAGCCAGCCAGCAAGGAGACAGGAGGAAACCTCAGATCTGTCTCTGTAAATGGAAAAGAACAAGGTCCTTTATAGAACAAGAAGCAGGGAGCAGGCATAGGTGATATTGTTTTCCAGTCTGGGATTGGTTGGTACAAGTGGGGCGAGGTTGTTGACTACTTTCAAATTGGTTAGTACTACTGGCCTTCTATCATTACAGGGTCTTTAGTCCAGACTGCAACAATTTAAGACACCTGCTGCTTGTTTCCTGGAAATAGGTCCTTTTGTTTCTATATCATTGTGACCAGCATTTTTATTCTCTCCTTGCTACTGGGGTCAGTTTAGGTCACTCAGCACTCTTGAGTTCATGTGTTCTGCAAGTAAGTCAATATAACAACAATTAGTACTAGATTTTTCTCTTTAGGACAATTCTAGACAGTTACAGTCTTCTGAATTCATGTGTGTATCTGTGTTAAGATAATGGTAGCAGAGAGAAAGAAAACTCCACTGACTCTGGCTTATCACAAGAAACATTTATTTCTGTCTCACAAAAGGTTTGCTCCATGCAGGAGAGGCTTGATGGTGGCATCCTCTATGTAGACACTGGAGGATCCATCATTGAGATATGGCTTCCAGTGTTGTGGGGGTCAGGGAGTGGAGGTTGGGAGCATGTTTCTATAGCTTACTAACATAATTCTTGAGCAATTCAGTACCATTTTATAATATATGGTTGAAATAACTAACTCTGCAGAAATAATAATTAATGTGGTTTATTTTTAAACATGAATATGTGTGGCCAACCCAGAAAAAGGTAAATATGCCTTCTCAGGTCAGATAAGGAGGTTCCTTTTATTTGGTTTTGAGAGTGAGAGACAAAGTTTGGAATTTAGTGAGGAGTTTTTCTATTGACATGGCCCCAAAAGGCAGGATGTGTGGTAGTGGGGGCTTGTAGGTTATAGGTGGATTTTATAGTTTTTCGGTTGGTGATTGGAAAAGGAAGGTTTGCTGAGATCAGAAAAAGATACTATGCCAGGGACAGGATGTAGAAAGAGTCCTGTTATTAATGGATCAAAATAGTCTGTTAATGTTTGTGGGTGTGATTCCTTTCAGACCCCCTGAAAAGGATTTTGGAAATAGGAAAAATCAGTCAGACTTCTGTCATCAATGCTTTCATTTTTTCATTTATAAAGTGTTTTTTCCTTCATTTCTCATAGGTTTGATTGTGAGAAGTGAGATAAGGTCTTTGGTTGTATTAATTAGAGGAACTTTTAGAAAAAAGCCATTTTAAACTGTTAGTATTACTAAATATAAGGGTCTATTTTATATATGAACATTTGTCTACTGTTCTTCATATTTCAATTAATGACATGTGCATTTTATGTATGTGAGTGATGTATGACGTAAAACTCCACTGCTGGACCAGCCAGGTGGTGTGGAGGTTAAGATGGTTGGATCTCACACGGTCAACTACATGATTTGAGTCCAGAACCTGATGACCTGAAAAACACACTGGGCATGTGTGCGTGCATGCCCAAAATCTTGAGAGGAGAATGGAGAAGGGATTGTGACATGGTCATCCTCCCTGGGGCTGCTTTCTCACTCTCTCTCTCTCTCTCTCTCTCTCTCTCTTTCTGGTGAGTGCACATCCCTATAGCAATTAAAACAAACAGACAAACCCTTCACTGGCTTTTATTTCTCTTTTAATTTGAAGACATTCATGGAGAAAGTGTTCTGGAGGGATAGAGAATCTCCATCAGCTACTATTTCCTATTTTTTTTTTTTAAAGATAATTGAAGACTGAAGCTATAGACATAAGCTTCAGGACATCAGGAAAGAGAGTCACAAGAACTGGAAATGGGAAATGACTCATGTCCCATTCTGGTCAGAACAAATAAGAGAAGAAAAATTTGGGCTGTTGTTCATATCAGCATTATTCATAATTGGCAAAAGGTACAAACAACCCAGATAAACAGTCCGTTAACTGATGAATGAATAAATAATATGTGGTATATCCATATAATGAATATTATTTGGCCACAAAAAAAGAACAAAGTACTACAACTTGGCTGAATTTTGAAAACACACTAAATAAAAACACAGTCTTAGAAGACCACATCTTCTATGATTTCAGGCAAATGTAAAGATTTAGAAAATAGAATGCTGGTTGCCAGGAGATTGGGGAAGGAAGGGAAAATGGGGGACATAGAGATAACTGAAGAGTAATTTTTTTCCCGAGTTGATGAAAAATGTTCTAAAATTGAGGCGGTGATAGTGGTTATACAACTTTCTTTTTTTATTTTTTTTTATTATTTTTTTTTTTGGAGAGGTTTTCACTATAGCGTGCACTTCCCAGAAAGACAGAGAAAGACAGAGAGATAGAAAGTGAGAAATTACCCCCCAGTGGGGATGGCCATGCCGCAATCCCTTCTCCATTCTCCTCTTGGGATCTTGGGCACGCATGCACACGTGCCCGGCGTGAGTTTAAGCCACCGGGTCCGGGACTTGAACCGCCGTTGACTACGTGGGAGTCCAGCGACATAGCCATTATGCTAACTGCTGGTCCCTACAACTTTGAATATAATAAAAACCATTGACCTGTGCACTTTAGTGGGTGAAGTGTATGGTATATATTTTCTTTTCTTCTTCTTTCTTTTCTCTTCTAGTTTTTGCTATAGGGCGCATGCTTTCATGAGAGAAACAGGGGGCAAGGGCATGAGAAATCATTCCCCAAGCGGCACTGCCATACCATAATCCCTTCTCCTCTAGTCTTCTTTCAGTATTTTGGGAATGCATGCACACATACACAGTGTGATTTTCAAGCTGCTGTGTCCAGGATTAGAACTATGGTCAGCCATGTGGGACTCCAGTGCCTTAACCACCATGCCACCTACTGGCCTCTATGATATATTTAATTAAAGTTGAGTTTTAAAAAATGATGTGTCTTCTAAGGTTGATGAAGCATTGACTTCAGCTGGCTTGAGGGAGAAAGAAGATGGAGAGGTATCAGTGAGCTGTGTTGGAAGCAGCTCATGTATTAAAGGTTGAACCACCTAAGATGTGGCTGGTGGGTGTTTCTAGGTTTCTGTCTTCTGATTTGTGAGGTCTTATGCCTAGGACTCTTTTTTTTTTTTTGGAGAGGTTTTCGCTCTAGGGCATGTGCGCTCGCTAGACAGACAGAGAGAGACATAGAGATAGAAAGCGAGAAATCACCCCCCAGGGGGGATGGTCACGCCGCAATCCCTTCTCCTCCATTCTCCTCTCGGGATCTTGGGCACCACGCACACGCGCCCGGCGTGAGTTTTAAGCCACAGGGTCCGGGACGCGAACCGCGGTCAACTACGTGGGAGTCCAGCGACATAGCCATTACGCTAACTGCTGGTTCCCCCTATGGCTCTTTTACACATAATTTTATTGTGCTCATATACATGGATGCTTCGTGCTTATAGATATGGATGCTTCTTGAAGGAAGTGGAGACCGGAGTATTCACTGAGTTTTCTTCTCAATTTTATATTTGCATGCCTCTGAATGTGCTGTGAGTAGCTCCAGATGTTCAAGTCCCACAAGACTCCCTCATTCGCTGCTTACTCATCCTTTTACACACAACTCTATTGGTGTCCCCACAAGAAAACCTTGACTGCTCTGATGCTGTCCCACCCTGAGGAGGATGCAATTTCCTCCTCCTGAGTCTTTGATATTCTAAGCATTACTTAATTGTATTTTTCCTAATTGCAGAAGGGCAAATGTACTCACCAGAGAGAGACAGGGAGAGTGAGAAAGTACCCCCTACTGGGGCATGGTCGTGGTTTGGATTTACCCTCCTGCTTGAAAACATAAAAAAATGAGATGAATTATTGAAATAACCATTTTCAAAACATTGGGCCAGCAGCAAAGAAGGAGAGTAATCCATGAGAACAGAGAAATCAGTGAGCTGATTCCTCCAGCACACTACTTCAGAAATTTTTCTTGGCCATGGTACAGGAAGCAGAAAACCAGGCACAGTCCAACAGACTCACTAAGATGAAATGGCAGAGCTGGGGAACCAGCAGTTAGCGTGATGGCTATGTCGCTGGACTCCCACGTGGTCGACCGCGGTTCGCGTCTCGGACCCGGTGGCTTACAACTCACGCCGGGCGCGTGTGCGTGCGTGCCCAAGATCCCGAGAGGAGAATGGAGGAGAAGGGATTGCGGCGTGACCATCCCCCCTGGGGGGTGATTTCTCGCTTTCTGTCTCTATGTCTCTCTCTGTCTGTCTGGCGAGCGCACGCGCCCTATAGCAAAAAAAAAAACCTCTCAAAAAAAAAAAAAATGGCAGAGCTGAAGTTTAGGGAGTCTGAGGCAGCTAGAATTTACAGGCGGAGTATCAGCAAGGAGAAAGCTGCACACAGTAAGAACCATGAAGATCTTCTGGGGACCCTCATCTAGTACTTATCTGAGTACTGGTCAGTGTGTGTGAGGGGGCTACCTGAGGCCAGAAAAAAGCCACACAATTAGAGGGAATGCTCTCACAGATCAAACAGGGCAATCTGCCTACTCCTACTAGTTGGAGTAAAAGACCAACTGATGGGGGCACTGGTTAGAGAACCTACAAGGTTTATCCTTCAGTGGAGGGCAAAATTAGTCTTAAGCTAAGTGCTCCTCTGATCCCACTTAACAAAGCACACAACAATCCTAAATGTTTAAACACCCAATAGCAGAGCTTCAAAATACATGAAGAAAAATTCAAAGACTTGCAAGGTAAAATATTGGGTTGCTGAAAAAGTCATGACAGGTTTTTCTATGCAAAAATGCATCATGACTTTTTTATTGATCCAATAGATACATATAAAAATCCGTGAGAACAGAGAAATCAATGAGCCGAACCCTTTAACACTTTTTTCTACATATTGGTGAAACAAGAAAATCTTTAAGAATACAGAAGCAAAACTAGAAACCAAATGTGACCTGCTTGGCATCGATAGAACCCTTCTGTGTACTGAGTACATGTTCTTTTCGAGCACACATGGAACATATACCAAGTATGTGCTAGACTGTAGGACAAGTCTTGATAAATTTGACAGGTCTCTTGTCATGTGAAACATATTCTCTGACCACAGTGGCATTAGATTATGAACCAGCCATAGAAAGATGTCTAAAAAAAATCCCCCCATATTTGAAAATTGAATAACATACACCTAAATAACTCATGTGTCAAAAATAAAAGAAATAAAATTAGAAGTAATTTTAAATGGAATAAAAGTTAATATACTAAAGCATTTTGGATAGAGTTAAGTAGTACTACTAACAGTAGTATATTTATAGTACTATACTAATAATAGTGTATTTAGAACACTAATAAGAAATGCCTATGTTACAAAAGAAAGATCCCAAATCAGTGATTTTTTTTTTTTTTGAGAGGTTTTTTGCTATAGGGCACATGCACTCGCCAGAAAGAAAGAGAGAGACAGAGAGACAGAAAGCAAGAAATCACCCCCCCCCCAGGGGTATGACCACACCACAATTCTTTCTCCTCCATTCTCCTCTTGGGATCTTGTGCAAGCATGCACATGTGTCCGGTGTGAGTTTAAGCCACCTGTGGTCAAACTGTAGTCAACCACATGGGAGTCCAGTGACATAGCCATTACACCAACTGCTGGTCCCCCAAATCAGCGATCTTAACTTCTATGTTAAGAAACTAGAAAAATAATAGTAAATGTAGCCCCAGGTTAAAAGGATAAAAGAAATAATACAGAACAGAATCGATGAGACAGAAAGCAGTGAAACCATAGAAAAAATAGATGATAACAAAAATTGCTTTTTTTTAAGAGAGTTTTTTTTTTTTTTTTTTTTTTTTTTTTTTTTTTTTTTTTGCTTTGGACAGCATGTGCCCACCAGAGAGACAGAAAGAGAGAAAGTGAGAAATTACCACCCCCCCCCAGGGGGGAGTGTCACCCCATAACCCTTTCTCCTCCATCTTCTCTTAGGATTTTAGGCATGCATGCCTAAAATGTGCTACGTGTGAATTTTAAGCTATTGGGTCCACGACTTAAACTGCAGTCAGCCACATGAATGTCCAGGCACCACTACTCCATCTGTTGGCCCCAAAGATGCCTCTTTGAGAAGATCAATAAAATTGATAAACTGAAGCTGGGGTTATCAGGAAACAAAAAACGGATGCTGGAGTGCTGGGTGATTAGATCCAACACCGTGCTGATTCTTGTCTGACATTCATGAAGAATTAGAGATGCAGAGAGAGGAGAGCGAAATAGAGTTTGTTGAAGGAAGGAAGAACAAGCAGGAAGTGGTCCTGAATAGTTGCAGAAGAAGAGTTAGAGGAAAGGAGTTTTTATTTGGTGGTCAAAGCAATGGTCTGGCTTTCTCATAAGGAAGTGGACTTTAGAAAATAGCTACATGGTAGTCTGAATGATATATTACCCTATTCTTTGTGGGGTCAGCAGACCATAGCATTCTGTGCTTCTTGTTAGAATACAGTTACTGAACAGAAACTGTTGCCCTTAGTTACAGTTGCTGAGTCTCAATGCAGCTAGCTTTGGCTATGAATACTTGGCTACTGTGACTCCATCTTGGCCTTATCCTGTCTGTGTGCTCAATATCCCTATCTCCTGCCTTATTAGCAAGGTGTCATAAATTCTTTAGAGACATGTAAAAGTGGTGTATATTTTACATTAACCAGACAGTAGAGGAAAAGCACAGAGACTTCACTAAAAAGAAAAACACAGTGACTGCCTTTCTGGGCCCCTACTCTATCTACCTGTAAATGCATCTAATTCCTATCTCAGAGGGAAGGTATCAGGAATGAGAGAGGTAGCACTGTAAGAGTCTACTAACACAAAAAAGGGTAAAAAGGTTATTATGAGCAACTTTATCTCTAGTCACTTATCTATTTATTTGCCAATAGGTGGAGTGTATGTGCTCACCAAAGAGAGAGAGAGAGAGAGAGAGAGAGAGAGAGAGAGAGAGAGAGAGAGAGAGAGAGAGAGAGAATTCCCTCACGCACATGCCTGGCATAGTTTTCAAGCTCCTGGGGCCAGGGTTCGAACTTCAGTTAGCCACGTGGGATCTGGTTCCTTTAACTGCCGGCTGTGGGGTTGGCCTTTCAATATATTTCACAACTTAGATGAAATAAACAAATCCCTTTAGTGACACAAAGTACCAAAGTTCACTGAAGATGAAATAGATAAGCTGAATATTAAAGTTACTTATTATTATGTATATTTAATGGCTAATGTAATATACATAGCTACATAGTTGGCTATGTATTTTACTAAAAATCTTTGCACAAAGCAAACTCCAGGTCCAAATGTCTTCATTAGTAAATTCTATTAAATATTTAGGAAAAAAATAGTATAAAATCTACATAATCACTGCCAGAGAACAGAAGAGAAGGAAATACTTTCCAACTCATTCAATGAGATCAGTCTTACTCTGATACAGAACCAAAGACAGTACAAGAAAAGAAAGCTACAAATCAATATACTTATGGGAAAAGCTGCAAATATTCTAAACAAAATTTTAGAAAATTGAATTCAAGAATATATTAAAAGTGTAAACACTGTTATTATGTGGGGTTTATCCCAGTAATGAATGATTGGTTTAACATTTGAAAATCAGCCACTGCTTTTCACCAGGTTGTCAAATCTAAAAAATAAAAACTAGGCCCAACTATAGGGGCACATTTGGTATGGTGCTGCTGTGGGATCTTAGAGTCACACAAGAGGCATGGGTTTGAATCCCAGGTTGACCTTAACATACCAGGTACACTCATGTATGCCTGTGATGCCAGCTGGCTGGAACAGAGAATCCCAGCACGGCAAAACCCTGTTAAGAGTACCTATAGTATAGGATCTTGATGCTCTCAATATCTGCTGCAGGACTTTTGAGTGACTGGATTCATGTTACGATCAAGAAGAATGAGAAGCACGGACAAAAGAAGGGGTAGTAAAGCACGGTCTTTATTGAGAGAGAATAGCTCCTGACAGGAAAGATTTCCAAAAGAGGGTTGCCTTAGGCTGGGGTTTATATCTAGAAGTCTGAAGGGATGGATGGCTTCTTGATGAGGAAGTGGGCTTCAGAAAAAGCTGCATGGTAGCCTGGGTGATTTATTATCCCATTCTTTGTGGGGTTTGCAGTTAATGATCTGCATCTTCCTTTAGAACGTCATCAGAAAATAGAAACAGTTGCTCTCAACTGCATTCATTTTGTGCTCTAATGCAGCTGGCTCTCTGTTAAAGCTTAGCTGCTGTGACTCCATCTTGAGCCTATACTAGATTTTAGCTAGATTTTAGAGTCCCTGTCTCCTATCTTACCTCTCTCTCTTAAGGAAAAAAAGAAAAGGGAAAACCACAAAACATTTCCATGGATTCAGAAAAAGCATTTGATAAAATTCAATATCCTTCTGATAGAAATTCTTGATTAATTAGGAATGAAAGAAATTTCACAACTGATAAAAGGCATGTGCTCAAAATCTATGTGTGACATTATAGTTAACATTGAAAGTCTGAATGCTTTCTTTCAAAGATCAGGTAAAAGGCTAGGATTTTTGCTCTCATCTCTTCTTTTCAGTGTTGTATGGAAATTACAGGCAAATAAGGTATTGAGAAAAAATAAAAGGCATTTGGATTGGAAAGGAAGAAATAAAACTTTTCACAGAAGACATTCACCTAGGTAGACTATCTACAGAAACTACAAGAAAGTTACTAGAACTAATAAATGCATTTAGGTAGTTGCAGAGAAAAGATCAATTTGTAAAAAATGACTGTATTTCAGGAACCAGCAGTTAGCGTAATGGCTATGTCGCTGGACTCCCACGTAGTCGACCGCGGTTCGTGTCTCGGACCCGGTGGCTTACAACTCACGCCAGGCGCGTGTGCGTGCGTGCCCAAGATCCCGAGAGGAGAATGGAAGAGAAGGGATTGTGGCGTGACCATCCCCCCTGGGGGGTGATTTCTCGCTTTCTGTCTCTATGTCTCTCTCTGTCTGTCTGGCGAGCGCATGCGCCCTATAGCAAAAAACCTCTCAAAAAAAAAAAAAAAAAAAAAAAAAAGACTGTATTTCTACATGGTAGAAATAATCAGAAATTGAAAATTTAAACTTAATGCTGAAATGGGTATGGATGTCTGGTCTAGAGGACCAGAATCACATCTGTGCCATGATTTATTTGACAAAAGCCTATCTTGCAAGACAAGAGTTGGTGAATAAGGAAAGGAATTTATTTCAGAGAGGTCAGTACTTAAGAGAATGTCACCCAGAGTCCATAACTACTGCAACTGTACTGGACGAGACGAGACACAGAACTTACACAGAGGAAGGGGTCAATGTTAGCAAATATCTAGAAACAAAGGGTAAGTTATTCTTTGTCTTGAGGCAAAAATCAGGAGGAAGCCTGGGATTTTCTTCAGGTGGGATCCTGAGGAGATCTGATAGCATCAGGGGGCAATCACTGCTTAGAGGGCAGTTTTTCTTCCAGCCATGCAGGATATTTCTTTGTAAGGGGCTTAAACATAAGTAATGATTAACAAGGCAGCAGAAACAACACAAAAATCCTTAGATCCTGGTGTAGACACAGTGCAGATCTAGGGGGTTTTTGCAATGCTTAAGCTGATAAAATCTTCTCAGCTGGCCATGGGGGAGGGGGTTGGTGGAATCTTTCCCCTTCCTATCTCCATAGCCAGGTATCTGTAAAGACTAAGCAAGGTTATTACTAAATTTCATTAGTTAATCCCTAGATTGATTATGGGATAGGTAAAAGGTTAGATTCTGTAAGGCTTATTGTGAGAGCATGGAAAGATAGAAGTTAAAGACTGATTTTTCTTAGAGTTAATCTATTAATGTGGACTCAACAACTAAGTACAATATAGAGTCACTTTAGTTCGCTTATGGCTTGGTTACAAAATGATACCATTTGCAATAGTATAAAAATCATGAAATACTTAGAGATAAATCAAATAGAAGATGTGCAAGCCCTATATTCATCGAAAGCTACAGTGGAATTAAAAAAAAAATCTAAATAAATGGAGGGATATGCCATGTTTATGGGTTGAAATATTCCATATTCTTAAAAGTCAATTTTCCTTAAGTGGATTTATAAATTCTACTCAATCCCAAAGAGCACTTAAGCAGGACTGTTTTTTCCTGTAGAAAATAATAAACCTATTCTTTTTTTTAAGACTTAGTAGTATTTAAAAAATATTTATTTTATTTATTATTATTATTATTATTATTATTTAGTTTTGCTATAATGCATGTGCTCACCAGAGAGAGATGAGAGAGAGGAAGAAAGAGAAAGAGAGAAAGCAAGCTGCCCGGTCTGGCACTCAAACTGGTTGGGCATGTGAGAGTCCAGCTCCTTCACCACCATGCCACCTGCTGTCCCAATAAGCTAATTTTTAAATTTACATGGAAATTCAAATTAACTAGAATAGCCAAAACAACTTTAAAAAAATTAGGAAGATGAACACTCCATGGCTTTAAGAGTTATTAATAAGTATACAATAATAAAACAATAAACAGATGAAAAGTTCAACAGATAGATCAAGAAGCAGACTAATATATGAGTTAACAGGTTATTTTATTTTTAAATGTAAAAGGATAACTTTATTAAACACACAAATTCAAGAACTTTCAAGTTTTAAAAAAATTACAGCATAAGACAGCAGAGCAGATCATTGACAATGGTTTATATCTATATAAATATACCCAACATACTTACCAAATAGATTAGGTAGACATACTGCTCTATCAATGCTCAAAATCACAAAATGAACTTGTCTCTAAGCAGCTTCTATATTTTATGACTACTATATGGGAAACTTCTCAGCAGATCATTCACCATTCCCAACTTATTTTTCATGAGAAGTGTGATATGCTATCATTAATATATATATATATATATATATATAATTTTGTAGTGTTAGTAATACATAAATCTCTACCCTCAGTAGAGATTTTTACTTGGCCTGCTCACTATTGTTCCTCCCAACTTACTTAAGACTCCAGTAATCATTCTTCTCTGAGCAGGACAGACTTACTCCAAACAGGATACAGAGATCTAGATAACTACACTAAGATAGTAGTAGACTAAGATAAATAATCTCCAATAATATTTTCAATTCTGTTTTTACTTTTTCTTTTAGCAGTGGTCTAACTATAGCTATGATGGTTTAAAAAAATACACAGTAAAAATAAAAAAGAAAAAGTGTTTTGGACTATCAGTCTTCCTCTTGTTCCTGCAGCTTCCCCAATTAACCAGTGTGCCCAGGCACTTTGTGGGAAGCATCATATAAATAATTTCCAAGGAGACTGTGTTAGGTGGGGAACAGAGATTAAAGAAGAATCAAGAAAAGTCACTTAGAAAAGACAATTCAAACAAAGCAATACTTTCATAAAATACCTTTTTAAAAAAAGAATGATTTATTTATTTAATTCCACTTGTTATTATTATTCTTTAATGTGACTAGAAAAATAAATAGAGAGAGAAAGGGAAAGCAAGAAAGCAAGCCACCAGGTCCAGGACTCAAATCACGGTTAGCCACATGGGAGTTCAGCACCTTTAGCCACCACACCACCTTCTGGCCCCATAAAATACCTTTTAAAAATGAATAAATTAAATTTGATTTTAAGTAATATTTTGCCCCATGACCAAAATTTCCTCATTAATTGTTTTAGTGTTCACAAAAGGTATTATAAATGCCTCTAGAAAAGGGCATTATCTTCTTTATCTACAAAAATTGTTAGAGCACCAGCAGCAGGTTGAGTTTTCCAAAAGTACAGATAGCTCACACATGGCTCTAATAAATCAGAAAATGAAGTTTTTGACTCATTTAGTCCTTATTACATCCTTTAATTTTTAGCTTACACCTTGAACCCTTATGTACTAGGCTACAAATGTTCTTTTCTCTGCATATGGTGGTAAAAAGTAATTAGGGAAACTGAAAATCCGGTTCCATTTGGGTGGGTTTAACTCAAAGATTATGTTGTTAGTCCAAAGAAGTATTCCATATATTTTAAGTAATCTTATTCTATATTTTACAACCTCCCACCAGAACAAATACTAACATCTTAAAATAAATTATTCATGATGCCCTGGTCTATAAACAAAAACTTATGGTTATTACAAAGGACTCTTTTTCTTCACCTCCCAGTATACAACAGTAAACATTAAATGAAGAACCATAATCACAAGTTCATATCTTTAAAGAATAGTTGCAACAAAGCTTTTGTGAAACAGGGTCTTTTATGACTCCAGACAAATTTTATGATTGTTTTTCCTGATTTGATGAGGAGTATCTCTGATAATTTCATTGGGATTGCATTAAATTTATAAATTAATTTTGGTCGGATTTACATTTTTTTTTTTTGGAGAGGTTTTTTTCGCTATAGGGCGCATGTGCTCGCCAGACAGACAGAGAGAGACATAGAGACAGAAAGTGAGAAATCACCCCCGAGAGGGGATGGTCACGCCGCAATCCCTTCTCCTCCATTCGCCTCTCGGGATCTTGGGCACGTACGCACACGCGTCTGGCGTGAGTTTTAAGCCACCGGGTTCGGGACGCGAACCGCGGTCGACTACGTGGGAGTCTAGCGACATAGCCATTACGCTAACTGCTGGTTCCCGGATTTACATTTTGATGATTAATTCTTCCAATCTATGATCATGGGATCTTTCCACTTTTTAAAATAGCATTTTTAGTTTCTTTAAAAAATTTTTCATAGTTTTCCTTGTAGAGATCTTTGACTTCTTTTGTCAAGTATATTCCTAGGCTTCTTATTGTTTCTGTGGCTATTGGAAATGGGATTGTTTTCTTCAATTCTACCTCAGTCTGTTCATTGTTGGGGTGTAGAAATGCTATAGATTTTTGTATGTTGATTTTCTATTATGCCACTTTTCTGTATTCATTTATCACTTTCAGGAGTTTTTTTTTTTTTAAGATTCTTTTGGATTTTCTATGTATATAAACTTGTCATCTGCAAATAGACATAATTGCACTTCTTCTTTCCCTGCTCAAATGACTTTTATTTTATTGTCTTGTCTGATTGAATTGGCTGGGACTTCCAGTACTATATTTAAGAAGGGTGGAGAAAGTAGGTAGCCTTGTCTTGTTTCAGTTTTTAGTGAAAAAGCTTTAAGCTTTTCCCCATTCAGTATGACGTTCACTTATGGATTTTTTATATATGACTTTTATGATGTTGAGAAATATCTTTTGTATGCCCATTTTGCTGAGAGCCTTAATCATGAAGGAATGTTGTAGTTCATTGAATGTTTTTTCCTGCATTGATTGATATAATCATATACCTTTTATTTTTCTTTCTGTTAATATGGCATATTACATTTATGGTTTTGCATTTGTTGAACCATCCATGGAATAAAGCCTACCTGGTAGTGGTGTCTAATGTTTTTAATGTGTTGTTAGATACTATTTGTTAGTATCTCATTGAGAATTTCCTTGATTTAGATCCATAACTTTATCAAGTAGGCCATAAACTTTATCAGGTATCTCATCCCAGCCTTTTTAATTGGTAGTAAGCTCATCAAAATGATTCTCACAGCCATATTGTCCCCTTTGTATAATGGAATTCCTCAGTGCTATGCTTGAGGTGTTTGTATGAGGTTGGAAGCATTATGGTCAATCTTATCCCAAAAAGCTGGGTCTCAAGATGCTGATCCTTATTTATTACTTGTTAATTTGAGAGAGTTAGGATCTATAACCCTGATTCTCTCACAGAAATTTCTCAAGCCTTGTGCTGGAACTTCTTTGCTACATAATATTGATTTGCCAAACATTTTAGCAGCCTGGATTATTTCCCTGGATCCCCAAAGGTAGAGGTTTATGTATTGTCAACATTCCAAAATTATATATATCAATAACATAATTGTTTTGCTCCAAAGCAGCTAAATCATCTCTTGCTTTACAAAAAGGATAGCATCCACTAAGCAAAGAAAGGAATATGACAACTGCAGACCATATTCCAATTGCTGTAGTTTGACTGGGCACTTTGTTAAGACCTCTGGTGCTCTGAATCCTGGTGTACCTGCCTAGATGCAACCTGCTGACTCCTTGAAAGGCAAATACTGCAAACTTTATCTGTTGTGTAACAGTCACAGGTCAGGTTAACTGGACAAGAACTGGAAATTTTCCTCATCATATTACTATTTATAGCTTTCATAGACAGTCTTCTTTTTTTGTTGCTAATTTTCTTGATAGTACATTTACTCTTTGACTGCTTTATGAGTTTTACTGCAGGGCTTGTATGTGAAATGAAGTTGTATATATTGAATTTATTTTCCCCAAAATAGAGCAAAGGTCTACAGATCCCCCCTTTCCATCTTTTCCTTGTTTAAGATGGGGCTTTTGACACACTTTTTTTTTTGTGGTACACTGCTGATCCAGCTCCTTAGGAGCCAGGCCACGCATTAAAATCTTGTTTCCCATAACTATGTGAGACTTGCTTTGTGAAAAACTTCCTGCTCACTTTCAGACTGGGAAAATTTGAGATGCTCTTTTTTTTGTGTCATGGGTTCCTTAGGCCAAACCAAAGTCTACTAAAGAGTATTATTTCAGATGCCTGGTATATAAAAAATAAATTCTGGGCTTAACATCATGGTGAACAATATCAAATTGATGAATGCATTTCAAGCTTTGAACAGATTAAACATATTTTCCCATAGTTCTTGAAAGGAAAGAGAATTCAAAATGTCCAAAAAGGACTCATGCTCCAGATTCGGCATAGCAATAACCATATGATCATTTTTCCTAAAGCAGTATTTAACTCCCATGATGTTTCCTTGCCTCCTAGCCACTGTTAGGCACTGAAGTTCAGCACAATGCAAAATAGGATGACATGTTGACATGAAGTGTTTTAGAGTAATTTTCTCTCAGGTCCTTCTTTTAACTGTGCGGTGGCTAAATAAACAGTGCTGAAAATGCCCTCTTCAATTTTGTCCTTAATCTTAAACAAATTACCAAGCTGTGGTCCAGCTTCATAAAGCATCTCAATAGCCTTTTTAATGCCTGGAAGTTTAATATTCTGCTCATACTTTTTAAAAGAGTCATCAGACTGAAACTGATCATGCACCAAAAAAAAAAAAGACATTGGCTCATCCATGTGAGTCCCCAAAGACACTTCCATCACAAAGCTGGAATGTAAAATGTCATCTAAAGGGTCATGTTGACAGGAGGAACAAGCAGGGCTTAAGGGAGTATGACTTCTGTGGTTTCCTAGATGCCAGGGTTACCACCTGCAAGAGCTCCCCACCTAGCGATTCAGTCAAATATGGCTATGCAACACTTTCCTTTTCCAACAACTGATTTTTAAAAATAATATAATTTATTTTCTTTTAATTTATTTTATACATTCAATCACTATACATCACTTAGCTTATAAAGTTAATTTCCCAACATCAATACATTTCACACCAGTTCAGTTGGGGGTACTATAACATGTTATTATCAACTGATAATAATCCATTTCTGTGTTCCATAAATATCTTTCCTCTTTTTTCTTCTTAATGTCTTTCCAACAACTGACTTTAACAAAGTTATTAAAGAAATGTAGTAAAGATAGTATTTCAAACAAATGAAAACAAATTCTGTAAAAATTGGGTATTCATATGAAGAGGAAGTTTGGTCCATATATCACAAATAAAAATTATATCCTATTTATATGTAAAATTTAACTCACAATGTATCTTAAGACTTAATATAACCAAGTCATAAGAGAGCCAAAGTGACTCTATATTGTACTTAGTTGTAGAGTCCCTCTTAATAGATTAATCCTTAAAAAAGTCAGTCTTTAATTTCTTTTATTTCCTTCATAATGAACTTTTCAGAATCTAACTTTTTGCCTCCCTCACAATGAATCTGGTTTAATGCTTAATTAATGACAGTTAACAATAACCTTGCTGAGTCTTTACAGATACTGTCTATGGAGACAGAAAGATTCCACCAATCCCTTTCCACATGACCAACTGAGAAGATTTTATGAACTTAAGTATTTCAAAACCACACGTAAGGCCTTACTGCCCCTATCCTAGCATCTAAGAATGATCTTGACCAACTCCGTTTTGTTTCTATGACCTTATTAATTATTGCTTGTCTTTAAGCCCCTTGTAGAGAACTGAAACCAGTCGTTCTGCCCTGCATGTCCACAATGAAAACTGCCCAAGGCAGTGATTCTCTCCCTAATGCTATCAGGTCTCCTTATAAACATGCCCCAAAACGATGACCAGGCCTCCTCATAATTTTGCCCCAAGACAATGAATAGCTCACCTTTCGTTAATAGATGAACATTCTCACTCATCCTTCGTAAGTTCTTTATCTCATCTATTAAGAGGAAATGGTTACGAAATGTGGTCTGCTTTCTCCCCAGTGCTGGCATCACTGAAATAAATTCCTTTTTTTATTTACCAACTTTTACTTTAAGTTTGGTTTTTGTTGAGCAGCAAGTACCACAGATGTGGTTTCTGATCCTCTGGAATGGGCACAGATGCCCATTTTATTAATATAAAATGTAAGACTATAAATATTGTAGAAAAAAAGGAGAAAGTTCTTTGTTACATTGGATTATGCAATGACTTATAAATGCTACACCAAAAGCATGACACATAGACCAAACAAATGAATAAGCTAGACTACCTCAGAAATAAAAATTTCTGCTCTTTAAAAGAGAATGAAAAGACAATCTGCAGGTTAAAAGAATGTTTGTATCTGATACAGGATTTTTATTCAGAAAATGTAAAGGACTCACAAAAATTGATAAGAAGAACACGAACAAACCAATATAAAATGGCCCATGGGCTAGTCCCATAGTCTAGTAGTTAAGGGAACTTGATCCTACATGGTTGACTGACCATGACTTGAATGTCAGCCTTGGCAGCTTGAAAAATATGCTGAGCTTATGTGCGTGTGTACCCTAAAGCTTGACAGCATGGAGAAATGGAGAAAAAGAAATCATGGCTTGACTGTGCCTTAGTTGTGGGGGTGGGGGGATAAGGAGGGGTGGGGGTGATTTCTCTCCATCTCTTTATCTTTCTCTAGCAAGCACACATGCCTTTTGGCAATTAAAAAAAATAAGCAGAGTGAAGCAAGTCAGGCTATGAAGGAGAGACATTGTATGTCTCCACTTAATATATACTGACTATCTGCACTCTATGGCTGAAACTGAATGACTAGAGTTCAGTACATAAAATATAGAAACATAGAAAATGGTTATAAATACTGGATACAGTGTGGGAAGAGGGTGGGTGAAGGAAGAGAGACTGAGGAGGGACACTGGGGAGAGAAATGGAGGGGTGAGGCATTTGTGGGACAGAGAGGTGGGTTATTATCTGTTAAGGATGATGTGTATAGTATTCCTGACTGGATTGGTGAGAAATGTATATGTGTTGGAATATTCACTTTGCAAGCTAAGTGACATATGTGATTAAATGTATAAAAGAAATTAAAATAAAAATAATATATATAAAAGAAAAGATCTAAAATTCTTAGCAGGTACTTTACCAAAGGGGAATACTTGAGCATCTTTTCACATGAAAAGATACTTAAGAACTGGTCTTTAGAGAAATGCAAATTAAAACCACAAATGCCCATTAAAGTGCTTAGAATTAGAAGAAAGCAGGAGTGACAGGGTTGAGCAGAGTGGGCCGGGATGAGCTTGGTCACCATGAAGGCTGATGACAGTCCCAGCCACTGTGTAGGCAGCACTGAGACTGGAGTGGCTTTTGGAGGTGTCCAGTGTGGACTAAGCCAAGTGGCTGGGCCTTAGCATTTTGATTCTATTAGCCATCTTAAGTCTTTCTCTGATATTGTTTGCTGTAGTCTAACATATTTATTCATGGAGGGCTTTTATATGGGGACAAACCCAAGACTTAGGACCCATCAGACAGATGCCATGCTTCCTAGGAATAACAGACTGAGGGCTGTCAACCCGAAAAGGAAGCAAGTAAACCAAAGCAAGTAAAGCAATAGATGTGGCAGGGTTAGGATGATCACCCAGACACCAAAAATTCCGTGTTGCCCTGGGTAATGTGTGACAACTTGTTATAGATTTCAGGATGATTTTAAAGGCAAAAGTCATGAATGGCAGAGGGAGGTAGAAAGCAGCTGTGTGTATCAGTGACTGGCTCCAGTCTATGATATGGCGAGCAGGATGACCTCACGGTCACCTGAAATCATGCTGCTTAATCTGATTAAGATTAAAAAAAAGAAAAAAAAACCCTTCAGATAATCTAATTAAGCAGGATTTAATTGAGCAAAGAATGATTTAGTGAATTGGATAGTCCTTAGAAATTATTTTGAGGAACTCCAAGGTGCCACATGGTCAAATAACATTGATGGGCAGGAAAGGGAAAGTGAAGCACAGAAAATGGAAGTGAGGTGGAGAAATAGCTGAATTAGTTACAACTTAGCTGCTGAATATCATTATGCAATGATTTCTTAAAAAGTGTATTTTTAAATATAGGGCACATGTGTTCACCAGAGAGAGGGGGGGCGGAGAGGACCCTATAATGGGCTATAGTCATGCCACAATCCTTTCTCTGTCATTTCCCCATCCCGCCTATATTTGGGTACACATGCACATGCTCTTGATGTGTTTTTCAAGCATCATGGTCGGCCATATGGGATTTGAGCCTCACAGTTGGCCGTGTAGACTCAAGATTGTTAACTACTAGGCCATTGGGTTGTCCTTTACATACAATTTCTTCAATGCTACTAACTTTGTGCATAATTTAAACAGTGAGCCCTGTATGATTGACTGAAGCATGGCTGCTGTGACTTAGCTATTTGTTAAGGAAACAGACTCCTGTTAGGTTGTGATATGTTTATAAGAATTTAAGTATGAGAGAATGGAGGCCTTCTCAAGCCAATATAGTTTGGCTTAACAATTTTAAATAAAATGTAGAGATAATGAGTCTGGACTATAAAGGAGGAATGTATTTGGGTAATAAGAATTTCATAAAACAAAATTTCCAATGAGTATAGGTAGTATCTTGAACCTTTTCAGGTGCACATTCCTGTAACTGAACCATAAAAGAACCAAAGTGACTACATTGTATTTAGTCCTCAGAGTCCTTCTTAGTAGATAAAACCCTAAGAAAATGTGCATTTAGCTTCTTTTACTTAACAATGAGTCTTACAGAAACCTACCTCATAATAGATGGAGTACAGTGCTCCACTACTGGAAGTTAACAATACGCTTGCTGAGTTGTTACAGATGCCTGGCTATGGAGACAGGAGAGGGAAAGATGCTGCCAGCTCCCTCTCATATGACTGGCTGAGAAGATTTCATCAGCTCAAGTATTACGTAGCCAGGCCTTGCTTCTAATCCAGAATCTAAGAGGCGTCTTGACAGACTTGTTAATACTTGCTTATCTTTAAACCTCTTACAGAGAAAGAAACTGGTAATTCTGCCTCTCCTTGCATGCCCAGAAGGAAACTATCCCCTACCCCATTGTCCCCTGATGGTATCACGCCTCCTTGCCATCCTGCCAAAGATGAAGCCTCTTCAATAACTTATCCTTTGTTCCTTAACTTATATAAGGTTCGTATCTTGTCTGGTAGAGGGGAGATGGTTATGGACTCAGGTCTGCGCTCTCCCACGTGTTGGCCTTACTGAACAAATTCGTTTTTTAAAGTAATCAAATTTTACCTTTTTGCAGCAGGTGGCATGGAGCTGAATTGGGGCTCCCTAGCTGAGCATCCATGACCATTATGGCCTCATTCTTAAGAAAGCCACAGAAGTACATAAGTTTTCTTTCTTTCTTTTTCGTTCTTTCTTTCCTTCTTTTCTTTCTTTCTTTCTTTCTTTCTTTCTTTCTTTCTTTCTTTCTTTCTTTCTTTCTTTCTTCCCTTCCTTCCTTCCTTCCTTCCTTCCTTCCTTCCTTCCTTCCTTCCTTCCTTCCTTCCTTCCTTCTTTCTTTCTTTCTTTCTTTCTTTCTCTCTCTCTCTCTCTCTCTCTCTCTCTCTCTCTCTCTCTCTCTCCCTCCCTCCCTCCCTCCCTCCCTCTCTCCCTCCTTCTTTCCTTCCTTCCTTCCTTCCTTCCTTCCTTCCTTCCTTCCTTCTTTCCTTCCTTCCTTCTTTCCTTCCTTCCTTCCTCTCTCTCTCTCTTTCTCTCTCTCTCCCTCTTTCTTTCTTTCTTTTCTTTCTTTCTCTTTCTTTCTTTCTTTCTTTCTTTCTTTCTTTCTTTTCTCTTTTCTTTTCTTTTCTTTTCTTTTCTTTTCTTTTCTTTTCTTTTCTTTTCTTTTTCTTTTCTTTTCTTTCTTTCTTTCTTTCTTTCTTTCTTTCTTTCTTTCTTTCTTTTTGGAGAGGTTTTTACTATAGGGCACGTGTGCTCACCAGAAAAAGAGAGACAGAAATAGAAAGCGAGAAATCACCCCCCAGGTGGGATGGCCACGCCACAATCCCTTCTCCTCCATTCTCCTCTTGGGATCTTGGGCATGCATGCACACGTGCCCGGTGTCAGTTTAAGCCACTGGGTCTGGGACTCGAACCGTGGTAGACTACATGGGAGTTCAGTGACATAGCCATTATGCTAACTGCTGGTCCCCATAAGTTTTATTTCTTTATAGCATTGACTCAAGTAGCTCAGACGCTGTTGCTTTTAGGAAAAACTATTCTATTTAAGGATTTATCAACTTCCTTAAAGTTTCAGTTTGATGACGTGGCATTTTAGCTCAGGCAATTCTATTTTCATTTGGTTCCATTAGGTCCATTCTACAATAGATAGGAGTTTAATCTAAAACATTGGCCTCTTGTAATTTTTAAAAATGATTTTATTTTAAATTTATTTATTTATATTCATTCACTGTACATCATTACAATATACAAAATGAGATTTGCCATCCAGAATACACTGTATATTGGCTCAATCAAGGAGATTACCATATGTATTATTGTCAACAAATAATTTTCCATTTTTTGTTTCTTATATATTTTGCTTCTTCCTCCCCTTCCCCGGCCTTGATTACCTACCTCTCACCCTCTGCCATTTCCCACCCTCCTCCCACACTCTCTCTGGTACCTATGGTTGCTTTCCATGCCTTCCTCCCCACACACACAGTTTATTGATTCACAAAAGATCTTAATTAATCTAGATATTTTCAATAGCAAGTGCAGCTGATATATACGTATCTATGAACACATGTCTGACTTTAGGCATAAACCTCAGTGAGTAGAATGAACATACTATAAAGTAGCACCTAACTGAGACCATATAGCTCATTGCAGTCATTAAATAGGTATTTTTAAATGCATTTTTTAATTTCAAGAAAAGCAGTTTTAGTTTTAATAGGTCAAAATCAAAAAAAAGTTTGATTAAGACTTAAAGGCCAGAAAAACATTAGGGTTCTGTTCAAACAGTAGGTAGATGAACCTATCAACAGTTCAAGAAAAGAAAAAAAATCCTTAAATATGAAAAACAAAGCATAGAAGAAAATCAGTAATGTTTTAGTTAAGAGTCATAAAATTCTATTTCATCAATTCAGTCTCCTGTAATTAATCTCTTTTCCTGATGAATTTGCAGTGTTACTGTGGTCTGATCCTTCTGTTTAATTTCTGGAAGTTAACATTCAACGTTCTTATTGATCTTTCCAGACTTGTCCCTACCATTAAGTTGGCCATTCTCTTGGTTGTTTTTGTACTCTTATATTTCTGTGTGTCTGACTTTAGTTTTACTCGGATAATACTCTCTTCAGAACTTCTTGGAGAGCTGGTCTGGTGTTGATAAATTCTTTCTCTTGATGGGTATAGTATTCCTGGTTGAAATTGTTTTTCTCTTAATACTTTAAACATATTTTCCCATTCTTTCCTTGCTTGCAATGTTTCCGATGAGAGGTCTGATATTAGCCTCATGGGATATCCTTTGAAAGTAACTTGACATTTCTCTCTTGCCAGTTTTAGCATCTCATCTATGTCTGTGATTTTGGTCAATCTGTGCCTTGCAAAAGATCTTCTTGGGTTGACTTTATGTGGGGTCCTTTTATTTCTTGGGTCTAGACATTTGAATGCCTCTCAAGGTTTGAAAAATTTTCTTCCAGGATTTCATGGAATAGATAATCAATGCCCTTATTAGTTTCTTCACCTTCTGGGATACCGAATACCTGGATATTTGGGCATTTAATGGTATCTAGTATTACTCGTATATTATTCTCATTTTTGGGGGTTATTTTCTCAGTCTTTTTGGTGAATTTTTCTAGATCAGAGGTTCTGTCTCTTGCATCTGAGATTCAGTCTTCTGTATGATCTAATCTGCTTTTAATGCTTTCAAGGGAGGTTTTGATTTCTGTATTACAGCCTTCATCTCTAACAATTCCATTTGATTCCTTTTTATGGTGTGTATTACCTCTTTCAGATCATGCAAGAGCTTCCTCACCTCCTGGAACTTATTGTCTTTTCTCTTGCATCTTCTGGAGTTTGTTGACTCTCTTCTTTTGCATCTCTGTTAGCTTTGTCACTATGAATAGTCTAAATTATTTATGACAGTTCCATGAATTCCATTGTATTGTCTGTGAAGGACGAGGAGTTATTCTTTCCCTTAGGAGAGAGATATTTTCTTGGTTTCTCATATCTGTGGTGGTTTCTGGTCATCTGATAGACTATATGTTTTTTCCTAATTTTTGGAGTTAAATCTGAGCATTTAGAAGCATGCAGGAGGAGGTGTTCTGCAATATCTCTGCAGTTCTGTTCTTTTTTTCCCCCTCTTTGTGCAGCAGATTCCATGGGAATTGAGGATTACTCTGACCTTACTAGATTTGGGGTCAGGAGGGTGAAGTCTATGCAGAAAATCTTCAGTTACCTCCTGTAATTTTTATTTAACAGACTTAATTTTATTTTTTGTGGCTTAGTTTTCAGAAGTTGGAAAACCCACAAGAAAGCCACAGTAAATGTTAACTACAAGAATAGAGCAACATTATTTTTGGAATAAAGTACTGAGCTGGACAGTGGCACAGAGAGGCAAATATGTATGGGAAGGTTGTTGATTTGTGTTCACAGACCTCCCTGAGTATGCCGGGCACACACATGCCCATGATCTGGGTTGGCTGAAACTGGAGGTGAATCTCAGTGTCAAGACTTTGTTGGATAACTTCAAAACTCTGTTGGGTGTGGTTAAGGTGCTGGATTCCAATATGGCTGACCACAGTTTGAGTCTGGGACCTGGCAGCTTGAAAATCACACTAGACGTGTGTGTATGCATGTGTGTGTGTCTGTTATATTCTGGTCAGAGAGAAAAAGGAGGACATCCAAATTATAGGAGTCTTTATTGCAGGCAGCTGCAGGAGGACTAGTGTCTCTCAAAGACCCCACAACCCTGAGGGTAGGGAGAAGGGTGTTTTAAGGCAAAAACCATATTTGAGTTGATGTGGGATTAGTAACTTTCTTTTTTTTTTTTTTTTTTTTTTTTTTTTTTGGAGAGGTTTTTCGCTATAGGGCGTGTGCGCTCGCCAGACAGACAGAGACATAGAGACAGAAAGCGAGAACTCACCCCCCAGGGGGGATGGTCACACCGCAATCCCTTCTCCTCCATTCTCCTCTCGGGATCTTGGGCACGCACGCACACGCGCCCGGCGTGAGTTGTAAGCCACCGGGTCCGAGACACGAACCGCGGTCGACTACGTGGGAGTCCAGCGACATAGCCATTACGCTAACTGCTGGTTCCCGGATTAGTAACTTTTGAGGAGAGGGAGGTGATGAAGGGAAAGAGTGACCTTGCACAAGCATTTGTACAGAAGCAAAGTTAAGCACTGTTACTTGGGGCATCTTTAGGGTTGGAGACTGTCCAGTTCTTACACAAAAACAATGGAATCTTAATGGATTTAACTGCCTAAGGAAAAGCAATGGAATTTTAATGACCTCAGCTTGTCCAGGGAGGGGAGGGTTGTAAAAAAGGTGAGGGTTTTAAAAATGGCCAAGAAGGTTTATTCAAAATGGAGGTGCTCTTGCTTCTTGTGCATGCTTAGGATACCAAGAGGAGAATGGAGAAGAAAGTGTAGCATGGCCATGTCCCCAGGTGCATGATTTCCATCTCTCTCTGTTGCTCTCTGTTGAGTGCACATGCCTTATGACAAAAACCTTAAAAAAAAGAAAAAGACTCTCTTGAGGGTGTTATATCTTTGTCTTTGTCTCTCTATGTGCCTTTCTCTCGTGGAATGAATAAATAAACTTAAAAAACAATTCATGCCAAAAATGGCTTAGTTTTTAAAAAGTACCATATTATATGACTTGATTAGAAGATTTTTTTTTTTTTTTTAATCTTTTGGTATCTTATGCAGAAAATCTCCAGGGAGAATCTATAAAGAATTGGCATAATCAAGGCAAAAATGTTCTAAATCTCTGTCAGTCCAAATGATAAAAGGAGAGGTTCTGAAAGAGGATTTAAAGATGAATGGAGGGTGCAGAGGATCAAAGGAACCCCAGGAAATCACCTTGATGGGTGTTAATTTTCTTCTTGCTTGGACTGAAAAGCTTTTTGGAAGGCAGATCAGGGGAGCAGAAGGAGGCTGGGGTTTGGAATCAGGTGGGAGGCCCAGAACTATCACTTAGAAATCTTTGAGATTTAAAATTTTAGACTTTGCTTATAGTAGTTAAATAATATTTTGGCCCTGAATGAGGGCCATAAGATTTTTGTTTTTAAATTTGTCAGAGAGCATATGTGCTACCAGAGGGAGACAGAGAGAGAGAGACAGGGAAAGCGACAAAACATCCCCCATAGGGAATGGTCATGCCGCAGTCTCTTCTCTATTTCTATCTGCTCTCAGGACTTGGGGCATGCACATACACACACCTGCTAGTCTAGAACTTGAATGACATAGTTAGTCATGTGGGATCCAGTCACCTTCACCACCACACCACAGGCTGGCCCAGAGGGCCATAGGATTTCTAAAACTCTATGTGAAAGAATGATAACATCATTTCTTAAGATGTCATATAGGATGAAACTGCTGGCTCTGAGCACATAGACTTTAAGCTGAATGGTACCAGAAATCTGATGATTGTGCCCTTCCAGGATGAAAATTTGATTACTCAAGACCCAGCCAATCAAGAGGGCCCGAGAGATGACTGCCTCCTCTTGAACCTATCATTTAATTAATCAGGTACCTGGGACCCTTACCCTTAATTTAGCCATTAAAAATGCATGTGGGGAACTCCTCAGGTAGCGAGGGCCTTTTCAGCTTAAGCTGCCTGCTCTCCTTGCTTTGCTCATGGCAATGAAACTGCACTGTCTTAATCACACCTCGTGTCTCCAGTTTAGATTGTGGCACTTGTGAGAGTGAACTTGCTTTGAGTTCGATAACAATCCTCTGTCTCCCTCACTCACTCTTCTTCTCACAGTCTGTCTCAGTAACCTCTGACTCACTCTTCTCACTCATTCACTCATTATTAACTTAGTCACTTTCTCACCCTCTCGTTCTCTCACTAATGCATTCATTGATAACGTTGAGCCAAAAATAACTGTGAAGTAAAAGTTATAAGGAAAAAGGGAGTCCATTGGTCTCACAAAGTCAGCATCAAATAAAGGTCAGACCCAGCATGGCTAGATGGTAGTGGAATGTTCACCGACCCTGAAAAGATGGGGTATTTTATACTATTAATAGTAAAAGGGCTACAATACTTGCAAATTGTTCTGAAAGAGCTTGTATTGGACAGAAATGGCAGAGGAGAATCTTACAGAAATGAGGGAAGGGACAGGATTGGGTGAAAATGCATAAACAGAAGCTGTCTGAAGTGACTTGGGGGCAGTGATGACGGTTTGTTAAGCAGGATGTGTGATCAGTCTAAAGGAGATTGGGAACCTAGAATTATCTCAAGGAAGAATGTCTTGTGACTGTCAGTCAGAGTCAATAAGGAGCCACTCCCACCTGTAAGCAGGCTCATCAGCTGCCTCTTCTTTCTCATAGTTCTCTGGTCTTTAGTATTACTTTTATAATTATTTTGTACAGCAATCCTTTTTCTAGATAAACTTTGCACAAGAAATGGTGCCTGAGTATTTATTGTATTCCAAGCCCTGAGCCAGAAACTCAGGTCTGTGTGTCCACTACCAGATCGGATGTGTGGAATGACACTGGGAGATTTTGAGGTCAGAAGAATCCTTCAGAGTAGTCTGAAACATCAGTGGGGGCTCTCTGGTATGGCCTGTGCAGTACATCTAAGGCCACGAGGCAGATGAAGGGAGGAAATGGCACACTCAGAAGACAGAGATCAGAGGGGACCTGAGAGAGTGCCCCAGGTGGGGAGAAGAGAAAGCACCCACTGGGGAGAAGTTGGAGCTGGGATGGAAGTAAGAGTATGCAGATATGGAGGCAGAGAATTGACAAGACGAGGAGGTATGGTATTATCTGTTGAAGATATTTTGATCAACTAGACTGGGGAGACATGTTCACATATTGAAATGTTCGCTGTGTAAGCTAAATAATGTGATTGAATGTATAAAAAATTTTTTTTTTTTTTTTTGAAAAATTAAAGTTATCTGTTGATTATAATGTGTATGGTAGTATCTATGACTTAACTGGTAAACACTACATTCATGCTGGGAAAAACCGTTTTGTATGCTGTAAAGATGTACAGTGATTTAATGTAAATTTAAAAAATTTAAAACAGAAAAATTAAAAAATAAAAAAGGAAAAAAAAGATTATGCAGATAAAGCAAGATTTTACACTGCGTGTTGGAAATGTGACTTCACTGTGAAGGCAGTGGGTGGCCATTGATTTTATTTACTTTATTTCTCCTTTGAATATGTTCATGGTACAAAATTCAAAAGATGTAGAAGGAACACTCAAATGTGGGTCTCCCTCCCCATTCTGTCTCCATGCTGTCCAGCTCTCCTCCCAGAAACAACCGTGTTGCCAGTGGTTTGATGTCCATGCAGAGATATTCTCCACACTTCCAAACAAATCCACATACTTTAATACATGGTAGCATTCTGAAGACTCTACCACACCTCAGTTTGTCATTCAACCCTGTGGTAGAGATGTCTAATACTCAGTCCTACCTGAGAACACCTGTTTCCGAGCACCTGCTTCCTTGGAAATATCACATCAGAACATAAAATGATGCACTCTTTATTTTTGTTAAATTCTTTGCATTGTGAAATATAACAAATATAAAAAAAAACCACTTAAGCCACTTAGTCAGCTAAATCAATGATTATACATCAACCTATACAGGTCAGCACCCATGCAGGTCTGAAGAAAGAATCTTGCCTGCATCTCAGAAGACTCCATGTGCCCTTCTCAAGTTCTAATCTTGTCCTCAAAAAGTTGGTCATTATTCTGCACATATGGTAGTTCCTTTCTGTTCTTGTTTATACTTTTTATTTTGAGAAAGAATCCCTCCAGGCTGGACAGTGGTGCAGCAATAAAGAGCACCATGCACACTCACATGGAATGGTTGCTGACTTGTGTCTGGGAACCTGTCTGGGTCTGTGGGCACACATGTGCCTGTGATCTGGGTAGGATGGGGCCGGAGGGTGTATTGTGGCATGTTGAGGGTGCTGTTTCTCTGTCTCTCTGTCTCTCTCTCTCTGACTCATGGGATAAATAAACTTAAAGGGAAAGCCTTCTACACTACAGTTATCTGCTGTATTTCCTTTAGGATCTTGAATAAAAACAAATGCAGACAGTATAAATTCTTTGTGACTAATGTAAGTTACTCAGTATTCTAAGTGTGAGATTTGTTCACTTTGAGTAGAACTTAGTCCTCTTCTTTGTTGTTCCATCGTGTTGTTAAAAGAAAGAAAGAAATAAAAAGTAACCCAGCCAGTTTGTTTGAGTGAAGTTTAACTGAGCAAATCTTACAATGATCTGAATCAGGCAGTTTGTCAGACCAACTTATAAGCAGCTCCAGATAACCTCGTGATCAACTCAACTCAGTATTTTAAGTTCCAGAAAGGGAAAGTGATGTACAAAGAGAAAAGTGAAGGAACGAGCTAGAGAAATAATTGGACTGGTTACAGCAGGGCGGTAGGCTACACAAACAGCATAAAGGGTGGGTTTTCTGTAATTGACTGAACTGTGGTTAGTGTTATTGGCTGCAACTTGGCCACAAGCTCAGGAAAAGAGCCTAACGTGTATGATTTGGTTTATCCATAGAAACTCAAGTGTGAGAGTACAATCTCATTTACCTATTTTTGCTTTTGTTGCCTGTGCTTTTGGAGACCTATCCAGAAATAATTGCCAGGTCAATGTTGAGCTTTTCTTTAATGTTTTCTTCTAGTAAGTTGAGAGTTTGAGGTCTTATGTATGTCTATTCATTTTGAGTTAGTTTTTGCATATGATGTGAGATAAGGGTCCAATTTAATTTTTCTGTATTTGGATATTCAGTTTCTCAAACATCATTTATTTAACATACTGTTCTTTCCCTCATTGTGTATTCTGGGCACCTTTGTTTAAAATCAATTGGCAGTAAATATTGGGTTTATTTCTGGGCTTTCTATATTGCTTCATTAATTCATGTTTTTTTTTAAAGAATTATTTAGTCAATTTATTTATTCCTTTATTTGAGACAGAAAGAGACAGAAACAGAGACAGAGAGAGTGAGAAAGCAAGCCACTGGGTCCAGGACTTGAACTATGGTCTGTCATGTGGGAGTCCAGTGCTTTAACTACCATACCACCTGTTGGCTCTTATGCCAGTACCGTATTGTTTTATTTATAATAGCCTTATAATATATTTTGAAATCCAAGAGTATGATATCTCTAGTTTTGTTCCTGTTATTTGAAGATGGTTTTCACTAAATGAGGTATTTTCTGGTTCCATAAAAATTTTAGGATTGTCTGTCCTATCTCTGTGAAAAAGAACATTATAATTTCAACAGGGATTGTATTAAACCTGTATATTGCTTTGGATAGTATGGGCATTTTAACAATATCAATCCTTCCAATCCATGAACATGAGAAATCTTTATTCATTTGTATCTACTTAAATGTTACTTTTTCTTTTTTTAAAATAATTACTTTATTTAACTTTTATTTTATTTATTTACTTATTTTAATTTGACCAAAGAGAGACAGAGAGAGGGAAAGAGAGAGAAAGGGAAAATGAGAAAGCAAGCCACCAGGTCTGGGACTCAAACCGTGGTCAGCCATGCAGGAATCTAGCACTCCTAACCACTATGCCACCTGCTGACCCCAAATTTTTCTTTTTAAAAATATGCTATAGGGTGCACGTGCTTGTTGAAGAGACACAGAGACAGAGAAAAAGAAAAAGTGAGAAAATGAGAAAGCACCCTGTAGCAGGGATGGCCACACCACAATTCCTTCTCTTCTGTTCCCTCCGGATTTGGGGCATGGTTGCACGTGTGCTTAGTGTGGTTTTCAAGCTTCAGAGTCTGGAACTTGAGCAATATATTTGGCCATGTGGAATCTACCTGCCTTAACCACAATGCCACCTGGCTGGTCCATCTTTAAAATTTGTTTCATCAACATTCTATATTCTTCAGTGTACAGATCATTCACTTTCTTGATTAAATTTACTCATAAGTATTTTATTTATTTATTTACTTTCTGATGCTATTGTAAATGGGATTATTTTCTTAATTTCTTTTTTGAATAGTTTATTGTTAGCATGTAGAGATATTATTTTTTATATGATGATTTTTGTAGCTTGCAAATTTACTGAATTTGATTTAGAGTTTTCTGTATACAAGATCATGCCATCAAAAAACAGAGACAACTTCACTTTGTACTTACCTACATGGCTGACTTTTATTTGTTTGTCTTGCCTAATAGATCTGGTTCAGACTTCTCATACTATCTTGACTAGAAGTAATAAGATAAAAAGCTTTCAATGATATATGGTCTTTGTTGTGTTGAGGTACATTCCTTCTATATCTGTTTTATTGAGAATTTTTTTTTATCATGAATAGATATTAAATTAACAAATGATTTTTGTGCAGCTATTGAGATGTTCATGTGTTTTTTTTCCCTTTATTCTGTTAATATAGTGTATCATGTTTATTAACTTTTGGAGTTAGAAAGTGGGGCAGTGCAATGCTTTGCAAGGTTGACCCACATAGGTAGGTTCCAGATGCATGCATGGAGACTTTCCCAAGCAAGTCAGTATACTGCTGTTCAGATAGTCTCTTATAATCCTTTCTATTTCTGTGGCATCAGTTGTAATGTCTCCTCTTTCGTTTCTGATTACTTTTTTTTGGTTTGTTTTCTTACTTTTTAAATCAGTCTACCTAAAGGTTTGTTGATTGTGTTTATCTTCAAAAACCCAACTTTCAGTTTCATTAATTTCACTTTGCTTTTCTTGTCTTTATTTTGTTTATTTCTGCTCTGAACTTTGTTATTTTCTTCCTTTGCCAAGTTTGGGCTTACTTGGTTTTATAGTTCCTTGTGGTATAACATTAGGTTGTTTTAAGATATTTCTTCCTTTTTAAACATTTGCCAGAGGGTGTGTGTGCTCACTGGAGAGAGGCATAGAGAGGCAGAGAGAGAGAGAGAGAGAGAGAGAGAGAGAGAGAGCGAGAGAGCGAAACCCTCCCCCCACCCCCAGGGTGTATGGTCATGCTACATTCTCTTTTCCTCTATTTCTCCCTCCTTTTGGGATTTTGGGCATGTTTCTCAAGCCACCAAGTATGAGACTTAAACTGTGCGGTTTGCTATGTGGGATCTAGCCACCATAAAACCACATTACCAGCTGACCCTATTTCTTCCTTTTCGATGTTGGCACTTACTGCTATAAAATTCCATCTCAAGGCTGCTTTTACTGCATCTCATATGTTTTGTTTCCACTTTAATTTGTCTCAAGATATTTTTACAGTTCTCTTTTAATTTTTTCTTTAACCCATTTGTTGTTCAGAAGTGTGTTGTTTAATTTCCCAACATTTGTGAGGTTTACAAGATTCCTCTTGTGAAGGATTTCTAGTTCCATGTCATTGTGGTCAGAATAGTAGTTAATATGATTTTAATCTTCTTAAAAGTTATAAAACTTGTTTTGTGATTCAGTGTATGATCTATCCTGAAGAATGTTCCACGTGCACTTGGGAATACTGTGTATTCTGTTGCTATTGGATGAAATTCTCTGTAAATATCTGTGAAGTCCATTTGATCTGAAGTCTAGCTCAAGTCCAATGTTTCCTTATTAATTTTCTGTTTAGATAATCTGTCGAATGCTGAAGGTGGGGTATTATCACTGTATTATAGTTTATATTTCCCTTCAGGTCTGCTAATAATGATATATTTAGATACTTTAATGTTGGGTGCATATATAATTACAATTATAATAACTTCTTGATAAATTGATCCTTTTATCATTATATATCTTCTTCTTAAATAATTTCTGAGTTAAAGTCTGTTTTGCATGATATAAATATAGCAATCCTTGCTCTCTTTTGGTTTCTATTTACATAGAATATCTTTTTCATTCCCTTTACTTTCTGTCTGTATCTCTACAGAGGGTATGTGAGCTGCTTGTAGGCAGCATATAATTGAATCTTTTTATAAAACCAATTCTATACTCAGTGTCTTTTGATTGTATAATTTAATCTAGTTACAGTCAAAATGGTTATTATTAGGTAATTGTTGGTATCTACTATTGCCATTAACTGTTTTCTGGTTCATTTGTAGGTCTTTCATTATACCCTTCCTCTACTCTTCTCTTCTGTGGTTAGATAATTTTCTGTAGTGGCATGTTTTTGAATCATTTTTAAAGAAATCTTGGGACCAGCAGTTAGCGTGCTGGTTTTATCACTGGAGTCTCATGTAGTTGACCACGGTTCGAGTCCCAGACCGGTGGCTTAAATTCATGCCGGGTGCGTGTACATGCATGCCCAAGATCTCTAGAGGAGAATGGAGGAGAAAGGGTTACAGTGTGGCCATCCCCTGGGGGGGTGATTTCTCGCTTTCTGTCTCTCTGTCTCTGTCTTTCTGGCAAGCACACACGCCCTATAGCAAAAACCTCTCTCTAAAAAAAATACAAAAATCTTTTGTGGGAGCCAGGTATAATGGTTAGATTGCTGAGGTCCCTCGTAGTTGACTGTGGTTCGAGTCCTGGACCCAGTGACTTAAAACTCAAGCTGGGTGTGTGTGCATGTATGTCCAAGATTCTGAGAGGAGAATGGAGAACGGACTGTGGAGTGGCCATCCACCTGGGGGATGTTTTCTTGCTTTTTGTGTCTCTGGCAAGCACACAAGCCCTACAGCAAAAATCTCTCTTAAAAAAAAAAAAAAAAAAGAAATCTTTTGTGTATCTTTTTGGGATTACCAAAAACATAGCATAAAGCATAGATATAAAAACATAGATATTAAACATCTATACTAATAACAGGGTATTTAAAGCTGATAATGACTTAATGTGGATCACTTGTATAAACTTTCATTGTGTCCTTTACTTTTTTTTTAAAGGGATTTTTCCTATACGGTGTGTGAACTCACTGAAGAGACAGAGAGACAAATAACAAGAAATCACCCCCAGGGGGTATGGCTATGCCACAATCCCTATTCCTCTATTCTCCTCTTGGGATTTTGAGCATGCACACACACACACACCCAACATGAATTCCAAGCTGCCCAGCCTGGAACTCCAGCTTCAGTCAGCCATGTGGGAGTCCAGTGCTTAAATCACTGTCACCTGCTGGCCCCATAGTTTTGTTTTTTGTTTGTTTGTTTGTTTTTTTGATGATATGCTTTTCATCTTTTATAGTTTGTGCCCCTTAACAAATTATTGTAGCTATAGTTGCTTTTAGTAGTTTTGCCTTTTAACTTTATATAAGAGATATACTCGATTATTACACCATTACATTATTAGTGTTCTTAGTTCGACTATATACTTTTAGTTCGACTATATACTTTACCAGTGAATTTTATATTTTTATATATTTTCATGTTGCTACTTAGTGACCTTTTTCCTTTAGCTTGTAGCATTCCCTTTAGCATTTATTGTATGGAGGATCTAGTGGTAATATATTTCTGATCTTTTGCTTATTTGAGCAAGTGTTTATCTCTTTCTCATTTTTGAAGAAAAAGATTGGTGAATATAATATCATTGGTTTGCAATTTCAGCTTTTTGAATGTATCATCTCATTCTCTTCATACCTGCAATATTTTTGTTGAAAATTTGCTGATTAGCTATGTAGGTTCCCTATGTGACAAGTCACTTCTTTTGTAGCTTTCAATATTCTCTGTTTTTAACTTATGACAATGAATTATAATATGTTCTGTATGAGTCTTTTTGGATTCATCCTACTAGGTATTCATTGAATTTCCAGGATTTTTATTTTCTTCCCCAGACATGGAAAGCTTTATGCTATTTTTTAAAAATATGTTTCTGTCTCTCTCTCTCTCTCCTACTTCTGATACTCTGATAATGCATGCATTTTTTCCAGTTGAATTGTGTCCTATAAATTCCTTAAATTGTACTCATTCTTTAAAATTTTAATTTTTTCTCTGTTTTCCAGTATGGATGATTTCTAATGACTCTCTTCAAGTTTGCTAATTCTTTCTTCTGCTTGATCCAGTCTGCTCTTGAACTCTTCTATTGAAGTTTTGAGTTCAGTTTTTGTATGCTTCTGCTTCAATTTTCTGTTTGGTACTTTTTGAAAAAATTATTACCTTTAACTCTTTCTGCTAAAATTTCCAGTTTGTTCATGCATTGCTCTCCTCACCTCAGTGAGTATTCTTATGACGGTCCTTTTGAATTCCCTGTTAGGTAAATCATACATCTCTGTTTCATTATGATCAGCTTCTGGAGATTTATCCTGTCTTTGTTTGGAACATAGTTACATGTTTCTTCATTTTTTCTTGGCTATCTGTGTTGGTTTCTGTGCATTAGTTAAGAGAATCACTTCTCTCTGTTTTATTTGAATGGTCTTGTGTAGGAAATGTTCCTTTCCAATCAGCTTGACCAGAGATTCTAGGTGTCTCGAAACTCCTTATGATTGTTCAACTTGCTGTCTTTGTTCTCAGTGACCCCAAGACATTTGGGAATGTTGAATCATGTTATTTCCTTGAGACAGATGAGACAGAAGCCACAAGTCCCCTTGTGATGCAGCTGGAGAGGTTAGAGTATTATATTTGTGCTCCAGTTCCTTCCTTTCTTACAGAAAATCTGAAAATCAGAGTTTATCTTCACTTATTTTGCCCTATATCAGTGAGAAGGTCTGAGGCAGACACCTGTACTGTTAAATAGAGGTCCCATTTTGATCCTAGGGAGATAGCTGCTGGATATTTGTAAGTTAAAAGTCACCTTTTGTTGTTGTCCTTGTTATGGTCTAGGATACTCAGAAGTGTAGAACTTCATCAACTCTCAGAGCTGGGTAATTTAAGAACCAATTCTTTGGGTAAAAGCTGTAAAAATTGAGGTTCTTGATGCATGCAGAAATTACTTTCAGGGAGACTTCAGATTTGGATTTGTTGCCTGAACAAGTCAGGAAATAAGGTGTGGGGAGTGCTCACTCTGCAGTTTGAGTAAGCAGAAGTCTCACATTCTTCTAGCAGGGAGACCTCTGGTATGAAGTTATTAGTGAAGCAAGTCAGGGAGAAATGCACAGGGAGTTCCCACTTTCCCTTTCAGGCACAAAGAAGTCTCCCATCCTTCTTACAATGAGAGATTGTAGGGATTTATCTCAGGACAAGATAAGGGAAAAGATTCAGAAAGTGCCATCCTATCCTATATTTCTGGAAGAGACCTTCAACTTCTATCAACAGACAGACTGTGGGGCTGGAATTATTTCTGGAAGAAGTGGGAGGAAAAAGGTGAAGGGAATGCTGTCCTTTTCATTTGAACGTGAGGAGTGTTAGTCTTTATTTGTTACATAGACTCTTAGATACTGGCTTCTTAGAGGCCAGAACCACAGGGAACTGATGGAAAAGCATGTGACTACAACCTTTCCAAGGGGAAGGTGAAAACCGAACTAATCCTCTGGGCTACAGTGGCTGTGAGTGCATACACAAAGGTCTTCTTTCTGTTTTGTGCTTGAGGGAAATCTTTTGATTTCCAGTGCCTGTCATTCTCCAACCATGGCAATTTAAGAGCCAGGTCTTTTGCAGGGACTGTAAAAGTTGGGCACTGTATGTGTGGTATAAGTCCCTTACTCCTTGGGCAAGCTGGAATTGGTGTTTCTTTCCTGATTGTAAGATATCATGCTAAGTAAGGGTGGGCTTAGTGTGTACGTGTACCTCTGATTTTCTTATCCACTTTGATGTGGATATTCTCTCGTCTGTCTGATGCGCAGGAGTCTTTCAACTGGTTTCTGACTTTCCCTTGAAGAGAACAGATCTTGATAAGTCCGTGGGAGGAGGGAATCAGGAGCCTCCTATTCGGTCACATGATTGACATAATTTCCATTCTGTTCTTGATGGATATTTGTGTGTTCCCAGGTTTTAGTTTTGTTCGATATTTGTCTTGAATATATATATTTTTTGTTATTAAGCATATGTTGCTGTGATTATTGTTATAATTCTTATACATAGGAGAGTGAAATCTGTTTTCAGGGCATGACCAAGGATAGCGGGCAAGAACTAGGTATAAGCCTCACTAGCCGGTCATTCTGGGGGACAGAGCATCCCCAGGAAATCAGGTATGTGTTTATTGTACATCACAGAGTTTTACAGTTGCCTGTTCAATGTTCCTATCCTGCAACTCTTCCCCAAACCAAGATCCTGATTCCTTCATCTTCAGATCTTCAGTGCCCTGCATAGCACCTGGCACAAACTTGGTCTTCAATAAATCTAATGAATTAAAGACTAAAGGAATTGGGCCCTGTAGCATGGTGGTTAAGGGAGCCAAATCCTACATGGCTCTGGAAGCTTGAAAAACCTGAGTATATGTTGCATGCATGCCCAAAATTCTGACAAGATGGAGAAATGGAGCAGTATTATAGCATGACCACGCCCCACTGACAGGGTGCTTTCTCCTTCTCTCTCTTTTTCTATTCCTTGGTGAGTGCGTGTGCCTTCTGAGTTCTTCTTTTTCTTTTCCATAATAATATATAAATAAATATGCACTGATCACTAGACTTCTAGAGATGATTTGGGTCAGAATTGCTGTAACACCACAAAACCTTAACTTAGATTGTTTTTAATAAGACAATTGTTTATTTAATTTTTAAATCTTAAATTTTAATTAATTGTTTAATCTTTAAATCTTTTAAATAACTTTGATCTTCTATGGGCTAAAAGATCAAGGAATATAGGTCACTAAAATGTTTACATATGAACACAAGGATGTTTTGTGAAGACATTAATTACATCATTGTTATTGCACATTCAGAAACAACATGAGCACCGATGTGCTATGGAATACTATGCAATTATTTATATTTGTAAAACTAGGCCACTTTAATGTTTTTGTATAATTTAATAAATAATCTTTTGAAGAGTGCAACCATGTAAGAGCAGCTATATTCCAAAACATCACAGTCATGGTGGTTTTCCAGATTGGTTTAACATCTTCAAAAATTACGAAGAGTTACTTGTATGCAACTGCTATCAAACCAGTAAGACAACATTTGTACATCCATCATTTTCAGGATTGTTGATAACTTGGGCATATTTCCCCCAAATAAGCTTGTCTCCTTCTGTCACAAGCCCAACTTGTTCATGTTAACTTCAATGACATTACCTTTGGTGGTAACACCCAAAGTTGTATATAGCGGGGATGAGGAATTCTTCTTTACACCAAGTACTGGCAGGCAAAGGGTGGTTTTCAGTTCAGGATGTGTTACTTGGGTCTTCCTGAAACATAAGCCCACTTGCCTAGTGAATCTTTCATATTTAGGTGGTTTTCTAGTAAAGCCACTTCCAACAAAGCAGACTTTTTTTTTTTTTTTTTTGAGAGCATTTTTTGCCATGTAGTGCGTGCGCTCGCCAGAAAGACAGAGAGAGACAAAGAGACAGAAAGTGAGAAATCACCACCCAGGGGGGGATGGCCACGCTGCAATCTTTCCTCCTTTATTCTCCTCTTGGGATCTTGGGTACACATGCACACACACCTGGCGTGAGTTCTAAGTCACCGGGTCCAGGACTCGAACTGTGGTGGACTACATGGGAGTCCAGCAACATAGCCATTACGCCAACTGATGGTACCCAAAGCAGACTTTTGTAATCATTCTCTTCCATGCCTTGTTGTTTCTCTTTCCTGTTTGAAAAACTTTTAATACTTCTGTTTCTCCCTGGGCTCAAACTTTGGGTAGAGGGACTTCCCATTTTCCCACTTTCTCTTTCCATTTTTGTTTAATCATATTGGGAAGTATTTTGGCTCAGGACTGTCCTTCTCTGTCCAACAGATAGGCAGGTACTGCTCCTTGTGGAGTCTTCATCATTCTTTTGTTTGGTGTTCCTCTTTTTGTGCATCTTGATAGTCTTTTTCATTTGTATTTACTCAGTATGGCACTATTTATGATAGACCTTAGTCTTCAGACCAATTTTTTTTTTTGCCTCTTTTTAATGTTCATGAGCCTCTTGACTTTCCTTTTTTCTCTTTATCTCATGGTAATCCAAACGGTATCCATAGTGTTTTATTGTGTAATTCAATATATTCATTTCATGGCATGGTGACGGCTGCAGAGTCGGTAATGACTGCAGCCTCTCGTATGCAAAGAAGTTGTCAGTTTTCAGGTCTCAACTATGCAATTATTAAAAGAATCATATAGTTCTTTATGTATACTCCCATAAATATATTGAGATATAATTCAATACCATAAAATCTACCCAGTTCGGTGTACAATTCAATGATGTTTAGTATTTTCATAGGTATGTGCCAACCATCACCACAGCCAATTTAGAACATTTTCATCACCTCAAAGAGAAACTTTATTCTTTAGCTATCATAATCTTATATCCCCATTTCTTTCCATCAGCCCTAAACAACCACTAATGTACTTTCTGTCTCTATTGGTTTCCCTGGTTTGAGTTTCCATGCATATAAATGGAATAATATAATATGTGGTCTTTTGTAACTGTTCTCAGCATGTTTTTAAGCTTCATCCATGATGTAGCATGTATCACTATTACATTCCTTTTTAGGGCTGAAAAAGATTCCATGATACAGTTACACTACATTTTGTTTATCCATTTGTCAGTCAATGACCATCTAGGTTGTCTCTATCTTTTGGCTATTATGAATAATGCTGCTATGAACATTCACGTGCAAGTTTTCATGTGAACGTATGTTTTCATTTCTCTCGAATATATTCCTGAGAGTGGAGTTGCTGGATCATATGGCAGCTCTGTTTAGTTGTTTGAGAAATGTCCACACTAGTTTCCCAAGTGGTATACCGTTTTACATTCTCATTAGCGGTGTATGAGTGTTAACATTTCTTCACATCCTCATCAACGCCTGTTATTATCTCACCATTTTACTGTAGCCATCCCAGTGAGTGTGAAGTAGTTTCTGATTGCGATCTTCGCTTGCATTTCCCTGGTGATTAATGAAGTCAAACATCTTTTCATGGGCTTATTGGCCATTTGTATATCTTCCTTTGAATAATGCTCTGAGGTATAAACTGACCTTCAAAATAAACCTATGAAATGGAATGTCCTATTAGGGAATAGCTTCTGAGATCTATGTTTGATATTTGTTCTTTTTTTTTTAAAAAAAAAATATTTATTTTAATTTCATTTATTCATTCATTTTTATTTTTGAATTTGACCAGAGAGAGACACACAGAAAGGGAGAGGGAAAGTGATAAAGCAAGCCTCCAGGTCTGGGACTTGGACTGTGGTCAGCCATGTGGGAGTGTCCAAAGCCTTAACCACCACACCATCTCCTGGCCCCTGTTTTGGTATTTATTTATTAGGTTGCTAGATTCCCACGTGGCCAACTGTGATTTAAGTCCCAGACCTGGTGGCTTGAAACTCATGCCAGGTGCCTGAACCTCATGCCAGGTGTGTGAAACTCATGCCAGGTGTGTGTGCATGCCTGCCCCAAATCCCAGGAGGAGAATGGAGAAGAAAGGATTGTGGGGGAAAGGGGGAGAAGGTGATTTCTTGCTTTCTGTTGCTTTGTACTCTCTCCGTGTCTCCAGTGAGTGCACGCACCCTATAGAAAAAATCTCTCTCTTAAAAAAACGTGTCTTACGCTTGAACTTCTCCACACTCTGGCAAATGAGGTCAATCCCTTTGGAAAGAGATAAGGATAAGGAGTTATATATTTAAGACCTGCCCCTCTTCCACCTCCCCAGCTCTCTAGGTAAAGTCTGAGTCAGGGCTTTGGAGTTGCCTGTGGGGGCAAAGGCAAGTTTTTATCAGTCTGGGGTCCTCTTGGCTTGCCAGGCCTGGTGTGGAACCACTACCTTACAGGCTGAGGGAATTGATGTCTGGGCCCCAGTACTCTCAGTGCAGTGAATCCAAGGTAGAGCTTCTATTTCACAAATATGGGCTGGTAGGAAAAATGGAGTCTCCACCTCATGACTGCATTTGCCTAATAGCCTCAGCAGCAGGAAACTGGAGGCCTTATGAGAAACACTGAAGTGCAATTCCTCTCAGGAAGAAAGCCCTCTGACCAGGAGCAGCAGGGAGAGGGAGCCCTGCCTTCTTGGCTGCTGTAGTCTGGAGTGGAGTCTCTGTACTGAGCTCTGAAGGAGTAAGGAAGGAGCTGTCTGGGTTGAAGCACCATAGACTCTCTTGGATAAATACCTAGATATATTCCTTTCTGACTAAATTTTTATAGATTTTCTTGGATAGATGTTTCTTCATTTACTGTTTGTCCAGAGAACCATTTTTACTTTATTTTATTGTTTAAACATTTATTTCTTCTATAAGTGAGAGAGTTAGAGAGAGAGGGAGAGAGACAAAAACAGAGACAGAATGGGCACCCCCAACACTGTACTCATGATGTGACCTGCCCTCAGTTAGCAGCAAATCATGGGTACATGCATGCCTGGCATTTTCAAGGAAGTCTCTGGATGTGAAACTGGAACCTTTCTGTGTGGGTCAGCCTCTCAGAGTGTTGCATATCTCTGTGTCAGCACTGAGGACCATTTTTATGGGCTTTAAATGATTGTTTTTAGGAGCTGGGAGGTGGTATGGTGGTTAAGGGTGCTGGACTTCCATGTGGCTGACTGCAGTTCAAGTCCCAGAGCTGCTGGCTTGCTTTCTTGCTCTCTCTCTCTCTCTCACTCTGTCCCTCTCTGGTCACATTAAAGTAAATAAATAAATAAAATTAAATAAAATAATTCTTAAATAAAACTATTGTTTTTTGGGGCCAGGAGATGGCGCAATGGTTACATTGCTGGACTCTCACATTGTTGGCCATGGTTCGAGACTCGGACCCAGTGACTTAAAACTCAACGCCGGGCACATGTGCATGTGTGCTCAATATCCCTAGAGGTGGCTGGAGAAGAAGGGATTGCAATGTGGTCATCCCACCTGGGGAGTGATTTCTTGCTCTCTGTCTCTCTGTCTCTCTGGCAAGCACATGTGCCCTATAGCAAAAATCTCTCAAAAATTATTGCTTTTAAAAATAGTTTCACCATTTTTACAGGGGACTGATCTGCTAATAATTGATCCTTTTGTGATGTCACTTCATCCTCCCTGGCCTGATAGGGGCCTAACTTGTCACCATATCTGAGCTCCTCTGGTATCAGGCAATTTCTAAATAATAGAGTTTGAAAGAGTGGGGGTTGCAGAAGTCCTTCCTGATTAGGGGCACTGGTGTGTGTGTGTTGTACTCGCTGAAATCCTGTTGAAGATGTGATTTTCTTTTCTTCTATAAAACTTTAGCCATCAAGTCAATCGAATTGCTATGTGTGAGACTTCACAAGTGACTCCCAAAGAATTCAGAAGAGGCAATGCTCTACTCAGGGAACATTATCCTTGAATTACAGGAGCTAATCACAGATTCACGATGAAGTCCAACAAGGGAGACTCATGTATTACATGAGAATCACTTGGCTATGGCGCATCACCCTTGATTTCCACGGTACCCATGCATGACTGTAACATTTCTGTTTCAGAACTGAAACAAACAAACAAAAAAACAAAAATCCTGCCTGGCAATTCCATTCCTGAGTCACAAGTCCAGATCCACTTTTTCACAAACGCTTCCTGTACTAAATAAAAATATTTGAACCTCTTAAGAAAACCAGGACATCTTTCCTGTTTACTGAGGTTTGTTTGCTATGTTAGTTTGCACTATTTTGGTTTTAAATTTGTATTTCTCTCTGCAGAAGATGACTTCATTACATTTCTTTTGAGTTTTCCTTTGGGGAAAATCTCATTCTGAAATATAACAGTTTCCACTAGAAAGGGGAGAGGGCTGGGAGACAGGGACAACTTGGTTAACAGATGCAAGAGTGTATGTAAATAAGTGGAATACGAGTTATAGAATAATATAGCTCAGTAGAGTAAAGAACATTGGTGACAGTGCAATTTATTTTTATAGTAACTGAAGAATAGATTTCAAATGTGCACAATACAAGGTAGTGATGTGTGCTGGAGGTGATGGGTATGTTCATTGCCATGATTTGATTGTTGCAATCATAAACATGTTTTGAAAAATCTACACAGAATCTCACAAAGATGTATAGTTATTATATGTAAATTATAAATTACAGTAAAAATTATTTTAAAAAATAAGAAAGGAAGAGCCTCTATTTAGTAAGTGCTTACAGTGTACCAGATTCTGGTGTCATTTATTCATGAACTTATGTGGAAAAATACTGTTTTAGACACTGGAGTGTTTAGACCATCATGATTCTGGAGTCTAGTGGAGGTGACAGGGATTAAGTAAATACTTCACTAGAACAAAGTTATCAAATCATAACCCTAAAGCACAAAGTTGAACATTAATTACCTCTGAATTAAAGATGCCTGGTCAATGAGGTTATAGCAGGAAAAGCCAACAGAAATAAGCATAACCTATAGGAATTTCTTTAAAATACAAGGAAAAGAGAGAGCACTCCAAGAGAAAAATGAATAAAGGAAATGAATAGTAGATTAATAGAAACAGAAACTCAGAAGACAGACCAATCCATGAGGACATGCTCAGGATGCAAGTTAAAATTAAAACAAGACACTGATTCACACATCACAGAGTAGTAATGATCAGACAAAGGGTCAGATCATGGATTGAGACAGATGTGGGTAGATGAGACTCTGGAGCATGGACAGCTGTGGCCACCCTGGGAAACTGGTGATGTGTAATGTGTGTATAAATCCTGGGATCGGGACCAGCAGTTAGCGTAATGGCTATATTGCTGGACTCCCATGTAGTTGACTGCGGTTCATGTCCCAGACCCGGTGGCTTAAAACTCAAACCGGGCGTGTGTGCGTGCGTGCCCAAGATCCCGAGAAGAGAATGGAAGGGAAGGGATTGCAGCATGGCCATCCCCCCTGGGGGGTGATTTCTCACTTTCTGTCTCTGTCTCTGTCTGGCGAGCGCATGTGCCCTATAGCAAAAACCTCTCCAAAAAAAAAAAAAAAAAAAAATCCTGGGAACAGCAGCCCAACTCCTGCTAGGTGTCCCAGAGAGATCCTTATCAACCCTATCAGATGACAAACACGGGGGTTGTCTGTCTTTTTGTTTATGATATGGGGAGATGGCAGCAAGTCGGTGTCTACTACGTGATGTTGGGTGGAGGCAAGCTGCAATAACACCAAGCTGCATCAAGGAGCCATGATCTAGAGCGAAGTCATGCACCGTAAGAACTTATGTACCGGCTGGCCCAGTGGGGCAATGATAAGGGAGCTGGATCCCCTATGGCCAGCCACAGTTCAAACCCTGGCCCTGATGACTTGAAAAATATGGTGGGTGTATGTATGTGCATGCCCAAAATCCTGACAGGAAGGAAGAATGGAGGAAAAAGGACTGCGGTGTGACCATGCCCCACTGAGTGGTGCTTTCTCTCTCTCCTCCACCCTCTCCTTGCAAACACAAACACACATACCTACTGGCAATAAAGAAAAAGAAACCTGTGCTCAATTGAAAATTTAAGAAGAAAGAGAATGTGATTTATTTATTTTTTTAACTTTATTATTATTTTTTTATTTCTTCAATGAGAGGGAGACAGAGACAGACAGAAAGACAGAGAGAAGGACCCCAACATGCCGTGATCCTTCCCCAGCCTCAGCCGGGTGGATCACAGGCATGCTGCTGCATGCCTGGCATGTACACGGAGACCTTGGGACACAAACCCGAGACGTTCCCGTATGGCTTCGACATTGTGGAGTGTTGTGTTGTTGTTGTGCCACTGTAGCTGGCAAGAAATGGAATGAGATTTAAAGCCTGCTACAACTGGTGTAATTTACCTACACATACACATGCAAAACATGACTACATTGTTTACAGACACACATATTTAAGGACACTATATTCAATGTATCAAATACACTGAGGTTGGTTCCTGAGTACATCTGGGAAATGAGAATGGGAATAAGGAATGAAAGGAGTTTTCCACGTAACTCTTTCTCCATACTATCTATATTCATATCTATGTTGATAGAATCATAGATCTATAAACAGATTTTTAGGTAGACATGGACTAGGCATATTCTGTGTGTGGTGGAATATTAATTCGGTACCTGTGGTGCATATACAACCAAATAGAATCTCTAAAAACTTACCTAAAAAAGGTGTCAAATGATTTAAGTACAATTGTGACAAGGGATCTGAAAGCTGTAAATTAATGTTCTCATCATTGGGTTCCTGCTTTCATGTTAATATACTTGTTCTCCAACCAAGACTGTCAGGAGTGCCATTGAGGGCTGTGCATCTGAGACAGGCGCTTTTCCTTTTCTTGTCTTCAAAGTGAGCATGTTGATCAGGACCTGGAATCCTCTGGAACCAGGGGAGCCAGAGGTCACCAGGTGGAAGGGGAGAGAGGTGAGGCAAGGGGTGAAGTGGGAAGTTTTATAGGGTGTTGTGGTGGGAAATTCTACAACTCTTTTTAAATTGAAAAAAAGAGGTAGAAAATGTTAAATTACTGGTGGGTAACAGCAGCCCCTTCCCACAGCATAGTCAGGGAGGATAGGGCAGAGTAGCTCTGTCTGTGGCTGGCCTCGCGGCAGATGCGCGCTCTGGTTTCCAGGTGTGGGAGATGCCAGTTCAAGTGGGAATGGCCTCTGTCAGGCAAGACTGTGTGTGGATGTTGCAGGATCCACATGAATATGGTAGGATTGTGTCAATTCATTTGTATGTGTTGCGCTATTGCAGGCTCAATGCAGGTTTGGCAATGGCATCTTGTAACACAGGAGAATACATCAAAATGCAGAGAATCAGAAGAACCAGCAGGTGGCTGGCCAAGGCAACACCATGACCCCTGGTGGGGTGGTCTGGGTTTGCCCCCACCCCCACCCCCAGCCCTGATGTCTCTCAAGCAAATGCAGATTTCCCCCAGTTCCAGTAGGCTTGCCCCAGCAGGGTTTCTTCTGCTCTTTGCAGAGTTGTGTGTCTGACTGAAGCACCCTCTCTCCACCCTCTCTGGTTAAAGACCTTGAGCAGTGTCCTGAGCCTGGGTCCTGCCTGGAAGTTTTCTCAGTTGCTGCTGCCTCTGCAGAGGGGGAGGACCAGGGCGGGCTTGGGGAGAGGCCCGTTCTCCGTGTGCCTTGATCATTCCTGTGTTCCTCACTGTCAGTGTTTCCCTTGCTGTCCTCCTTCCAGGCCTTTGCTCATTCCTCTTTTCACTGGCAACTCCTTCCTGCCTCCCCCTGGCTGACTCGCCATGCCCATCAGTCTTCTGCAAGGACATCCTATTCTTGGTGACTCTGCACCGCAGAGACGGGTGGCAGTGTCTTTGGTTTGCGTCCTTACTCCTACTAGCCCTGGAGACGATATTTAATGGTGGGTGACCACTTGCTCATCTCTCCCATGCGACTTGCCCCCATGGCACGGGAGGACACAGCCTTGTTCACTGTGGTGTTCCAGCCTCTGGCAAAGTAGGTGTCCCAAAATCCTTGTTGGGTAAGTGAGTGAAAAAATGGTGAAGTGAAGTAGCAGCATCAGGGAAGAGGAGGAGGAGGTGAGAAGGACTTTCCCAGGGGACCTGAAGGCATCCTGAGACACCTATTCCGTGACCTGTTTCGGGCAAGTGTGAACAAACTTCTGGCAGGTGTGGAACTTCCTGGCCCCCCATTCTGCCCCTCATGGAAGCCTGCCTTGTTTAGCAGAGGATACAGGTGTAAAGGATCATTTTCTGGACTTCTGGAAGACACGGAGTGGAAGCTCTTCTCCCGCCCTAGAGACACAGAGCTGAGGTCAAGTCTCTTCTTCCCTTGAGGCCCTGAGTTGGAGTCTCAGGGTCCTGACTTGTTTGTTCTACTTTAAGGTTTGTTCTACTTTAATCTCACACGATGCCCCTGGGTGGTAGGGAACTTCCTCACTGCTACTCTGCAGCCAGCCATTAGACTGAGCCTGGCCACACCAAGGGGCTCATCCTCTGTCCCAAAAAGCTACTCACCACCCCAGGCTTTCTTGAGGCATTGGCTTCCCTGGAGTGTGTCCTTTAGGATCTATGTGCTGGGAGGTGACAGAGAGAGGGAGGCATCTCCTGCAGCTTCGGTTGAAGGACTTTGTTTGCCTCATTCGCCAGATGTCCCTCTGGCCACCCTGCTTCCCCTCACACGCCCTGTGGGCAGCAACGTGTGGGCTGCTGCTCTGCTTGGTCTGTGGCCGGCAGTGCTCTCTTAACCAGAGCAGTTTTCTTATCTCCACCACACATGTATGTATGTATATATGCATATTTAGTTGTTTTCAAGTTTATCTATTTATTTTTTAAAATTATTTTATTTAATTGTATTCATCATTGTTATGTATTTATTTATTTATTCATTTAAATTTGAGCAGAGAGTGACACAGACAGAGAGAGAGAAGGGGAAAGTGAGAAAGCAAGCTGCCAGGTCTGGGACTCAAACCATGATCAACCATGTGGGAGTCCAGCATCCCAACCACTATGCCATCTGCCGGCCCCTATCTATTTATTTTTTAACGAGTGAGAGAAAGCATGCGAGAGAGACAGAGAACGGGGGTCATCCCCAACAAGGTTCTCAAGCTGCAATCCATCTGGCCCCAGCCAGCCTAGATCATGGGCATGTATTTCTACACCGAGCATGTACAGGGAGACCTCAGGGCATGAATCCAGGACCTTGCCACGTGGGCTTTACACCACAGGGTGCTACACTATGGTTGAGTCACTGCAGCCGACCCCCATCGCATGTTTGTGCCCTCCTCTTCCTCCTGCCTTTTTCTCCACTTACATTTAGTTTATCTTTCCTTACACTGAATGCAGATGAATTTTCTGGAATAAAGCAGGAATGAAATGGATAACCTGACCACTGAGGCTCGATTTCCTCCCATGTAAAGGGAATTACTACTCCATGGGGAAGATGGGCGAGGTATCTCTGTGGCTGTGGGCATTCTTTGCTGTTGAGAAAACAGCAGTGCTCATTTTCGAGAAGAACTGCAAGGGACCACACAGGTCTGTGAGAGGGACAGCTGGCGTGAAGCCTCGCACTTGCAGCCTGGGAAGGGGGCTTTGTGCCCCATTCTTCCATGCCTACTGTGCATCACTCACAGTGCTTGGGGAGGAACAGGTTTCTTAAGGACGCAGAGTGGTTAGTCTGTGGGTAAAGATGGAGGTCGAAGGCCTCCCCAAATTCATCACTGTGGAAGGAAAACCCTCTCTCACACATTGTCTCAGGGATTCATACACACTCAGGCATACTTACACACTTGCCCACACTCAAAAGACACATTTTTGCTCTCAGGAATTGTGCCTGTCATTTCCAATCTGAGAGAAATCCCCCGGGCAGGCGTGTAGGAATCATGCTGTCCTCACAGAATGCAGACTTGGGTGTCTCCAGGCAAGCTGAGCTCTGAGAGTTGATGAAAGAAAGCCCATAGATGGAGAGGAAGGGAGGAGGTGCAACCCCCTGCAGCCATACGCTACCTTCCAGTTTGCCTCTCAGTGCCAAGACCCTGCCAGCGTTGTTGGCTGCCAGCAGCTGGGAGTTCTAGAGCTCCCTCCAACTCCTCCAGGAGTCTGTGTCAATGAGAGCCTGCAGGCTGCTCCTCTGGCCCACTGTCTGAACCGCAGGCTCCTTCTAGCCATTACCACTGTCCACTCTGCCCCTCTGTGCCCCTCCTGAATGCTGGCCAGGCCCTGGAAGTCTGTGGGAAACCTGGGGCTCGCTCTGGCTCCATGAGTCCCACACTGGTGGTCTTCCACCACAGGAGTTCTGCCATGTGTCCTCGGCACAGCCGCCTCCCTGCCGCCTACCCTCTCCTGCCCCAGGCTGGTGAGTGAGACATGATTGATTGATGTGTTCACTGTGCACCAGGCTATGCACTCCCAGAAGCTGGAGTAGCTCTGTTTGCCCCCTGAGCAGATTCACAGACAGTGTTCAGACTCCAGGCCAACCCTGGCCCTGTCAATTCATGAGGCCCAGTGCTCTGAGCCTGGGTTCCCTTCCCCTAGAGCAAGGAAAGCAAGCATCCAACTCTGAGAGCATCCTGGGAGATGATGCCAGCACTCAGTGAGCTTGGAACCGTGCCATGCATCCATTCCCAGTCCCTCAATCGCAGAAGCGCAGGGGGTCTTTGTTCCCCAGCCTCCCCTTGCCTTCTCTCTCTCAGACACACATAGCCAGAGTAAAAGACAAACCCTTGGCTCCATTGCTCTGCACTCCAGACTGGCTGCAGCTTTCCTCCTTCCCCACCGCTGTACATCACTGCCTGTGGGGCCCATGGCTTTGCCTTGTTCAGGGATAAAGCTCAGGTGTGCATGCAGTATGAGAATACATGCAGTGTATCTGCAGTACTGACATGCGGTGGGTGTTAGAGGACAGCAACTGTAAAGGCCTTATGGAGTGGGGGCTGATCGCAAGGTGAGCAGTATTGCTGGTGGTTGCTGGGAGGGTCCAGCCTTCAAGGCTCTACTCACTGACCTCACTGGGTGAGAGGCCAAGCCAGGCTGACCCTGTAGGCCCTGCTTGCTTTGCCAGTTCTCTCTGTAGGGAGGACTGGTCACCTGGTAGTTGTGACTCAGGCTCTGCAGCTGGACAGGATACCCCTCCCTGGGCCCTGGCCATCTCTGTCACTGGCAGTGTGGCCTTGCTCATGATCTGACTCCAGGCCATCCTGGCATGCCTGTGATGGGGTGGGGGTGGGTTCTGAGGTGGTTCTTTCCTGGTGCTGAGAGGCTCAGACAGAGCCACTCTTTGAAGGTGGTGGATGCCTTGGAGCAGTATGGACAGTGGGCAGAGGGCAATGACCCCACCTCTGTGTCTCCCATCTCAGGTCCTGCTCCCTTTTGTAGGGGGTGTCAGATAAGACACTGCTTTGTGCTGTTTCTAGGGCACCTCCCAGTTCCAGGGTTTCACACACTGTCTTGTGTAATCCTGGGGTGCCTTTTCTACCTGGAGGGCATGTGCCCTTCAACAACCAGAGAACTAGGTCCTCCTGCCTGCTTCTATATGCAGCATGGTGGTCATTTCCTAAACTCCCTACAAGGTTGGCACCTTCCTCCTTAGGGACTTGTAGTCCATGGTCTTCCCAGAAAAAATGGAAGACTTTGACTTGTTCTGAGACATTCAGTGGCCCCCCTTCCTGTGGGACAGGTTCTGGGCCTCCATGTGGCCTGCCAGGTTCAGTTCTTGTCTAGATTCTGATTGTGCAGTACTCATCTGCCTGAACAGCTCTGAGGCCCTGAACACTGCTATTGCTGTTCATTTCCTCTGCTTGGAATGTCCTCCAGAGAACCTCCTAATGATCCTTCAAAGCTCCAGCCTAGGTGTCTCCTCCTCTCGGGCCTTACAGCTTTCTCTGCTCTAATAGCCCCCTACACAATATTTTCATCAGCCTAATTGGCATTTCCGTGAAAAGGCAACTCCAATTTCATAGTCCACATCTGAACTCCAAACACCTCTCCCCACATCCTGTACCCCTTTAATCTTCCCCTGCTCAGTTCATGGCAATGTCATCCACTGTTTCTAGGGCCAAGGCTTTGGAGTTAACATTGAGGCCTCTTTTTCTTTCACACTCTGCTTTGGCTCACCAGCAAATCTATAAGTTTTAACTTTGAAATATGACCAGAGGGGCTGGTCCTATAGTCTAATGGTTAAGGATGCTGGATTCCATACAGTTGGCTACAGTTTGAATCCCAGCCCTGGTGGCTTAAAATATACACCATGTATTCATGCATGTGTGCTCAGAATCCTGACAGGATAGAGAAGTGGAGAAGAAGGGATTTGGGCATGACCATGACCTAATAGGGGTGGTTTCTATTTCTCCTCCTCTGTCTCTCTGTCTTTCTCTGGTGAGCTCGTGTGCCCTCTGACAAAAACAACACACATACACAAAATCAAAACACTGGAATGTGCCCATTTTTATTCACCTTTTCAGGTTCTGCCTAGACTGGTCTCTTGGCTTTCCCTCTGCTCCCACTTCCCTGCCGGGTAATCTGCTGTCAAGGAGAAGTCCCAACCCCTGCTTGTTAATCTTCCTGATGCCCTGAAATAAGACCCATCTCTCTGCACCCACCATTTCCAATACTGTGTGAAACAAAGGAGAAATAACACGAAAATAAAGTCAATAAAATAATGTGCACTTCAATATGCAAATGCCAATGTGGTTCCACCAGGCAATGCCTTGAAGTCAGAGGTTGAACGTGAGTGCAATGGAGCTTCAGACACACCAGTGGCAATGGGATTGCCCAGACTTACTCAGTGAAGATGTGGGTCACACAGTTGACATGGCATGGCATTCCTGGAGTATGCCTTGCGTGTTGTCTGGGCACAGATGCCCCGATTTGCTTGTGAAGTAGAGTCAGGTCTGTGCTTGCGCACCTGTGAGCAGGTTCCTGCTTGCCTGCAGGACCTTCGAGAGCCTGGGATATGATAGCTCTTCCTGGGGTAGAGTTTTCCTGCATGCACAGAGCCTTCACCCTCAGTGAGTCCCACAAGCAATGCTCCTATTTTTATTTTATTTTTTTTTGCCAGAAAGTGCATGTGCTTGCTGGAGAGATGGTGTGGAGCTGGGGGTGTGGTGGGAGAGCAACCGCCCTCGGGGGCTGGCCACACCACAATCCCTTCTCCATTTCTCTTCCCTTTTGGTATTTCAAGCATGCATGCACACATGCCCAGGTATGTTTTTCCAGCCACCAGGCCTGGTACTCAAACAGCACAATCAGCCAAGTGAGGTGCAGCCACCTTCACCACTGTGCCATCACCTGGCCCATGCTCCTAATCCATGTGAGAACCAGAATTGACCCCTGGAAATTTGTAATGACCTCCTCAAAGGGCATTACTCTTCTTGCTAGCTGAGGCAGCAACACTTCAGAAAAACTCTAGAACAGTTAGAAAGCTGGAGTGAGGCTGTGTACGGCTCCCCTTGTTCCCCTCAGCCTCCAACAGGGCCTCTCTGCTGGTCCCTGGTTTGTGAGTGCTCCCCAGTCCCCTCCCCCCAGGCCTGCACTTGCTGTCCCCTCTGACCATGCTCACACCCTCACCTTCCCAGATCCCTCCCAGGTGTCTGTGCAGATGCTGCTTTAGCCACTGAAGACATCCCACCCTTCTGTTTAAAGTATTTAAAGGGGGGCCTAAAAGTGGCTCAGTGGGAAAACATGACACTCTGGAAGGCTGGCCCACATGGGAGGTTCCAGGGTCACACACCCAGAGACCTCCTTGAATGTGTTAGGCATGTGCCCACGATGGAGGGCCGGCTGAGGCTGGGAGTTTATCGCAGTGTCAAGACTCTGTTGGGGGTGCTCTCTGTGTCTCTTACTCATAAAAGAAATAAGCAATTAAACTTAAAAAAAAATGTGGGAACCAGCAGTTAGCGTAATGACTATGTCGCTGGACTCCCACGTAGTCGACCGTGGTTTGCGTCCCAGACCCGGTGGCTTAAAACTCACGCCGGGCGCGTGTGCGTGCGTGCCCAAGATCCCGAGAGGAGAATGGAGGAGAAGGGACTGCGGCGTGACCATCCCCCTGGGGGGTGATTTCTCGCTTTCTGTCTCTATGTCTCTCTCTGTCTGTCTGGCCAGTGCACACGCCCTATAGCAAAAAAAAACTCTAAAAAAAAAAAGAATGTTTAAATATGTAACACCCATTGCTCCCAGGCAACACTTGCCCTCTTCCCTGCTGTGATCTCTCTCATTATCATGCATTACCTCTTGTCCTGCCATGTTTGACTTACTTTTTATTCTCTGTCTCACCACAACATGAGCTCTGTGGGGGCAGAAGTTTGTTGGCATTAGGTCCACAGCAGGCGCTCACTGAGAGGATCAATCCACAGATTAACGGCAGAGATGAAATGCTCTGTCTCTGGGTCATCTCTCCAGTGCGCTGGGCCAGATGAAGGCAGGGGATGGCCCCCTCGGCTCCCAGTGCCTGCTGTGGAGCCAGTGACTGAGGTGGCCTCTGTACTCATTGAGCTGAGCCAAACCAAAGCATACTGGGTGCCAGCTGTGCAGCCTGCCTGCCAGCGGAGGCCGGGATCTGACTTCTGAGCTTCTGTTTCCTGGAGGTGGCTGGTAGGCTTGCCCTGGGGCAGTTTAGTAATTGTTTATTTTCAGAAGCATGACCCACTGCATCTCACTGTGTGTGTGTGTTTTTTTTTTCTCTCCTAGTGGAATTCGACTGGTTTTAACCCTACTACCAGTTTTGGGAAGGGCTGGCGCCGCTGTGCCATGTCTCCTGGTTTTGGTTAGGCTGCGGCTGGGCTACGCCGCCTGTCTTCATTCTGTGAGGGGTTTTCAGCCCAGCAGTGACGGCAGCTGGAGTCACTCCATGTAGGCTGACAGTGGACTTCAGAGGCCAGAAAGAATCTACATAACCGCAAAGCGAGGGCTTCTCCATATGCATGACTCTGGCGATCATGAAGCCTTTCAATAATGCATTATCTGGGGACAGAAAAAGGCTAAGACTCATTCTGAAGTGGAAACAGCCAAGTATGAAGCAAGACAACAGAAAACAGCAGTCACCAGCTGAATGCTAAGGAGTGAGCTGTTGCCTTGTCTCCCGTGTCTGGCACAGGTGCAGGTGCGACTCCCTAGGGTGGCCTCTAACAGAAAACCCACAGCGCCCCAGCTCCCCACAGAGCATGTGTTCCTGACTGACGTGCACTGGATGCAAGTGCAGAGAGGCCGAGGTGCACGGCATCTTCATTCCACTTGCACCACTAAACTGCACCAGGTCAGGTTCATATCACCACTGACCTTCAGTGGCAGTTGCCTTGGGCAATCCAGAATGTAGGCTCCAGGGAGAGGGCCCATGAAGAGTTCATGGCTGCCAGCCACCCCTTCCTGCTCAGCGCCTTCGGCGCCGCCTGTGCCTTCCAGCACTCCTCTTCATGTGGCACTTTTCAAGGTGCCTGAGGTTCTCCTCCAAGGGGGCCTGGGGCCTGTATGCTGGGCCCATTGAGGCTGTGGTGCTGTGGCCAGAGGTTGGTGGTTAGAGACAGGACAGAGGTAAGCAAGGAACTAGTTCCTTCTGTTACAGCATGGTCCCTAGGCCTATTTCCTCCTTTGAGAAGTGGAATAAAAACTTTGTGACCAGCAGTTAGCGTAATGGCTATGTCGCTGGACTACCATGCAGTTGACTGCGGTTCGAGTCCTGGACCCGGTGGCTTAAACTCACACTGGGTGCGTGTGCATGCGTGCCCAAGATCCCGAGAGAAGAATGGAGGAGAAGGGATTGCGTCATGGCCATCCCCCCTGGGGAGTGATTCCTCGCTTTCTGTCTCTCTGTCTCTCTGTCTTTCTGGTGAGTGCATGTGCCCTATAGAAAAAAAAACAAACAAACAAACAAAAAAAAAACAACAAACCTCTCAAAAAACCCCCAAAACTTTCTAAGTTGCTGCAAGGGTGAATGCAAAAGGTATAAGTTATCTTTGATGGTGTTTAGAAATGATGCAAGGTGGAATTGAACCCACAACCTCTGGCTTGCCAGGAACTCAGACACTTCATCCTGAGTTCCATCTTGAATGCACGCAAAGAACTGAAAAACTGTCCAGGAGCAGGAGTGAGGCCCTGCATATGCACACACACACACACACACACACACACACTTACCCAGAGCCAGCCTCAGGGATACACACTCACAGACACAAGCTCACACATTCAGAAACACACAGACTTACACAAACAACCACATTCAGATTCACACACACACATACTGACACAATTAAACACTTACATACAATTAAACAACCTCCCACCTATACTCTCACTGACACTTAAATGTACTTGCTCTCCAGACACACACAGTCTCACATATTCCTCACATACTCATCCTCACACATATACTTAAGGTTAACACTCTCACATACTCACTTCCCACCCCCACATACTCACATCTGAGACTCGCTCTTATTCTCTCACAAATGTACACACAGAGTACAGCCCTTGTACATGGATCTTCCTCCCAAAGCTGCATGGCAAAGCTAGCCCCTTTCTCCACATAATTCATGATCTCCACTTGCTTTCTCCTGGCTCCAGTCAAGCTTTGTCTGAGGATGTTTCCAGACAGCTGGTATCTCAGGGCTCCATGGCTTTGCAAGAGGTGCTCCCGCCCCCTGGGCAGTGCTTCAGCCTCTCTGTGCCAGGTTCTTTCTCATCTCTTCAAGCTCAGTGAAAAAGTCAAAGTTTCTCGCTGAGAAATGTTCCTGGCAGCAGTGACAGCCCCCTGTCGTTCTGAGCTGAGCGCAGGCTCTGGTGTCAGCAGGGGGAGCCCAAGGACTCAAAACCATGTGGTCTACAATGGGGCAGGGGATGCTCTCTGCGAAGAATTGTTTACTTTGGAATCCTGTATTAAATTTTGGAGACTGAGTGTTGATGTAAAGGCATCTTTTCTCTGAAGCTCCTAACAAGCATTGATTGATACTTTTAAAATATACTAAGCTGTATTCGTAGCTTATTCTTCTGCCAACTGGAAGGAGGGAAAAGGATTTTAGACATGCATTTCCTTCTGTGTGCTGGTTTTCACTCCTGGGCACTCAAAGAAACCATCCTATTTGTCACAGTACAATGACCCGGAGCTCTGGGCCATAATGTATAATTTCACAGCTTTGGTGGATAAATAGCTATAATTTTCATTAGTCTTCCTTGAGTAAGCTTCCTGCTGAAACAAGTGACAGCCAAGAGCAAGAGGCTCATCCCTGGGGAAGGGATTCTAATTGCTGCTGGAAAGCAGGCGCAGGAGCAAGACCAGCTCTGCTGGCTCAGGGGGCTCTTAGTGGTGATGGGTGCACTTGGGGATGCTTTTCTGTACTTAACATGCTTTGGGCAATTGCAAATAGAGCAATTCCATTCTTAAGTACATATCCAAGAGAAATAAAAATACATGTCCACATATATGTCCACACAAAGACTTATATAAGACTATTCATAGCAGCTTTATGCAAATAGCACAAAACTGGAAACAGGCCGGGTGTCCAATAGATGCATGGGTGAGCAGTGTTGCAGTATCTCCGTACATCAGAACGCTCCTCAGCAGTAGCAAGGAATGGACCATTGATATGTGTGACAATGAAATGACCCTCAAAACACAATTCTGAGTGAAAGAAACTATGCTTAAGTGAAAATACTGTATATCGCTCTACGTATACATTGTTCAAGAAGAGGCAAAATGGATATCTGGTGGTAGAATCAGAGCAGTGATTGTCTGGTGGAGCCAGAGGGGGCTGTGAAGAGGCTTCCAGGTTGTTGGATATGCTCTGTGTCTTTTTTCTTTTTTTTAACTGCAAGAGGGCACATGTGAGATGGGAGGGAGAGATGAGAGAGAGAGAGAGAGAGAGAGAGAGAGAGAGAGAGAGAGAGAGAGAGCCCCAATGGGGCATGATCATACTGCGATCTTTCTTTCTTCCATTCCTCCCTCCTTTCAGGATTTTGGACATGCACACACATGCACCCAGCATGTTTTTCAAGCTGTTTGTACTGGAATTGAACCGCAGTTGGCCATTCAGGATCTGACTCTTTTAACCACTGCACTATGGGGCCAGCCCATGCTCTCTGTCTTGATTTGAATCATGGCTATATGGACATACACATGCACCAATGTGAATTGTGCCCTTCATATCTATGCACTTACTGTACATAAAATGAAAAAGTGATATACCAAAAATTGCATGTTTTAATGAACTCAGAAAGCTATCTCTCAGAAGGAATGCTGAGGTGAGGTTTATAAAGCAAACACCTTCCCTGGTTAACTGCACACAGAGGGCTGAAGCAAGTGCACTTACTAAAGTTGGGTTCTCCTGCCAGGATAGAGTATTTGATTGATGTCCTTCAGATCATTCTTTTGTCGGTACATTTTGAAAAGGGCATATGCTGGGGAGGGGGATTGAGTGACAGAACCCATTATTGAAAGAGAACTTAATTTTCATCATGTAGAAATGGGTGAAATTTTGATCCCCAGGTTATTAGGCCCCTCTCCCAGAAGCAGGTGCCTTCTGAGGCTTGGCCTCCCTGGGCTTCCAGGACCAGGATGAGCTAAGGCAGGATAATCCAGGGCAATCTTGGTTAGCATCTGTCCTTTCTGGAACCCACTGGGCCGCACAGCTAATAATGGGAGCCCTGTCTTATTCGCAGAGCCCTTGGGGTAATAGTAGTAGTAATAGAGCAACAAGAATAGTCTGAGTCCATGTGGTTGTAAGTGACAGAATTTCATTGTAACTTAAGTTATAAAGAAAGATTTATATTAAGCATTCAGGGTACTTGGTGGATCCCAAGGCAGGGAGGGACCTGGGCCTCATGGAGTAACTTCTCTGGGATTTCTAGGCTTCTTTCTTTTTCTCTCACTCTCTGTTTTTCCTCTTTTGCCTCAGGACCTCTGCTTCCATTTCTCTGTACATCAACTTTAATCTCTTTTAAACTAGTTCCTCTACTTTTTTTTTTTTTTTTTTTGGAGAGGTCTTTTTGCTATAGGGAGCGTGCGCTCGCCAGACAGACAGAGAGAGACATAGAGACAGAAAGTGAGAAATCACCCCCCGGGGGGGATGGTCACGCTGCAATCCCTTCTCCTCCATTCTCTTCTTGGGATCTTGGGCACGCACGCACACGCACCCGGCGTGAGTTTTAAGCCACCGGGTCCGGGACGTGAACCGCGGTTGACTACGTGGGAGTCCAGCGACATAGCCATTACGCTAACTGCTGGTTCCCAAGTTCCTCTACTTTTTAATGCACATGTCTGAGGCGATCCCCACAGACACGGCTTCAATTCCAACTTTACCTTTCTTCAGTTCAAATTTGAGTCCAGTGTCTCCATTCTCGGTCTCCTCAACTATAGGAAGGCACGGGGTGGTCCTATAAGCAGACTCTCCACGAGTTATCAGTAATACTCTCAATATATGCAATAGTAGTAGGTGCCACTTATTAGGTCAGGCAATATGCGAAATGCCTTCTTGTATCAGCTCATTTAATCCTCACAACAAATCAGCAAGGTACATATTGTCCTCATTTGACAGGTACGAAAGCTCGAGATTTAGGAGGTCAGGTCACTTGTTTATTGTTCCAACTAGTAGATAGCGCAGCTGCAGTTTAAGCCTCCATTTGACTCACCCTGTTTGCTGGGGAGATACCTTGTTTTATAGTGTCTCGTCTGTTAAGGTGTAATTATTCCAAGGTTAAAAATGATGACTGGTACAAATATAAAGTAAAAGTATGGCAAAAACCTTATTCAGCTCATTAACTTATGACAGAGCCAGTAAGACTTTGTATTAGTCGATTATTGTTTTGCTAAACATAAATACCTGTGGCTGAGTAACTTGTAAAGAATAGGGGCCTGGGGGTTAAGGGAGCTGAAGCCCATATGGCCAAATGCATGTTTCAAATCCTGGCTCCAGTGGCTTGAAAAACACAGGCACATACTTGCACGTGTGTCCCAAATCCCAATAGAATGGAGAAATGGAGAAGGGATTGTGGCATGACCAAGCCCTATTGGGGAGTGCTGTCTCCCTCTCCCTCTCTTTCTGTCCATCTGTCCTTCTCTCTCTTTCTCTTTCTCTGGTGAGCAAATATGCCTTCTGAAAAACTAAAACTAAAAATAGCATAGAGGTTTATTGGCTCATAATTCTAGTGGCTGGAAAGTCCAAAGGCATGGGGTGGACTCTGGTGCTTCATTGCAACATGGCTGACAGAAGCAGAGAGAGAGACCAGCATGTGCAAAGAGAGAGGAAACTTTAATTCCCCACTTACTCTATTTTTTTTTTTGAGAGGTTTTTGCTATAGGGTGCATGTGCTTGCCAGGAAGACAGACAGAGAGACAGAGAGACAGAAATCACCCCCCGGGTGATTTCCATTCTCCTCTCAGGATCTTGGGCACACACGCACACGAGCCTAGTGTGAGTTTAAGCCACCGGGTCTGGGACCTGAACCGCGGTCGACTACAAGGGTGTCCAGTGACATAGCCATTACGCCAACTGCTGGTCCCCCCACTCTCTCTATTTGTCCCTGTCACATCCCCAGCCGATTGTGTCCTTCCATTAAGCCACATCTCTTTAAAAAACTCACCATCTCCTAAAGCCATTATACTCAGGACCAAGTTTCCAGAACGTTAATCTTCCAGGGACAAATCATTATCCAAATCATAGCAAATGTCAAAACCAGTTCACAGAACATTGGAGAAGTTAGGTGTTAAAAGATAAATAATTTAATAAAGAAAAGTTAGTACAAGTATACTGGGTTAGATACTACAGTAGCTAATGTCCTACAGGGGTATTAACTGCTACCTTTTAGTAACTGCCTGTTGGTAGTCAGAGAATCTCATTTTGGAAAGGGAACCATTTTGTCTCCTTAGGGTGATAGTCAGATTCTCTGTGTTGGTCCTTTCTGAATGATGTGTAGTTGAACTATGGGAGGTGATTTGTTCCCCTGATGTCAGGGTTTTGAGATGCCATGTTGTGCTAGCTTTTGACAAGTCGATACATTTCACAGAAATGTCAGGGCCATGATGATGAGAAACCTTTGCACATGGTGGGTACCCATCCCCTGAAATCCTCTCTGGAAAGAAATGGGTGTGAATGAATGAGCAAGTGGAAGATCAGACATTTTCCCTTCAATAAACTGCCTGCTCTTCTAGTAAGATTGCCAGACCTGGCAGGTCAGCTGTTTGACATCTTGGGTGGGTGTTAGAAATCTGTTTCACTTTTCCTCAAAAATAAATATACAAAATATATTAAATAATATTACAGGAACCATGGCTTTTCTGAGGTACTCACCTGTTCTTCACCCACAGGGACACCTACTTTGAAAAGTCAAAGTAAGATGATTAAGGAATAAAATGAACATGTGTGAGATCTGTCGTGAAGGTGCAATACCCATGGAATTCCACCCCCATTCCTTCCCAAGCACTACCCTTTTGAACCTCTCTTGCTCTTGTGATCTGTTGGACACATACTGAATCCCAAACCTTTCTTTCTTGTTCTTTTTCATTTTATTTTACATTTAATCATATATATCTTTATTGCATACTTTTTCCAGCAGGAATGCCATGCATATCAGTCAAGACCAAGACATTGCTATATACATTATCATCAGCAAATAGCTTTTCAATTTTTTGTCAATTAAACTTACTTTTTTCCTTCCCATTCCCATTTTCCCCTCCCTCCACTATTCCCCCACCCCCATATTACCCGATCCTTACTATCTCTAGTATCTTCCATTGTCCTCCCTGCTACTATACCTTCCAAACTTCCAGTTTCTGCTATAGAGAGCAGACAGTCGGTATATATTTAGTAGGGACATACAAAATCTGTCTTTCATAGTTTGTCTTGCTTTGCTTAGCATTAAGTCTTCCATATTCATCCACTTTGTATCTAATGTCACAGTCTTACTTTTTTTTTTTAATGGCTGAGTAGTATTCCACAGGGTGAAAATGGCACAGTTTTTCAGTCCAGTCATCTATTTTGGACATTTGGCTTGATTCCATGTCCTAGGAATTGTAAATAATGCTGCAATAAACATGGATATGTGAGATATTTTTTTTTTTTTCTGACTGAGAATTTTTCTATCCTTTGGGTAAATACGTAAGAGTGGAATTACTGGGTCATATAGTACTTCTATCTGTAGGTTTCTGAGGAATTTCCATATTATTCTCCAAAGTGGTTGTATTAATTTGCATTTCTACAAACAGCGTAGGAGAGTTCCCTTTCACCACAGCCTCGCCAGCACTTACCATTCTTCATTTTTTAAACTTTTAGCCATTCTGACTGGGGTGAAGTGGTATCTCATTGTGGTTTTGATTTGCATTTCCCTTATGATAAGAGATGTTGAGCATGTTTTAACAAGCTTTTGGGCTGTTCATATGTCTTCTTCAGAGAATGTTGGTTCAGCTCATTTTCCCATCTTTTAATTAAATTGATTATTTTTTTGTGCATAAGCTGCTTGAGTTCCCTGTATATTCTGGTTGCTAGTCTCTTGTCTGAGGTATAGTTTGCAAATATATTCTTCCACTCTCAGGGTTGTCTTTTCACTCTACTTGTTGTTTCTTTTGCTGTGTGGAAGCTTCTCAGCCTAATATAGTCCCATTTGTCTATTTTTGGGACTATTGCCTGTGTTCTCGAGGTTTTCTTTAAAAAGACTCTGGCTTGGATGTGAATGCCAGATGTGGGGTGTGTGGAGGAGTGGGGCCTGGGGAAGAACATTTGGAGGAGGGATACGAAGACAGCATTGTTGAGACAGGGAGGTAGTGTTGTTATATTTTGATCAACTAGACCGGGGAGAAATGTTCATATATTGAAATGATCACCTTGTAAGCTAAATAATGTAATTGAATGTATTAAAAAAATGTAAACAAAAATTAAAAAAAAATTCATAGAGACCCACAAAAAAAAAAAAAAAAAAAAAAAAAAAAAAAAAAAAAAAAAAAAAAAAAAAAAAAAAAGACTCTGGCTACTCCAAGGTCTCCAGGAATATTTTTCTGTTTCCCACTAGTATTTTTTTTTTTTTTTTTTTTTTTTGCTATAGGGCACATGCGCTCGCCAGAAAGAGAGAGACAGAGAGACAGAAAGCGAGAAATTACCCCCCAGGGGGGATGGCCATGCCACAATCCCTTCTCCTTCATTCTCCTCTCAGGATCTTGGGCACGCATGCACATGTGCCAGGCCTGAGTTTAAGCCACTGGGTCCGAGACTCGAACTGCAGTCGACTACATGGGAGTCCAGCGACATAGCCATTACACTAACTGCTGGTCTCTCTACCGGCATCTGCCCTGGTGCTTGTCTCTAGCTGAATCATGATCAGAGGGCTGCTGGTGAGGAAGAGAAAGAGAAAGCCCTCCATCTCAAGAGGACCGGGGAATTGGAAAGAATGACACAAAGAGATAGAGTAGAAATGGACACAGGCAGCCTGAGCCTAGGTAGCCCAAGCAACTTGTGCCGCGCTTGAACCACTGCTTGAGCCGCGGCTTGAACCACTGCTTGAGCCGCTGCTTGAGCCACCCAGACAAATGCCCTCTTTATTTATAATATAAGGAGACATGACATATGTATGTTTTATGACGCTTCATGGATTGCCAGGTTACAGACAATAAGAAGCAGGTAACAAATCTATAAGGGTTTAGTCATACTGGGCCAGGTGTGTCCCTTGGTGATAATCCCATCAAGAGAAAGTCCCATTATCTTCTTTGCTAATGCAGAGAAATCTAGCTGTAGGTGTGGGGAAGAAGCTAAAGAACTTCTCCATAAGAAGTGCACCACCACACTCAGAGAAGGCTAAAGAACCTTTCAGATGCAGAGCAGGGATTGGACTTTGCTAATAGGGGTCAAGATGTCTCTTGAAGTCCATCAGATGTGTATGTTGGAACGCCCCTAGCAATTTCTACCCTTGCTCTGTCTGCAGTGAGCCTCAAGGAAAGGGCAAGTTACAAGGTTCTGCCAAAGCCCAAAGGACAGGTGGTGTTTGCTCAGAGCATGTCCCAGACCTCAGGTTCTCTCTCTAAACGTGTCCCACAGTCCCTCCACCAGTATTTTTATACTTTGAAGTTTTATGTTTAGAGCCTCAATCCATTTTGTCCTAAATTTTGTTAGTGGTGAGAGATAAGGATCCAGTTGCATTCTTCTGCAGGTGGATATCTTCTGAAGTTCTCCCAGCACCATTTGCTAAAGAGATCGTCTTTTTCCCACTGAATTGTCTTGTGCCCCTTGTCAAGGATCAGTTGGCTGTATGTTTTGGGGTTCATTTGGGGGCTCTCAATTCTCTTCCATTGGTCTACCTTTCTGTTTTTGTGCCAATGCCAAGCTGTTTTAATTATCACAGCTTTGTAATATGTTTTGAGGTCAGGAAGTGAGATGCCTCCTACTTTGCTCCCTTGCAAACAGTATTTCTTTGGCATTTTGGGGCTTTTTATGCTTCTAGACAAATTTTATAATTTTTTTACTTTTTGAGGAATATCTCTGGTAGTTTGATTGGGATTGCATTAAATTTGTATATTAATTTGGGAAGGATTGACATCTTGATTATGTTAATTCTTCCAATACAGGAACATGGGATATTTTCCCACTTTTTTGCATTATTTAAAATTTATTTTTCTGTTTTTTTTAATATAATTTTCTTTATATATATCTTTGACATTTTCAGTAAGATTTATTCCTAGATATCTTCCTGGTTTTGTGGCTCCTATAAATGGGATTTCTTTCTTAAATTCTGTCTCAGTTTGTCCATTGTTGGTGTATAGAAATGCTAGAAATGCTATCAATTTTTAATGCTTATTTTGTATCTTGACACTTCACTATATTCATTTATCACTTCCAAGAGTTTGTGTGTGTGTGTGTGTGTGTGTGAATTCTTTTTGATTTTCTATGTATAGTACCATATTACCTGGAAATAGAGATTATTGTACTTCCTTTTGTATTTAGATGCCTTTTATTTGACTCTCTTGTCTAATTACATTGGCTAAAACTTTCAGTATTATGTTAAAAAAGAGTGGATAAAGATTCTCTGAGAAGATTCCTCATGGAAACTGGGAACTAGATATTTCAGGGCACAGGAGAAATGAAGATTTTCTACTCATAATTCAGCCTCCAGCAAGCAAAGCTAGTGTGGTAGGGAGCCCCTCTAGCCTTCTATCTCTGTCTCTGTGTCTCTGAGGTCTCTGCCTCTCTCTGCTCCTGTCTCCTCATGTTTTTTTGGTAATTTTTCCTTTTTATGATTTTTTTAAAGGTAGAGTTTCTCTCTGGCTCTCAGCTCCATCTTTTGCTTTGTTAATAATCCCTTCTGCTCCTTTCTCCCAGGCAGGAGAGTTGAGCCATTCTCTGAGAAGATTCCTCATGGAAACTGGGAACTAGATATTTCAGGGCACAGGAGAAATGAAGATTTTCTACTCATAATTCAGCCTCCAGCAAGCAAAGCTAGTGTGGCAGGAGAGTTGAGCCATTCTCTGAGAAGATTCCTCATGGAAACTGGGAACTAGATATTTCAGGGCACAGGAGAGATGAAGATTTTCTACTCATAATTCAGCCTCCAGCAAGCAAAGCTAGTGTGGTAGGGAGCCCCTCTGGCCTTCTATCTCTGTCTCTGTGTCTCTGAGGTCTCTGTCTCTCTCTGCTCCTGTCTCCTCATGTTTTTTTGGTAATTTTTCCTTTTTACGATTTTTTTAAAGGTAGAGTTTCTCTCTGGCTCTCAACTCCATCTTTTGTTTTGTTAATAATCCCTTCTGCTCCTTTCTCCCAGGCAGGAGAGTTGAGCCATTCTCTGAGAAGATTCCTCATGGAAACTGGGAACTAAGCGCGCCGCGCGGTTTTCTATTTTGTGATTTTTTTCTTTAAAAAAAAAAAGAAAAGCAATTATAATTTTTTATTTTTTTGTCTTTTTTCTCTCTTTTTGTTGTTGTTTCTCTCTCTCTTTTTCATTTTCCTTTTTCTTGTCTCTCCATCCAATATCTACTGAATCTGCTGCACCAGCAATCACAACAGAACGGCAATCAGATTCTAGAACACCTCTGTCTGCTTGCTCCTGAACATTGAGGCTTAACTTCAAGAATTTGAAAGAAACACGCCATTCATCAGATGACAAGAAATCACCGTCGGATCATGAGAAATATGGGAAAACGAGAAAATACCTCTCCTCCAGTGGAAAAGAGTAACTCTCCTTCATCCACAAGCAGTTCGGTGAAAGTCATGGAAATGTCTGATAAGGAATTTAGAACATTCGTAATGTCGAAGCTAACAGAGATGGAAGAAAAGAGATATAATGAACTGCTATAGAGAAAGGAGAAAGAAGTTGCCGAGTTCCAGGAGATGAGGAAATTCTTGCAAGATCTAAAAGAGGAATTACACACTTTACAAAAGACTCAAACGGAACTGCTAGAGATGAAATCTATAATACAAGAAGTCAAAATCTCCCTTGAAAGTATTAAAAGCAGACTAGATCATTCAGAAAATAGAATCTCAGATGTAGAAGAGAAAATGGCTGGCTTAGAAAAGTCCACCACGAAGACTGAGAAAATGGCTCAAAAATTTGAGAATGATATGCGAGAAGTACTGGATACCATCAAACGTCCAAATATCCGGATAATTGGCATTCCAGAAGGTGAAGAGACCCATAAGGGCATTGATAATCTATTCCATGAAATCCTGCAAGAAAACTTTCCAAACCTAGAGAGGCATTCGAAGATCCAGTCCCAGGAAATACAAAGGACCCCAAATAGAATCAACCCAAGGAGATCTTCTCCAAGACACATTATAGCCAGGTTGACCAAAACCGCAGACAAAGACAAGATACTAAGATTGGCAAGAGAGAAACATCAAGTTACCTACAAAGGACATCCCATCAGGCTAACAGCAGATCTCTCATCAGAAACAATGCGAGCGAGGAGAGAATGGGAAAATATATTCAAAGTGTTACGAGAGAAGCAATTTCAGCCAAGAATACTGTACCCGGCAAGATTATCTTTCAGGTGGGAAGAAAAGACAAGAACATTCTCAGATAAACAAAACCTGAAAGAATTTACCAGCACCAGACCCGATCTCCAAGAAGTTCTCAAGGGTGTGCTGTATCAAGAAAATTAAACACAGACACATGGAAATAAGAGTCAAAAAACTATGAAAGTGGCCAACTTAATCAGAGGGACAAGTCTGGAGTTGAATACTATATCCCAGAATTTAATCAGGAAAATTGAACCAGAACAGAAGATAAAAGTACATGAGACTGATAGGTTCATGCACCTTCCATTTGAACAGAATCCTAGCTTGTTTCCTGGCTTTAAGCAAAGTTCCTTGGCATTTCTTTGAGTTAAGTTAAAACTGGTTTTCTTAGTAGTAATGAGTGAACTCACCATTGAAAGTAGTTAGATTATGTAGGAAATTGTGTGATCAATGCAACGTGGGTGGGAAGGGAATGAAGGACAATTGTAGACACCGGAGGTGGTGTGAGAGGAGGGTGGGAAGGGACAGAGGGTCAGAAAGAGGGGTGGAAGTAATTCTAGGAACTAGTAATGGAAAATTTTTTGTAATGTGCATGATTGTATCACTATGCAGTGTGTACTGGATGGGAGATTGCATTTTGTATGCTGTGATGAAGCTTAGGGAAGGAATGTAAATTGAGTTACAAAAAAAAAGTTTCAGAAAAAAAATATATCTATTCAATGACTGCAGTAGGATATGTAGCCACAGCTAGGTACTACTTTATAGGATGCGTAAAGTAAGACTTGTGTTCATGGAAATGTGGGTATCACCTGTGTTTGCTATGAGGGTATTTGGATTGATTAGGGTCTTTGGCGTTACAATAAAATGTGAGGAGAAAACAGTATAGAAAGCAAACATAGTTACCAGAGACTGTGGGAGGAGAGTGGGAGATGGCAGAGGGTAAGAGATAGAGAATCTAGGATGGGGGGAAAAAAGCAAAACATACAGAAGACAAGAAATGGAAGATCATTTGCTGACAATAACATGTTTGTTGATGTGCTTGATTGAGACAATATATAGTGTAATTAGTATGGCAAATCTCATTTTGTATGCTGTAATGATGTTCAGAGAATGAATGCAAATAAATAAATTGAAAAAAAAAAAGTGGATAAAGTGGACAGCCTTGTCTTATTCCAGTTTTGAAGGAACAAGCTTTCAGCTTTTGCCCATTCAGAATGATGTTATCTATGGGTTCTTCAGAGATGGCTTTTATTGTGTTGAGGAATGTCCCTTCTATACCAATTTTACTGAGAGTCTTAATCATGAGGTGATGTTGTATTTTATCAACATCGATTGATTTTCTACATCGATTGATATGATTATATGGTTTTTATCTTTCCTTTTGTTCGTGTGATGTATTACATTTATTGTTTTGTGTATGTTGAACCGTCCTTGCATCCGTGGAATAAATCCTACTTGGTTATGGTATATAATATTTTGAATGTGCTGTTCAATACAATTTGCTAGTATCTTGTTGAGACTTTTTTCAACTGTATTTATCAGGAATATGGGTCTAAAGTTTTCTTTTTGTCATCTCTTTGTTTGGTTTTGGAATTAAGATGATGGAGCATTCATAGAATTAATTAGGGAGGGTTCCTTCCTTTTGAAGTTTTAGAAATAGTTTAAAGAGAATTGGGATTAGTTTTTATTTAAATTTTTTTGTAGAATTCAGAAGTAAAGCCTTCAGGACCCGGGCTCTTCCTTGTTGGGAGGCTATTTATTACTGATTCAATTTCATTGCTTGTTATGGGTCCATTCAGAATTTGTATGTCTTCCTGTTGCAATCTTGGTAAGTTACATGTGTCCAGAAATTTATCCATCTCATTTAGGTTTTCTTGTTTGTTGGCGTATAGTCTCTCATAGTATTCTCTGATGATATTTTGTATTTGTGTTATATCCATGGTACTAACACTTGTTTCTTTGCTGATTTGATTTATCTGGTTTCTTTCTCTGTTCTTGATTAATCTATCTAATGGTGTGTCAATTTTGTTTATGTTCTTTTTTTATTAATTAATTTTTCTTTTTTTAACATTAATATGCTATACATCATTACAGTATACAAAATGAATTTTCATCCAAAATACACTGTCTGTTGGCTCAATCAAGCACATCAACATACGTGTTATCAACAAACAATTTTTGATTTCTTATGTCTTGTATATTTTGTGGTTTTTTTTTTTTTTTTTTTTTTTTTTTTTTGTGCGATCCTTGATTCCCTATCCCTAACCCTCTGCCTTGTCCAACCCTCCTCCCATTGTCTCTGGTATCCATGATTGCTTTCTATGCCTATCCCCCCCCATTTAATTGATTTGCTAATGAACTTAATTTGTCTAAATATTTGCAATAGCAAGCACAGCTGATATATACATACACAAGAACCCATGTCTGACTTTAGGCATAAACCTCAGTGAGTAGAATGAACATACTACAAAATAGTACCTAGCTGGGGCTATATAGCTTACTGTGGTCATCAAATACACAATTTTTTCTTTAAATTTTGGTAACAGTTTTAGTATTTTTTCTCTGAATTTTTTTTTTAAATTTACATTCATTCCCTGAGCATCATCACAACATAAATGTGGTTTCCCCTCTAGAGTAAACTGCATAGTGGCTTAATCATGCATGTTATCATCCATAAAATTCCATTACTACTTTCATATATATTTGATTTTATCCTATGTCTGACCCTCTGCCCTATTCCACTCTCTTGTTACACTATTTCTGCTGTCTACAGTTGTCTTCAGTTCCTTTTCCCCCAACATTTTGTTGACCACACCATATCATAAGTAATCTAACTACTTTCAATAGCAAGTTCAGCTGGTGGTTTCAAGAAAGGCAGTTTTGAACTGGTAATGTTATTTCCTTGAAATTTGAAGCCTAGAAACAGGTTGGTATTTTGTTCAAATAGTAGGTACATGAATCTATTGACAGCTCAAGACAGGATAAAAAATCCTTAAAACCGGACAACAAAGCTTAGAAGAAAAGCAGCAATATCTTAGTCAATTCACAGAATGCTGTTTCATCAGTTCAGACTCATGTACTTAATCTTTCTTCTGTTTCTGTTGAGGTACGATCTTCCAGATTGAACTCTGGGATATAATACTCAACTCCAGACTTTGTCCCTACAATTTACTTTGGCCCCTTCTAGGCCTTTATCTTATTAATAATCCCCTCTCCTCCTCCCAGAACAGCCCTTCTTCAAGAGACAGACATCTTCATGGCTCCTGCGAAGCGCACCGCGTGGTTTTCTAATTTTTGAGTTTTATCTAAATTTTTTGAATATTATTATTTTTTTTAGATTTATTTAAAAGTTTTTTCTCTTCTTTTTCTCTGTTTCTTGTCTGTTTTTTTGCTGTTGTTGGTATTGTTTCCCTCTCTCTGCTTCCTTTTCTGCACACTCCTCAACCCTCAAATTGAACTTCCAAGTTTGGGAAGAAACCGACCATCCACCAGATGACTAGAAATCGCTGCAGGACCACAAGAAATACGGGGAAGCAGGAAAATACCTCTCCCACAAGGGAAATGGATAGCTCCTCTTCATCCACACACAGTTCAATGGAAATCATGGAAATATCTGATAAAGAATTTACAACATTCATAATGGCAAAGCTAACAGAGATGGAAGAGAAGAGAGACAAGGAACTGCTGAAGAGAAAGGAGAAAGGAGTTGAAGAGTTCCAGGAGGTGAGGAAATTCATGCAAGATCTAAAAGAGGAATTTCACACTTTACAAAAGAATCAGATGGAATTGTTAGAGATGAAGGCTGTAATACAAGAAGTCAAAATCTCCCTTGAAAGTATTAAAAGCAGACTAGATCATACAGAAAATAGAATCTCTAATGTAGAAGAGAAAATGGCTGGCCTAGAAAAATCCACCATGAAGACTGAGAAAATGGCCCCCAAATTTGAGAATAATATGCGAGAAGTACTAGATAAAATTAAACGTCCAAACACCCCCGAGGGTGAAGAGACTCATAAGGGCATTGATAATCTATTCCATGAAATCCTGCAAGAAAACTTTCCAAACCTGGAGAGGCACTCAAAGATTCAGTCCCAAGAAATACAGAGGACCCCAAATAGAATCAACCCAAGAAGATCTCCAAGACACATTATAGCCAGATTGATAAAAACCACAGACAAAGACAAGATACTAAGACTGGCAAGAAAAAAAAGGCAAGTTACCTAGAAAGGGTATCCCATCAGACTAATGGCAGACCTCTCATTGGAAACAATGCGAGCGAGGAGAGAATGGGAAAATATATTCAAAGTATTAAGGGAAAAGCAATTTCAACCGAGAATTCTGTACCCAGCAAGGTTATCGTTCATTTGGGAAGAAAAGACACGAACTTTCCCAGATAAACAAAACCTGAAAGAATTTACCAGCCCCAGACCAGATCTCCAAGAAGTTCTTAAGGGAGTGCTATGTCAGTAAAATTAAATGCAGACACACAGAAATAAGAGTTCAATTTTGTTTATGTTCTTAAAGAACCAACTTTATGTTTAATTTATTTTCTGTATAGTTCTTTTATTCTCTATTTTATTTCTGCTCAAATCTTTATTATTTCTTTGCTCCTGGATTTTTGTTGTTGTTGTTGTTGTTTTTCTAGTTCTTGAAGTTGTGTCGTTCATTTGTTTATTTGCCATCTTTCTGCTTTTATCTTGTGGACACTAATTGCTATGAACTTCACTCTTAGGACTGTTTTTGCTGTCTCCCATAGATTATAAACACTTGATTGTTTATTATAATTGGTTTCTATTAACCTTTGATTTCAGTCTTTTCCAGAAGTTTTGTTTGATTCTTATTTAGGGTGTCTATTTCTTTATGAAATTCTTCTTTCATGTTCTGAAATGATTTTCTTATTTCCTGGAACTGATTGTTTTCTTTTGTATCTCAATGAGTTTTGTCACTATGAATATTGGGAATTCTTTTTCTGACATTTCTGTGTATTTCTCTGTTCTGTCCACTGTTGGTGAGGGGCTACTACACTCACCTGGGGAAGAGTTACCATTTTGTTTTCTCAGGTTTATTCAAGATCTGTGCTGATGCCTAGTCATCTGATGCAATATTCACTTTTTCCTCTGTATTGGAGTAGATTCTGTAGTATTAATAGAGGAAATTTCACCCACAGTTCCCAGGTGTGTTCTTACAGGAGGGCTACGTCTCCCAGGTGAGAGCAGTTATGGGTAACTTCAGGTACTTTGCTTCTCTACCAAACATTTAGCTCCTGATGAGGAGTCAGAGATATAACTTAGTGAAGAGGATCAAGCACGTGGGTTAGCATAGAAAAAGTTCCAAGTGCAGACTTGTCTAAGAGGACTGCCTAGGACAGGTTTGGCGCGTGGGTGGGGTGAGCCCAGGCTGCTGGAGCAGTGAGCAATGGAGTCCAAAAGCTCCAAAGTTGCTCCCAGGACCTGAGTGCAGACTCATCATAAAACTTTCTTTCTTTCTTCTTCTTCTTTTTTTTTTTTTTTTTTTTTTTGTGGGATAAGATTGGGGGATAAAGTTTACTTATTACTTGAGAGAGAAAGAGAACACCCTCAACAGGGTTGCTCAGTGATTGCCCCTCTAGCTTTCTCAGCCAGCCAGGATGGACACATGTGCATGGCATATATAGATAGGCCAGGGAATCAAAACAGCAGTCTTCCATATAGATGCCGCATTACTCAAGCATCATGTTACCGCTGCACCACTGAGCTGTCCATGAATTCAATGACTTTTCTTGCATTGTCATGCATTTGTGAGGTTGCACTCCCTAGGGCAAGACCCTTCATTTTCCTTTTATTTCCATAATATTTACCTCCTTACTGGTGCATGGGCAGTTGTGTGTGTATGGAAAGAGTTCACACTTTAGATTCAGGTTATCTTGGGGTTAGATTCCAGCTTTGACACTTGCTGGCCATGCGGCACTGCTCTGAATCTAGGTGTCCTTACTGGCAAAATAGGGATAACAGGGGTCCAGATAGTGGTGCAAGAGTGGAGAGTGGTGCGCTGCAGGGCAGTTCTATGTGGGGATTCCCAGTTTATATCTGAGGACCTCCCTGGTAGTCCTAGGTGTGTGTGTGTGCCCATGATTCAGGGCTGGCTGAAGGCTGGGGTGGACTGCAGCATTGAGACCCTGTTAGGGTGTTCTTTTTTATGGAAAAAAAAAGATTAAATGTATTTTTTTTAAAGGAAAAAATAGGGATAATAAAAATGGGCATGGTAGAATTTGATTGTTGTTATTTTTAATAGTAGAAAAAAAGGGATTCAAATTTCTTTTTTCTTAACAGAGATTTGTTGGTATAAGTTGTGTGCACTCACCAGAGAGACAGAGACAGAAAGGGAAAAATCACCCCCCCCCCCAGGGGGGGGATGATCACTCCACAATCCCTTCTCCTCTATTTTCCTCTTGGGATCTTGGGCATGATGCACACGGGCCTGGCATGAGTTTTAAGTCGCCAGGTCTGGGACTTGAACTGTCATCAATTATGTAGGTAGGAGTCCAGCAACGCAACTATTACACCATCTGCTGGTCCCAAAGGACTCAAATTTATACTTTAAACAGCATATGATACTCATTCTCTCTGGCATGTCCCAAGTATCCCAGACCACAGAGCTGAAAGCCACCATGCTGACTGTGGTTTGTCCCCAGCCCTGTCAGCCAGGAAACCTGTCAGATGCACAAGTGCCCAGGATCCTGAAGATCTGAAAGGCTAGAGGAAGGGGATCCAGCATGACCAGGCCCTGTGGGGGGTGCCTCTCTCTACGTATATCTTGTGTACACATGTGCTCCCTGTCATGAACAACAAAAGAAAAAAGAAGGAAAAAAGAAAGGAAGGAAGGAAGGAAGATGCCCCTCATGGATGCCTCCCCATCTAGGTGTGAGGAAGTCTCTGCTGAGAACATCTGCTTCATGCTCATCCAGCTGAGTCAGGAAGAGTTATGAAGCTAAGGAAGTTTGACTTCTTCTACTTTTTGTGTTGTGAAGGGTTTTATCTAAATTTAATTAAGATTAGCCAAGTCTAGGGGGTAAAATGTTTTTATACTTGGAGCAACTCTGTGGACTCAAGGCCAACTTCTTTGCTCAACCATGCTAATGCGCTAATGCCTCAATCCTGTTGTTGAGAAGTTGCCATCTGCCTGATTAGACCTCACTCCATCTAGAAGATTTCTGTGAAAAGCATGTTTGTCCTCTGAAGTCTCATCGATGAAAACTCAAAGTTATGTTTTAAAGTAAGTGTCCTCTTTACATCACTCTAGGAAGAGGAAAGGAGATTCAACTGCAGCATTAAACTTTTGGCTGGAGGAGGCTCGTACTTGGGACTCATGTCCCAGCCTGCCCATCCAGGGGAGTCATAATTCTATTCACAAAAATCTACTCATGACCACAGAACCTGGGCTTCCGCTTACTCAAACAGGACTGATTTTTCTCAGAACTCTCTACAGTATTTTGAAGTACCTATTTGGTCTGCCCCCCACCCCCGACATTTGGCTTCTACAACCTTTAGAATCTCCAGAGCAATGAGTGTCTTCTGTGTGTAAATAAACTACTAGTCACTGGGGGCCTCTAGGTGGCTTCAGGATGGGGGCTGGTTCCCAGAAAGACCAAGGCAAGATGAAAGGTTAGTGACTTTTAGCTTCACTCCTTGACCTCCTTTCCTTTGAGAGGGGAAAGAGGCTAAAGGTTAAGTTAATCACGAACGACCAATGATCTAATCAATCATGCCTACATAATGAAGCTTCCATGAAAATTCAACAGCACTGGGTTTAGAAGGGTCCCTAATAGGCGAACATGTGGAGTTCTAGTAGGGTAGTATGCCAGAGAGGACATGGAAGCCCCACACTGTCTCCCTATGCATCTCTTCTGTGCATCTCTTCGGTTTGGCTATTCATCTGTATCCTTGTAATATCCTTTGTAATAAACCAGTAGTAGTAAATAAAGTGTTTCCCTGGGTTCTATGAGCTCCTCTAGAAAATTAATCCAACTCAAGAAGAAAGTTAGGGGAACCCCAATTTATAGTCAGCCAATCAGAAGCATAGGTCACAACCTGGGGTTGTTATTACCATCTGAAATGGGGGGAAGTCTTGTGAGACTGAGCCCTCAACTTGTGAAATCCGATGCTATCAGGTGGGTAGTATCAGAATTGAACTGAATTAGAGGACACCCCTTTGGAGAACTGGTTGTGTGTGGAAGACCCCCTACAGATGTTGCCCCCTACGTGTTCTGTGCGGTATTGCGTTTTTGTATTGTGTTGTATTGAGCATAGAAGTAGTGAAAATGGTGGTTTCTCCTGTGTTGGTCTCTCTCAGACCATCCCTCTGTGCTCAAGCTATAGTTTACTACCCACTCACTTCAAGGGACTGCAAAGATGGAATGATGAATCTATAGTTGACCTACGCATTCAGTTGTTTGAGTTTTTCCAGAAAATAGATTTTTTAAACTTGTCCCTGAAGAAGTTTGTCACTTTAAACATAAGTTTTTACTTTGAAATAACTGTACATTTGGGCAAGCTAGTGCTTTGGTAGTTAAGGTGGCTGGATCCCACATGGCTGACTATCATGGTTCAAGTCCCAGACCCAGCGGCTTGAGAAACACACTGGCACATGTGCATGTGTGCCCAAAATCCTGAGAGGAGACTGGATGAGAAGGGATCATGCTATGGCCACTGCCTCCCTACGCTCAGGGGATGGGGTTACTTTCTCACATCTCCATTCTCTATCTCTCTGGCTACTGGATATGCTCTACAAAAAAAGGAAATAACTGTAGATTTATAGGAATCCATAAAAACATGTAAAGGGGGCTTATGTGTGTCTTTCACTCAGCCTCCTCTGATGTTAATGAGTGATGATTGAGTAAATTTTGAATTATAAACGCATTTTGCGTAACTATAGTGCAGCATGGGACTAGGAAATTGACATTAGTACAAGCCATATAACCCACTTAGCATTCACCAGGATTAGAAGCACTCGTGTGCATGTGTGCATACATGCATGTGTGCAATTTCATCATACGTATAGCTAACTCCCCCACAGTCAGAATACATAGCTATTGTATCACAAGACCCTTTCATGCAACCTCTTTATAGCCACATCCACTGCTCTTCCATCCATCTCTAACCCCTGGCAACATCAATCTGTTCTTCATTTCTATAATTCTGTTAATTTAAGAAAGTCATATAAATGGTGTCATGCATATGCAACCTTTTGAGATTGTCCTTATTTACTCAGTGTAATTCTCTTAATGTTATTCTAAATTGTCGACTGTACCACTAGTTTGTTCCATTTTATTGCTGAGTACGAGTCATGCTGTGTACACGCAGTTTTAGCTATCTACCTATTGAAGGGAATTAGGGTTATTCCAGTTTGTGGTGATAATTAGTAGAGATGCTATGCACAGTCCTTAAATATAAATGTTCATTTCTCTGAAACAATTGTCCAAAACTGCAATTGTTGGGTAATGTGGTAAGTATATATTTATTTTTAAAATAAACTACCAGGCTATTTTCTAGAGTGACTGTCCTATTTTACATTCTTATTAGCAGTGTATGAGAGACTCAGCAGTGTTTTTTTTTTTTTTTTAACATACTCATTGGCATTTGGATTTATCATTGTTTTCTATTTTAGTCATTCTGATATGTAGTGATAGTGTATTGTGGTTTAAATTTGTGTTTCCTGGTGGTTCATGGTGTTGAACATATTTTTATGTGTTTTTTTTGACATTTGTAAATTCTTTTCAATGAGATATCTGTTTACATCTATCATCTATCTATCTATCTATCTATCTATCTATCTATATCTATCTATTTAAAAAAATGATAGTGTGTGCATGCGTTTACATGAAAGGGAGGGAAAAAGAGAGAGAGAGAAGAGAAAAAGGAGTGTCACCTTTGATAGGTTCTGGTCATGCTTTTCCAGTCCTCCAGCTCCTCAGGATTCTGGACACCTGCATGCTTCCTCAGTGTGTTTTTAAGCTGCCTTAGGATCTGAACCTGTGGTTGGCTGTATGGCTTCCAGCCTTGCAGAGTACCTGTGTTAGCAGTGGGCTAGTAACTGGGCCCATTCACATCTTTTGTTATTCGTTAATTGAGTAGTTTGGTGATACACAAGTCCTCTGAGGGGGAGGCATCTTCCCTCCAAAGGGAGCAACAGAGAGGACTGGGTGAAAAGAGACCACGTGACACCAGAGAAGCCTGAAGGACTAGAGTGTTGGGACAATCCGTGGTGCAGGAGTTGCTGGGTGCGTGCAGGTTCTGTCCTTCGCAGGGGCATTGTTTCCTTTCTCCTGGCAGTCAGGCCCTTTGGGGAAGGAAGAAGTTGCAGGGCCAGTTCGAGGGCCAGATCATTTGAGCAATTTGGTCAATTCAGATTTTGTATTCCCAAAACTTTGCTGCTGAGATTCAGGAAGACTGAATTCCCTTACTCTTGCGTCTCGTTTTCTGTTAGATGGTATCTTAACAGAATTTATGTTTTCAGTCACAGAGAAGGAAAAAGGGAAGCCTGCTATTTCCTTTGCAACAGAGTTGCTAATCGCTTCTTCGAAGTTGCAATTCAGTGGCTCAAAATGAAATTGCAAGCAAAACAAACAAAGTAAAGCAAACAAATAAGAACCAGACTACAACAGACTGACTTATAATGGGGAACAGGATTCTCATTTGACCTCGATCTTTTGCCTGAGGTCAGTAAGAGATTGCAGTATTAAATTCAGTCCCAAAGGGAGCTGGAGGAAAACTGGAACAGATCTATGTCTAACAATGTCTATCTAACAATGTTGAAGTGAGAAAGACCCACTGCCAGCTTGTCTGAGCCTGGGTGGGAGGAGAGTTTTAATGTTACAAGTACATTTTCCCGGCTGTTATCTGGTGGGTGTTAGATTAAGAAGGCGAGCTTTTGGGAATTTGAAGTCCCATGAAGGGATGCTCCCTACACACACCCCAGATCCCTGTTCTTCTGCCAATATCTCACTCTATTTGAATCCAGTTGCCTTCCGTGGCTGGGGGAGCCCCTGGGATGCAGAGTGGGCCTTCCTCTAGTACAGAGTGGAATGGGGGCCTCTGAGACATGGCAGGAGAAGCACTTCCCTCTTGGTTCCCAAGTCTGTAACAGGGTGTATGTTTGTACTGCCAGGCTAAAGACCACCCCAAAGTCTCATTAGAGGCTGAGGTGGAACCAGGGATCTTCCTACTGGGGGCAGCTGGGAGTTGGGGGACTCCTGCTCATAGGTGCAAAGCTGTGCCTCACAACTAGAAGGCCACTCATTTCAGTCATGAAGTCTTTAATCCTCCTAATAAAATGCAAATTCTCCTGTTAGAAGGGCACCCTAAGCTACCTGGCCATGTAGGGTAAGACGGGAACAGAGGGGGACAGAGGGGAACAGAGCGAGCAGTGATTTGGGCAAACAGGGATGAAGGGCACCCTAAGCTACCTGGCCATGTAGGGTAAGACGGGAACAGAGGGGGACAGAGGGGAACAGAGGGAGCAGTGATTTGGGCAAACAGGGATGAATGGTGAGATGGTGTGTGCCACAGTGACACAGTCAAGGGTCATTAATGCCCAACACAGCTGCAAGGAGCCTGGGCATCTCACAGACAGCTCTGCAAGCCCCATTGGCTGAAGTGGACACGGGGAGCCTGACTGGGGTGACCCATCCTAGTGGCACCTCATCTGAACAGGAAAGGCTCGGAGAGATGAGAGCAGAACCAAATGCAACCCAGTGTGGACCACAGCCCAGGAACCAGGCAGGAGGGATGGCCCAGGGCTATTCGAGGCTGGATGAGTGAGCCTGCCGAGAGGTCACAGGCCCCATGAGGACAGTGTGAAAGCATTGGTTCAGGCATGCTTCCTTTCAGCACGAAAACCCAAGGTACACTTTGCCCCAGGCCATGGAACAGATGACAGGCAGAAGGAGGGGCAGGGTGTCCACCCATCTCACTCCTGTTGACTTGAAGTGGAGTCCACTTCCATCCACCAGGGAGCTAACAGTGCAGCCACGTCTTTTGGGCAGTGCTGGCTGTGGCACTGCTCACTCTGAGCCTTTGCTGAGCCTGTCACTACAGGCTGGGAGGGGACAGGGCTCTTGGCTATTGTTCCCTAAATGCATCATGCTGCTCTGTGCTCTCTGAGGGGCAGCTGCTTTCTTCCTGTCCTTCAGCTCAGGGATGTCTCCTCCAAGAAGCTGCAGGGACACCTCTTGCTCCAGTCTGAGCATGAAGTCCTTCCTGCAGCTTCAGGATTCTAGCCTTCAGAGATCCCAGCTCTGTTCCATCTGTACATCTGTCTCCTTGGACTATGTGCTTGGTCCCTGAGGGTGATCAGGGAGCAGTCACCTCCTCTCTTTCTTAGAAATAGAAGGGGTGAGTAGAATGAGCCCAGTAGAGTGAGTCAGACCCCCACCCTCATTCCCAGTGCTGAACCCCCAGCTTTGTGATCTGAGACCCAATTTCCTGTTGCACCAAGGTGTGAATGACTATCTAGAGATACACAGAAGGCACGTGCACAGCAACTCTGCCTGCACTGCTGGCTTCCTCTGGCGCTGACCCAGGCAAACTGGTGCAGGGGAAAGACCAGAGGATTCAGAGGGAGACACATGCATACACCACACTGCCCCCATCCCAGCTTTATTGCTAATTACGTGCCTAATTGCACATCTAATTATGTAATTATGTGCTTAATTATGCATCTAATTATGTCATTATGTAACTAATTCTGTACCTAATTATGCAATTATGTGCCAAATTATGGGCTCATTTTGGGTCAGCCATTCCATCTGAGGAGCCTCAGTTTTTGCATCCATAAAGTGGGTACAGTGCTGACAGAGCTGCTGAGTTATAGGAGTGTTGGCAACAAGCTCCTGAATTCAGTGGTCCTCTCTCTGCCTCCCCAGCTCCATGTCCGTGATGCTTTTCCTATTTCCAACTCCCTCCTGAGCCTGAATTTCCTTACCCAAAGGGTGCTGATGAGGCCATCATAGCTATTTCTCCATTCATGCCCTCCCCTTGTCCTGCCGTCATCCCACATAGGTTTGCTGTGGGGCTACAAAGAGCAGCCCTCCCTCTCCTCCAGCCAGGCCGTGGAGTTCCCTGTGCAGCACTCACTTCACAGAACATCAGCACTCCTGGCTGACTGTCCGAGCATGAGAGAACAAAATGAAGAAAGACTATTCCTTAGCTACACCTGGACAGACACACAGACAAGGACACAGGCAGCCACAGATGACCTGGTTAACTTGGTTGATCCTGGATCTTCCCAATGCCAGCTAAGCCTTGATCTTCTGGCCTCCTTTTCTTTTTTCTTTTTCTTTTTTTGAGAGTGTTTTTTTTTTTTTTTTTTTTTTTTTTTGCTATAGGGTGCGTGCACTTGCCAGAAAGACAGAGAGAGACAGAGAGACAGAAAGTGAGAAATCACCCCCCAGGGGGGATGGGCACACCACAGTCTCTTCTCCATTCTCCTTTCGGGATCTTGGGCACGCATGCACACATACTTGGCGTGAATTTTAAGCCACCGGGTCCAGGACTTGAACCGCGGTCGACTACAGGGGAGTCCAGTGACATAGCCATTACACTAACTACTGGTCCCTCTTCTGGCCTCCTATATAAAAGTTACTCAGATACCTGCATGTTGAACTGCCTCCTCTCCCTGACACTCAGCTATTCCTTTAACTCTCCCTAATTCACTCAGCATAAGCTCAAATACTATGAGAGGCCCCTCTGGACTCCCTTTCTCCCTGTGGTGTGCAGCCTCCTCTGCTGTAGCATGTAACTCACCTAGCTCTGCTGGCTTATGTTCCTGGTGGTCCTTGACTGGTAGACATTGATGGTTAAGATAAAATTTCAGTAAAATATTGAAAATCAAAGTGCTTACTGATTATCAAAGGCCTCTGCAAATAGGTACCAGATGGCAGCACAGCAGTAAAGCAATGCTCTTGAGAAGGGACTCAGGAGAAGGTCGCTCGCTCACATCTCTAGGCCTCCCTGGGTGCATGCTGGGTGCATGTATGTGCCCTTGATCCAGGCTGGTTGAGCCTGGGAGTGGATATGGTGTGAGTACCCTGCTGAGGGTGAGTGGGGGCTTGTGACTCTCATGAAAGAAAGAAATAAACTTCCTGGAGAAGCAGCTTATTCCTACTGAAGAAAGCTCTAGTTGAGGCTCCCAGTGGTTGCAAATTCAACCCAGTGTATCAGGTCTGCTTGACCAAGCCCAGCATATCCCACAGTTAATGGAGTTCTAAATTGGAGACATTATGGTTTGATGCTTCCTAAGGCTAGTTCACAAACTTGTAATGACCTTTATCTGATATAGAACACGACTCCCAAACAAGCAAATCCAGAGCAGCAATTTTAATCATGTTTTTATTCACGTTCCACTTACCAACAGTAAAGAGTTTCACTACATCTCATGGAGTCATTCCCACAAGCCATACATCTGGCCTTTAATTACCCTTTATTATTTATTTCATCCTAAAAATATTTTGACTCCTATGCCTGATCATCCTGGAGCAGAAAGCATTAGCAAATAAATAGAGAAACACACAAATTTGTCAACAGATGGATTACAAAGGAATACAATTATATGCAAAAATGCCTTTGCTTTTAAAAAAGCATTCATACATAAATTAGTCTGTCAGGAAATGTATGCAGCTAATTGCATGAAAAAAATTAGGTCTACAATAATATCATCTACATATAGTCTGAAGCAGGAGTGATTGGGCATATTATTAATGGAACAGAAGTCAAACTGTATTCATTAAATTGCTTTTTGGAGGGAAGAAGCCTATTAGAACCCATTTTATAACATATTTACTTCTTTTTATAACTTAATAAGTATTTAACTCTTGTTTGCAGACCAGCTAAAATAATGTTTTTGTAGTTTCTGAAATAAAATGAAAAATAAACTGTATTAAGCATAGATGGTTACTATCTGGTTAATATCTGGGCCAAAGGCAAACTAGACTCGGTTTCTTGGTGTCCAGCCAGAGGCCTGGCCTGGGCTGGGTCAGCTGCCCAGCTGCCACAGGGAATTACAGGCTAAGCTCTTGTAGGATGCTGGAGAAGGGAGATGATTCATTAGAAAAATCAGATTGGATGTGCGCAGCTCAGTAACCACATTCCTCACCTGGGCTGTGAATAAACACTGAAAACTGAGTTGAGCTGTCATCTCTTGTGCAAGCCTGTCTGGGCTCTGTGACGTGGACTCCTCAGAGATCAGGATGAATCTTCTCATGTCTAAACCTAGCATACAGAAAGAGCTGTTTGAATATGTGTCCTATGCCGGCTTGCTGGCGATCAGTCAGTCCAAGGCTGAGTCATCCTCAGCACCTGTTCCTGCGAGCTCCATTTTATAGGTGGCAGTTTTGTGCAGTGGTTAGGGGATTGGATGCAGATGATGGCATTCTGGGAGCAGGTGTCACGTGAACAATGGCATAGTATGAGAATAGTGGGGTGGAATCAGGATATAAATAAGCCCAGGTCTAGAGTGTAGGGTTTGGAGGATGAGGACAGGAAATCTAAGAAAGAAGCCTAGGGGCCAGTATGTGGTATGGTGGTTAAGATGCTGGACTCCTAGTGACCAATGATGGTTTGAGTCCCAGACTTAGTGGCATGAGAATCACTTTGGGCACATGTATGTGCTTGCTCAAAATCCAAGAGGGGAATGGGAAAGGGATTGGGGCATGGCCATCCCCTCTCAGGGGTGATTTCTCACTTTTGCTTTCACTGTCTCTCCCTGGCAAGCACACGGGCCCTATGACAAAAGCCTTTAAAATAAAAAAATAAAAAATAAAAAAAGAAGGCTAGAGGGGTTCACACCTGGAGCACTCTAAGTATCAGGATGTTAAATATGCTGAACCGAGCAGGAGATTGGAGGTCACGGAGACGTGTCATAGGTCGAGACAGTAGGCAAGGCAGACGTAAACTGCAAGATGAGCCCCTCATCTGGGAGCAGGCCAAGGGTCTGCCAAGATCAGGCCCTGTCCTGTGTCTGCAGGTGCCAGCAATTCTTTCAGGGCTTCCCCCACAACCCTGCCTTGGTAAGTCCTTCCTCTGTGAATGGGGAATTGTGTTGATGAGTTCTGGCCCAGCACTGCCTAAAAGTTCATAAAAATGAGTTTATAAGATGAATCAAATGACTTGTCAGGTTTTAGGCCTGGGTGTTATTGTTCCCTGAGAATGGCAACCACCCTCTGTATTTTATTATATCTTAGCCATAAAGCACACCCTGGAAAGTCTTTGAGAAGACTTGCTGAGTTGGCAGAACAGCCCCTCTGTGGATGGAAAGATCAGCTATTATTAAAATGAACCCATTAACCAAGATGCTTTCTAAACTCCAGATGATCTCTTTTCTATTATCCTCTAAGAAGATTAACATTTTTAGTGTTTCTTTTATGAAGTTTTGGGGAAAGACAAATAACCCAAGGTTAAATAGAGGCACCTTTTCCTTTCCTGTCAATTTCTTTTTCTTTTTCAGAGCCTGTAGTCAGAAACAAGGAGTTCAGGACTACACAGCTACATTTTCCATCATTCACCAAATGTCAGAAAATATTTAATGGTTGAGTCATTCATTTGTTCAACAAATACTTACTTAGTGACTATTAAGGACCAGGTAAGGAAACTCAGAAATGTGGGATGGCATGCTCATGGATTGGAAGAATTAATATTATTAAAATGTCCATATTACCCCAAATAATCTATAGATTCATTGTAATCCCTATCAAAATTCCAATCATGGTTTTCACAGAAATAGAAAAGTAATCCTAAAATCTGTATGGAACCACAAAGGACCCCAGATAGCCAAAGCTATCTTAAGTAAAAAGAGCAAGGAAGAAGATATCACATCACCCGATTTTAAAATACATACCACAGGTATAGTCAGAACAAATACTGGCATAAAAAGAGACATACAGACCAATGGGACAGGACGAACAGCTCAGAATGAAGACCATGCATTTATGGCCAAATGCTTTCGACAGATATGCCAAGAACATATATGGGGAAAGGACAGTTTCCTCAATAGAGTGTTGAGGTGCCAGTCAGTGATGGTTAAGGTGGTTGTATCCCACATGGCTAGTTGTGAGGTCTGAGTCCCAGACCTGCTGGCTTGAAAAACACTTGGAGTGTGTGTGTGTGTACACGTGCAAAATCCTGAGCGAACAGAGGAGAAGGGATTGTGGTATAGTAACCCTCCATGGGAGACACTTTCTCACTTTCTCTGCCTCCAGCGGGTGCATAGCAAAAACTTGCTGAGTATGTGTGTGTGTGTGTGTGTACCCAAAATCCCAAAAGAGAGAGATGGAGAAGAAGGGATTGTAGCATGACCATCTCCCAGAGGGGATGCACTCTCACTCTTTCCTCCCAGCTATTGCACATGCCCTCTGGTAAAATTGAAAAATAAAAAAAAATAGTATTGGGAAAACTGGATGTCTAAATACAAAATAATAAAATTGCACTTTTATTTTACATTATATACACAAAAATCCACTCAAAAAAGACTTAAATGTGAGACCTAAAACTATTAAATACTAGAAGAAAACATGGAAAAATTTTCAAAACATTAGTATGGGCAATAGTTTTTTTTTGTTTGTTTTGTTTTTGTTTTTGTTTTTAGATAGCACTCTAATAGCACAGGCAACAAAAATGAAAAGGAACAAATGGAACTACTTAAAATTAAAAGATATCTGCACAATCAAGGAAACAGTTACAATAGCGAGGCAACCTAGGGATTAAAAAAAATATCTGTAGGGACCAGCAGATGGTGTAATGGTCATGTCACTGGACTCCCACATAGTCAACCATGGTTTGAGTCCCAGACCCGGCAGCTTAAAACTCACCCAGGGAACATGTGCGTGTGTGCCCAAAATCCCAAGAGGAGAAGGGATTGTGGCATGGCCATCCTCTTGGGGGAGAGTTATTTCTCACTTTCTGTCTCTCTGTCTCTCTCTGTTTTTCTTGCGAGCACATGTGGAATTTGTAAACAGTATGTCTGATAAGGGCCTAATGTTAAAAATATATAAAGATCTCAAACAACTCACTAGTAAGAAAACAAAATATAATTAAAATATGAGGAAAGGAGCCAAGCATATTTTTAAGAGAAGATATGAATGTAAACAGATACATTACAAAATTGTTGGGTCATTCCCACGGCCTGGTGATTAAAGGAGCTGGATCTCACATGGCTGGTTGCATAGTTTGAATGTTGGCCTGGTGGCTTGAAAGACATGCTAACTGTGTGTGCTTGTGTGCCTCAAATCCTGACAGGATGGAGAAATGAAAAAGAGATTGCAGTGTAGCCTCACCCCATTGGGGGTCCTCCCCCCCATGTCTCATTGTCTTTCTGATTAGTGCTTGTGCCTTCTGACAAATTTAAAAACTGCTCAACATCACTAATGTAAAAATGTGCTAAATCATTGCCAATTATAACCATAATGAAGAGCTATGGTGGTTAAGGCAGCTGGACCCTACATGTCCAGCTGTGCAGTTTGAGTTTTGGACATGAAATCTTGAGAAACACAGTGAATGCATATGTGTACACATGCCTAAAATCTTAAAGGGAGGAGGAAATTGAGGAGAATGAATTTCAATGTGACCATTCCCTAAAAGAGGTGCTTTCTCCTTTTTCCTTTCTCTCTGTCTCCCTGTATTTCTCTGGTGAGCACAAGTGCCCTCTAGTAAAACAAAATAAAAAAACACCACAACGTAAAACCATAATGAAATACTACCTATTAGAATGACTGTAGAGACCAGCAGGGGGCATGGTGGTTAAGGTGCTAGACTTCCACACGGCTGATCACAGTTTGAGTCTCAAAAACCTGGTGGCTTGCTTTCTCACTTTCTTTCTCTGTCTGTCTGTTTCTCTCTGGTGAGTGCATGAGCAATATAGCAAATTAAAAAAAAATAAATAAAATTAATAAATAATTCTTAAAAAATAAAATAACCATTATCGAAGACAAAAGATAACAAGTGTTGGTTGGTAAGGATATAGATAAAAAGTAACCCTAGCAAACTATTGGTGAGAATGTAAATTAGTATAGCCATTATGGAAAACTGTATAGAGGATGTTCCCAACACTATAAATAGGATTACCATGTGATACAGCAATCTCACTTCCGAGTATATATTAAAAGGAATTGAAACCAGTATGTTGAAGAGATGCCTGCACTGTCATGTTCATTGCAGCATTACTCACAGCAGTCAAGATATGGAAGCAGCCTAGGTGTCCATCAACCAATGAATGGGTAAATAATTATGGTATATATTGAGTTGTCAGAGAAATCATGACGTATTTTTCTGAGAACCCAATCAATATGTAGTAGACTAGCACACAGCCTTAAAACTGGGCACTGTTACCTTTAACCCTTTCATGTGGTTCTTTCCCTGTGGGTAGTTTTTTCACAAGCACATGTTGATCAATACTATATGAATACTCAAGAGGAACACTCTGAAAACCCCCAGAATTTTCTGTTTTCCCATCTATTCTAAATTCTTTTTTTTAGTTTTCATTGCTTTTGAGTCATCAAGTACATTTTTATTATTTAATTTTTTTTACCACTTTATTAGCAGGTGAGGTGTACATTCTATAATGTTTCATTGAGGGGTTACTCTTAAGATTACAGTATTACAGTACACGTCTTTTAATAATTGCAGTCTTTTTCAGATTAATCCTTCTATGGTTTTCCAAGAATGATTGGATCTTAGAACATTTTATTGTTTATCCCCTTCCAACTTTTGTGGTATTGTCTTAAAATAAAAATTCCGCATATATTATAAACCACATGTAACACTATCATTATTTTGTTTGACCAGTCAATATTCACGTAGATTTTCTCACATATTTATCCTTTCCATTCCTCTACATTTGTTCCTTTACTTATATATATATATATTTTTTTGGGGGGGAGACCCTGGACGATTTATTACTTTATCCCTGAAATTTAGTTGCCTCATCTATAAGATCGGGATAATAGGAGCACCCGTTATGAAGATTAAATGCATGAATGCAAGAATAGCACTTCGGTACGTGCTGGCAGTTGCTAACCTCTCCACGTTAGCTGCCATTACTATACACACTGAGGTCTTGCAAACAGGGATGGGATGTCTGGACGGCCATTGTTTTTAGTCACTCATTCTCTTCGTCCCTGAAATGTGAGCTGCCCTCACACTGGATCATTCAAGCCCGTCAGGATAATTGTCCTTAATCCTCGCAGGTGTTTGATTCTAGACAACTGTCAAATGGCTTTCATCTGCAAAAGCAATTTGGGGGGACAAACACCAACTTGATTGACCTGGAGGCGTTCCTGTCGAAATAAAAGATTTTGTTGGAGGCAGTGGAGAAGCCTAGGCTGGTTCCGCGGTTGCTCCTCCAGCTCATGGCGCGGTCGTAGTCCTGCTGCAGGTTCTGCTGCAGGCTGTCGGCCGCCTTCTTGCTGAGGGCCATGTTGGACTGTCCACCCGTGCTAGGGGAGTAGCTGGATGAAGGGAAGAGGTTTTTAAAGCCACCAATAAGTTTGAGAAATTTCAGTTTCTGTTCCTTGGTTTAAAAACCAACAGTATCCCACTGGCCAAACTGGGTTCCCATCCTCCTGTTTTCAGACGCTTCCATTTTGTCAGACTCACCATCGATCTCTTCTTGCAAGGCCTTTCGCCTCACCTGGTCTGTGTGCACCTCATCCATGTTGCCCTTCTTTTCCAGCACCACCTCTAGGTCTGTGTATACCTCCTCCTCCCAAGGATCTCCTGCTGCCCCACTCTCTTTTTCTTCTTCTTCCTTTTCAGAGCTGGCTCAATGCCTTGCTGCTCCACATTTTTCTTGAACTTCATTTTCTTCTTGGCCAGGGCCTTCGGGCCATCTTCTATCGGGAATGTACTCTGCCTCAATCTTGGCCAGCTTCTTTTTGCTAACTTTCCTACGGCTGCCCTCTGTGGACCTGGAGAGCTTTGAGTGGCCCTGGGCAGTGTCTCCTTCCTGGTGGATTTTCTTCTTCATCTTCCTTCTGTGTTCCCTGGGGCTCCCCTGCTTCCGTTTCTGCCCCAAGGCTGTCTGCTCCTCACCCTCCTTCCCCTCGGAGCATCCTCAGCCTCACAGGACCAAGGGTTCTGGACTGAGAAGGCTGTAGCATCCTTGCCCTTTTTTTCCTCCTTGTGTTTTTTGAGCTTCTTGCCAACTCTGGTCATGTCCTCACTTTGTGGTCTGGGGAGATCTTTGTCCCTGAGCTTTGGGACACAGCCAGAGTTAACAAGGACTTCCTCTTTGTTTTTTTCTCCCCTCTGTGGACCTCAGAGTGACCAAGTGACTGCTTCCTGGGGCTGGATGACTTGTCTGCTGGTAGGGCATGCAACTGGGTCTCAGATTCTGGGGGCTCCTCACTAAGGGAGCTGTGGCCCTTCTTCTTTTTCTTCACTAGAGGCATCTCAGATGCCTGTCCTTGGACCACATTCTTAGAGAGGATGTGGTTCTTACAGGAGAACTGTCAGAGAAATAATTATCATTGTATAATACTGATATTGAGTCTCTGGTTCTTTGACTACCTTCTCCTCCTCCTCCTCCTTCTTTTTCTTCTCCTTTTTCTTTTCTGGGAGCCCAAGGCCCAGGTCTACTTTTTGGGTCTTGGTAATCATTCCCGTTGGCCAGATTTCCCCGCCTCCATGTGAAAGCCTGCTCCTCTGTGACCCCCTTATGTATATTATTTTTGTCCAATAAACTTAGGTTTTTTTTATGGTGGGTTTTCTGGTGATAAAATCTTTGTTTTTGTTTTCCTTGAAATGGTTTGTTTGACCTTCATTCCTTTGCTTGCCTTCTTGGGGTAAGAATCATATTTTATGTCTTCCATAAATGGGAGAGACAGGGCCTTGATGCCATGGTCCACTTCCAGCCTCAGCCAGACCTAGATCACAGCCCTATGTGTATACTGCGGGAGGCCTCTGGACACAAACCTGGAACCTGTCCACTCTGGCCAGCCTTGCAGAGGATTGTGATTGGGTTTCATTGTTGCACCATTATCTTATCCCCTGCCTTTGTTTTTTAAGGCTATTTTTCCTCAGTAGAGAATAGGAGGTTGGTTGGTAGCTACTTTCTTTTTGCACTTTAAAGATGGTGTTTCATTTCTCCTGGTTTCTGTTGATTTTGAGAGTTTTCTGTCAGTCTTGTTAGTCTTATTGTTCCTTTGTTGAAAGTAGTCTATCTTTTCCCTCTAGCTACTTAAACAATTTCTATTTTTTAGGACTTTTACTCTGATGTACCTAAGATTTTTTTCCCCCTACGTGTAACACCTGGAATCTGTGATTTGATATCTTTCATCATTTTTTACCTCTTCATATTTTGACTTTTGTGCCATTCTCTCTTCTTTTTTGGGAGTTAAATTACATACATACAAGCCATTTTTACTGTGTCTTCTTTGTCTCTTGTGGTAATTTCTGTATTTTTATCTTCTGGGTTTTAGCCCAGATATGTTTTTCAGTTCATGAATTCTTTCTTAATTATGTTTAAATTCCTACTTATCAAATTCTTATATTAGTTATTCTACTTTTAATTTAGAAATTTAATTTGATTTTTTTGCTAAAATTCTTACCATTTAATTTGTTGAACATATTAATCACAGCTATTTGAATATTAATTTCTGATAACCATAATATTTAGATCTCCAGTGGTCTGTTGCTAATGTCTCTTTTTCCTTTGTTTCAGTTTGTTCTTATCTTTTTGCCCAGGTTTTCTTTCCTTATTGAAGACAAGTATGGTGTATAATAAAATCACAATATAACTTGAAGCTCTGGAGAGTTATTACTATTATACTCACTCTTCTGGAGAGAACTTAGGTTTTTTTCTGGAAGACTTTTGGACCAGGAAAGACCACAGTCTGCATGGACTTGAAACTGGATGCCCGTGTTTGTGAGATGAGCCTTTTTCTCATTTACCCTGATCCTTTGGGGGGATGTAACTGAAAGCCTAAAGTGTCTCTCTGGTCTGTCCTCCATGGTGTCCCTGAAATTTACTTTCTCCCCCACAATAATGAGTGCCTGCCGGTGACTTTGCTCAGTTCCTTGTCTCAGTAGCTGCTCTTAAATTGGCTGTTTGACTTGGGAGTGGTTAAGTGTCTCTTTTCCTTGTAGCCAGAGGGAGAAAATGTGGCCAGTCTGCTGCTGGGATGGACAGAAGCTATGGACATCTAGCCCTACTGGCAGCATTCTTGCATCCGTCCCGCATTTTCTCCCAGGCTGTGCTTTCAGGTAGGAAAAAAGACCAAAGCCACAGGCGCAGCTTTTCATCGTTCTCTTAAGTATGTCCAGACATGGAGATTAGTCCCAGTTTCAGGGAGCTGTGATCATGAGAGGCAGAGAGATGCCCACGTATGGGAAGTGCCATGGTCAGGCAGATAGCAGACAGGCTCCTGTGTTTCCTGAATTGTCCACCAGGGGACTTTGATTAGGACTAAGAAAAACACACAAGGGTTGGTACATACTACAACCCCCACCTACCCTAGCTCTCTCTCCCTTTACCCCTTCTTTTAGTGGTTATTATTTGTTTTATTTTTCCCCCTTAGGTAGAAACTTAGCTGAGATTTAAATCACATTGTAAAGTCAAAGGCTGTGCTGTTGTTTTTCTTTTGTAAAGAGCATAAATCATTCTGTTGTGAGAGTGGGGTTTAATATTTTACTCCAGAAGTTAATTTTACAGTTCCAGAAAAGCAGGTTGTTTCAGGAATGCAGGCTGCTTGGCCAGATCTCCTGGTGAGTGCTGAGCTCTGATGGTACAGCGCAGGTGGACAGGGCCCAAATAGAGACTTCAGGCCAAGCCTGAGCTCACCTGCAGAGGCCAGCAGGGCTGGCTGCTCTTTCTTCCCTGCAGATGGTGCCATCTGGGGCCACAGTCGCTCATGCTCTCACACCATGAGCTTCTGGTGACTCTAGTCTTACAGTGTGAACCACCTGTCTACAAGGAGATGAAGATAGTACAGAAGCCACATATATAGAAAATGTGGCAATTCTTTGTGGGTAATTTTTTTTTGTCTGTTAGAGCTAATAAAATTTCAGGGGCTTATTGTTTTTCATCTCATTTTTCAATGAAAATGGAATGTACTTTATTTTTATGGTATGTTATTACAGTGTTAGCTTGTGACATACTGGAAAAATGGATGAAATGGGTCCTCTCCCACCAACAGTTGGAAGAGCCCTGATCTAGACTTCCATGTGGAGAGTATGAGGCCAGAGGCTGGTCACTTTGTAGTTGAATGCAGTTGCTGAGTGTCTGGCTGTAGTAGGCTGGGCTGCACAGACCAGTGACACACTGGCACTTCTCAGGGAGGGCCCTCTTTGCTCCTGGCAATGAGATAACGGTGTGTGTGTGAGTCAGTGGTGTTTCAGATGTGTGTGTGTGTGTGTGTGTGTGTGTGTGTGTGCCAGGACTGAAAAGCAGAGGGGGTGGAGAAGCCCAGGGCCTCTAAGATGCATGCATCTCTGTGCTGAGACTCCACAACACGTGAGAGTACACCAAACCTTAGGAAGAGGCACTGTGGTGTCTGAAGTTAGGATAATGGTTACCTTTGTGTGTAAAGATGGAGTTCTGATCAGGAAGGACACAAGAACTCAAAAACACTCCTGGAAATGAAAAAATACCAGAGATGAAATTTTGGTAAAAAGTACCAGAAAGAGTAAAAGTTAAAGTTAAAGGAATCCTTAAGAAAATAAATATTTAAAAATATAATAAATATGAAGGGGTTTCAAAACTTTCATGGAAAATGGATGAAGGTGCTCGCTTTGGCAGCACATATACTAAAATTGGAACGATACAGAGAAGATTAGCATGGCCCCTGCGCAAGGATGACACGCAAATTCGTGAAGCATTGCATATTTTTTCATGATCCAGGGCCACCTAAGGTTGGGGGTGGATGACAGCATCAGGATCCTGTTGGGGGTACTCTCTCTCTCTCTCTCTTGCTCATGGAAGACATAAGTTAAACAAATAAATGAACAGGTAAATAGGAAGATAGATAAAACTTTCTATTGAAAGAGTCAATAGAATCTCCATCTCTTAAACCCCAAGTGCACCAAGGGAGAGCTAAACCATTTTCAGAAACTGAACTAATATCTCTTTGTACTAGAAAACACAAGAAGTCAAGAGATCTTCTTATTTTATTGTTTGGTTATTTAATTTTGTTTCACAATTTAGAATGGTCAGAAGAGTTGAAATAGGATAAGAGTTGTTTTTCAAAAAAATAAAGATTTATTGAACATTAAAAAACTGATAAAGACAAAAAAAAAAGAAAATGGATGAAGTATGAATTTATTCTGGTGCAAAAAATTTGAAATCTAGCATAAAATTTTCATAAATATGCATTTCTTATAAAATTTTGAAGACCTCTCATATAGGAAAATTTAAGGATCAACCCAGTATGTAATTACAAGTGTTCCAGAAAGAGGAAAAAGAGAAGATGCAGGTAGGGGCTCTGTGTCTCTCCCTAACACAGTTTAGTTTTCTCCTTTGACAAGAGTTGAGCAATGATACCTCCCCAGGTCTACCTCATTACAATCCCATCTCCCAAAGAGGCACTCTGTGTCTGGAGAAATGGGTGATTTCCTTGTTAGTTAGATCTTGAGAGTTTGAGGGAGCCCAATATTTATCTCCTGTCTCTGTATCCCAAGCACTGAATCAGTTAAGGGAAAGTGATGATACTATAGATGTTGAAATTTAGGCTTTATTTTAAATTAAACCTAGGTGTTTTTTTTCCTTTTTTTTTTTTTTTAAGAGATTTTTTATTATAGGGAGCATGTGCTCACTGGAGAGAGAGGGAGAAAGAAAGTGAGAAATCACCCCCCATGGGTGAGGGTCACACCACAAGCCCCTCTCTTCTATTCTCCTCTTGGAATCCTGGACATGCATGCATATGAACCTGGTCTGAGTTTCAAGCCACTGCTTTCTGGGACTTGAACTATGGTTTGCCATGTGGAAGTCCAGTGTCTTAGCCACTATGCTACCTAGTGCTCCCCCCAAAAAACTGGATTTTCTAATACTAGAGCTCAACTTTAGATGGATTCATTGGCCAGTGCTGAACTCCCACCAGCTTCGTCAGTGTGGGACCCTGAGTGGGACCCTCAAGGCAGGAGGGCCCAAGAGAGGGGCAAAGAGGGCTGACTGTGGAGCCAGCTTCTTCTCCTAAATGCTCAGAGGGACAAGCCCCTCTACTCCCTTGAGGACAGGGGGTTGGAGGGGACCACACTGGGGGGTCCCTCCACAAGAGAGCAACCCCGGGAGTAGGGAGCACACTTTCCTTAACACAAACATGCTGAGGTATTCCAGCCTCATAAAAATAACGTCGTTTTCTTTCATGCACTTTGCTCTCATCTTGCTATCTTAGCTGCCTTCTCTCCCAGACACTGACCCACAGTGCAAGTGCTCTGAAGTATGCAGTGAGTTAGACATAAAACCTACCTGATGCTTATGAAAAACTTAGGGACCCTTTTTTCTCAAAACAACAACAACTAAAGAGGATTGCCTGTGTAAATGTGATTGTGAAGCCGGAAGTTCAAGAGCTTGAGATTTCATGGCATTGTTAAATTCCCGGTTCCATCCTGCGGCATTTTCTAGTTCTAACAAGGTTGCTAAATAAACCTCTCCCATGGTGCTGCACATTCACAGATGTGGCAGCTGTCGCCATAGGACTCTGTTAGACTGTCAGGGTCAACAGCAAAGATGTCATGGCATTCCCAGACTGAAGGACAGACGCTGGCCTTGGGCCGACACTTGGAACGTGTAGTTAATAATGGATGAGTGAATGAGTGGACATGTGGGACTGGCTACTCAGCAAGTTGACCCTTTCCCTGCAAGCCACCCTTTGGCTCACTCCAATTTGTTTTTTCTTTATTTGAATTTTATACATTTAATTTCTATATACTACTTTGCTTATAAGTTGAATATACTCAACATGAATATGCTTCACACTAGTCCAGTTGAGGATACAAAACACATCATTGACAGATAATAATCCATTTCTGTGTCTCATAAATGTCTTGCCTCTTTCTTTTTTTTAAGCTTCTTTTTTTTTTAAAGAATTATCTTATTTAACTTTATTTATTTATTTTAGTTTGACCAGAGAGGGACAAAGTGAGAGAGAGAGAAGGGAAAGTGAGAAAGCAAGCCACTAGGTCCAGGACTTGAACTGCAGTCGGCCGTGTGGGAGTCCAGCACCCTAACCACCACACCACCAAATGTCTTGCCTCTTTCACCCTTCTCCTTTCTCCTACTCTCTTCCTACATTGTCTGCCAATTCTATAACCATTTTTGATACTTCTATGTCCTCTAATCTCTCAGTTTCTACCATAGAGTATGGACAGTAGGTATATGTTGAGTGGAGACATACAACTTTTCTCTTTCATAGCCTGGCTTGTTTCACTCAGCAGTTAATCTTCCATACTCGTCCACTCTCTATCAAATGGAAGGGTCTTATTTTTTATGGCTGAGTAGCATTCCATAGAGTATATGTGGCACACTTTTCCAATCTATTCATCTATTCATGGGCATTTGGGTTGGTTCCATGTCTTAGCAATTGTGAATAATGCCATAGTAAACACAGTTGTGCAAGCACTATTCTGACTAAGTGTTCTCTTATCCCTTGCAGAGATATACAGGAGTGGGATTGCTGGATCATATGGTACTTGTAAATCTTCGAGAAATATTCATATTGTTCTCCACAGTGGCTGGACCAATTTACAGTCCCACCAGAAGTGTAGGAGGGTTCCCCTTTCACTACATCCCGCCAGCACTTATCTTTTTTTTTTTTTTTTTTTTTTTTTTTTTTTTAATCTTAATCATTCTGACTGAAGTTAGGCAATATCTCATTGTGTTTTTGATCTGCATCTCCCTTATGGTGAGGAATTTTGAGCATTTTTTCATATGCTTTTTAACTGTTTGTATGTCTTCCTTAGAGAATTGGTTATTCAGTTCCTCTCCCCATCTTTAGATTGGGATAATCAGTTTATTTTTGGGTAAGCTGCTTTCCTGGTGTGTTCTGGTTATCAGTGCCTTATCTAAGGCATAGTTTACATAGTTTACATAATTTTCTTCCATTCCAAGGGTTGTCGATTCACACTAATTATTGTGTCTTTTGCCATGCAGAAACTTCTTACTCTGATGTAGTCCCACATGTCTATTTTTGGGATTATTACTCATGCTTTGGTGGTCTGATTTAAGAAATCTTTGCCTACCTCACTGTCTCCCAGAGTTTTCCCAGTTTTTTCTACCAGTAGTTTTATAGCTTGAGGTCTTACCCTCCTATTTCTGGCCATAGTTGACTGATAATGAAAGGTGGCTTTTCCCAAACCAGAGTAGTCTCTTTGGGAGATAGAATTGTTAGAATGTAGATGTTGGGAGAGACCCTTGCTTGGTCCTTGTTATAGGAGAAAAGTATACTGTGTTATAGAGAAGCATGGAACCCTTGCCTGCATTCTCTCTCTTTCCTCTTTCTGAAGCTCATGTTGCACTTACCAGACTGATCATTCAGCTTCTTGTAACTTCCTTACATTTAGCTTTCGTTTTCTTGGAGAACCTCTTAACTTTGTTTTTTAATCTTGCTGGTATTTTTTAAACATTATATCATGTCTCATATTTTAATTTTTAAGAATGTTTTTGAGTTCTCATTACCTTTCTGATCATAATTCCCTTCTCTCCACAAAGGTGATGGTTATCTCAACTTTTGATACCATAGTGTTGCTTCTTTCTGAGATTTATATAAGTAGAACCACAAAGTACATACTCCTTTTGCATTTGCCTTCTTCCACTCAACACTTTGTGAGAGCTGTCTACGTTGAGTATATTTGTAGTCTTTCCATCTTCATTGCTCTATCTTATTCTATTGCCTGTCATCATTATTTATCCGTTTCATGACTGGTGGGCATTTGAGTTCTCAGTTCTTACAAGTGACATGGCAAATACTCTGTGCATATTGCTGAGAATATCAGTTAGAATGTGGTGATGGTTCCAAGTGCTGACTCTTGGGAGCATTTTAGGGTAGACATAGCCTGTAGCTGCCCTGTGGTGAGAAGTGTGATTTCACCATGGCCACAGAGGGGCAAGCCCTGTGTTGGAGGCTGCTATCTCAGCAGGACACATACTTCTCTGCTGCATGCTTGTCAATGTCCTCCTCACACATGAGTTTTCACCTGGACTGCACTGCTCTCACCTGCCTGTGCAACTGGGTTAGGTGATTTAAATCCCTAACATCATGGATGTCACAAAGCCCATGAGGGTTCAATGTGTATTGGGATAGGATGTGTGGCCATCTAGATGATGCCCTTAATGTCAGGTAGAGTTTACTTGAACCTCTTCTTGCCATGCTCACCTGCTCACTTCCCAAGACAACTGCAGCTCTGAGCACAATGAGAAGGCTCACGTGGGACAGCAAGAGACCCTATACACCTCTCCACATGTGAAGAAGACATGTTGCCCGTGTGCACGTCAGTGTCAGCCCCAGTGGCTCCCCTGCTACATCATGACTTCTTCTACTTTGACCCCTGCATGTTAAGGCCTATAGCACTTCCTGCTCTGCAGACATGAGCTGGCATGGGCCTGGAAGAAGGGTTCTGGGCAGCCTGTCCACCTCTAGGTCAGCCTCCCAGGTAAAGGCCCAGGGCATAATGGGTTGGTGCTGTGGGGACCTCCTTTGGGGCCACATGATCTCTCTCTTCTGGGGGCCTTTGGTTGTTGTGAGGAGGGACTCAGGGCCATCTCTGCAAAGTAAAGGTAGACAGAAGGCAGTATGACCACCAGCAGCCTGGCTCCAGCACTACTGTAAAGTCACGAAGAGCCTTCCTCTCCCAGTCCTTCTGCAAATATTTCTAAACTCACCCATGGCTTAGTCTATACTTATGGGACTGGGTGTACTGTGGCCACCCCAAAACGTGTGTCCAGCTCTGTGCCATCAGATGCTGCCTACTGAGGGCCCAGTGCTGCTCTGCTTCCTGCACTGTACAGAAGAGCTGGTGGGAGGTGTAATGGTTGACTCTGACCAGCAAGGAAAGGGGATCAGAGGTAAGATTTGCAGGGGATTGGGGTAGATGAGAGGAAGAGCACCCTAGTCAGACAGAGAGCACCCTAGCCACCAGCTCATTCCCCATCAGGAAATACTCAGGACACTTCTGTTTGTCCTTTGTGAGGGCCACTGAAGCAGTTTCCTGAGCTTCCATGACAAGCTGTCATACATTGGTGTGATTATTCTCTCACTGCTGTGGATATCAGGAGGCTGACATCAGTTATCACTGGGTGGAGTTTAAGGCATTGGCAGGACCAGCATTTCCTCTTGAGGCTGCAGAGAAATTCTACTCGTTCTCCCATCCTACTCAGCCCATGTCCCCTAACCCAGGTAGTCAGGTCCTTGCAAAAATGGACTCAAGGGAGGAGCATGCTATGGTGTGGAACAGCGGACTCTGAGCCAGTTGGCTTGGTCTGAATCCTGGCTCTGCAGCCTACTAGTGTCTCCTAGTGTTGTGGCCTTGAGCAAATCACCTTGTGCCTCCGAGTCTCAGTTTCCTCATCTGGAAACAGGGACAGTTGCCATAGTAGTCCTTCTGAGGGTTAAATGGACTAAGGCAGGGCCCTTCTCCCTCCCAGCACGTTCTGTGGAACATCCTGCAGGCCCTGACAATACCTGCTGATTGATTGTCATCCACCTGGCCGGCCTGCCGTCTTGTTCTGGTGCGATTGAGCTGACCCGAGGGCTTTTATTATTTTCATTTTACTTAGCTGGAGGAGCAGTAAATTTATTTTAAGGTAATGATCTTGCTCTTTTCCTCTCATTCCCATAAATTATGACCCAACAGGTCGTGCACAAACAGTTTGGTTTGATATCTCCCATTAATCTTTGCTGTATTTTGTAAGCGAATTTCAGTGCAGTGAACTGGGTTTTAATTAAATTTTGAAATTTCCAGTATTTCACAACTCACTCTCACATTGGACCATAAAAGAAAGAGTCCATATAATTTCATGGGGAGCAATTCCCTTTACTGCAAATATGCAAAGTAGAACTTGCTTCCTGAAGAATTTGTGTTTCTAGGTTTTTATTTTCCACACTGCATCTTCCAGAATAGCCCTCTGCCTTTTGAATGAATAGGAAGAGGAGATAGAAATACATGGCCTTGTCAAAGAGGAGGCTGTCATATGTGCAGGGCTCAGTAGGCACCCAAATACTGTAAGCCAACCCCACTCTGTGTTCCATGGAAGCACATGCATTGGGGAGGTCTGGGGTGCTCTCTGCATCTTACTGTGCCACCCATTGCTCCATCATTGTGCCATCCAGATAGGCACTGGGGGTGTTGAGACTAGTCACACGGGGTCATTTTCAGTGATCCGAAGGTGTACTGGCCCATCACAGGGAGAAGTCTTTGAGATCCCAAGCTTGACGTGTAACATTCAGCATCCTAAGGATGACATGGTGCGTGAACTGCCCGTCTAAGTCACTATGCTACTGGTTGGTGGCAGTGCAGATATCTCCTACTGTCCATCTCATGGGACATGGGATTCATGGTGTGCACAGTCCATTCTCCAAGGGCCTGACATGGGCTCACCAGCCTGCACTGCTCCAGAATTGTTCTACATGCACCTCTGTGCTGTGAGGGGCTCCACAGGTCCTCAGGAGGAGCCATGATTGATCAGCTTCTGCTGTCTCTGCATGGGATGCTCCACTGGGCCATTCAGGCAGACATGAGGGTACTGGTGCCCCTCCTTTCCCAGTGTGTTCTGCTACTGGCTGCCCCCTGGCTGGCCATGCAGCCTCCAATCCTGGTCTGACTACATACCAGCTCAAAGCACCTGCTGCTGACCTGCTTCCTCTAAAACTTTCCCTTCTCTCTCGCCTATCCCTCTGCTCCCTATGGATGACCTTAGGTGGGTGTCAGGAGATGACACAAATCATTCACATTCAAGTCAGCAAGAGGAAAGAGGCAGCATAGTGTGTGGAACACAGGCAGGGACTTTGGGCCCAGAGGGCCTGTACTGATACTTGCTGTATGACCTTGGGCAAGCAGCTTGACTTTTCTTAGCCTCTTGTTTTTTATTTATTTATTTATTTATTTATTTATTTATTTATTTATTTTTAAACCCATGACAAGTACCTCACCCTGGTAGTGGTAAGGTTGCTTATCATGTGTTACATCTGCTCCTCACACTTCCTGGTCCCCTGCCATCAGGCTGGGATAGGTGACTAGCTCTGGCTAGTGGGCTACAGGAACAAGTGCTGTGAGCCACTTATGAACAGAGCAGGGAGGAGTCAGTCTACACCCCTGCAGCTGGTTGTTACTTCTGGGGATACTCAAGGAACCATGTGTTCCAGGTGATTCAGCCACTAGGTAGTCCTGCCTCCTCTGTCCGAGGCCCCTGAGAGAGATCCCTACCCCGATCAAAAAACCCCAAGAGAAAGCAGACCTTGTGTGTGAGCTGGTTGTGACCTGAATGTGACCTCCCCCACCCTGACTCTGCTGTCTTCTGCCAGCTAGCTGTCCATGAAGCACACTGGAGGGCACAGAGTGAGTGCTCTTTAAGTGCTGATGAATACATAAGACCTTACCCTATTCAGGTATTGCAGACTAAGAGGATCTGTAATTAGATTTCTCATCCTCCCTCTGACGTGTTCTAGAGCATTCTGCATGTTGAAATCCATAGAGCCTAGCAGTGAGGGTTAAACAACTTTCCCAGGTTCACACAGTAGGCAGAGTTCCTTGTGTGTTGTCAAAGACATCTCTCCCTCACCATTCAGCTGTTCAACAAAACATGCTAAGCACCTACCATGCACCTACTCACCTTCTGTTTTTGAGAAGTGACCACAGCAAGCACAATCATTGTCCCCCCTCAGTGAGTCACTGGACAGTGGGCCCCTGGGTGATGGCATGTGCTAGATGGTGTCTGAGACCAGGCCCTACATTCCAGCTCCAAAAGGCCTGAGACAGCATTGTTGAAGATCTAGAAAAGAAAATTATACAAGTTGTCTAGAATCATAAAAGACTTCATATTGCCAAAGCAATCCTGTACAAGAAGAGTGCAGTGGGTGGCATCTTATTCTCTGACCTAAAAATATAGTATAAAGCTGTGATAATCAAAACAGCAAGGTATTGGCACAAAAACAGACATGTGGACCAGTGGGACAGAATAGAGACCCCCAGAAATAAACTCCCAATCATATAGCTAGCTTATTTTTGACAAAAGGTACCAGTCAATCCAGTGTGAAAAGGAAAACCTCTTTAGCAAATGGTGCTGGAAAAACTAGATATCCACCTGCAGAAAGATGAATCCAAAACCTCTCACCATTGACAAAAATCAACTCAAAGTGGATCAAATATCTAAATCTAAGACCTCAAACTATAAAACTACTGGTGAAAAACACTGGGGAAACTCTGGGAGACATTGGGGTAGGCAAAGACTTCTTAAATAAGATCCCCCCCCAAAGGACAGTCAATAATCCCATAAATAGACAAGTAGGATTACATGATATTAAGAAGTTTCTACATGGCAAAAGACATAGTAATTAGTGTGAATTGACAGCACTCAGAATGGGAAAATATTTCTGTAAACTACGTGTCAGATAAGGGACTGATAACCAGGGAACTCTACTGGCTTACCCAAAGAAAGGTGATCAACTCAACTAAAAGATCAGCGAATGAGCTGGAAAAACAACTCTCAGAGGAAGACATATGAATAGCCAAAAGGCATATAAAAAATGTTTAACATCCCTCATCATAACAGAGATGCAGATCAAAATCACAATGAGATACTCCCTAACCCCTGTCAGAATGACTAAGATTTAAAACAACAACAACAACAACAAAAATGATAAGTGTTGGTGGGGACGTGGTGAAAGGGGAACTCTCCTACGTGGCTGGTGGGAATGTAAAATTGGTCCAGCCACTGTGGAGAACAATATGGAGATTCCTCAAAGATCTACAAACAGAACTACGATATGATCCAGCACTCCCACACCTTGGTATCCACCCAAAAGACAGAAGAATGCATAATTGGAAAGGTGCCTACACATCGATGTTTATTGTGGCATTATTCATAATTGCTAAGACATGGAAGTAACCCAAATGTCCACGAACAGAGGAATGGATTGAAAAAGTGTGGTGCATATACTCTATGGGATACCACTCAGCCATAAAAAAATAATAAGACCCTGGCTTTTGATAGAAAGTTGATGAATATGGAAGATGTACTACTGAGTGAAGCAAGCCAGGCTATGAAAGAGAGACATTGTATGTCTCCACTTAATATATACCAACTGTCCACACTGTATCGCTGAAATGGAATGACTAGAGGATATAGAAACATAGAAAATGGTTATAGATACCAGATACAGTGTGGAAAAAGGGTGGAAGAAGGAGGAGAGGCTGAGGAAAGACATTAAGGAGAAAGATAGAGAGGCAAAGCATTTATGGGACAAAGAAATGGGTTATTATCTGTTGATGATAATGTGTATAGTATCCCCAACTGGACTGGTGAGAAATATATTCATGTTGGAACATCCACTTTATAAGCTGAATGACATATGTGATTGAATGTATAAAAGAAATAAAATTGGGACCAGCAGTTAGTGTAATGGCTATGTTGCTGGACTCACATGTAGTCAACCGTGGTTCAAGTCCCGGACCCGGTGGCTTAAAACTCACGCCAGGCGTGTGTGTGTGTGCCCAAGATCCTGAGAGGAGAATGGAGGAGAAGGGATTGCGGCGTAGCCATCCCTGCTGGGGGGTGATTTCTCGCTTTCTATCTCTCTGTCTCTCTCTGTCTTCTGGCAAGCGCATGTGCCCTATAGCATAAACCTCTTCAAAAAAAAAAAAAAAAAAAAAGAAACAAAATTTAAAAATATATATTAAAATAATAATAATAAAGAAATAGCATGTTTGTAGTTTCCCACTGGGCAGCTTCAGCTGCCCCTCACACCTCCATGCTCCTGTAGTTGGCTCATCTGCCTTGTAACCAACCTTCAGGTACTTCCTGTGTGGTCTTCTCTCTCACCATGTTCAGTGGTGAGCATGGTTGGTGGTGAGTGTCCGGCCCTCTCCAGGAAGGTGTGTGGGAAACAGCATCTCTCTTCCAGGTTCTCACCTGGGGCTGTGGCGAGGGGTGCAAAGGCCAGATATCTCAGCCCTGTGTGAGGAGACAATGCTGAGGGGGTGCCTCTGACTGGCCCTGCTCCTTTCGCTTGCACAGGTCCTTGAGGCCATCTGGACATCTTACAGACAGACTTCACAGAGAAGTGGAGACAGGAGCTGGTGCTTCCTATACCAGGGGATGTGGGTCTTTTCTTGCAACGCTCCAGGATGGTGGGGCTCTCCCTTCTTACAGACTGGGATGCTGGGCCAGAAAGTGGGTCAAGTCCTGAGGTTACACCAGGAAAGACCCCTGTTTCTGCACTCTGCTGTGAGCATGAGAGTTTGGGGTGAGGAGCTGGCCCTCCTGGGTGTCCTGCTGAACACTCACAGCATCCTGCCAGGTGTCCTCTCCCTACTTTGCAGATGAGCAAACTGAGGCTCAGATACATTCTGTGTCTCTCTGAATGTTACCCAGCTTAGGGGAGTGGTGGGGAGCAGACCAGGCTGTCGGCTCTGAAAGCCCTTGCTTCTCCCCAGAGACGAAAATCACATGGCCTTTAGAAATTTGGAATAACCCTGTTTCTATCAGGACTATCCGCTGAGCAGCATAGGTAGAAATGAAGGATGTTAGCTTTTCACAGTCTCACAGAGAGCATGCACTTTATAAACCCCAGTGTGATTTATTAGAACAGGGCTTTCTTTTCATTTTCAGCCAGAATTACATGTTTTCATTTCTGGATTGTCTTCAGCTTCTCTAGGACTCCTGTCAATTAACAGTGCTTGGAGCTACACTTTTAACAAAATTACACTTAATCATACTATCTGCGGCCATGAGGGAGAATCTGAGAGGCGTGGACACTGTCTCTGAGATTCAGGTAATTAAAAATCCAATATTCTCCAGGAAAGGAAAAAAGATTCAGAATCATGATGGTCTGAAAGTAAACATGATTAAAAAGTCTTCCTTTATAAAGAATTAATATTTAATCCTCATTCTCCTTCCCAGAACTGAGGTGTGGAAACTATTTCTTTCTAGTCTTGGGCTGAATGTCAAAATTTACATTTAAATGGGCCTGTTTTGTACAGAGCCTGTAGCTACTGGGCCCTAATGAGAGTGTTAATTTATATGGTTTTAGATGTGCAGGCTTGATTAGAGCTCAGTCTTGAGATCATCTGTGGAGGCCAGTTTTCAAAGCTCTGCCTTGGGGATGCTCTGAGACAGGAGCTGCTCTTCCTGAGAGACCGGCCCCCTGTTTGTTTAGAAAGCCACTTCTTTTGAAACTCAGTGATTTACTGGCAGCTCTCTTCCTTGGTTCTCTGAGTGGTACATGAAGCTCTGTTCTTTCCCCCCTGTAGCATGGAGGCCTTTCCCCACACAGGCCATCAATAGACTCCCCAACCGCAGAGACTGGGTAAGGCAGGTGCATTTAAGCCTCTTTGAGGAAGACCAGCTTAGGCAACTCCAGAGCCTGAGAAAATCCAGAAATGCCTTTGTACTGGGAATGGCCACTAAATCCTGAAATGACAAGCTCTGTTGTGTTCTTGGTTAAGATACTTTGGATTAGGGCAAGAAAGGGGCAGTTAAGTTGTGGCTCTTTCCCATGGGAGCCTACAAGATGGCTTTATCTGTATACATCATCAACTGAGTGCCCTCGGGGGTGGACCAGTGTGGAGATGGTGCTGGGCAACCTGGGACCGAGTCCAGTGGCCTCAGTGGAAACTGATCTTGTAGATCAGGGAGATGGGACTCTGGGAGGCACCTATGTGGCCTCTGAGGCCACCACTCAAAGCCTGATCAGAGCCAAGGTTTTAACTTGGCTGCCTGATGTCTGGACCATGTAGGACAGAACCACTTTTGTCAATTCCTGCCTACCCTCCAGCCTTTCCCCACAGCTTGGAGGCTGGTTCTGGACTTCCAGGCCCAGGAAGTCAAGGGCTGCTGCTGGGTGCATCCACACATGCTGCTGTCCAGCCACCTTGTTAGGTCTGCCAGGATAGCTGGCTCTTCCACGCTCTGCAACAGTAAACCAAGCTTCGGTATCATCCTCCCACCTCCTGCTCCGTCTTCACTTTTGGCAGCTGACCACCACCTTCTTCTCAGAGGAGATGGGAGCCCTCCAGGAGCTTCCTCTGCTTCTACCCACCAAGCCTGCCTGTGCTTTGTATCAGTGTCCATTCTTCCTTCCTTCCTTTTTGTTAGAGTGGAGTAGATGTGCTCGTTCTCTGCGGCCGATAGCCCCACTGTGTTCTGGATTCCTCTCCTTCTTTAGGTCCAGGGACCTCACTCTGTCCCTGGAGCCATTACTCTTGCATCTCCACCTCATCACTCTTTCCCCTCCACCTCTCCTACCTTACACAGACGAAACCAACCAACCAAACAAGGAGAAGCAGCAAGAAGCCATGTCCTTGAAGTGGGCTTTTCAAGTTCTCCCACATCCCTCTCTCCACTCCTACTGTGGGTAGCCGACGTTCCTACCCTAGTGTTCTCATGGCTCCAGAGACCCCTGAGGATGAAGATTGCTACTTACTCTCTTTAGGCCTGGTTCTGACAGGAGCTCTAGATTTCATATCCACTCATTATTTAGACATACCTTCTTGGGAACTCCAAAGACCTGGAATCAGCATGTCTGAGACCAAGTGGGCTCTTGGGCTTGCTGAGTTTCAGCCTGGCACACGAGGGACACTCTCTTCACTCCTATGGTCAGTGAGGGCCTCATACCTGCATTTAGCTACTGGCACCCTGTAGACCGGGTCAGCTCCACTTGCTAAGTCGCTGCTTATAGGATCGCTAGTTGGTGACTGTGAGCTTCTCTGGAAGTCTGCGTCACTCTTCTGCTGTGGTTCCATAGGGCTAGGCCTACAGTGCCTGTATTCAATATCAGGTCCGGAGGATGTATTTGCTGAGTGCTGAATGCATTGCAGATTTTAATCATCTCTGCCTGTTTCCTCTCATGTCTCTTTCCCCATCCCCTCTACTGCTTCCTCTCATTAGACAATGAACTAGTCATGAGTATTGTTTTAAAGTTTCTTTACCTTAACAAGGGGATTATAGACTGTACTAACTTCTTCCTGGCTCCCCCAACAATGGTTCTCAGACTCCAGCTTACCTCAGAAGCTCCTGGAAAGCTTGTGAAACACAAATCATTGGTGGGCTCCACTCCCAGGTTTCAGATTCCAGAGCTCTGGGCTGGATCTTGAGACTAGCCCTACTAGTCCAGGGACTACATCTGAGACCCACTTCAGAAGGTCCCATCAAAGGCTTGAAGTCAGAATTGCTCTCACACAAAGTCGTAAGGTGGAACTGAGCTTGCTGCCCCCCTACAGATCTTCTAGGAGTCTCGGTCACAGAGCATCCACCTCAGTAAGGATGGGCCAGGGGTTAGATATCTGTCAGCTTAACACGAGAAGTGAGAAGGTGCTGTAACAAATCATCAAACGATCAATTTACAATTGCCTAGGAGAGCAGAAGCTACTCTGTAACGATCAATATGCCAATGCAGACAGTAAATCCTGGGAGAATGATGGACTCTCCCTGGATGGGAGGCCAGCTCCCCTCATAGCAGGGAGGGGTGCCACAATCCAGGAAAGAAACTGAGCGCCCTTCCCTCTTACTGTGCATAGACTCTCCGAGCCCCTACCCTGCATCAGGCACTGTGCTGAGTGTGATCAGAGCTGATAGGCACTATCCTGCCTCCTGGTAGCTGGGAAGAAGCCACAAACACATCCCATGTGGTGGGTGCTAGAGGATTGCCACTTTTCTTGGGTGCCTACTCTGTGTCAGGCACTTACTGACAGTCATGATCCTACTTACATCTAAAGAGGCCTGTGAAGGTGGTGCCATTTCCTTGTGAAGGTGATGTCATTGTCTCCATCTTAACAGGTGAGGAACTGAGTCTAGTGAGGAGAGATGGGATACCTACTGGGGCTCAGTTTCTGGCCAGCACAAGGGAAGAAAGATTTGATGTCTACAAAGAACTTATGGTTTATTTAGAGACACAAAACTATGACACAAGAGCCAAATAATTGCTATCCCTCATTTTGCCTGAACTGAGCAGGCCAGACTCTGAGTTCTGTCCAACCTGGTGTGGAGTTGAAAAACTGAATAAAGGGAGAACAGTTGAGTTGAATGCGCAGACCCCAGGGTGGGCTAGGAGAATTTCAATGAGGAGTGTGAGCAAGTACCAGCATGCCACACTCAGAAGGCAAGTTATCACTCAGAGTTACCTGATTAATGTGCTCACCTGTGAAGGGAAGCGTACAGCTGGCATCTAGATTGAAACATACAACTGGGATATTGGCAGAAACAACTGCAGCGGATGCATTTTCTTGTGAGAAAATTAGCAGGGCTCCCACTAGCTACTATGAGTACATTAATTAATGCAACACTATGCAAAGGAGTAGAGCGACATTGTGGAAGGAGATAATAATCTCAAATGCATATATTAATACAACAGTATGTCCACATTCCTGTCACTAACAACTGAGTCCCATAGTGGATGGTCTACGAAACACAGAGGTTTATTCAGCTCATGGTTTTGGTGGTCTAAGGTCAAGCGGCTGCTTCTGGTGAGAGTCTTATTGTTGGTGGGATCTCTATAGTGTTCTGAAGTGGCACAAGGCATCATGTGGCATCATATCCATCACATGGGAAGAGCTTGGGCACCCATGTCTCTCATTCCTTCTCTATAAACTCACCAGGATGCAATTATGACCTGAATCCTAATCACTTTCTAAAGGCTTCACTTTTCAACACTAGTTAGATTCCGTTTTTACCCTCTTAATCATGTCGCAACCAAATTTCAACATGTAAACTTTGGGGGGGATACATTTATTCCGTGTGTCAGGCACTGTTCTGAAGTTTTTACACATATTAGCTCATTCAATCTTTACAACAGTCCTCTGGAGTGGGAAATATTATCATCCCTATTGTACAGACAATAAAACTGAGGCATGGGAGGCTGAATGATTTCTCTGAGGTCACCCAGCTATCAAACATGCCTGAAGGCTTAAACAACTTGAATGGTCAGGGAGAAATATTTAGAGTAGAGTTTGTCAAGATGTGATTCCTGAACTGGCATCATCATCACCACAGGTATGTCTCAGCCTCTCCAGTGGCTCTGCTGCAGGCTACAGTGTGGAAACCACTGGTTTAGAGAATGCAGTTCAGCAAGGAAGGCTCTTGGGAACATAGATCAGAGAAGAGATTATGGTGCTTCATCATCTCCAATACTACCGACAGGATATTCCTTGTGTATGGCTTGGAAAATGATCTCGTTCTCTCAATTCTGGAGGCAAAGAGGGCAGAGCTAGTCCCACAGTAGGCTCACATTGTGCACAGCAAGGGACCTGCTGACAAACATTCTCAGGGGAGCAGGACACGTCCCCTCAACATTGGGTCTCAGGAAGGAAGTAGATTGAGGAAGGTGAGTAAGAGGGTGGGAAAAGCAAGGAAGCTTTGCAAGAAAACAGTACTCCCTGCTGCTCGATATTCATGGGTCCTCTTTCTAAACCACTCTGCAGTCCCTTGCTCACTCAGTAACTACCTTTTGCCATTCTCTTGAGCTTTCTGAAGGGTGTTTTTCTGCCCTAATTCTCTAAACTGGAGTCTTCGCCTTGACTGGAAAAGCAGGCCTCTCCTTGTGTTCCAGCTTCCTTCCTTTCCGGTTATGGTTTGCCTGATGCTTGGTCAAAGCTTTCTTGGATAATGGTCACATAACACTCCTACTTGAGTGTTATTTGGTCTACTAACTGCTCCCCTTTAAGACTGCCCCTTTCCTGGGCCTTTCCAGCCTCTGAGTCTCTAGCTGTACTGGTCATGATGAGTCTGGTGGGGACTCCTCTCACAGCCAGCTCATCCTTGTGTCCAATTTATTGACTCCAAGTTGTTCCTCTGCAAAAATGCACCTTAAAGGAGATCAGAGACTGCAAAGAGACTTACAGCTAATTTTCCTTAAACATAATTGTGCTGGTTTTTGAATTACATGTGTAAGGGTTAATGTGTATGTGCAGGCTTTCTTAATGAAGGGAAGACCTGAGGAACTAAAAGATTTGGATTTCTGTCTGTCAGACCCATTAAATTATAAAACCTAAAATATTGTGCAAGAGTTATTCTACTGCCTCAGGAATGTTTCAGCTAATTGGACCTTAATCTGGAGTCATAACCCTTGAATCATTGCATGGATTTTCCACAATGAAGGCATGATTCCTGCTCCTCAACTCTGGCCATGGCCACTTCTGCCCAGGCAAGGCTAATGCAGACTATGTTAACGAACTGAAACACCTGCCGCACACAGATAGGCAGTCCATTTCCTCAGGCCAAATGACCCCAGATGCTTTCTTCATTGCTCCCTTTTGCTATGACATTACCAGATACTCCCATCAGTTTTCAATGCATTCCCTTTCTCTCTCTCTTCCTTCTTTCTTACTTTTTATTTTATTTTGCTATAGTGCGAATGTGTGTGTGTGTGTGTGTGTGTGAGAGAGAGAGAGAGAGAGAGAGAGAGAGAGAGAGAGAGAGAGAGAGAATGAAAATTTACCCCCCATGTCACAATTCCTTCTCTTCCATTTTCCTCTTGGGATTTTGGACATGCACACACACGCACATGACATGTTTTTTAGGCTCCTGGGTCCAGACTTGAACTGCACAATTAGCCATGTGAGATCCAGTCACTATAACCGCCACAACCCTAGCTGGCCCTGCTACATTTTCTGGTGGGTATCAAGCTCTTTTTTAAATTACTATTTAAAAATCTTTAAAAATTAAATTATTATTTTTTTCTTAGAGGGCATGTGCACTCAGAGACAGAGGAGAGACTGAGATGGAGGGAGAAAGCATCCCTTGATGGGGAGCAGTCATGCAGCAATCCCTTCTCTGTTTCTCCTTCCTGTTGGAATTTTGGGCATACACTCAGTGCGTTTTTCAAGTCATCAGAGTCAGGATTCAAAACCCATGTGATATCTGGCTTCCTTAACCACTAGGCCACAAAGCCAGCCCTCTAGGTATTTTCTGACTTTTTTTTATGAGAGATTTTTGCTAACAGACATGTGGGTTCAATGGAGAGATGCAGAGAGACAGAGAGACAAAAAGAAAGTGAGAAATCATTTCCCTACCCCAAAGGGGAGATGGCCACTTTGTAATCCCTTCTCCTTCATTCTCCTTTCAGGATTTTGGGCATTCACACACATGTGCCTGTTGTGTTTTAAGTTGCTGGGTTTGGGACTCGAACTGTGATCGACTACATAGGAGTCCAGAAATGTAACCATTATGCCATCTGCTGGTCCCTAGCATTTTCTGATTTTTACCAAGACTAAGTATTTGGTGGAAATTTTCTGGACACCTTAGTCATTCTAAGGGTAAAGGATTTATTTCACTCAAATATCCTAATAGGAAAATGTTACTAAAAACTTTGAGTATTAATTTTAAAGACCATTTACATGAATTATAATAAAAGTTTAAAAACTGGGATTTGTGGGTACTATGTTGTTTAAATTCTTGCATGACTGAAGTTTCTTTATTTGCTGTTTTTACTGTTTTTTAAAAATCATTCCCATAGGGAAGGAACAGAGAAGAAAGCCAATATGCTTAATTGACACAAAAATGAAAAGTATTTGCTTATGATAATGTATAGAATAATGTCTTTGTCTTGACTGATATGCACTGTTCATGCTGGAGGAAAATATCCCATGTTTTGTACACTGTGAAGATGTATGGTGGTTAAATGTAAATAATAAATATTTCAAAAATTATTTTCATCAAAGTTGTGTATTCCATATTATACGTCAAAGAGACAATGAGAACCAGCTGTCCACTTACCACTCATCAAACCTCCGGCTCCACCTCTCTACAGATGAGCATTTTCATTTCTTTAGCTCGTTCTTATGTTTTTTGGCTCCATATATAATCCATACACTGGTTTTTATAGGCATTTAAAAAGTGTGTATTGAGATAAAATTCATGTAACATAACCCATTGAAAGTGGACAATTCAATGGTATTTATCTCATTCGCAATGTTGTGCACTCCTACCTCAATCCAAGTTCCAAAACATTGCTATCACTCCAGTGTAAAGCTGCTGGCCTATAACAGTTACTTCCCATTCTTCTCTTCTTCCAGTCTCTGGAATTTTCAACCTCCAATCTTCGTTCTGCTGTTATCTATTCTGGATATCACAGATAAAAGGAATTATACAATATGTGGCCTTTTGTATCTGGCTTTTTTTATTTAGTAGGATGCTTGGGAGATTTATCCATGTTGTAGCATATATATACTTCATGCCTTTTTATGACTGAATAATATTCCATTGTGCGTATATCTCAATTTGTTTATCCATTCATCCAATGATGGCCATTTAAGCTGTTTTCACCATTTGGCTATTACAAATTATGCCGCTAAAAACATGGGTATACATATACATGTTTGAAATTGTTTTTCTTCTTTTGTGTGTATACTGTGGAGTGGAATTGCTGGTTCATATCATCATTCAATATTTACCTTTAGGAGGAACCACCATACTGTTTTCTACAGCAGCTGTACCATATTACATTCCCACTATTGATGACCAAGGGTTCCAATTTACCCACATCCTCCAAGACCTCCACAACTTATTTTATCTTGCTAATTATGGCCTTCCTAAATGGGAGCGAAGTAGAATATCATTGTGGATTTCACTCATATTTCCTGAATGATTAATGACGTGAAGCATCTTTCATGTGATTGTTGGCCATTTGTATATCATCTTTGAAAAAATGTTCATTCAGACCCTTTGCCTTGTTTTTATGTATGTATGTATGTACGTATGTATGTATGTATGTATGTATTTACTTATTTAATGTGCTATGGGGCCATGGGCTCACCAGAGAGAGATACAGAGAAAGTACCTCTGTGGGGCATGACCATACTGAATTCTCTTCCCCTCCATTCTTCTTTAGATATTTTGGGCGTGCACACATATGCCTGGTGTGATTTGTAAGCTGCTGGGGTCTGGGACTTGAACTATGCAGTCAGCCATGTGGGATTCAGCTGCCTTAACCACTATGCTACTGACAGGTCACTTTTGCCCATTTTAAAAATTGGAATATTTATAATTAATTAATTAATATTCCAATTATTATTGATAATTGATATTTATTGTTTTTTCTTATTGATTTGTAAGAGTCCTTTTTATATCTGGATTCAAGACCCTTATTAGATACATAATTTGTAAATGTTTCTCCCAAAAGAGACTGTGACTAAAAAGTAAAAAATGTTATCTTTTTGCTTTCTTGATGGTATCATTCATAGCACAGACAAGCTTACTTTTAATGAAATTCAAATAATCTGTTTCTTAGTTTTGGTCATTTGTGCTCTTGGGTCCTATCTAAAGAAATTACTCCTTCCTTTGGTCATAGCATGCTCTCTTAGCTTCTTGAGAAGCAAGATATGAGGCAATTTGCACTGCAGATCCTTGGAAATTCACCCCACTTCAGCACAACTGTCTTTCACATCTAATGGTCTGGTATCAGACTCCCTGTGGCTCATCTCTTTTGTTTTCTTATTTTTTTTTTAAAGAAATGATTATTTATTATTATTTTTTTGCCATAGGGTGTGTGCACTCACCAGAGAGAGAGACAGAGAGACAGAGAAGGAAAGTGGGAAATCACCCAATCAACCCCCAGGGAGCGTGGCCACACCACAATCCTTCTTCATTCTCCATCAGAACTTGGGGCATGCAACCACATGTGCCCAGTGTGATTTTCAAGCACTGGCTCTGGGACTCGAATTGCAGTTGGCCATGTGGGAGTCTAGCACCTTAACCATAAGTGAGTGCACTCATCCCCTAGCTCGTATTTTCAACAGAGATGCCTCAGCTCAGCTACTGTGGGAGTGCAGCTTCTAGCTTTCCTTGATGAAGGGCAGAATCTTGGCAATGCTGTGATGTCCTCTGTGATGGACTGAATGTTTGTGTTCCCCCCTCCTCCCAATTTACATATGAATTCCTAACCTCCAATGTAATAGTCTTAGGAGGTGGGGGCCTCTGAGAGGTGATTAGGTCATGAGGGAGGAGCCCTCATGAATGAGATTAGTGCCTTTCTAAAAGAGGCTTGAGAGGCTCTCACCCCTTCTGCCCCATAAGGAATCTGTCCCTTATATACATAAGGTTTTAATATCTTTTCATCCTCACCTGCAAGCTCAACTTCAGGGCTGTCTATACTCCTAATTCTGAGCATCCTTCCTAGAGTTCTGCAGCTCAGACTGCCTTGCTTTCTGCTGTCTCCAAGAAACTGAGTGTACTTATTTCTGCTTTCTCTGGTCTGCTAAATCAGGTGCCACTTTTTCATCTGCTCTTTTTTTCCCACGAAATTCTGTTTTCTCTCTTCTGCTGTTATTTTTCCATGTATTTTCTTTGAGCTTGAAAGTTTATATCTTCAACAGAACGGCAATCAGATTCTAGAACACCTCTGTCTGCTTGCTCCTGAACATTGAGGCTTAACTTCAAGAATTTGAAAGAAACACGCCATTCATCAGATGACAAGAAATCACCGTCGGATCACGAGAAATATGGGAAAACGAGAAAATACCTCTCCTCCAATGGAAAAGAGTAACTCTCCTTCATCCACAAGCAGTTCGGTGAAAGTCATGGAAATGTCTGATAAGGAATTTAGAACATTCGTAATGTCGAAGCTAACAGAGATGGAAGAAAAGAGAGATAATGAACTGCTAAAGAGGAAGGAGAAAGAAGTTGCCGAGTTCCAGGAGATGAGGAAATTCTTGCAAGATCTAAAAGAGGAATTACACACTTTACAAAAGACTCAAACGGAACTGCTAGAGATGAAGGCTATAATATAAGAAGTCAAAATCTCCCTTGAAAGTATTAAAAGCAGACTAAATCATTCAGAAAATAGAATCTCAGATGTAGAAGAGAAAATGGCTGGCTTAGAAAAGTCCACCATGAAGATTGAGAAAATGGCTCAAAAATTTGAGAATGATATGCGAGAAGTACTGGATACCATCAAACGTCCAAATATCCGGGTAATTGGCATTCCAGAAGGTGAAGAGACCCATAAGGGCATTGATAATCTATTCCATGAAATCCTGCAAGAAAACTTTCCAAACCTAGAGAGGCATTCGAAGATCCAGTCCCAGGAAATACAAAGGACCCCAAATAGAATCAACCCAAGGAGATCTTCTCCAAGACACATTATAGCCAGGTTGACCAAAACCGCAGACAAAGACAAGATACTAAGATTGGCAAGAGAGAAACATCAAGTTACCTACAAAGGACATCCCATCAGGCTAACAGCAGATCTCTCATCAGAAACAATGCGAGCGAGGAGAGAATGGGAAAATATATTCAAAGTGTTACGAGAGAAGCAATTTCAGCCAAGAATACTGTACCCGGCAAGATTATCTTTCAGGTGGGAAGAAAAGACAAGAACATTCTCAGATAAACAAAACCTGAAAGAATTTACCAGCACCAGACCAGATCTCCAAGAAGTTCTCAAGGGTGTGCTGTATCAAGAAAATTAAACACAGACACACGGAAATAAGAGTCAAAAAACTATGAAAGTGGCCAACTTAATCAGAGGGACAAGTCTGGAGTTGAATACTGTATCCCAGAATTTAATCAGGAAAATTGAACCAGAACAGAAGATAAAAGTACATGAGACTGATAGGTTCATGCACCTTCCATTTGAACAGAATCCTAACTTGTTTCCTGGCTTTAAGCAAAGTTCCTTGGCATTTCTTTGAGTTAAGTTAAAACTGGTTTTCTTAGTAGTAATGAGTGAACTCACCATTGAAAGTAGTTAGATTATGTAGGAAATTGTGTGATCAATGCAACGTGGGTGGGAAGGGAATGAAGGACAATTGTAGACACCGGAGGTGGTGTGAGAGGAGGGTGGGAAGGGACAGAGGGTCAGAAAGAGGGGTGGAAGTAATTCTAGGAACTAGTAATGGAAAATTTTTTGTAATGTGCATGATTGTATCACTATGCAGTGTGTACTGGATGGGAGATTGCATTTTGTATGCTGTGATGAAGCTTAGGGAAGGAATGTAAATTGAGTTACAAAAAAAAAGTTTCAGAAAAAAAACATATATATCTATTCAATGACTGCAGTAGGATATGTAGCCACAGCTAGGTACTACTTTATAGGATGCGTAAAGTAAGACTTGTGTTCATGGAAATGTGGGTATCACCTGTGTTTGCTATGAGGGTATTTGGATTGATTAGGGTCTTTGGCGTTACAATAAAATGTGAGGAGAAAACAGTATAGAAAGCAAACATAGTTACCAGAGACTGTGGGAGGAGAGTGGGAGATGGCAGAGGGTAAGAGATAGAGAATCTAGGATGGGGGGAAAAAAGCAAAACATACAGAAGACAAGAAATGGAAGATCATTTGCTGACAATAACATGTTTGTTGATGTGCTTGATTGAGACAATATATAGTGTAATTAGTATGGAAAATCTCATTTTGTATGCTGTAATGATGTTCAGAGAATGAATGCAAATAAATAAATTGAAAAAAAAAGAAAGTTTATATCTTAACTTTAAATAACTATCATTTTATAAGAGAGTAGACATAAACTTGGTTTTAGTCTACCTGCTGTTGAGATCTAGTTAGGAGGAAAAGAATCATGCTAAGTTTTCAATCAGAGGAGATTTAATGGAGGGTATCAGTTGTACAGGTGTTAGAAGGCTAAATTAGCAGAAGAAAGTGAACCCTGAAGTAACTCGAGTATTTGAAATGGCAGGTAGCAGCTATGACTCTTGGGACTGTGGTGGAATGCTGTCCCCAAATCTTAGAAACTTAGTGGAAAGGCTACTGGGTCCTCAAGGGAGAAAAATTGGAGGTTCTTAGGCTATGGGCACACCGTCTATGTTGGGCAGTCAAGGGGGTGCCACAAGATTAGTGGTCATATTGCTGTAGGGTCAGAGTGGGTGCTATAGGGCCAGGCCTGGAATTTTCAACAAATATCAGAGGTAAAGTATTTTACTCTCATGCAGGGAGGCTAACAAGAGGTGGGAGCCCACCAGAGTTAATCGCTTCTTCTGTTACTATTGCTTTCTAATGGCACATCCTATTCAGAGATGGAAGCCACCAAAGTCTGGGAATGACCCTTTGCAGATTTCCAGACTTAGTGTCACAGAATGGAGCAAAGCAGGGTGGGCTCAGGGTTGGGAGGAACTAGCACTTTAAGCAGCAGTGACATGACTGCCTGATGGCCAATATTGATGGAACGAAAATAGGGAACTCTTAGAAGGTTTTGGAAATAAGCTATGAGGACTGGCCTACAGATACAATATTGGTTGAAAAGTTACTCAAGAGGTAAAGACAAAAATATTTAGGGAATAAATATGGTAGGAGGGTGAAATGGAGAAGCTGATGAAGGTTGTCCATCATTTGATTTGGGAAACTAAAGCTGACCATTAGCTTGATTCATTGGGAAAGGGCACTCAGAATAATGCTGAACTTGGATTTGAGTCCCAGCTCCTGTAGATGTGCATGTGTCCAAACTGTCAGATAGGAGGATATGACTCAGGTCAGAGTTCTAAGCTGGAGTTCCAGTTCTGGGAGTCATCAGTATTTGGTTGACTATTTTAGCTATGAGAATGGATATAGAAGACAGGAGGCCCCTGAGCCAGATTCTAGGGGACATCAACCTTTTTATACAAGCAAGTCATCCTTCTAAGCTGTAATTTCTTTTGGTGCCGGGAACATCATCCCATATGCAGTTGTAGTTCACCCTCTGCAGAGCAGATCTTGGCACCAGTGGGTCTTACCCACAGCAGGCCTCACAGGTTATGTCTAATTAACATTGATGGCTGGGTCCTGGCACAGTGTTTTTGGAGCCCCCCAAGAGTCTGTTTTCCTCTGAGGAAAGCTGCCCCTGGGAAGACCAGGATGCTTTGACCACTTTCTGCAGACAGGTACCATGTGGGACTTTGAGCCACAGTATCACTTTTTGGACAATCCTCTCCTTACATCTGATTCCCTCCCCTGACCTAGGTTGGACACACAGAAGAGTCACTTGTCTATCTACTCAGAGGATCAGAAGGAAACAAATTTCTCATAGCAGAAAGGTTGCCATGTGCTTTCCAAGGCTTGTCCTAAGCTCTTTACTGGCTTGCTTACTATGTTGCTTCAAGCTGTCCCTTGGCTTCAGTTAGGAGTGAGGTAGGTCAACTGGATGGCCTCTCCGTACAGACATAGTCTGGGCCTGGCCAGTGCTGATTTTGATACCTGCTGCAGGAAGCTCCCCCTTCTCTAACAAGTGCTGTTTGTGTCCCTCCCTACCCCCAAATTCGTGTATTGAAATCTAACCCCGATAGTGATGGTATGAGGCAGTGGGACCTTCAGGAAGTGATTAGGGCATGAGGGTGTGGCTTTTATGAGTGAATGGGATCAATGCTCTTGTAAAAGAGCCCCAGAGACCCTTCATCTCTTCTGCCATGTGAGGACACAGTGATGAGGTGTGGTGTGTAAACCAGGAAATGGCTTTTCATCCGAGTCCTCTGGTGCCTTGATGTTGGCTCCCCAGGCTCCATAATTATGAGAAGTAAATTTTTCTTGATTATAAGCCACACAGTTTATGATAACTTTTCATTTTTTTTTAACTTTGCTAGAGGTTGCATAAGAGAGAGAGAGAGAGAGAGAGAGCGAGCAAGCAAGCCACCAGTTCTAGGACTCGAACTGTGGTCAGCCAGGTGGGAGTGTCCAGCTCCTTAACCACCATACCACCTGCTGGTCCAGTGATCAGCTTCTTTTATATCACTTGCTTTAACTCTGTGAGTGTATGGTTTATTATTACTATTATTATAAAAGATGTTGTGTCTGCATTTCACAAAGTGCATAATTGCACATGCCTCATGCTTGTCTGCAATTTCTTTAAAACGTACCCGGCGATGGGCACTTTTTTATCTATGGTGGACCTATTCATACTTTTCTACATTAACATTTTGCATTCCTTCAGCATATTTGAGCCATGAGAACTATTCCAATAGGTTCTTATTGTTCTGTTAATTAAAGTATTTCTCTTCTGGATACAGAAATCAATGGTTAGTGGCCTAATGAATAATCTTTGGAACATAATGAAGACCCCAAAGGAGAAGATATTGTCAAGAAAGTTCTAGAGGAGACCTTTGATCACAGCAATGCTGGAACAGAGAGGGAGAAGCTTGGTAACTGCAGATATTATGGTTGGGGTGTCTTTCTAAAGGAGTTTCATCTTGACAGCAGAACCAGAATCAGCACATCTTCCTGAGAACAGTTGTTCATAGGATGAATTAGATAGAGAATAGGCTGGTCGGCCTACTGACTATGGGAATGAATCACTTTTTTTTCTTTTTGCTTATCATTTTTTTTCCCTGTGTGTGGTTGTCCTAAGTCATTTATTTTCCCATAATCTATTCCATTGACTAAGAAACCTCTAATGAATTGAATAGCTAATCGTTCCATTCATTAATCATGTAGATTCAGGCTTATCTGAACCAATTTGAACCTCAGAACACTTGTGTAAGTGTTGAAAGAGAGGAGTAATATCTTCCACTTAATAGTTGAGGGAACTGAGACACAGGGGTTTGTGTGTTTCTCTGAGTTCACACAGATTGTGAGCCAGTTTTTCCTCATCTGGTGCTGGTTCATGGACAAATATGCATTGAGTGTGCAGACTAGTGACTTGTTCAACCACAGGACTTGCCAGACTTACTGCTTTGCAAAAATGTTGACAGGATTGGGACCAGCAGTTAGCGTAATGGCTATGTCGCTGGACTCCCATGTAGTCAACCGCGGTTCGAGTCCCAGACCCAGTGGCTTAAACTCACGCCAGGCGCGTGTGCGTGCGTGCCCAAGATCCTGAGAAGAGGGTGGAGGAGAAGGGATTGTGGCATGGCCATCCCCCCTGGGGGGTGATTTCTCGCTTTCTGTCTCTCTGTCTGTCTGGCGAGAGCACGCCCCTATAGCAAAAACCTCTCCAAAAAAAAAAAAAAAAAAAAATGTTGACAGGATTGAGGCCCATATTCTGGAAGAAAAAAGTAAGATCTTGGTCTTGTATTTTTCTCTCACAGTTGAACTTTGTCTCTGACAGGCAGCAGCAATCATAAAGAATGGTGGCACAGCAGTAGCACGAAGTGTCATGATGCCAAAACCACATGGGAAGGTCCCAGGTTCATGTCTGAGGTCTTCCTGTATGTGCCAGGTACATGCACACATGCATGATCTGGGGATGGATTGTGGTGTGAAGACCTTTTAGAAGAAATAAATAAATGAATTTTTAAAAATTGTCCATTAGTTATTAAAACAGAAAGATAACTTCAGATAAGACTGCAGAGCTAATGCAGTAGAACTGTCCTTCTGACGTGGAGGTAAAGGTGCCTGGCTTCCACATGGCTGACTGCATTGAGTGCTGGACTGGCAGCTTGAAAGGCATGCCAGGCATGCATGTGTGCATGCCCAAAATCCTGAGAGGAGAATGGAAGAGGAGGGATTATGGTGTGGTCATCCCCTCTTGGCAGTGGTGGGGAGGGAGATGATTTCTCTCACTCTCTCTCTCTCTCTCTCTCTCTCTCCTCTCTCCAGTGAGTACACATGCCCTATACCAAAACTAAAAAAAAAATAAAATAAAAAGAAACATCCTCCTGGAGACAGGCCCCTGTGAGGATCCTTAGCTCACACTTGCTATTTATTATTAACATGTACCAGATAGCTGCATCATTCTGTATGTGCCCTGAAGTCATTTGTCCTAATTTTCCACAGAGATAGATATAGTACAGCTCTTCCCTTACAGGTGAGTATCAGGGAGCACAGAACATAGATGACTTGTGGGGAGTCACAGCCGAGGAGCTGCTGTGAGCAGAGGTCTTGTGAATCGCAGGCTGAGCTTCTCTGGAATCCTGTCCATGGCATCTGTGGGTGGGGTAGATACAGTGGACTGACCTTGCTTCATCTAAAACTGGCTCTGAAATTAGGCTGATGAGTTGATTCCTGGAGACAGAAAACAACTTTGTGCTTTTCATAAGGGAACCCACCAACCTGAAGCCCAAAGCCCTAAGAAGCACTCCATGAGGCTCTTATGTTCCAGGCTACAATACCCCTGTCTAGTCATCCCAGGGCCAGGTGCTGGACAGCTTGGGACAAGGCTCCACATAGAGCCCTGAAGTCATTCACACCAGCCAATGCTGAGCCTGCCTACCCTGCCTGCCTTTTCCTTCCCTAGGAAATCCACGGTGAGACCCTGTCTGATAAGGAGGTGGACATAGTGGCACACACTTGTGGTCCCAGCTATCTGGAAGGCTGTGGCAGGGTCTTGCAATGTTGCCCAGGCCAGTCTCGAGCTCATGATCGTCTTGCCTCCTCTCCGTAAATTGCTAGGATTACAGGTGCACTCCACCATACCTGGCCTTAGGTTAGATGAGGAATTGAATCCAGACCTCTCATGTGGTCCCAGCCTGAGGAGCACAGAGCCTTAGCAGCGCACACGACTGTAGCTGGACCCAGAGCACTCTTCCCAAAGCACAAAGGCAACCCTGCTAAGCCTCAGATGACAGCCCTGCAGGAACTTCTCACGACACTGAGGAGAGGGAACACAGCCTCTTCTTGTGGAGTGCTTGCAGGACTCCTCATGCCCAAACACACACTTGTTCTCTCTCAAACATCCCATGCTTGTTTCTGCTCTGCCTCAGGGCTTCTGCACCTGCTGTTCCTATGCCTTATGTCTTTCTCTCCCATACGTGCACAATTGCCGCTTCTCATTGCTTGGGTCTCATCCCAAATATCGCTTCTCAGTGAGGCTGCTCTTGGCCACCTCTAACTAAAGCAGCTGCCCTCAGCTCTCATGATAATGCCTGTTTATCTTCTCTATACTTGATATTATCCTGTTAATGAACTTGGCGGTCTTTACCCGGTGATGGTCAGCTCTGAGGGCAACCACTATGTTCCATTCATACTGTTTTCAGTGTCCAGGACAAGCCTTGCTGTTCATAGATTAATAAACCAACTTGCCTGTTCCCTGGACTGTAGGGTGCCCCGAGATGCAGAAATATCATCCCTTGTTATTTCTATTTACTGTGGGTTTTTTCTTTTTTTTCTTTTTTTTTTTTTTTTTTTTTTTTTTTGAGGGAGATTTTTGCTATAGGGCACGTATATTCACCAGAGAGACAGAAAGCAAGAAATCACATCCCGGGGGTGGGGTGAGGGATGGCCATGTCACAATCCCTTCTCCATTCTCTTCTCAGAATCTTGGACACTTATGCACATGTGCCCAGAGTGAGTTTTAAGCCACCAGGTCCAGGATTCGAACTGTGGTCAACTATGTGGGAGTCCAGCGATGTAACCATTACACCATCTACTGGTCCCTCCATTTAGTTTTGAAAAATAACATCTCATGTATAATAGTTTTCATAAATGTGGCCCTATTTTGAAATGTGTTTCCATTTTCCCCTTGGGGAAAGATTTAGCACCCTCCCGTTGTTCTCTTCCCTGATGCAATATTCCCAGTACTACCGCAGTGAATGTCGGAGATGGGTGGGGCTCCCTGAGGGCCCCCGCACTGCAGAAACAACACTCGACTGCTCGGAATGTATGCCCTCTCTAGAAGGCTCCATCCATCCAGACATGCCAATTAAGGTGGAGAGGCTCCTGTCCTGGGAAGAAATAATCAAGCACTGTGTCTTGGAAACAAATCGACACCTGGCCATAAGATCTATAAAGCAAAGCAAGGTCTTAATAAAGTAGAAGGGAAATAGATCAAATTCGAAGACAAATGGAGTGTTCTTTGCAGCGACCTCATTCTTTCTTCCTTTACACTCCTTCAACTCTGGAAAGCTCTGTAATTAAAAAATGTCAATATCTGTGGGACTTTAAATAATTGATTGATGTTTAAAGCTCTGTCAGAAAGCTCTGTGGTAAGGTGTCAAGTAATGTTTACTTTCCCCATCAAAAGCTCCACACAAACAGCTCTGCAGACCATTAATATACCCTTAGCCCCTTGATAAATAATTATGGTTCTTTTTAATTAGTAAATAATTACAGGAATGTAAAACACTGCTACATACCTTCACAGTTCAGTTAACCTCCTCCACACCACAGGGCTGGGATGGCCTAGACCCGGGTAGGGCTGCAGTGTAACCATGGCTACGTCCTGGTAGGGCAGGGTTGGGGACAGAGATTTCCCATGGACACAGGAAGCTCATCTTCCATAGGAAGGCTCTTCTTGGTTTTCTGGTTAGGACTTGGGCGTACCTCTGTCTGCCCATGCAGAGGTGCTCTGAAATTTGGGACAAACTGATTTCTAAGTAGCAGAAGGGACACTGGGATGTGATGCCAGGTCAAAGCTGGGATTGGCAACAAACAAGATGGGGGAGGAGGTATGACGTTGAAGAGGCAGACTGTGGAGACCACTGAGAGGCAGAGCCCCTGGGCTGCTCCCACAGACCCCAGGGCATGTGACTGGAGAAAATGGCTGTTTTAGGGCCATGCATGTGTATTCTTGTATACCTGAAACTTCTTTGATTATGTGCATTTTCAACAGAGTGATATTGATTCTTGGAAGGACAAATAAACTTAAATATTATAATAGTTTATGGCTCTCCAAAGCTCAACTCTACATGACAAGTGTGTATTACTCAGTACTTAAGTGTTTTTTTTTCTCTCTCTCTCTTTCTTTTCTTTTTCTTCTTTTTTTTTTTTTTTTTTTTTTTTTTTTGTGTGTGTGTGTGTGTGTGTGTGTGTGTCTCAGTTGTCTAGTCTGGCCTTGAATTTGTACAACTCATCTACCTCATTCTCCAGAAAGGCTGAGATTACCGGCATGTGCCACCACATGTGGCTTAGTTTTTTTCTTGTTAAACTAAACTAAGCACTAGGAGTTTTCACGCAGTTCATGGAAAATGCATATTATGAAAAACATAAGCATGTATTTCATTTTTTCACCAAAATAATTTATATTTTAATTCTATTTTTCGATTTTTTGAGGTCCCCTTGGATACGTCTGACAGTCATTAAACATTGTTTCTTTTCTCCGTTAAAAGCTCCAACAATCCCCGTTCTTTTCCTATTAGTTATTTCTCTCAAAATTGATTTTGATTTTTCTGGAGGGGGACACAGTGATGATGGTGATGAAAGGATGGGAACACTGCCCTACGGAGCCACTGAATAGTGTCTCCTTCGTGTAGCATAATCCCAGGACACACGCTGACTGCAAGCTGCAGGAGAAGATGAATGTGTGTCCTGAAGGGGATTCCAGGGTGCAAGGTCTGCCCTTAGGACAAACCAGCTGACGGTGTGATCAGGTTATTTGAAGAGGATCTCTATATCCCTAGTCCAGGAACAAAAAGCAGGCCCAACCTCTCTCTGCTGAACAAAACAGAGAGAGGCAAAATTGTCGATGAGAGAGGAAAGAAAAATAAATTTTTTTTTTTTTGAGAGGTTTTCACTAGAGGGCGCATGTGCTCGCCAGACAGACAGAGAGAGACAGAAAGATAGAAAGCGAGAAATCACCCCCCAGGGGGGATGGCCATGCGGCAATCCCTTCTCCTCCATTCTCATCTTGGGATCTTGGGCATGCACGCACACGCGCCCGGCGTGAGTTTAAGCCGCTGGATCCAGGACTTGAACCGCGGTCAACTACGTGGGAGTCCAGCAACATAGCCATTACACTAACTGCTGGTCCCAGGAAAGAAAAATTTATTACAGTGTGGCCATAACAGGAAGATATGTAAGAATATCTTCAACTAGTTGGCTGATTTACAGATGTTTTTATAGGGGAAAGGGGATGCGGCTTACAGTCATCTATGGAGAAGCATAGAAAGACTAGATCAGGTTAATTTTCAGCTGGGGGCACAAATAATTTGTCTTTGGGACAGGAGTTTCAGCCTTAGCTAAGGGGTACAATTAAACAATCTGTTTTCAAAGACATGAGTTTTTCCTGTTGCTGGGGCAGAGTCCCTCATTATTTTAGCTCCAGGTTGGCCATTTGTCTCCTTGTGGTTCCTGTGAGGAACCTCAAACAAAGTTTATCAGGTTGAGCTAGAAATAGTTTTTGATTTTAACAAGATGGAATCAGTCTGGTTAAGCAGGCCCTACTTACCATCAGTCAAGTGGTTCTGACTTGCTTTAAACTGGGGCACTGCAGGGAGGTGTATGGGGAAGGTGGCATTGAGCTGGTCCTGAAGCCCTGTGGAGGGAGAGTGAGAAGGTAGAATCACCCTGGCTGAAGGAGCTGCTCTAGACTCTGACTCAGCATGAAGCTTCCCGGGAATGCTCTAGGTTGCAAGGATGAAGTCCAAAAAGTGTCTGAGGTTGGAGAAGGGAGTCAGGTGAGCTCTGGGTCGTGAACTCACCTTGGGTCAGGGCTTGGAGAGGAGCTTCCCCGGAGGAATGTTGTGGGGGAGGCCTTGTGTCATGGAGTGGAGCGAGAGAAACTCCCACCCTGGAAGGACATGGTAGGCCCTGTATCATGGGGTGGAGCATGCATGAGGTCCTGCTTCACAGTATCCTTCAGAGTAAACACTGTGCCCCCAGGAAGAGGGCATCTAGGGTCAGAAGTGGTTTTCAAGGTGGCCTGATACAAGGAGAAGGGACTGCTGGCTGCTCCAAGCTGAGTTGTGATGGTTGATATTGGAGTAACAAATCTATCCAGTGAGTTCAGGCTCTGCAGGGCCACTGGATGCTCACCAATCACTTGCAAGGTGGGGGGGCTCCTGTTTGCCTCCAGCACCCCATAAAGGTACCACGTCCCTCAAGAGTCTCTTGTCTCCAGGCTCTGGGTGGTGGGTGTGGGTCCCTTGGAAAAGTAAATAATAGCAGTTGGTGGTTTGTTTGCTGTTCTTTGACTACTTGAGGGTATGACTGTAATTTCAGTCCTTAGTATAGGTTGCTCTACAAATATTTGTTCAGTTGAGCTGAATTGAGTATTTTTAATTTTTTATCTAACGTGTCTTTAAGGCTCTGGAGGAAAAAAGTACATGTCTGGCCCATGATTAAGTATGTTTAGGTGAGACCTCCTATGCTGTGGTTTGGTGCCCCCACAGTTGCAGTTAACTGTCACAGTTACACTGTAACTTGACACCCACAGCGGCAGTGTTGGGAGGTGTTTGGGACATGGGAGTTATTATAATTGGGTAATGGTTTGTCTCTCAAAGACTCATGTTTTGGACTTTGGTCTTAGTCGGCAGTGAGTGTATGTTCACGTGTTGGGACTTGGTTGTATTGTAAAGGTGTAAAGCAAAAATTTAAAAAATCCTTTCATGGTGTCCTAAGGGTGGGGCCTGGGGGGTGTGTGATGAAATCATTAGGACAAGGTTCCCAAGACTGAGTTCTGGTGTACATGTAAGGAGATGAAATGAAGCAGGCAGAGCCCACTTGGATTTTGCCCAGATCCAGAAAGTTATTGACAGCTGGTTAGCTCAAGATCCACATTGTGGTCTCACCAGAAGTTGGTCCCATGCTCTCAGACTTTCTAGCCACCAGAACTGTGAGCCAGATAAACCTCTTTTCTTTATAAATCACTGTCTTGGTTATTTCCACTATGCTCAAAATAGCTGGTGAGCAGCACCAACAACTCTCACACTCACTATGATATTTTAGACTACACTGTTTATCTGAGAACTATGAAGTCAGTATTTTGCCATCAGCTGGCAGAATTCCACTTAAAAGATTGAGAAAATAACCCCCCAAAATGAGAATAGCATACAAGTAATACTAAATGCGATTAAATGCCCAAACATCTGTATTATGGGTATCCCAGTGGTGAAAAACTATTAAGGGCATTGATAATCTATTCCTGGAAGAAAACTTTCCAGACCTAGAGAGGCGTTCAAATATTCAGACCAAGAAAAACAAAGGACCCCACATAGAATCAGTCCAAGAAGATCTTCTCCAAGGCACATCATAGCCAGATTGACCAAAACCATAGACAAGGACGAGATACTAAAACTGGCAAGAAAGAAAAGTTAAGTTACTTTCAAAAAATATCCCATAAGGCTAATGTCAGACCTCTCATCGGAAACAATGCAAAGAAGGAAAGAATGGGAAAATATATCCAAAATGTTAAGTGAAAAACAATTTCAACCAAGAATACTATAGCTAGCAGCAAGATTATCCCTCATATGAGAAAAAAAAAAAAAAAAAAAAAAAAAAAAAAAAAAAAAAAAAAGACAAAAACGTTCTCAGATAAACAAAACCTGAAAGAATTTACCAACACCAGACCAGCTCTTCCAGAAGTGCTGAAGGGAATACTATACCAGGAAACTAAAGTCTGACACAGAAATAAAAGTATGAAAAACAATCGAGAAAATGATCAGCCTAATGGTAGGGACAAGTCTGGAGTTGAATGTTAACTTCCAGAGTTTAAATGGAAAGGTCAGATCACAGTAACACTGCAAATTCAATAGAATAGAGATTAATTACAGGAGACTGAACTGGTGAAATAGAATTTTATTACTTTTGACTAAAACATTACTAATTTTCTTCTATGCTTGTTTTCCATATTTAAGGATTTTCGTCTTCTCTTGAACTGTTGATAGTTTCATCTACCTACTATTTGAACTGAATCCTAAACTTTTTCCTGGCTTTAAGTCTTGGCAGTTTTTGATTTTGATCTATTAAAACTAAAACTGTCTTCCTTGAAATTAAAAAATGCATTTAAAATACTTATTTAAGGACTGCAGTAAGCTATGTAGCCTCAGCTAGGTGCTACTTTATAGTATGTTCACTCTACTCACTGAGGTTTATGCCTAAAGTCAGACAAGTGTTCGTATAGATATGTATTTATCAGCTATGCTTGCTATTGAAAGTTTCTAGATGAATAAGATCTTTAGTGAATCAATAAAATGTGAAAAAAAAGGGCATAGAAAACAACTGCAGATCCGGAAACAGTGTGGGAGGACGGTGGGAAATGGCACAGGGTGTGAGGTAGGGAATAAAGGGGGAAAATATAAGAAAAGCAAAACATGTAAGAAATAAGAAATGGAAAATCATTTATTGATAATAACAGGAGTGGTAATATCCTTGATTGAGCCAATATATAGCGTATTCTGGATGGAAAATCTCATTTTGTATATTGTATTGATGTATAGTGAATGAATGCAAATAAATAATTAAATAAATACTGCTGTAAGACTAATTGTCTGTAGATTTTCTTTTCGTTTTTTTGCTCCTTTTTTGATCTTTTTGTGTTTGGTATTCTGAGGTTTCGCAATGGTATTCCTTTCTGGCATTATTTTTATTTATGTTACTTGAGATTCATTATGATTCCTGAGGCTGAGTAATCTTTTCTTTGATCAATTCAAATTTTTGTTCTTCATCCCTTGCATACTGCTTTTTTTTCAGTGACCTCTTACCTATTTCTAGGATTCTAATAGATACTTAAAGCTACTTACCTTATTTGACTCATCTCTTAATCTTTCATGTTTTCTGTATTTTTCTGTCTTGTACCCTAGGAAGTAATTTGAGTTCTATTACTAGTTTATAAATTCTCTCTTTAGTTTCTAATACTCTGTCGTTTAAATCATCCACCGAATTTGTCATTAGTGTGTCTTTTATATATATAGAAGTCTTAGTCACTTTTTATACTCACCCATTTCTCCCCATTTAAAAAATTGGATAAAAATGCGTATAACATAAAGGTTACTGTTTTCATACAATTTGGTGACAATAAATTTGTACACAGTGTTATGCAGCTATAACTACTATGTAGTCCCAGAACTTTTACATCACCTCAACCAGGAACCCTGTATCCATTAAGAAGACTCTCCATTCCTCTTTTCTTCAGTCCCTGTAAACCATTGTTATATTTTTTGTCTCCATGGACTTGCCTATTCTGGATATATAGACTTTAGATTTTATTCATGATAGTATATACACATGCATAAGAGAGGGAGAGACAAAGAGAGGAATACCCTTAGCAGGATCTTGTCATGCCATGATCCCCTTTCCCTGGCCCTCCAGCTTGTCAGGATCTTGGGTAGGCACACGCATACCTGTTGTATTTTGAGGCCAGCCAGGGATCCAAACCCTTGGTCGGCCAATGGTTTTCAGGGCTGCACGTAGGTAGGCTGTAGACTGTGCTGCTAGGCTGGGCCTATTCTGGTCGTTCTATGTACATGGAATCATCAGAGTCCTTTTGTTTGTGGTATCCCTTCACTTAATATAGTGTTTTCAAGGTTCATCACATTGTAGCGTGTTTCAGCATCATGTGCTTGATGCCTTTTTATGGCTTAATAACATTTCATTGTATGGACAGACTACATTTATTTATCCATTCATATTTTGACAATTTGGTTGTTCCTATCTTTTGGTTATTGTAGATAGTGGTGCTATAAATATTCATGTACAAATATTTGTACAAGTAATTATTTTTACTCTGTTGTGTTTATACCAATGAGTAGAATTGAAGGGTTATATGGTGGTTCTTTTTAATTTTTTGAGGAAGTACTAACTTGTGTCCCACAGTGACTGTATCTTTGCACAACCTCAGTAGTTATGTATGAGAGTTCCAATTTCTTTGAAGACTTCCAGCACTTATTTTCTATTTTTTTTCAGGTTATGCCCTTTATGGTGGGTATAAAATGGTATCTCAGTGTAGTTTTGATTTGCATTTCTCTAGTGACTAGTGACAAACAAATGTTTGTCATTGGTATGAAGTTTTGGAGAAGTATCAAGACCTTTGCCCATGTTTTAGCTGTTTTTCCCTGTTAATATATTTTTATTTATGTATTTTAAATACGAGACTTTTCTGATATGATTTGTAAATATTTTCTCTTATTATATAATTTTTCTTTTAGCTTATTCTATTTATGTATTTATTTATTTTTAGGTTTTATCTATTTATTTCTTCCATGGGTATGAGAGAGAGAATGAGAGAGATAAGGAGACACATCTCTACAAATTCTTGACACTATGATCCTTCCCAGCTTCAGTCAGCTCACATCATAGGCACATATGTGCCAAGCATGTTTGAGGAAGCCTTTAGATGTGAACCCAGAACCTTCCCATATGGGTCAGCTTTGCCAAGCATTGCGTTACATATTTTTTTTTCACTCTATTCATAGTGTCCTTTGATACTTGAGTTTTAAATTTTGATGATGTACTATCTGTCACTTTTTCTCTTGTTTTTTGTGCCTTAGAATGCTATATTTAAAAAACCATTGCTGGGGCTGGCAGGTGGTGTGGTGGTTAAGGCACTGAACTCCCACGTGGCTGACCATGGTTCAAGTCCTGGACCTGATGGCTTGCTTTCTCACTTTCCTTCTCACTCTCTTTCTCTCTCTGTCTGCCTCTCTCTGGTGAATGCATGTGTACTACAGCAAACAAAATAATAATAATAATAATAATAATAATAATAATAAAAAAATCAAAAAGAAGAAACCATTGCTAAATCCAAGTTATGAAGTTTTGCCCCTATATTTTCTTATAAGAGATAAATAATTTTAAATCTCATATTTAGGTCTTTAATCCATTGAGCTAATTTTATATATATATATATAAAATCTTTATTGTGTTTCACAGACATTGCATTTTTCACAAATTGAAGGTTTGTACTAACCCTAAATCAAGCAATCTACTGACACCATTTTCAGACAGCATGTGCTTATCTGTATCTGTATGTCACACTTTGCTAATTCCTATAATATCTCAAACTTTTTCAGTATTGTTATATCTGTTATGGTGATTTGATCACAGTAATCTTTTTTTTTTTGAGAGATTTTTGCTATAGGGTGCATGTGCTCGACAGACAGACAGAGACAGACAGACAGACAGAAAGCGAGAAATCACCCCCCAGGGGGGATGGCCATGCTGCAATCCCTTCTCCTACATTCTCCTCTCAGGATTTTGGGCACGCATGCACATGTGCCCGGCATGAGTTTTAAGCCACTGGGTCCGGGACGTGAACCGCGGTCGACTACATGGGAGTCCAGCGACATAGACATTATGCTTACTGCTGGTCCCTACAGTAATCTTTGATACTACTGTTGTAATAGTTTTGAGGTGCCTCAAACCATGCTTGTATTAAAGGGCAAACTTAATAAATGTTGTTTGTGTGCTCTGGCTGCTCCACCAACTGGCTGTTCCCTATCTCTTTCCCTCTCCTTAGACTTCCCTATTCCTATGACAAATAATATTGAACTTAGGCCAATTAATAACCCTGCATTGGCCTCTAAGTGTTTAAGCAAAAAAAAGAATCACATGTGTCTACCTTTAAACCAAATGTTAGACATAATTAAACTTAGTAAGGAAGACTTGTTAGAAGCCTAGATGGGCTGAAAGCTAGGACTCCTGTGCTAGTTAGCTAAGATGTGACTACAAAGGAAAAGTTCTCAAAGGAAATTAAAAGTGATGTTCCAGTGAACACAAACATTGTAAGAAAGCAAAATGGACTTATTGCTGATATGGAGAGAGTCTTAGAGGTTAAGACAGAAGATCAAATCAACCACAACATTTTCTTAAGCCGAAACTTAATCCAGAGCAAAGCCTTAGCTCTTTCCAATTATATAATATGAAGGCTGCGAGAAGTGAGAAAACTACATAATGAAAGTTTAGAGCTAGCAGTGGTTGGTTCATGGGTTGAAAGACAGAAGCTATCCCTATAATAGTGCATCTCATAGTGACACGGATTTGCATATCCCTTATGATAAGCATTGAGCAATTTCTTATGTTGAGCATTTACTTATATGCTTTTTGGTTGTTCACAGGTCTTCCTTAGAGAGTTGTCTGTGTAGCTCATTGTGCTCATCTTTTAATCGGGTTGTTTTATTTTTTTGGGGGGGGAGATGTGTGAGCTGCTTGAGTTCCCTGTATATTCTGGTTATCAGTCCACTGTGAGGAACAACAGGGAGATTCCTCAAAGACCTACACATAGAACTACCATTTGACCCATCAGTTCCACTCCTGGGTATCTACCCAAAGGATAGGAAGACACTCAATCAGAAAAACTCTTGCACATCCATATTTATTGTAGTATTATTTACAGTAGTTAAGACATGGAACCAAGCCAAATGTCCATGAACAGTTGAATGGATTGAAAAAGTGTGGCACATATACACCATGGAATACTACTCAGTCATAAAAGACAATGAAGCCCTGACATTTGATAAAAAGTAGAAGAATATGAAAGATGTACTGCTAAGCAAAGCAAGCCAGACTATGAAAGAGAGGCATTGTATGTTCCCACTTAATATATACCAAATGTCTGCACTCTGGCAGAAACTGAAAATTGGACTGCATGACAGAATGGAGAAGAACTATGGATACCAGAGACAGCGTGGGAGGAAAATGGGAAATGGTGGAGGGTGAAAGGGAGGTAAGCAAGGAGGGAAAAAGAAGCAAAATATATTTTAAAAAAGCATAAATAAATAAGTGAAAAAATGGAATAGATGTACAAGTGAAATAGCAAATGCTGATGTAGAAGCTACAGCAAGTTACCGAGATCTAACTAAGATTATTGAAGGTAGCCACATTAAATAACAGATTTTCACTGTAGACAAAATACAGTTTCATATCAGAAGAGCCATCTAGGATTTTCATAACTAAACAGAAGAAGTCAATGCCTGGCTTCTTCTGTTTCCAAGGGTAAGCCAATTCTTGTTAGCATCTAATGTAGCTAGTGACTTTAAGAAGAAGCCAGTGGCTCATTAACCATTCTAAAAATGTCAGAATCTTTAAGAATTATGCTAAATAGAACAAAAAAGAAGCCTCCAGACCAATATTCCTGATGAGTACTGATGCAAAAACTTTCAACAAGATACTAGCAAATGGAATCCAACAGCATATTAAGAAGATTTACACCATGATCAGGTAGGTTTTATTCCAGGGATACAGGAATGGCTTGACATATGCAAAACAAAAATGTAATGCATCATATTAACAGAAAGCAAGGTAGAAAGCATGTGATTATATCTACAGGTGCAGAAAAACCATTTGATAAAATATAACATTCCTTCATGATCAAGACTGTCAGCAAAATAGAAGGCATTCCTCAACACAATACAAGTCATATATGACAGACTCATTGCTAACATGATACTGAATGGGGAAAAGCTGAAAGCCTCCCCACTAAAACCTGGAACAAGACAAGGCTGTCCACTTTTTCCTCTTCTTTTCAATACAATGCTGGAAGCCCTAGCCAATGCAATTGGACAAGACGGCAAAATAAAAAGCATTTGGATAGGAAAAGAAGGAGCTAAAGTGTTCTTATTTGCAGATGATGTAACTATGTACATAGAAAATTCAGAGGAATGCATGAAAAAAAATCCTAGAAGTGATCAATAAATTCAGTAAAGTAGCAGGATACAAAATCAATATACAAAAATCTATAGCAATTTTATACACCAGAAATGAACTGACCAAGACAGGATTGAAATATAGTAATTCCACTTACAATAGCCACAAGGTGGCTATTGTTGATTTCTAGGAATAAACCCAACTAAAGAGCTGAAAGACCTCTACAAGGAAAAATATGAAAAACTGAAAAAGTAATTAAGTATGATACCAAAAAATGGAAAGACATCCTGTGTTCTTGGATTGGAAGAATATAATCAAAATGTCAGTTCCACCCAAATTAATTTACATATTCAATGTGATTCTGATCCAATTGCTGGTGGCATTCTTTGCAGAAATAGAAAAAAAATATAAAATTTGTCTGGAATCATAAAAGACCTGTATCACCAAGGTAATACTGTGCAAAAAGAGTAATTAGGAGGCATCTCATTACCTAACCTCAAAATATATTACAAAGCAGTGATAATCAAAACAGTATGGTATTGGCACAAAAAATGAATGCACAGACCAATGGAACAGGACAGAAAATCCAGAAATAATCTCCAAATCATACAGTCAACTGGTCTTTGACAAAAAATTGCTATACAATGCAGTGAAGAAAACATATTTTCAGTAAATGGTGCTGGAAGAATTGGATATCTACCTGCAGAAGAATAAAATTGGGCCCCTATCTGTAATCATTAATGAGAATCAACTCAAAATGGATCAAAGATTTAAATGTAAAGTCTCAAACTATAAAACTACTAGTAGACAACGTGGGGGAAACTCTTAAAGACATTGGAGTAGACAATTTTTTTGAAGACATGAATGAAAATATATATTTAGATAATAAATATTAAAGAAAATTTTGTATCTTTAGCCATACACATGACAATTATAAGTGTACTAATTAAAATTCTAAATACTATTTGAAAAAAACTAATATTTCTGTATCAATCATATTCTAAGAATTTGTCAGTATTATAATGAATATTTGATAGTGATTTTCTTTTAAAATAGATTAGAAATGAGCTAGTAAACACAACTTATACCATACTAGCAATATTATAATTGGTAAATATTTCTTAAATAAGACCTCTAAAGCACAGGCAATATTCCCCAAAATAGACAACTGGGATTACAACAAGCTAAAAAGCTTCCTCACAGCAAAGGAAACAATAATTGGAGCCAAAAGACAACCCTCAGAATGGGAGAAAATATTTTCAAATTACTTCTCAGACAAGGGATTGATATCCAGAATATATAGGGGAACTCAAGCAACATGCTCATAAAAAATGAATAATCAATTTAAAAATGGGCTAAATTCTTTAACTAGTTTTAGTTTTAATTTTTCTTTTTTGTAAAGATATTGAATCATGTCATCTGTGAATAGAGACAGTTTCAATTCTTTCTTTCCTATTTGAATCCTTTTTGTTTCTTTTTGGTACATGTTTTATTCATTTATTTTTTAGAGAGATTTTTGCTATAGATTGCATGCTCTCACCTGAGAAACAGGGAGAGACAGAAAGTGAGAAATCACTCTGTAGAGGGTTGACCATGCCACAATCCCTTCTCCTCCATTCTTCTCTTGGGATTTTGGGCAAGCATGCACATGCATCCAGTGTGAGTTTCAAGTCTCTGGTTCTGAGACTCAAACTGAAGTTGGCCATGTGGGAGTCCAGCAACATAATTATTAGGCCATCTCTGGTCTCTGTACATGTTTTTATTTGGCTAGAATTTCTAGTATAATGTTGAATAGCAATGGTATAAGTGGGCATCCTTGTCTTCTTCCTGATCTTTGAGGGAAAGATTTCAGTCATTCATCATGTTAATTATAGACTTTTTTTTTTTTTTGGAGAGATTTTCACTATAGGGCACGTGCGCTCGCCAGACAGACAGAGAGAGACATAGAGACAGAAAGCGAGAAATCACCCCCCAGGGGGGATGGTCACACCGCAATCCCTTCTCCTCCATTCTCCTCTCGGGATCTTGGGCACTCACGCACACGTGCCTGGCGTGAGTTTTAAGCCACCGGGTCCGGGATGCGAACCGCGGTCGACTACGTGGGAGTCCAGCGACATAACCATTACGCTAACTGCTGGTTCCCATTATAGACTTTTTATAAAAGCCTTTTATCCTGTTTTGAAAGTTCTTTTCTAGTTTTCTGAGTTTTTTTTTTTAAACCTTGGAAGAGTGTTGGATTTTGTCAAATGCTTTTTGTGTACTATTGACATGACCATGCAGTCTTATTCCCTCATTCTATTAACATAATATATTACATTCGTTAATTTTTTTATGTTGGACCAAATACAATATTAAAACTTATTTAACAAGCTTATTGGAAACCAAAATGATCATGTACAGCTATGGACCTCAGCATAGGGCTTGGATAGTAGAGGTAGTATTATTTCCCTTTCCACTCTACCATCTTAAAGTCCCTGAATCTTGGACTAGTAACTCTTAGTTACAGCCTAAGTTCTACGTTTAACAGATTCCGGGAACATGTTTATTATCTAAACATTTGTTTCTGTGTTGTGCAATGTAATTACCTGAGGTGGAGTTAGCACTGGAAGCTTCAGATGAACTCCAGCATTAACAGTGGAAAATTAGAGCCAAATATTAATCTGGACTAATTAATATTAAACTTGTGTGAAAACATAACATGAATTTTATAGGAATTCCTATGCTTGTTAGTGCTTAAAAACTAGCATTCCTGCAGTTACCTTCGTTCTTCCACGTGTAAAAAAAGAGCAAGAAAGGGGCTGGTAGATGGAGTGGTAGTTAAGGGCGCTGGGCCCTCACATGGTTGGCTGTGGTTTGAGTCCTGGATCTGACGACTTAGTTTTTCACTTTCTCTCTCTCTCTCTCACTCTCTCTTTCTCTCTCTTCCTTTGGTCAAATTAAAATAAATAATTAAATAAATTAAGTTCAATCTAATAATTCTTTTAAAAAAATAAGTAAAAAGTATTCATTCAGAAAGCTGTTGGTGGGGTGATGGGCCTTGATTTTCTCCATCTATCTCTTCTCATCACTTTTCTGCCCTATTATGCTCAAAATTTTTTAAAAAACAAAAACACCTTTTAATATTGCCCAACTATCTATTAACAACCAAAAATGACCTCCACATACTTTTCAAAGCTGCCTTGTATAAGGAGACACTCAACAGCATGCTGGTATCTGTCTCTTGTAGAACTCTGAATGGTTGCAAAGGCTCTTTACATGAGAAATCAAGTTTTAAAATAGAGACTTTTCACATTTGAGTTTCAGGATGGAGGCATAGCAGTAAGAAGCATTTCTCTTGGGTGCCAGGGCAGCCTTGAGGATGATGGGTCCTTGAGAGCACATGGAGTTGTGTAGCAGAGGAGTGAGAGGGCACAGAGGTTAATGTCTCTTTCATCTTGTGTCCAGAATGCCCATCTGCTGGCTCAGCCTGTTATTGAGCAGTATGGGAGGCCTGGCTCCTCACCACAGCCCTGTGCCACATACACTCTACTTACACTGCCTTTAGAAACACTGTCTCTGAGCTATGTCTTTAGTGATTCAGATCTGCTGTGTGTCCTTTGTTGAATGATTCCAGCTTAACTGTATAGCTTTGATAAAAATGTTGTTTTCTGGGGCCAACAGGTGGCATGGTGGTTAAAGGTACTAGAATCCTACATGGCTGACTGCGGTTCAAGTCTTGGATGTGGTGGCTTGCTTTCTCACTTTCCCTCTCTCTGTTTCTCTTTGGTCAAATTGGGAGATAATAATAATAATAATAATAATAATAATAATAATAAATAAAGTTAAATAAAACAATTCTTTTAAAAATGTTGCTTTCTTTTTTGGTTTTTAAAGCTTATTTATTCATTTCTTCCAGGAGAGAGAGACAGAGAGAAAGAGAGACAGTCACCCAATAGAATCTTCATGCCACAGTTCTCCCTAGCCTCAGTCAGCTTGGGTATGCATGCTCCCAGCATGCAAAGGGAGGCTTTGGGATTTGGACCTGGGACCATCCTGTGTAGGTACAGCATCACAGAGCATCGTGTTACTGCTGGTACCTCCATAACTCTTTACCTTAACTCTTATGTTATATTCATGCAAACTGTCCAGTTTTTAAGTTCCTTTTACCTGCCCAGTTATCAATGTCATCTTAACCTACTAAATAAGAGTCAATTGCCCTTCTGTTGCCAGCCTCATGCCGAACTGGACAGAGTGGTCGGATCTGTGCTGACCACACTTGGCCTGTCTACCTTTGGGGCTGACCTCTCTGGTCCTTCCCTCCATTACCTTCCTGCCATGTGTCTCTCTCTGCATCTCCTCATTGGTTAATACCAGTGTGTGTGCTTTGATCACTGTTGGCTGTGCCCTTCTCCTTATAATTCTTTCCAACTTGGTGGGGAAATAATTACTTGACCCAAGGAAATTACTTTAGCAGTTATTTGTCATCTGGGCCTGCTTCTCTCACAGCTGCATTTTCTGATCTTGTTGAGTAAGCAGAATGTAGGATAATAATCTTGCAATAGCTGACAAAATTGCCATGCTCATCAGGGTTCCCACAGAACTGTAAAGATTTCTGTCCCATTACCAGTCCACACCATCCTGAGGCTCATTGTCCTTCACTCACTGTCCTCCTGCCTCTACCCCATGGTCTTTCACAAGAGTCTCTGGTTACCTTTTCCTCTATTTCCATGTATTTTCTCATTCGTGTAGTTAACCTGCCCCTATCTCCACCCAATGTATATACGTTTATCCATGGCCTACAAATGTTACCACTTTGACTTAGTGGTGTCTCTTTCTAAATATTGACCATTTTCTGTCTTTTGCTCAATGTACTGAGTCTTGACTTTTGCCATATTCTTACACTGGAACTTCATATGCTAAAGTTACTAGTTAATTGCCAAATGTGATGAATATTTGTAGACCCTTTCTTCTTTAATCTTTTCTGCAAGATGGAGTATTATTGACTGTTCTTTCTCTTTTCAAAAAATAATTTATTTTGCTTATTTCTTTGATGAGTGAGAGACAGAGAGAGAGAGAGACAGTACTGCCACTAGGTTCTCCACACTGTGATCTACCCCCAACTGCAGTCAGCCCCAGGTCATTGCCTCATGCATGTACCTGGAATACTCAGGGGCATCTCTAGAGAGCCCTGAACCTTCCCTTGGAGTTCAGCCTTGCAGAGAGTTATACTTTACTGCTGTACCACTGTCTGGGCCTCTTCATGCTTCAAAGTGCTTTTTGGTTGTCTCTCACCTCCTCACTGATCCCTCCCAAGGTACCCTCAGTGGCTGTGGCTGTTCTGATGCTTGGCTTGCCTTTTACTCTAGGTACATGGAAAGCTGATCTTCTGTTTTGTTTTGTGCATGTACGCGTGTGTGCGGTGCAGACTATGGTTAGATCTGGGCACTGAATTGTGAGTATAAGTACATGTATCATGCTGGGGCTGGGACATTTTACTGTAGCTCTTCAGAGACTTATTCTCCTCTCACCTCTTCATGTAGCTTCTTGTGCAATTACAGGGAGCAAAATGCCCTGATAAGTCACAGTGGATCTATAGATTGAACAACAAAATAAGCTCTTACTGTTTTGCGTCCCAGAGATTTGGGGGTTATTTGTTACTGTAGCTAACCTCATCTTATGTTAACTGATACATGGTTCTCTCTTGTGCTTTAATAAATGAGCAAATAGGGACCAGCAGGTAGGTGGTGTAATGGTTATGGCTGTGAATTCCCACATGGCTAACCACAGTCTGAGTCTTAGACCTGGTGGCTTGAAATGCATGCTGGGTGTATATGTGTGTATGCTCAAAATCCTGAGAGAAGAATAGAGGAGAAGGGATTGAGGTGTGGCCATCTCCCCTGGGGAGTGATTTCTCACTTTCTCTCTGTCGCTCTGTGTCTCCGGCGAGCACACTTGCCTTGTAGCAAAAATCTCTCCCTATCTCTCTAAAATAAAGAATGAATAAATTTATGCATTCACTTAGTAAATATTTATTGAGTTTCTGTGCATGCCAAAGATCTCAAGAGGAAATTGGAGGAGAAGGGATTGTGGTGTGGCCATCTCCCTGGGAGGTGGTTTCTCGCTTTCTGTCTCTCTGTTTCTCTTTGTCTTTCTGTTGAGTGCATGCACCCTATAACAAAAAATCTCTAAAAACAAAAACAAAAACAAAAACAAACAAACAAAAAACTCATGCTGGGAATGTGTGCTTGCATGCCCAAGATCCCGAGAAGAGAATGGAGGGTAAGGGATTGTGCTGTGGCCATTCTCCCTGGGAGGGTGATTTCTCCCTTTCTCTCTGTCTCTTTCTAGTGAGTGTACACACCCTACAGAAAAAAGAAAAAGGAAAAAGAAAGATCTTTGTATATTTATTTATAGAGGTATGATTTAGAAGCCAGTGTCTATTCATTTGGTAATGGACCAATCACGGGGTGAGAAAGGAGTTGCCAATTGCTAGGTAATCTCAGGTTCAGGCCTGTGTGACTGCCTGGTGCAGGTTCTACTAAGATGGAGCACTAGAGGAGAACTTCAGTGATGTGGGCACAGGTTGGGCTCAACTGGACATGTTGCTTTACGATGGGTTGAGATGGGCAGGATAGTAGGCCAGCTGGTCTGGAGACCACGGGTGAGAGGAAAACTGGGATGAGTCACTGGTATATTGATGCCTTTGGTGGCTGTGGTTGGCCATAGTGAGGCATCAGAGAGAAGAAATGGGGCCGAGTGAGCCCCACTGGGTGGCTGACCCTTGAGTTAGGGCCCAGCAGGTGGTATAAAAAGAAGGCTGAGGACCAGCCTGAGAGGCAGATGTGAGAAGACAGTTTGAGGGAGAAGAGGTTGTTTTAAGAGCAGCTGAAGGTTAGCTGCAAGTATTTAGTACTATTTTGGGAGGTGCCGTTTTGACTGAATTCACAGGGACTGGTATTGTAGAATGGCTACTTCCTTTCTATTGCCAAGATTTTTTTGCAAACCTTTTTCTATAAAATAAAGAGGACTTTTGAGAGATCTCTTTTGGGGCAATTTTTATTAAATTCATCAGTGGCTGAAGTGAGTTCTAGAAATGTAAATTTATGCTATGAAAATTGTGTGGCTGTGGGGACAAGGGGCAAGCAACGTCTACACAAGACCCCAGAACTATTCCACTACTCAGTGGTTTTAGATTCATCACGCATCTTTTTTTTTAATGTATTTTTTATTATTATTCATACATTAAATCACTATACATTATTTAGATTGTGAAGAGACTTTACCCAGCATGATATATACCTCAGTCCAGCCCAGTTGAGACCACCATACACATCATGCACCTTTAAACTCGCTCTGCGCCTGTCTATTACTCACAGTTAACAATGGCTCCTGTCTGAGAAGGGGACAGGAAGCTCAGTGAGGATGACAGCCGCTTGCTAGTGTTAACCAAGATGAAATGGTGGTAGACACCCCATTTAAAGTCTTTTTTAGCATTTTTAATTAGCCTCACCTTGGGTGGCAAAGGCGGTTTGCATAATTCACAGGAGGGTGTAGTGGGGAGGAGAGCTACAGAAGGAAAGAAGCGTGAGGAAATTGGTTTTCATTTAGAAAACGCAGTAACAGCTGGTGGAAGAAACTGCAAAGACAGAGTCACAGTTTTTATGTCAGAGCCTAAAAGGACCTCAGAGCGCCATCATTTGCTGACCCCTCTTATATACAGAAGGGGAAACCAAGAGCCCCAGAGGCAGAGTCATGGGTTGCAGTCACTCCGGGACTCAGGCCTGTGGTCCCCAGCCCAGCACCCCAGCCTACATGGCAGACATTTGTGCTGCTCACCTTTGGATCTCCTCTCCCCACTGGAGCATTTCCCTCTGTTTTACCCCTCACTACCTTCCCTGTGCTCACCTGCTGCCCAGGCCCAGGCCTCATCTTGTACTCCTCATGGGGCTGTTCCCAATGACCCCCTATAATAAAAGACAGATTAATGAGAGAAAAATAAATTTATTAACGTGTCTGGTTCAGATATACACAGGAAACGCCAAAGAATGAATAATTCTCAATGTGCGGCTTTGAATTCCAGCTTATATGGCATCTTCAAAGAAGGACAGCACATATTTACTGAAGGTATAAGACAAAGAAATATGACTTTGAGTATACAGCAGTGGCAGCTTCTGGGAAGGCAAGTAAGTGGCAGAGGAAGGCTGTTTAGTAAAGCTTGGTCATATAGATCCTCTGGGACCATCTCCAGGCAGATGAGACCTAAAGTTGTCTTTGCAGTTAACCTTGTTCTCCCTGGTAGAGAGCAGGGAAGGGATACTTTTGGCCTTTGCCAACCTATGTCCTGCTAGGTAAATAGGAAGGGCAGAGAGCTTTCTTACTTCTGCTTCTTCCTCATCGCCTACAGCTCAACAACCCTTATGCAAAGGAGGCATGTGTGGGGGCAGCATGTTCTGGTCCCCGTGGTGCAGAGGTTGGGTGCTGTGGCTCTGCTCTCTGTGGCTCCACTTCCAGTGTCTCCTCATTCTAGATCCTGACTGAAGGAGTGGCCAGCACAAGGGGACATTCCTGTTCTGCAACAGGGAAGAGCAAGAAAGTGAGACACAGTGTTTCTTAAGCTTCAGCATGGATGTGGGCTACGTAACTTGCACTCACTCCTCATTTGCCAAAGGATCTCTCAGGGACACATCCCTGTACCATCAGGGCAGGACTCCCCCTGCTGACAGTGGGCAACAATTGCACACTCTATCTCAGAGCCCAGCTGAGATAAGAAGCCCTTAGAAAGGTTTAAAAGAAGAGATAATAGAGGCTAGGAGGAATCCGCAAAGAGCAGTGTGCCTCAATTAAGGAGAAGAAAGTCCACAAAGGTGAGTCACCTCCTGGGAGTAGATGGCAGGTAGTCTAGATGCTGGTGCAAGCAGAGGGCGTGAGGACCTTGGTGGTTGGTTCAGGGGCTGCTGAGAGCAGAAGGGGCCTATGATTAGGTTCCAATGCAAATATCATCTGCTGCAAAATATGCCTGCGGGTGGCCTTAATGCATTACCACTAGTCTGGGAAAGAAATCTCTCTAGGCACTAAGTGTGATTACTTAACTGAATATGAGTTGTAAATAATTGATTTCTCCCCCAGGCTATCATCTCCAAAGGAACTCTTCTTTTTTTTTTTTTTTAATTTTTATTAACGTGTGGATTAGATGAGAAGGAATGAATAAAGATGCTAACTTTTTCAGGGACACCTTCAACCATCACTTAGAAAGAATTAAGAATATTCACAGTGTAGTCACACTTACTCTTGGGTTGTGCTAATGAGACTTAAAATCAAAGGAGCTTCCTGATAAACCGCTATGCTATATTTAAGGTCAAATGCATGAGGTTAGAGGACATTATGTTAAGTGAAATATGCCAGGCACAGAAAGAGAAATATCATATGTTCTTACTCATACGTAGAAATTAAGTAAATGACCTCATAGAAATAAAGAGTTGACGAAGGACTACTAGGGAGGCCATCAGGTGGTGTGGCAAAGGCACTGTATTTTTGTATGGCTGACTGTGGTTTGCATCCCAGACCTGGTGGCTTGAAAATCATGTCAGGTGTGTGTGTATGTGTGTATGTCCAAAATCTGGAGAGAAGAATGGATGAGAAAGGATTGTGGCATGGCCATCTCCCCTAGGGGAGTGATTTCTCACTTTCCCTCTCTCTCTTTCTCTCTCTGGAGAACACACATGCTCTATAGCAAAAACCTAAAAAACTAAAGTGAGTACTAGGGGCTGGGAAGGATGGAGGAGAAAGGCATAAAATGATGTTGAGTAATGGAAACAAAATTACAGATGGGTAAGAGGAACAATTTCTAGTGTTATAAAATTCAGTAGGATGAATATAGCTAAAAGCAATTTACCATGTATCTCAAAGTAACTAAACAAGAGGATCCTGAATATTCCTACACAAAGTAATGACAGGTGGTTGAGATGATGGATATACTAACTAGGTTGATTTGATCAATACATATTGTATTCTTTCATGGAAACAAATCACATTGTATTGCACAGATACATACAACTACTATATGTCAGTTAAAAGATAAATAAATAAATGAACTCTTTCTGCAGAGAGCAGACCTGGCCAGTCCCTATGGAGAGGCCAGGGGGAAGGACTGTGCAGAGTGGTTGGGAAAAATGTTGGAATTCAGTAGGCCTTGCTCCTGTGGCCACTACTTCTACATTCACGGGGGGGGGGGTGGGGGGGCGGGGGAAGGTCAAGTGCTGAGGGACGGTGACCAGGGAAGAGAGACATTCCACACATGGCTGACAAACTTTCTGTAAAGGGCATTGTGTCCTACTCAGTTTTGGTGTTGTGGCCCCAAAGCAGTCATAGAATGAATGAAGGGGCCTGGCTGCATTCTAATAAAACTGTTGTGTTTCTCACAAAACACTCAGTGCACTGCACTTGGTGTGCTGGCCCCTATTCTAGGTGCATGAGTGGAGAGATAGTAACTAGAGTGGAGACAGCTGGTCTTATCATGGTCTGGGCCTTGGGTGTCTCACTGTCTTATAAGCAGCATTGCTGTTGGTGGCTATAATGGGAAGACCAGCTATAGTCCTAGCTTCATCATGATGAACTCCACTCCCTCTCCCAGCAGCTTGTGGCTACTGACTTAGTCACAGAGCTGTGTCCTCAACTCTTTGGGACAGATACTGCATAGCAGGTGAATACCTTGCCTGGCCTCCTCCCTCCTGGAGTCCTCCTTCAGCCTAGCCTGAGAAGGCCCAGCCTGTCTGAAGCAGAGCCCTATAGGTGAAGGCCCTTCAAATCCTGGACACCCTGGATGACTCTCCTCTGGGCATCAAACCCTGCCTGCAACCCACCCAGACAGTCAGAGCTGGGCTGGGGGCTGGGAGACTAAGCCAAGTCCGGGAGCAGGCTACATGCCACAGAGCACATGGCCAGGGAAGTCCGAGGACTCTGGGATCAAGAGCTCGGTAGGCAGTGTTCTGACGGGGACATGGAATTGGCATTGGGGAAGCCCAGTCTGTTTTGCAGAAAGGGGGTGGCGGAGCTGGCACAGCCAGATGCCTGGTGCTGCAGGGCCCTTCACGGTGGCTGCCCCACTTTGCCAGCATATCCCAGCCAGGCATATGCCAGCACACAACAGCATCTCATCCTGACCCTCCACAGAGACACCTGGAGTCGGGAAGGGCTGAAAATGTGCAGGTTTCAAAGCAGTATCCCAGAGGCACCAGATCTTGTAGCATCAGCCACATGCAACAAATGGAAAAGGACCTGCCCCAGGTAAGGCTTTCTCTAACCAGCCTACCTTCTCATCTCCTCCTGGTTTGCCTTCCTGCCTTCCTGTGTATAAGGAAAAACGGACCTGCTACATTGATATCTAGGTTCTCAGTGGCTCTTCCTCACCATCATTGCTGGCCTTAGGCAGTGGATGCCTTCAGAAGATGGCAAGTAACTAAATAAATACAATAAAGATGTTTAGGAAATAAGCCTCTTGTGCCAGGACTCAGGCAGTGCCTCTCATGTTGGATTAATTCTTCTGATTTAGGATTAATAACAATAGCAATAAGGGAGTTTTCCTTGACACGATAAATGCTCTTAGATGTACACCCCCAGAGGCCAAGAACCGTAGAAATAAGATATTACAAGCATGGGTGGCAATTTGAAAGGAAGAATTTCCCCAAGAAAAACAGGGTTTGTCCTGCCTTTTCCACTGGACTTTACTTCCCCTGCATGTATCTTTTTCCCAAACCCTTGTGTTTCCTCTGAGAAGGTTTATTCCCTCTTTCATTTTGTTCTAAAATAATCAACTTACTGAGATTTCAAAAATTAAGTACATGGAGATCTAATATCTGGCAGCATGGATTGATTTTAGTAAGTGGAAACCTCCCAGGCTCACTTCTGAGTTCCTGCACTCATTTGTTGATGTAAACTATAAATAAATGAGTAGACAGACAGATAGAGCTCATTTATCCCAAAGTAGAGTGAGGGAGTCGTTTAGGAGACAACACAGACATGCTGAAGATGACAGAACTTAGAAAATACACCAGGTTTTGATCCCCTTTCTCTCCCACAGCACAGGAGAGAACTTGGCCATTAGTCCATTGTCAACCTATAGACCAAGAATGCCAAAGAATAGAACAGTTGCCTTTGGTCCCCTTCCCTGAGGTTCCATCACTAAGTTCATATGGCAGGAAGGGACACCGAGGAAGGTCGACACACCTAGACAGAGTTTTTCATGAGCTACTGTCCATCCCGCAGGCCTGTCCAGCTCCCAAGGAGATCATGGTCTGAACATGAAGTCCATTCTTTCTCCCTTTAAAAGACTTTATAATATTAACTCCCATGATGACCTCAAAATGACTGAGGTCATAGGATTTAGCCAGTCACTGTTGTACAGATGCCTTGCTGTAACTTTGGACCAAGATAAGACTTTGGATCATTCCTCCTCCCATTCGTGACTTTCTGCCTTTACGATCACCCTGAATCTTGCAATCTTTCTTGTAGCAGGGCTACAAATTCATTCTGATTGCCTCACTTGCCTCAGCCTCTCTCATTGGCCAATGATCCCTTCCTCTCTTGCTTTGCACTCACACTGCTCAGCCACCTCTCTACCCATCGCACCTCCCTGCTCCACCAGTACCCTTGGCTAAGGGCCTCCTCAGGATCCTGTGTGCAGGGAGCTTGGAGTGGAATCAGAGGTTTATGATGAGGCCACTGGGACAGTTTCTTTGCACTCACGAGCAAAGTGCAGTTTTGCTTCAGCCCTGGAAAAGAGAATGGTGGTGGTGGTGGTGGTGGTGGTATTGGGCGGGGTGGGGGGGAGAGGTGCGGACATGAGGCCTCCTGCGTGTCTGCTCTGTGGCGCTCTGCCCTGGAACTCAGTGTGCCTGTTCCTCTCCCCATGCCAGCTCTCATCCATCCCAGCTCAGGAATCTGCAGAAAGGCTGCGGATAGCCTCCACAAGGCCAGTGCCCAGCTGAGGAGACGACCTTTTAAACTCTGCTTTCACCTAGCACAGGTCTCTCATGGCCTCTCAGTCTGACCAAGCAAGGGCTACAGGGACTCGTGAGGACAGTGGCCTGCACTGAGTTGCTTCTGTGGGCCAGCAGTGAAGTTCACTACGGCTCCATCCCTGGTCAGTGTTCGTGGGCACACTTTACAAATGAAGACAGCTGGCACCAAAGCAGAAAACTGGCTGAAGCCCGCAGAGAGGCCAGGGCCAGCCCACGGCTCGGAATCAGGCTGTCTCAGTCCATGGAGTATGTTCTTTCCAGGAGACCATGCTGAGCACAATGCATGAGGCCCACATGCCCTGCCGCCAGTACCCCTGACATGAGCATGGGTGAGTTGTGTGGCCCTGACTGAGAGCTGGCTATGAGCTGAGCCACTGGTGTGGGCTATGTCATAGGATGAGGGTTTCGGTCCCAAGAGAAAAGAAGTGAACACAAGACCACAGGTGGACAAGGCCAGGCAAGGCTCCATTGGGGCTTTTGCCTGAGCACAGAGAGCTGGCAGGACAGAGTTCCAACTGTCCACCTGAAGGCTGGAGCTTGGGGTTGTGATCAAGGTAGGAGACAGGAAGCTGTGAGGTACAGGAGGGACTTTCTCAGTACACACACAGTGGCTGTTCGTGAGCCTTCATACCTTGCACACATCATTTAGCATCTTAAATCTCTGTCTGGGGCAGTGATCTTTAGTTTGGATTTGAGGCATAGTTCTCTCTGGGTCAATTTTGGTTCTCCATCTTTGCTGCCACTGGTTCCGGCTGGCTCCTCTTTGTGCTTGTGGTCAGGATCGCAGTTGCAATTTGGCTACATCCCGAAGAGACAGCTGAAAAGGTAGTTGACTTTTGAGGCTGAGAGGGCTCTTATTTTTCACCAGACTCAGCTGAAGTTGGGCTCCTGGGGGCGCCTGTGGGTGTGGAAGTGGAGTGACAGGCAGCATGGAGAAAGCCCAGCCAGCCATGCTTGTCCCCAGGGAGGAAGCTCACTTCTACTCAGGAACACAAGGGATGTACAAAGTGGTTATTTGTGAACAACCGAAGCCCCTCCATGAAGAATGATACAGGGAACCAGCAGTTAGCGTAATGGCTATGTTGCTGGACTCCCATGTAGTAGACTGCGGTTCGCGTCCCGGACCCGGTGGCTTAAAACTCACGCTGGGCACGTGTGCGTGTGTGCCCAAGATCCCGAGAGGAGAATGGAGGAGAAGGGATTGCGGCGTGACCATCCCCCCTGGGGGGTGATTTCTCGCTTTCTGTCTCTATGTCTCTCTCTGTCTGGTGAGCGCACGCGCCCTATAGCGAAAAACCTCTCCAAAAAAAAAAAAAGAATGATACAGAAACAGTCTACACGCAAATGTGTGTTACCTATGACAGATGCATGAGGAGACTTAGAAAATTTCATGGGGGACCAGCTGATGGCATAATGGCTACATTGCTGGACTCCCATGTAGTCAACTGTGGTTTGAGTCCTGGACCCAGTAGTTTAAATTCACAACGGGCATGTGTGCCCAGGTTTCCGGAAGGAGAATGGAGGAGAAGGGATTGTGGTTTGGCCATCCCCCGGTGTGGGGGGGAGTGGTGATTTCTTGCTTTCTGTCTCTCTGTCTCTCTCTGTCTTTATGGCAAGTGCATGTGCCCTATAGGAAAAACCTCTCCAAAAAAAAAAAAAAAAAAAAAAAAAAAATTCAGGGAAAATGGAATTAAAGTGTGACCTTTTTGAGTGCATTTTTTTGGAAATAGTTACATAAATTTTAATAATATACATTTCCATGAACTTTTTGAAGACTTTTTATATATATGTTAACACATGCATGTGCATATAAATGTATATGATCTCACGTGATGTATATGTATATATTATATATAATGTATGTGCACTAGATATACATGCACATGTAATGAACTACAAAATGTTTAAGAAAGGGTTAGATGGTGGTGTGGTAGTTAAGGCAGCTGGATCCCACCTCGCTGACTTTGCAGTTCAAGTGCCGGACTCAGTGGCTTGCAAATCATGCCAGGTGTGTGTGTGTCCATAATCTTGAGAGGAGAATGGAGGAGAAAGGATTGCAGCATGACCATCCTTCTTGGGGAGGGGGTAATTTCTCACTTTTTCTCCATTTCTTTCTCTCTGTCGCACTCTAGTGAGTACAAGTAGCCTACAGCAAAAACTGAAAAACAAAAACAAAAGCAAAAATAGTTTGTAGAAAAATGGAATAATTTTCCATGAATTTGCTGAAAACCTCTTGCATGTGCACACATACATGCATGTATGTATCACATGCAGCACTTCATGCACATGCATATCTGTGTATACATGCACACACCCCTCCATGTCATTTTTCCCACTGGCGAGGGCTGGACCTGGCCATACTGTTGAGGTTCTCAGGCCTCACCAAGGTCTGCGGGCACCTGTGGCAGCTCTCTTGATCTCACTGCACATAACCCCGCCTTTAGCCACAGTAACTCAGAGTAACTGTAAGCACTAAGTTACCATCACCCTCTACTGCAGTTCTAAGACTGAAGCACTAGCTCATTCCAATGCAAATAAGGGGAAATGCTGACAGAAAGGGGCTCCTGTTTCTTCAAAGCTTGCTCTACAAATGATGACAGCCTCCTGTCACTTGTTCTCTGTGCCCGCCACATTCTACATCAAAGTAGATGAGAAACATTCAGTGACTTGCTTTTGGCAGGAGGGAAACTGCTCCAGACAAGCTGTGTGGGGCGTCCTCTGGCTTTAAATATTGTGAACCCCTTGCTGTCAGCCAGCACAGCCGTCTAGGGCCTTGTCAGTTCACCTCCTATTTCTGGCTTACACTCTCAGGGGATGCTCTAAATGTTGAGCATTTTGTCCAGGTGACTGGACATAGTTCACCAGAAAGACAGCAGATCTCTCTGAAGAGGTGGATTGGTGGGAGCTGACTGAACTGGTTGGGCTCCCTCATGGGGTATTTGTCTGTTTACTCTCTGGCAATCCACCTGTGGCCTCTCACCACGTAGCAGCCCACATTAGCTGTCCTGCACCAGACCACAGTTCTCCATCTGTTGGAGTTAAGTGAAACCCAGCTTCCAATGAATTGCTGGAAGAGCCAGTGTCAAACATACCTGACGTGGGGTTTCAGTTTTTACCCCTATGGTCTCTTGAGAGTCTCGCAGAGATTATGCAGACCAGGACTTCTGCAGGAGGGTTTTTGCCTGCTATCGACAGTGTCATTATCCAAGCCCACATATCTACTAGCAACTGGTAGCTCTGAACACACAACTGGCCACCAAGTACTGTCCTGTGGAGGCTCCCAGACCCTGGGACCAGGGTCCAGACATGTGCTATGCTTCTTATCTTCTTGGAAGACTGCATCCCATTTGTGTTCCTTGGCTGGGATCTAGTCCTCACTTTCTGTCTTTCAAACCATCCTCCTCATAGACCAGCTCCTTTCTGCCATGAGGAGTGGCCTTGGAATACCACATCTAATTTGAACCTAGATAAATTGCATCGAGTTTAGTCTGGTTATCGAAGTAGGGACTGAACAGGCTCCTCCTTCTTACCAATGACTTTGGATATAAAAGTTACGTGCTCAGATGACCACAGAGCCAGGCAAGTCCTATGAATCATCAGTTAACCTGGTATAAGGCATAGGGAACAGTGGAGACTGTGACCAGGTGGGGAGTACATGCCCTGCCTGAAGTCACTGGAATTCAGCTCTTTAACAATTCTGTTCCAGGTTAAATACACCCTGCTCTGGGCAAAATTGAGTTCATAGGCCATAGTTGTAATGCCTGGCTTATAGGAAAATAAAATGTACTGATGTTCCCATCAAGACATTCTCCCATGATGATACTTAGTGAAGTGAACACCTCCCATGGGGATCAGAGTTCCAGTGGGAAGCAGATGGCTCACTCAAAACCAGTCATTTGAAGAAAGTTATAATGAGGGGTTATTCACAAAAATATAACCAGGAGGTCTATCAAAGAATAAGGCTGTATTTGGGGGTTGGCAACCATGGGGAGATATTACTATCCCTATGCTTCAAGGAGTGAGGAGAGAGAGGTTTCCAGAACCCAGAAGGGGGCTCATGTGGTCAGGGCTTCCTGGAATGAGCTGTGGTCCCTGAAGGGAAAGGAGATGCAGCCCATCCCATCATTGCATTCTTCCTTCCTCCCATGCTAAACCCCAGAGGGAGCCAGAGTCTCTCTGGTGGCTGCAGTTTTGTGGAATTCAATGGCCTTGATGACTCCATCTGGGGCATGGTTTTGGTCTGGTCAGGTGTAGGATGCAGTTAAAGAGAAGTAGTATTTCTAACTAGTAAACTAGGAAGCTGTCAGGGAGCACTAGAGTACTGGTCAGGAGGCTCATTGAATGAGCTTCCAGATTGCCATACCTATAGGAGAGCTAGAGTGCTTTGTGGGTTATTGGCAGGACCTTTAGCAAATACCCCTGGAATTGACCACATTTAGCCATCAGATCTAGGTCTTTCTTGGAGGCCCTGAGGGTACTCATGTGTGACAGACAGAAAGTGTATGGGACAGATACTAGCATGTATGTGTATGAGTACACATGTACACAAACACACACATACACACATGTTCATGCATAGATACATACACAGCACACACATACTTCTCTTTATCCATTTTCCAGCCTGTGGGGAGGCCCTATGAGCTGTGCTCCTGCCCTGGCTCCTCTGCAGGTCTCCCTCCCACACAACTTCAACAACTCTCTTAGGTAAGACCCTTCTGTCCTGACCTGCACACCTTCTCTGCAACCCTGCTGTTTCCTGGTTTTCTGGCCTTCTCCTATGGTATCTCACCTGCTCACTCCCCATACCTGTCCTTGCTCCCTCAACTTTCAGCACACCCTCTACCCTTGTCCATTTGATGCCCCTCAAGGTGTAATTCTGCATCACTTGCTCCTATAGGTGATTCCTTCTTCAGTGATTCAGAAGCCAAAGGTTCGTCTTCATGAATTACAAATACGATTTTTATAGATAGACTCCTGCAGAAACCACATGCAGCCAGTTTTGTCACTCAAACTCATTTTTCTCATGAATATCTCTTATGGTCTTAAAGATGCTTGTTTCTAATAGGCCTTCAAGGCAGACTCTGGCTCACGTGCTAAAATCTCTGGCCAGAACCATAGGGTTTGATCTGTCAGTTGACTCCTGGGTTTTCAGGTCAGGATGCTGAGAGCTAGCTGAGTTCGAGGATAATTGAACTGCTCTTTCTAATAATTTGGTGCATTAATCTCTGATGCTTGGTTCTCCAATACCAACAAACTAAAAAATTATGTCTGAAAAGATAATTTAGAAAGTCTTTTAACTATTACTTGTACCTTTTTTTGGGAATACAAGAGATTTAACCATTTATATATAGGTTGAAATTTTAGTTTGACTATTTATTATTCTGGCAATTGGGTTTTCCATTTTCAGTTTCTGATCTCTCCACATTTCCATCACTTTCCTGGCCTTTTTAAATTAAAACATTTGTTTTCTAGGGGCCAGCAGTTGGTGTGGTGGTTAAGGCACTGGACTGCTACATGGCTGATAGCTTTCTGAGCCCTGGATTCGATGACTTGAAAGTCACATGAGTGCTTCTGTGAACTCAGATTAAGGAGTTTCTGCACAGCAAAGGACACCATAATTAGTGTGAATCAACAATCCTTGGAATGGGAGAGAATTTTTGTTAATTTCAGTTGTTCAGCCATAAAAAACAACAAGGCCCTGGAATTTGATAGAAAGTGGACAAACATGTACTTCAGAAAAGGGATTGATAACCAGAATAAACAGGGAACTCAAGCAGCTTACCTGGAAGAAAATGATTAACCCAATCAAAAGATGGGAAAATGAGCTGAATAAATAACTCTCTAAGAAAGACATACAAACAGCCAAAAAGCATATGAAAAAATTCTCAACATCCTCCATTGTAAGGGAGATGCAGATCAAAACCACAGTGAGATACCACCTAATCCCAGTCAGACTGGGGAAGATTATAAAAACAAATAATGGTAAGTGCTGGAGGGGATGTGCTGAAAGGGGAACACTCCTACACTGTTGATGGGAATGTAAATTGGTCCAGCCACTGTGGAGAATGATATGGAGATTCCTCAAAGACCTTCATATAGAACTACCATATGATCCAGCAATGCCACTCCTGGGTATCTACCCAAAGGACAGGAGAGCACTCAGTCGGAAAAGTGCTTGCACAACTATTTTCATTGCAGCATTATTCAAGATTGCTAAGACTTGTAACCAACCCAAATGTCCACAAACTGATGAATGGATTGAAAAATTGTGGCACATATACTTCATGGAATACTCTTCAGCCATAAAAAACAGCAAGGCCCTGGAATTTGATAGAAAGTGGACGAACATGGAAGATTTGTTTCTTTTTTTTTTCTTTTTCTTTTTTCTTTCATTTATTTATTTTTAAATTTTTCCACAAACATTTACTTTACATAGCAAAAAATTTTAGCTCATACTCCATAATTCTTGACAGTTTACAAATAACTTTCAAAATTTCAAAATACTGAATTTTAAAGATAATGTTCAAAATATGTCTTAACTTTCAAAATTTCAAAATACTGAATTTTAAAAATAATGTTCAAAATATGTCTTATAATTTTGTATAATTTTATAACTCTATAACAGCAGTATGGTTTCAAATATATATATATATATATATATATATATATATATATTTTAGAGTGCAGACAGTCGGTATATATTAAGTTGGGACATACAATGCCTCTCCTTCATAGCATGGCTTGCTTCACTCAGCAGTAAGTCTTCCATATTCATCCACTTCCTTTCAAAAGCCAGGGTTTTGTTGTTTTTTATGGATGAATAGTATTCCATTGAGTATATGTGCCACAGTTTTTCTAACCATTCATCAATTCGTGGGCATTTAGGTTGTTTCCATGACTTAGCAATTGTGAAAAGTGCCGCAATAAACATCGATGTGCAAGCACTTTTTCGATTAAGTATTCTTCTGTCCTTCGGATAGATACCAAGGAGTGGGATTGCTGGATCATATGGTAGTTCTATTTGTGAAGATTTGTTTCTGAGTGAAGCAAGCCAGGCTATGAAAGAGAAACATTGTATGTTTCCACTTAACATATACTGACTGTCTGCACTCTATGATAGAGTCTGAAAGACTAGAGAACATAAAAGTATTGAAAATTGTAATGGACACTAGAGACAAAGTGGAAAGAAAGTGTGGGAGGAGAAGAGCATAAGAAAGGAAATTTGGCGGGAAAATGGAGAGGCAAGACACTTGTGGGACACAGATAAGGTTTATTATCTGTTGATGAGGCTGTTTTTATAATAGTCTCAACTGGGCTGGACTGAGGTGTAAATCATGCTGGGTATAGTCTCTTCACAATCTAAATGATGTATAGTGATTTAATGTGCGAAAAAAAAAGTCTCATGAGTTGCATGTGCGTGAGTACCCAAAATCCTGAGAGAAGAATGGAAGAGAAGGGACTGTGTCTTGGCCATCCTCCCTGGGGGGTGATTTCTCACTTTCCCTCTTTCCATCTCTCTTTGATGAACATACATACCCTATGGCAAAAACCTAAAAAAGTTTTCTATTTTAAAGTGGCAGATATTCATTATAGAAACTTTTAAAATACAGAAGAGCAAAAGCAACATATCTTTTTTTTTACCGCCAGAGGGAGTGTATATTCGTCAGATAAGAGAGACAGAGGTGGGGAGAGAGGGAGAAAGTACCATTTGCAAGATATGGTTAGGTTATAATCCCTTCTCCTCGATCTTTCCATCTTGTCAAGATTTGGAGTGTGCAGATTCGTGAGACAGAAGTGTTTTCAAGACACCACAACAAGGACTCAAATCATGGTCATCCTTGTGGGATCCAGCTCTCTTAACCGTTTGACCATGAATCCAGCCCAAGAGTAACATATTTTTAAAAAATCACCTTCATATCCAGAGACAATGACTGTTAAAAACTCTGGTCAATTCCCATAGGCAATAGTTACATTTCAGTTTGTTTAGGAAGTATAAAAAACTTTCTTTCATGTCACTTCCTGCCCAAAAAGACAAGAAAGTTTCAAAAAGTTTGTGAAAAAAATGGAATAGAAATATGAGTTTACTTCAGTACAAAACAAAAATTGCTGACAACACGCATAGTTTTTTTCATAATATGCATTTTTCATAACCCTTTTGTCCCTCATATTCCTTAATTTGGTGCATCAAGGCCTTATTTCTTCATTTTCAGATCTTGTCATGGGAAATCTGGCCCTGATTCTGCCTGCCTTTCAGTCCTTGTCTTTAGCATACAATGCTCCAACACTAGGTCTTGTGTATTCATTCATTCATTCATTCATTCATCATCATCCATCGTTCACTCCAAAGATACTTACTGAGCACCTGCCATGCTCCAAAATCTGATCTAGAAGCTAGGCATTTAGTAGTGAAGGAGGAATCACTATTCTAATGGGGCTTACATTCTACCATGTGACAATAAGTAGACAGACAGATCAATACAAGATTTTAGGTGGTGATTCTTAAAGGGGATGGGTTTGAGAAATACAGGGTAGAGACCGTCTCTTTGGTGTGTGATCATCCAGAAGGCTTTCATGGTGGGCAGATGAGCAGAGCCCTGAGTTGGTGGAGAGTATTCTCCATTCTTGTCAACCTGTCATACTTAAAACTCAGCTAAGGATGAGGCCAGCAGGTTGTGTAGTGGTTAAGGCACTGAACTCCTACATGGCCTACCATGGTACCAGGCCCAGACCTGGCAATTTGAAAATATCTTCAGGCATGTGTGTTTGCATGCTCAAAATCCCAGGAGGAGAATGAAGAGGAAGGGACTGTGGCATGGCCATCCCCGACGTGGGGTGATTTCTCACTTTCCTTCACACTTCCTCTATCTCTCTCCTCTCTGGTGAGTGGATGAGCACTATGGCAAAACTCTTACAAAAAAGTTCTACTCAAGGTTGGCCCCATAACTTAAAGATTAAGGGAACTGGATCCCACATAGCTAATGGTGGTTCAAATCCCTGATCTGGCTGATTGAAAAACATGCTGTGTGTGTGTGCATGCCCCAAGTCCCCACAAGATGTAGAAATGGAGAAGAAGGAATTGTGTGTGACCATGCTTATCTGGGGTGCTTTCTTCCTCTCCTTTCATCTGTCTCTCTGACAAGCACATGTACCCTGTGGGGGGTGGGGGGAGAAAAAAATCACACACACACACACACACACACACACACACACGCACACACAATTATATTTCTTCCTTTTCTTTTTTATTGTAATTTCTTATTTACATATAATTACTTTACATCTTTGTGAAGTATAATATGGTGTTTTAAAGCATGTATACAGTGTGCAATAATCAAATCAAGGTTGTTGTATTTCTATTTACTAACAATGAACAATCCAAATAAGAAATTAAGAAACAATTTTGTTTTCAATAGTATCGGAAAGAATAAAAGATTTGCAAATAAGCTTACCATAGGAAGTGAAAGAATTGTGTACTGAAAAACTATGAAATGTTGGCCTCAAAAAGAAGACATGCAAAAACTAAAAAGATATCTTGTTTGTGGGTTGTATGACTTACTATTGTTAAGTTACCAATGCTACCCAAAGTGACTTAGAAATTCAATACAGTTTCTTCTAAAATTACAGTAACCTTTTATTTTTCAGGACATAAAAACTAATTTTTAAATTTATATGGAGTCTGAAAAAAAAATTTATATGAAGTCTGAAAGAATTCTAGTCAAAATAATCTTGGGGAAAAAAAAAAAGGACAAAGTTGGAGTACTCACTTCCTGAGTTCTAACCTTCCTACAAAGCCACAATAACCAGAACATCGTGGTACTGGCATAATGACAGAATTACAGACCAATGGAATAGGATAGAGAGCTAAGAAATAACCCTCAATATATGGTTAAGTGATTCCTAGCAAGGTTGCCAAGACCATACAGTGGGGAAAGAGTAGTCTTTTTAACACATAGTGCTAGGGAAACTGGATATCCACGAGCGAAAGAACAAAATTGAACCTTTACCTTACACCATATACAAAAACAGATAAAATGGATTAAGACTCTAAATGTAAGAGCTAAAACTGTAAGACCCTGAGAGGAAAATAGGATGAAAACTTCATAACCTTCATTGAATTTGGCAGTGATTTTCTGAATACGACACCAAAGTGTAGGCAGCAACCGTAAAAATAATTCAACTGGACCACATAAAAATTAAAAAAAACTTCTATACATGAAAAGACACACTCAACAGAGTGAAAAGGCAACACATTACATGGGGAAAATATTTGCAAATCATGTATGTATCTGATATCGAATTACTATCCATAATATTTAAAAAACTCCTGCAACTTAACAACAACAAAAACAAATAACTCAATTAAAAATGAGCAATGGGAGAAGGATGGATTCAAGGGGGAAAAAAAGCAAAACATTTAACAGAAACAAATATGGGAAAATTATCTGTTGATGATAATATGTACGGTAATGTCTTTGGACTGATATGTGGTGTATTCATGCTAGGAAGATTCATTTTGTATGCTGTGGAGATGTACAGTGATTAAATGCAAAAAAAAAAGTGTGAGAAAAATGAGCAAATGCAGTAGTGACACAACTGTGGGGTGCCACTGTATCATGCTATAGCCATATGGAAGACCCAGGTTCAGATCCTGGGTTCACTTGGATATCCTGAGCATGACCATAGTGAGCATGTGATCCTGTCTAGCTGGAAGTCTGGGGGTGGGCAGAGGGAGATTGCAGCCTGGTAAGAGCCTGTCAAGGGTCTCTCTCTCTCTCTCTCTAAAGAAATAAAATTAAAAAAAAATAGGCAGATAGCTTAGATCAGAAATTTATCCATAGGGGACCAGCAGTTAGCGTAATGGCTATGTCGCTGGACTCCCACGTAGTCGACCACGGTTTGAGTCCCGGACCCAGTGACTTAAACTCACACCGGGCATGTGTGTGTGTATGCCCAAGATCCCGAGAGGAGAATGGAGGAGAAGGGATTGCGGCGTGGCCATCCCCCCTGGGGGGTGATTTCTCGCTTTCTGTCTCTCTGTCTGTCTGGCAAGTGCACGCGCCCTATAACAAAAACCTCTCAAAAAAAAAAAAAAAAAAAAAAAAAAAAAAGAAAAGAAAAAGAAATTTCTCCAAAGGAAATTCACAAATGACCTAGAAGCATTTGTAAAGATTCTCAGTGTCACTAATCACTAGAGACAATTAAAATAGATAACTCTTCACACTCATTAGGATGACTTCCATCCAAAAACCAACAAATAATGAGTCTTGGTGAGGACATGGAGAAATTGAAAGCTTGTGCACTGTTGATGGAAATGTAAAATGTAGCAGCCACCATAGGAAATAATGTGATAGTTCCACAAAAAATAAAATGTAGAATGATCTTATGATTTGCCAGTTCCATTCTACATATATTCCCAAAAGAACTGAAAGCAGAGTCTCAGAGATATTTACATTCCCATATTCAAAGCAGCAGCATTCACAATAGCCAAAGCTGGAACCAATCCAAGTGTCCTTCTGTGGAAAAATGGATAAAGTGTGCATATATGTACAACGGAATATTATCCAATCTTATATGGGAAGAAAATTCTGACATATACTACAGCATGGATGAATTTGAAGACATCATGCTAAGTTAAAGAAGCCAGTCACAAAAAGACAAATATTGTATGATTCCACTTAAATGACTTACTGAGAGCAGTCAACTAGTATGTTGGTTACCAGAAGCTGGGGGAAGGGAAATAGGTAATCATTGTTTAATGGATAGAGTTTTAATTTTGTAACATAAAGACATTCTGGAGGTTGGTTACAGAGCAATGGAAACATAATTAACAATACTGAACTGCATATATAAACAGTGAAGATGGTAAATTTTATACTGTATGTATTTTGCATTTAAAAATTAAACAAACAAAATGATCTGTGTGGTTGTCTTGGCCTCCTCTTTGTTAAGTTCTCAATGAAAGAGATCCCCATGAAGGAAACTTCTATTTGCAGTTTAGAGAGGAAGACTAAAATAATTTTAGAACTGGGCACTCTGAGTTTACTTTCTACCACACCCTTTACAAGCTGCGTGACCTTGCAGAAATTATTATTATTATTATATTATTTTTTGCTATAGGGCACGTGCACTTGCCAGACAGACAGAGAGAGACAGAGAAAGCGAGAAATCACCCCCCAGGGGGGATGGCCATACCACAATCCCTTCTCTTTCATTCTCCTCTCGGGATCTTGGGCACACACGCACACGTGCCTGGCATGAGTTTAAACCACCAGGTCCAACAATCGAACTGCGGTCAACTAGATGGGAGTTCACTGATATAGCAATTATGCTAACTGCTGGTCCCCAGAAATTATTTGTCTCAGTTGAGTTTTTTATCCACTGGAAGTGGAAAATAGTATTTATCCACTATGTGTACAACGCGAAGCCCAGTATCTGCTGGGGACAGGGGAGGCCTTGCTAATTAAAGGGTAGAGTGGATAATGAAGACATCTGGGAGACTGCAAGATTGGCTTACATGAGTTCCTTCTACTTTGTCCAGTCTTTTGCAAATAAAGTTTGTGTGATTGTCATTAGGAAATTAAAATTTCATATAACATTATGGGCCTCACTGATGTATTTGTAAAGAATGTAATAATCAATACCTCCTTGTAAATGTGTGCATTTTATATCTATAGATTTCCTTTCTTAATTAAAATTACCAGCCATTAGAATTCCCATGGAGGAAAATGGCAGACCATAAAACTACATCTTAATTAAAGGAATCCTCTTGGATAATTCAGGTATTACCCTTTACTCCTTGCTCTTCCTCAGTGGACTCATGCTGTTCAAAGAAGCCTAGAATGTTTCTAGTGGATGCTAATATCAGGTGGTGATTCCCAGTGCCAGAATGCAGGTTTCCACATAGGATAATGGCAAACTCAGTTTATCAACAAAGGCTTCAGAAACTCAGCTCATGGTCATTTCTTTCCTTTGGTCCATCTCGTGACCATCAACATCTGTACTTTGTGTTGGTGATGGTCATTGCAATACAGTTTCATCTAGTGGCCCAGCTTGCACAGCCAAGAGTCTGTCCTCTGCAGGCTGGGACCACATGGGAGGCTCAGGTTCAGCTCTTGCTCCAACCTAAAGCCCAGGTGTAGTGGTGTGCACCAATAATCCCAGTGACTCAGGAGGCTGAGGTAGGAGGACCGTGAACTTGACACTGGTTTGAGAAACATAGGGACACCCTGTCTGAAAGAGCCAGGCATGGGGGTGTATACTTGTAGTCACAGTTGAGAGGCTGAGGTAGGAGGTATAGTGAGACTATATATATATATATATATATATATATATATATATATATACACACATATATATACATTATATATATATATATATATATATATATATATATATATATATATATTAAATGCCTAATAATGAGCCAACTAATGTTTAAAATATATTGTGGGCTCTATTCCCTCTCTCCTAGCTACAGCTATGCTGAAGATAACAAAGCCGCTCTCCAGGAGGAATATATATAGTTGGAAAAGCAAAATTGATATTGCTTGATCAAGTGTGGGGATGCAACAGTAACACAATGATTCATGATGCTGAAACCACATGGGTTCATGTCCCAAGGTCTCCCTGTGCATGCCAGACGCATGAGTACATGTGCCTGTGATCTTGATTGGTTGAGGCTGGAGGTGGATCATGGAGTGAAGATTGTTGAGGTTGCCTCTCCCTCTTTCTCTCTTATGGAAAAATAAATTAAAAAACTTAAAAAAATGTTTTCAATGGATTCTTCTTATAGAGCATAATGTTTTAAAAATTATTTAGTTAATTTTATTTATTATTATTATTATTTATTTATTATGGAGAGGTTTTTTTTTTTTTTTTTTTTTTTTTTTTTTTTTTTTTTTTTTTTTTGCTATAGGGCGTGTGTGCTCACCAGAAAGACAGAGAGAGGGAGAAAGAAAGTGAGAAATCATCCCCCAGGGGGATGGTCATGCCGCAATTCTTTCTTCTCCATTCTCCTCTTGGGATCTTGGGCATGCACGCACACATGCCCAGCGTGAGTTTAAGCCACCCTGTCCAGGTCTCGAACCATGGTCGACTATATGGGAGTCCAGTGACATAGCCATTATGCCAACTGCTGGTGCCTTATTATTATTATTTTTAATTTGCTATAGGGCACATAAGCTCATGAGAGAGAGAAAGAGAAAGAGAGAGAGAGAGAGAGAAAGAGAGAAAGTGAGAAATCACCCCCCAGGGGAATGGCCATGCTACCATCCTTCCTTCCTTAACCTCCTCTTGGGATTTTGGGCACATATGCACACTTGCCTTGTGTGTTTTCAAGCTGCAGTTCTGAGACTCGAACTGTATAATAGCCCACGTGAAATTCAGTCATCTTAACCTCTATGTTACCTCCTAGCCCCATCAGAAATATTTACATGACAAAAATTACTAAATACATATGATTCTTTTGGAGATTTTGCTGAATTCAGGTGTGCAAAATCATGGATCTTTTCATTTTAATTCATTCCAATTCAGAATACAAATACAACCGATTAAAGATATAGCTCTAGGCAAAGATTCTCCCTACTGGTTGATATATTCCCAAGCATGATTGTAAAATTTCAGAATAAAGACTTGTACACAGTTTGAGCTTTCATTGCTTAAGTTACGCAGGTTTTTTAAAAAAATTTTAATTATTATTTATTTTGAGAGAGTTTTGTTTTGTTTTGTTTTGTTTTTCTTTGTTTTTTTTGAGAGGATTTTAAAATAGGACGCATACGCTCACCAGGAAGACAGAGAGAGACAGAAAGTGAGAAATCACTCCCCAGGGGGGATGGCCATGCCGCAATCCTTTCTCCTCTATTCTCTTCTCAGGATCTTGGGTACGTGCACACATGCGCCCAGAGTGAGTGTAGGCCACCCAGTCCGGGACGTGAACCACGGTCGACTACACGGGAGTCCAGCGACATAGCCATTACACCAACTGCTGGTCCCGAGAGAGGTGTGGTGATCCCCCCGCCTCAGCTAATACCACAGGCAGATGTACCTAGCCTTATAAAAACTGAACGTGGGCCTCCCGTGTGGCCTCAGTGACCATAAAGGGCCCTTCCACTTGTGCTACCACACTAGACTGCTCCTCTTGTTCTTGAGGTGGATAGATTCCAACATCTTCCTATTTGTTTTAAATAATTACATTCTCCTAAAAGCTTCAGAAGCAGTTTCTCTCTCTCTCTCTCTGTGTGTGTGTGAATGTATGTGTGTTTTTGGTTGAGTACTTTAATGGTTTTCAACTGCTTTTGATCCAAATTTAGTAGAATATCAGGGACTCATTAACAATATGGTCCAATACCACTGTTAGCCATTTATGCTGGTTTATATGACAGTCCTTTGAAAATTCAAGTATTTTTTAATATTAGCTTGATGACAGAGAAAGCTTGGACTACTTTGGAAATTGTTTTTTTCCATAGACTGTTTTTGATGATCTTGACAGTCTGTGGTGGACATTTTTTTTTCTTTTGCTAGAGGGCATGTGTGCTTGCCGGAGAAAGGGAGAAAGCACTTCCCCACCCCCTTGTTGTGTGGCCACCCCACATTCCTTCTCCTCCATTATTCCATCGTGATAGGATTTGAGACACAAATACATTTTTGATGTTTCTCAAGCCACCAGGCCTGAGACTGGACTATGTAGTCAGCCGTGTTGGGATCTGGCTCCTTAATTACTTGACTACTCATCATCCACTAGAGGCTGGCCCCGCCATAGACATTTTGAAATTCAGTTTCTCTTTGTGGACACAGAAGTATTTAAATAGCTAACCTAATTTCCACTATAATATAATAGTGGAGCTTGCTTAAATGAAATGATTAATTTTATATATAACACAATCAATTCCAAATATCTTTTGCTACAAATATTTTTAAATGTAGTGAGAATATTGTCTTTTATCACATACTGTGCTCCTCCAAACTTTTATTCAGGTAGTCACTGCAAAACAATAATTTTATCTTTACTGTTGAACTTTTAAACTGTCTTTGTAATGGCAGTCATAATAATGCCAAATGTTTCACCTTTGACAGAATGAACTTACAAAAGCTTGAGGCTGGTTCCATAGATTGATGAGAAAATAAAACCATGATTGGAATTCTACCTGAAGCATCTGAGGACAAGGATATAAACCTGGTATCATTGTACCGTGTGTGGTGTACTCTACTTTACATTCTGTAACTGTACTGACACCTGGAATCACAGTGAAGGAACTATATCTAGAGTAACAACCTGTGGGTCTACATGAAGAGTCCTGCTTCTACTATCGTACTTTTCCAAAGGAGGTGTGTATTCACCAGAGACAGACAGACAGAGGAACTTAGACAGAGAGAGGGAGGGAGCAAACAACCCCCAATGGGAAAAAGTCACGCTGCAATCCTTTCTCCATTTCTCCATCCTCTTGGGATTTGGGGCATGCATGCACAAGAGTCTGGCATGTTTTTCAAGCCACTGGGAGCCAGGATTTGAACCACAGTCAGCCATGTGGGATCTAGCTCCCTTAATCAGTATGCTAGGGGCTGGCCCATGTGGGTTTAATACTCATCTTTCTATCCCTTGGTTATAATTTCAAGTTCTAGACTGATGGCGGGACTCTAGAACTAGAGTCTGAGTGTCTTGAATTTGAGTCTCTCTCTGAGATTCAAGGGTGTTGGAGGATTATCTCTCCATCTAGGCCTCCTCATTTGGGAATTTTTGGGGTTGACTGGGTGGTGTCCAGGGTCTTCTGTGCTCTGATCTCATGGGTGGCATGGGTACCCCCTTGAATCTTTCCCATCCTTTCTCATCAGGTTAAGGGTAATCTTTCAGTGGTTACCTAGGTGATCACTAGCAGGTACCAGGCTTGTCGGCATTTGAGGCTCACTTTTATTGTGGCAGTTATACTGAAGATTCTCTAATTAAACTCGTAAATTCCTGAAATGAAGTCTCCATAGTTTTAACACTGTTTCAGATTTTTCTAGTCTTTAAGTAAATCTGTGCCAAGCGCCTTTGTGAATGGGTTTCGCTGTACGTATTACCCTGGACACTGCCCACAGAATGGCTATTGTGGCTTAGCACAGTCACTGGGCTTCTATCTGTCATTGTACAGTAGAGGGAGTGAAGGTGAGAGAAGGCAGGCAACTCTGCAGGCGATGTGGCAGTGAGTGAGTGGTGCAGTCAGGATTGAAGCCTGACACCTCTGAAGTTTAAGGCCATCCTCTTTCTGCTATGCCATGGTAACCTTCCCTGGAGTGTAATGATATGGTCAAATGCCATGAGTATCTGCCAAGGTCTTGGGACATATTTTTATTTCTTGGCTAGCTGTCACAGACCCTCAAAAGTGACAACACATAGCGGACGGGGGAGGAGGTGGGTGGGTGGGAGAAGGTGCACAAACAGGGAGGCTGAGGAGACCGTAGCTTCCCATGTTGAAAGGCAGCTCCACAAAGCACTGGAGTGCCTGGGTACAGTCGTCAGCTCCCTTTCTTTGCTTTTCCTGTTTCTAGGCCCACAGGCTCTGCTCCATGTTGTGTGGTACCAAAGGGATCTAGCTTATTGAGGTCACTCCCCTGGATGGCCTTGGCCAGCTTTTGAAGTCCATGTTTAACTCCTACCCTCTCAGAGTTAGGGTCATAACTTAGTCTTGGAATGGGATCTGGCCAAGCCAACTAAAAGAACAGGTGCAACTCTGCTTTGAAATATTACAAAGAATTGCACCAGAGGTGATTTTCTGATCTTACCACCTACCAGGCTCTCTCTAACAAAAGGAAAGGTGTTGCCAGGGACCTTTCCCACCAGGAATGGGGGCATGTATGAGGAGAACCTGAGTGTGACAAGTCTTGAGGCCACCTTTGGATCTACCTCTATTCATGTTCCTTCAAGGACACTCCAGTTTTGGGGGTCAACTTGACTGGAGTGTCTAGAGACCTGATAAAGCACCACTCTGGGTGTATCTTGGGGGAGTGTTCCTATTCCCAGAGATTTTCTTGTTGAGTCTGAGGGAAATGCCATATACTCTGTAGAAAGGACTGGGCCCTCAGTTTCTCCTATGACGAAAAAATTGTAAATTCTTCAAGCTGAAAATTGATAAGGGCAGAACTAATAGTAAAATGTCTTTTGTAAGGAACTTGGAATGCAAAATTCATTTACATTTGAATGGCCCAAAGTAAGGGGTAAGACTTCAGGCTTTGGTTGTTATTTAAGTCACATTGGCCATGAATCAGGGTCATAGGATTTTTTAAAACTCCCACTTAAAGGGGAGATAAGGTTTTAACTTAACTTCTTAAAATATTTCACATGATGGATACTGCTGTTTCTGAGCACAATGACCCCAAGTGAATGGCACCAGAAATCTGAATAAATCAAGAAGGCCCAGGAGATAATCTTGTCTTCTTAGATCAATCATTGAGCTGATCATGTACTTAGTACCTGTATCCTCAATTTTGTCCTTAAAAATGCATATGGGGAGCTTCCTGGGGAGACCAGGCCTTTTCAATGTGAGTCACCTGCTGTCCTTGCTTTGTGCCTGGCAAGGATGAGGCAGATGGAACAATATACATGATTATGTGTGTGCATGTGTTTGCACACTCCACGGGGGTCTGCTCGATGAGTGGATCCCTTGTTTTATTCTGGGTATGGAGTGAACACTGCTGAGAACTGGAGGAATTGAGACCAGGAAGTGAAAATGAAAAGGAGGCAAGATGAGAAGGCTGATGTTCAATGTGCTTACTGGGAAAGGTTTAAAAAGAAGCAGAGGGGGATCAGCAGATGGAGTAACAGTTATGTAGCTGAACTCCCATGTGCCTACTGTGGTTCGTGTCCTGGACCCGGCAACTTAAAACTCATGTCAGGTGTGTGTGTGTGTGAACACCCAAAGTCCTGAGAGGGAAAGTGGAGAAGAAGGAATTGTTGCTTGGCCATTCCCTCTGGGGGTAATTTCTTGTTATCTGTCTCTCCAGCAAACACACATGTCCTATAGCAAAAATATTTTTTAAATTGTTTATTTGTTATTATTATTATTATTATTATTATTATTATTTAATTTGACCAGAGAGAGAGAGAGAAAGGGAAAGTGAGAAAGCAAGCCACCAGGTCTGGGAGTTGAACCGTGGTCGGCCATGTGGGATTCCAGCACTTTAACCACCTTGCCACCTGCTGACCCCTAGCAAAAATATTTCTAAAAAAATAGCAGAGGAATGGGGCTCTCACTTTGCTTCTGCTGAATGGGATATGGTCTGGCCTTAGATGCTTGTTCAATTTTTAGCAGAATCATCCTTTCTCCGTGGAAAGTGAATAGTGCATTTTGGTTTGTTCTTACTATGGTTTGAAGTTTTGAGTGTGGCCTGCCAAAGGGCCTGCCTGTGCTGTGGCAGGAATGGGGCTCTGGATTCAGAGCAAGGGACTTCTGGGAAGGAACATTCCTGGCAGCTGGGTGTATGAAGGATGAGTGTTGGTTCGATGAGGAAGTAGAAGGAAGTGCTTAGGACCCAGGACTTCCTACAGTCCAGAGTGAGGAAGGGGAACACAAAGGGGTGGGGGTAATGGAAGGCCCTGCGTGCTGCCGGGCCAGTGGGTTTCAACCTACTTGCTGTGGGTGGGGCACCCAGAAAGGCCTGAGATGATGCCTGTGTCCTCTTGTGTGGAGGGGAAAATGACAGTCGGGAAACAATGAGCTTCCTCAGAGAAGTGCATCAGCAGGTTTCATGCCTGGAGGTCAAAGCTCAGAAAGGTGGGGCTAGGATATTGGGGACTGCAGACCGTTGGGGTAGCATGATGGCCCTGGGAACTTGAGCAAGCAGCATGGAGAAGGAGACATGAAGAGAGGATAGGAGCAACTGTATCCAAGGTGCCAGACAAAACATCCCTCCTCTGATGGACAAAGGTCCCAGCTCCTTGCAGAGCTGCCCTCCGCATGCATCCTGGGTGCTGCTGAGGGCCTACCTGAGACTAGAAAACAACCCTCCTTGGTGAAAGTTCCATTCAGGGTCCCTGCCCAGGTGTCTGTGGCACCAGAGGAGGCTGTAGGGACAAGGTTCTGGACAAGGGAGGCAGATAGGGACCCAGAGCGAGTACCCACTTCGTAGGCAAGTTCAGGGCCTGCCAGGTCTCTGCTATTCCCGCTATTCTCTCTGCCTTTTGAAATATTCCTTCTCCCCCCACAGCTGCTGTTGTGTCTTCTTTTCAGAAGGGAGGATCTTCATGTCACCACCCCTGGAACACATTGGTATTTTGGGAGAATTCAGAGGAAAGAAGTGGTATGTGATCAGCATGGAGACTAGCCAGTGGGGGAGATTTAGATCCCTACCAGGGGTGGGAGTTGATGCTCCTCACCCCACCCAACCCCAAGGAGAATCCTTCTGCCCTCTGTCTGTCATCATGGGCCTCTGTGTTCCCGCATCCTGTCTCCTTGGGATTAAGTCCTGATGGGATTCACCTCCTCAGGACGTGGTATGTGTCTGCTGGCCCATGTGTGATGGTGTAATGAGATTAATAGCAATAATAAAGGTAAGACAATATAGATGACCAGCACTTACACAGGCATATGGTAACTCATCCAAATCATAAAACAACCTTCTGGACCAAGCACAGAAATGTCAGTGAACTTACGGGCAGACACACAGCAGTAGGCAGTGGAGAGGGCTCCTGACTCCATGACTTTGACTCTGAGTATTGCCAGAAGCAACAAATATTTCTTGAATGCAAAAGTGAGTGAATGAATGAATGAGTGTGTAAAGGGATGTTTTTAGTTGAAAGCACCAGAACCAGGACAATTTTATTCAATGGCTCCTAGTCATCTCAGACGTGTATGGAGATGGGGAAGGCAGTCTGCTCTCTGCCTGGCCTCTGCTTCTGTCCCCATGGCCACCTTCCCTGGAGGTTGGTGTTATGGCCGTGGCTGCTCCCTGACTGACCCAGGGCCAATGCCCCTTCCCCTGCCTCCCCCAGGGCAGAGTGTGGAGTGGGAGTCTGCATGCCACGCAGTTCTAGGTTTGCAGCCCTGCTGCCCAGGAGTAAGGGAAGTTGGGTTGGGACTGAGCTTCTCAAGAGGGCCTCAGGTCTTCCTCCAAGGCTTATATGGCGGGCACTTTCTCAGTTATGGCAAAGACCCCTCACTGAGCCCCACTAGTGTAGGAACATGACCAATTCACCAACCTGTTTGGTTCCTCACCAACTTTGACTTGTTACTTAACCTCCTCAAGTCACTAATTTTTCATCTGTAGAGTAGGTGTAAACACTTGTGGACACTAGGAGTAAAGAATGGATCCTTTTACTGCTGGGCCACTCAGCCTCACACCTCCACCTGGGGAGCTTCCTCTCAAAGGAGCCCATACAAGAGGCCCACATGGCTGGCCCTGAGGTCAGGTCATCTGGGACAGCTTTGATGCTCCTTTGCTGTGTGTGTCTTGTAGGCCTCATCTCTCTAGTCTCAAAGGGGCATCAAGATCAAGTGCCCACCAGAGGACACCCAAAGAAGGCGAGGCCAGTGGTACCACACCGCCCCTGGTCCTCTCCTGATGATCCTGTGATTTCTCTCTTCAGAAGGATAACTAATGCGGACCTGACATTTCTCATCCTCCTGCCTCTCTGTGCTTTCCCCACATGTCTACGTATTCTTGCTGAGCAGCACTGCTCTGCATGCTGTTAATTTCAGATGAGCTGCCTATACTTTCCATAGTTTTCTGAAACTTGCTTTTCCCTGTTACTATTGTATTTCAGCTTCACTTACGTCATCTCAGGACTAGCTCCTTTATTTTAAATACCCTGTTGTATTATGATGTGTGAACATGACTCAAATTATTGGATCATTTAGGTGATTTCACATTTTTCTTCATTATGAACATACCTGTCCTATCCGTGTCTCTTTGTAGACATGAATAAATATTTCAAGAAGTCAGAGAGGACATGATCTTTGACCAAATCATATGATTGGATCAAAATTGCTTTGCAGGGAGACAGATGAGTCTTTACATTCTTCCACCTTCAGTGCCGCCTAAGATTTTTAATTGTTTTGACACTTGACATTTTCAGGCTTTAAACTGTTGCCAAGCTAATGGCAATACTTTTAGTTTTTGTATTTTCAACTATTGTCTCATAAATTTACTGTTACGAAAGATTCTGTGAATTGTCTATTCACATCAATTGTTCACTTTATCTTTGCTTTCTTATTTTAAAAATTTTAAAATATTTATTTATTCTCCAGTGTTCTATACTTATTTGATACTGATCTTTTTTTATTAATATGCAGAATGATCATATAATATGCCATGCCGGTTGGACATTTCTGAGAGTGAGAAGAGGCATTACTAGCAATTACACTGAGCAATAGATGAAGGCAAGGACTGTCCAGGCAGACTTGGAGGAATGATCACCCACTTGTACGCATTGGCTCAATGTATTTCAAAAGCTATTTCTAGACTGTGGCCCTACTTTCACGTTTTAGAGGGTACTTTTTGTTCTTTTGTTTTGAAATTTTTCTTTAATATAGCCAAATTTATTATATTGCTGTCCTTTTCTTTTTTCTTTTCTCTTTTCTTTTATTTTTGGAGAAGATTTTGCTATAGGGAGCTCATGCTCTCCAGAGAGACAGAGAGAGACAGAGGGACAGAAAGGGAGAAATCACCCCTCAGAGGGGATGGCCATGCCACAATCCCTTCTCCATTCTCCTCTTGGGATCTTGGACATGCACACACACCTGATGTGCGTTTAAGCTGCTGGGTCTGGGTCTTGAACCACGGTTGACTAAGTGGGAGTCCAGCGACGTAACCATTATGCCATTGGCTGGTCCCTATATTGCTTTTATTTATGATTTATTAATTTTTGTGACTTTTATAAGAAATTATTTTCATTTAAAAATTTTTATATTACATTTAATCACGTATATCTTTACAATGTATACTATTTCTTTTGTCAGTACGATTACCATACATATTAGTCAAGACAAAGACATTACTATACACATCATCATCAGCAAAGAGCTTTTCATTTTTTTGTCAATTAAACACACATTTTTTTCCTTTTTGTTCCCCTGTTCCTTTCCTTTCTCCCTCCCTCCCTTCATTACCTACACCCATACTACCCCTATCCTTACTATCTCTGCTACTATACCTTCCAATCTTTCTAATTCTGCCATACAGAGAAAATAATTGGTATATATTGAGTGGGGAGATACAAAGTCTGTCTTTCATAGTCTGACTTGCTTTGTTTAGCATTAAGTCTTCCATATTGCCCCACTTTGTATCAAATGTCAGGGTTTCATTATTTTTTAATGGCTGAGTAGTATTCCATAGAGTACAGATGCCACATTTTTTCAATCCAATAATCTATTTTTGGACATCTCAGTTGATTCCGTGTCCTAGTGATTGTAAATAATGCTGCAATAAACACGAATGTGCAAGTGTTTCTCTGATTGAGGGATTTTTTATTCCTTTGGAAAAATACCTAAGAGTGGAGCTACTGGGTTCTATTTGTAGGTTTCTAAGGAATCTCCATATCATTCTCCAAAGTGGCTGTACTAATTTACATTCCCACCAACAGTGTAGGAGAGTTCCCTTTTCACCACTGCTTTGCCAGCACTTGTCTTTATGGGTTTTCCATAGATGGCTTTTATTGTGTTAAGGAATGTCCTTTCTATGGTGATTTTGCTGAGAGTCATAATCATGAAAGGATGTTGTATTTTATTGAATGCTTTTTCTGCATCAATTGATATGATCATATGGTTTTTATCTTTCCTTTTGTTAATGTGATTTTTTTTTTTTTTGAGAGGTTTTTGCTATAGGGCGCATGCACTTGCCAGAAAGACAGAGAGAGCGAGCGATAGAAAGTGAGAAATCACTCCCCAGGGGAGATGGCCATGCCACAATCCCTTCTATTCCATTCTCCTCTAGGGATCTTGGACACGCACGCACACACACCTGGCGTGAGATTAAGCCACCGGGTCCGGGACTCAAACTGTGGTCGACTACATGGGAGTTCAGTGACATAGCCATTATGCTAACTGCTGGTCCCCATGTGATGTGTTAAATCTATGGTTTTGCATATGTTGAACCATCCTTGCATCCCCAGAATAATCCTATTTAGTCATGGTGTATGATCTGCTTAATATGTTGTTGAATACAATTTGCTAGATTCTTATTGAGAAACTTTGCATCTGTATTCATCAGGGATATGGGCCCAAAATTTTATTTTTTTGTCATATCCTTGTCTGGTTTTGGAAATAAGATGATGGAGGCTTTATAGAATGAATTTGGGAGGATTCGTTCCTTTTGAATATTTAGACGTAGTTTAAGGAGAATTGGGGTTAGTTCTTCCTTAAAAGTTTTGTAGACTTAAGAGGTAAAGCCATCAGAACCTAGGCTCTTTCTTGTTGGGAGATTGTCTATTGTTCAGTCAATCTCATTGCTTGTTATGGGTCTATTTAGACTTTCTATTAATTCCTGGTTCAATCTTGGTAAATTATATGTGTCCAGAAATTTGTCTACCTCATCTAGATTTTCTTGTTTTTTGGCATATAGTTGCTCATAGTACTCTCTGATGATATCTTATATTTCTGTTATATCCATTGTAATAATGCCAATTTCCTTACTGATTTGATTTATCTGGTTCCTTTCTCTGTTCTTCTTGATTAATCTAGCTTGATTAATCAACTGATAGTTTTTTTATCTTCTCAAAACCCAGCTTTTTGTTTCATTTATTTTTTGAATAGCTCTTTTATTCTCTATTTCATTTATTTCTGCTCAAATTTTAATTATTTCTCTTCTCCTGGGATTTTTTTGGGGTTGTTGTTTTTTCAGTTCCTTGAGTTGTGTTGTTAGGTTGTTTATTTGCCACCTTTCTGCTTTTTTGTGGTGGACACTAATTGCTATGAACTTCCCTCTTATGACTGCTTTTTCTTTGTCTTATAGGTTCTTAACACTTGTTTGTTCATTATCATTGGTTTCTATGAATTTTTAAATTTAATTTACTATCATAATATTTTTTATATTACATTGAATAACATATCTTTACAGTGTACTACATTTCTTTTCCTAGCGTGATTACCATGCATGTCAGTCAACACAAAGACATTACTAGCCACATCATCATCATCATCATCAAATAGCTTTACTTAATTTTTTTCATATTATTATTATGTATTCTCATTATATTTTTTAAACATTCAATCACTGTATATCATTTGGCTTATATAAAGAATTTACCCAACATGAAATACTTCTTAGACCAGTCCAGTTGAGAATACTATACATGTTATCATCAACAGATAATAAACCGTTTCTATGTCCCACTATTGTCATGACTCTCTATTTGTTCTTTTACTATCCTTCTCTACACTCTTCCCTTCTGTTCCACACTGTCTTCAGCATTCATAACTATTTCACTGCTTTTATGCCCTCTAATATTTCAATCTCTACCATAAAGTGAAGATAGTTAGTATATGTTAAGTGGGTACCATACACTATCTTTCTTTCATATCCTGGCTTGCTTCACTCGGCAATAGATCCTCCATATTTGATCACTTTCTATTGAATAACAGGGTCTTGCTGTGTATTTTTAAAAATTTTTATTCATTTATTTATTTTTTTGGAGAGGTTTTTGCTATAGGGTGCTTGCATTCGCCAGAAAGACAGAGAGAGACAGAGAGATAGAAGGTGAGAAATCACCCCCCGGGGGGATGGCCACGCCGCAATCCCTTCTCCTCTTCTCCTCCATTCTCCTCTCAGGATCTTGGACATGCATGCACACTCGCCTGGCATGAATTTAAGCCACCAGGTCTGAGGCTTGAACTGTGGTCAACTACATGGGAGCCATTACGCTAACTGCTGGTCCCTCTAATCTACTTTTAATACTTTAAAGGGAGGGGTCTCAGCCATGAGGGCCTGCAGCCACAGGCAGCCTTCTATGAACTTTTTGATTTCAGTTTTAATTTCTTCGATAGTTGTAAAGTCATTTAGGAGTAGGTTGTTTAGTTTCCATGTGTTTGTAAATTTTTGAGGCCTCTTTCTATAGTTGATTTCAAGTTTGAATCCATCGTGGTCATTAAAGATGGTAGGTATAGTTTCTATATCTTTGAATTTGTAAAGGATTTTTTTGTGCTCCATCATGTGGTCAGTCTTAGAAAATGTTCCATGACGGGGTGAGAAACATGTATATTTTGTGGTAATTGGGTGAAATACTCTGTAGAGGTCTGTCAAGTCCATTTCGTCTATAGAATCATTTGGACTTTGTATCTCTTTGTTAATTTTTTGTTTAGATGACCTGTCCAGAGAAGTCAGTGGGGTGCTGAGATTCCTTACGATCATCGTGTTGCTGTCTATCTCTCCCTTGAAATTTAACACTCTCTCTTTGATGTATTTAGGTGCTCCCGTGTTGGGTGAATAGATATTTACAAGTGTTATGTCTTCTTGGTGAACAAGTCTTTTTAGTACTATGTAATGTCCTTCTTTTTCTCTTCTTACATCTTTTATCTTAAAGTCTATTTTGTCTAATATCAGTATCACTACTTCAGCCTTTTTTTGGTTTCTATTTGCATGGAATATCTTTTTCCAGCCCTTCACCTTCAGTCTATGTATGTCCTAGTCAGTGAGGTGTGTTTATTGTAAACAGCATATAGATAGATGGCTTCTGCTTTTGTATCCATTTAGCCAGTCTGTGTCTTTTAATGGGAAAATTTAACATTTAATGTTATTATTGATATTTGCAGATTTATTACTGTCATTTCATTAGACATTTTTCTCAGTTGTTTTTCATTCTCCGATTTCTTTTTCTCTTTCTTTAGTTATCCTGATACAACACTCCCTTCAGTAATTCCTGTACAGCTGGTCTATTATTGGTGAATTCTTTTAGTTTTTGTTTATCTGAGAATACTTTTATTTGCTCTTCCAAATTGAAGGACAGTCTTTCTGGATATAGTATTCTTGGTTGAAATTGTTTTTCTTTTAAAGTTTTGAGAACATCTTCCTGTTCCTTCCTTGCCTGCATTGTTTCAATTGAGAAGTCTGATGTTAGCCTAATGGGATAGTGTTTATAAGTCACTTGACATTTCTCTCTTGCCATTTTTAGAATATTGTCTTTGTCTTTCATTTTTTACCAATCTGGCTTTGTTGTATCGCGGTGGGGGGGTCCTTTTTATGTTGATTCTATTTGAGGTCCTTTTTTATTTCTTGAGTCTGAATTTGCCCATGTTTCTCTATGTTTTAAAAAAATTCAGGTAGTATTTCATGAAAGGGGTTTTCCATGCCTTTGGCAGATTCTTCACCTTCTGGAATACCTATTATGCAGATACTTGGGTATTTCATGGTGTCTACAATTTCCCATATGTTGTTCTTCATCTTTCCTTTTTCCAAAAGGGAAATTTGCAAAGAGTTAGATTAGGCAATACACAAAGACAAAGTAAAATGGCTGGAAAACATATGAAATGATCCTTAAATTCATTGAAAGTGAAGAAAATGTCAGATGAAATAACAATGACCTCAAATGATAAGATTCTAGTTACCTTGGTTTGGTTTGAAAGCTCCCTTGGTGGGACTGTAGGAAGGCTGGACATAGTAGTACCTCCAGATCCCTGGGCCCAAGGGCGATGGCACTTCAGGTCCTTGGTGAAAGTGGTCTCTGGGTACACTGTCTTGATTTGTCTCATCTTTGTCAGTCTTGCTTTTGTCAAGATGGGTCAGGGAAAGTCGTCAGTCTGTTTGTCTAAATGTACCCCCCTTAACAGTTTTCTAGATCACTTTTAGGACTTTCGATGCTGGGCCAAGGGTTATGGTGTCCTGGTTCTAGAAATTTTTCTATTACTTTAGCCCTCTGGCATTTTATCTGTGCTCTAAGGGAGGCAAAAGTTCCCCTTACACAGATAAATCCCAACTCTCTCTTACATCTGAGTCTTGCTAGCCTTACTATTCCTGTTACAGTCTGGACTAACTGAGAAATCAAAACATTGGAGCCCTACAATGGTGATCCCTACAGGCACAGCACAATCTCTGAGAATTGCCTTATGATGGTAGGAGGTACAGGTGGAGGCAAGATGGTCCCAGAGTGCCCCAGGGTATATCCTGACCAAAGAACATACTTGCCTTTTTAAAAATCATAAAAGACTAAAACGATTCCTTTAAAACTCCCTTAGAATGCATGCTTAACTCTCCAAGCAAAAACTGAGAGGGCCTCTTAAATACACCACACTTAAAAGGGGAGAAAATATCAAGACTATTTGTGTTGTAAAAACTCCAACAGCGTAGACAACAAAAAGTGTAATTTAAAATGTTAAGAAAGGGGGTTACTCTAAAGAGTATTAGTGTCAAAGTAACCCCAGAAAAATTGGCTCTTTTAGTCCTGATGTGTGTGTACATCCATACATAGAATATGTCATGTTGTGTACTATAGGTTGTATGTTTGTATAAAAAAGGCCTTAAAAATGCTATTCAATTTGGTTTATAAAAAGAGCACTCATAAAAATTGTTTTAAATATTTTTTAAGTTCATATAGCTTTAGTAAATGATCTGGTTTCAAATATAATAAAAAAATTAATAAGTAAAAGTCTTCACAATTTCCAACATGTATTTTGTCTAGGTTTTTATTAATCAAACAACATCATGTTTATCTTAATATGGTTGGTTTAATAAAACAGTTAATATTTATGTATTGTGTGTTACATTTTTCAAGGTAGATATCTAACAGAAAAACAAATCATGACTTTTTCTGTCTTTAGTTCTAGTGCTAACAAAAGATTTTTGACTTTAAAATAACTCTTGGATGTTTACAGAGGGCCCTGAAACATCCAAAAGGGAGATGTTAAACTGATAAGACTTATTCTTTGTAAGTTGACAAAGAATAAAAAAAAAAAACATTGTCAAATTAAGCAATTCTAAAATTCTTAACATTATATTTTAATTATATATAAAAACATGTTATGTACTTATATGTCTATATACATATTGTGTCCCAAAATAATTTGAAATTCCCAGAAATTTATGGTGAGATATTTATCAGCTATGTTATAGGTTATGATGTTAAACTGATATCTAGCCAAGTTTCTTTGTCAGTTATAAATTTTTGTCAGAACATTAACTATGACTATAATCTTAATGTTATGTCCTTAAAAAAGTTCACAGAGAGAGTAAAAAAAAAATACCGGTTTCTAAAAAGTCTAATCATTTAATTGAATAAAATTTTCATTTTCTGTATAAACCAATTGGTTTTCTAAACTGTTAAGCCAAAATTAACAAAAAAAAATGTTTAACAAAATTTCATTTAAATAGACAATACAATACACCTAAGTTAAAAAGATAAAATTAATATTAAAAAAAATCCAATGTTAAACATGGACTCATGAGAACATTGCCATCTAGTCCTCTCTGAGTCCTCCTTCTAATTCTTGTTATTAAGTTAACATACTTTAGTTATTCCTATTGTTGTTCTTTAAATTTTATAAAAATTTAAAGAATTTGTTAAGATTGTTCAGTTTTACATTAAAAAATTGTCAAACAAATTTTGTTACTGTTGTTTATTTGTATATAAATATATAAAATTCTATTTTTACAAACTTACTAACTCCTCCAAAAAAAAAAAAATCAAACTTCCCAAAGTTAAAAAAATAGACAATTAATAAAAATTAGGCCTATATATCAAAGACAAAAACAAAAAACTCCTGTCCAAAAACTTAATAAAATAAAAATATCAAAAAACAAAATAAGACAAGTTAAGATTAGAACTCCTAACTGCCTCCTCCCTCCCTGCCTTCTTATACTCATATTTCTCTCTCTGTCTCTCTGGCAAGTACCCTATAGCAAAGATATCAAAAATAAAATAAAATAAAATAAAATAAAATAAAATAAAATAAAATAAAATAAAATAAAATAAAATAAAACTGGCCCTCACTGTGAAGAACTTCCAAAGGTACTATGTGGGGGTGCTCTATATTCATTCATTAACTTGTTTAATCCTCGCATTAATGCTGTGGGTTAGATGGTATTATTTCTATTTCACAGATAAAGAAACCAAGGCTCAGTGAGCATAAATAACTTTCTAAAATGAGGTGCAATCTCAATCCAGTGCTCTTTCCACTGAAGCACTCAGCCTGCGTTCTGATCCCAGGCACTAGGAAAGCTGGGAAGTGTGACCTCATCTGCTTAGAAGCTGTCAACTGATGTACAAAGACAGGCCTAACACGCACAAAGCCATTAGAGGACAATTAAGTGAGAATCAATGTGGTATTGATTCTTGAACGTAACGGGGACAAACACAGCCTATAATTGTGTTCATATGGTTGATCTGTCAGGGTGCTTTGTGCTAATTTAAGTGGCTGGTGCACCCGCCACAGGTAAAACGAAGCAGAAGGCTTCTTTAGCTTGACAGGCTGTCTCCCTGTGCTGACACCTGTCTCAGTGAATGAGAAACAGAGGGCATATTCCCCTGTCTTGGTGCCCAGGTGAAGACATGCGTCTGAAAGGGTCAGTTGCTGCATGCTGGCAGCATTCTTCCCACCTGCTTGTAAGAAGTGAAAAGGAGGCCAATGACAGGTGCGGAACAGGCTGGCTGCTGGGAACATGAGGGGGTGGGCAGTTCCAATCCATGCTGGAGGCCAGCAAATAGCTGGGGTTAATCTAGAGAAGATATCCCAATTCAATGCTATTGGAGGCAGAAGAGGAAAGTGCATTTGCTTTGACACATGTGCTGTTTTGAAGAATTTCCCCCAAATACACGGCTTTATAACTTGATATGTATTGGGATCAGAAGATGGCTCTTGACAAGCATGACAAGAGAAAGATCAAATCAGACGCACACCTCCCAGGAAGAAGTGTCCCTCTTTCTGTCATATCGCAGGTCGTAAGACCATTTTCTTTCTTCAAGCCTTAATATTGTTTGCTGGCATGATGACCTAACCATGTGCTGCATTTAGACAAAAGGTGTCAGGAACTCTTCTGGCTGGCTTACATCTTTCCCACACAAGGAGAATTTCTTACATTTTGTATGATAGCGTTTAAAACCTGTTTTTCAGTGGCTCTCAAAGAAAACCCACGTAAGTTGTCTTTGTGATGAAAAAGTGAATGAAGATCATTTCTACCTCTTATTTAACTCAAAGTATACCTATATGTCCCTTCTACTAAAATATTTAGAGGAATAAATGTAAAGACCAGGCCAGTTTTCAGAGTTCTCCAAACAGCAGTGTCAGTTACTGTCCATGAAGCTGCTGATTTGAGCTGGTCCGCAGGATGGTGATCCTTTTTATTCACTGTCTGTCTTGTCTCAGGTCCCAGGTGTTAGGAAGTGGGACTCAGTGTCCTGCTGAAACAATCCCAGACACATCTTTTAGGAGCCACACCAGCTCCTCCTGTCTTGTCCTTCCTGAATTCACTCACCCACAGCAGTATGTGCTAGCACCCTCTCATTTATTCTTCCAATCAAGTCTATTTTTGGTTCTGTGCCAGATGGGACATTGTCACATTGATTCTGTTCTGTGGGGGACTTGCCTTTGAATTTCTTCATTTCAGTTAGTCTTGTCTCATCAGTGAACCTATGAATTCATTAGGGTCAGGTACCTGGCACCCCACCTGAAGAGATATAGCAGAAGGCACTGTTCTATATGCCCACCTTAGTGCTCAACAATGGGCGCATGGTTGTGAGTCTGTGGGGTCTGGGTTCCTCTATTGTTATTGATAAAGAGGTCCTAGCATGTGGAACACCTGTCACTGGTGTTGGAGTTCAGTGAGGTCAGGTGTGGTCTTCATATCCGTGGCTCCCCAGGCAGCCTCAGAGCCCTGTCATAGGTGTGAACCCCTTCTCTCCATCAGGCTGTGATCCCCACCAGGCCACCAGGCATGCCCTTCATAGCCCGATATCATCCCTGGTACACTGGAGGCATACAGTAAAACTTCTAGAATGAGCTAATAAGTCAATATGTTCAAAGCACAGATTACTAAGGTGTTCTGTATGTGACAAACTGTAGCAGGCTATGGTGACGTTCCCTGGAGATCAGGGAGCTCTCCAATACTTGGGCTGTGGGGTTACCAAGACAGTTTGTTCTTCCTCATCTTGGTCCTGCTGCTGAGGCTCTGTTCTCCCTGTGACCATATTAAAGTGTCCTGTGCTGTCCTGGACCCACAGCCTGTTCTCTTTAACTCTGCTGCTGTGTGGACTGCTGCTCCCATCCTTCTCTGCCCAGGGCTGAGTGCCTTCACTTGTGCTCATCTCGCAGACCAGCACCTGAATCAGGCCTTGCTGTGCTGAGATGCCTGCAGGGAGCTGCTGGGAGCTGATTCACCTGGGGCTGAGGGTAAAGAGTCTGCACTTGAAGATACCATGAGTTGGACCTTTCAAAGACGATTATGTATTGCCAAACCTGTGAAGCCTGTGAAGGCTATGAGCTTGGGTGACAGAACTCATGCACTGTCAGGACCGGACAGTGGTACAGCAGTAATGCAACATTCTGTGAGGCTGTCACACATGGGAAAGTCCTGGGTTCACATCCCAATGCCTCCCTGAATATGCTGGCATGTGCCTGCCTGTGATCTGAACTGGACGAGGCTGAGGGTGTTGGGGTGCTGTTTCTCTCTTTCAGAAGAAACAAACTTTAAAAAAACCTGCAAATTTTAAAAATAAAGAGTGGGTGCATTGTTAGAGATAATGATGCTGCAAGATTTGCATTCCTTCATTTTGGGGCCATTGAAAATTACTATGGGTGGCTGGAGAACTGCTTTTTTGTTTTAAATACTCTGCTTCAGATCTTTAAAAGCTTACCCAGGGCCCAGTCATGGTAGTAGAAGCAGTAGTTGCCACTGTGTGAAGATGGGGTCCCCTGGGAGCCTTGAGTTTGGATCCCAGACCAACCCCAACAGGCTGGGCCCAGTAATAGACACCTATAACCCTAGCTAACTGGGAGGCTGGGGCAGAAGATTGTTATGATGAAACTCTGTTGGAAATACCTATCTCTCTCTGTCCCTTCTCTTCTTCCTCTTTATGTCTTCCTTGTTCTCATATTAAAATAAAAAAGAAAATAAACAAGTTTCCTCAGATAATGAGGTGGGCAGTCTCCAAATACATCATTTAATGAAGAAGGCTGGAAGGATCTGATTTATCTCACCTTCTCCATGCAAGAATCCCTTTAGTGCTCCTTTTCCTTTGGTTGAGAAAATGCAGTTCTTTGTGGGGCAAAATATCTCTGGTTCTGAGAAATATCCTCACACTGAGCTCAAAGCTTACTCCCTGTACCTTTTCCATTAGACTTCGTTCCTCTGGAAAGAGTGTAAATATGGCTAATTCTTCTTATAAAAGTTTCAAACATGTAAAAGATTATGTTTCAGAAAGAAGCATAATTGGAGAAAGGAAATCAGCCCGGGTCCACTCCCAGCACCTTGCAGGATCAGGACATCGCACAGAGGCCACCAGGACAGAGCTCACCATACCACAGCCACTGCAAGCCCAGAGCAGGGGTCAGCAGCAAGTGATCTCATCCTCAGTGGGACTCCTCCGAGCTGCTAAACCCAGAGAAGGCAGGAGTCCTGGGGGAAGGAGATATCTGCTCCAGCCCACAGTCCTCATTTGCCCTGAGATGCTGGGAGTTGGGAGAATGGTGAGGAGGCAGGGAGGAGCTGACCACCACAAGCCTGAAGGGGAGTGAGAAGGGATTGTAATTGGACCAAGATCAACAGGACTCCTTTGGACTTGTTAATTAATTAATTAATTAATTTTTAGGAGAGGTTTTTGCTATAGGGCTTATGTGCTCATCAGAAAGACAGAGAGAGACAGAGAGACAGAAAGTGAGAAATTATCTTATCCCCCAGGATAATGGCCATGCCGCAATCCCTTCTCCTCCATTCTCCTCTCAGGATCTTGGGCATGCATGCACACACGCCCAGCGTGAGTTTAAGCCACAGAGTCCGGGACTCAAACCGTGGTTGACTAGATGGGAGTCCAGCAACATAGCCATTATGCCATCTGCTGGGCCCAAATATTGATCCATTTCTTTCTTTCTTTCTTTTTTGAGAGTCTTTTGGTATAGGGTGTGTGTACTTGCCAGAAATCCAGAGAGGGACAGAGAGACAAAGTGAGAAATCACTCCCTGGGGGTGATGGCCATTCCACAATCCCTTCTCTTCCATTCTCCTCTCAGGATCTTGGGCATGCAATGCACACGCACCTGGCATGAGTTTAAGCCACCGGGTTCAGGACTCAAACCGTGGTCTACTACATGGGATTCCAGTGACATAGCCATTATGCCAACTGCTGGTCTGGACTTGTTATTATGCAAGAGACCGGAAAATACAAATCCTTCAGGGAATGTAAAAGATGGGAAAGAAGAATTAAAGACTAGTTAAAACAACAAGCAAAAAGTTAAAACTTAAGATTCATTTCACAGTTATGTTACACAGAGCTGAGTCTACTCAACAGAAGTCATGTAAGTATACAAACGTATATATGCAGGCAAATACACACAGACATGTACCTATGCAGGATTTGGGTCACACTGGCAAAAGTGAAATCATATTATGTTAGTTTTTCTGAATCTCTCCAATATATACCTCATGGGTCATTACCAATAACCCTGACACATTCCCGGGGTCCTCCTATTCATGGAAATAGTATGACACATTCCTGGGGTACTGCTTTTCATGGAAATGGTATAATTGTACCATAATTTATTTAATTTCTAGCCTCTTTTTGGGGAGAACTCACCTTTTTCAGCTTTTTGCTATGATCAGTGCTGCAAAAACATCATTGTGAATCTATATTTTCAACGTGGTGTTCTTATTTCTGTGGGGAATTTCCTGAAAGAAGAATAATTGCTGGGTTTCAAGCTGTTTTTTAGGGTTCTCCAGAGAGACAGAACCAATGATTTATTTTGAGGAATTGGCTCATAGAATTAAGCAGGCTGAGAAACCCCACATCTGCCATCTGCAGGTTGAACCAGGAGAGCTGGTGGCGTAGTTCCAGTCCAAGCCTAAACACTGGGGAACTAGTGGTGTAAGTTCCGGTCCCAGTACAAAGCTGAAGCCAGGAGCTCTGTTGTCCAAGGGCAGGAGATGGATGCCCCAGCTCAAGGAGAGAAGGAATTCATCTTTCTTCTGCCTTTCTGTTCTATTGAGGCCCTTGGTATTTGGATCGTGCCCACCCACATTAGTCAAGGCAGATCTTTACTCAGTCTACTGATTCAAATGCTCATCTCTTCAGGATGCACCCTCACAGCCACACCCAGAAATAGATTTACCAGCTATCTGGGCATCCCCTAGCCCAATTGACACCAAAAATTAATCATCACAGATTAGATGTATGTTTTTAATTTTCAGAGTATTTTCCAGAGGGGCTATAACACTTCACATTTCCAGTGTATTAGAGTAACTTTTCTTCACGCTCCCACTAACGATAACATGTTTTGTTTATGCAGTATGATGGCTGAATCATATCATTGTTATTTTATCTGACATTTTCTTCACTTTCAATGAATTTAAGGATCATTTCATATGCTTTCCAGCCATTTAAATTTGTCTTTGTATATTGCCTAATCTCTTTGCAAATTTCCCTTTTGGAAAAAGGAAAGATGTTCCAAGACTTCCAGTGGTTGCCTGAAACTATGTATAGTACTGAAGTCTATACATGCCATGTTTTTCCTTATATACGCATATGTATGATGAAGTTTAATTATAAATTAGGCAAAGTAAGAGATTAAAAACAATAACTAATATAAAACAGGGCAACTTATAACAAAATACTGTAGTGAATGTGGTCTTTGTCAAAATATCTTACTGTATTGTACTTACCTATTTTTGGACTGTGGGTATCTTAACCACAGGAAGCAAAACCACAGATAAGGGGGGGACTGCAGTATCAGTCAGTTCTAACCAGGATCTAAGCCTCTGAATCCTAGCCGAATTGGGACCCACAGGGGAGCATGAAATGGAAATCATGCAAACTTTGGTGACAGTACTTGTTTTTCCTGTCTGAAGAAATGAGCTTGGAAGGGTCTAAGGTTGAGAAAAGAATGGCCAGTGAATTGATGATTGGTGGTTCAGACCTCTGAGCCAGGGCCAGTCCCAAACCCACACCATCTTTTTTGGGTGGTCAAAGTGGGAGACTCTCAGGAGCATCAAGAGCATGACCCTGACAACAAGCACTGTCACCAAAGTTTGCATGATTTCCATTTCATGCCCCCCTGTGGGTTCCAATTTGGCTAGGATTCAGAGGCTTAGATCCTGGTAAGAACTGACTGATACTGCAGTCCCTCCCTTATTTGTGGTTTTGCTTTCTGTGGTTAGGATACCCACAGTCCGAAAATAAGTAAGTACAATACAGTAAGTACAATACAGGTTCCTCAGGTCCTGAGAGGTCACCAGCACACATGGGGTTCAATTCCAGGTGGGAGATGGTCAAGAAAATGGGTACCTCTGATCAGACCTATCCACACCCTCAGAAATTCCTCTCATGGGACTGCCATTGCTGGGGCCAGGCTCTGATTACTGGACTGAGAAGGCCCCTGATCTTTCTGCTTCACCTTGTTTTCTTAGGGGCAATTCAATTTCTGAAAAGTTGAGCAGCAGCTGGGGAGGGGAATCTACAATTGTTCACAGTTTCTTGAACTCCATGTGTCATGTGAAGCAGCAGTTTGTATGGCCCTCATATTATGAGAATGATTGTCTCTCTTTACTAACAGCTTCTTTTTTGCTGAGATTCTAAGTGGCCGGCACTGTTCTAGGCACGTTATAGCTTTTTTCTTTATTGATTTTGAGCTTTATAACAATTGTTACAAATTCTTCTTAACTTATTTCTTTTTAAAGTTTATTTATTTATTTCTTCTGAGAGAGAGAGAGGGAGAGAGACAAGCATCCCCAGCAGAGTCCTCATGTCTCAATCCACCCCAACTGAAGGCAGCCTGGATAATGGGCACATGCATGTACCTGGTGTACACAGGGAGGCCAAGGTTATGAGACCCAGACCATTCCACATGGATCCAATGCTGCAGAGGGTTGTGTAACCACTGCATTGCCATCTGACCTTCTTCCTAATTGAAAGGTAAGGAAACTGAAGTGCAAAGAGATTAAATGCCAAATGCCATTAAATTAATAAAAGTGCAGGTAACAGATAGGGTTGATTGAGTACTTGCTACACAAAATGCACCCTCCTGAGCACTTAACAATCAAGAACAAGTCACAGGCATCAAATCTGACTTCCTTAATCTGGTTTCCCATATGGGAACTGGCAACCACATGCAATTGTTGAACGGAGGAAGGTCTAGGATCAGATTGCCTTAATGGGAAACTTGGCTCCAAAACGCACAGGCCATGGAACAGCTGAAAAATTAGCCTCTTGGGTTCAGAGGTAAAATGGTAATATCAATGCTCTCTGTTATTTAAGGTTTTGGAGAGGGTAAAATGAAATAATAATGCAAAGCAAAGGCCTAGGTCATAACTGCTGGACCAAGATATTCTCAAGGACAATAACCGTCCTCCAACATCATCTCCTGCCACACTTTTCCTCTTGCTACATTCCAGCTGCACAGGCCTTCTTGTCCCACCAGAGCAGCAGGCTTGCTCCTGCCTCAGAACCTTTGCAGGAACTGCCTCCCTCTGCCTGTCATGTTCTTTTCCTAGAGCTCTGCATGGTCATCTCTGTGTTGCTATTCAGCTCTTGGATACACTGATGAGACAGTATTAGGGTGCCTTTCCCTAGGCTGAAAAGTAACTGACTGGGGCCAGTAGGTGGTGTGATGGTTAAGACAACTGGATTGCCACATGGTCAACTGTGGTTTGAGTGCTGGACCTGTGGCTTGGAAAATCACACTAGGTGCATGTGTGTGCCCCAAATCCTGAGAGGAGAAAGGAGAAGAGGGTATTATGGCATGGCCATCCCGTCTAGGGGATGATCTCTCACTTTTCCTCTCTCTGTTTCTCTCTGTCTCTCTCCTTTCTGGCAAGCACATATGCCCTATGGCGAAAACCTCTTATCTTCCTCAAAACAGTTGTCATTACTTGCTATTTTATGTTTTTGTAAAGCTTGTTCAGTTTGTGCCTTTTACACTGGAAAGTTGGCTCAACAAGTGTAGGGTCTTATTAGTATAATATCCCAGTGCCTGAAGCAATGTTTAGCCACACAGTTAGTGTTTGGTATGTTGTGGACAAAGACTTTAAAGATCAAATGTGGTATTATCGCTTGTTGATGATAACGTGTATAGTATTCTCAAATGGATTGATCAGAGGTATATTTCATGTTGGGTAAATTATCTTTACAAGCCAAAGGATGTATGGGGATTGAATGTTTAAATAAATAAATAAATAAAATAATAAGAAAACAATCCATATTTTTTCTCACAAAGATGTGCAAAAATTAAAAATGTACATAATAAATCTTTTAACAATTAAAAACATTTTTACACACACACAATAAAGGTTGAATGTACTCTAGGCACAGAACGCTAGACGTATTAAGGAGTCGTCTCAGTGACATAGGTGTGATTCCTACCCTTGCTGTCACAGTGAGGGAACAAGCCTCTGTTAGGTCACCTCTCCCAGCCAGCCCAAGAAAACTTGCGGCCCAAACCAGGTTTGTATTGTCCCGCAATGTGCAAGATGCCTACCAGCTTATCCACATGAGTTTCCTGGACATTTGCAAGTCCCTACGAAGGAAAGGCATCATTCTCTCCTCCAAATATTTGGGAAATAGTGGATGGTATGTAACAGGTAGTGATGTGATTGAAAAGCAGGTGGAGAGGAAGTTCTGTGCATTACTCTAACAAGTAGGGGTTAGAGTAGAGAGAGAGAGGGGACCTCTGCATTCTGTCTCTCACAGCCAGCAGGGGTCCTACCTTCATCTATCTTGGCAGTAAAATGTGCCACCTCTGCTCCTTAGTTTTCGTCTGCCTGGAGGTTCTCTCTCTCTCTTTTAAAGTTTCCTTCTTTCTTTCATGAGAGAGAGAGAGGCAGAGCCAGTCTGAGAGATAGACTGGTCATCATGCCATGATCCAACCCCAGCCTTTGCTGACCTGGATCATGGGCCCATGTGAGCCTGCTGTGCTCAGGATGGTTCTGGGGTGCAAACCCAGGACCTTTCCCAAAACAAAAGGTCCATTTGTTTTACCTCTGTCAGGAAGCCTCTACCTGGCACTGGAGGCTTCTCCTTCCAAATGCCAGCCCCCAATCCCACAGGAAGTGTTCAGACTGCCCAGCTTCCATTCAGCATCCCCTTGAGCCAGGAGGGAACACCACCCTGTGGTGATACCACAGGAGCTCCCTATGGCTTGATGTACAGGTTACAAAGGAGCAAGGGAAACAGCTGGACAAAAGTGAGTGTCTCTGTGCTTGGACTTTGGATCTTAACCAAGCAGGTGGAGTCCTGAGATGTGTATACAGTTATCTTTTATTAGTGCACATAGTTTTCTTTATAGTGTGCTTCTATTTATAGCCTTGCATTTTTATCTTAAGAGAATTATTGAATACTCACTAGGATGTGTTTTGTTTTGTTTTGGTAGAACCAGCCATTTTAATGTTTTTGTACAATTTATTCATTTATTTATTTATTTTTTTGGAGAGGTTTTTGCTATAGGGTGCATGCACTCACCAGAAAGACAGAGAGAGACAGAGATAGAAAGTGAGAAATTACTCCCCCCGGGGGGGATGGCCATGCCGCAATCCCTTCTCCTCCATTCTCCTCTTGGGATCTTGGGCACACACACACACATGTGCCTGACATGAGTTTAAGCCACCAGATCCAGGACTTGAACCCGGTCGACCACATGGGAGTTCAGCAACATAGCCATTACGCTACCTGCTGGTCCCAATGTTTTTGTACAATTTAATAAATGATCTTTTGATCACTGCAGACGTATAAGACCAGCTATATTCCAAAATATCATAGTCATGGTGGTTCCCAGGTTGGTGTATCATCTTCAAAAATTATAAGGAGTTACTTGTATACAATTTATATCAAAGCAGTAAGATAGCATTTATGTATCCATTATTTTCAGGATTGTTGGTAATGGCATATTTCCCCTAAATCATCTTGACTTCTGTGTCACAAGGTCCAACTTGCTTATGTTCACCTCAATGACAGTACCTTTGGTGATAACACCCAAAGTTGTATATAGTGGGGATGAAGGATTCTTCTTCACACCAACTATTGGCAAGCAAAAGGTGGCTTTCAGTTCAGGATGTGTAATGTGGGCCTTCTTGAAACATAAGCCCATTGGCCTAATGAGTCTTTCATATTTAGGTGGTTTTCTAGTAAAACCATCTCCAACAAAGCAGACTTTTGTAACCATCCTCTTCCATGCCTTCTTTCTCTTTCCTGTTTGAAAAACTTTTTTTTTGGAGAGGTTTATGCTATAGCGCGCATGTGCTTGCCAGAAAGACAGAGAGAGACAGAGACAGAAAGTGAGAAATCACCCCCCCCCCCCAAGGGGGATGGCCATACTGCAATCTGTTTTCCTCCATTCTCCTCTTGGGATCTTGGGCACACATGCATACATGCCCGGAGGGAGTTTAAGCCACCAGGTCTGGCATTGGAACCGTAGTTGACTACATGGGTGTCCAGCGATATAGCCATTATGCCAACTGCTGGTCCCTTGAATAACTTTTAATACTTCTGTTTCTCTCTGGGCTGGAACTTTGGGTAGAGGGACTTCCCATTTTCCCGCTTTCTCTTTCCATTTCTTTCATGAGAGAGAGAGAGGCAGAGCCAGTCTGAGAGAAATACTTTGGCTAGGGACTGTCCTTCTCTGTCCAACAGATAGACAGGTTCTGCTCCTTGTGGAATCTTTTCATCATTCATTTGTTTGGCGTTCCCCTTTTCATGCATCTTGATAGGCTTTTTCATTTGTATTTTCTCAGTACAGTGCTGTTTGTGATAGAGCTTAGCCTTCAGGCAATCATCTTTTTTGCCTTCTTTGAATGTTCATGACCCTCTTGACTTTCTTTCTTTCTCTTTTTCTCATGGTAATCCAAACCATATCCATAGCATTTATGATGTAATTCAATATAACTGGATTATGGCTGCAAAGTCTCCTGGAATAGCCTCCTGGACACACAGAAGTTGTCAACTTTCAGGTTTTACAGGCCCATGAATGGACCTGGTGCAGTTCAGAGTGGGAAAGTGGATGTACTTTTTAAAAAATTGTCAGAGAGTATGTGTGTTAATGCGAGAGAGTCTGAGAGACAGAGAGAGTGAGAAAGGGAGAAAGCATCCTCCAAATGGGACATGTTCATGCCACAATATCTTTTCCATTTCTCTTTCCCATTAGGATTTTGAGCACACACACAACACACTTGGCATGGGATGTTTTACAAGCCACTGCAGTCAGAATTTGAGCTGCAGTTGGCCATGTGGGATCCAGCTCCCTTAACCATGGGGTTATGGAGATGGCCCAGAATGTTCTTTTATGGGTAAAGAAACAGGTATGGGGTATCAGCAGATGGCAAAATGGTTATGTCACTGGACTCCCATGTAGTCAACCATGGCTGGAGTCCTGGACTTGGTGACTTGAAACTCACTCCAGGTGCATGTGTGTGCATGCCCAAAATCCCAAGAGGAGAGTGGAGGAGAAAGGATTGTGGCATGGTCATCCCACCAGGGGATGATTTCTCATTTTTCTGTCTCTTTGTCTCTCTGGTGAGTACACATGCTCTATAACAAAAATCTCTCTTTAAAAAAAAAGAAAGAAACAGGCATGGTATGACTCACTAAACTCACATGATAGAATTGTTGATTCTTGAAAAAATAGGGCATACATTTTATAAAACAGAAGAGTTTATATGGGCTTTAAAGTGTTACAACCTGGGATGGGAGAGTGGGGATATAAATTCAAACTGCCTGGAATATGTGTTCCTAGTCTGACAATCTTTAGGCAGATTTCAAAGGTAAAATTTTAAGGTGAGGAAGGAGATATATAGGTTGATTTAGGGATCAATAATAAGGGTAAACTGACATCATCCCTGTTACTGGCATCATGGTTGAAGTCATTAATGTTATTGGTTGTACAGGGGAATTTCTGAGCATGTTTTCAGAAACAACTTTTTGTGCCAAGTTGCAGTGGCTTTCGGGCAAGGTTTCATTCTGGCAGAGTCCTGTGACAAGGCTTGTTATCAGGCACACTTGCATGAGAACTGGCCCCTCTATGACCTTTTCTGGCTCCATTTAGTCAGGTTTTAACACAAATTGACACAGATGACTCCATTTTTGCTCTGAAGACTTTCACAGGATCAAGGCTGCCTTATTGGAAAAGAAGACATAATGGTCATTTGCTGTTCTCAGTCTCCTCTAGCCCGTAGTAAAACACAAGCTCTTGAAGGTCTTCTGCTGTTTCTTGAGCTGGGGATCTCCGGTTATTTTTAAGTGGCCAGTTCTTAGGTTCCACAAAGTAAGAGAACACAACACACACACACACACACACACACACTGATTTCTTTAATAAAACAGGACCCCAAAATCAACCCCTATCCAATCCTATCCTTCTCTCTTCTAAATAAGCACAAATAAATACATTCAGCACTGCATTCATTTGATGAAGTTTTTCATTCCAGACAAGATCACCAAAAAAGAAAAAAGAAGAAATTGGAATATCCAGGGGCCAGTAGGTGGCGTGGTAGTTAAGGGTGCTGGACTCCTACATGGTCGACCACAATTGGAGTCCCAGACCTGGCGGCTTGCTTTCTCACTTTCTCTCACTCTTCGCTCTCTCTTACTCTCTCTCTTTCTCGCTCTTTCCCTTTCTGGTCAAATAAATAAATAAAGTTAAATAAAATAATTCTTTAAAAAAAATTGGAATGTCCGAATTTGAGACCTGGCTTTAACTCTGAATTGCTATGTTATTTTGTCCATTTATGCAATAAAAGTTCCACTTTAAAATATGAATTACTGCTTCTATATCTACTCTAAAGAGTATTGTGAAGACAGGCAAAATACCACATTTGAGAAAACTGACCTGTTAAGTTCTTAAGTCATCTTATTTTTCTCTGAGATCTGAATTTTTATTCGGGTTGTCATCATACAGAGAGCCCCCATTCCATCTGGACCCATAACCATCTGCATTTCTGTAGCCAGGGACTGAGGCGAAGCATGAATACCCAGAGGGTATATAATGCCCTTATGGAGCCCTCCTCCACATTCCCTTTTCCTGGCTTGATTCCACTCTTCTCTCTCTCCACCTAACACCAGGGACAGTGACAAGCCCTTTGAAATGGTGTTGACATCTGGTCTACAGCACACTCAAGATCTCCAGCCAGCTAATTTCAGGGATTGCAATTTATGGTTCATTGCTGCTCAACATTTTTTTTTATAATACAGTGTGTGTGCATGTGTATGCATATATGACAGATATATATATATATATATATATATATATATATATATATATAGTTATATATATATATATATATATATATAGAGAGAGAGAGAGAGAGAGAGAGAGAGAGAGAAGTACTGCCCACCAGGCCAGATAATGCTGTGGTTCCCTTCCTCCAGTCCTTCCAGGTCAGGATCCTGGGCACATGCACACACACCTGGTGTTTCAGGTCCCCTAGGCTGAGAATCTGAACCTTGGTTGAGCATGTGGCTTTCAGCTCCATAGTCGGATTGGCTACCAGCTGTGTCAAAGAAGCAGGGCCAGCTGCTCAATACAGCTCAATGAAGAGAAGTAACTGTGCAGACACCTGTCTGGGGATACACAGTAAACCTATCACTTTAGCAGAGCTGTAAACTACCATCCCATGTATGAAATTCTGCTTTCAGTTTGGTGTGTAAACAAAATAGTACTCAAAATTGTCTTAAACGTATTGATGATATTTAATAATTAGGACATTTAACTGAAAAGCTGGACTTTTAGGTTAATTTGAGAAGCTCTAAGGTGTGGCTGACTTAGGCCTACATGCCCAGATGATTGTGGCCTTTGTTGCCTTAAGATGGGACTCATTCACCAGTCTCAACCTGGCCCTCTTCACTCATGTGTATCTTTGTCCAGAGCCCCTAGATACTGAGCTTACAACAACTATAATACCTTAAAATTTGTGAGTGGGTTGAACTAGACCATCAAGAGCTGCTAAGCATTATTCTAGTTCCAATAGGATGTTTTTAGTTTTCAACATCAACTTTATTCAGAAGTGATGTGCTGTATTAGTTTGCTAGGGCTGCCACAACAAAGGGCCATAGACCTGGTGACTAAGAGAACAGAAATCATCTTACAGTCTAGAGGCTGTAAGTCTGAGATTGGATTGTTGACAGAGTTTCTTTTTCTATAGGTTTCAAGACCTGTCCCAGGTCTCTTTCCTTGGTTTTTTGAAAGCTATCTTCTCCTTATGTCTTTACATGTCCTTATCTGTGCATATCTATTGTCAAATGATATTCTCTTTTTGAAAACATCAGCCATGTTGAATTTGAGGCTCACCCCAGAATGACTTTCTCTTATGATCATAATTACAAATCCTACTTCAAATAAGGCCACATACTGAGGTACCACGAATTAGAACTTTAACACAGGAATTTTGGAGAGATACAATTCACTCCATAATGCACACATACTATAAAATTTACATATTAAACTTTCAGGTTTATGATTTTTGAGATATGCATACACTCATACATCCTCACCACAATTAAGACATGAAACATTTCAATTTCATTTCCTCCTCTCAAGAAAGTGGCCTTGTGTTCATCTCTGGCCACCCACTCCATCCCTATTCCTGAGGAACTTTTGATTTGTCACTACTGATTAGTCTTGTCATTTCTTGAACTTTAAATAAGTGTGATCAAACAGTGTGTATTTGGTGGAGTCTGGCTATATTGTCAGCATAACGGCAGTGCTACTGAGTGTATGAGTTGTTCCTTTTTTTGCTGCCAAGTAGTATTCTACCCTATGAACACATCACAATTTCGTTATTCATCTTTTGATGGACATTTGAATTGTTTTATATTTTTCAGCTATAATGAATAGAGAGCTGTTATAAATATCCATATGTAAGTCTTTGTGTAGATACATATGTCTTTATTTTTCTTAAGTAAATACTTAAGAGTGAGTTTTCTCCATCATAGGGTGTGTGTATATATGATTAACTTTATAAGGAACAATAGACTATTTCCCATCTGTTTACACCTCCACAAGCAATGTTCTGGGGCTATAGTTACTTCGTACATTTTCTTTTTTGCTCTTTCTAGCTTTTTTTTATTTTTAAAATTTTATTTTATGCATTCAATCATATATATCACTTAACTTGTAAAGTGAGTTCACCCAACACGCACACACTTCACACCAGTTCAGTTGAGGGTACTGTAAACATTATCATCAACAGATAATAATCCATTTCTGTGTCCCATCAATGTCTTGCCTCCCTATTTTTCTCCTTAATTTCTTTCACATATTTTCTAATATTTGCTATTTCAGTCTTGTAGTGTCTTAAATTGCATTTTATTGATGACTAATGATGTTGAGCAAGTCTTCATTGCTTATGGTCCATTTGAATATAGTAGTTTGCAAAGCATCTGTTCAAATTATAAACAAGTTTCTAACTTATTTTTTGTTTGTGTGTTTGTGTGTGTTTCTGATTGTTGACTTCTAAGAGTCTTTCACATATCCAGGATATAAATCCTTGGTTGGAAATATGTATTGTTGAGATGTTCTTCTGGTCTGTGGCATCCCTTTCAGTTTTCCTGTCAGTGTCTTCTGAAGGCCAGGTTTTAGTTTTGATAAGTTCTTTTTTTTTTTTTTTTTTTGGAGAGGTTTTTCCTATACGGTGCGTGCGCTCGCCAGGCAGACGGAGAGAGACAGAGAGATAGAAAGCAAGAAATCACCCTCCATGTGGGATGGTCATGCTGCAATCCCTTCTCCTCCATTCTCCTTTCGGGATCTTGGGCAGGCACGCACATGCGCCCGGCGGAGTTTAAGCCACCGGGTCTGGGACTCAAACCGCAGTCAACTGCATAGGAGTCCAGCGACACAGCCATTACACTAACTGCTGGTCCCTAGTTTTGATAAGTTCTATTTCCTAATTTTATTATTATTATTTTTACTTTTTATTTATTTATTTTTTTTACTTTAAAAATCAACTTAATTGAACTATTATTCTTTTTTAAAAAATTTTAATGATTTATTTTACATTCATTCACTGAACACCATCACAGCATACAAAATGTGATTTTCCATCCAGAATACACTGTATAGTGGCTTAATCATACATGTTATCATCAACAAATAGTTTTCTATTCCTTGTTTCATATATATATATATATATATATATATATATATATATATATATATAAATTTTTTCTCCCTATTTCTCACCCTCTGCCATTTCCCACACTCCTCCTACACTGTCTCTAGAATCTACAGTTGCTTTCCATTCTTTTTTCTTTTTTCCCCCAACCTTTTACTGATTCCCAAAAATCTTAATTTCTAACTACTTTCAATAACAAGTTTAGCTGATATATACATAACTGTGAACACATGTTTTACTTTAGGCATGAAACTCTGTGAGTAGAATGAGTATACTATAAAGTAGCACCTAGCCCAGGCTGTATTGCTTACTGTGGTCATTACATAGGTATTTTTAAATATATTTTTTAATGTCAAGAATGGCAGTTTTAGCTTTAGTAAATCAAAATAAAATAATGTTAAGAGAACTTTCCTTAAGATGTATAGCCAAGAAAGAGGTTAAGATTCTATTCAAATAGTAGGTACAGGGACCTGTCAACAACTCAAGAGAAGACAAAAATCCTTGACTCTGGAAAACAAAGAATAGAAGATCAGTAATGTTTTAGTCAGAAGTTATACAATTCTATTTCACCAGTTCAGTCTCATGTACTTAATCTATCTTCTGTTGTGGTCTGATCTTTCCATTTAAATTCTGGAAGATAAAACCATTTTCTTAGTTGTTTCTGAACTTTTATTTCTGTTTATCTGACTTCAGTTTCCCTGATATAGCACTCCCTTCAGAACTTATTGGGGAGTTGGTCTGGTGTCAGTAAATTCTATCAGGTTTTGTTTAAATGAGAATGTTCTTGTTTTCTCTTCCCATATGAAGGATAATCTTGCTGGGTATAGTATTCTTGGATGAAATTGTTTTCCACTTAACACTTTGAATATATTTTCCCATTCTTTCCTTGCTCGCATTTTCTCTCTTGCCAATCTTAGTATCTTGTCTTTGTCTGTTTTTGGTCAATCTGACTATAATGTGTCATGGAGAAGATCTTCTTGGGTTGATTCTATTTGGGGTCTTTTGTATTTTATTTTTAAAAATTTAACATATTTTATTTTAATTTCTTTTATGCATTCAATCACTATATATCACTTAGCTTGTAAAGTGGATTTTCTAACATGAATACATTTAATACCAGTCCAATTGAAGATACTATACATGTTATCATCAAAACATAATAATTCATTTTTGTGTCCCATAAATGTCTTACCTCTCTATTTTTCTCCTTAATGTCTTTCCTCAGACTCTCCTTATCCCAACCTCTTCTCACACTGTATCCAGTATCCATAACCATTTTCCATGTTTCTATATCCTCTAATCTCTCAGTTTCAGCCATAGAGAATGGGCAGTTGATATATATTAAGTGGAGACATACAATGTCTTTCCTTCATAGCCTAGCTTGCTTCATTCAGCAATAAATCTTCCTTATTCATCCACTTTTTATCAAAAGACAGGGTCTTGTTGTGTGTGTGTGTCTGTGTGTGTGTATGTGTTTATGGCTGAGTAGTATTCCATAGAGTATCTGTGCCACACTTTTTCAATTCATTCATCTGTTTGTGGACATTTGGGTTGGTTCCATGTCTTAGCAATTGTGAATAACACTGCAATAAATATAGATGTGCAAACACTTTTCTAACTAAGCATTCTCCTGTCCTTTGGGTAGACACCCAGGAGTGAAATTATTGGATCATATGGTAGTTCTATTTGTAGATCTTTGAGGAATCTTCATATTGTTCTTCACAGTGGCTGAATTAATTTACATTCCCAACAGCAGTGTTGGAGAGTTCCCTTTTCACCACAGCCCTGCAAGCACTTATTATTAATATTTTTTAATCTTAGTTATTGTGACTTGGATTAGGTGGTATCTCATTGTGGTTTTGATCTGCATCTCCCTTATGATGAGGGATGTTGAGCATTTTTTCATATGCTTTTTGGCTGTTCATATGTCTTAGAGAGTTGTTTTTTTCAGCTCATTTTCAGCTCATCTTTTAATTGGATTCATCATTTTTTGGGGGTAAGCCATTCAAGTTCCCTGCATATTCTGGTTATCAAGTCCTTGTCTGAGGCATAGTTTACAAAAATATTCTCCCACTCAGAGTTGTTTATTTACACTAATTACTGTGTCTTTTGCTATGCAGAAACATCTTAATCTGATGTAATCCCACTTGTCTATTTTGAGGACTATTTTCTATGCTTTGGGGGTATTATTTAAGAAGTCTTTGCCTACCTCAATGTCTCCCAGAGTTTTCCCAGCTGTAGTTTTATAGTTTGAGGTCTTAGGTTTAGATATTTGATTCACTAGGAGGTGATATTTTTCAATGGTGAGAGGTAGGGGTTTAGATGAATCTTTCTGCAGGTTTATGTTTTATGGTTTATCCTTTTTTGGATCATATCTAGTAAATTTTGCATACTCAAAATCCTGGAGATATTTATCCTATGTTACATTTTAGGTATTATACAATTTTAGCTGTCATATCAAGGCCTGTGACCTATTTCAAATTAACATTTGCATATTATCTAAATCTGGGGTCTGAGATCACTTTTTTCCCCTTTGTATTCAGTTGTTTCAATACCACTTGTTGAAAGAGTATCTTTTGCCAATTGAGATATCTTGATGTCTTTGTCAAAAACCATTGACCATGTGTGAATACATATCTGAACTCTCTATTCTGTTTCTTTGATTTCTATGTTGTTGCTTTTGGAAGCTATACTGTGTTAATTATAGTAGCTTCAGAATAAGTCCTGAAAACATTATCATGTAATCCCTAGTAATTTGTTCTTTTTCAAAATTGTCTTGGCTAGTCCAGATTCTTTTTATTTCCAAATAATATTTGAAAATGATTGTTAATTAAAAAGAAGAAAAAAAATGTTGGAGTTGCTGGCCCCGTAGTCCAGTGGTTAAGCACCATGCAGAAGCAGCCAAATTCAATATGGCTCACCGTGGTTTAAATTCTGGCCCTGATGATTTAGAAAACATGCTGGGTGCATATGTGTGCATGCCCAGGTTTCTGACAGGATGGAGAAAAGGAGAAAAAAGATTAGAGCATGACCAGGCTCCATTGGGAGGTGATCTCTTTTTAATTTTCTTTCTTTCTCTGTTTGGTGTGTACATGTGCCCTTTGGCATTACAAAAATCCTGGCTATTTTACTGGATTTCATTGAATTTATAAATAAATTTGGGAGCGTGGACATCTTAATGAAGTTGAATAATCCAATCCTTGGACACAGATTATCTCTCCATTTATTTATACCATCTTTCATTTTTATAAATAATATTGTGTAGTTTTTTAGTATACACCCTTTGTACATCTTTTCTTGAATTTATTTCTGTTCATTTTGTAAATTTCATTAACATTGTTTTAAAATTTAATAATTATTGAATGCAAATATATTGAAATAGACACACACATCTTTATGTGTGAATCTGTTATCTGCGAACTTGTAAAATAACTGAGACTTTATAAACAGAATTTTTATAGATTCTTTGGATTGTCTATGTAAATAAGCATTTCATCCGCAAATGTAGACATTCGTATTTCTTTCTTTTCAATCTCTATGACTTTAATTTATTTTTATTGCCTTGTTGAACTGGCTAGAACCTCCAGTATGGTGTTTATGTAATTATTGAGCATGAATATTCTTATTCTGTCTGAGCCTTAGGGGAATAGCATTCAGCATCTTATCTTTAAGGTTAACATTAGCTGTAATTTTATCTTTGGTGCCCTTTATTAGTGGTAAGGAATACTCTTTCCTTCTTAATTTGATGCAAATTTTTAGCAAATAAAAGTTGTTGGCCTAGCCACAGTGGTGTAGGCAATAGGACACTAATTTGTCATGTTGAAATTAAATGGAAAATAAACAGTTGGATCCTGAGTCAGCCTGAAACATTCTGGGCATGTGTATGTATGATGTGTGTGCATGTGCACCTGTGATCCTGGTTGGCTGAAGGGTTGTGGGGGGTGAAGACTGTGGCATGATGAGAGCCTATTGAGGGTGCCTGTTTCTATTCTTTTAAAAGCTTATTTCTTCCGTGTGTGTGTGTGTGTGTGTGTGTGTGTGTGAGAGAGAGAGAGAGAGAGAGAGAGAGAGAGAGAGAGAGAGAGACAGAGAGAGAGAGAGAGAGAGAGAGAGAGAGAGAGAAAGTCACCACCAATGAGATCCTCACTCTGAGAGAGAAAGTCACCACCAATGAGATCCTCACTCTGTGGTCCACCACTAGCCTCAGCCAACCAGGATCATGGGTATACCTAGTACGTATAAGGAGACCTTGGGATGTGAACTTAGCACCTTCCCATACAGCATCAGCATTGCAGAGCAGTACATTCCCACTGCATAATTGTGGCTGGCCTGTCTCTTTCTCTCTCATGAAAGAAATAAAATAAATAAACTTTAAAAAAGGTTATTGAAGATTTCCCAGTGTCTATTGAGATAAAGTATCACATGATAAAAGTATGGGAAGACTTCTCTGTTATTCTCGTAAGTAGTGAATTGCATTGATTGAGGTTCTTCTTGAATTCTGAATCAACCTTACATTCCTAAGCCAAAGTCTACTCATTCATGTTGTAGTATATTTGATTTGCTAATTTCTTTTAGAGGACTTTTGCACCTATTCTTATGAGAGGTAATGGTTTATACTTTGTTTTCTTATAATGATTTTGTCCAGTTTCTGTACCAGAATTATATTGATCTCATAAAGTAAATTGGAAAGCCTTTTCTATTCCACTATTTCCTGAAAGTGTTCACATGACAGTGGCATTAATTCTTCCTTGAATGTTTAATAGAACTTGTTATCTGAGCCTTTAGTTTTCTTCGTGAGAAGTCATTTCATGAAATTTGGTTTCTTAAATAGATATAGATTCAGAAGTTCTCCTAAGTTTTCTGTTTTCACAGAAATTGTCCATTTCATCTTGTTATCAAAATAATTGACATAAAGTCTCTTAAAATTATTTTATTGTCTTTTCAGTGCCTGTGGTTTATGAAGCAATATCATATATTCCATTCATGATCTGGGTACTTTGGGCTTTTGTCTTAATTTTCTAGGTAGGTATGTTCAATTTTATCTATCTATCCAAGAGACTTTTGGCGCTTACATCTTTTTCTGTATTTTGTTGTCCATTTCATCTATTTTTGTTCCTATGTTCACAATTTTTTTCTACTTAGTTTGTGTTGTCAGTCTTTTTTTTTTCCAGCTTCTTAAGGTAGAAACTTTGATAATTGATATTAACCATATTTTATTTTTAAATTGTTTTATTTCAGAAAAGTATTAGATTTACAAAGAATTTGCAAAGATACTGCAGAAAGTTCTAGAATACTCTGCAACATTTCTCTGTTCTTAAGATCTTACATTACTTTGATACATGTGATACAACTTTGGCTGATATTGACATATTATTAAAGTTCATACTTCATTTGGGCTTCCTTTTTATAAATTTATTTTTATTTTTTATTTTAATTTCTTTTATACATTCAATTGCCGTACATCATTACTGCCTGTAAGGTGAATTTACCCAACATGAATACACTTCACACCAGTCTAGTCGATGCCCTTTTTCTGTGCCAGTATCCCATTCAGGATACCATATTATATTTAGTTGGCATGACTCCTTAGGCTCCTCTAGACTGGGACAGTTTCTTAGACTTTTCATTCTTCAGATGATTTTGACAGTTTTGAGAAGATCTGGTGACTGTTTTGAGATGAGATGATCAGGTGTTTTGTAGTATGTCCCTCAATGGGGCTTGTCTAATGTGTTTTTTTAAATTGTATTCACAATAGAGTGAATGCACACACATGTGAGTATGTGTGTGTGTGTGTGTGTGTTTGCATGACAGAGGGGGAGAGAGAGAGGGGGGGGAGAGAGAGAGAGAGAGAGAGAGAGAGAGAGAGAGAGAGAGACACCTTCCACAGAGTTTGGTCATGCCATGATTCCCCAGTTCTCTAGCCTGTTGGACATCCTGGGTTCTGGTGTGTGTGCCCATGTATTTCAAGAGGACTGGGTCAGGAATTTAAACCATGGTTACCACATGGAAGGTGGCTTCTCTTGTGTTACCACTATGCCACAGAGTCAGCCCTATCTGATGCATTTTTAAAGGTTTAACTAAGATTATGAGTTTTTAGGGAGAAAATCACATTGAGAGATATGTTACCAACATGACTTCTTATTGTTGATGCCAATCTCTTTTTTTATTTATTATGATTCTGGTTTAAATACAGTATATGTACATCTTTGTAGGTTACAGTATGGTTTTAAAGGCATTCTACAGTGTACGATAATCAAATCAAGGATATACCCATATTCATCTTTAACTGATGCCAGTTCTTGATCATCTGGTTGAAGTAGTATTTGTCAGAGTCAGATTTTCCATTGCAAAGCCATTCTTCCCTCACTTTTCAGACTGTATTCTGGAGGATGGTCACTCTGTATAGCCCACATTTGAGGGATGAGGGCTTGTGCTCCATCTCATTGTGGAGGCATACATGTCCACACAAATTATTTGGAATTATTCTGTCTGGGACATTTGTCAATATCCTCCATCTATTTATATATTTAATTATTCACGTATATTAGAATGGATTCATGGGCATTTATTTTATACTTTGAGTTATATGTGATGTCTTTTGGGTTATAAACACTATATTACTTATTTTCTTGGTCAGTTTGTTTCATCTTCGCCCATTGGGAGTGCCTATGCTCCTTTGTGTGTATTGATGTCTTTGTTTTCTTAATTTTCATTTTATATTATACTTTTGCACTTTCCTCTCTGGTACTATAATATATTCAAGATTCATTTTACACATTTACTGTCCCAGATCAAGACTTAGCTATTTATTCAGTGATCCCTGGTTCCTTTATAAGAAAATGGTGGTAGAAACAAAAATATGTGCACTGGGCATACTTGTTGCTCATGAGGTATTGTTGCCCCTCGTATCTCCTTGACAATGAAGAAAGGAAATATATGTGTATGTACTATGGTACATATAGCTAGCAATATTTCTATGTCTATCCGTCTATTAATATATCCACATCATATTAAAGCTCATTTTGATGTCTCCAGCTGTAACATAGCATTGGTTAATGGCATCCGTCTTGCTCTGCTTATCTGTCATGTCCCACCCCAGCAGTGACACAGCCAGCTCCCACCATCTGCCATCTGTCTGCAATACCAGAACACAGTTATAATGGTTTCAGAATTGTTAGCTCACATCTCTGTGAGATGTAGCATTACCAACTAGAGCACAGTGATTGTGTGCACAGTTCTTTTTGACCTTCATCTTAAGGTCTATGCTCATTTTAAAACATTAGATTAACATCTTCTCCCACCTTGGGTGAGGCTGTCTCATATATTTATAATGCAGTAGATTATTTTGTCACAGTCTAAATCTCATCCGGAGACACCCTAGCTTTCTAATTAATATTTTATTTGCATCTATTGAGGGTCATTCACGTACTTCACAGCTCTAAGGGTTTTGACTTGTACATAGGGTCATGTACCCACCCACCTCTACAATATCACATGGAATAGTTCCACACCCTAAAAAGATTCACTTTCTTTGGCTAATCATTCATCCCTCCTCCCCAAATACTAGAAGGTACCAACCTACTATTCACCTCATTTTATATTTTCCAAATGTCACTTTGATGGAATCATACATTATATAGACTTCTGAAGTTTTTTTTTTCTCTTTATTACAGGCATTTAAAGCTACAAATTTCTCTATGAACATTGTTTTGGCAGCACTGCACAAATATAGAGATTTTTTTTATGCTGTAATTTATTATTGATCTATTCTCTAATTTTCTTTTTTTTCTTATTTTTTGTTCCTTGATTTTATATCTATGTTGTTTAATTGGCAAATTCTGGGAATTTTAAAAGTGTTTAAACATTTAAAAATTAATCTTACTTATAAGAGATTAAAGAGAGTATGACAGAGAGCGAGAAAGAATGGGAGAAGACAGGCACTCTTGACAGCATCCCATCACATGCGATCCCTTTCCCCAGTCCTCCAACTCCCTAAAATCCTGGGCATGTGCACATGTGTTTCAGGTTGATGAGATACAAACCCACATTGGCCATGTAGCTCCCAGCACTGCAGTTCAGTACACTTCCACCTGTGCCATTGAGACTGCCCCCACTTGTTTTGATATTTGAATAATTTTGGTTTTGAGTGTAATTAATTTCATTTGTGTCAGAGAAGATGCTCTGTATGATTTTAATACTTTGAAATACATTGATTTATTTTAAAGCACAGTATATTGTCTTTCTTGGTAAACATCTCATGAACACTTGAAAAGCAAATGCATTCTGCAGGATCCTGACCACCCATCTGTAAAACTTTTACAGGTCCAGGAGTCTGGAGAAGGCCTAGATATCCATTCCAGTGTAGAAGAGATCATTGTTTTTAGTTTATAAATACTATGAGGCCAAAAGTAGGATCTAGTTTTGCAATCTAGCTTCTTACCTCACTGCAATGGCTGTAAGGAAATCAGGAGGTTCTAGACATTCTACTTTGGCATGTCTAGAACTTCATAAACTTTATTTTGAACATGTGTTTAATCTCTACTCTCTTCTTATATTTCCCATTGTCTTTTCTAGATGAGAAAGTTGAATATATTATTATTCACATATGAAGGAACTTCAAAAAGTTTGCAGAGAAGATGGAATTAAAGTATAAAGTTATTTTAGTGCAAAAAGTTGAAATCCATGTATAGCTTTTTCATAACATGCATTTCCATAAATATTTTTAAGATTCCTTGTATATAAACTTGGTTATTTTGTTGAAATTAAAAAACAATCTCAGTACTTTTTAGTACACAGTATAAAACTTTGTATTTAAACAAAACTACAGTTTTGTATAAACACTCTTTGAAGGGTCTCCTGCTTCCTTAAAGAAGGTGTAGCTATACATTTTTCTCACCCTCTCACTAAGTAAAATTTTAAAAAGTCATATCATAAAAATGCTTTAACTAGTAATTGTAAATAAAGTCAAAACAAATAAGAAAATAGACAGTCTCAACAAAGAAATGCAAATATCAGCAAAAAAAAATAGAAGACAAAAAGAGAAAACAGACCAGCCACATCACACAGTGGTCATACAACACTCTGAGGTGGTGAGGCCATGTGTTAAAGTCTTGGGTTCATGTCCTGAAGTCACCCTGTACTTGCTGGACACAAGTCACATGCCCATGATATTGTTTGAATGGGGCTGGGATGAATCATGACATGAAGACCCTATTAGATATTTATAAGTGTAATATCTTGTTGAATTAACCCTTTCAGTACTATATAGTCTCTTCTTAGATATTTCATTTTGAAGTTGATTTTATCTGATATTTGCATCACAACTCCAACCTTTTTTTTTATTTCCAATTGTATGGAATATAATTTTCCAGCCCTTCACTTTCAGTCTCTGTATATCTTTATCAATGAAATGTGTTTCTGGTAAGCAGCATATAGAGGGCTCCTGTTTTTTGATCCAGTCAGCCAATCTATGTCTTTTCATTGAGAATTTAATACATTAACATTCAACATTATTATTGATATTTGAGGACTTATTCCTGCCATTTCATTAGCCACTTTCCCCCCCTCTTATTTCTGTTTGTTTCTTTTTAATTTTCTTGATATAGTACTTCCTTCAGTCCTTCTTGAAGAGCTGGTCTACTATTGGTCAATTCTTTCCGTTTTTGTTTATCTGAGAATGATTTTTATTTGTTCTTCACATTTGAAGGATAATCTTTTGGGTATAGTATTCTTGTTTGAAATTGCTTTTCTTTCAATGTTTTTAATATGTCTTCCCATTCTTTCCTTGCCTGCATAGTTTCAGTTAAGAGGTCTGATGTTAGGCTAGGAGGATAATATTTATAAGTAATTTGACATCTTTCTTTTGCCATTTGTTGAATCTTATCTTTATCATTTGGCTATGGGGAGGATCTTTTAAAGTTGATCCTATTTAGAGTTCTTTTTATTTCTTGGGTCTGAATTTCTCCTTGTTTCTCTAGATTTGGAAAGTTTTCAGATAGTGTTTCATTAAAGAGGTTTTCCATTCCTTTAGCCACTTCTTCACCTTCTGGAATACCCATTTCATGGCTATTTGGTCATTTCATGTTACCTAGAATTCCTCGAATGTCATCCTCATTTCTTTGGTTTATATTTTTATTCTTTTCGGTGTTTTGTTATATGGTGGAGACTTTGTCTTTAAGGTTAAAAATTCTTTCTTCTGCATGGTCCAATCTGTTCTTAAAACTTTTAAGAAAGATTTTAATTTCTTGTATTCTTCATTTATAAAAGTTCTATTTGATTATGTTTTAGGGTGTCTATCTTTTTACGGAATTCTTCCTTCATGTCTTAGAATGATCTCCTCATTTTCCGGAATTGGTTGTCTGTTCTCTCTAGCATCTCATTGAGTTTTGTCACAATGAATGTTTGGAACTCTTTTTCTGACATTTCTAAAAATTCTTTTATGCTGTCCATTGCTGGTGAGGGATGCCACTGTGTTCCCTATTAGGAGAATTATTTCCCTTTTTTTTTCCTTTTTTTCCCACAGGTTTCTACTGCTTCTGTACTGATTTTTGTTCATCAGATGCAGATGCACTTCTTCCTAGTTACTGAATATTCAGTAACATCAGAGGAGAGAATATTACCCTTAGTTTCAGATGTGATCTTATTAGAAGGCTGTGTCTTCCAGATCAGAGAAGACAAGGTTTATATAGTTAGCTTCAGGTGGTTTGCTCTTCTTCCAGACTTTGAGCTCCTGATGAGAAGGAGGCCTTTTATAACCAGAACCAAAGTGCCCTGGCAGACGGCTGGAGTCCAAGAAGCAGGCTGTGAAAGCACAGCAGCTGTGTCCCGTATTTTTAATGCAAACCTAGGGGGTGGGGCAGAAGTCCTGAGGAGAGATCTGCTGGTCCCAGAGCCAAGGTCTCCCTGTGGCTGGACGTCTGGGATCTGAGAAGATGGCTGTGGTGGGAGCAAGACCAACATGTCCTGGTTTCAAACACAAACTTGGGGTTGGAGGTGAGGCCCCCCACTCATGAGAAGAGGTCTGCTGGAACTGGAACCAAGGTCTCCTGGTAGACGGCTGGAGTCCAAGAAGCAGGCCTTAAGAGTGCAGCTATGTTCCCTGAATTTCAAATGGAAACCCGAGGCATTGGGTTACATGTCTGTCTTTCAGTAGAAATGACAAAATGTTGATACCAGTGGGGTTTTTACATGTATACCCAGAACAACATCAAAAGCCATGCAATAAGGAGAAAGCTGAATATACTGAAAATCAACAATTCTTCTCAGATTCTTCAGAGAATAAATGTCACAAGGCAAACAACTGCTCCAAAAGTTGGAGAGACAGGCAACTGGATACAGAGAATAACGACTTACCAGAGCAGAGATCTGTTAGCAGAAATCTCTATGCGAAAATCAGAACTATCACTAACAAATTCCTAGAGTCTTGATGTGGACAAGTCTGAAAGTTAAAAACTATGAGGAGAACCAGCAGATGGCATAATGGTTATGCCACTGGACTCTCACGTAGTTAACTGTGGTTCGAGTCCCAGACCCAGTGGTTTAAAACTCACACCAGGAGCATATGTGTGTGTGCCCAAAATCCTGAGAGGAGAATGGAAGAGAAGGGATTGCAGTGTGGCCACCCCCCTGGAGAATGACTTCTTGCTTTCTGTCTCTCTGTCTCTCTGGCAAGCACCCGTGCCCTATTACAAAAATCTTTCTGAAAAACAAAACAAAACAAAAACCCAACCAACCAAACAAACACAACTATGTGAGACCAAATCAAGTGGTTTTGTGAATTTAGCCTACAGAAATCCCTTACTAGGCTCTTATTGTGAGGATCAGAGCAAAATATCCTTGTGTTTTTGGCATGGGGAGGGGAAAAGTATTGGGTCATTGGAAAAGTCATGACACATTTTTGCATAGAAAAATACATCATAACTTTTCTGTTGACCAGTAGTTTTGAACTGTACTCAGTATAGCATCAAGAACAAACCTAGTGTGAACTATGTATTTTGGATAATTGTGTTGTGTTAATGTTGGGTCACTGATCATAACAAGGTACCACTGTGGTACCTTGAATGTTGATAGTGGGGAAAATTTTGTGTGTGGAGGAAAAAGAGTGTCCTGTTCTTTCTGCTCAGTTTTACTGCAAACCTAAAAGCAATCTATGAAAAGGCCTCACCACACCATAGATAAATCAAACTGGAATTCTTTTTTTTTTTTTTTTTTTTTTTTTTTGATATAGGGTACATGCACTCGCCAGAAAGAGAGAGAGACAGAGACAGAAAGTGAGAAATCACCCCCCAGGGGGATGGCCACACTGCAATCCCTTCTCCTCTTTTCTCCTCTCCGGATCTTGGGCACGCACGCACATGTGCCTGGTGTGAGTTTAAGCCACCGGGTCTGGGTCTCAATCCACGGTCGACTACATGGGAGTCCAGCGACACAGCCATTATGCTAACTGCTGGTCCCCAAACTGGAATTCTTAAAAAAAAAATCACTCAAAGGCCAGCAGATGGCATAGCAGTTATATCACTGGACTCCCACATGGCCGACTGTCGTTAGAATCCCAGACCTAGTGGCTTGAAAATCATGCTGGGTATGTGTGTGTCCATGCCCAAGATCCTGGGAGAAAAGAAAGGAGAAAGAATTGTGGCATGGCCATCCCCCTGGGAGGTGATTTCTCACTTTTCTTCTCACTCTCTCTATCTCTGTCTCTCTGGAGAGCACATGCACTCTAAGGCAAAAACCTCTAAAAAATTATTCAAGTAACTTATAAAATAGCAAAAAAAAAAAAAAAAAAAAAAAAAAAAAAAAAAAAGAAAACAAAAAAACAAAAAAAACCCTACCCTCCAAAAGAGTAAAAACAGAATAAACAACTATTTATGCCTTCTTCACAGGGCTTTAGTCAGCCTTAAGAAACTGGTGATTCCTGTGCTGTGGATGCTTTTCCTGAGTTGTAGGCTCTCAGGAGACCAGCTGCTGCTCTCAGCCATGTACCATCCAGGTTGTAACTGCCAGTAGCACCACACATCGGAAAGAAAAGCTAAGTAAGGAGCCTTTATTATACTGGACCTGGGCATGATAACCCAGCCACTGCCCACACTTCACCTCTGTCTCAGGGACACCTTAACACCAAAATGTGCAGGTACATGTCAGACCCATGCATACATACAAAAATCACCTGTTAAAGTAGAATATCTGCTTTTGCTCTCAAAGTCCCTAATTTGGAAATTCTGTGTCACGCACGCAGGCTCAATCCCACGTTCACATTAGGACAGTAGACAGTGAAGGGAATTGTCATCCCATGCAAATTCCATACTCACCTGTAAAGGAAGGCTGACTTTGATAACTTCTATCTCATACTCATGGTTTCAATTCCATGGTTAAAATTAATGATAGTGACCCAATATGACCTACTGTCCTATTAATGTGAATCAATGCTCTACCGATCTATGAGAATGGTTACCTTGGGAGCTATAGTTCCATGTTCATGGGCTCTATGTTTATACATAAAGAGAGCCCAACTATGGACATTCAGCCCACTTGCACAGACCCATATCATCTGTCCTGAGACACCCAAGACCTACCATCCCTGGTACCTGGACTTGATATCATGCTCACACAAAATGAAAGGGAACTCCTTTGGAAACTGTTTCCACAAATTAATATTGTGTTCATGCATAAAAGGAATGCTGAAAATTGCTGGCCCATATTCAGAAATGACCATACTCATTCAAAATGAGACTGGTTACTTGGGAATGGCTGACTCATTGTGGGCCCCAAAATGATCTCCCATTGGTAGAATAGCTCTATGTAAGTACTGCTGTCCCATGTCTAGGTTCAGAGTCATGCACATGCATAAGGCTAGCCTACTTTTGGAATGACTATCCCATGCTACTGGTCTCATCACTATGTTCACAAATAATTAATATGGTTTAAGTTAAGAAGTACTCAATACTATGATCATATGTAAAAGTTGTCCTCCTTGGAAATTACAGATGGACTCAATCGATTGTGCTTTACTACTTAATTAAAATGGCCTACTGGGTTGAATAACATCCCTCAAAAACTTATGGTTAGCTGGACTCATGAATATGACTTCATTTGGAGATAGTTTTTGCAGATGTAATCAAGTTAAGATAAGGTCATAATGCATTAGGATAGGCCTTATATGATTAGTGTCTTTATAAGAAGAAGAGAAAATAAACATAGAGATGCACAGGGATAATGTGATGATGGAGGCAGAGATTAGAGTCATGAGTCCACAATCCAAGAAATGGCCAGGATTATTAGCAACCAATAGAAGTCAGCAAGGGGCAAAAAAAGAATCTTCCCTAAGTATGGCCCTGCTCATACCTTAATATAGGACTTTTAATCTTTAGAGCTCAGAATAAATTTCTATTGTTTACAGATACCCAGTTTGTGCACTTTGTTACAACAGCCCTGGAAAACTCATACACTCATCTTCTTCTGTTTGATTGAAATAGGTCACCAGGTCCAGCCTACACTTAAGTGGAGAGCATAAATACCAAGCACATGAACATTAAAAGGAAAACATCAAGGGCATGACTGTCGAGGACATGAATATCAAAGGCATGAGTAACAAGGATATAAATACCAATGGCATGACTGCCAAGGACATGAATATCAAAGGCATGAATATCGAAAGCATGAGTGTCAAGGGCATAAATATAAAGGGCATGTCTATCAATGACATGAATATTGAGAGCAGGAATATCAAGGGCATGACTGTCAAGGACATAAACATTAAAGGCATGAATATCAAGGGCAGGAACATAAAGGTCATGTCTATCAATAACATGAATATCAAGGATCCGACTGTCAAAGGTCATAATATCAAAGGCATGAGTACAAGGCGCCTGAATATTAAAAAGTAGGGCTCATGGACTGCCATCTCAGAAGCTGCCCACCACATGTGTCATTTACTTTATGCATTTGTGTAGCTTGGTTTTATCTAAGAAACATTCGTGGGCATTACTGGGCTAACAAACTCAGGGATGTTATGACTCCCATGTAACAAAGGGGGAAAGTAGAGCTCAGAAAGCTTAATTTTTTATTGTCCTATGGCTTTTTTTTTTTTTTTTTTTTTTTTTTTTTTGGAGAGGTTTTTGATATAGGATGCATGCGCTCACCAAGAAGACAGAGAGAGAAAGCGAGAAATCACACCCCGGGGGGATGGTCATGCTGCAATCCCTTCTCCTCCATTCTCCTTTCGGGATCTTGGGCATGCACTCACATGCACCTGGCATGAGTTTAAGCCACTGGGTCTAGGACTCGAACTGTGGTCGACTACGTGGGAGTCCAGAGACATAGTCATTACGCTAACTGCTGGTCCCATTGTCATATGGCTTTGAAAATGTAAACTGGTTCAGTCACTGTGGAGAACAATATGGAGGTTTCTCAAAGATCTACAAATAGAACTACCATTTGATCCAGCAATCCCACTTCTGGGTATCTACCCAAAGGACAGGAGAACGCTCAGTCAGAAAAGTGCTTGCACATCAATGTTTATTACAGCATTATTCACAATTGCCAAGACATGGAACCAACCTAAATGTCCACAAACCGATGAATGGATTGGAAAAGTGTGGCATATATACTCTATGGAATACTATTCAGCCATAAAAAATAACAAGACCCTGGCATTTGATAGAAAGTGGTCAGATATGGAGGCTCTATTGCTGAGTGAAGTAACCCAGGCTATGAAAGAAAGATATCATATGTATCCACTTAATATACACCGACTATCTGCACTCTATGGTAGAGAGTAAAATATTGGAGGACATAATAGCAGTGAAAATACTTAAGGAGAATAAGACAGTGTGGAATGGGGGGGGGGGGGTGAAGAGAAGAGGATAGAGAAAGAGAGCAAGAGAACAAATAGAGAGGCATGACATTAGTGGGACACAGATATGGCTTATTACCTGTTGATGATAGCATGCATGGTATTCTCAACTGGATTGGTCTGAGAAGTATTTCATGATGGGTAAAGTTTATTTTACAAGCAAAATGAGAAACAGTGATTGACTGGTTAAAAAATAATTGGAATAGTAATAATAATAAATGGGAAAAACAATGAAAAGATATTGAATGATGAAGTGGGGATTTTCATGTCTCTGTATTGACTGACATGCATGGCATTCCCTTTTGAAAAAGCAATGTAATACACTGTAAAGTTGTATGCAATTCAATGTAATATAAACAAGATTATGATGATTAAAAAAAAAGAAAAAAAAAACTACAAGTGAAACCCAAATATTGGAGCTGGACTTCCAGATTTGGAGATTATGTATGTATCATCCTAGATTGACTAGAATTTAATGAACTTACTCCCTTATTAGAACATAGGAGACACAAAAAATTTTTCAATTAAAATGCTGTTCATGGCCAGTGGTATGGTGTGGTGATTAAGGTGGCTGTATCCCACATGGGCGACTGTGCAATTCAAGTCCTGGACCTGGCAGCTTGAGAGACATGCTGGACATGTATGCATGCATGCCCTGAATTCCAAGAGAAGCATAGAGGAGAAGAAAATGCAGTGCGGCCACTAACCCTGGTGGGTAATTTCTCACATTCTGTCTCTCTCTGGTGAGACATGCACCCTATAGCAAAAAAATTTTTGAAAAAGTGCTGTTACTTGTGCCAGCGGGTAGCATGGTGTTTAAGGTGTTGGACTCCCGCATGGTCAACCATGATTCGAGTCTTGGACCTGGCAGCTTACTTTCTCACTTTCCTTCTCTGGTGTGTGCATGTGCCTTATAGTAAATTAAAACAGAATTATAATAATAATGAATAAAATTAAATAAGTAATTATTTTTAAAAAGGTGTTGAGAAGGTCCCATGGAGGAGGGAAAAATATAATCCTCAGTCTATTTTTGTCTTTTCTCTTTTAAGGTAGTTTTTATTTCTCAGTTTGGCAGAGACAGAAGACACAAAGCTGCAGTGGGCAGGCTCTAAGACAGAAGCTGCCCTCCTTTCATCGGGAAGTAAGCCTTCAGCTCTCCAGCCATGCATAGTATCTTCCTGAAATAAAATTAATCTATTAAGCCATGACGTGCAACTATAGTTTTATACAACATCATAAATCCCAGGAAATTAACTCGCTCTAAGGCTTGGCCTGGGGCAGCTCTCTGCAATGAAAGTCCTCTGTGAAACTTAATTGCTGTTTAAATATGTCCTGCTAGCTTTTGCCTCCTCTCTCTTCTTCCATACACCTAAAAGGGAAAACTCACAGAGAGAGAAAAAAAGCTGTTTGTTTTCACTTTATCAATAAAGCAAATTCATCTCCTCATCATGGGTATGAAGTCTCAAAGCTGTCTTATGTCCTTGGACAAAAATAAGAGAGACATTTCTCTTTCAAAGTGGCTATTTGAACATTATATTGTAAGGCTATTTATTTATTTTTTAATTTTTTTGGAGAAGTTTTTGCTATAGGGCGTGTGTGCTCACCAGAAAGACAGAGAGAGAGAGAGAGAGAGAGAGAGAGAGAGAGAGAGAGAGAGAGAGAGAGAGAGAGAGAGAGAGACAGAAAGCAAGAAATCACCCCCAGGGGAATGGCCATACCACAATCCCTTCTCCTCCATTTTCCTCTTGGGATCTTGGGCACGCATGCACACACGCCCAGCATGAGTTTAAGCCACCAGGTCCGAGACTCGAATCGTGGTCAGCTACTTGGGAGTCCAGCGACACAGACATTACGCCAATTGCTGGCCCCAGGGTATTTATTTTTAAGATAAGGTTTAGCTATGTCGTGATTTAGCTAGAACTACAGGTATGCTGCTGTACCTAGCTGGGAATCAAACCCAGTTTTCCTATGTGGCCTCAGACTTTAGAACAACTGTGTTAACTGGAGAACATCACTATGACTGGGCCTATATGTTTTCTTTTTAAAGTAATTTGCAAATTTAATGTGATAAACCTATAGAAACTTAATGTAGTCTAAGTATCCTAATTTCATTGCAACTGTTCTTATCTATTTGCTTTAATCTACTTTCTTTGAATTGAATTTGCTATTTTTCCAAAATCTTAGATAGAAACTTACTTTTCTATTTTCATTTGAACATTTAAGGTTATGTGAGCTCTTCTAAGCACTTGAAGCTTCATCTCACCAATTTTAATATGATCTAATTCACTTATTAAAGTTCTAAATATTTTCCAATTTCATTATAATTTTCTTTGACCCATGAGTCATCTAGAAGTTAGTTGCTTAATTGAGAAACATTGGAGGATTTTCTTTGTTTTTGCCTTCTAATTTAATGTGGTTAGAGAAAATATTCTGAATGACTTCAATCTTTTGAAATGTTTTGAATCCTGCTTTATTAATCAGCATATACTCAATTTTTAAAATGTTCCATTAATGGTTCCAGTTCCAAAGGCGTCTGTCATGGTTTGGTCCATCGTTCTGTACCTATCAATCAAATTTCCCTGCTTATGAGTAACATGGCTGGGAAATGAACCCTGGCCTTCCAATCCCAGAGTCTATTCATTTAGCATTAAATTCTTCTGTTTCTCACAAAGCTTCTAAGAAAGCACTGATCCCAAAGCACCAATCAGTAGCCTGTATTTGGAAACATGGGTCTTGATGGGAATCAAGTCTTGATAGTCTTAAGAAATGTGGATGGTGATGCATTTCTATATTTAGAAATATATGTTTTGTAACAGGTGTGTACAGTCTGATTTAGGAATAGATTCCACAAGAATTACAGAAATGGTTTATTACCTGTTGATGATGACGTGCATAGTATTTTCAACTGGACAGGTCTGAGAAGTATTTCATGTTGGGTAAAGTCTTTTACAAGAAAAATGAGAAATAGTGATTGAATGTTTAAAATATAATTGGAATAATAATAATAATCTGGAAAAAAATGAAAAGCTATTGGATGATGGGGATTTTAATGTCTTTGTATTGACTGATATGTATGGTATTCCTTCTGGAAAAAGAAATGTAATACAATGTAAAGTTATATGTGATTCAATGTAATATAAACAAGATTACAATAATAAAAAATTAAAGAAACACACACACACAATTGTGTTTAGGCAGCCCTGCAGTGTGAGAGATAAGTGAAGTCTAGAAACAAATGCACTTGCAAGATCCTCTGGTACTAGTTTTCAATTGATTCTGTATCAAGTTACCACAAACTTTGTGACTTAAACTGTCACATATAGACTATCATATGGTTCTGGATATTAGAAGTCGGCCACATTTCCTTCCAGTGGTTCTAGGGGAGCATTGTTTCCTTGCCTTTTCCAGCTTCCAGAGGTGGCCCACATTCCTTGGCTTGTGGTTCTTCCTTCCATCTTCAAAGCCAGCAACGTTGTGCTGAGACTTTCGCATAATGCCATCTCTCTGGATCTCTCTTCGGCCTCCCTCTTCCACATATACAGACTCTTGTGATTCCACCGTGTTACCTAGAAAACCCAAGACAATCTTTGTGTTTGTAATTAGCTGATTTGGAACCTTAGCTCCATCTGCAACCTTACCTCCCTTCTGCCATGTAACATAACATGCTCACAGGCTTGAGGGAAGGAGGCCTGGGTACTTTAGGGGGTTGTTATTCTCCCTATGACATCCTTCGTCATAAGATGAATTCTTGTTACACTTGGACATACCTCCCTCAAAGATTTTAGTGAAGAGAAAAACTGAGTGAATGTATTGACGAATGGACAAGAATTCTCAGGAAAATACAAATGGCCAGTAATCATATGAACAATTCTCATCCTCACTAGTCCTTAGGAAACTGCAAAATCATCTCATTTAAAAAAATCATGTGGACAATAAATGTTTGTTGGATGAATAAACTTCATTTAAGAGTGTGAAAATATTCCTGGAATACCTCCAAGCCCTCCCATAGAGGCAGGGATTTCAGAACATCTGATGCTGAATGTTCTAAGGCTGTCCCATGGTAGCTAAGACCAGCACAATGACACTCCAGCGTATGGGTAAGTGTCCAGCCCTGGGCCTGAATGTCTTCAATCAACCAACATCCAGGCCCAGATAAGACTGGCCCAGAGGCTTTTAGGGGAGATGATAGGAAACACTTTGCATCCTTCTTAAGGAAAGCGACTTTACCCTAAACCAAGCACTGCAGGATTTCTCACTTGTCCTCCTCATGAATAAAACTTGAGGAACCAAATGAAAACTCTTGCAAAAAGAAAGATCAATGCTGGGTGATGACCTATCCTATTTGTTATGTATACAGTTTTCAGCCTTGAGTACATTTTATTTTTAAAAAGCAAGCCTTTTCCTATATTGTATTAAAGACTATTGTATGGTATTGATTTTATTCTGTAATAAACTGGATAGAGGTAGAGTGCAGAAAAGAAACACTCCACTCATAAAGTAAATTCTATGCAATGAAATTGGATTTTCCCCAATAATCCTATTTTAAAATATATGTTTGAAAAGCAGAATTTCCAGGTGAAAAGAAAAGTATTCTAGAGAAATTAATGTTACTTAGGGCTTGGAATAAAAGCTGAAAAAACTGTCTTTAAATGGAAGCCCACAACCGTGCCTGTGGCCATGAAATGCGCTCAATGCCATCCTGCCGTTGACCCTCATCCTTCTGGTTCCCTTTGTGTTCATCTCAGCTGCCTCTGTAACTTGGTGGGTTGCAGATTTTATTACACAATGAATCTCCTCAGGCCAAGCTGTCATTGGACACAGTTGTACTATAAGGACTACAGTACCAACCCTCCTTTCTCATCTTCTCCTTCTTAGGGAGGAGACACCTCAGACTCCAAATTTATCTACGTGGGGAGATCCTCTCATACTGTTCATGTGTTCTCCCAGACACTGGCCAGGCTGCCTTCTGTGGATAATGTCATGTTTCTGATCATTCTTATTTTTTTCCAGGTACCTGACCAAAATTTCATTTTCTAGCAAGAGTGGGAGAGAAGGAACAAAGAGCATTAATCAAACAAATCAACCCTTTGCAAATTATTTTTGGAAGAACATTAGCTCCAGGAAAATGTTAATGACTCCAGGAAATGTTAATAGCATTCACAAAATGTTTGGGGAAGGTTGTATTAAACACAGTTAAATAGGTTTCCTTATTCCAGTGGCATCCTAATTTCTGGAGTTCTGGCAAGAAATTTTATTCATCAGATATTTTTATTTGAAGTTTTAGCTGCACTATGTAAGAAAAAGAACTCACACAGACACACACACACACACACACACACACACACGAAAGTCACTTCAAAAAAGTAAATGATAAGAGCAGGAATAGCTGGTATTTATTGAGCATTTACCTTGCATCAGACCCTGTCTATATGTTTATTAATTAGTTCAGTCTTCACAACAACCTTGAGAGTACTATTATTATCTCCATAGAACAGATGAAGAAATTACAAATGTTTAAATGCAGAGATAATTTACCACCTGAAATGTCAATAGTAGTCAACTTACAATATCTATTAAGAGGGAAGGCTTTAATATAGAGGTTCTTTCCTCTAAGAGTACTGATTAAAAAGTAAGAGCCACCTTTTACCGGTATTTTATATAAACTAGGCTATGATATTTTTGGATCCCATTAGGAAGCAGGGCCCCCAAAGGACGCAGCAAGAGAGTTTAACGAAAGGTTATTGAAAGGTTATTTACAGAGTGGGCAGTAAGTGTGGCCAATGAGGGAGGGTAAAAAACCCAGTCTTAGCAACTGCAGGAGTCCATCACTAACTTTTTTGTTGTGTTTTGTTTTTGCTCTTTTAATTTTAATTTTTAAAACTTATTTTTTTTTAACATTTAACCACCGCATATCATTACAGCATATGATGTAATGTAAAATGAGTTTTCTCAGCATGAATACACTGTATATTAGTCCAGTCAAAGTTATTACCATACACATTATCATCAGCAGATAATGAACCGAAGGAGTGAGCTATGTGCCTGGGAATGCTGAGAGCAGCAGAGGAGCTGGTTAGAGCTGCGCCGGTAGGCAGAGGCACAGAGGGATGATCTAGGGGAAGAAGTGCCCTGACCTCCCTCTCCTCTCACCTCATTCTCTGTCCTGTTCGGTGGTGCTCATAGCTCTATTTCAGGTATCCAGAACAAGACCTGACACAATGCACTAAATACAGGAATGAAGCATAAATATCTAGATGTTTCCTTTCCAGTTATGACTCAGAATAGCCTTGATTAAAATTTAGGAACATCCCAGGCTTAGTCTGATAAGATGATCCCTGCTAATAATAAATGGTGGACAGGTTGGGAAAGCCTTCTGGAAGCAGCGTACAGTCGTGGGAGAACTCAGAACAAGGAATCAGAGACTTCGGTTCAAATCCAGTTTCTTTTTCTTACTAGATATACAACCACAGACTAGTTATTAACATTTCTAGCCTTTCTTTAAAAAGTCATTAATAAGAGGAAGGAGGAAGAGGAGGAGGAGGAGGAGGAGGAGGAGGAGGAGGAGGAGGAGGAACAGGAGGAGGAGGAGGAGGGAAAAGTGGATGTTACAGACCCATGGGAAGATTAAATGAAATAACATATGAACTGTCCAAAATACCTTATTCTATTAAGTAAATTTACTTAATGAATGTACATTTCTTCTTCCTTCCTCTTAACCTCCCTCCTAGATTTTGAAGTTTTAGAAATCTTAAATTCATAGACATAGGGTAAAGGAAGAAACTGTATATACTGTCTTCTTTACATATTGTTTTAAACTTTCAGATTATCTGGGAGAATTGGTACCCAATGTTGTAATGGGAATAAAAAAATAAAGAGGGGCTCTCAATCATCCCAATAGCCTCTGTCTGAGACCCCATACAGGCAATGAACTCAGTGGCAGTAAAAGCACAGTGGAGTGTATGTCTTTCTATAGTGTGGGGAGGTGCTGAGAATACAGAAAACTGGCTTTACCAATTGGCTTCATAGCTACAGAATTGGCATTACTTATGACTGAAAATAGATAAGAATAAACTCAGTCCCTCACCACTGACTTGCCATCCACTCTCCTGTACCTGTATGATCTAATTTAACAGGGAGAGAGCTATTAGGGTTAACATTTATATCACCCCTAAATCCTCAGGTAGAAATAAAGTTTTGTCATATAATGCTGAAAATGAATGAATTAACTTCTTTTCCCCTCTCTCTTGGCTACTCCCATCAGATTGGGAGGCCCACTATCCTCTCTCTAGCCCAATCATTTAGCCTTGCAACTCTTTGCTTAGTGTCTCCTCTGTGTCAAGCTCCACACTTGGCTCTAGGACCTCCTTGCTGAAAAAACACTTGCAGTTCTCACCCCTCCCCCCCCCCCCCCCCCCCCCCCCCCCCCCCGAGCCCATCATCCACTGAAAGTGGGTGGCCCTGCAGGTCTCCACTGGGAGATATTTTGGAATTGTGAGTCACTCCAGCAGCCCTTTGTGACTATGGTGCCTGTGTGACACCAACTCTCTGTAGTTGTACTTCTACAATCTTCCTCTTGAATGGAAGAATCTATGGAAAAGACTATCTTTTGATTTGTATCAGCCAAGATGTAAGTTCTGCTGTTATAGAACACCAGTCTGGCTGGTGTGAGAGGAAGAGGGATGTGTTAGAAGACACTGGATAGACCATGGTTCTCTAAGGCAGGAAGAGTGGTAGATGTGATGTAAGCAGAGTCAATGTCCTGAATGGTCCCATAGTCTGCTCTTATGGAGCTGCCTTGGCAAAACTGAAATCACACACCTGCATTCCTGCTGTGAGGGAGACAGGGGCATTTCTTATGTCTACCTTGTTAATCAACAGATAAATGGAGAAAGGTTTGCTTCCAAAGCGGGACAGTTATGGAAATGACAAATCTACACAGCATGCATTCTTTCTGCCTGCTCCCCTGATGTTGGCATCTGCCTCTTTTCCCTGTCTTTCTCACCACTTTCAATTCTGTGCTAGTCAATTTACTTTTTTAAAAGGCCCCCTTCAAGTCTGCTTATTCAGAGCTGTCTAACAAATGCGCCATTTCATGATCACCCTTGCTAGCCTGTAGAGCCTGCTGTGTGTGAAGCAGAGCCCACATCAGCCAGGGAGAGGGGAGGGAAAGGGAGATGAGAATAAGAGTGCCTGCCAGTTGGCCCTTCAAAAGCCCTGCATCACACCCTCCTATTCACCACACATCACTGGTAGGGTCTGACAAATGAACAGGGGTTGTACCATATTTCACTAAGAATCATAGTGCCGTGGTAGAGAAATGTTTGCATACCGACATGGCATTTCCTGAGGAGCCCTGCGAGGTAGGAGAATAATCATAGATTCATTTAGTGTTGAAGAATAATTTAAAAGCTATGCAGAGTTATCCTGGTCAGCAATAAAGATGAAAAATCACTTGCTTTCCAGCAGGTAAAAAAAAAAAAGACAAAGAAGAAGACTACTTTAAATGGCCCTTTTGCTGTCCCAAAAGTGAGCTGATGCCATAAATGTTTTGGATCATGGCCAATATGGACCAAGTTCCCGACCAAGCCCAGCAGTGAAAGGACTATTTATGGTGGACCTCATTTCTGTGTCCTCTTGGAGCTAACATAAGAAATTGTCTTTGGTGTTTACACACTATATTCTAGAGGGTAAAGTCAGGAGAAGTTTTCAGGAAGCATTTGTGCCACTGACCAAGATGATTGGTTTGAGCTGAAGAGCCAGGGATGCCTTCGACATAAAGCCATGCTGAACCTCCCACAGGTGAGACATGATAGTTGTAGATCATATAGAGGTGTGTGCACACTGTCTTCACTGCTGGGAATCTGATCCACTGTGTGGTGATAGCTTTAGTGATTTGGCTAGAGTGGCTAGAAATGGTGATGGCCATTCATAGTGTTCCCTTGGCTGTTGCTGCCATAAAGAATGGCAAGATGCTCAGCTGTGGTGGAACACATGGTAGGGCACCACTGTGCAATACTTGAGGCACACAGGTATGGATCTCAGGTTGACCCGAACATACACGGTATGCTCACATGCTCCTGAAATCTTAGCTGACTAGGAGAATGTAGGGAGGATCATGATGTGGAAAGACCCTATCAAGGGTATCTCTGTCTCTCTCATATGAAATAAATAGATGAAATAAAATTTTAAAAATGGCAAGGATACACAGAGAAGGCTTAGGATGGGCAGATCAAAGAAGGAAAGGACAGCTACCATTCAGGCAATGGTGAGGAAGAATGGTTACAAATCCTACCACCTGCCACACTCCTGTGCAATGTATGTGATAGGCAAATGCTTAAGGATGATCTTCTGACTATTAAGGATAGGCTGATTTCGAGATCCAGTTTGTATTAGTGGATTTGACTGTAGTGTTGCATGCCTAGAATAGAATTACGTAAGAAGTCAGGGCTGGAGATACAAGACTTTCTTAGGGGATAAAGAGAGTAATCCACTATATCTATACCAGTTGACCCAAAATGATGAAGAAAGTGAACTGAGGAAATGCTCTTGCATTCGGGAAAAAGGATAGTCCTGATGGTTCTTTAGTGGTCAATTTCAGGAGCTTAATGTGAATAGAGATTTGATCTAAGAAAACTTAAAAAGTCCATTAACTTACATTGGAATGAAAATGGAGGAAATATTGGGGTGAAAATGGAGGTAAGTAAAATGATGGTTGGCGAATGGGAGTTAAATTGTGGTGTGTGGTGAGCTCTCTCTGCTGGGAGTCAACTAGATGAGGACTTCAGATTTCAAAGATGTACTTAGGGCGCCTAGTATCCCCTGTGGCTTGTTTACATGGGTATTTGCACAATCTCTTTGTATAACAGCAGTAGGAGGGCTTAGTATTGAAAACCTTGTACTCACTGCTTTCGCAGTCTTGGTAAATGGTGGAAAAACATGATGTATGAATTTCAGTACAAACTTGAAGGTAAAGAGGTAAATGCAAGCAGATCCACCACAAAATCCCATATAAGGGTAAGGGAAACTCTGTTCTGAGTCATCCTGCCCCTACTGCTATTGGATCTATCTCAACAACATCAATGGTAGAGAAGAGAGTCTCTGCCTTGTGTTTACCCTCAGCCGTCAAGCTTGTGTTAAAGCATTTCATTGAACCAATACAGAGGAGACACAGAGAAGGACAAGAAAAGACAAAGGATTAAAAAAACTAATAATTTTACTGAAAGTATATATCTCAAGGGATTAATAGGAGAATTCTATGGAGAATTGGTATTTCCTCCTACATTTCCTGTGTCTTATGACTTTTTGCAATGACCAAATATGTGTTTCACAATCCATGATGTTACTACAAGTACAAAGCAGAGAAATGATTTTTCAGACAGGTAAAGACCAACACTTCTGGAAACAAAACAATATTAAAAAATGAAGAGTCCTTTTCTCTTTGCATGCAATGGAATTTGAGCTAGATCATTGGACACAGCCCATATTTTTTTTTCTTCTTTTTTCTTTTATTTTTTATTATCATCATATTCTTCTTTATATTACATTGAATTACATATAACTTTACAGTGTATTACATTGCTTTTTCAAAAGGGAATGCCATGCATGTCAGTCAGTACAGAGACATTAATCTCCCCACTTTAACATTCAATATCTTTTCTATGTTTTCCCCAATCATTATTATTATTATTCTAATTATTTTTTAAAACAGTCAATTGCTATTTCTCATTTTGCTTGTACAAATACTTTGCCCATCATGAAATACTTCTCAGACAAATCCAGTTGAGAATACTATACATGTCAACATCAACAGTTAATAAGCCATATCTGTTTCTCACTAATGTCCTGCCTCTCTATTATTCACTTGTTATCTTTCTCTATTCTCTTCTCTTCACTTCCCCCATTCCACACTGTCCTATTCTCGTTAAGTACCTTCACTGCTTTTATGTCCTCCAATTTTTTGCTCTCTATTATAGAGTGCTGATAGTCGGTATATATTGAGTGGATACATACAATATCTTTCTTTCATAGCCTGGCTTACTTCACTCAGCAATATATCCTCCGTATCTGACCACTTTCTATCAAATTCCAGGGTCTTGTTATTTTTTATGGCTGAGTAGTATTCCATAGAGTATATATGCCACACTTTTCCAATTCATTCATCAGTTTGTGGACATTTAGGTTGGCTCCATGTCTTGGCAATTGTGAATAATGCTGCAATAAACATTGATGTGCAAGCACTTTTCTGACTGAGTGTTCTCCTGTCTTTTGGGTAAATACCCAGAAGTGGGATTGCTGGATCAAATGGTAGTTCTATTTGTAGATCTTTGAGGAACCTCCATATTGTTCTCCACAGTGGTTGAACTAGTTTACATTCCCACCAACAGTGTAGGAGGGTTCCCTTTACACCACATCCCCGCCAACACTTATCACTTTTTATATTCTTAATCTTTGCCATTCTGACAGGGGTTAGGTGGTATCTCATTGTAGTTTTTATCTGCATCTCCCTTATGATGAGGGATGTTGAGCATTTTCTCATATGCTTTTTGGCTGTTCGTATGTCTACGAAAATCTTAAAAGAGACATTGAAAGTGACATAAAAATGTGGAAGGACATCCCATGCTCCTGGATTGGAAGAATTAACATAATCAAAATGGCAATTCTACCCAAATTAATCTACATGTTTAATGCAATTCCAATCAAAATACCAGAGATATTCTTCAGAGATCTAGAAAAGGCAATCATAGAATTTGTCTGGAACCATAAAAGACCTCGTATTGCAAAAGCAATCCTGCGCAAGAAGAATGGAGTAGGAGGCATATCACTCCCTGATCCCAAGATATACTATAAAGCTGTGGTCATCAAAACAGCATGGTATTGGCATAAAAACAGACAAGTGGACCAATGGAAGAGAATAGAGACCCCAGAAATAACCCCCAAAGCTTACAGCCAACTGATCTTTGACAAAGGATATCAGTCAATCCATTTGGAAAAGGAAAACATCTTTAGTAAATGGTACTGGAAAAACTGGGTATCCACCTGCAGAAAGATGAAACTGAACCTCCATCTTTCACCATTAACAACAGTCAACTCAAAATGGATCAAAGATCTGAACCTAAGACCTCAAACAATAAAACTACTGGTGGAAAATGCTGGGGAAACTCTGGGGGACATTGGAGTAGGCAAAGACACAGCCCATCTTAAATCCAAAACAAGACAATCACCTCAACCTGATGGTCTATATATTAGACAATAGTTAGCTAACTAGGTTGTAAACTTACATTTTTTTCTTTTAATGCCAGAAGATACATGCATATGTATGAGAGAGAGATAGAGAAAGAGAGAGAGAGAGAGATCCCAGCAGGACCTGGTTACCACAATCTTTTTCCCTCCAATGTTCCATCTTGTCAGAACCCCGGGCAAGTGCATTTGTGCCTGGCATGTTGCCACCAGACTGGAACTCTATCCCTAGTCAGGCATGTGAGAACTGGCAACCCTCAGCACAGTGCTTAACCATTGTATGATGGGGCTGGTTCCAAATTTATATTTTCTAATAGCACAGAGTAAAGTATGTTATTAGAACATAGGATCTGTATATTAAAAAGTACTTTAGCTCTAAGTTATTTTGCTTAATATTTTTAAGCCCTTCTTTCTTTCTTTATTTATATAACAATAAATAGTCTAGTTTTATATTTGCATTTTCTCGATAACCTGTTTCTATAGTCACTGACTGGTCCCCACTCTCAATCTGGAGCTCCTCAATGTCAAGGAAAAAATAAGGTAGACGCATATATTTGAAACAGAGTCTGGTGAGCATAGAGAAGAATGTTGACTTTCGGGACCAGCAGTTAGCGTTATGGCTATGTTGCTGGACTCCCGTGTAGTCGACCGCGGTTCACGTCCCAGACCCAGTGGCTTAAAACTCACACCGGGTGCGTGTGCGTGTGTGCCCAAGATCCCGAGAGGAGAATGGAGGAGAAGGGATTGCAGCATGACCATACACCCTGGGGGGTGATTTCTCGCTTTCTGTCTCTCTGTCTATCTGTCTGGCAAGAGCGCACGCCCTATAGCAAAAACCTCTCCAAAAAAAGAATGTTGACTTTTCATCTAATGAAGTATCTAGATAGAGTTTATTATTTTGTTATCCATTTCTTATGACTGAGGTCCAGGAACACAGCTGATAAAAACATATCATCCCAAATGTTAAAAAATTACAATTTAGAAACATCCTTGGGCCGGACAGTGGAGTGTGTTAATGCACTGACCCCGTTTATATCCCATTCACTTCCTGGGCTCCTGCGCATACTGAGTGTGTGTGCCCATGATCTGGGCTAGCTGAGGGCGGGAGCGGGTTCCAACATGGGAGTGCCCATTCTTCTCTGTTTCTCTCTCTCATGGAAGAAATAAATCAATAATCTTAAACGAGAAAACATAATACTGGTGCAATGGAATCTTTTTATTTTCTAATGGAGAAAGTTGAACTTAGATTATGAAGTAGAACATTTTAACCAACACTGCAGTGGTTAATCACTAATCTCATAACCAGTTTAAAAAGAGATTTATAAAGAAGTCAATGGATAGCCAGGAGCAGGTGCAGGAGCACTCCACACAGGGCAAGGCAGATTATAAGTGGAGAAAGGATATATTATAAAACAGCATGCCTTGAGAAGACTGGCTGAACAGCAGAAAACAAAAGTAGGGCAAGGTGGATACTGGCATAAATTCTAGCTGGATTAAAGGATTGCATTTGAAATTTATTATAATAATGACTTTGGAAAAAGAAAATAAAGTGAGTATTTTTATAATCCTAGGAGAGAGACTTCTGAGAGATAGAGATCATTGATGGAAAGGGCTGATTTGATTACATAAACATTTTAAACACTCACACATAAAAAAATACTATAAACAGAATTAAAAACCAAAGATTAACTCAGGAAAAGACTCTATCAAATATAAGTGGCTTACTAGTCTTCAAACTTACAGAGGTCTGAGTGATCATTATAAAGACAAATGCCCTAATTAAAAATAAATACATACTTATGTTAAGAATATGCATGGACAATTCCCATAATATGAAATTCACATAACTAATAAGCACATCAAATGCTTTGTAATAAAATACAAATGTAAATGAGATACCATTATTTTGCCCATTAGATTGACATACTTTCTTAAATAATGACAACAGTAACAACAAAAAACAGTAAAACCTCAAAATGAATGTGAAGGAGCCTGTAAGGAAATGAGCAAGAGCAAGAGTGTAAATTAATGAAAAGTGTTAGGGGCTAGGTGGTAGTGGAGTGGTGACTAAGTGGACCCACGTGGAAAAGTTCCTGAGTTCGTGTTGGGGGACCTTCCTTAAAATGCCAGTCACGGTGTGTGCCTGTGATCTGGGCTGACTGAGACTGGTGGTAGATCACAGCATGGAGACCCTGTGGGGTGCCTTTCTCTCTAAATAAATAAGCTTTAAATAATGATAATAAGAATTAAAAGCCCATGTGCTTTCCTATTGGCCTAGTATTTCCTCCCCTAAGATTTTATCCTAAGAAGAATTTAAGACACAAATAATAGAACATATGAAACGTGGTTTATATGTAAAGATGAACTTTTCTTACTGAGAAATCAGCCCAGTAGTAGCCAGTTCCAGTATTGGGTGGAAAGCCTACAGGGGGCTACAGCTTAGCCTCTGTCTAGTTCTCTTAGCATCCTCCCACTGTAGCAAGACAGCTGCCCTGGTTAGAGGAGAGCTTTTATACAGGATCAAAACCAAAGGTGAGAAGGAGGGCATGATTCCTCCTTGTTTATTTGAACTTTCATTTTTATAGAAGAACAAGTTTCCCAGAAAAACTTAGCAGACTAACCTTTTTAAAAAAAATCTGATTAGCCAGAACTATGTCACATGTCCATTTTATGGCTAGAAGGAAGGCTGCCAGATGAGTAGTGGCGTTTTTAGCCTATCATGTGGGGCAACCTGTCAGCAGAGGAGGTGAGGAGATTGGCTGGTGAGCAGGGGACCAGCAGCATCTTTCACAGGAAGTAAAGCTGTGCACAAGGCTTAGCACGGTTACTACAGTGCTGTCAGAGCAGAACGCTGGAAAAAGTGTAACTGATTGATGAACGGACAATTACGGTCAAGCAAGATGGTGACATCTTCTAATACTGCTATATTAATAACAATGCCACAAGGAAATATTTATTGATATGAAAATATGTCCATGACTTATTAAATAGTCTATAAAACAGTATTTTCCATATTATCTTAACCCACGCAGCACATATACATATGTTTATATTTATACACAAGAACACACACGCATACACACATGACCGAGTATAGGCACAGATCATTTGAAATCCCAAATTGCTATCATTATTATTAAAATGTAGGTAACATTTGCCTCCTTTTACTCCTGAGCTGGCCTGCAGCTGCTGTAACCAACAGAGAACAGCAGAAATGGTGTGATGTCAGTTTCAGGCTTAGTGTTTCAGAAGACTTGCTGCTTCCACCTGCATCTCTTGGAAGAAGTGATGTTTTAGAGTCATTTGGCACCAGTACATAAGAGGCAGTTAAAATTTAGAAAGTTTGGAGTCTACTAGAATCATGATGCTAGTTTGAGATTGGCAACATTTACCAGGATGCCTTTCTTGGAGCCTTCTGCCAGAGTAGTAGACTCAGTGGCTGGAGAGGACCTGCTATGGTGTAAATGATGCCCTCCAAAATTCATGCTGAAAGTTTGTTGTTATTGTGTTGGTATTAAGAGGGTAGAAACATAATACAACCATAGTATTAAAAGGTAGGGCTTTTGAGGGGCAACTAGGATTATATTACATCATCAAAGTGAGTCTTTCATTTTTTTAGTGCTATTTGTTTGTTTTCTTTCTATAAGATGTGTGCACTCACTGGAGGGAGGAAGAGAGAGAGAAAGAGAAAGTGAGAAATCACCTCACAGGGAGGATGGCCATATCTTAATCCCTTCTCCTCCATTCACCTCTTGGGATTTGGGGCATGCACACACCCAGCATATTTTACAATTTGATTCAGGACTCAGACCTTGTGGTTGGTCACATGGGATCCAGCCACCTTCATCATACCACCAGCTGACCCTGAATCCTGGTGCGATTTAAGGAGAGGGAGTGAGACCACAGCAGAGACACATAGGCTGACACAGACTCAAGCTTTTGCTCTCTCATTATGTGATATCCAGCTCTGCCTCGGGACTCTCAGAGTTTCCACCAAGAAGAAGGCCCTCAGGGTCAGCAGGTGGCACATGGCCAACCATGGTTCGAGTCCTGGAGCCTGTGGCTGGAAAATAATGCTGTGTGTGTGTGTGTGTGTGTGTGTGCGCGCGTGTGTGCGTGCTTTCATGGCAAAAATATCAAGAGGAGAATGAAGGAGAAGGGATGGAAATGTGGCCATCTCCTTTGGGGGGTGATATGTCACTTTCCATCTCTCTGTCTCTCTCTGGTGAGTGCACATGCCATATGGGAAAACAAAAACTAAAAACAATAAAATGGCTTTCACCAGGTACAGTTCCTTGACTTTGGACCTCAAAATTCAAAAACAGAATAAACCTTTTTTCTTTATAAATTATCCCTCTCTGAAATCCAGTTATGAAGTGACAGAGAACAGAATAAAGTAGGCCTTGAGTCTACCTAAAGAGAGAGAGGGCCCAGTTGAGCCTAGTCTTCTAGTTGTCCTGCTGAGGCATCAACATGTGACTGAAGATTTCTCAGGCATCCTCAACCTCCATTACCTACCATTAGGTCAACCTAGGTAACCCCATGTGGAATAGAAATAGTTCCTATGTGAAGCGCCAGACAGGGGTGCAATAGTAAAACACAAAGCTCAGTGAGATAAGCACACAAGGGAAAGCTGACAGTTTGTAACTGAAAACCTCCTTGAGATGCTGGACATGTGTGCCCATGATCCAGGCTGACTGAAACTGGGGTGGATGGCAGATGTGCGGATCCTGTGAGGGGTGCTATAGCTCTATCTCTGTCTCTCTGTCTCTCCCACTGTCTGTCACTCTCACTCATGGAATAAATAAAACTGAATATTAAAAAAAAAAACAAAAAAACTATTTCCCAGAACTCTAATTTCCCGACCCAGAAAGCAATGAGATATAATAAAACATCATTGTTTTAGCTCTTAATTTAAAAAATTAAGATATATTTTTAAGCATAATAGAGAACTAGTAGACCTATGAATAGTAACTATCTCTGCAATATTTGGTTAATATTTATCTTGCTATTTTTATCTTCATACCTGTAATACTTCATAATAAATATGAATTATTAGCAAGAAAAATGTTGAAGACTTCATGTATAGGAGAAATAGCATGTTGTCAAAAATAAATGACCATTCCTAAGGAAACACCTCTTTTCTCAATTGTAGACCTGTTTCCACATTTCTAGCCAATAGAACTTTAGTTGTGAGTCTTCTAATTGTTGAGCACCATAATTAATGTTAAGACTAAAATCAGAGGACACATTTCATAAGTGTGTAAAGAGTCTGGCCCTACCTAGCACCTGTCAAACCAGTGGTCGATCTAGCCATGTGATAGGAAGCAAGTAGCTCAACCTCTTTGGGTTTGGGAAGTAAAGGAAAAAAACTTTTTTTTTTTTAGGATTTCTTTAAGGATCCACCAGAATTGTGTTTGTAAAATGTCTTGTGCCAGGCCCAGCAAAGGGCAAGCATATCATATTCAATAACAAATCAACAATAACATTGTTATTTCATAGGTAAAATATGGGAGCCAAGCCCAGCCTAGGTGGCATAGTTGATAGCATACTGAATTGCAGTGCTGGAAACTACACAGCTGACCATGGGTTTGGATCCCTGAGTAGTTGAAACATGCCGGTGTGTGCATGTGCCCCAGATCTCCATGAGCTGAAGAACTGGTGGAAGGAGTCATAGTGTGACCAGACCCGTTCTTCTCTATTTATGCATGTGCATGCACTCCCTATTATGATTAAAATAAACTTAAAAAATGTATTAATATGTGGGTACTGTCCTAAGGAACTTGTAGATTAATGAACAAGAGATTCCGTATTACAGCCTCCACAGTGAGATCTGAGGTTTAAAACACACTTATGCTAAGAGGAACACCCCAAAGGAGATAGGATTAAAGAAATATACTTCTCCCAAATACAACTCCTTGATTACAGGGGATTATTCACAATGCATCTTCTAAGGACCTAGCAATGAGCCCTGATTCGTAGAAGAGGCCCAATAATTATCTCATTTGACAGGGAAGTTTTACTCATTTGTTATAAAATTGGCTTCAGTGTTCAAATAGCACAAAGTTATACATAGTGGGAGGTATGAGGTCATGTGGAAAGGTCCTGGGGCAAACACTACCAACTCGAAAACAGGTGCTGCTAAGAATTTACATTGCCAGTTACACACACGCACGTGCTCACACACACACACACAAACACACACAGCCCAAGACATTCCGCTGCAGATAATGTGCTCAAGGAGTAAGGCCATCTGCTTCCCTTAATTCGGTCCAGCAGTTTACAATTCTGAATGACCTGAAGTTGGCCCAGACCCAGTGGTGCAGGCATTAGAGGCACTGCTGCGATGCTGGGAACCATATAGAAAGGCTCTGGGCTCGTGTGCTGGGTTTGCATCACCCTGCCCAGGAATGGACCTAGGATCCTGGCTGACTGCAGGACTGGGGAGAATAGTGGTGTGAAGATCCTGCCAGGGTGCCTCTCTCTGTTTTTATTTCATGTGAAGAAAGCAAATGAATAAACTTTAAAAAGAAGAAGAGGAAGCAAAAAAATGGCCTGAAGTTAATGAGTGCTGAGAGCCCGCGCTCTGTGAGGCCATGCAGGTGAAACTAGGTTGGAGACAGATGTTGATAGAGCTCTTGGAAGCGGAAACAGGTCTCACCACAGCTGTGGGAGCTGTTTATTCCCTGCCATGGGCGGCACTTGCTAAGCAAGGCTGATTTTTAATTAAAATATTTAATTATAATTCTGTAATTGAAGATGGGAAGAAACATCTTGGGATGTCTTAAATTTCAAACAGCTAAAACCACAGAAGGGGTGGTTTTGACTGTTTTGACTCTCGTTTTCCAGAGAGAGGCCATGCATTGGGCTATGCCCAAGGGGGAGACAGTAAATATTTTGATGCAGAGAAGGTACTTGTAGGTGGGGAATGGAAGAACAATAGTATGCACAAACTTTTCTTTTGAATTTAAAAAAATTTTCTAGGAGAAAATGATAAAGCACCCCTCCTCCCTAGATGGGATGACCACACCACAATCCCTTCTCCACTTTCTTGGTTTGGGATGTATACGCACATGCACCTGACCTGTTCTTCAAGCCACCAGGTTTGGGACTCAAACTGTGCAGTCTGCCATGTGGGATCAAGCTGCTTTAACCATACATCACTGACTGACCCTGTGTATACTTTAATTATGAAGTCAATACAGGCTCACTGTAAAAATAACAACAAAACAAAACCAAAACCAAAATAAGAAAACAAAACAACACAGAACTATATAAATATTCCCTTCCAGGGGCTTTCGCTTCTGGAAGACGGAGTAGACGTTCTCCACCACTAACTGAAATCAAAGTCCCTGGACATTATATGTAAAACAAACAGGCGATTCTGAGTGGGAAGGGGGGGAGGCAGTATGGGTAGGCATCTCAGGATCCTAGGGAGAGCACACAGGGAAACTCCTGGGCTTCTTTTTTACCTTCTGCATCCCAGAATGGAGAGTGGAGAAGCTGGCAACCTGGAAATGGCAATGAACACAGAGAAAATGAAGCCACAGGAAAACCCTGCTCTCTCTAGCCAAAAGACCAAGAAAGGGGTAGCCTAGCAAGACACTTTTGTACAATAACCTCTCTACTGCAACCAGACAGCACAGAAAACCTGTGATCATCCCCACCTTAAAAGAAAGAGAAACAGAGAACAGGACATCAACCCCGGCTAGGCTGTAATGAGGTCACCCTGTGCTTGGCTTAGTGGGGTCAGTTGAAGCTGGGTGAAGGGCTAGGACTGCCATCCTCTCTGAGCAGTAAGGACATCCCCTTCCTCTGCTTGGGGTGGTGGTCAGAATAAGCACAAAGAAACCCAAACCAGGACAAATTAGAGTCAAACTTCTGAAGATTAAAAATGAAGAAAATCTGGGGTCAGCAGTTGGCATAATGGCTATGCCGCTGGACTCCCATGTAGTCGACCACAGCTTGAGTCCTGGACCCGGTGACTTAAACTCACGCTGGGTGTGTGTGCATGCGTGCCCAAGATCCCAAGAGGAGAATGGAGGAGAAGGAATTGCAGTGTGGCCTTCCCCCCCCCCCCCGGGGGGGGTGATTTCTTGCTTTCTGTCTCTCTGTCTCTGTCTTTCTGGCGAGCGCACATGCACTATAGCAAAAACCTCTCCAAAAAAAAGTAAAAAAAAAAAAAAATGAGGAAAATCTTAGAAAATCTTAAGAGTACATGGAAAAACAACACCTTATCTATGCGAGGAATCAAATGACAGGCTTTCTCTTTAGGAGCTTAAGAAATCATGGGAAGTGGCAGAATATTTTCGAATGTAAGGAAAGAGGCATCCACCAGGACTTCCATGATCAGTGAACATACTCTTCAGAGATGAAGAGGAAACCAAGACATTCTCAGATGGAGGAAACCTAAGAAGAGTCACCAGTACGCCTTCCCTAGAGGAATGGCTGGGGGAAGATCTGCAAATAGAAAAGAAGCAATAAAGGAAGGAAATCTGGACACCAGAAAGGAAGAACACACTAGGAAAAAAATAATCGGAAAGTTCACTTGGGGAATGCTGGGAGATTTTGGAAATAATGTTCTATCTTCTTGTAGATTTTCTAGATTATGTTTGAGGTTTGAAACAAAATAACATTTTCTGACATGGTTCTCAATGTCTATAGTGGAAATATTTAAGACAATTATGTTGTTGAAAGGAGGGCATAAAGACATAAAGGAAGGCAAAAGTTTTGCAAGATGATTGAAATAGCAGAATTAGGGGACCAGCAGTTAGCGTAATGGCTATGTCGCTAGACTCCCACATAGTTGACTGCGGTTCGTGTCCTGGACCTGGTGGCTTATAACTCATGCTGGGTGCATGTGCGTGTGCGTGTGTGCCCAAGATCCCGAGAGAAGAATGGAGGAGAAGGGATTGTGGTGTGGCCATCCCCCCTGGGGGGTGATTTCTCACTTTCTGTCTCTCTGTCTCTCTCTGTCTGGCGAGCGCACGCGCCCTATAGCAAAAACCTCTGAAAAAAAAAAAAAGAAAGAAAAGAATTAGGACATTGGCATATTTTGATTATATAGACACATTCATGCATATTTATATAAAATATATGTATACACATAGTGTTACATCTCAAATACCTCTTATAAAGAATTGTACAAACAGCTGTAGTCAATCACTATAGATATATCAAATAAAACTGATAAAGTTTTAGTAATTGAAATGAAGGCAGGAAAGATAAAGCAGAAATAGAAAACAGATGACAAACAGAAAACAAAAAAAGTAATATAAAAACACTGTGTCCATTTGGTGGAGGAGAAGGGATTGCGGTATGGCCATACCCCCTGGGTAGTGATTTCTCACTTTCTGTCTCTCTGTCTCTCTCTGTCTTTCTGGCAAGCACACACACCCTATAGCAAAAACCTCTCCAGAAAAAGAAAAACAAAAAACCAAAAAAACACTGTCCATTTGGTATGACCTCTAGGATATATGCTTTAGTGTAAAAACTAGGCATGGAATAGAATATATTTTGCTACCTTTCATAGAAGAAAGAAAAAATAAGGAAGACAAAATAAGAATTTTGCACATATTTTGTTATATTTGTGCAATAGAACACTGGAATGACAGTGTTTGTGGGAAGAGTGGAGGAAGTAAGTCAAAATCTGGATAAATCTCTTCTAATTGTATCTTTTTATATCATTAATGTTTTGAAATATGAGTGCATTGTCTATCTAAATAACTGAATATCGGTAGAAGGTCATGGCCAGGTTGAAAATGCAGCATGGAGGCTGCCTCGTGCTGCAGGCAGTCCATGTATGGCCTCGTGCTCTTTCCCGTTGTGAATCCTTGAGTTTCCCTACTACCCATCTGAGGTGGCTGGAAGGGCACACCTGCTTTCCAATCAAAGAGCTCTTCTGAACTTGCAAATTTATGGGATTCTAGAACCTTATCCTATGACTCAAAACCAGAATTGCATTTGAACTTGGCTGCAAGAAGTACTAGACCAAGACATTTATGTGTGAAGCTTTCTCCCAGTAACAGTTCAGAGAACCAGTGCTCCAGACAAGAGAGTCTAGACATGTATTGAGGACCAAAAAAAAATCAAACTAGGAGAAAATGAAGAGAAATGAAGCCTGCAGGGCATTTGTAGCAGAAAAGAAACACAGGTGGACTCGAGAATACCTGGGCATAACCTCAGCCCCATCACTGAGTCATCTCCATGACTTCCAGGCAGAGATAGTGATACTCGAAGGCCCTTGTGGGGAAACTGGAGGTGATACAGAAAGTCCTGGCACATGAAAGGCAACCAGTAGTAGCAATTTCCTCTTGCTGTGCAGTAGGATGTTAATAACAGACATGTTTTTCCCTTTGCTCTGTTGACTTTATTTCTTTCTGCCCAAGGGTCACTCCTGTGGATCAGAGAGCCCTACACAGGTACCATTTTCTCAGAGAAGAAGTCACCACAGGGAAAGCAGAGAAGGAGTGAAGTGGAAGGGGTAGTGGAGAGTAAGTGATTGAACGAGACAGGACCCAGTGCCTGCCCCACTACGGCCTGACCCTGTGGGACTAGGGTGGGAAGCCGAGGGAAATGCCCAGTAAAGCACATAATATAGGTTGAGAATTTAGGTTTAGGGCTGCTGTCCCTGCACTGCCAAGAGAAGTAGGGGGTTGGGAAAGGTCTGAGCTGATTGTAGAGCACTGTTTAGCCCCTATACACCATTGGAAAACTCTAGAATTTCCTGTGAGATTCAGATCACATCATTCAGGTCTGTGTTTGGGAACAATGTGTGAGCAACATCCCAAGAGCATGGTGGGAACACAGAGAAGCAGACAGGAAGTAGGACAGCTTACAAGTTGACAGATGCCAGTGGTGGACAGGCCAGGGATGAGTGTGGTCTGCCCCTCCCCTGCCAGTGCGCTGCTTCAGATGAGCTGAGGGGTGGTGGGGTGGGCTTAGGTACTGAGCTGAAGTGGTGGACAAGCCAAGAAGTAGCTCAGCTTCTGTAAGAGTGACACATTACTCCACCTCCAGGCGGAAGGGGATCATTGTCAGTTACAGGACAGGAGGCAAGGCTCTGCCTTTGTACACAGATGTTCGTAGCCTGGTGCAAATGGCCTGAGGCTGACAGGGAAGGTGGTTGAAACATAGGGCCAATGGGCTACTGACTCGGCAACAGGTGTTGGGGGTAGGGGCAGAGGCCTCCAGAGGGTGGCCATGGGGGATGGATGGCACAGGCTTTGTCATTATGCACCCTGCTGTGCCCTTCCTGCAGAGTTGGCACATTATCTCCCTGGTCCCTCTGCAAACCCCTCTAGTCTGGCTTTTTCTCCCACCATTTCATTGAAGCAACTCTCAGTGAGTCCTTAACCACTTCTCTTTGCAGTGATGACATTCAGCCTGCCTCTCATCCACTTCCACAGCCAGCACACAGTTCAGGGATGGATGGGTGGCTGTCTGTGTTTCCCTCTCTCTGCTGTGCTGCCTCCTGGAAAGGAGGAAGTGCCATGCAGCACCTTTATCTTCATTTCTCCCTTCTGCTTTAAAAAATGTATTATTATTTTTAATTGACACACAATTTGTACACATTTATGGGGTAGTGTATAGTTTTTTGAAACATGTATCCTTTGTGTAATGATAAAATCAGGGCAATAAGCATTTATCAGTACTTGGGGTTGTGTGCATTTGAAATACACTCTTTTACCTCGTCTGAAGTATACATTGAACTGTCACCAACTGTAGTGACTCTACTGTGCTATAGGACTCTAGAACCCATTCTGCTTATCTACCTGTACTCTTGTATCTGTTAACCAAGATCTTCTTGTTCCTCCTTCCACCCCTTTTTCTAGCTCTATGTCCATAATATTTCACTTCTGTGTGATCAAACTTTAAGCTTCCACTAATGAGTGAAGACATAATTCTATTTGTCTTTCAGTGTCTGGTTTATTTCACGTAACGTTATTTCCTCCAGGTTCATAGATGTTGCCTCAAATGACTGGGCTTTATCCTTTCTTCATAGTTGAATAATATTCCACTGTCTGTTTTGACTTCTTGTTTCCAGCTCCCAATATTCCCACCCATGATCCTGACCAACTCCCACATAAACTAAAGCTTCAGGGTTATCAAGGCAAAGGTAGGCCAAGGGAGAGTAAATTGCGGTGTAAATGACCCCTGGAGTTCATTGCGGGTGTTAGACTTGAAGGATAATCAGAAGTATAATCAGAACTCTAGACTCTTTAACTTTGAAGAAAATTTTACAAGTCCAAATCTTTCTATTTCTTCTGTTTCTTAGGAGTGCCTTCCTGTGGGAAGATACTTGCCCTCAATATAGACACTGAACTTGGCCCTGCACACAAGTCATATCTGAGCAGAGGCTCTAAGAGATGCCACGGGGCTGTCTTTGCCTCTTGCTATTTTAACTGTGCATGAAGTCAGAGAGGGCCAAATAGAAATGGCTCCTCAGTCTCAATTCAGAAAAAGAATGATGAGGGTCAGAGCTGCAACTTGCAGCTCACCCGAAGCTGCCCAGCGTCCAACATGCTATATGAATAAGAAATGAAGTGTTTTGTGTTGTGTATCCTCAAGGCTAAACACTAAAATTCTTTAAAAGAATATTAAAAACTGAAAGAAGAGATAGAATGAAATGATCTAAATGGATCAATTAAATGACAAAGAACTTATAAAGAGATTTAAAAAGAAAAAAAGGGAAAACAATTTAAAATTTAATATTAATGCAGCTCTATCAATAGTTACTTTAGATGTAAATGGTTTAACTAAGTACTGCAGTGAAAAGACAGATTTCTCAGAGTAGATTTTAAAAAAAAATCTCAACTGCAAGTTATCTAAAAAAACTTCTTAAAATATAAAGACTTAGGTGGGTTAAAGTAAAGGGATGAAGAAAGAAATGCACGTTAACAAAAATCAGAAGAAAGCTGGAGTGTCTAGGAGTTAATCTCAGACAAAGCAGGATTCAGAACCAAGACCATTGTCAGAAGGAAAGAGAGGCACTACACAATTATAAAGGGACCAGTTTTCCAAGAAAACCTAAGAATCCGCAATGGCAGGTGCCTTTCCACAGAGCACCAAAATACATGAGGTGAAAACTGATAAATCTACAACGGGAAGTAGACCATCCATGGTTATAGGTGAAGATGCCAACACCCTTCTCTCAATAAGTGATAGAGAAAGCAGGCAGAAAAATCAGTAGGGATACAGATGGCCTGCAAAGCATTATTAATCAACTTGATTGAATTGACATTTATGGAATACTTCAACAATAGAAGAATACACACATTCTTCTCAAACTCACACAGAACATTTACCAAAATAGATCACATTTTGAGCAATAAACACACCTGAACAAATTTAAAAGAACACACGAGATATGTTTTCACATTACAGATGGAATTAAAATAGAGATAAATAACAATAATAGCTGAAACATCCCCAAACATATGAAAATAGAATAGACGCTGCTGAGTAATCTGTATATTGGCTCCATCAAGCACATAGACATACATGTTATCAACGAATAATTTTCCATTTCTTATGTCTTGTATATCTTGCTTTTTTTTTTTTTTTTTTTTTTTTTTTTTTTTGTCATCCTTGATTCCCTATCCCTCACCCTCTGCCCTGTCCAACACTCCTCCCACATTGTTTCTGGTATCCATGGTTGCTTTCTATGCCTTTTCCCCCTACTTAATTGATTTGCTAATGAACTAAATTTGTCTAAATATTTGTAAGAGCAAACACAGCTGATATATACATATACATGAACCCAAGTCTGACTTTAGGCATAAACCTCAGTGAGTAGAATGAACATACTATAAAGTAGTACCTAGCTGGGGCTATATAGCTTACTGCGGTCATCAAATATGTATTTTTTTTTTAAATTTCGATAACAGTTTTAGTGTTTTTTTGTTTTTTTTCCTCCTGAAAAAATTTTTTTTTTTATTAATTTACATTGATTCCCTGTATGACTGAAGGCAGGAGGACGAGTACTGGTACTGTGCTCCAGCTCCTAAAAATGTTTCCAGTTGGGGAAGAGAGTAACAGTGCTGAAGCTGCTTTACATAGGCACCAGAACTGAACAATTAACTTAAAAGGTTAGCAGATGGTGGGAAGTAGGTCTCTTACTGTTGAAGTGGGAAAATAGAAGGAAGCAAGAGGAGGCGAGAATAATCATGTGGCCCTGGATTAGAGCAAGAGAAAGAACTCATGCTTAGCTTAGCATAGATAGGTGAGTACATGGAAAAACATTTATAGATATGCTTACACTGGCATGTTAGTGTACACACACACTTTATTTGTTTGTTTGTTTCCTGTGTCAATTGGGGAGGCCTAGCCCAATAACAGTGAACACACCCAGAGAACGGATCTTGGTTACTAATACCGTTTTCTAGTAACAGAAACCAGGCAGTGTTTCCCTACCAACCTACCCAGATATTACCAAAAGCCCTCTAAAATGTTGAGAAGAAGGAAACATTATGACAAGTTTGACTAACCACAGGCACCAACAATTATTCATTTCTGGAGATAGCACAAAAATACAGCTATGGCATATATATATAATTCCCTGGCTTTGATCCCAGAGAGGAAAAGTGTCGGAATGTGAGTGGGAATAGCGTCTCGTGGAAATCTTTGATACTTTCTACATTATAAAAGAACTCTGCAAATGTGTGTCCTTCCACTACCGTTGGTAACCGTCATGTATTTAGCACACGATGGCCTTCCATACTTGTTACACAGCACTGTCATCCTGGATGCACCCCAGTTGCAAATTAGTGTCCACATAGCTGAGCAGGGTGCTTTTCATACCTCACTCATTGCCACACCACCACTCCCCAGTGTGCAAGTCTCAATATTTCACTCATTCTTGAATATGCAAGGCATTTCCTTTTTTCTTAAGAATTATTAAATTTTATCATTATTATTATTATTTAAATTTGCTATAGGGCACATGTGCTCATCAGAGAGACACAGACAGAGAGAGGGAATGTGAGAAAAGAAGCTGCCAGGTCTGGGATTTGAACCATTGTTGGTCATATGGGAATCTAGGGTCTCAACCACCAGGCCACCTGCTGGCCTCTATGTAAAGTATTTCTAGCCTAAGATTCCCATCTGCTCTTCCCTTGCTGACCTCACTTCCCTTTTCTTAGTCTGGTGTTTGCCTTTTCTTTCTTCAGGACACATCCGGGATTTCATCTTCTCTCGAAAGTATTACTGGTCTCCCTCAAATGCTTCAGGCTCTGCTCTCCCACCTGTGAAGGCACCCCCATTACAGCCCATACCAGGCCACCTTCAGACCCTGTCCTCTTATTGTCCACCCTGGAGGAACTAAAGTGCTTCAGGATCAGTTGGTTTATCTTACTCTGTCCAATCAGTATTTATTAAATACCTAAGATGCTCACAACTTAATTTGATTTGATTTATTTTTTTTCTTTCATATATCTTCCCTCCTCAGCTTAATTGAGGCATCATAGATAAACAAAAATTGTAAAGATTTATGGTGCACAATTTTCTGTTTTGATATACATATAAACAGGGTGGAAGGATTAAATCAAGCTAATTAACATATTCATTACTTGACATACTTATCATTTTTGAGCATGCATAATGAGAATATTTAAAATGTACTCGGAATTTTAAAGATGCAATATGGTGTTTTTAACTATGGTCACAACGCATTACCATAGGTCTCCAGAATCCATTAATCTTGTCTAAGACTTTGTATGCTTTGACAAATATCTCCCCAATCTACTCTCTTCCTTCAGTCACTAGTAAAAACTATTCTACTCTCTTACTTTTATGAATTTGACATTTTTTTAAACTTTTTACATTTTACACGTGATATTCAGTGTTTGTTTTTCTGTGCCTTGCTTATTTCACTTAACTTAATGTCGTCCAGGGTCAAATGAGAGTATTTCCTTCTTCTTTAGGGCTAAATATTATTCCGTTGTATATATATAAAATACATTTTCTTTCTTTTTTTTTTTTTTTTTTTTTAATTGCCAAAAGGCATGTGCATTTGCCAGAAAAGTGGAGGGGCTCCCAATTGGTCATGGTCATGCTGCAATTCTTTCTCTTCAACTTCTCCATCTTGTCAGGATTCAGGTCCTGCATGAACACACACTCGGAGTATTTCTCAAGCTTCTGGGGCTGGGATTCAAACTGCATTTGGCCATGTGGGATCTGGTTGCCTAGGTGCAGCACTAAACCATGGTGCTCTGGGGCCAGCCTTATAACACATTTTCTTTATTCATTCATTTGACATACTGATTAATTTGTTCTAGATATTTATCCAGTACTGGAATTGCTGTATTATAAAGTAGTTCTATTTTCAAAATTTTAAGAAAACTCTATATTGTTTTCCATAATAACTATACTGATTTATACTCTGATCAACAGTGTGTAAAAAGTCCCCTTTTCCCACCTCCTCTATCACACCTATTACCTTTCGTCTTTTCAAACTCTCTTTACTACACAGGGGATTTCTTTATTAGACATTGATTATATGAGTTCCAAGACCTCTCTATAGTGAAGTACAGAGATAGACTTAGTACATCTGCAATCATAGCCTAGCTCCATCCCTCACATGGGGGGAGATTTGGAGTTAGTCTTTAACCTCTGGGCCTCAGTTTAATTATTCTGTAAAGTAGGAGTAAACTTCTTACTCATCTCAAAGCAAGGACCAAAGTGGAACTGATGTAAATTGCAATAGGCAATATTAATGCCAGGGAAAATACAAGGTTCTATTATTTTTGCTTCCAAATGCCCCTAGCCTGGCCTATTTCATCAACAAAATAAAGACAAAGGAATGCTCTGACTTCTGGTTAACTTGTTCCAATCATTTTTTTTTTCCCTATATTATTAATTGGTTGAGATGCCAAAATGAACAGTGTATCAGTCTTAGAGTCACACAGGAGTGTGAATTTTCCAATGAACTTTTAGATTAAGGAGAGTTACTTCAACCCTCTGGTGAACTGTGGTCACTGTGTTTTGACACAATGTGTGAACACATGAACAATCATGCAAAAGTGATAAGGAGGAATACCAGCTCCTAAAATAGAACCCGTGTGAATATCAAGATTCTTTACATATTTTCATTCTGCATGTCGGTAGATATTTTCCCTTCCTTTGAATGCCTTTAGTAATTTTATTCACATTGCAGTTTCTGGAAGTGCTAAAACAAATAGTCACTCATTATGGATTCCTTGGGACTCATTTTAAGGGCAGTTCTGTTGAACCTACTTCCTATTAATTTATATGCAAAATACTATTCTATAGTCATGCTGATACAATTTCGGGATAATTTCACAGGTAATTGCTTTACTGTTGCAAATTCTATCATATCTGCATAGAACAAAGACTAAGAGTCGTGATACTAAATAAGCTTGAAATATTTATTGAACTAGTGGAAACAACTTCTGACTCCAACATCTTAGTTATGGATGTGTTGTGCTGTGATTAGAAGCAGGGTGTTGTAGAAAGACATGGGTGTTGAAGTAGGGCAGATCTGGTACTTTGAATCAGGACTTTTTCAGATCCATCCAGCTACTTACTTTGAACCTCTCTGAGCCTCAGAATCATCAACCATACAGTAAGGAATGTGAAAACAAGGATCTCCATGTCTTTAGTCTGATCGTGCTTCAGTCACCACCACCCTGATCACTTTGTTCATATGATCTCATGCAATCCTCAAACAATCCCATGAGGCAGGTGCTTATTCCCCACACCAAACAGAGGAAACTCATTTATAGAGCTAAAGTCACTAATCCAGCATAGTCAGATTCAGTGGGGCCCACTGCAGGCTCCTGTGCTTCATCCTGTAAGAGCACCAATCCTTTACGGCAGCCCCGAGTCTCCCAGAACACAGGGCAGACAACACAATATGTATAAAGGTACATTGAAACAAAACCCTCAGAAGGGAGATTGCATATGGTCCTTGAGCCCATAGATTTCCTCCTTTACTGAGGCCCTTTACTGAGGGGTTGCCTGGGTGTGAGCTACATCTAGGTAGTCAAGACAGTGGTGATGTTCTGGATTTGGAAGGGCTTTTTCTTCCATTGCTTTGCTTCCTGGGAATGTTGCCAGGGGTATCAAACAGAATGCCATGAGGAACCAGCAGGTGCACATTAAGTGCCTGCTGAGTGCCTGGCGCTCAATTGAGCACTAAGCAGTTTAAGCACCTGCCCTCTGTTACCAGGGCCAGGATCCCATTTCAGCAAACACGGCCTTTTAGTCCTGGAGAAAGTTGAGGCTAAACAAAAACACTCTTACCCAGTGAATATTGGGTGATGTTTGTTTTGTTTTCAATCAATTTCCTGATATTTACTAGATTAGGGAAGAAAATGGGAAGTACTTTAAAACTCTAGTCAAGCACAGGAGTGGTATTCTGACTAAATTATAACCAAGAAGGAGAATTGAGTCCCCACACTCAAATCACCTGATTCCTTCCAGTGTTAGACCTCCCCCCCCTTTCAGCAGGTGAATGATTAGAAAGCCCAGGTCAGCATGATGTTTTGGTCCTGGAAGTCTCCCTAATCATTTTCCTTTGGGGCTTCCAGTATCTTGGGACCCTGTGCCTGTGATCACACATAGTCAGCAGTGGGTCTCTGCTCAGCATCAATGCATCTGTTTTATGACGTTCTTTCTTGCAGGGAGTTGGAAAAAGACATGAGACACTGATGTTATGTTATGTTGTTTGTTTGTTTGTTTGTTTGTTTATTTATTTATTTATTTATTTATTTATTGGCTGAGCTTAGTGGAAGCTCACAGAGCTCTTGGTAGGCTCTTTAAAGCCTACAGCAGAACTCACAAATGCTTCCTCCCTCTTGGAGCTTGTAATGCATAAGGAGACCACTCACAGAGTGCTTTCATCCCTCTTGGAGCTCGCAGCATGCAGGGCTGAGCCAAGGCTGAGCCAAGCCATCAGGGCTCACCAGGCCGAATCAAGGCTGAGCAGAGCAGGGCTAGCATGGCAGCACAGAGCTAGCTGACCAGGTGCTCTTTTCTCTTAAAGAGGCTGCAGACAATAGTGGCTCATTGCCAAAACCAAACTGTTGCACATGCTCGTGTGCATTACATTCAATGGCATAAAACAGCAAAGTCATAATTACAGCACAAGAACATAAGTGCAGTACAGCTAATAACACTTACCCTGTGGCCTTCAGACATGATAAGACAGGAGATGAAGGAGCCAGACTAAACCATCCTGACTCCATTTGCAGTACAGCATCCATTAGGAAGATGTTGAAACCCCAGAGACCCTGTATGTGCCCCACAGGGCAGAACGAGCCACTCTATCTCAGGACAAATTTAAAGGTTATTTATAAGAGAGTGTGTGCATGTGCATGAGCCAGAGGAGAGAGAATTGGAGGGCATCTTCTACAAGGTCTTATCATGCCATGCTCCTCCTTTTTTTTTTTTTTTTTTAGCTTTATAGCTCCTCAGGATTTTGGGCACAAATGTATACTTAGCATATTTTTCACACCTACCTGGAGATGTGAACCTAGGATCAACCATGTGGCTTCTAGCACCGCAGTTCAGTTTGATACTGGATGTACCACTAGGATGGGTCAAATTTTAATTTTTAATAAGCAGTAAGTTATTTTTTAGGGTAAGTGTGTCTCATGGAATATTTGGAGCATAGTTATACTAAAAAGTCATTTATTTATTTACTTACTTATTTTTAGATTTTTGCACAGATAGGGTGTGTGTGTTCTCTGGAGAGAGACAGAAAGAGACACAGAGACAGAGAAGGTGAGAAACTACTCCCCAGTGGGAATGGTTACACTGTAATCCCTTCTCTATTCTCCCCTTGATGTGAATTTCAAGCTGCATGGTCAGGGACTCTAACCACAGAGTCGGCCATGTGGGAGTGAGTGCCTTCACTATACCACTTGCTGGCTCCAAAGTCACTTATTTTTTATTTAAATTCAAAATTAATCTAATACCTTGTAAATTTTTTTACAGAGAGATTTTTGCTATAGGCTGTGTGCACTCACCAGAGAGACAGAAAGAGAAATCACCCTAGTGGGCATGGTCACACCACAATCCCTTCTCTTCTAGGAACCTTGGGCATGCATACATGCATGCCTGCTGTGAGTTTTTGTTTGTTTGTTTGTTTTTTTAAGAGGTTTTTGTTATGGGGCTCATGCACTCACCAGAAAGACAGAGAGAGACAGAGAGACAGAAAGCAGGAAGTCACCCCCCCAGGGGGGATGGCCACACTGCAATCCCTTCTCCTTCATTCTCCTCTCAGGATCTTGGGCATGCGTGCACATGCTCCTGGCGTGAGTTTAAACCACGGTGTCTGGGACTCAAACTGCGGTTGACTACATGGGAATCCAGTGATATAGCCATTACACCAACTGCTGGTCCTGCCTGGTGTGAGTTTTAAGCCAACAGGTCCAGAACTCGGACAATGGTCAACTATGTGGGAGTCCAGCAACATAACCATTATCCCATCTGCTGGTTCCAAATATCTTGAATTTTATATGGTAATTTATTGGGGACTTTAGATTTTCTTTTTTCATAACAGCTTTATTGAGATATAATTCACATAGCAAAAAATTTTATCCACTTAGTGACTCTGTGTATTCACAGAGTTGCATAATCATCACCACAATCTCAGTGTAGAACAATTTCATCTCCCCTAATGGAAAATCTCTGCCTATTAGTAGTCACCCACTGCTCCACCTCAGCTGTAGGTAACACTAATCTATTTCTGTTTCCATAGATTTGGCACTTCTGGATATTTTCTATTACTAAAATTACATGATACATGGTTTTAATCATTGGTGTCCTTCATTTAGCACAATGCCTTCCAGCTTTATCCATATCATAGCATGTATCAGAACTTCATTGCTTTTTATGGCCAAATAGTATTCCTTTGTATACCACATTTTGTTTATATATTCCTAAGTCTATGAACCTTTGAGTTGTTTTTATTTTTTGGCTAATATAAATAATGCTGTTATGAAATTTAGTGTACATGTTTTTGTATGAGCATATGCTTTCATTTCCTTTATGTATGGAATGACATAAAATTTTAGGGTCATATGATGACTTTATGTTTAACAATTTGAGGGGCTGGAAACTCTTTCAAACTGACTGTACTGTTTTGCATTATCACCAGCCATGTGTGACAAGTCCAATGTCTCTACATCCTTGATAATGCTTGCTATTGTCTATCTTTGATTTTACCCATCCTAGTGGCTATGAAGTGACATCTCATTGCAGTTTTTATTTGTATTTCCCTAATTACTAATGATACCAAGCATTTTTTATATGCTTATGGCTATTTGTATACCTTCTTTGGAAAAAAAATCTATTCAAAACATTTGCATATTAAAACTTTTTTATTATCATTAGATTGTAAGAGTTCTTTATATATTCTGGATGCAAGTCTCACTAGATATCTGATTTGCAAATACATATTCTCACTCTTTGTATTGTCATTTATTATGTTCTTTGAAGCACAAAGATTTTTAACTTTGATAAAATTCAATTTCCCTTTTTTTTTAAGAGTTTTATTTTTGCCTTAGGGCTCGCCAAACAGAGAGACAGAGATAGTGAAAGGGAAAGTGAGAAATCACTCCCCAGGAGGATGGCTACCCCAAAATACTTCTTCTCCACTCTCCTCCCAGTCTTGGGCATATATGCACACGTGCCTGGCATGAGTTTCAAGCCACCAGGTCTGAGACTCAAACCATGTTCGGCCATGTGGGAGTCCAGCAATGTAACCACTACACCATTGCTGGCCCCCAGTTTCCCTTTTCATCTTTGTGCTTTGGGTGTAATATCTAACAAATCACTGCCCTAGTTGGCGGTTGAGAGTGGATGTGATGGTGTCTATCTCCCCTTCTAGCATGTAAATTTCACAAGACAAGCATTTCTGTATGTATTCCTAAAATCTAGAAAAAATATTACATAGTACATGTTCAATAATTATTTATTGAATAAAGAGAAATGAATAAATAATGAGTGAAATAGGAGTGTAATTAGAAGGAACCCAAAGTAGAAGGAAAGCTCATTTTTTAAGGTGGGGAGAGTGAAGTGTGCTTTTAGATGGGGGCAAAAGTTAGTCGAGAGTGGGATATGAAAATACAGAAGAAATTCAAGCAATATTTGGGATCAATGGAAAAGGATGGATCTATAATTACCCTGCTCAGGAAATTCACCTTCTCTGCAGAGACAGAGATGTAGGTCTAATGGGGGTGACAAGAGTTCACGCCTGGAGTCTGGCTTTGTTTCATGTCTGTGCAGGAGGCAGTCACACCAAGTACCTGCCTGAGAGTGTGAAGCTTGCAGGAAAGTCTACACGGAACAGGATTAGGAATAAATAAGGGACCTCTGGTCCTTGTCAAAGACCCAGGAGGGTGGAAAGTCATAATTTTCTTGCCACCAGTCTCCATGCTTGTGGGATCATTCTTCTCGCCAGAACTCTGCCCTCCATGCCTGAATGAATGCCCTGCATCCTGCCTTTCTGTGGTGTGCGCTTGGCGTTTTTGTGCATGTGTGGGGGCCAGTATGCTCATTTGTCCAGAGAGCTGGATAAGATAAGCATCTCCACCTCCAACTCTGCCCTTTTATCTTTCTCATGGTTTCATCCAGAAACATATTTGATCAAATAAATTTGGCTTCCTGTTTTCGTTGTCATGTTGGGCTAAAATGTTGCCATTCTTGATGTGGTGTTATAAAAACAAGCATTTATTTTTAATGGGTGTTCTTCATTTTATAACAAGTACTAACACCAAAAAGAAGACATTGCCTACATTGAAAGCAAACTGAGTATTTAACAACTGAATTCAAATGTGGCTGAAGAGAGGAGATGAAATTATGGAAAAACATACTGTCCTGACAAAATGTTATTGCCCGTAGTGGAGAGGAGCTAATTATAGCTATCTGGCTGGGCTGCAGATTATGTCTTGAGGATGGCTCCACAGATGGCGGCAGAATGTGCTTCCAGCTCTGGCGAGGGTATGTGAATGTCATTGCTCATCATCTCTCTTGGATCCATAAGCAAAACAGCATTTTTGAAGTAAAATGTTTCTGAGCCCATGCCTTCTCTGCAAAAAAGACAAAGGTAAGAGGAATTATGCTATAAATGTCTCAGTGGCTGCTGTTTTACCTCAGGTGGGCTGCTTTTAATTTTAATAGTCACTGTATTATACTGGACACCTGGAGCCCATTGAGCTCATTGCCGTCTCACACTGAAGGTGTTCTTTGCCTTCTTCTGCTCGTCTGTCACCACACATGAGAACAGTGGACTTCACATACCACCACTGCAGTTGGTTTCCCTTGTGCCCTGTGGAAGAATTCTGACCTCTCCAGTCCCCTTGATGGCCTTCTCTGTATTCAGAATTCTTTCAACTCCAGTAGGGGAAGTTCATGCTCTCTGACCCTCATAATCAGGAAAAAGAGAGAAGTTCAGCCATGTTTACATTTTTAACTGAATGAAAGAGCAAAAACTGTGAGAGATTTTTAAGAGGTTAGATGTGGGTTTGAGCAAGAGTTGGATATTCCAAATACTGCTTTAATTAAGCAACGGGAGGTAGATGCACCTGACCTTAGTTAAGCTATTTGCACTTGCAAATGTTGGCGTTTGACTGTATTAATAAAATTATATTCATTAATGTAAATTGCATGCAGCAAATACCCCGTCTTTATCATGTTTATGTAAACAGTGTCTGCCTGCATCCACGTAGTATTCAGTCATTATGGATGCATTCAGATTTGAGGCTGAATGCACTCTATTCTGGAAATCATTTGGCAGTGAGATCTCCATTGTGAAATAACAAAATAAAACAGCAATTTGACACTATCTAGGTTGAGCACCTTTTAGCCTTCAGAGCGGCTTTCAGTCCTGTGCTGCCGGAGGTGTCATCTAAACCTCTGACCAGAGTTATAAAAATATGTATGCCAAACCGGTCTAATGGAGGCAACTGCTGCTCACTGGGGTGTCTTTGCAATCTTCCCACAAGTCACTTTAAATCCAATCATAAAGTCTCCTTAATTTTCCTTCTTCTCCTCGTCTCTCACCACACGAGAATCTCATGTAACAAGACCCTTTAACAGGAACAAGGACTTCCACCCTCCCACCTGAACCCTGTGTGATTATGGCAGAGCCAGCTGGTTATCTTCTTCTTTTTCTTTGAGAGAGAGATTTTCGCGATAGGGCGTGTCCAGAGAGACAGAAAGCGAGAAATCACCCCCCAGGGGGGATGGTCACGCCGCAATCCCTTCTCCTCTATTCTCCTCTTGGGATCTTGGGCATGCATGCACACGTGCCCAGTGTGAGTTTTAAGCCACCGGGTCCAGGACGCGAACTGCGGTTGACTACGTGGGAGTCCAGCGACATAGCCATTACGCTAACTGCTGGTTCCCCAGCTGGTTATCTTCTTGATAGCCACCCCATCCTTTTCTCCTCTTGAACATGATCCCACTTTTATAGGTAGCCATCCTTTTCCATGGCTATTGGCTTTTTCTTCTGCTCTGTAGAAGAATTCTAGCCTCTGGGACCAGCAGTTCAAGTTCCAGAACCAGCAGCTTGTTAGGCAATGCGCCTTAACCACCATGCTACCTGCTGGCCTCTCAAGGATAAACTTTTGAGGAAATGATGTATTTCATTATTTTTATATATCTACAGAACAAAGCAATTTAAAAATTCATTTTACCTAGCACAGTGCCTGAGTCATAGCCTGCGTTCACTAAATACTTGTTGAATAACTGTTCATTGAGTATTCAACATCAGTGGGTTTCTACCTTGTTTCTCCTCTCCGTTCTCAACACTCTTATGCAATTTCCTTCTTGTTTACACCATGTGGTCCTCACCCTAGTAATTTCTGAGGCTGGCATGATTTCCCTTAGAACCTCCTGATCCCTCAAGAATGCTTATATGGATAATTCCTGGGTTCTTCACTTCTAGCCAGCTGGCCTAAGCAAGCGTGCATATCACTAGACATATGCCTGCTCTCCGTTATTGCAAGACATGGAACTCTCTGGGAGTTAGAAGTAGATATACCTTATTGGAGGAATTCTAGAACGACAGAGATGAAAGTGTAAGTATTCAGGTAGTTGGGGAATTCAAGGACTATTTCAAAAAGGAAGGGGTGTTGAGCTGGGTTTCAAGGCACGAGTGGGAATTCCTAGGGAAACCTGTCTGGGAAAGGGCATAAACGGCAGAGGAAACAGAAGTGAGGCAGTGGGAACAGAAGCGTTACAGTGTGAGTGAGGCGTAGTTTGATGCCTTGCTGGCCACAGCCCTACTGCCCTGATGGCTGCAGTCCATGTTAAATGGCCCCTTACAGCCAAGTCCAGTGAGTACTGAGGTGGGTATGTGTATCGAGGAAATTCATCCAAGATGCAGGTAACTTCTGCTTGCACTGAGGAGCAAAAAGATGAATTGTCTCAAGAATAAAGGTCAAGAAAATGCTGGTGGTGGTGTGCTGGGAACACAGAGGAGCTGGAAATACCAGAGAGTAGTAGCAAAAGGTAAGTTGAGGGGAGGCAGAGAGAAGAATGAAACAGACATCCAGAGGGAAACAGACCCAGAACAGTGGACTTAGCTCTAGAGAAGAGGGCACCTGCATTTATTTCCCTTTTACTCAAGAGTACACAGACTCACCGGAGTAAAATAACTCCCTCGTGGGTCACAGAACTTGCAAGCAGGAGGGTCAAGTTTGGACCCAGATTTGCCTGACTGCTAAAATGGATGATATTACACCATCCTAAAAAAAAAAAAAAAAGGAAAACCCAGCAAATTTAATAAATTTAAACAACAGGAAAGCATTACTTACTGTTCTCCAAAGAATGCATAGTGTCATGTAAAGAAATACAGAATCTTCCTGTGTATAAAAATGACTTTAATATTTATAACAATAGCTAGCACTTATTGGGCACTTACTATGTGCCAAGCACCATTCTAAGTACTTTCCATGAATTCTCTCATTTTAGGAGATTTTATTGCATGCTCCATTCTAGCATTTACCTTTCCATAAGTTACTCCCTAGGAACCAGGGCTAATTGTTATGACTCAGTAGTCCTTTCTCAAAGCATCCTCTGGTTTGGTTTGGTGGTAAGGTGTGTACTTCTAGTTCCAGAATCTGTGCACATTTTAATACTTTAAAAAATTTTTTTTAAATCCAAGCCTTCATATAAATTAAAGGGAAAAGTCATCAGCCAGGCATTTGATCAGTCTCATGACAGCAGCATAGTAAAATGATTGTTACGCATGATCCTTTTCATGTGTAAAAGTGTTTGACATCTTTCAAAGTGTTTTCATAATCGCATGTTTTTTTTATCACACAGAATGCTTTCCTATTCATTGTGACTACTCTGCATGCTTAGAACCAAGGCTATAGAGGGGAGGCAGCTGGTTGGGAGACCCCTAAAACCAGGAGGCTCACTGTGGACAGGGCTGTCTGACCTATCAGGTTGAATTTAGCTCCTATGTCAGCTGTAGGAGAGATGCTATGTCTTATAACATGATCAGTCTGTAATTCATTGCCTGTTTCTCCCTAGTTCAGTATAGTTGCTCTGAAAAGGACCCAACTCAGATAGACTTAATATTATCCATCTGAAAATCCCAGCTGACTTAATATTATCCATCTGAAAATCCCAGCTGGCTTTGGCCAGACTAGCAGCCCTACTGGGGATGCTCAGGGTCTCTTGTTCTCACTCTGTTATGAGATCCATCAACCTGCATACCAGGGTCTTTCTTTCACGTCATATTCAATTGCATGCATACATGTAGGGTCCCCCACAACTCCCACTTTCTTTCTTTCTCCCTTTTTCTTCCTGTGTCTTTGTACATAAGTAGAGTTCTGTCTCATCTCCCACTTGCTTTATCTGTTTTCAGGACAGGGAAACACAGGACTTGATGGTTCTATGCCCTGGCCAGTTGTATATTTTCCTTGTAGACTTGAATTCAAGCTGGGACTATGATTATTCAGACACTAATAAGGTTGTTTAGGTTGATGCTTGAAAATTCTGAGAGACTAACCCTGTCATTACACACAGAATAACTAGTCCTGACCCTGAACCAAATGCCTTAAGCCCTCATATAATCTCCTTTCTCACTGTCTTGAGAATGCTGAAACCCTCCCTGTATGAATTCCCTTAACTATTGCTATGGACTGACCACCCTGACATTTAATGTTTTTTTCCCCCAAAATCCCAACCAGTCTTAGATCAGAACCCTAGGATCAGTTCTTTGTGGGAATTCTCTTGCTGATACTTTTGGGGTGATTCTACCAGTAGGCTCTGCTGGGTGGAACAATATACTACATTGCTTATTCATTCATCTACAGATGAACATTTGAATGGCTTCCATGTTTTAGCTATTCTAAATAATGCTGCCGAAAACATGGATGTGCAAATATCTCTTAGCTAGCCCTGCTTTCAATGCTTTTGTGTATATATCCAGTAAAATTATGGGATCGTCTGGTAGTTCTATTTTTAATTTTTGAAGGGACCACCATGCTCAATAGTTTATTCATTTATCTCCTGGTGTGGGGGAGCCCTGTGGCAGCCCCTTGGCAGGACTGGGCTCTCTGTATTCTCCTATGTCCCTGGCATACCCTCATTTTGTAGGCAGTGGGTGGCCAGTGAGTGTTATATTAAACAATTAGCCGAGTGAACGGGATGCTTTCAAACTGTTTAGAAGGCATAGGAGAACTTTCCTCTTTGCTCCAGAGAAATCACAAAAAGAGAAATCTCTCAATCTCACTCTGTATCTCTCATTATCCTGCTCATTCTCTCCCCATCACCACAGGCCAGAAAAATAAAAAAAAGCTCTTAACCCCACCTAAACCACTATTCACACTCAATGCATGGGAAACATTTGTGGTCCTGTGGGAATGGGGTGGGCTTTCCAATTTGCTTCATAGCTGCTTCTCACCTTATGCTGAGGCAGGGAAGGTTGCTGAGTTTCCAGAAATCCCGTGGTTTACAATTGCCTCTTGAACCAGTTGGCACATCTTGTCCTCCAAGGTATTGGCTTGGAAATTTGCCTCAACAGAGGTTCCAGCAGAAACCTTTCATGTTAGAGGCATGCTTTTCTGTTCCTCAGGCATCCCTGAGCATAGGATGTCCTCATTAGGGTTTGACTGTTCAGCCTGATTTAGAGGATAGATTACTTTCTGACAACTAATTTTTAATACAACTAAGAAGTGATGTTCTTTGCATACACCTGCTGTTGGATGATTCATAGGTGTGAAGTCTGCAGACTATTACTCTTGCAGAAAAGGTTTAAAAGCTCACAGTTTGGAAAGAAACATATGCTTTTGATATCTAATGTTGGGACACATTGACTTCATTGTAGATAGAAGCTTAATGAAAACAATTACTAAATTACTCCAACAATGATAAGAATATGTCAACGAGACACAGGAGCTACCTAAAAGAGCTCCCAGTGAACAAAGCTAGAACAAATTGAGAAAGAAAATAAATGTGAGTGTATTAAATTGTGACTCAAAAGTATGAAGTAAATACCTATGTGTACATTCACATATAAACAAATGGGAATAAATGGGAGACATAAGCAGATTTTCTACATAGATAAAGTCCAAATGATGTATGTAGTTATATTACCTTTGTAATGGTTAGTTTTGAGTGTCAATTTGGCTGGAATAAGGAATACTGAGAAGCGTGATAAATCATCATTCTGGGTGTGTCAATGGGATGTTTTCCAAAGGTAAGCATGTGAATCTGAGTAGACTGGAAAGCCTTGCCTTCAGTGTGAGTGGCACAATCCAATCAACATAGAGCTAGAGAGAACAGTACAGAGGATGAATGGATCTCTTTGAAGAGAGCAGGATAGATATCTCCTGCTGTCTTGGACGTCAGAACTCAAAGTCTGCCTGTCTTTGGACTCTAGGATTTACACCAGTGGCTTCTGGGTTCTCAGACTTTCAGTCTCAGAATGTGGTTATATCATCGACTTGCCTAATTCTGAGGCCTTTGGGCTTGGGCCGAGCCAAGCTACTAGCATCCCATGATCTTGAGCTTGCAGACAGACTACTGTGGGACTTCTTAGCCTCCATGACTGTAAGCCAATCCCCCCATTTGATCTCCCCTTGTATATATCTTATTGGTTCTGTCTCTTAGAGAATCCCGACAAATACAACTCTCAAGGCAGCAGCAAATAACTCAACTTATACACATTGGCTGTGCATTATGGCTTTCTTACACATGTAAATAAAGTATGCGTTTTAGTTAATAATAACATAAAAGGGAAAGGAACATTTGACAGACAGAAAACAAAGTTTTCTGTTGAAAAAATATATACATCATTGTGGCTACTTTATGTAAAATGTGAAATAAATCTGAAAATAAAAAAATAAAGTAAAATGAGTCTGAAACATCAAAAAATAATATACACATACTGGTTCATTAGTTGTGAAAAATGCACTATGCTAATACAATGTGTACATATTGGAGGGTCTAGGGGCCAAATTCTGGCACAGCTGAAAACATGATGCTCTGAAAGGCTGACCCACATGGAAAGCTTTCTGATTCAAGTCTGAAAGCTTACCTGAGTATGCTGAGCACGTATTTGCCCATAATCTGGGGCTGGCTAAAGGCTGGGGTTGGATCTCAATATTAAGACTGTATTTAATTTTCCTGATATAGCACTCCCTTGAGAACTTCTTGGAGATCTGGTCTGGTGCTGGTAAATTCTTTCAGGTTTTGTTTATCTGAGAATGTTCTTGTCTTTTCTTCCCACATGAAAGATAATCTTGCTGGGTACAGTATTCTTGGCTGAAATTGCTTTTCTCTTAACACTTTGAATATATTTTCCCATTCTCTCCTCGCTTTTATTGTTTCTGATGAGAGGTCTGTTGTTAGCCTGATGGTATATCCTTTGTAGGTAACTTGATGTTTTTCTCTTGCCAATCTTAGTATCTTGTCTTTGTCTGTGGTTTTGGTCAATCTGGCTAATGTGTCTTGGAGAAGATCTTCTTGGGTTGATTCTATTTGGGGTCCTTTGTATTTCTTGGGACTGGATCTTTGAGTGCCTCTCTAGGTTTGGAAAGTTTTCTTGCAGGACTTTATGGAATAGATTATCAATGCCCTTATGAGTTTCTTCACCTTCTGGAATGCCAATTATCCAGATGTTTGGACGTTTGATGGTATCTAGTACTTCTCGTATATTATTCTCAAATTTGGGGGCAAGAAATTCTCAAGGTAGTGCTATGTCAGGAAAATTAAATACAGACATACAGAAATAAGAGTTCAAGAACTAATAAAGTGGCCAACTTAATCGTAGGAACAAGTCTGGAGTTGAATATTATGTCCCAGAATTTAATCAGGAAAATCAAACCACAACAGAAGATAAAGTCATGAAACTGAATTGGTGAAGTATAATTTTACAACTTTTGACTAAAACTTTGCTGATTTTCTTGTATACTTTGTCATGTGGCTATAAGGATTTGTGTCCTGTCTTCAGATATGGATAGGTTCATGCACCTACCATGTGAACATAATCCTAACCTGTTTCCTGGCTTTAAGCAAAGTTCCTTAGCATTTCTTTGATTTAAGTTAAAACTGTTTTTTTTAATAGTACCAAGTGAACTTGCTATTGAAAGTAGTTAGATTATTTAAGAAATTGTGTGATGAATACAAAGTGGGGGGGTAAAGGAATGGAAGACAACTGTAGACACCAGAGATAGAGTGAGAAGAGGGTGCGAAAGGACAGAGGGTCAGTTAGGGGGATAAAAAAATTCTAGAAACTAGAAGTGGAAAATTTTTGATGATAATAATATGCACGATTAAGCCACTATGCAGTATATTCTGGATGGGAAATCACATTTTGTATGCTGTGACGATGCTTAGGGAAAGAATGTAAATTAAGTTAAAAAAAAGTTTCAGAAAAAAACCCCTAAAACTGTTTTTCTTGAAATAAAAAAAAAATGCATTAAAAATATTTGATGCCTGCAGTAAGATACATAGCCCAGGTAGGTGCTACTTTATAGGATGTTCATTCTACTCACTGAGGCTTATGCCTAAAGTTGGACTTGTGTTCATAGAAATGTATATATCAGCTGTGCTTGCTATGAAAATATAAGATTAATTAAGATCTTTAGTGACTCAATAAAATGTGTGTGTGGGGGAAGTGTAGAAAGCAAACATAGATACCAGAGACAGTGTGGGAGGAGAGTGGGAGACAGCAGAGGGTAAGAGATAGGGAATCGAGGATGGGAAAAAAAAAAGCAAAACATGCAGGAAACAAGAAATGGAAAATTACTTGTTGACGATAACATGTATGTTGATGTGCTTGATTGAGCCAATATACAGTGTACTCTGGATGGAAAATCTCACTTTGTATGCTGTAATGATGTACAGTGAATGAATGTAAATAAATAAATTTAATAAAAAAAATGTTAAGACTGTTTCTTTCTCTCTCCCTTTGCCCCTCTTGCTCATGGAAGAAATAAATAAACTAAAAAAAAAATAAGGAAATAAGGAAACTAAGTGTGAACTTTCTGTACTGTCTTCAAAGCTTTTCGATAAATGTAAAATTACTATAAATGTGAAAGTTTATGAAAAACTAAAATGCAAAGTCGCTCAATAAAAGAAGAAAGCACTTGGGTTTTTTGTTCTTGTTTTGTTTTCATCTTTCTGGGCATTGAATGAGTGTATGACATATTCTAAGTGTGAATCACATTATAATCATCATTCTATGATGAGCTTTTCTCCATTTGGTCACATGAGGAAGCCACATCCAAATAATGCCCAGTAGGTCACCAACTGGTCTGATCCCTACTAACAGTGAGAGATGGGGATGGGATGGAGGGTGGCAAGAAACACTGAGAAGTAATGTCCCATTAAACCGAATTCTGATTTTTTAAAAAAGAAGTGTATTTTATTTCTGGGGAGACAGAGAGAGAGGGAGGGAGGGAGGGGGGAGAGAGAGGAGAGAGAGAGGGAGAGAGAGAGAGAGAGAGAGAGAGAGAGAGAGAGAGAGAGAATGAATGAACAGCAGCTACCCTTGGTAGGATCTTCTTATGCTTGCACATCCAGCATGTTTCAGAACAACTTGGGATCTGAACTTTAGTCTTCCATGTAGCTCTAGCATTGCAGAGTGGCACCCTACTGCCTGTGCAATTGAGAATGGACCTGAATTCTGATTTTTAATCAGGAATTAATTTGTGAAGTAAAACAGCAAAATTCTTAGAAGAAACAAGCAAGCTATTTTTTTTTATTTTTAAAAATTTGGCTGTTTAATTTTATTTCAAAAATTAACATATAATAATTAAACGTATTTGTGGGATACAATGTGCTTTTTCAGTATAAGAATACTATGTGGGTCGGTCTTGTTCTGTTGCCTGGTGCTGAACACATAGCCAACAACTTGGTTTAAATTCTGGACCCACAAGACTGAGAAACGTGTGTGTGTGACATATGTATGTGAGCCCAACATCTCGAAAGGATGGAGAGATGAAGGTAAAGGGATTGTAGTGTGACTATTTCCTATGGAAGGTGCTTTCTCCTCTCCTTCCCTCTCCATCTCTCTCTGGGGAACACACATGCCCTCTAGCAAAAAAGAAATAAAAAAGAATGCAGTGGATAATGATTAAATGGGGAGAATTAGTGTACATATTATCTGAACCATTTGTCATATCTTTGTGCTGACAACATTCAAAATCCTCTTTTTTTAGGTACTCTGGGACACTATAGATTGTCATTAAATTGTCATTAAGTTTAATCTCCCTACTGTATTTCAAAACACTGAAAATTGTTTCTATTATGTATCTGTAATTTTGTTCCCTTTCATCAACATCCCCCTACACTACTCCATTTTTCCCAGCTTCTCGTAGTCATTCTTCATCTCTTCACCTCTATGAGGTGATTTTTTTTTTCACTTTCTATATATGAGGGAGAATATGTGGTACATTTTTGTTTCCCCTGGGAAATTTAGTCCTTTATTATTCAAGATAATTCAATCATAATGCTTTAGGCCAATTTTAAATATTTTATTTACATCTCATTTAACTAATATGCACTCCCCACTTTTTTGTTTAGGCTGAATCACATAGATTTCTATAAACAAGACAGTTTTTCATTATTTATTTATTTAAGAGAGATTTTTTACTGTAGGGCAAGTGTGCTTGCCAGAGAGACAGAGAGAGACAGAGTCAGAAAGCAAGAAATCACCCCCCAGGGGTAATGGACATGCCTCAATCCCTTCTCCTCTATTCTCCTTTCAGGATTTTGGGCATGCACGCACATGTGCCCAGTGTGTTTTAAGCCACTAGGTCTGGGACTTGAACTGTGGTCAACTATGTGGGAGTCCAGTGATGTAACCATTATGCCATCCACTGGTCCCATTTTTTCATTACTTTTTATTTCCAGATTATTTTCACATTTTACATAAAATCTCCATCAGGATGTTATATATATATATATGTGTGTGTGTGTATATATGTGTGTGTGTGTGTGTGTGTGTGTGTGTACACACATACATACATAACATTTTTTTTTAACAGAGAACTTTACATTTTTTGTCTGTTAAATGTTTCTTTCCTGGGGCTGGCAGGTGGCATGGTAGTTAAAAGTGCTGGACTCCTACATGACCGACTATGGTTCAAGTTCCAGACCTGGTGGCTTGCTTTCTCACTTTCCCTCTCTCTCTCTCGCTCTGTCCCTCTATGGTCAAATTAAAATAAAATAAATGAATAAATAAAGTTAAATAAAATAATTCTTTAAAAAAAAATGTTTCTTTCCTTTGCACCTCATGTCCACCCTTTACCATCCACTCTCTTCCATCTGCTCCCCTCCCTTACAGTCTCTGGCATTAATACTTACCCTCTCCACTGTCATATTTTCAGGTCTTTCAATTTCTGCCACAGAATGCAGATATTAGGTACAAATTGAGTAGCAATATACAGTGTGTATCTTTCAAAGTGTGGCTCATTTTGCTCAATAGTAAGTCTTCTATATTTATCCACTTTGCATACATGCATATTTATTTTTATAAAAATATAAATTTGCATACTAATTTTATTACCTAATGTCCTGCATTATGGAGTACCTTTAAGAAGTTTGTCATCCATGAAAATGGACATAATTTTATATTTTATATCATCTTCATGATAATTTCTAATTTATTTGACCTGCTTCATGAAATATGATTAATTTGCTATTCTCTCCACTTTTCATGTAGTATTACGTGGTTGAAAAAGTGTTTGTATTTGAAGCAGAAAAGTTAGCTTTGAAAAAAATTTATGGCTTACTTGTCCTTGAATATTACTATTCTAAACTGTAAACTATGGATTATGTATATGATCCCTATTATGTTGAGGAAGTTCCCTTCTATCCCTAGTTTAATTGTTTCTATTATTAAAAAAAGGCATGAAAGTGTTTTAAAATATTTTTCCTGCATTAACTGAGATGACCAAGTACTTTTTATGTTTTTCCATTTATTTTCATTGTTGAACTGTCCTTTCATTCCAGGGATGGTGGTGTTGTATAATCTTTTTAATATGTGCTGGATTTTATTTGGTAGAATTTTGTAGATTTTTCACATATATATTCATAAAAGGTATTGGTCTATAGTTTTGTGTTTTGTTTTTAATTTCCCTTCCCCATTGGAGTATCTTTGTTTGGCTTACAAGTAGTAACTCCTGAAGAATACATAATGTATTGCTATTGACAAAAATCAGTGAAATTTCTATATATTTGTTGGGAACAATCTAAAAAGGAAATACATAATAACTGTGGGAGGCTGCGCACCAGCGAGTCTGCCAAGGTTTCTCAGAGAACAAACAATTGCCATGATTGGTTTCCTTCAAAAAACCTGACCTTCGAAACCTTGCTCTGATTGGCCACTAGAATCCCTCAGATTTGCATATCCGGCACCTCATGATTGGTCCAAAAGCAACCAATCATAACCCACCATTTACAACCAATCACGGCCCACCATTTACAACCAATCACGACCCACTGTTTACAACCAATCATGGCCCACCGTTTACAACCAATCACGGCCCACCAGCATGTATATAACCACGATGCCTGGCCCACAGTAGCCAGATGACAACCCTGGAGAGCCTGAAGAGCTGAAACACCGCACAGTCTCCAGACGACCCTGAAGACCCTGAAGAGTTGTAACACTACATCGTCTCCGGACGACCCTGAAGAGTTGTGACACCATGTCTTCTCCATGCTGCTCACAATAGACGATGTGACCCTGAAGAGTTGTCACACTGCGTCGTCTCCGTGCTGTACCGTGCTGCCCACAATAAACAGACAACACTGAAGACACTGTGTCGTCTCCGTGCTGTGACACTGCGCCGCTTGTCCCGGCTCTCACTCCTTCCCTCAGGAAACCTGTTTGACTGTCTCCCCAGGTCGAGACACGTGGCGCCCGAACAGGGATGGGACAAATAACAATAGTAATTCCCTTTAAAATAGCATAAAAAAGAGCATTGTATTTAGAAATAAGACTACCCAAGAAGATGAAAAACTTGTACACTGAGCACTAAAATATATTGAGATACCTAGAATAGGTAAATTCAAGGGGATAGAGAGTAAAAAATAAAGAAGACAAAATAAATGGAAGGACATTCTATGTTGATAGACTGGAAAACTTGGTATCATGAAAATGCTGCTACTACCCAAGGTAATCTATATATTTAATGTAATCTCTATTAAAATCTTAGTGAAATATTTTATAGAAATAGAAAATCCTATTATAAAAATTGTAAGGACTCTTGTGGAACCCTCAATAGGCAAAACAATCATCTAAAAGAACAAAGTTGGAGGACTGATACTCCCTGATTTCAGAAACTTATACAAAGTTATAGTGATTGAAAGCATCTGATCCTGGAATAAACCAATAAAACAGAGTAGAGATCCTAGAAATGTATCTTCCTATATATGGACAAATGATTTTTCAACAAGGATGCCAAGACTATTCATTCAAAAGGGAGAGGACAGTCTTTTCAGCAAACAATGCTGAGAAAACTGTATCTCCATATGCAAAAGAATGAAGTTGGATTCAACCTCAATCTTAGAACAAAACTTAAGAGAAAATCTTCAAGACAGTGGTTTAGGCAATGATCTCTTATGCATGATACCTAAAATAAAATGAAAAAATAGGTAAATTAGACCACCAAAATTAAAGACTTTTATTCATCAAAGGAAACTATCAAAAGAGTAAAAAAGACAACCCATCCAGCATACATGTGAAGATATTTGAAAAGCATATATTTTTAAAAAGATCACTATTCAGAGTACATGAAGAATTACAACTCAACAATAATAGCAACAACAAACAACCCAAGTGAAAAATGGGCAAAGGACTCAAACAGATATTTTTCCAGAGAAAACATTCAAGTGACAAATAAGCACAAAAGTGTTCAGCATTACTAGTCATTAGAGAAATGCAAATAAAACTGATTGACTGCTTCATACCCAATAAGATGGCTACTATCAGAAAATAATGAATATCGGCAAGAATATGAAAAAACTGGAGAACTAACATGTTATTAGTGGAAATGTAAAATAGTGTGGCTGCTTTTGAAGTTGGGTTAGCAATTGCTTAAAAAGTTGGACATAGAATTATCATGACATAGCAATTCCACTACTAGGTATATACTCCCAAAAAATTGAAAACAGGAACACAAAAATATACCTGTAACCAATGTTCAGAGCAGCATTGTGTGCACTGTGCAAAAGGTGGAAATGACCCATGGGAGAGTCTGAGGAAAGACATTAAGGAGAAAAAGAGAGGCAAGGCATTTATGGGACAAAGAAATGGGTTATTATCTGTTGAAGATAACGTGCATAGTATTCTCAACTGGACTGGTAAGAAATGTATTCATGTTGGAATATTCACTTTAAAAGCTAAGTGACATATGTGATTGAATGTATGAAAGAAATTAAAATAAACAATATTAAAAAAACCACCACAACTAAAAAAAACAACCAAACAAATAAACAAACAAACAAATAGATGAGTGGATTAACAAAATGTGATATATACATACAGTGGAATGTTACCTGGAAATGAAAAGAAATAAACTTCTTATATAGATGAACCTTGAAAACATTGTTTTAATTGAAATAATTCATACAAAAAAAGAGCAAATATTTTAAGATTGCACTTATATGAGACACCGAGAATATGTAAATTCAAGGGGATAGAAAGTAGAATACATGTTACCAGAGGCTGAGGGGAGAGAGAAATGGGGAGTTACTGCTTAATGAGTACAGTTATTTCTGTTAGGGATGATGAAAAGATTCTAGAAATAATTCGTGGTGATGGCTCCACATGATGAATGTACTTATTCCTACTGAATATATGTCTAAAGATGACTAAAATGGTAAATTTTGTTCTGTATATTTCATCACAATTTAAAACATAAAGAGGGCCTGGATCTGTGGCCTGGTGGTTTAGGTAGCTGGATCTCACATGACCAACTGCCTGCTTCAAGTCCCAGACTCAGGGCCTGAGAAATACACCCAGCACATGTGCATGTGTGCCCCAAAACCCAACAAGGTGTATAAATGGAGAAGTGATTGCTGTGTGACTATTCCCGTGGGATGCTTTCTCCTCTCCCTCTGTCTCTCTGTCTCTTTCTGATGTGTGCATGTAACCTATAGAAAAAGAAATGTAAAAAGAGAAATAATACATAAAGATCCTAAGTACCCTTCACCCAGTTGCTAATGGTACTATGTTGCAAAATTATAGTTTTGTACAATATCATATCCAGGAAAGTAGCATTGATAAATCTACCCGTTTAATTCAGGTAGATTTCCTCAAAATATTTTCTCCCTGTTTTGTTTGGGTAAGTTTCTTTGATGTATTGTTTGGGTCAATGATTCTATTCTCTGTTATCTTCATTTTAATTTGGAGCCCCTCCAACACATTTTTGGTTTTGTTTTTCAGTGATTGTAATATTCTGTTCTGTAATTTTCACTGGATACTTAAATTATATTTCTTTGCTTAGATTTTTATAGTTTTCATTTGTTTGGAGAGAATTGATAATTGTTACAACATTTTTGTAATGGCTGCTTTAAAATCTCTGTCAGAGGATGCCAACGTCTGATTCATCTTAGTGTTAGTATCTGCTAATTTTTCTCATTCAACCTGTGATATTCCTGATGCTTGGTGTGACAGGTATTTATTGTATCCTGGGTGTTTTGGATATTAAAAGACCCTGGATCCTATTTAATCTTGTGACTGTCCAGATTCCTGCCATCCCATTGCCTCCAAGTATGCATGGAAGGTCAGGTTTGGTGTGTTGACTCCTTCCCAGTTAAAGTATACCTTTTGCCCAGCCTCCTTGTCTCTGAGTAGGCGTGGAAGTTCAGCTCTCTGGGGGTCTACTGATGGAAAGGTGGGATGGTCAACAAGGCCAAACTTATTCTACTCAACTGCTGCTAAGTAGAGTAGGAGGCTCAGCTCTCCATTGGGCCCCACCTATTGGGAGTAGGAGAAGTGAAGTAGCTTCAGTCTCACTGATGTCATGATACCAGGGGTGCAACACAACTGAACCTGAATGACAAGGGGAGATAGGGAGCCCACTAATCTTGTTCCACATGACCCTCTTCAGTTTTGCTATCTGATGGATTGGAGGCATGGTACCCTCTACACCAGGGGTGGGTGAAATATGGAGGCTGTCTAGTCCCAAATGCCTTGTTCAGTCTCTTATGCAGAGTACGGCTGGCTCTGGAGGTGGGATGAAGCACAGCAGTGATTGGCCTTACCCAGGATAGCCTCAGTAAGTCTCACTGCTGGGGTAGGAAGCTCAGCTTGCTACTGGACCCCACTGGGAGCCAGAGCACTGCCTGCCTCCTTGGGTTGAAGAAACTCAGTCAGCACTTACCCTTAGACACACTTTCCTGGCCAGGTAACCTGAGTTGCCATCTGCTTCTGCTGTCCTGAGGACAGATCAGTGACCTGCTTGATTCCCACTTCCTGGGCAAGAATACATGGACAGTGGCTGCCCTGAGTGGTGGTCCTGTGCTGGCTCCACACCATCGTGGGAGAGGAGCTGTGTCAGAGAAGTTCCCTGCTCTCCAGCTGAAACCAGGCAAGGAGGGAGGTATTCCTTTGCTCATAGGCTGGAGTAGACAGGGGTTGACAGCATGAGGCTCTGTCATCAGGCCCTTTCCTGATCCTTTTCTGAGTCCTTTGTGAAGCAGTAAGTGCTTTCATTTGAGCCTTTGGTGAGTTCAGCGTTAGAGGTCCTGCTGTGTGTGAAGACTCAAGTCCTCCCAAGACCCCAGGCCCCTCAGCAGCCCTCTTTCTTCCTGGTTGGACACTCTCATGGTCTGCTGTAGTACATAAGGAGGAGGATCAGAGGAAGGAGGATGGAACTCTAGCTCCAGGGAGGAGCAGTCGACCACTGTCATCTTTGGACACACAGCTGTCCCAGCTCCTGCTACAGGGGGGCTCCCAGCCTTGCTTCCTCCATCTCCCATCCTGAGTAATGGTTGGGAGAGGGAGCCACACCAGTTTATCACAGAGAAAATGTAAGGTGGGGGATTGTTAACTGGGCCTAATGTCGTTCACCAGGTAGCAGAGAGGTTAGAGAGAGGACTCCAAGAGGTCGTGAGGTGGGACCAGAAGTTAGCGTAATGGCTATGTTGCTGAACTCCCATGTAGTGGACTGCAGTTCACGTCCCGGACCCAGTGGCTTAAAACTCACGCCAGGTGGGTGTGCGTGCGTGCCCAAGATCCCGAGAGGAGAACAGAGGAGAAGGGATTGCGGTGTGGCCATCCCCCCTGGGGGGTGCTTTCTCGCTTTCTATCTCTCTGTCTCTCTCTGTCTGTCTGGTGAGCGCATGCGCCCTATAGCAAAAACCTCTCCAAAAAAAAAAAAAAAAAAAAAAAAAAAAAAAGAGGTCATGAGGTGTCACTCGTGGGATGCTGCCAGGCCGGGGTGTGTAGGGCAGAGGGAGGAAAGGGAAGAGGTTGGAGCTGCTGAACATTAGAAAGCTGGCAGACAGGCTGCTATGTCTCAGGACTGGGGTTGGAGGCTGCTTTTCTGGAGGGGTGGGGGACCTGGACTGTTGGGACCATGCAGTTAACACAAGCTGAGTATGAAAGAACTGTCCCTTGTGCCTAGAGCAAGGACTCGGCTGAGGAGAACTGTTTGCAAGGTCAACAGTTTTATGAGTTTTGGACCTCACGTATTGTGTCGCTGTACTGTCCTGCACTCAATTTTTTTGCCATGGGCCTTATTGCCATACTCCGGTACCCCATAAAGGCACCCCCAGCCTTACTATAACTTTTACAATAATCCTGAAAAAAATGTGGATCCACTAAGGTGGCAGCTGCGTGAGGCGGCGGCTGCGAACAGGAGTTACTCCCATTAGACTTACCCCATCCTCCTGAAAAATGTCAATAAGAAATGTTACATTCACTTCTCCTACTGGGGATTACATTAGGTTAAAGCTACTAATGGGCGAAACGATCTCAGTAGCCGGGAGGGGCTCAGGGACTCATCCACGAGGTGCTGTTACCCCAAAGACCATAAGCCACCCTTACTCTCAGGACAAGGGAAGATTGCCATTCCCCAAGCCATAGTCATTATATAGAACAGCATGTAAAGAGTCTCAAGTACACAGTAACCTTCAAGTCAGTCATTTAGCTACTCACAAGACCACATTCCTTTCCGATATAGACTCACCCTCTTAGCTGTAGACTACCCCAGAGATAACATAGGTATTTCACTTTAGTATATACTAACCTTGTCTTTACTAAACCAGACAGGATTTATTTCTAGGCTCCTGTAATTACTGCCAGCCTAGTCTAAAGCTGAAGTTCTCAAAAAGCTGACCCGAGGCCAGTCTGGGACTAAAGTGATCAAGCTGGTCTGGGACTAAGATTATTAAGATTTCTAAAAACCCTCTCATCCAAAGACCCTCCCCAGTAATCAAGATCAAAAAAGAAAATGCAACCAAAAAATAAACTTCCTCGTTCTAAGAATTATGACTGTTTATACCTAAACAAAACAGATGTCATGTTTTATAATTATTGTTTTTATACTTTAAATGCCTTACCTTTTGGAGTAAAATCTTTCACTTATTTCTCCTCACTCATCCTACTACTGTAAAACTTCCATAATAAATACATATGACTCTTGGCCATCAGGGCTGCAGTCTGGAGTTTACTCTGGCTGCAGCCGGCTAAAAACATGCTAAATGACATGAGGTCTCAGTCTGATTCCTGTTCACCCGTGTCACCTTCCTGTGTACCCACCTCGGCTGGGGCACGGCTCCCGGCAGAATGGCGCCCAACGTGGGGCTCGAACCCACGACCCTGAGATTCCCAGCACTGGACCGAACCCCTGGGAGGAAGACGCCAGCGGGTATGGATGTCCTAGGGGTGGAGGTGCAAAGAGTTGGCCGTAAGGTGTTGGAAACTTAAAAACCGGAGTCAGCTGCTGCCAGAGTAAAGGATAGTTGCATAGAACAGGCAGCCATCAAAAAGCCCACACCAAAGACATAAGCCCCTCACTCCTGCAGCTCTGCAGGCTCCCTCTAAGTGCCTTCTGTTGGTAGAGACGGGCCAAGGCCAGGACATCAGCTAGTGGCACTTTCTCTGGGACCTGTTCAGCTACTGAAGAGTTGCCGCACACTTGCAGGAGGGATACGGCTTGGGGAGGAAACTCTGCCTGGCAGGGGATGAGGGACTGGGAATTTAAAAAACTGGAAAGAAAGCTCTATAAGTAGAGATGGATATGAAAATAGAATAGACCTGTAAGCCTAGGGTCCAAAAGATTAAATGTCCAAATAAAAAATGAGTTGAAATGACTAAAGAGCAGGGGTCCAATGAGTGGCCAGCGTGTCCTACTTTAGAATATTATTGTGAGACTGACTCTGATGATTTAAATTAATAATGAGCAAGGACAAGAACAAGCACTCAGTAATGCATGTCAAAATTTTTTTGCACCAAAATAAATTCATATCATAATTCCATTTTCCCCCAAACTCATTGAACTTTCCTTGTAATTTTGTTTATGCTTTGTTGGATTTGCTTTGCAATATTGTGTGAAGGATGTTTGCATGTTTGTTCCTGACAAATACTGGTCTGCAGGTTTCTTTTCTTATAATGTCTTTGGCATTGATGTAAGACAGGATGACTTATGAAGTATTTCCTCTGCTTTCGTCTTTGGAAGGGATTGCAGGGAACTGGTATAGTTTCTTCCTTAAATGTTTATAGAATTAGCCAATGAACTCATGTGGGCCTATTGCTCTATTTTGAAAAGTTTTAATTATTGATACAATTTCTTTAATAAATACAGGCCTTTCCATATAATTTATTTGCAGATGCATTTATTCCAGATGAAATAGATATTTTAAAAGAAAAAATATAACTTAACAAAATTTATCTTAGTCCACATCTAATGGACCAATTACAACAGAGGTGGAAAGAGTAGTTGAAGAGCTCCTTCACAATAAAGGCATCACACCAGGCAGACTGATGGGGATTCCAATCCATAAGAGGAATCATAATTCTACTTATTACATTTCTGAGTATGTAGAAAGAAATTATAAGTAGGAGTTGTAAAAAAGATATACAATTGTATTATTTGAAAGAATATCTATATTATTTTAAAAACATTAAAGAAGATATCAGCAAAAAATTTAACAGAACTTTATAAAATAACACATCATTATCAAACTGAGTTGATTTGAGAAATGTAAGTTTGTCAGTTTAGCTAACTGTAAATATAATCCATCATGTTAAGATAATAGGTATGGTAATATCTTTGGTTGGGTCACTAATCAGTGTATTCTGGAGGGGAAAATTCATTTTGTATGCTGTAATGATATATAGAGAATGAATGTAAATTAAATTAAAAAGTAAAGAATTAAAACACATGTTTATCTCAATAGATACATGAAAATATTTTAAAACAATCTTTAAAAGCAATAAAATACAAATCAATGGATATTTCTTTTTTTTTTTTTTAGAGGTTTTTGCTATAGGGCGCGTGTGCTCGCCAGACAGACAGAGAGAGACATAGAGACAGAAAGTGAGAAATCACCCCCCGGGTGGATGGCCACGCCGCAATCCCTTCTCCTCCATTCTCCTCGCGGGATCTTGGGCATGCACGCACAGGCGCCTGGCGTGAGTTTAAGCCACCGGGTCCAGGACGCGAACCGCGGTCGGCTACGTGGGAGTCCAGCGACATAGCCATTATGCTAACTGCTGGTCCCAAATCAGTTGATATTTCTTTAATGTGAACACACACATATGCATACATGCATACATTTACACGTGTGTGCACATGGCAGCCCAAAATTTGAATTTCACCTAGTGGGAAAACTAGAGACTTTCTCACAATATGGAATGCCTTTACCTGTAACTATTGAATATTATGTTATAGTTATTAATCAAAGATAGTGGATAAGAGAAAATAATTAGAGACACAATAATAAAAAAGGGAGAGGTAATATTATTTTCCTTTCTAGTGCATATATATTTGTGGATCATATATCGGGAAATGTCCTTAAAACTCATGAAAAAACTGTAAGTAATATGAAAAGTTAGTGAAATGTAGCTTATAAAATCAGTATATACACATATGGCTATATGTAAGTATATACATACACAATACATATGTACATACTTCAATTTACACATTAACTTATATTTATTTGTATAAATATATCTAATATAATTTATCCTTATATATTTATATATGTAAATAAATATACATATTCTAATACACACACATTCACACACACACACACACACATACATATAAAGATAAAATGGAAGAGAAGAGCTCAATTATAAACATGTCAAAAGCCACTGACACGAATAGGACCTTAGCAAGAAATAATCAAAAGGAGAAGAAGGGAAGAGAGTAAGAAGAAAGGGGGCAGGGGAAGGAGGGAGCGGAAGAAAGGGAAGGGGAGAAGGAAAGGATGGAGTAGAGAAGAACAAGGAAGAGAGAGAGGAAAAAAAGAAGCAAATCTATTTAAAAGTCTAGATCCAATGACCAATTACAAGAAATACATAGGATAACAAAACATGTAAAACAACACTCTGGGCTGCAATCAGGAAACTTCGCATTGTGAAAGATCCATGGGACAAACAATCTAGTTTTGACATGTGAATTACAAGAAACAAAAAGAAATGGAGGAACGATATGTATAGATGATAGAGACTTAGGAATCATATCTACAGCTGACCCAGTGGTCTATTGGTTAAGGAAGATGGATTCCATCTGGTCAGTTGTGGTTTGAATCCTGGTCTTGGTGGCTTGAAAAATGCCAAGCTGTGACGTATGTGCCCCAAATCGCAACAGGATGGAGAATTGAAGAAAAGGGATTGTGGCAAGACTATGCCCATTAGGAGGTGCTTTCTTCTTTTCTCTCTCTCTCTTTTGCAAGTGCACAGGTCTTTGGCAACTATTGATTTAAAAAGAAAAAAAAAAGAAAGAAAGATATCTAATCACCATACATAGACTTCACCTGGATATTGTTGAACTAATAAATCATTGGGAAAAATAATGTTTATGAGATGATTAAAAATGTAAACTTTGGTTGCAAATTTGAAATAATCATTGTCAAGTTTTTATATGTAGTATGTTTTAGAAAATCTTCCTGCTCTAAAGACAGACATTGAAGTGGTTATGAACTAAATTATTGGATATCCTGGATTTTCTTCAGAATAATGTGGAAAAGGAGGAAATGGGTGCAAGAATAAAGAAAGCAAGACTGGTCAAGAACAGGTAATTGTTGAACTCAAGGGATGAGTGTAAGAGGACTCATTGCAATATTCATTTCACATTTGTATAAAATATTCTTATTGCATTTGTATATTTTTGAAATTTTCAAAAAATATAGAAAAATATTACTTGAGGGACTAAAAATTGTTCACTCATGTTCATATAGGCATCTGGCTTTCAGATTAACTTAGTATTTTCTGAAACACTTTGTGGTATCATTATTTTTGTATTCCTAAGATAAAGTCAGGAGGAATTTGAAATCTCTATTTGAAATAGCTTTCTGTGCAAGTACAGTTCCACCTGAGCTGGCTTTTCATAGTTGCAAAATTGTTCTGTTGGTTTGGGGAGAGACATCTGGTCGTTTCCAATAAGTATACCTACTGGCAGGTGGACAGGTTTCTCCATATGGACCATACAATTACCATAAATCCATATGCATAAATATACATTTAACAGGTGCCATATGCTGCTCACCACTTAGCATTCATAGAGCAGACATTTCCTGCTCACTCTTCTTTCTCTCTTTTAATCTTTTTCTTTAATCTAACCACTGGGGCCACTGATTTTTTCCTGTCCTATTATTATTTCTCTTCTAGTTTTCTTGCTTCTTTGAGTACACTCTAAAACTAGTGATGGGATGCACATGAGTCAGAATACAGTGTGCACTGAGTATAGGGAGGCCATGGGGCCAGCTTGCGGAAGGGTGGGATGAGAGGCTTGAGAGCAAGGTGGTGAATCAGTTTGCATACTGATGCTGGGAGTTTCTGATGTAGGAAAGATTAAATCCCAACTATTCTGGTTTTCTATTGCTGTATAAACAAGCCACCCCTAAGAGTAATAGTTTAAAACAACCATATGCAGCTGCATTATTCATGTGCTGCACACGTTGTTGGCTAGGGATGCAGTCACCTGGGCATTGGCTGGGCTGGAAAGTCTAAGGTGGTTCACCCCTGGTGTCTGGGTAGAGATGGCTGGAGGATTAGGGCCGTCTAGGATGTTTGTGATAGTTTGGCTGCTCTTTCTTCCACCAGGTAGTGTCAAGGCCTTGCTGCTTTTGCTTGGTCTCTCCATGTGATCTCTATATGGTCTCTCACACAGGGTAGTAAGACTTGTTACATGATAGCTTGGGGTTCCCAAAAATGCAGACATCTAGGCCTTTGGAAGGTTTAGGTTCAGAACTGAAACAGCACCATTTCCACCACATTCTGTTGGTGAATGTGAGCCACAGGTCATCGCAGGTTTTATGAGGGAGGGGTGTGTATCATGGGGGCTATGTCTGTCAACCAGCTTTCACTGTCCCCACTCTGTCATACACACATTCTTTATAAACAGCTTACTCACCTCCTCCAACAGGCTACAAATCTATTCCAGCATGTTGTTGGACTCAGGCTTGAGGTCCAGGACCTGAGAAAATACATTACCCAAGTTAGGTCCAGATGTAGACAAAGGTCTTTGGGTACAGTTCTTCAGGTATGTCTCAGTTATAGTCCATCCTGACAAAAAGGCCAGTGAGTGAAAAGACAGAGTATCAACTCATCATCATCCAGCAAAAGGATAAGGCAGGATACACTAATTATAACAATCGAGTAGAAATAAAAGAAGGTGGTGAGTGGGCACTGGAGTCGTGTAGCCACCACTGGTCCTTACCAGTCCTAGAACAGATTCAGACACATCCCTCAGTCCTGCTCCTAGGAATGGTGCTCCAAGACCTCTGGCTCTGCCCTCGGAGTCACACTTCCTTTTTCCATAAGCAATAATACTATTTGCAGGCAAGCAGAATTCTTACAGCACTTCCTTCCCGTAGAAGGCCAAGACCTCAGAGAATACTTTCCACTTTTTTCTACATGTGTTTCTTTCAGGCCAAATCGTGAACTTCATCTTTAAAATTGCAAATTGATTACATATCAAGTTGCAATTCCTTTCTATTTCTTCTTGGAATGGACCATGTGTGAGATGGCTGTTGGGCAGTCCTCTAAAGATTCTGAGAAGGCTTTTTAGTCCAGCAGAAAGGCCTTAACAAAGAATCTTACAGTTGTACTTTTGTTCTGATCTTGGCCCTGAGCTCACTGTCAGAGCTTCTCTCTTTGTTAGTCACATAAGATCTGTGGTATGGAGATGGCCCTTCAAAGTCATTTTACTTTTGTTCCTGCTTAACACCTTCAGATCTTCTTGAGCCAGGAACCAGAGCTTGTTCATTTCCTAGCTTAGACTCCTACATTATAAGGAAGTAAAAATTTATAAGTAATAGCACATGCGCAGCCAGGAATTTAAATATTTTCCATGAGACTCTCCTGTTACTACCAGAATAATTACATATTTTCTTCCTACCTTCCTGGTCATACATGTTGTTATTTGTGACTTCTTTTTTCATGAAGAATGGCAGTATAGCATAATGGCAGTGTAACGCAATGGTATGTTCCAGATAGGAAAGAGCAATGTGGAACTGGGGGCAGATGATTAAGGTTTGAATCCTGGCTGCTCTGTAACCCCAAGTACCTGCTCTGAACTCATGTTCCTCAGATGTAAAGTGATGGTAATATGGTCCTTCTCAGGGGCATATAGCAGAGACACTGGCTGTTCACTAAGCCTGTTTTTTCTTCTAGGGAACAATGCTAGAAGACAACGCTAGCAGAGACTAGCTAGGGGAGTAGGGGTATAAGTGATATGAAAAGCCTGTCCCATTAAAACCTTCTCTGAATATTTCCCTTTTCATTTCTCCACCCTGCTGGCTGCCATAGATACTAATGTCAAAGTGATCTTGGTAAACAAGTCCGAAAAGAGCAGAGCTCCGCCAGCATCCTTGAATGTCTGTAAGAAGCATCGCCCCATCGATATGCATCTAAGCGGTCCAATATTGTTACAGAAGACAGAAATAAGCTTCTATTATGTTGGAACTGTTGTTAGAAGTAACCAAGTTCTGCAGAGATGATAATTAATATGGTTTATTTTAAGTATGAGATTGAGTGACTGACCTGGAGAAAGACAAAAGTGTTTCTTCAGGTGTTCAGATATAGTGGTTCCTTTTATTTTTGAGAATGAGAGTTGTCAATCAGCATAAGGCCTCAAAACGTGGGACATCTTGGGTACAGGAGAGCTTATAATAGGTTATAGATGAGTTTGAAATTTCTAGGTTAGTGATTGGAAAGGAAAGCACAAATGTCTGTTCCAGAAAGAAAATCAGCAAAATAATGTGTTTTACTTTAATAGGGATAAGAAGGTTTACTATGCATCATAAAGCCACTATACATGACAGAATGTAGGGAGTGTTCTATTAGCAGTAGACCAAAGTGGTCTGTTAATGCTTGAAGGCATGGCTTCCTCTAGGCCCTTTGGAAAGACTTTTGGAATAGGAAAAAGCAGTTAGACTTTGACCCCAGAATCATTTGCTCTGGTTGCTTTGAAATAGAGCCAGGTACCTAATCTCACAGCTGTTAAAAAACTAAACAAGTTTCCATATACTTAGCTCCCACATGCTTAGGACAATACTTGGAATACAGTAAAGGATCAATAATCATTATGGATGATACATCACTACCAGGTTAATATAAAGCTCTTAGTGTTAGCTCTTTGTTTAGCGCAGGCTCCCTCTTATATTCTCGTTTGTTTGGTCAAACTTTGGCCCCATTTATTGGTCCCTATATTCACTTCTTATTTTCCTCTGAGTCTCAGAGGCTAATGCCTCTTACCTTGGCTGTGCAGTCCTCCAGATTTTCCTTTCTTACAATTTCTACTATCTATTTTAAAATTATATTTTACCCAGCAGTTCTGGGTAGGAGATCCACATTAGCTAGTTCTACTGTGTTAATAAGAAATGACTCTGGATGATTCTTAAAACCTGTTGTAAACCAGTCTCAGGAACTGCTGAATGGTGTCCAGTATCAGGAAATCACTGGGAAAAGAAATGTATAATAGGTATATTATTCACCTACTATGCTCAGTTTATCTCAAACATTCTCTTGAATTCACCTGGACGTGATGATTCCCCTGGAAGTCATCCAGTATTAAATGCAGTACTTCCCACCTTTAGCTTGATGCCAGATATTGGGTTGTGCATGGGTCCAATATCAGTGCCAGATTCAGAAGCACCAGATGACCTGGTTCTTGTCTCATGTTCTTGAATAATTAGAGAAATGGACAAAGAGTGAGGATAGAAAAGCAGAGTTTATCTAAAGAGAAAAGCTCCCACAAGGTTTTTAATTTTTTTCTTTTTCTAGAATTGGTTATTTAATTTTTATCACCTTTATAACTTAGACAGAGAGAGAGAGAGAGAGAGAGAGAGAGAGAGAGAGAGAGAGAGAGAAAGTGAGAAAGCAAGGACTCAAACCCTGATCAACCACATGGAGTCTGGCACCTTAACTATCATACCACATATGCTGGCCCCTCTTCAGGGTTTTAGTTTTCATTTTTTAATCTTAGTTAGAGGAACCTATTCATGTTTTGTCCCTGAGGGGGTCACATGTTAAGTATGTCATGCTGTATATTTAGGGAGATGTACAACTAGAGAACTTCTGGTAAATGCTTACACAAATCTTTGTCTGAGAGCTTCAGGTCCCTGAGACCATTATCTAGTGGTCAATGATTGCTTGAGTCTTTGTCTGAGAGCCTTGGGCCCTAAAGACCATTATCTAAGTTTCAGAATGTAGTGGGGACAGGGAAAGAGTCAACACTGCTTTAGGACATGCTGCCTAGGTTAATCATTGAATCGCTGCTGCAAGCGGCAAGCCATTTCTTGTGGGCCAGCCTTTTCTTGTGAATGCTGAGCTAATGCTACTCCATCTTAAAGCATAGCCATTTTGTGATTCCATTTTGGGCCTATGTGCTAACTATATTTTAGTGTCCCTATCTTCTACCACAGCATAATAAAGAAAAGTCACTCACTGAAATTTCCAGTACTGTTAGAGATTCAAGGGACTAGAGCTATAGTAAGTAATTTTTATCGCTTCTTTTGCACTTTTAACTCCAAATAACCTTAAAACTTTTGAGGAAATGTAGCACCCAATTGTATATTTTTACTCTTGGCAATTTGTTAGCTGTCTGACACATTTTTTCAGTTTGGCGTCATATCAAAAATCAAAATAAACTTTTGGTTTCCTTTTTCACAGATACAGGGCATTAGGGTAAAAAGTAAATTCTAGGTTATCTGCCAGGGGTTCACCAAAGGAACTAAACTCAAGTCGTCATTCCCATGAGTGAAATCATGAGGCTGCAGCTGCAGATGTGGGTATGAATATTTGTTGAGGCAGTCTAGTTCATTTGAAAGCAGGTAGGCTTTCAGATCACTCTAAGCTGAATTTAAGTTTCAGCTTTATCATTTATTAATGGCCTCTCTTATCTTAAGAATGGGAATATAATTTACCTTAAAGTGTGAAAACTAAATGAGAACACATCTAAGAAGACACCAGCACATTAACATACAGTAATATTAACAGTGTTATGTTCAGGGCTGGCTGGTGGAGCAGCAGTAATGCAAATGGACCACATTGGGAAGGTCCTCAGTTAACATCTCAAGACATTTCTGAGAACACCAAGCTGTTTGTGATCTGGACTGGCTCAGATTGGGGGTGGATTGCTACATGAAGACTCTGTTGTGAGTGCCTCTCTCTCTCTCTCTTTCTTTCTCATGAAAGAAATAAATAAACAAAAAAATGGTATCATGTTGAAAGAGAAAGTGGGCATCCACTTCCAGCCATAATGAAGTAGCATATATTTCAAGCTTTTCACTAAATAATGTTACAAAATTTAAATTAAAAATTAAAAGATATATGTGAAAGTATTAAAAAGTGACAGAGACAGACAGGAATTGAGGGGCAAAAATCTGGGATAGCAGGGAAGGGCATGTCTTGGTATTTCCTAAGGGGCACTTGCCCATTCACAGTATGGAAAATGCAGCAGTTTGAAGGTTGTATAGACCTAGTGGGATAGCAGAGAGGTTGGATTTGGGACTGCCACAGCAACATAGACTAAAGTAAGCGAGATCTTGGAGGGACAGGAAACATGGAATTTAAGCAGAATTTCTTGCAATTTCCATTTGAAGTATTTGTCATCTTCTAAGTTGTGTGTATATGGAATGAAACACTGAGAGTCCAAGATGTGAGGAGCTCACAGAAATAACACCTGAACATTGACTCCAACAGGCTCATGAGGCTAGAGGACAGCTGGTTGTGAAGATACCCTGGTGAACACAGCAAGCTCCCACGGAGGCCCTGAGAGTAAGAACTGTGCCCTAGGAGTAAGAGTCAGCTGGGAATGGACAATAGTGAAGCAAAACAGCCTTAACTAGATTAGAGTGATCTACTCATAGGCCATTTGTCTTTCCAGGAAGATGATATCAACCCAGATCCTACATTTATTTTATACATGATATATGAATATTTAGTAAAATTTAGTAAAATTTACCAGGCATGTTATGAAACAGAGCCAAATGACTAAAATTCCACAGGAAAAAAACAAATGATGGAAGATATATAAATATTGGAATTAGCAAATATTGATTTCAAAAAAACTATGATTAATATGATCAAGAAAATAGAGAAAAGTATAGTTAATTCCATCAGAGAACTAGGATCTATTGAAAAAGAATCATTTTATAAATTAAAGATACAACTGAAATTAAGAAATAAAACAATAGGCTAATCTACTTTTAGCCAGTTATTAGTAGCTTAGAAAAAGAAAAATGGAAGAAAATGAAGTGGAATATGACCTGGGCGGTATCATGGAGAGATTTCATATTTTTTTAAAAAGTAAAACCTTAAGAGATATATAGAACATGATAAAATTTCGCAAATATAAGTAATTGGTGCTGTTCTCAAGAAAAGTGAAGACATTTTCATACAAAAACTAAAAAACTAAAAGAATATATTGACCTTCACTAAAGAAATTAGTTTTTATTTTTAAGAAAGTTCTTCAAAATAAAAACAAAAGAGAGAACTGTATCCTGATGGAAGCCTGATAAGGGAGAAAGAGTGAAGGGGTAGATAAATGAGTAAATTGAAATAAATATTGACTATTTGGAACAATAATTCTAATGTCTATAGCATTGAAGATGATAAAGAAGCACATGATAATATGAAAACAAAAAGGGGCCAGAGGGTGCTGTGACAGTAGAACATGATGCTCTGCAAGGCTGACCTATATAATAAGGTTCTAGGTTTGTGTCTGAGTATGCCAGATGCTATACCAGGACCTGGAATTGACTGAAGCTGAGTATGGATAGTAGAGTAAAGATAATGTTGGGAGTGAATTCTCTTTCTCTTTCTTGCTCATGGAAAAAATAAATGTATAAACTTTTTTCTTTTTTTTCTTTTTTTTTTTTTTTGGAGAGGTTTTCGCTATAGGGTGCATGCGCTTGCCAGACAGACAGAGAGAGACAGAGAGATAGAAGGTGAGAACTCACCCCCTGGGGGGATGGTCACGCCGCAATCCCTTCTCCTCCATTCTCCTCTCGGGATCTTGGGCACGCACGCACATGCGTCCAGAGTGAGTTTAAGCCGCCGGGTCCGGGACGCGAACCGCGGTTGACTACGTGGGAGTCCAGCAACATAGCCATTACGCTAACTGCTGGTCCCTAAATGTATAAACTTTAATAATTATCGTGTATTTAGAAAAACTATATTAACATACAAAGTGTGAGATAGGTAAATATTGAATTGTTGTATTTCTACCACTGAAAACCCTCTGCCCAGACTTCACCTTCCTGTTCCCCAGTCTAGCCAGGAGCCAGGATAAGCTGATCAGCAGCCATCTATATTTGAGTTCTGAGCAGCCGCATTAAGGGAGTTCCACCACTGAAGACCCTCTGCCCAGACTTTACCCTCCTGCTCCCCAGTCTAGCCAGGAGACAGATTCTACAAGGGAACTCATGGAAATGTCAGATAAAGAATTTAAAATCTTCATAGTGACAAAGCTAACAGAGATGCAAGAGAATAAAGATAACAAACTCCAGAAGATGCAGGAGAAAAAAGACACTGAGTTCCAGGAGGTGAGGAAGTTCTTGCACGATATGAAACAGGAGATTCACATCACAAAAAAAGAATCAAACAGAATTGTTAGAGATGAAGGCTGTGATACAGGAAATCAAAACTTCCATTGAAAGTATCAAAAGCAGATTAGATCTTTCAGAAAATCAAATCTCAGATGTAGAAGATAGAATCTCTGACCTAGAAAAATCCACCAAAAAGACTGAGAAAATAACCTCCAAAGATGAGAATAACATTTGAGTAATACTAGATTCCATTAAGTGCTCAAACATCTGGATCCTCGGTATCCCAAAAGGTGAAGAAACTAATAAGGGTATTGATAATATATTGCATGAAATTCTGGAAGAAAACTTTCTAAACCTAGAGAGGCACTCAAATATTCAAACCCAATAAATACAAAGGATGCCACATAAAATTGACACAAGAAGATCTTCCCCAAGGCACATCATAGCCAGATTGAACAAAACCACAGGTAGAGACAAGATACTGAAATTGGCAAGGAGAAACATCGAGTTACTTTTAAAGGAGATCCCATAAGGCTAATGTCGGACCTCTCATCAGAAACAATGGAAGCAAGGAAAGAATGGGAAAATATATTCAAAGTATTAAGTGAAAAACTATTTCAACCAAGAATACTGTACCCAGCAAGATTATCTTTCATATGGGAAAAAAAAAAAGACAAAAACATTCTCAGATAAACAAAACCTGAAGTAATTTACCAACACCAGAACAGTTCTCCAAGAAATATTGACGGGAGTGCTATACCAGGAAAACTAAAGTCGAACACAAAGAAATAAGAGTACAAGAAACAACCAAGAGAATGGCCAGTCTAATGGTAGGGACAAGTCTGGAGTTGAATATTAACTTCTAGAGTTTAAATGGAAAGATCAGACCAGAGTAACACTACAAATTCAATAGAAGAGAGATTAATTACATGAGTTTGAACTAGTGAAATAGGAATTTTTTTACTTTAGACTAAAACATTACTGATTTTCTATGATGCTTTGATTCCCATATTTAAGAATTTTTGTCTTCTCTGAACTGTTGATAGGTTCATCTACCTACTATTTCAACTGAATCCTAACCTTTTTCCTGGCTTTAAGTTTTAAGCAAATTTCTCTTAACATTTCTTTATTTCAATCTATTAAAACTAAAACTTGTTTTCGAATTAGAAAATACATTAAAAAATACCTATTAATATCTATTTAATGACTGCAGTAAGCTGTATAGCTTCAGCAAGGTGCTACTTTATAGTATGTTCACTTTACTCACTGAGGTTTACACTTCAAGTTAGATATGCATTCATAAGTATGTATATATCAGCTGTGCTTGCTATTGAAAGTCTTTAAACTAATTAAGATCTTTAGTGAATCATTAAAATGTGAAAAAAAACCAGGGAAAACAACTGAACATATCAGAGATAGTGTGGGAAAAGGGGGAAGTTAGTAGAGGGTGAGAGGATGGGAATCAAGGGGGGAAAAGGCAAAACATATAAAAAAAGAAATAGAAAATTACTTGTTGTTGATAACAGTATGGTAATATCCTTAATTGAGCCAATATACAATGTATACTGGATGGAAAACTCATTTAGTATACTGTACTGATGTACAGTGAATGACTATAAATAAATTAATTAATTAATTAAAAAAGGAAAAAGATAATAGTAAAATTAAATAATCTTTAAAAAGAAAAAAATAATAGTATGTTGTTAACATTCTTGCATTTTTCTAGAAGTATTAAAAAAGCAGTTTATGGGGGACCAGTAGGTGGTATAGTGGTTGGGGCATTGGACTTCCACATAGTCTACTGTGATTCAAGTCCTAGACCTTAGGGATTGAAACTCTTGGGTGTGTGTGCATGTGTGACCAAAATCCTGAGAGGAAAATGGAAGAGAAGGGATTATGCATGTCCATTCTCTCTGGGGAGGGATTTCTTACTTTCAGTCCCTCTCTTTCCCTGTGAGAGCATGCACCCACCCTATTTCAAAATTCTCTAAAAAACAAACAAACAAACAAACAAAAAAACACAGACAAAATCAAAACAGTTAAACAGCAGTTTAAGGTGGGCAATAATAAATCAAGGGTGTGTATTGTTATTTCATAGAGAAAATAGCAACGCATATATATGATGGAAAAACTTTTAATAAAGGGACATCATAGAATAATATACAATACTTCATACCTTACACAAATGAGGGAAAAATTAAAGTTACAAAGAATGAAATAGAAAAATAAAACAAATAGGATAATAAATGTAAATTAAAAATTTTCTTTACCAATAACCCAATTAAATGAATCCAGTAAAATCCCAAAGATTTCTACACACATAAACAATAGATTTTTTTGAGAGGTTTTTGCCATAGGGCACACATGAGACAGAAAGAGAGAAGTCACCCCTCAGGGTAGATGGCTATGCTGCAATGCCTTCTCCTCCATTCTCCTCTCAGGATCTTGGGCACGCATGCACACGCACCCGGCGTGAGTTTAAGCCACCAGGTCTGGGACTCAAACTGAGGTCGACTACGTGGGAATCCAGCAACGTAGTCATTATGCTGATTGCAGGTCCCATAAACAATAGATTTTTAACTAAGGTGATGGTAATACAAAATTAAGAAAGAATAAACTTTTCAATATATGTTATTAAATAAAATGGATATTGATATAAAAAAGATTAATTCTGAAACTTAACCTTGCACTATACTAAAAAATGATTCCAAGTGAATTGTAATATAAACATAAAAAGTATAATAAATAAACATAAGAGAAAAATTAAGACTTTAGGAGAAAATGTAGAAGAATAACTTCATGATCTTGGATAGGCAAAACATTGGGAAATGACAAAAAGGTAACAACTACAAAGGAAAGCAAATTCCAGTAGATCATGATGTACTAAAATTAAAAATAGTCTGTTTGTCAAACGACATCATCAAGTGAATGTAAGAAAGCAAGCCAAAGATGGGAAATAGATGGAAAATAGATATAACTAACAAAGAACACATATCCAGGGTAGAAAAAAATCTCACAAGCCAATTAGAAAAAGGTAAATATCTTGAATGAAAAATTAGAAAATGAACTTGAATGGGGACTTCACAAAAGTAAGATGCAACGCTTCATTAGTCATTAGATTAATGCTGCCTAAACCAATGAGTCACCACCTCACTGCATAACGTGAACAGACAATTCCAAGTGGTAGCAAAGATCTGAAGATACAAGAACTATGTTAAACTGCTGATGGAATTGGTAATTGACACAATCACTATAGATTGTGGTTTGCTACTGTTTACTAAAGATGAACATAAATACAGCATAGCAATAAGCAATTTTACTCCTACTTATATGCAAAGATGTATGTATGTATAAAAATATGGAAAAATTATAATGGCAACACTATATGTATAGATTCCAAACTAGGAATTATAAATATGTTTAACATAAGATAGAGAAATTGCGGTATAGAGACCAGCAGTTAGCAAAATGGCTATGTCGCTGGACTCCCATGTAGTCAACCACGGTTCGAGTTTCGGACCCGGTGGCTTACACTCACGCCGGGCGTGTGCGTGTACGTGCCCAAGATTCTGAGAGGAGAATGGAGGAGAAGGGATTGCGGTGTGGCCATCCCCCCGGGGGGTGATTTCTCACTTTCTGTCTCTCTGTCTCTCTCTGTCTCTCTGGCGAGCACACATGCTCTAGGGCAAAAACCTCTCAAAAAAAAAGGAAAAAAGGCAAACTACTATTATATGCAATAATGTGAATGAATCTCACAAACATATGTTGAGTGAAAGGAGCTAGACACAGAAGACTCAGTATTGTATTATTTCATTTTCATAAATTTTGAAAGCAGAAAAAATTAGCATATGTTGTATAAATGAGGCTAGTGGTAGGCTTTTCAGGGCTGCAGTGTTTGAGAGGGCATGAGAGAGCTTTTGGTTTGCTAGAATATTCTAGTTCTTGGTCTGTGCCTTGGTTATACAGAGATGTTCATTTACCAAAAATTTACTGAGAGGTTTAACAAAGATAAAGATGTCCATTCCTGAATGTGTGGTTGAATATTTAAAATTTTTATTTTATTTTTATTACTTTATTTTAATTTCCAGAGGGCACTTATAATCACCAGGAAGAGACAAAGAGAGAAAGAGAAAGAAAACACTCCTCTGTGGGGTGTGATCACATGGCAATTCCTTCTCCATTTCTCCCTTCTGTCAGGATTTTGGGTATGCACACACACATGACTTTCAAGCCACCAAGGCTGGGATTCCAACTGCAGTTGGCCATATGAGTTCTAACTTCCTTAACCACTAGGCTATGGAGCCAGACCTTAGTATTTAAAAAAAAGAAATTTTTACATAATATAGAAAATAAAACCAAATTGTCAGTTGCATTAAAAACCATACTTTAATTATAAAAACACAGGAAAGCTGAAGGTAAAAGGAAGAGAAACACATTCTATGCAAACACTGACTGAAATAATGTCTGTATTATGATTAGATAAATTATACTTTATAGCAAGAAGCATTAAGAAGACAAAGAGGGGCATCCCATAATGAAAAATGTATCGATTTAACTGGAATATGTAAACATTTTATATCTGTATTAATCAAATAGCATAGCCTCAAAATCAGAAAGCAAAAATTTACAGAAAAATGGGAGAGGTAGGCAAATCAATAATGATACTTGGAAATTTTAACAAACTTCTACTAATTCAACTTACAAATGATAAAACACTAAAGATAAGGAATATTTAAACAGAACAATTAACAAACTTCAAACAGTTGACATGGTAGAGCATTCTACTAATATCAGAGTATATGTTATATTCTAGATATTTCAATATCTTAAATATTTACTAAAGAGACCACATGCTTTATTATGGGACAAAGTTTAACTAAAATATAAAATGTTAAAATCACTCAGAGTATAGTCTTTGATCACTGTGGAATCAAATTTAAAATCAATAACAGAAAATAAAACTCAATAACTAGAAAATCCCTTAAATAATTGGATATTAAGTAGTGCAGTTTTTGAAATTCCATGAATCAAAGAAGATAGCAAATTGAAAATTAGAAAATATTTTGATTTGCACAGTAATAAAAACATGACATATCAAAACTTGTGTACAAATAATGCAAGTATAAGATGATGCTATACAGCCTTGAATTCATATTCAGTTATGCACTGCATGTTTTCTTTTTTTTTTTGAGAGAGAGAGTTTCGCTATAGGGCGCGTGTGCTCACCAGACAGTGTGCTCGCCAGACAGACAGAGAGAGACATAGAAACAGAAAGCGAGAAATCACCCCCCAGGGGGGATGGTCATGCCGCAATCCCTTTTCCTCCATTCTCCTCTCGGGATCTTGGGCATGCACGCACACGCGCCTGGCGTGAGTTTTAAGCCACCGGGTCCGGGACGCGAACCGCGGTCGACTACGTGGGAGTCCAGCGACATAGCCATTACGCTAACTGCTGGTTCCCATGCACTGCATGTTTTGATCAATAAAAAAAAAACCCACACATAATATCCTGGTGGTCTCATAAGATTATACTGGAGTTGAAAAATTCCTGTTTCCTAATGACATCGTTGCTGTCGTAATGCCATAGCACTCGCATGTTAATTTGTAGTGCTGGTGTAAATAAACCTTATGAGCTGCCAATTATATAAAAGTATAGGTTCTTCAGAAAGGATTTTGGAGACAGGCATTGTTATAACAGGAGATAAAGCTCCATGAATGTCAATGCCAGTAAGGCCTTCCAGTAGTAGAAAACGTGGAGATGGAAGACAGTGTTAGTAATGATCCTGAACCTGTGTAGGCCTAGACTAGAATGTATAGTCTTAGTTTTAAATAAAAAGTTTAAAAAGTAAATAAGGAATTATAGAGAAAAAGGCTTGTATAATAGAATAATGATATAGAAAGAATACATTTTTGTACAGCTGTACAATGTGTTTGTGTGTTAAGCTGTTATCACAAAAGGATCACAAAGTTAAATAAATTCAAAAGTTATAGTAAGGTAAGGTTAACTTATTATTAAGAAAGAAAAACATTTTAAAAATAAATTTAGTGTAGCCTAAGTGTGCAGTGTTTATAAAATCTACAGAGTGTACAGTAATCTTTTAGGCCTTTACATTTATTCATTACTCACTCACCTAGAAAAACTCAGACCTTCAAGCTCCATTCCTGGTAAGAGTCCTACACAGTATACCAATTTTTATCGTTTATACGATATTTAGTATGTTTAGAGATGTGTAGTTACACAAATAGCATTGTATTACAATTGCCTACACTATTCAGTACAGTAACATACTGTACTGCTTCGTAGCCTAGGAACGATAGACAATGCCACATAGCCTAGGTGTGTAATAGGCTGTATCATCTATTAATAGGTTGGTGTAAGGACACACTGTCATGTTCACACAATGGCAAAATCATGTAACAATGCCTTTCTGAGGATATATTTTCTTTGTTAAGCAACACATCAGAAAAGAAAAAGCTAAAAATCAATTAATTGTGTATCTTAAGTCACTATAAAAGTTAAATTAGAAAGAAATCCATTGAAAAAATGACAAAGAATAAAACAGTAATACAGAAAACAAATGTAAAATAAAGAAAAATAAAGTCAAAATTGATTTGTTTTCTAAAGGTTAATCAAATCTATAAAACTGGAGGGAAAGATCAAGATGGCTGAAGAGACCCACCTAGCATATATCTCTTCTGCAATCAAGAAATAAAATAATAATTATTCAGACACATTTGTCTGTAGTTTCTAAGGAAGGACACTTGAAATCACCAAAGAAAGAGCTAACATTTCTAAAACTTGTAAGCTCAAGACAGCATAGAAAAGGAACAAAAGCATTCAGACAACTGAGGTCAGCAGGTGAGAATCAATGGAAACTTCACTTTGCTGGAAGGGTGAGAGAGAGATTATTAGCAGCCTCTGCAGACACAGGCTGTCTGGGGGTCCAGCATTCTGCATCAGGGAATGTTTCTGAGACACACAAGGCTACATAACTCCAGGGAACAATGTTGTCCTGGTTAACTCCCAATTCACAGGACCCAAGTAGCTGCAGAATGCAACATTTTGAGAATGGAACAGCTGCTGAGGTTAAACCCACACCAAGGACTGACAGCCTGCAAGTCTCCACATCCCTGTGAATCCACCAAAATCCTACCGGTTCAGCATGAATGACTGCAGTGACCACCCCAGCTAGATGGAGCAATACAATTAGCTGTGACCCTGGCACCCAAGCCTATGTAGCATTATATATTCAAACGTAGATATATTGGCACAGCACAGGCCTATTCTGAAGAACAGAATTTGGTGTTTGACCTCCTCTCCCCTCCTCCACAGAAGATATAGAGGGAACTGGACATTTTCTGCTGACTATCTGATAGGCTTGCACTCACACTTCCCATCCCCGAGTCTTGAAACTCCAGAAACAGTGTCTATACCCTATGTTGTCATCTACAATGCATCGTCTCAGTATCTCCTTGAACCATGAGTGTGAGAGAAAGGGAGAAGGGTAGCTGAGACAGAGGAGTTCACTGGGAATCCCCACTCTTGGTTGGAGAGATAGAGAAAGGGGACACACGGAGGCCCACCCAGAGCCACCCAAGCTAAAATCTGTAAAAAAAAAAAAAATTAAAAAAAAGACAAAGGATGTTATTATATTATATGTAAGAGCTCAACTCACCAATAACATATAACAATTATAAATATAAATATAAATATATGTGTGTGTATGTATATATATATATATATATATATATATATATATATAGAGAGAGAGAGAGAGAGAGAGAGAGAGAGAGCAAGAGAGAGGTTTTTGCTATAGGGTGTGTGCACTCACCAGAAAGACAGAGAGAGACAAGAAAGACAGAAAGTAAGAAATCATCCCCGGGGGAGGATGGACATGCTGCAAACTCTTCTCTCCCATTTTCTTCTCTGGATCTTGGGCATGCATGCACATGTGCCTGGCGTGAGTTTAAGCCACCGGGTCCGAGACTTGAACCATAGTCGACTACATGGGAGTTCAGCAACATAGCCAGTATGCCAACTGAAATGATAAATATTTATATACTCAGTATCAGAGTGCTCAAATATAGAAAACAAAGATTGCTAGACCTAAAAGGAGCTAGACTTTAACATATTAATAGTTAGAGATTACAATAGCCCACTCTCACCTTTGGACAGGCCACCTAGATAAAAATTAAAGAGACACTAAAGTCAAAAGAGACCATCAATCAAATGGACCTTAGAGATATTTGTAGAATATTTTATCCAACAGCTACAGAATACACAATTGTTTTTGGCTGAAAATGGAACAATTTCTAAGGTTAACCACATAATAGGGTATGAAAGAAGCCTCCACAAATTTGAAAAAAATAGAAATCATATTTAGCATCTTGTCTACCCACAATGTCTTGAAATCAACAATGAAAAGAACTCTCAAAAATACAGAAACACATGGAAGATTAACAGAATTCTCTTGAATTATTTCAAAACTATAGAAGAACTTGATGAAATTTTAAAAATTTCTTGAAACAAATTGCAAAGAATTACCACTTTTAAGACTATCAAAACAGTTATTACAATATGTATTACAGGCACAAAATTGATATTATCGATAAAACTTATTGTCAAGAAATATTAAAGCTTTGTTTAAAGCAAATTTCTACATAAAATGCACTTATTTAACCTAACATAAGAAGCAGCAGATGTTTTGAATATTTTTATGTTAACCAAACAAGGTAAATTAATGATTTAAAATTTTCTCTAAAAGACAGCTCCCAAGTAGACAACCAGAAGTTTTGATTTGGCTCCTCTGCTCTGTTAGATCAGTGCAACTGGGCAGATTACCCCACAATAATCCCAACACAAGCACTTCCCCACTGATGTGAGTCCTAATCCACCTGCCTGCCCACACCATAGCTACCCTACCCCATGGCTGTGGCTTTTGCAGTTTGTCTCCCTTGGATTTCCTTCTTACCTGGGAAACTGTCAAATTCTGTCATATTTGATGGTATCTTTCAAGTTTAATTTCCTAATTACCTTTCTGATTACTTCAGCCTGCTAGGATCTTTTTGTATTTTGTAGAGACATATGGAGAAATATAGAAAGAACCTGACTCAAAAGTCTGGCAGTCTTGACAACCCCCTCCCACTATGTACAGATCCTAATTCCAAAATCTATTTATTGGGTTTTTGGGAAAGTCATGACTCAGTTTTGCATAGAAAAACAAAAAAATACATCATGACTTTCCAGCTGACCTAATATTTAGCAGCTTTGTCCTAGCGATTAATCTCATAGAGGCTCAATTTCCTCCTCTGTAAAAGGAAAGGAAACTTAATTCAGTTCATAGGAAATTGCATGGGATTCTTTATGTAATAGTCAAATCTAAAGCCGTGTTCAGTAGAGATCAGTTTTTTCTCAGTTCTCTTCCAGGCTGGTTCATCATGATCTTAATTTTACTGTATAAATGAGCCTCATTTATTCAATTTAAGTTAGTTTTGCCTTTCTAACTAAGCCCTAAAGGGATAGAGACCATATTTATTTTTCTATTACACTCCTGGGAACCTAGAAAAAAAATTATAAAATAATATAAAATCATGTTAAGGATAACAAGAACAAAGAGGAAGAAAAGACTAATTGACATTTATTGTGGGTAGAGTCCTTTTCAGAAAGAAAATAACTTTAAATGAACTATCTTACCAAGTCTCAATACCTGTAATTCTAACTGTACACATTAAGTCACAGACCCCTGAAGTAGTGAACTTGCAGAGGGTCATTCAGTAGTTTTATGTGGGGCCTCTGGTTCAAAAGTCTTGTTTTTTTTTTTTTTTTTTTTTTTCCTTTTCTTAAAAAAAATGATATAGGGTATTTGCACTCACTAGAGAGAAGGAGAGAAAGATAGAAAGAGAGAGAGAGAGAGAGAAAAAGAAATCCCCCAGGGGGCTGGTCATATCACAATCCCTTCTTCATTCTCCTCTTGGGATTTTGAACACACATGCCCATGTGCCTGGCATTTTCAGGACTTGAACTATGAAGTGGGCCATGTGGAATCCAACCGCCTTAACCACTATGCCACTAGCTGGCTCCAATTTCTTGTTTTTTCCCTCTGGACTATATCTTCTCTATTCATGATGGCTATGCAGGGTGTAGTTGCTCCAAATTGTTAATTTACATCCTCTCAGCCAGGGAAAGTTAGGCAGATGGTAGAAGGAGAAAAGGGAAGAGTGGTCAGGAAGGGATGTTAGTAGGCACCATTATGGAACCAGGGCCTTTACCGTTATCCACATGAGGCAGTTCAAATTCAGTTAAAGACACATGGCCAGGAAACGCTGTCTCTTTCAGTTACTGCAGAAAAAAGGAATAGGGACTTTAAGTATCTGAATGGCTCGTCAATGCCTTCTGAATATCCAGGACAATTCCCATCTTTTGAGTGCTTTTCTCAGGGAGTTGTGCTGCCTGATGTTTGAGGTTGTGAAGGACTGGCTACCAATCTGCCTGAATCCAGAGAGAGAGAATACCCACACCCAAGGAAAATGAAATAGGTTTATTACTCACTGATAGACAGCAAGTACAACAGAAGCCTAGACTTCACTGCGAGTCAGTCCTTCAAGGCTCAGGAAAACTGCCATGGTGGACAGTCTCATTTGCATATCTTCCATTTTTACCACAGCTGAGGAACCCTGGAAAGCAGCCGGACCTTGTTTTTATACCCTGAGGATTGTGACTTGCTGACCTAGAGTGTTACAGGATATCCTGTTCTAGGGGGATGGGAATAAAGCCTGGGCTGTTCTGGGTAGTCCCTCCACTCCCTCGGGATGCTTCTTTTCTACAGTAACTCTAAGAATAACAAGTTATAAAAATAGAGGAGAACTTTATTAGTCAAAGCCACCTGAGAATCTGTCTTGTAGTATCAACACATTAGCAGGACCTGCACCTCACCAGATGTGTGAATTTGAGAGTTCTCTGAAAGAATCAATGATAGGGAGGGACTGAGGGGCTGAGGGGCTATAGTCAGCACTGCCTGATCCCCTCTGACTCATTTCTCCTTGAGGTGACTGCCGCTCACTGAAACTGGACATTTGAGTTTGAGCCCTGGTACTAACTGGGACCATCAGTTGGATCTCTGAAGAAAGCTTTATTAGGTGACATTATTTGATTTGGTTTATGATTTCATCCCTATAATAGAACCCCCACCAACTAGAACAAGAGCATTTTGATGGGAAAAAGCCAACTTTACTGTTACATACTGCTATGTAGGCTTTTAGGTTGCTTTATCTCCATGGAAAGAGAATTCTATCCCAATATTAAGGATATGCCATTTAGATATACTTAAAGACATTTACAGATCCTTTCTGCTGTAAATATTTTATATATCAACAGTTTTCTCACCTAGGAAGCCTCAGTAGGCTTTTTCTGTTGTACTGCTTTTATCTCAGTTCTTATATTTAACCTTAAGCAGGTTGTACTTTTTAAATTAATTTTATCTCAACAGTGACTTCAGTGGACCTCCATCTGTAGAAATTTGGTGTCCAAGTTGCTAAGTATCTGAAATGTGGAAAGGTTGACTCATAGATGATAAATAGATAATAAACAGATATTGATTTAAACTGCAGCGATTACAAAGATTTATTGCTTCAAGAAGCATATATTGACTAAAAAAAATAAGGTCAAATTTTGACATTGAATTAGCAATAAATATTGATATATGTAACAGAGCAGAAAGCCAGTAGATGTAAATAATACTTGCTGCATGTTGAATCTAAAAATGAATCATTTGCCTTTCCAGCCCCAGATTTTCAAGACTAACACTAAAAATACTTGTTAAAATGTAGGAAAGAAGATGCCTTGTTATCTACATCAACTACTGTGATGGCATTAGGATAATTACTAAACATTGAATCTCCCTACAGCCACAACAGTACAGCTGTTCCCAGTTTGATATTATTTCAGGAACTAGATTGATTGCGAAACAATATCACACAAGAGACCCCATTTCTCCTGGGTAGGTAGAAGAAATATTTCTACTCTCCACCCCAAGTTAGAGAGGCCTATTGGATTCAATTAAAAAATGATGCTTTTAGAACATGCAAGATCTACATGCATCTATATATCTAGACAGAAAGCTTAGAATATGGTCTGCAAAGTACCAATGACATAATTTTTTTTTTTGGAGAGAGTTTTTTTTCTTTTATTTTTTCTTTATTTTTTCCCTACAGGGCGCATGCGCTCGCCAGAAAGACAGAGAGAGACAGAGATAGAAAGCGAGAAATCACCCCCAGGGGGAATGGCTACACCGCAATCCCTTCTCCTCTATTCTCCTCTCGGGATCTTGGGCACGCATGCACATGCGCCCGGCGTGAGTTTAAGCCACTGGGTCCGGGACTTGAACCACAGTCAAGTACATGGGAGTCCAGCGACATAGCCATTACGCTAACTGCTGGTCCCATGATATAAATTTTTCATTCAGATGCTGTCATTACTGTGTAACACCTAGAATACTTCATCTACTAAGTGCCCATCTATTTATCTGTCATCTGCACATCCATTTCTTTTTTTTTTTTTGTCTCATTCTGTGTGGTCTTGGCTGCATGTGTGATGCCTACTGGGAGGATCACTGAGCACAGAAACTTGGTAGAGTCTAGTTTTCAGTTTACAATAGTTGACCTCTATGTCTTAGATATATTTCAGCCAAATCAGGAAGCTACTGAGATGATATAAAACTTGCATGTTTATATGATGTGCATATGTATCTCTGCATAGAGAGAGCCTATGCCCTTTATACATTCTAAAGAGCTCTGTGATCTGAAAGACGATAAGAATTTAAAAAGAAACATGTGAATAAAAATGAAAAAGGACAATTGGAGGCATCTCTGAGATATGAATGAGGTTTTCCTATCATTCTTTTCTACGGCAGCCATGCACAGGGATAGTTGCTGCAGCTGTGGTGGGACACACATGTTTAAACCTCACATCATTTTGGTATCTCAAAGTGGGTGCTCTCCTCTCTTCTGCTACAATCCTGCTCTTCTGGGAATTCTCAACTTTATCAGTGTCCTAAATTCAGTAAGGCACTCCCTTCCTCCCCTCCTGTGCCACCTGCTCCCCCTCCCCCACCTGCACCATCCAGGTACTATCCATGTTTCATGCTGTCCTTTCAACAGAGGACACATTCTCATCTCTTTGTTTCGAGACAATTGTTGTCTTTAAAAGACTCCGTGGGAGGGAACCAGCAGTTAGCGTAATGGCTATGTCGCTGGACTCCCACGTAGTCGACCGCGGTTCGCGTCTCGGACCCGGTGGCTTACAACTCACGCCGGGGGCGTGTACGTGCATGCCCAAGATCCCGAGAGGAGAATGGAGGAGAAGGGATTGAGGCGTGACCATCCCGCCTGGGGGGTGATTTCTCGCTTTCTGTCTCTATGTCTCTCTCTGTCTGGCGAGCGCACGCGCCCTATAGTGAAAAACCTCTCCAAAAAAAAAAAAAAAAAAAAAAAAGACTCCGTGGGAGGGCCCAGAAGGTGGGACAGTGGAAAATGTGATTTGGCAGATCCATTTGGAAACGTAACTGTTTACATCTGGAGATCTCCCTGAGTACATGGCTATGCATGTGCCAATGATTTAGGACTCTCTGAGGCTAGGGTTATATTGTAGTGAGAAGACCCTGCTAGGGGTGCTGTCTTTCTTGCTCTCTTTCTCTTTTTTATCACTCATAGAAGAAATAAATAAACTTAAAAAAAAAAAAAAAAGTCAGTTGAATTAGCACTTCCTTTGTGAAATCTGTGATTAGCCTCACTCTGGTCCTCTACAATGACCCCTTGCCCCGTCCTGCAGGACAGTCGAACAGGTTTCCTGGGGGAGGGAGTGAGAGATGGGACAAACACACAGACACACAGAGTGGAGACAAGATGAGGTGCCGATCAAGTCTCGTTTATTAAGGAAGAACAGTGAGCTTATATACAGGCTGGTGGGCATTGATTGATTGCCCGAAATGCAAATGAGATAGAACAGCATGAACCAATCATTGGTGTGGGTGGATCTTTCCCATTGCCTAGAAACCCAACCACTTCCGGGGAGAACGGTTGGTCACATGATTTCTGAGAAATGGTTTGCTCAGTGAAGAAGTGAAGCCTAATGGTTTCCAAGATGGTGGATAGCTCAAGATGGCGGATAGCTCAAGATGGCTTGTGTATTCAGTGCCCTCTACAACCCCTTAGCATCCTGTGTGATTCTCTTATAGTTCTGATCCACTGTCTTACAACTGACTATTCTGTCTTTCTCCCTCAGTGGACTATCAGCTAAAAGACATGATTTTCATCATCATATTACCAATCGCAGGGCAGAGTCCTGCACTGAATAGAAGCTTAGGAGACATACAAGAAAGTTGTTCCCTGCAGCACACTATGGTCTCTGCCATCTCCCAGGAGCTAATGCAGGGTTCATTGCACCACATACCTTGTGATACCCTTCCTACCTTGCCTAACTCCAAACCCCTAGGAAATGGAAAGCTACATGGGAACAGATTCTCTTTTTGTACTCTCTAACTTATAAAAAAAACTTACTTTACCTAATCCGTGTGAAGCACCTGTGAGGGACAGGGCAGGGCCCAGACAAACACTGATTAAGGGTAAGCAGGAGGCATAATGGTTAAGATGTTGTGTTTTCACATAGCTGACCATGGTTCAATTCCAGACTTGGTGGCTTGAAAATCATGCTGGGTGTGTGTGCATATGCCCAATATCCCAGGAGAAGAATGGAGAAGGGATTCCCATGTGGCCATTCCCTTTTAGGGGTTATTTCTCACTTCCCATCTCTCTCTTTCTGGGGAGTGCACATGCCTGAGGGCAACCCCCCCACACCCACTCCCCACAAAAAGGAAAGTCAAGCCCCTCTAGCATTCATTATATCTCTGAGGAAGAAAACACTCCTCTAACTCTTCACAAAAATAAAGTTAAGGAAGAAAATGCAAATTTTCAGGAAGAAGTGCTTGATTTTTATGTTTAACGCCAGCCATCAAGGAATTCTAAATGGCCTGCTGTCAACAGTATCAGGATTGCACAGGTAAGTCAGGAAAGGGCATCCTACCACAATCAGCAGATCCAGGTCAGGAAGTGCCACGCTTCCTCACCAGTCCTGACACTCCCCGTCCCCCATCATCCAGAGGGATTGTGACCTGGGGTGACCTGCAAGGGGAAGTCCATCACAACTACCTGGGAAGACATCATTGTCTCTACTTCCTCAGAGACTTCATTCCTCTTACCTACAGGCAATAAGCAGTCAGCCTTGGGACTAGCTCACAGACCCAACTATTCCTCTGACTTCTCCTTTCAACATAAGTCTTTGCTAAAGTTATCCACAGATTATTTTCCCATCAATTTTCTTGTGTGGAAAGGGAAAGGGCTGGAACTGCAGGAATTAGGAGAAAGCGAGAACAAAAATGTAAAAAAAAAAGGAAGAAAGTATGTCAGAGAAGTCTTTAAATGTAATCTTGGGATAGATGTCCACAGCTTACAGTGATGTCTTCTTCTGGGAAAACATTTCCCTGGGTAGTTTCGCTTTAACATTTCCAGAAGAGAGTCTAGAGGTCAAAGTTTGAGACTCTGAAGCTTTGTTGTGGCATTGATGGTGAATAAATCCTGCCAGCACCCTTTATACCGAGGTTCAACAGCAATCTTTCCACAATGTCATTTCCAGAAGAGTCCAGTCTCCAGGTTCCAGATGATGAGAGTTTTATCACCCTCCACTGGGGAATTATGAGAAGGTTATTTTACCTAATGAAAATACACACTGGCATGATGCATTAAAGTCTTATAATTTGCCTAGCAAAATGTTTTTTTTTTCATCACTGAAAATTTCTCCAGGGATGTTCCTTAAAGGAAACATACCTTCTATAATAATGTCCCAGGATTATGGGTCTGGCAATCCAAACATGGATTATAAATAATTTTAGCAACCTTAGAGCATTCATTCTACCTTTTATTTATGTTTTTAAATAATTGAGATAATCTTGCCTATTCCATGATAAGTTGTAGAGTATAAGGGTTTTTTATTTTTATAGAGGTTTTTGCCTTAGGGAAAATCCTTCTTAAATGCACTCACTGGAGAGAGAGACAGACAGTGAGAGGGAAAGTGAGAAATAACCCCCTAGAGGTGGTGACCATGCCACAGTCCCTTCTCCTCTATTATTTTCCTGGGATCTTGTGCGTGTGTGTGTGTGTGTGTGTGTGTGCATGCGCGCGCGCATACACACACACGCACGCACACACACCTGGCATGATTTTCAAGCCATCAGGTCTGGGACTCAAACCATTGTTGGCCATGAAGGAGTCCAGTGACATAACCACTATGCCATCTGCTGGCCCAAATGCAAAACTTTTATAATGGAAGCTTCAAGGACTCAAGAGTACCAGGTATCTGTCAAGGTTCTCCATGAGTCTACTTACATTGGATTTGCATTCCCTTAAATGGCATTTTGTTTTTCCAGCTTAGGTGAATAACACTGTTTATTAAATAGGTTATCACATGTAATTTGACTTATCAAATTATCTTGTGAGGTTCACTCAAATTATACATCTTAATGATTTCAATACTGGGTTTCAGAGTTCTTATCTAGCCTAATGGCATGATAGATTTCCAGGAATTTTATACAATGTCTGAAATGTGTACTAACACCATATCAATTATAGTAAATATAATTCAAAGAAGATTTAGCAACACTTACTATTTGACAATGCTGCCCATTCAACATGTCAAACAAGCTCCATTAATTAAAATGATCTCTTTCTATAAGGAGAGATATCCTTTTAAATGTTCTAGAACCAATTAGAAAAGTCTCAAGGTCAACTTGAGAACAAGAAAAAATAGTTTAAGATTTGGTTTTGGAGAGTTTGTTAAAAATATAAAGTGTTTAAAATAAATAGAATGACAGATCATTAGGAAATGAAACCAAAGTGACAAAAGATTTGTAAGGAAAAATACAGAAGAGTAACATATTATAGAAAGGCCTTAACTCAAGGTTTAGTTTTCTTAAGTAATTGAAGACCTAACAAGAAAATACGAGGTACAGAAAATTATTTTGATGTAAAAAGAAATTTTCCTAGATGTGTTGCTTGAAAGGTAAAAAAACATTTTATAATTTCCTATCAAAAGCAGGCTGATACTCTAACATTTTGTTGCTTTAGCAAAGAGGATTCCATTCTAATTTTATATCAGTGTACTTTCAATATCAATGTTCAATTTCTCAAAAAAAATGTATATACCTCCTTCTTAATCTTGGGCAGCTTTATCACACATAAAACTTCTTCCAACACTGGTCTTTCGAAAAACCTCCTAAAATTTTCCAAAAGTCTGTAACTTTCTCAAACCTTCTAAAACTTCTTATTCATTCAGTTTTTATCTTATGCTTCTTGTATATCTCATCTTCTCATTTTGGAGCAAATCCAGTCATTCTCTTTCGGATTTTCTTCACTAGAAATATTCTCATACTTGTAACTTTCTTCATTTTACTCTCTTCTACTTAGTGGTCTCTTCCTGCTTTGTTTATTTCCTTCCGAAATGCACAATTTTTTTGAGAGGTATTTGCTATAGGGTGTGTATGCTCACCAGAAAGAGAAAGACAGAAAGAGAGAAATCACCCCACCAGGGGGCTGGCCACACCACAATCCCTTCTCCTCCATTCTCTCAGGATCCTGGGCATGCACGCACATGAGCCTGGCGTGAGTTTAAGCCACCTAGTCTGGGACTTGAATCATGGTCAACTACGTGGGAGTCCAGCAACATAGCCATTATGCTAACTGCTGGTCCCTTAAATCCACATTTTTAAACAGTCTTTAAATAACCTATGGATTAGACAAAATTGCTCCTTTTTACAAAAGTATATTGTCATGTCTTTTTACAATTTCTTCTCACTAAAAGCACATCTTATTTCCCTTATGTACTTGGGTATGGGGGGGTTTATTTATTTTTCCTAGAATTTTAGTCACACATATCCATTGGATTTTTTAACTTTCATTTTCAGGAAACACTAGTAAGCAAGTAGTTGTGAACTATCATATCTGTAATCTGCAGATTTCCCAATCTGTGAATTATAATTTTCTAGAAGCATGCACTTTCTCATAGTCAATTTTTCAATTAGATCATGCTTATTAACAGTCCCAAATATCTTTCGTCTTTCTATAATCAGAAATTGTGGAGGAGGTGAAATTTTCTCTCTAGCCTCTTAGATTTTTCCATACTAGGCCTGTTATTTGTACATTTCCTTCAGACTCAACTTTTCATTCATGATAAGAATGCTAAAATCCTCTAGTATAGGAAGGATCTTGAAGCTTTATCTTCTACTTAACTCACTTGTTCTTAATAACTATGTCTGGATTATTCATAATACTGAAACACTAAATAGTTAACTATCATCATATGTCATTCTTCTCATGAACAAACTTTTGAAATATAGAGATAACATAAGTTTATTTTATCAATAAACCTAGGTAAGAAAAGTCTCACACTCATATGAAATATGATGCAGAAAATTATGAAGACATGCCTATCATAATAAACTCAAGATAATATTAAATACAATGCTGAAAACTCTGAAGACATGTTTATCATAATAAACCCAAGATACTCTCATTTGTTATAAATTACCCAAAACACCCAAATCATCAGAAAAATATTTTGGATCAGTTCTTAATTTTTGGAGAACATACTTTACTTAACAAGCACTGGTTTTGTTCTTACAATGAATTAGATAGCTCCTTTAAGTTAATTTGCCAATATTAAGGGGTAGAAAATTACCACACATATATCATACATACATACAGATATGCACAAATATATACAAATAAACAGACCTTATAAAATAAGAGCTGAGACTTCAGGCTTAAATACCATCATTTGCCTCTCCAAAGAAAGGATGGTATAGTTGAAAGCCCAGTTCACACAGAATCAGGGTAAACTCCTTAAAGAAATGTAGGGCTAGATACACAGTCTGGGTTGTAACAGCAAACCCTGCTTGGTATTTTCTTTTTATGTTTTTGGTATAAGATCCATCAACAGAAAATATTAAGTCATGATTATCCAATGGAGTATCTTGTAAATCAACACAAGAAGTCCAATTGCAGTCTATAAAATGATGCTATTTCAGTCCCTGGAGGAAATATTCCATGCAGCATTTTTGAGCTCAAAATGTTTCACAATATTTCTAAACAAGCCTTGTAATCTCAAATTGGTTCACCCTTCTTTTGTCTGCAAGATTGTGTAACAGACCAATTACCTTCACCAAAAAAACCCCAAAAAAACAAAAACCCACCTCTCAGGAATTAGGAATGACATTTAAAAGGTTTTCAGTGATTCTCACCAAGAAATAGTTTTGTGGTATACAAAGATTATGAAAACAAGAAAGAGGTGGTAGCAAGGCCTTGAAAAGTGTATTGTTTAGTCAGATGAGAAGCTCTCATGGGAGAAGTAAAATCAAACAGAAAATAATTATTGTCCTTGGAGTGAAGCCATTACTGGCTTCCTTTAGTGGGGAAACAGAAACAGTCCTGGTGTAATAGAGGACAATTTCCTTCTTCCTTTTTTAATATTAAAAACAAAAATGTTATATATTTTGAGAGACAGAGAGAGAGAGAGAGAGAGAGAGAGAGAGAAACAGCACCCCCAATAAGATTCTAACACTATAATCATTCCAGCCTCAGCCATCTATATAGTCTTGTACAGCCAGACTATGTACAAGCTGTACCCGTTGCACTCAGGTAAGTCTCTGGACATGAATCTGGAATCTCTGCATGTGGGTCAGCCTTGCAGAGTGGCATTTTACCACTGTCCCACCATCTAGCCACCTAGTGGACCAATTTCTTTTCCAAAGGCCTAGCTGTTTGCAATAGTCAGACATCTTAGTGCATAGCATTCTTTAGTTTGGAACTCCTTAGTTTTTACTTAAAATCAGCACAAAGAGGTCTTTCTTAGTCCCTGCAATTGTAGCTATAAAGATATATATCTCGTGAGGAGACAAATTTTGATTTGTTTAAACTTTTAAATGTCTCTCATGCCAGTAAAAGTGTATTACACTGTTTTCATGGGATCTTTTTATTCTTTCCTTTCTAATATACCCTGTAGTAAGTAATTTTATCCAGGTAACCATTTTTCATGTTTCCGTCTCCTTTAATCTTTCAGTTTCTGTCATAGAATGTAGACAGTGGTATATATTAAGTGGAGACATACAATGTCTTTCCTTCATAGCCTAGCTTGCTTCACTCAGCAGTAAGTCTTCCATATTCATCCACTTTCTATCAAAAGCTACAGTCTTGGTATTTTTTATGGCTGAGTTGTATTCCATAGAATATGTATGCCATACTTTTTCAATCCATTCTTCTGTTTGTGGACATTTGGGTTGATTCCATACCTTAGCAATTGTGAATAATGCCACAATAAACATAGATGTGCAAGTACTTTTATGACTGAATGTTCTCCTGTTCTTTGGGTAGATACTCAGGAATGCGATTGCTGGATAGTATGGTAGTTCTATCTGCAGACCTCTGAGGAATTTCCATATTGTCCTCCACAGTGGCTGGACCAATTTACATTCCCACCAGCAGTGAGGAGAGTTCCCCTTCACCAAGCCCTGCCAGCACTTACTTTTTTTTTTTTTACTCTTAGTTATTCTGACTGGGGTTAGGTGGTATCTCATTGTGGTTTTGATCTGCATCTTCCTTATGATGAAGGATGTTGAGCATTTTTTCATATACTTTTTGACTGTTCACATGTCTCCTTTAGAGAGTTGCTTTTTCAACTTATTTTTCCATCTTTTAAATTGGGTTGATCAGGGACCAGCAGTTGGCATAATGACTATGTCGCTGGACTCCCATATAGTCGACCATGGTCTGAGTCCCAGACCCAGTGGCTTAAACTCCCGGTGGGCACATGTGCATGTGTGCCCAAGATACCAAGAAGAAAATGGAGGAGAAGGTATTGTGGCATGGCCATCCCCCCTGGGGGGTGATTTCTCCCTTTCTGTCTCTCTCTGTCTTCCTGGTGAGCTCATGCACCCTATAGCAAAAAGCTCTTAAAAAAATTGGGTTGATCATTTTTTTTTTTCAAGTTAAGGTGCTTGAGTTCCCTGTGTATTTTGGTTATCAGTTTCTTATCTGAAGCATAGTTTACAAAAAAATTCTTCCACTCTGAAGGTTCTCGATTTATACTAATTACTGTGTCCTTTGCTGTGCATAAACTCTTTAATATGATGTAATCCCACTTGTCTATTTTTGGGGTTATTGCCTGTGCTTTGGGAGTCTTATTTAAGAAGTCTTTGCCTGCCCCCATGTCTCTCAGAGTTTCCTCAGTGTTTTATAGCAGTAGTTTTATAGTTTGAGATCTTAGGTTTAGATCTTTGACCCACTTTGAGTTAATTTTTGTCATTGGTGAGAGGTAGGGGTTCAGATTCATCTTTCTGCAGGTGAAAGATTTTCCAGCACTATTTGCTAAAGAGGTTGTCCTTTTCCCACTGCATTGACTGGTACCCTTTGTCAAAAATTAGTTGGCTGTATGTTTTGGGGTTTATTTCTTGGGTTTCTATTCTGTTCATTGGTCCACATTTTTTTTTTTTTTTTTTTTTTTGAGATTTTTACTATAGGGAACATGTGCTCACCAGAGCGACAGAGACAAATAGTGAGAAATCACCCAGGTGATGGGGATGGCTATACCTCAATCCCTTCTCCTCTATTTTCCTCTTGGGATTTTAAGCAAGCACACACATGTACCTGGTGCAATTTTCAAGCGACCAGGTCTGGGACTCAAACTATGGTTGACTATGTGGGAGTTCAGTGAGGTAACCATTACACCATCTGCTGGTTCTAGGTTTTAAATCTTGAATGTTGGCATGGTCTGATTTCAGGAAGGGTGGTGGTGAGGATGGGGTGGGGAAGAGGCTGGTGATCTATTGTTTCATAGTAAACTAAATTTTACAGTCCCCACAATGTTTTGCCATGACCCTATGTTATCTACTTTCCTTTTCCCCAGACTTAATTTACCTCATCTAAATTTGTGGTGGCATTGTTTCACTTCTTACTTCATAATCTTATCTTCCTCACCAAAGAATACAAACTCCTTCATGTAGCATGAGTTAATCCATTACTGTTTTCTCAAGAATAAAAGCAATCATTATTTAATTCCTCCACGCTTTGGTGAGGTAGGGTTATCCTTACTATAGACTGTTTCCCAGGTCTGCTGATTTTCAGTAATAAAGCAAACATTTTCTTCAGCTCCAGTCTCGTATCTTTATGAACTGGAGAGGACAACCTGAAGCAGCATGAGAAGTGGCAGCAGTCCCTCTTATTAACATTTTTATAATGGGAATCTTTTGCTTGTTTTTAAGTAAAGAATCCCCCATTCTTGGCATGACTAGAATAAAATGACAAGTCCTTAATGCACTGGAAGACCAACCCCAAATTGCAAAGCACACTTACTAATTACATAAGTCCATGGAGCCAGAAGTAATAGTAATTGTGTGGTGCTTGCCTTGAAAGTGCTATAAATCCATATTGATTCCCTCCTAGCATTTCTACAGCAATACCTGGAGTTCTTGGAGCAACAGGGCAGAGTTTTTCTGAGTAAAGAGAAACTTTTTATTCAAACTTTTATTTGAATAAAAGTTGATTCAAATAACCTGCAGAAGATAGAGGGTAAAAACTAACCAGATGGTGGGACTTGGAAGCTGTTCAGCAAGAAATTCTCCAAGAGTGCACAATTCAGTAAATTCAGGGTGCAGACTCTGGAGCTCACTTTGCCTTCATTCATCCCATCACCCCTAGTTCTAGTCCCACTGTTAATCAAGTGTATGATCAGTCCTTTAACTTACAAGTTTGTGTTATTTCTTTCCAGTCCTTGGTCATGGTGGATGCTGCAAGTCTGAGCTACTTAGACACCCAGATGGAACCTGGTATAGGCACATCACATTCTCAAAAGTGGTTCAGAAGAAACATGCATGCAAAGAATAATCCCAATGTAGAACGGTGGCTGCTGCAACAGATGGGGAATGTAGGGAGCCATGATAAAAGGAATGTTTAGACCCATCTCCCAGGAAGTCTGCACAGAGGCAGTAACTTGAGAAGAGCCTTTACTTGAGGTGCATGTATAAACTTGCTGAGTAGACAAGGTGAGGGGCAGTCCTTGCATCACCTGTCAAGTGTTCAATCTCTTTGTATTACCTCCTAGAGCATTTAGCTATGTCTCCTGTTCTTTCTTATAAGAAAGTTAAACAAACATAAGTCATACTTTTATGTGACTCTTAATTATTTTTCTTCCGTGAGTCAAGAGACTGTCAATGAATGAGCTCTTCCTTCCTCTGCATGCATAACTAAAATGATATTCATCAGATTCTAGGCAGAATTATTGATGAAGGGTGCAAAGATATCTAGAAAGAAGAGGGCAATAAAGCAATGTTACATAGGTAGAGGCAGAGCACTTTGACAGCTATTCATTCTCTCAATCTTTAAACTCCCAGAAGATACATGATATTATCCTCATTGTACCATTGGGCAAAGTAAAGGTTAAGAAAGATAATGTGACTTCTCCTAGGTCTTCCAGATTTTATGAGATGTAGTCTCATGAGTGTAGACAATCAGTGTCTTGGTTGGAGGAGATGCAGGTGTCTTCCAGTCCCACTCAACCTACCCCTCCCCACAGGTCTCCTCTAGATCTCTTAGTGGGTTAAGCTATGAATTGGGAGAAGAAAACAGATCTCAGAATCCAATTCTTAGAGGCAAGGGTAATAGTAGAGGAGAACTGGGTGGTACTTGCTTGAAATTTAAGGGAGCATCAAAAATTCAGTAATCGACATAAATAATATTTTAAAAATCAGAATGAATAAAATAAGCACAATAGTACAGCATTTTCTCCCTCTTGCCTCAGCTTTGGCACAATTTGGTACAGAACTCTGACTGATCTTGTACCTAAGGCTGATATGTTCAGTATGGACTTACTGCCTTCATTTTGATTCTAAAAATATTACATGGAGGGTCAGCCTGTGGTTAAAGGAGCTGAATCCCACATGTCTGGCTGTGAAGTTTGAGTCTCAGACCTGGTAATTGGAGAAATATGCCAGGTGTGTGCGTGTGTATACCCAAAATACTGAGAGGAGGGAGAGATGGAGGAGAAAGGATTGTAGTATGACCATTCCCCATATGCAGGATGCATTCTAGTTTTTCTCTTCTTCTGTGTCTCTCTCTGGTGAATGCACGCTCCCTCTGATAAATTAAAAATTACCTGGAAATATGATTTATTAGGTTTTTGGTATGCCTCATTTTTTTGCTTTGGGCTAGTGCCTCATCCTAGCCCCAGCCCTGTGACAGACATTCTCCTTTGCACAAAAATAGAACCACTAGTAAATCAGGAGAATGACAAATCTTTGTGAGTTTCCAGGGTTCACACTCATTACTCTTTCTCCTGTATTTTTACAGACATTTGTTTTCAGGTTGAGAAGCCAAAATGGGAAGGAAAAAAAGTGCTTGTCTTATTTTCACTGCTAAAGGGTGTATCATACAAGATCTTCACCTACAGCTTTCTAAAATACCCCTATTTGGTCACTTTTAGTTCACAGGATTATTGGTTAAAGCAAACTGGGACCAGGATAGAAAAATATATTTCTAGGACATCTACAGGGATCATAAAATGTTCAGAATTAAATGTTTCTCTATTAAACACCTTTAGGGAACCAGCAGTTAGCGTAATGGCTATGTCGCTGGACTTCCACGTAGTCGACCGCGGTTCACGTCCCGGACCTGGTGGCTTAAAACTCACACCGGCTGCGTGTGCGTGTGTGCCCAAGATCCCGAGAGGAGAATGGAGGAGAAGAGATTGCGGCGTGACCATCCCCCCTGGGGGGTGATTTCTCGCTTTCTGTCTCTCTGTCTCTCTCTGTCTGTCTGGCGAGCGCACGCGCCCTATAGCAAAAACCTCTCCAAAAAAACCCAAAAAAACAAAACAAAACAAAAAAACACCTTTAGACATAAAAAAATGTATTAGAGATGGTGGGTATTTAATGCCCTTCCCCAAGTGCCAAGAGGCTCTTGCACCTTGGAGTGCTATCATGGTCCAGCACTGTCTTCACAGACAGGCTAGTGAACAGCAACTACAATAGTATCTAATCCATGTAGAATTGCACTGCACACAGCCAGGCACAGAGAGGGAGTGGAGATACTAAACAAATGTCAACAGTGCTTATTCTGAAGGTAGGGGAGAAGTTGAGAGCAATATTTTTCTTCCTTCCTTACATTTCCATGTAATTTTAATTCATGTCGCAATAAGCACATATTTTTCAAAAAGTGATTTCAATATGATTTTAAGAAATTTTTTATATGGAAGATAGTAAATAAATGCTTTCTAATGCCAATAAATACCAAGTGACAGGAAGGCATCTGAGCAGCATTATCAGCTTTGGAATTTATCATGAAATAGAATCTGAACAGAAAGGAGAGTTGTGGAGAATGTTGAAAAAAAAATGATATGAAGTGTTAAAAGCTCTGACCACTCCTGTGGTCCTTCTTGAAGACAGGGTGAAGGTCTTATTTTGTGCCCAGGGCTACAGAGCCTCCAGCCAATGGTCAGCCTTCTCCCTGTGTTGTCCTACTGTGCAGAAAGGGGTCATAGCAGCAGGAGAGTTCCCACATGGATAGGATTACCATGAGAGTTGTGGGAAAACTTAATTTGGTAGAGTTTGATAGAGGCTTCTTTTCAGATGACCTATATTCACTGTTACAGTGTGGAAAAGAGTCTGAAATTTTTACCTGAGAGAGCTAGATCTCCTCAGTCAGGAATGTTTTGTTACTAAGAGGTGGTTTGGGAAGGACGATGGGCAGGTTTGGAGGAGCCACTGGTTGAAGTGAGCAAAAATGGGCATGGTGCCCTGACGTCAACCAGGGACACTGGCACAGGGTTGGGCTGGGGCCAGTGTTGGAATCTATTTTTGGTGAGGATCATGCAGCCTGAGTGGGTGTATATATGTGTGTGTGGGGGGGACTGATGTAACTTGATTGTGTGTGTGTGTGTGTGTGTGTGTGTGTGTAGATTTTTATCTGTTTGTTCACTCCAGATGTGTTCAAAACTCTTAGCATATATTAGTCACTCAGTAGATGTTTATTAAATAAATGAAGAAAGGAAGGAAGGAATTATGAATAGTAGGAAATGTACTATAAACTGGGGTAAGGTATAAGGTTCAAACAGTTGGTAGGACTAGCACTTCCTGACTTCGAGGCTTTTTATACTGCTACAGTACTCCATACTGTGTGTCACTAGAATAGGATAGTCAAAAAAATTGGTAGAATGTACAGAGGGTCACATTAATTGAGACAAGTTATTTTTAACAAAGATATAAAAGCCATTCAGTGAGGAAAAGCCTTTGAACAATTGGTGCTTTAACACTGGGTAAAGAAAGGAAAAAAATAATTTTAATTCTCTTCCTCTCCCCCATATACAAATATTAATTCAAGTGGATTATAGACTTAAACATAAAAGCTAAGACTATAAAGATTTGAGACAAAACATAGGGATAAAGTTTTGTACCTTGAAATAAACAAACATTTCTTAGGTAGGGAGGGCAATCAATAAACGCAGACACATACACACAGAAAGATGGTTAAACAGAGCTCATACAAATGATACCATCAGGAAAATAAAATGGTCAAACCTTAGAGGTGAAATATTTACGAGAAATCTCTGTGACAAAGAATTTCAAGAACATGTGAGGAATTCAAACAACTCAATAAGAGGAGGACCATTACATTAAAAATATTTGAGCAGAAACTGTGAAGATATAGAACTGGCCAATAAACATAGAAAGGTTAACATTATTAGTTACTACAGAAATGAAAACTAAAATGACCAGGGGTTACTCCTCTATATCTACTACATTGCTCAGAACTAAAAAGACTGACAACATTATATAGAGTAGCCACAGCAATTATATCATCTTGATGAGAATGTGAAATGATGTTTAAGATGATACAATATAAGACAATGACTGATACCTTTCAAAATTTAGACATGTGCCCACTTTTTGGTTCTGCCATTCCACTCTTGGTTGTTTTAGAGAAGTAAAAGAAGATTACAAAGATTAGTAGATAAATGTCATAGCAATTTTATTCATAATAGCCAAGACATGGAAAAAATCAAATGCCCATTAAAGAAAGATAAATAAATTTTGCTATGTTTATACAATTAGAGAAATTTGAATTAAAGAAACAAATTACTGATATACAATACAACAGATGAACCTCTCAGACTTCTGATTAAAAGAAGTGAGATACATCAGGGAACATTGCATGTAATTCCATTTATATGAAGTTCTAGAACAGGTAAACTAATGGTGAAAATAATTAGACTAGTGGTTGCCTTGGGAGACTGGGGGACTAAATTAGAAGAAACAAGAGAAAACTTCTGGAAAGATGGAAATGTTCTAACTTATGAGGGGTGTAGCTTGTATCAGCATATGCTATGTAAATATTCAGATTTGCATATGTCTTTCTCTCTCTCTCTCTCTCTCTCTCTATATATATATATATATATATATATATGTATATAAAACCTAAAGTAAAAGAACTATAGTAATAATAATTATAATAATAATAAATTATGTAGAGAAATGGGAGTGGGAGAACATATAGATGAAATAAGAAATGCAAAATGTTGATAACCATGGAAGAAGGGTGATGGATACTTGGGAGTTTATTATATCATTCTGTTTAATTTCCCTAGTGTGATACTTTTCATTAAAATATTTAAACTTAGTCTGGAAATGACCTTTTCTTGGATCTGACTGTGTAGTATGAATATAGATCAGAACACAGTGTTCAATAGAAGTAACGACTATTCTGATTCATTCACATAACTAGCACTTTTAGAAACATCTTTTACACATGTCTCTTTGGAAACTGTATAACACGCATAGCTGGGGAAAAAATTTCAGATCTGAGCCAAAGAGTAAGAGAAGCACAGGAGTTTTTTGAAAAAGGTTTTCTTTTTAAAGTTTCTTCCTTTCTTTCATGAGAAATAGAAAGTGACAGAAAGAGAGAGAGAGAAGACATGCACCCTTAACAGTGTCACATACTGCAGTCTCACCCTCCCCCAAGTCTTTAGCTAACCAGTATCAGGGTGCACACTTCTTGTATACACAGGTCATCCAGGAACTGAAAACTAATATTCAATATGGCTTCCAGCACTGCAGAGCACTAAGCTAATATCATAACACCATGGCTAGACCAAAACCAAGATATTGAGTTTGGCATAGTTTAAGTGACTTTCTTCTCCACTGCTTCGCATTGAGTCCATTCATAGGGATGGGCAGTAAGTATGGACCAGGCATGGATGCCAAGGAGACACAGAGATAAAAATAAAGGACCAAAGCACTGGATGAAAAACCTTATTAAAAAGAGATCCAAGAAATGGCATGAAAATACCCTTTACCTACTTCCACATCAACTCTCCAGAATGATGCTTAAAAATAGAAAATTAAATTAAAATTCACACTAGAAAATGAGTCTTTTTTGACAAAAATAATGACAAATTCATGAAAATCAGAAAGGAGATAGAATAGTGCAGGAGAAGGAAGCCATTTTCCGAAATATGAGCAGGAAGGGGCATTTATGAAAAGTGGCACAGCATCCAAGGCCCAGAGATGGTGGGTGTGCAAGATGCAGGAGGTGGGACAAATGAGCATTGGGAGCTTTGGAACAGCAGTCCCACCTTACCTCCCCTCTCACCCCTGACAAGTCATTATCCCTAAAATCTCCCTTCTCTGGGGCAGGAGTCACGGGTGGGCCTGCCTCTTAAGCTGCCACCTGGATATGTCATCCTGGCACATCCTGCCCTCTTGAAGACAGAATGGTAACAGATACACTTCACAGCAGGCTGGCAAGGAACCTCAAGACTGGGATCCTTCTAACACCCATAAAAGCCATTATAGGGGAAAACAGCCCAAATAATACTCGATCAATCCAACAAAATTCAGAATTGTAAGGGTAGTGAACAGTAAAACATAATGAATAGAAAAATAATACCTTTCCTAAACTATCATCAATAATATACAGTTGAAGGGACCAGCAGTTAGCGTAATGGCTATGTCGCTGGACTCCCACGTAGTTGACCGCGGTTTGCGTCCTGGATCCGATGGCTTAAAACTCACGCCAGGTGCGTGTACACGCGTGCCCAAGATCCTGAGAGGACAATGGAGGAGAAGGGATTGCGGCGTGGCCATCCCCCCTGGGGGGTGATTTCTCGCTTTCTGTCTCTCTGTCTCTCTCTGTCTGTTTGGTGAGCGCATGTGCCCTGTAGCAAAAACCTCTAAAAAAAATAATAATATACATTTGTAAAATAAAATAGGAAAAATATTAATTACAGTAGCAACACATACGTATAAAAAGCTGAAATAAATGGCAGAAAAAATTTGTAATGCTTAATGAGGAATCAATAAGACATTATCAATTAACGTAAAAAGAGACCCCAATAAAGGAACAACCGGCAGATTTCTGGGTGGTAAAATTCATGATTTTAAAGATGTTGAGTCTTCTCAAATTAACCTATAAATTTATTACTCTCTCAATCAAAATTCTATAAAAAGCCTTGATCAGTTAGAGAAAATAATAATAAAATTTGTCTGAAAAATATAATGCTCAAGAACAGTTAAAATATTAAAAATGATGAAGAGTAATGACTGAAATTGACTAATAGGTCAGTAGAACAAAAGATTCCATAAACAGACCGATACATATATGGAAATTCAGTTCATAACAAATGTGGCATTACAAATCAGTGGGGAAAAAATCTATACCCAATAGGTTTAGAGACAATTTGCTCTTTCCAGGTTCTCAACCCTAAAAGAGTTATACAAAATAAATTCAGGATAAATAAAAAGCCTCACACAAAAATTTTATATGTATTTTTATGCCATGGCACTATGAAGCTATTACATAAAGTAGATGTAAATATATTCATAACATTGGAGAAGGTCTTCTTAAATAGACATTTCTTAAATAGACCTATATTAGATAGATCTATTAGACCACATTAAATAGACCTATATCTTTAAAAAGACATAAAACTTGATAAAAAGCCATAAAGTAATAGATTGATCATTTTAAACTTTCACATAAGATACCATAAATAAAGTTAAGTGATAAACTTCCACTGCTGACCAAGATAAAATAACACTGATCAGATTTCTCTTCCTACCTATACCAACAACACAAATCAGATATATAAAACGAGGGAGTTCAGATACTAGGACTCCAGGAAGCACAGGGCAGTGATCAAAGAGCAGAAACTAGGGACATGAGTCCTGAGGTCATGCCTGCTTACCATTTGGAAAGAGACTCTGGGCCACAAATAAGAGGGGGAATTCAGGAGGTCTTTCTTAGTTAAGGAGACAGTTCTGTTAGTACAGGGAGTCCAAAGTGGTTACAATGAGCAGAACAGAGTTCCAAAAAGGAGAGAACTTATTAAGAGCTCTAGAGACCTGCAAAATCGCCCCCTTGGATCTTCAGTAGCATATTTATCAGCACATACATTTAAGGAAAATACTTGAGGAGCAGAGGAAAATATCTTGAGTTCCTCTTTACCATCTTTGTATAGTAAGCTGGATGTCCCTCAGGGACTATTTCTGTTCATTTATCTTATTTCATTGACTAAGCCATGGTTTCCTATTTCTTTGCATGCCTTGAGATTTTGTTGCTGTTCAAAGTTGGCCTTTTGGTTATTTTCTTAGTCTATTCCTGTTGCTGTAACAAAAAACCTTAGATTAAAAATTTATAAATAATAGAAATTTATTTCTTACTGTCAGAGGTGAGAAGTCTAGGAGCAAAGTGCAAGCAGTTTCTGGTGATGGCTACTCTCTGTTTTATAGATGGCATCTCTTGCTGTGTCCTCACATGGAGATGAGGGGAAGGGCATGTGGGTACTCACAGACCCCCTCAAGTACTTTTACAAGGGAACTGATTCCATTCATGAGGGTGAAGTTCTCATGACCTTTCCTTACTCTAAGGACTGCACTGTTATTTATTTATTTATTTTATTAATTTGCCAGAGGATGCATGCACTCACTGGAGAAAGAGAGAGGAGAGAAAATACGCCCTAAGAAGGATGGCCATGCCACAATCTCTTCTCTTCTATTTCTCCCTCCTTTTGGGATCATAGGCATGAATGCACACACACCTGGTGTTTTGCAGGTCAGGTCAAGGATTTGAACGGTGCATTCAATATGTGGGATCCAACTTCTTTAACTACCAAGCTATAGGTTGGATCAAGACTCCACTCTTAATGCTATTGCACTGAGGATTAAGTTTCAACATGTATTTTGGAGGAATGAAAACATTCGAACATAGTGATTATTATAATATAGCAATTTCGGGAATCAAATATTCTTTTTCTAAGGCATCTTAGCTCAGGCTGCCATATCTAAATAACATCAACTGAGTGGCTTACACACCAGAAATTTATTTCTCACAGTCCTAGAGGGTGGAAAATTCAATATCAAGGTGCTAGAAGGGTTACTATTTTGTGGGAGCCCTCTTTCCTTGGGTTACAGATAACGGATTTCTTGTTTTGTCCTCACAGGGCCTTTGCTTGCTATGTGCACATGGAGAGAGAAATCTCTTTCTTCCTCACCTTATAAGGCCACTAATCCTATCATGAAGATCCCACCTTCATGGCTTAGTCTAACCCTACTTATGTCTCCTAAAGGTCTTATCTCCAAATACCATCAATTAATGAGTTAAGACTTTAATATATATGTTTTGGGGTATGCAAAACTTTGATCCATAACATTAGAATTGCTTTAAAAATTGTTTAAGGTTGTAGTAATTCATTTACTTTAAAACTTTTCTAAGTTATTTTTGCAAATATAACTCTTTGCTGTGTATGTTTACTGGAGTCTGTTCCTTTAGCTCATGTTTAGGTAGTGCCTTGGTAGATAGCTTCTTGAATCCAAGTAGCTAAAGCAGACAAACACAAAAGAACACTGAAGGTAGGAGACAGGGAGAGAGATAAAGAGAGAGAGGTATTTACAGACTGGCTCTATGATACGTCGATTCTTCACCTATTAGCTAGGCTTGCTCTGAATCTAGGGATTAGCCTGAAGTAGAAGCTCAATTGTCAGTGCATTTTTCCTGGATATAGCAGTACATGTGGCTTTCTTAATTATTGCCTGTATATGGCTACTATTGAATGTTCTCACCTCACCTTCTCCTCTAAGCCTTACATCCTTACATGTTCTATTGTTGGTCTCTACCCAGAATCTTAATCTTTTTTTTTTTTTTAAAGAGAGAGTTTTTTTTTTTTTTTTTTTTTTTTTTTTTTTTTTTTTTTTGCTATAAGGCATGTGCACTCGTTGGACAGACAGAAAGACAGAAAACAAGAAATCACCCCATGGGGGGATGGCTGCACCACAACCACTTCTCCATTCTCCTTTCAGGACGGCCACACAAGCACACATGCCTGGTGTGAGTTTTAAGCCGCTGAGTCCAGGACTCAAACTGTGGTTGGCCATGCAAGAGGCCAGTGACATTATCATTATACCATCTGCTGGTCCCTCTACCCAGAATCTTTTGCCTCGCATTTGTGGTCTTGTTATTCCCTTAGGGTATTACAGCTTTATAAGCAGTACCTGCCATTTTCTCCATCTGCATTCCAAGTTAAATGAGACAGATGAATAGATTTCTTAGGAATCTATATCTATCTATCTATCTATCTATCTATCTATCTATCTATCATCTATTAACTATCTATCGGGACCAGCAGTTAACGTAATGGCTATGTCGCTGGACTCCCATGTAGTCGACCGCGGTTCGTGGACCAGACCCGGTGGCTTAAACTCACGCTGGGCGCGTGTGCGTGCATGCCCAAGATCCTGAGAGGAGAATGGAGGAGAAGGGATTGTGGCGTGGCCATCCCCCCGGGGGGTGATTTCTTGCTTTCTGTCACTCTGTCTCTGTCTGGCGAGCGCACACGCCCTATAGCAGAAACCTCTTCAAAAACAAACAAACAAACAAACAAACAAACTATCTATCTATCTATCTATCTATCTATCTATCTATCTATCTCCTCTATTGATTTATCATCTGTCTGGCAATCATCTATCTATCATCTATCCAGTCATTCATCATCTATCTAGATATAGATATGTAATGGTTAAACTGACTGATTTTTTAAATGTTAAGCCAATGTTTTTCAAGTAGGAAATAAAAAACTCATTTCTTTAGATTTAAAATCCTTTTTATATATTCCTGGACATCCGTTATTCCCATAGGGTATGTGTCTTTGTAGGAGAGAGACAGGGACAGTCAGAAAGGGAATGTGAGAAATCACCCCGCAGGGGGATAGCCATACCACAATCCCTTCTCTTCCATTCTCCTCTCAGGATTTTGGGTATGCATGCCCCATGCCTGGTGTAATTTTCAAGCCACTGGGTCTGGGGATTGAATCACGGTCAGTCACGTGGGAATCCAGTTCCTTAACCACAATGCCACCTGTTGACTCCAGGTTATAAATTCTTCATAAAGTTATTATTATTATTATTATTATAAAATGTCATTCTTTGTTTCTAGTAACAATATTTCTATGAAATGTACTTTGTCCGATAATATTAACCTCTTCATCTCTCTTTTGGTTACTATATTCTTTTCATATTATTTTCTATTCTTTTACTTTTAATCTATTTGTATCTTTTAATCTAAACTATGTCTCTGATAGACATATAATTGGGTCATGATTTTAAATTCATTTTGTCAATCCTTGTTTTTTTTAATACCTAATCTCTTTCTCTTTTATGTTTGAAGCAATTGTCAATAAGGTAATTAGGAGAAATAGCTTTATTACTGTTGAGTTTTATATATCATATATTTTTCTTCCTCTATTCATCTATTATTCCTTTTAATTTTATAAAATAGATTTTTGTGTGTGTGTGTGAATCACTTTTACAATTTCCTTGAGTTATTTTCTCGGTTCTTGTTCTGTGCATTGAAATTAACATCTTAACTAAAAGCTATGTATTTTTCAATTAATACCAAGTTCAATTCAAAAGTGTAAAGTAAACTTTGGTCTTGTGCTCTTTTTTCTTCTTCACTACTTTCTGCTATGATAGTCATACAGTCACAACTTCATACATTATGTGCCCATAAACACAGTTACACACATATTGCTTTATGCAGTTATCTTTTAAATCAGAGAGAAGAGAGTTACAAATGAAATACACAATTATGCTGTCTTTCATATTTACCTTTGTAGTTACCTTTTATGGTGCTCTTTATTTCTTTGTGTAGGTTTGAATTACTGTCAGGTATTCTTTTATTTAAACCCTAAGAACTCTCATTAGTAATTCTTGTAGGGAAGGTCTGGCAATAAATTCTGATTGTTTATATAGGAATATCTTAACTTTTTCTTAATTTTTGAAGAATTATTTTGCTAGACAAATGTCCTTGCTTGATAATCTTTTCTTCCAGCACTTTGAATATATTTTCTCACTGACTTCTTGCCTACATTGTTTTTGCTGAAAAAAAAATCAACTGTTAATCTTATTTAGGGTCTGTGTTTTTGATAAATTACTTTTCTCTTTTTATTCTCAGAGTTTGGCCTATAATTTTGCCTTCTGACAGTTAGGTTATGATATATTTAGCTCTGAATCTCTTTTATTTTATCCTATTGGGAGTTTATTGAGCTTCCTGGATATGAGATTAAAGTCCCTTATTAACTTTGGGTAGTTAAAACCCATTATTTCTTTAAGTATTATTTCTCAACCTTTCTTTCTCTTCTTTCATTCTATAATTCTTATTTTGTGTTTACTGATATACTTGATGGTTTTTAACGTGTCTTTGAGGTTCCGCTAATTTGTCTTTGTTCTTTTCCTTTCTGTTACTCATACTAGATAATCTCATTTGACCTACATTGAAATTCTCTGATAATTTGTCAGCTCAACTTTGCTCTTGAACAATTATAGTAAATCGTTCAATTCAACTATACTTTTAAACTCCAGGATTTATCTTTGGTGAGGCTCATCTACATTGGGAGGGCAAATTGCCTTGCTCAGCCTACCGATATGTTAACTGTATCCAGAAACACTCTTACAGGCACACCCAGAATAACATTTAACCAAATATCTGGGTACCCCATAGCGCAGTCAAGTTGACACATAAAATTAACCATCACATATTTAAACATTAAAGTACAAAAATACAAGACTTTAATAAGAAAAAGGAGGAAATATTTGGAATCTGGAACTAAGCAAAGAGTATTTTATTTACTTTTTTCTTGGAGAGGTTCTTGCTATAGGGCATGTGCACTTGCCAGAAAGACAGAGAGACAGAAAGCGAGAAATTACTCCACAGGGGTGGATGGCCATGCCACAATCCCTTATCTTACATTCCTCCTCTTGGGATCTGGAGCAAGCACACACATGTGCCTGGCATGAGCTTAAGCCACCGGGTCCGGGACTCGAACCTCAGTCGACTACATGAAAGTCCAGCGACATAGCCATTATGCCAACTACTGGTCTCTATTTCCTTTTTTTTAGAGAGATTTTTACAATAGGGTGCATGTGCTTGTGAGAGAGAGAGACAGAGACAGAGAGAGAGAAAGAGAGAAATCACTCCCCAGGGGAGATGGCCATTCTGCAATCCCTTCTCCTCCATTCCCCTCTCAGGATTTGGGGGATGCATGTACATGTACCGAGCATGAGTTTGAGGCCACTGGGTCTGGGACTTGAACTGTGGTTGGTCCTGAGGGAGTCCAGCAATGTAACCATTAACACTATCTGCTGGTTCCTACTTATTTTTTTTTAAAGTTTATTGTCTCCATGAGTGAGAGAAATATACAGAGACATAGGACCCCAACACGGTCTCAACAATGATTCATCCCCAGCCTCAGCCAGCCCTAGATCACGGGCACTTGTATACTCACTATACTCACTGAAGATTCTGGACTTGAACTGGGAACCTTACCATGTGGATCAGTCTCACGAATTATCTCATTTTAACTCTGCAACACTGTCCAGTCCCTGCAGATATTTTAGACTTGATACCATAAGGGCAACCATTAAAAAAAAATAAAAGAAAAATGCATTTGTGCCATTAAAATTATGAACTTTTCCTGTCTAAAAACATGTAAAAGGAGTATAAAAGCAAACTGGCAGAAAATATTTGCACATCACATAGTTTATAATGAACTAATATCTAGAACATATATTTTAAAAAAATACCTTTAAAACTCAAAAGGTAACAAAAGTAGGAATCAAATTAGATAATAGGTAAAAGACATTAACTGATATTTCATCAAAGAGGATATATATATATATATATATATATATATATATACACACACATATATAAGATAAAGGCATGAGATGATATTCAGTATTTTTAATGGTTATTAACTATAAAATCACAAGGAGACATCATTGCACAATTATTAGAATAGTGAAAATAAAAAATTAGTGACAACACTTGTGAAGCTAAGAAAGAACTGATCACTCATATTTTCTGGAAGAAACATAAAATTGTACAGACACTCTGGAAAAAGTTTGGAAGTATTTTTTTCTCCAACTAAACATGCAATTACCATAGATATCTATAATTGCCCTCTTAGACATTTACCTCAAAGAAATAAAATTTCATGTTCACACAAAAACCTCAATATGAATGTTTATAGCAGTTTAATTTATATAAGCCTAAAACTGGAATTAGTAAGAGATCCTCAATGAGTAAATGTTAAAAATAAATTCCCAAACTGTGGTACATATGATATTATAAAAAGCAATAAGATGGAATGGATTATTGATGCATATAACAACTTAGATGAATATCAAGGGAGTTACACTGAGTGAAAAAAGCTACTTTCAAAAGTTGAATATCCTATGATCCTATTTATATAACTTTGTTGAAATGACATCTTAAAAATAGACCAGTAAGGGTATCAGTCTTGCTTTTGCTTCACTACCTTGTTTTACAACAGTGCAAATGAACCTTAACGAGGACACCCACGTGAGGAGTCTGACTTTCTGAAAACTACAGTTTTTTGAGCAGTGGAACCATGAGCTGAATCAATGTGAATTAAAAATCCTTAAACAAAGCTTGGAGGAATCAGCAGATGGTGTAATGGTTACGTTACTGGACTCCCACATAGTGAACCACAGTTCGAGTCCCGGACCCAGCATCTTAGAACTCATGCCAGGCATATGTGTGTGTGTGCTCAAAATCCTCAGAGGAGACTGAAGGAGAAGGGATTGTGGCATATCCATCTCAACGGGGGTGGGGTGGGGTGGGTGATTTCTTGCTTTTTGTCTCTCTGGCAAGCACATGCATGCACCCTATAGCCAAAATCTCTCAAATAAATAAATTAAAAATTAAAATAAATAAAACTTGGAGTAAAAAATCTATCTTTCAGTAACCCTTCCAACTGTGATATGGTAAACACATTGTCAATGGAAAAAGTGAGTGGTTGACACTAAAAAAAAAAAAAAAAAAGACAACAGATTACCAACTGGGGGGCTATAGTTATAAAAAGGATACATGGGGCAGCAGGTGGTGTGGCGGTTAAAGCTCTGGATTCCCACATGCCCAACTGTAGTTTGAGTCCTAGATCTGGTGGCTTGAGAATCACACCAGGCACATGTGCATGGGTGCTAAAAATCACTAGAGGAGAAGGAATTATTGCATGGCCATCCTCCCTGGGGGGTGATTTCTCACGTTCCATCTTTCTGTCTCTCTCTCTCTCTCTCTCTCTCTCTCTGTCTCTTTTTGGCAAGCACTTGCGCCCTATGGCAAAAACCTAAAAAAGAAAAAAAAGAAAAAGAGGAAACACAAAGTATCCTTATATTCAGTATCTGATTAGGGATGTGGACACTAGAGCTTATTTATGTGATAAAAATGCACAGAACTAGGGCCAGCAGGTGATGTGGTTAAGGTGCTAGACATGGCCAATTGAGACTGAGACCTGGTGACTTGCTTTCTCACTTTCTCTCTATCTGTCTCTGATGAGTGCACATGCCCTATAGCAAACTTAAAAATAATAATAAATGAAATAAAATAAAAAGTAATTAAAACAAAAAATATACAGAACTAAGATACACACACATAGATATACAGACACACATATAGAGAAAGATGAGTACATATAAAATAGAAAACTGAAGAAGGTTATAGTGGATCATAGTGATGTCTGAATTCAGGTTTTGATATTATTTTGTAGTTTCATGCAACATCACCAGAAAAATTTATAAGTTATCTCTTACAATTGCACATGAATCTACAATTATCTCAAAATAACAATTTTAAAAAGCACACAACTTCTAGTTTAAGCTTTGGCATGTAAGTATCTTGGAAGTCATTACTCCTTCCATTCATTCAAAAAGGAAAAAAAAACCCTGAGAAATAAAAAATCAACAAGTTTCATGGTACTCACCAAATAACTGAAGTCACAGGGCAATCTGTCTCCCTGAATTAGAAGAGGCTGGCAAATACAGAGTCACAGCGAAGATCTGTTTTTACCTGGAGCAGAAACTGCAGGAGACCTAAATCAGTAGAAACATTTAAATGGTAATTTTGATAAATTCATAGTGAATAGCCAAGAAAGATTCCTTCCAGCAGGGGTAAGGCAAATTAACTATTTGAAATAAACTGAGTGCTCTTCATACTAAAGGTCTATTACCTAGGAAAACATATTTACTGGAGCTTTATTTCACCTGGGAAGATGAGTACTAACTAACACCAGCTCACTCTAACTTTCTTGACTAATCTAAAGGAGAAACTAAGAAACACTTGTGTAAGCCACAACTCAGAAACACTGGCCCACTTAAAGATGGAGATTTAATCATGATGGTGGAGCTCTTTCCTCCTTCGCTCCTTACTGCCACATCAACGGGATTCCAGTACAACAACGGGGACTAGAGATGAGGGCCAATACACAGCTTTTATTTTGAGAGAGTTTTTTTTTTTTTCCCTCCCTATAGGGTGTGTATGCTTGCCAGAGAGACTGAGAGACACAAAGGGAGAAATCACACCCCCAGGGGGTGCAGGCAGAATTGCCATTTTGATTATTTTAATTCTTCCAATCCAGGAACATGGGATAGATATCTTTTCACTTATTTATGTTATTTTCAATTTCTTTTTTAGCTTCTCGTAGTTTTCCTTGTGGAGGACTTGAACTTCTTTGGTTAGGTTTATTCCTAGGTATGTTATACTTTTTGTGGTTATGATAAATGGAATTACTTTTTTTCAGTTCTAACTCAGTCTGCCTGCTGTTCATATATAGAAATGCTATAGATTTCTGTATGTTGATTTTGTATCCTGCAACTTTGCTGTATTCATATATTACTTTTAGGACTTTTTTCATGGATCTCATTGGGTCTTTTATGGATACAATCATTTCATCTGCAAATAGAGATAGTTTCACCTCTTTTCCTATTTGAATGTCTTTTATTCTCTTTTCTGATTGTGTTAGTGAGGACTTTCAGCACTATATTGAAAAGGAGTGGAGAAAGTGGGCATCTTTATCTTGTACCAGTTTTTAGTGGAAAAGTTTTCAGCTTTTCCCCATTCAGGATGATGTTTGCTATGGGTTTTTCATAGATACTTTTATTGTGTTAAGAAATGACCCTTTTATGCCGATTTTGCTGAGAGTCTTGATCATGAAGGGATTTTGTACCTTATCAAATTCTTTCTCTTTTTTGTTCTTTTAGAGAGGTTTTTGCTATAGGGTGCGTGCTCTTGCCAGAAAGACAGAGAGAGACAGAGAGACAGGAAGTGAGAAATCACCCCCTAGGGGGATGGCCACGCAGCAATCCCTTTTCCTCCATTCTCCTCTCAGTATCTTGGGCACGCACACACATGTGCCCGGCATGAGTTTGAGCCACCAGGTCCGGGACTTGAACCGTGGTTGACTATGTGGGAGTCCAGTGATATAGCCATTACGCCAACTGCTGGTCCCTCAAATGCTTTTCTACATCAAATGATATGATCATGTAGTTTTAATCTTTCTTTCTGTTAATATGGCGTATTACATTTATGGTTTTGCTTGTGTTGAACCAACCTTGCATCCCTGAAATAAAGCCTATCTGGTCATGATGTGTAATCTTTTAAAAATGCTGTTGGGTATGATATTCTAGTATTTTGTTGAGAATCTTTGTGTCTATACTCATCAGAGATACTGGTCTGTAGTTTTCCTTCCTTGTCTTGTCCTTATCTTTTTTTAATTTTTTTTTGGGGGGGAGGTTTTTTTGCTATAGGGCGTGTGTGCTCGCCAGACATACAGAGACAGAGAGACAGAAAGTGAGAAATCACCCCCCAGAGGGGATGGCCACGCCGTAATCCCTTCTCCTCCATTCTCCTCTCGGGGTCTTGGGCACGCACGCACATGTGCCCGGCATGAGTTTTAAGCCACCGGGTCCGGGACGCGAACTGCAGTCGACTACATGGGAGTCCAGTGACGTAGCCATTACGCTAACTGCTGGTCTCTGTCCTTATCTGTTTTAAGGATTAGGGATGATGGAAGCTTCATAGAATGAATTAGGGAGAGATTTACCCTTTTGGATTGTTAGAAATAACTTGAGCAGAATGGGGCTTAATTCTTCTTGAAAAGTTTTGTAGAATTCAAAGGTGAAGCCATCAGGGCCAGGGCTTCTCTTTGTTGGGAGGTTATTTATTACTGATTCAATCTCCTGAGTTAGTATGGGCCTATTCAGATGTTCTGTATCCTCCTGGCTCAGTCTTGGTAGATTGTATGTGTCCAGGAATTTGCCCATCTCATCCAGATTTTCTTATTTGTTGGCATATAGTTGTTCATAGTATACTCTTATGATGTTTTGTATTTTTGTTATGTCTGTCATTATATTGACAGTTTGATTTCAAATTTGATTTACCTGGTTCCTTTCCTTCTTCTTGTTAATAAGTCTCACTAGTGGTAAGAAAGAGAGAGACAAAGAGACAGAAAGCGAGAAATCACCCCCCAGAAGAATGGCCACGCAGCAATCCCTTTTTGATTTTGTTTATCTTGTCAAAGAACCAGCTTTTACTTTCATTTTCTGTATAGTTCACTTATTTTCTATTTCATTTATTTCTGCCTAGATCTTTATTATTTCCTTTCTCCTACAGTTTTTTAGAATTTTTTTTTTTTTTTTTTTTTTTTTTTTTTTTTTTTTTTGCTGTTGCTTTACCAGTTCTCTGAGGCACAATGCTAGGTGATCAATTTTCCTTCTTTCCGTCTTATGTGCACTAATTGCTATGAACCTCCTTCTTATGACTGCTTTTTCAGTGTCCCAAAGATTATGGAGACTCGTTTCCTCATTGTCATTGGTTTCCATGAATAGTTTTATTTCAGTCTTTATTTCTTCAGTAGGTGTGAAGTCATTCAGGAGCAGGTTATTTAGTTTCCATGTGTTTGTGTGTTTTTGAGGATTTCTCTTGAAATTAAAATCAAGTTTAATTCAATCATGATTGGAGAAGATGCTGAATTTAATTTCTATGCCTTTGAATCTGTAGAGGCTTGCTTTATGCTCAATCATGTGATCAATCTTCGAAAAGGTTCCATGTGGGGGTGAGAAAAATTTGTATCTCATGGTTTTTGGGTGGAAAATTCTATAGCTGTCTGTTAAGTCCTTTTGTTTTATGGTTTCATTTAGATCCTTTATCTCTTTACTTAGTTTTTGTCTAGATGATCTTTCCAGGGAGATAGTGGCGGGGGGGTCATTGTTCCCAACAATTATTGTGTTGCAGTTTATTTCTCCTTTTAGATCTAGCAGTCTGTCCTTCATGTATTTGGGTACCCCTGGGTTGGGTGCATAGATATTTATATGCATATATCTTCTTGATAGACTAACACTTACAGTGTTTACTACACTATAGTGCCCATCTTTGTCTCTTCAAACAGTTTTTATTTTAAAGTCTATTTTGTCAGAAATTAGCATTGTGACTCCAGCTCTTTTTTGGTTCCTATTTGCATAGAGTATCTTGTTCCAGTCTTTCACTTTTAATCTACATATGTCTTTATCCATGAGATGTGTTTCTTGTAGGAAACAGATAGAGGGTTTCTGTTTTCTTATCCATTCAGTCAGTCTGTGTTTCTTGATCGAAAAATTTAATACATTATCATTCAATGTTATTATCGACATTTCCAGACTTCACCCTATCTTTAAGTTGGCCATTGCCTTGGTTGTCATTTATTACCTTATCCCTGGCTGTTCATTCTTTATTTTTCCTGGAACAGTACTCTCTTCAGGGTTTCTTGAAGAGCTGGTCTGATGTTGGCAAATTCTTTCAGGTTTTGCTTGTCTGAGAAGATTTTAATCTTTTTTTTTCCATATGAAGGATAATCTTGCCAGATATAATAATCTTGATTTAAATTGTTTCTCTCTTAACACTTTCAATATATATTCCTATTCTTTCCTTGCTTGCATTGTTTCTATTGAAAGGTCTGGTGTTAGCCTGATGAGATGACCTTTGTAGGTCACTTGTCATTTCTCTCTTGCCAATTTTAGTATCAAGTCTTTATCTGTGGTCTTGGCCTGTCTGGCTAAGATGAGCCTTGGGGAATATCTTCTTGGGTTGATTCTATTTGGGGTCCTTTGTATTTCTTGGGTCTGGATGTGTGAGTGCTTCTCTAGACTTGGGAAGTTTTCTTCCACGATTTCATGGAATAGATTTTCCATGCCCTTATCACTTTCTTCACCTTCAGGGATACCAATTATTTGAATGTTTGGACGTTTAATGGAATCTAGTATTTCTCATATGTTATCTTCTTTTTTTTGTTATTTTTTCTGTCTTTTTGGTGTTTTTTTCTAGGTCAGAGTTTTTATCTTCTCTGTCAGAAATTCAATCTTCAACATGGTCTAGTTGACTTTTCATGCTTTCTAGACAGTTTTTGATTTCCTGTACTACAGACTTCATCTCTGATAGTTTCATCTGATTCTTTTTATAGTGTCCATTTCTTCTTTCATATCATGGAAGGACTTCCTAATCTCTTGTAGTTCAATGTCTCTTTTATGTTCCAGCTCATAGAGTTTTGTCACCTAAAATGTTCTAAATTCTAAATGTTCTGACATTTTGGTAACTTCCTCTACTTTTTTGAGAGATGGAAGGGAGTTATTTTGTTCTTTTGATGGAAACATATTTCCTGGTTTATTCAGACCTGTGTCTTGTCTTTTACTACTAGTATTGGGAGATGTATTCACTTTGGTATATCTTTTTGGAGAATATTTCTTCGACTTGGAACAAGTGTGGTTCCCTTTTGCTGTGGTCAATTGTGTGATGAAGTCTCTCTTCTGCTGTGTTTGACAATGTGCTCACCACAGGAAGAGTCTTCTATTAAGGTGTCTGAAGAAGAATATCTCCTTTTTTGCAGGTGGTTTAGTAAGAGGAGGATCCAAGTGAGCCTCACAGTCCTTACAGACAGGAGAAACTCTGGGATTCAGGGAATTGGGCTGAGGCCAGTGACTGTCCCTGCCTTAGGGTCCCTGGTTTAACCAGAGGGTTGGAGATGGAATTGGGTTTAATTGGAGAGATGGAAGCTGCCTGTGGGCTTATGGATAGGGGAAGCTCTGGGATTCAGGCTGTGGCCAGTGACCGGCCCTGCCTTAGGGTCCCCAGTTTTGTCAGGAGGTTGGAGATGAAACTGGGTTCTGTTGGAGAGGATAGTATATTCTTAAATGGGGTATTACATCTATCTATCTATCTATCTATCTATCTCTACATAAAAGTAGACATGTGTCAATATACTGATATTATTAAAGAAATATCAATGCATTTCAATTTGAATATCATGGTACCCCTTGTAGAAAAAGGAAAAGAGAGGAAGAATTGAAAGGAGTTAGAGAGAGTAAAAGAGAGAGAAAGAGACTCCATCACACTGGAATGTCAAGAAGTTGGTAATAATTGCCAATTTTACAGAAATAAGCAGAAAATAGTGATTCAAAAAGAGGACATCTTCATTTTTTCTGAATTTCCTAATATTTCAACAAAAATTGCCATATAAATATGTTATCATAATAGTTTTAATTAAATAACCCAGAGATTCTAATAATGCAGTGGAAGCATAGCTGATATTACTAGCATGAAAGAAAATTCTTAACTTGTGTATCAGTCATAAATCAACATAGGTAGAGTACTGGTATTATTAAAAATGGGGTAAAAACTAATATTGCTACTAAAGAAGTCACACTTTCATTATTCCTAAGACAAAGGGAGGAAGTTTCTTGGTCTGCTTTGTCAGGAGAGCTATGCTAAATTATATGACTTTGTAAAATGAGAAAAAGAACAAAAACATGTATTAAGCCTGGCAAGTAGTAAAGCAATTCAAATGCATTCTCTCATTTGATCCTACAATACCATTTATGGTAGGTAATATTATTTTTATTTAGAAACTGTAAAAATTGTGTCATCTAAAATTTGAACAATCTGCTCAAATTCACAAAATTCTACAATGGTCAAGGATCTTAGCTAATCAACAGTAGCAGAGGATCTCAACCCATGCCTTCCCTCTCCTAGAGCCTGAGGGTTTCTAACTGCTCCACCACATCATCTCCAGAGAGGAATCATCTAATGTGAGTTTTCTAGATAAATGTAATGAAGTTAATGAGGGCTGGACAATCAGAGGAGGTAGTGTTATCACAAAGATCCTCTTCTGAGTTTTTCAAAGACCACCCTGTGATACTTGTGTTACATATATTTTGCTTTATGAAATCAATGGAAATGGGACAAACATGTGAAAGTGTCAGGAATAGAAGTAAACTTGATGCTTGAAACACACACACACACATCTTTCAAGATTCTAAAGTATTACCTCTTTTATGAAGCTTGTTCCTATTCCTCTCTTACAAGTAGAACTTACTGCTTGCTTCTTTTTGTTCCTCTTTTCTATTATTTGAAAGAGTTTGTGTTCAATTTGGTATTGTTTCTACTTTAAATATTTACTAAATTCGCTATTGAAGCAATGTAGATCTGGGAATTTCCTGTGGGAGAAGGCTTTTTATTATAATATTTATTATTCTCTTTCACATCCTGTAACTTAAGTACTATGAAATTTGTAAAATAAACAAAATACTTAAATATGATACAAGAATAAACTAGAGACAAAAGCAAAAATTAAATAAATGCATACACACATGAATAAAAATAAGGTGGAAATTCTCATAATAAACACTGACCTCATTTCTGCAACTGATTTTACTGTCGTAGCTGGTATTTATAGCTACTTTTTTCAACTATTAATTCCATATTCCTTTTGCCCTCAGCAAGAATATTAGATTTTTGTGGTTCTTAGCCTCATGGAGTGACTTAAATCTTAATAGGTACTTAGTAGTCCCATTTGAATCAGGTTATCGTTTTTTATTAACACTAATAATAGGACATGGTAATACTAAGTGACACCCTATAGAAGCTTCTGAATTCTTCCTTATCTCTTACCTCCATTGTAGAGTGGCAGTCCACTATCGCTATGTAATCAATATCAATAACTCAAGTCACTATAGGAACTCTATTCTTTGTCTGTTGATTCAGATGCATGAAAAGTCCAATATAGTCAGGTGCCAGTTTTAACTTTTAGTTCTGTAGAATAATTGTTGTTCCCATATCTTATCAGTAAGTCTGGACTAGTTGCTACTTTCTTCTTTGTCACTGGGTCTGATGGTGTGCTGTCATCAATATAATGAACCATTTTGACTTCTTATGGAAGGAAAAGTTGATCAAACTTCCTATAGATTAAATTATGACATAGAATTAGAGAGTTGACATACCCTTTGAAATAGGATGGTGAAGATGTACTTTTGGCTTTGCCAGCTAAAGGCAAACTGCTTCTGCTTCTTTGTTAATTGCTACAGAGAAAACAAAAACAAACAGAAACAAATGCCAGATTAATAGCTGCATACTAGGTACCAGAAGATGTGTTAATTTACACAAATAATGACACCTCATTTGGTACAGCAACTGCAATTATAGTCACCACCTGGTTAAGTTTTCAATAATCCACTATCGTTCTTCAAGATTCATCTGTCTTCTACACAGGCCACATAGGTGAAGTGAATGGGGACATGATGAAAATAACCATTCTGGCACATTTCAAGTACTTGATAGTGTAATTAATCTCTGAAATCCTGTAAGAATGCAGCGTAATTTTTATTTTACTATTTTCCTAAGTAGAGGAAGTTCTTTTGGCTTCTACTTGGCTTTAACTATCATAACATACCTCAGGCCACAGGTAATGGGACCAAAGTGGGAATTCTTTCAGTGAAGTATGTCTATCCTAATTATACATTCCAGAACTGGGGAACTAACCACAGGATGGGGTTGATGACTCGCTGGGTCCACTGTGAAACGAATGGAAGCTAAGTTCAATTGATCAACTGACACCATACACCCCTACTCTGACTGGTGGATGACAATGATATTTTAGGTCTCCAGAAATTAGTATTAGTTCAGAGCCAGTGTCCAATAATCACTCCAAAAATGTGGTTATTTCTTTTTCTCCAAAAAAGAAATAACATGAAAAAAGGCTATAATCTGTTTGGAAAATATTAGCATAAATATGAATAATATAAATGTCTGGCATTGTAAAAGAGTCCTTCCTTAAGGGGGGGGGGAGCAATTTTCCATTTCATTAAAAGGACTCTTGGTCTGTAAACTGGCCTAATTCTTGGAACTAGGTCGTGACTTTTTAAAATTCACATAAACTTTAGCTTACTTGACAAAACTCTTTTGCTTATAGAAATAAAATAAGAATTTATCCACAAGAAATATGGGGAAGCAGGAAAATACCTCTCCTCCAAGGGAAAAGGATAACTCCTCTTCATCTGCACACAGTTCAATGGAAGTCATGGAAATGTCTGATAAAGAATTCAGAACATTCATAATGGCAAAACTTACAGAGATTGAAGAGAAGAGAGACAAGGAACTACTGAAGAGGAAGGAGAAAGGAGTTGAAGAGTTCCAGGAGGTGAGGAAATTCATGCAAGATCTAAAAGAGGAATTTCACACATTACAAAAGAATCAGGGAACTGTTAGAGATGAAGGCTATAATACAAGAAGTCAAAATCTCCCTTGAAAGTATTAAAAGCAGACTAGATCATACAGAAAATAGAATCTCAGATGTAGAAGAGAAAATCGCTGGCCTAGAAAAATCCACCATGAAGACTGAGAAAATGGCCCCAAAATTTGAGAATAATATACGAGAAATAGTAGATACAATTAAACGTCCGAACATCTGGGTAATAGGCATCCCAGAAGGCGAAGAAACTCATAAGGGCATTGATAATCTATTCCATAAAGTCCTGCAAGAAAACTTTCCAAACCTGGAGAGGCACTCAAAGATCCATTCCCAAGAAGTACAGAAGGCCCCAAATAGAATCAACCCAAGAAGATCTTCTCCAAGACACATTATAGTCAGATTGACCCAAACCACAGACAAAGACAAGCTACTAAGACTGGCAAGAGAAAAACAGCAAGTTACCTACAAAGGATATTCCATCAGACTAATGGCAGATCTCTCATTGGAAACAATGCAAGCAAGGAAAGAATGGGAGAATATATTCAAAGCATTAAGGGAAAAGCAATTTCAACCGAGAATTCTGTACCCAGCAAGATTATCGTTCATTTGGGAAGAGAAGACACGATCATTCCTAGATAAACAAGACCTGAAAGAGTTTACCAGCACCAGACCAGATCTCCAAGAAGTTCTTAAGGGACTGCTATGTCAGTAAAATTAAATGCAGACACACAGAAATAAGAGTTCAGAAACTAAGAAAATGGGCAACTTAATTGTAGAGACAAAGTCTGGAGTTGAGTCTTATAGCCCAGAGTTCAATCTGGAAGATGAAACCTCAACAGAAACAGAAGAAAATTAAGTACATGAGACTGAACTGATGAAACAGCATTCTATGACTTGACTAAAATATTGCTGCTTTTCTTCTAAGCTTTGTTGTCTGGTTTTAAGGATTTTTGTCCTGTCTTGAGCTGTCAATGGATTCATGTACCTACTATTTGAACAGAATACTAACCTGTTTCTAGGCCTTAAGTTTCAAGGAAATATCCTTACCAGTTCAAAACTGCCTTTCTTTAAACCACCAGCTGAACTTGCTATTGTAAGTAGTTAGATTACTTATGATATTGTGTGATCAACGAAATGTTGGGGGAAAAGGAATTGAAGATAACTGTAGACAGCAGAGATAGTGTAACAAGAGAGTGGAATAGGGCAGAGGGTCAGACATGGGGTAAAAAACATATATACATGAAAGTAGAAATGGAATATTATGGATGATAACATGCATGATTAACCCACTATCCAGTTTACTAGATGGGAAACCGCATTTTGTATGTTGTGATGATACTCAAGGAATGAATGTAAATTAATAAAAAAAATTTTTCAGAAGAAAAAAAAAGAATTTATTACACAACTGCCCATCTTTTCACTTTTAAGAATCCCATGATTATTTAGCTAATACCATTGGACTCTATGATTAAGACTTTTCTGATTGTTAATACACCTTTGCTGTTAATTATGGTAACCATACACATTTTGCTTTTACCTATTAAGTGCCACCACAGAATCCAACTATCTTCATTATATCTACGTTTCCCAGTTTAATGGCAGTAGTTACTACTGTAATTACCAACCTTCAGGCAAGAGCAACCACTGACCTAGAGTTCTTTTCATGAGCTTATTTCTCACAGTTAAGGTGAAAGGTATGTCCTCTTGACCCTCCTAAGGTGGGTAAGCAAATCTTAACTGATAATACACTTTGCTGCTACAATTTCTCTAAGTCTTTGAATCCTTTCTGCTGTAATGTACCAAGGCAAGTCTGACATTTTTACTTCATTTAGCATAGGACAGCTTTTAATCCATGCTTCAGTAAAGCAACCAAACAAATCATGAGGACCAGTCTAACCCCCTAGGCTGTAACAGGAAATTCTGAATCTCTGCTTAGTGGGCATATATATATGTATATATATATATATATATATATATATATATATATATATATATAAATTAGACTGGATCCAACTTTATATTTCTTCTACCATTTTTCCCACATAATTTATAGCCATCACTACACATGTATTCCATATTTATATTAGCTTAAATTGGAAAAAATATGTAGTTCTTTTGGATGTAGCATATCTCAGGGGTTAAACTTTTATACCTCTCCTTTAGAGAGGTATAAGTCTGGTTCTAGGTATATAACAAAAGATGGGTGGAAGCAAGTGGATCCTGGGACACAGCATTGTCTTGTAAGGCGACTCTCAGTCAAGGCATTATAGATTCTTCAGGAAAAGCAGACTTAATATGCTAGACAGAGGTTAGATAGCTATTTCTATTGACAAAGAACAGTCATCAGAATTTATATGTCTTTGCTTCATCAGGTCTTCTCACACATCCTATTCCAATTCTCAAAGCACCATTCCTTCCTAACCTATGCCCTTAACATTAGCAGCAGATACTCAGAGAAGTTGGGAATTCAATTTGTATTATGATTCAGCCTCTCACAGGATGAGATTAGGTATGGTTTTCAGCAATCTCAGCTTTGCAGCTGCAGGAAATAAGGGTCTCTTTCAGGGAAGTCGTAGAAACGTTCAGGTCATTTACAGCACGGGAGCTGGGAATTAGAATTTCTAATCTCATTCTTTTCTTTTCCCACTATGTCCAGCAGAATTGGAAGTAATTCAAATATATGCTACCTTGGAATTTTGCTTCTTATAAGTATTTGATTAAGAATATCCAACAGTGATATCTGTGGCTCTTTATTGCCGCATCATGCTACAGATGATCAGTGCTCTCCTTACCACTGGAAATAGAGTCAGAAGTGCCTTTAAAACTAATCAAATTCTATAAACTATGCAAAATACCTCATCTTTAAGATTATGTTCCTTATAATTTCTCTTGGTACTAAAACCTGAATGAGTTAGGGTTTTCTAAAGAAACAATAGCAATTATAAACACACATATACCTAATTTTAGGGTGCCAAAATACATGGGAACAGAACGGTTAGAAGTAAACAGAGAAATACCCACACACCGACAGTAGCTGGAGACTTCAGTTCTCTACTCTTGATAAAGGATACGACTAAGCAAAGACCAGCAGAGATACAGAAGACCGTGTGACACGAGCAACTGGCTACACCTGATGGACACTTAACGACATTGGACCGAACAATTTTCTCAACAGCATACGGGACATTACACCATACGGTCTAGACCTACAGTAGTAGGCTGTAAGACAAACACTAATAAAATTAAAAGGCTAAGGATAAAAAAAAAAAGAAAGGAAGAAAGAAAGAAAGAAAGAAAGAAAGAAAGAAAGAAAGAAAGAAACAGACTTTATCATTATCTATTTATCTATATATCGATCCTCTATCGTCTATCTATCTGCCATGTATCTATCATCTGTCTTTATTTTAAGGAACTGACTGATGCAATTGTCTGGACTGCAAATATGAAATCCAGAGGACTCTCCTGCAAGCTGGAGATGGAGGTAAGAGCTGTTGTCTCAGGTTTAAGTCCGAATTCCACAGGACAATCAAGTGGAATCCATGCAGGGTTTCTATGCTACATCCTTGAGGAGAATTCCTTCTTCTTCAGGAAACCTTACTCTTTGTGCTTAATGCCTTCAACTAATTGAATGAGATCTATCCATATCATCCAGGGTTATCTACTTTACTCAAAGTCTATTGATTTAAATACTAATCATATATAAAAATTTCATTCACAACATGTGAACTGACTTGAGCAAACATTTGGAGCACTTTAGTCTAGGTGGGATAACCATCACAGACAGGAAACTATATTTATTTTATCTTCTCAATGTTAGAAATTTGAAAAGTATCTGGGAAATAGTGGTATGAAAAAATACATATATTAATAATAAATCGTATTTTGTCTGATAGTCTAATACTTTTTTAAAAAGTGCATTTCTATATTTCTTCTATGAGTGAGACAGAAAAGAGAGTGAAGAAAGAGAGAGTGAGAGAAAGAGAGAGAGAGAGAGAAAGAGAGAGAGAGAGAGAGAGAGAGAGAGAGGCAGCACTCCCAATATTGTCTTCCTTTTTGAAATTTTGCCAATGGGAACATGCAGTTGCCAGAGAGAGAGAGAGAGAAAATGAGAAAGCACCCCTGTGGGGAATAGTGATACCACAATCCTTTCTCCATTTCTCTTTTCTTTTGAGCTTTTGGAGATGCACATACATGCCTGATATATTTCTCAAGCTGCAAGAGGTCCAGGACTTGAACTGTGAGGTTGGCTATGTGGGATCCAGCCTCCTTAATCACTGCACCATGGGCTGACCTTTCTTTCTTTTTTGTTTTTTTTTTCTTAATTGCTGAAGGGCATGTGCACTCACCAGAGAGATAGAGAGGTTAGGGGAGGGATACCCTTCAGTGAGGGATCATCACCTTGCAATTCCTTCTCCATTTTTCCATCCTGTCAGGATTTGGGGCATACATCCACATGTGGTCAGTGTGTGCTGGAGTCAGGACTAGAACCACAGTCAGCCATGTGGCATCTTAACCTCTAGGCTGTGGGACTGACCCCAGCATTGTCTTGACACTGCTATCTACCTGCAGCTGTCAGTCATGGCAAATGCATGCTCAGTGTACTCAAAGAAATCGCCAGATTTGAATTGGGAACCTTCTTTAGTAGAATTAACTTAGAGTGTATTTTACTTCTGTACTGCTGTCTGGTCCCCAATCATAACTTCGTAAGGTAGTGAGTTTCTAGTTTCTGTTTAAGAGATGGGAAGAAATACTGAGTGCTTGTGAAATGAGAGGATATGCAAACTTGTTTAGAGAAAGTTTGGGACTACTGGAAACTCTAGAGTATAAAACATTTTGTTTATTTATTTATTTTTATGGGATATAATAGGCATTTTAAAATTTTTCCTTCCATGTGTGCCAAAACTTAAAAATCTTCATTAGAAAGGATTGTGAAGGAGGAAGAGATTTGAAGCAAATTTGGAAGCCAAAATTAATGACAAGTTGCTCTCAAACTGCTCACCTGCCTAACTTCTTTTCTTAAGCAGTCATATGCTCCCTGTGGGAGAATGGGCATGTGGTGCATGTCTCTTTTTCTCTCTGTACTTTATTTGAAAACTTGTCCAAGAGGGATGTCGGAATAGCAATGAGGAAGGAGCTGCCAGGTTTGGTGATTCATTTCTATGTAGCCTGAGGCCATTTGTATCCCCAGGAGCCCACCAGGAATAATCATCTATAGCTGTTCTTTCATTTCTGTGCAGCTCTGCCTCCAGCAAACAGAGTCAGGGAGGATTTGGTGAAACCAAATGGAAAGATAAGAGTATGAGGAGAATTTCCCTCCTACCTGCAAATATCACTTCACCTCCCTATCCCACCACTCAAGTCCTATAACCTGGTAAAGCAAGTCAGTTACTACAAGTTCTATGAAAACTCTCATAATCCTAAAATCATTTGTAGCTAAAGTTGCCCAATAAATCTTGAAAGACATGGGCAAGGCAGCTCATGACTGTAAAGCTGAGAGATGAGGACAGCCATAAACTCACAGTTCAGCCAAGGAAGGTCTCTTTCTAGCCTGTGTTAATTTTGTAAAACTGGTAAGATTTTAGAACTCATTGAACTGGTAAGATTTAAGAAGTTGAACTGATACAATTTAAGAAGTTGAACTGACAAGCTTCTAGAACTTCTTAGTAAGAAGAAAGAGAGGACATGGTAGTAAATAAAAGTTCTACCCTCTTGAATTACATTTTCCAAACAGATGTGGCACCTAATTTTGAGCCAAGAGTAGCCCCTCCACCTACCTTCTTGATCATTAGGTGGACTATGGGAAAAATTCATGAGTTGAGAGCCCATGGCTTTGTATTCTAATTGAGTTCTAACAAGAAAACAGTGTGAAACAAGGCAAGGTGAAATGAACATGGAAAATGGTTTCCGGCTTTCAGATCCTGGGCAACTGGGGGCCTCTACTCCTGAGTTTTTTTAGTCTCCAAGTGAGCAGGTGAGACCAGATGAGCTATAAAGCCCCATGGAGTCAATGTCATCTATGTCTGTGACTCAGCATCTGGAGTCTGGTGAAGACTAAGTCCGGGCCAGGAAACAGGGTGCTGGGTGTTGTCTGTCTGTTGCACAGGATCTACTTGCCACCTTTTCTCCTCCACTGGAGTGGACAGACTCTAGGATATCCTCAATGATTTCCACGTGCTAGGGTTCACCCTCAGGGTTATTTTTTCTCCTCAATGGTACTTATAAACTGTAACTCACCTCTAACCAAGAACATGGCAAAGGTGATGGGATTCCTCTCCCATGGTTGCATCACGTAGTATCAATCTCCATCTTAGCAATTCAGAGCCGAGACTCTCCCTTCCTGTCTTTAGAGAAGCAAGCTGCATGTGGTGGGAGAGCTGGTGGATGCCAGCAAGGAGCTCCAAGAACTAAGAGTGGTTGCTGACTAGCAGTAAGTAATCAAGGGTCTCAGTTCTACAACTGCAGGAAGGTAGTTCAGCCAACCACTTTAGGGAAATGAGTATTTCCCCAGTTGAGACTTTGATGACAACCTGTGCATGGGCTTATGGCTTATAGGAACTGTAACATAATGTCATTTTAAGTTGCTAACATTGTGTTAATTTATTAGGCAGTAAAAAAACTGATTAATTCACCTTTGCATGTGCACATTTGGAATGGATTCCCTTCCCTCTGGTTTCCAGCTGGATTCAGCCAATGAGAAATACTAGAGGCTAGAGAGTGACAGGTGAAGGAGGCTGCATATTGATTCTCCTGATGATTGATTTCCTTCCCTCATAGAGAAGCCCTCTCTGCGTGGCTATCCTCTCCGGAGTCAGGACACCTTCCCTCCCTTTGTTCTGTCAATTCCACTTGTCTGTTATTGCCCTGGGTACCTTACCATTCCTTGTGCTTTCCCTTTTTCCTGTCCCACTTTTGTAAATAGTCCCTTTACTAACTTTTCTTCAAATATCCCAGTTAGATGAGCTTCCTACTTTCTGGGGAGATCTGACGATACAAGAAGCCTCCAGGAAGATATATTGCATGATATTCCTGCCCAACAAATGAAATGAGAAAAGGTAAAGTGAGCATTCACAATGGTGAACTTTGTGTTCATAATCTGGTGGATAATTATTAAACTACTTTTATAGACAACCTGAAAGAATGGGCTTGGGATTTGAAGAGCAGAAATATATGCCTTCTATTAATAGAGGCCAAATTTGGTATTCCTGCAAGAAAATCAGTGCCATGCAACTTCTGAATTACAGTCCCATTTATACTTGTATAGTGAAAACTGATCAGAGCTGAAGGGAAGAAAATCACACTCATGGATTCCACGTTTGTGATGAAATGAGCTTATTCGAGCCTGCACTGTGATGGGAGTCTCATCTTTTGTGTTCTTTGTCACATAGCTATATTTACTGGCACCAGTTAAGCCTGCATTGTATGACACTACAGTGCCTATTTAGTACTCACGTAGCCCCGGAAGGAGGAGAAAACTAAGGCTCAGAGAAGTAAAATAATTTGTCCAAGTTCACAAAGTAAGTAGTTGGCAGAGCTTCAATTTGAACCTGTCTGTCTGCCTCCTACTCTGTGCTCAGTACCAGAACTAATTCACATTATTACACACTTCACCCAAAGAAAGTGAGGGCTTAGATTAGGCCTTGAATTGTGAAATATAAGACTATTATTTATTCATAAAGACAATGCCTTCAATCTCAGTAGAAGCTACTTGAAACAAATAACGTGCCTTTGATACAGAAGTGTAAATAGGACCTTCTTTCATGAATATACCACATCAATCTTTTCTGTTGCCTATGAGAAGTTGAAATGTGTCCATTAGGCCTGACATATTCCATAAGAAGCATGCATTGAGCATATTCTGTGTCTTTTTATCATGATGCTTTTGACTTAAGGGAAAAATGTTGTCTATTAAGTTGTACATTAATTAGAAACTAATAACCCACTCAGAAATGATGAAGTTTGTGTTGTCTTTAATGCCAGAGGATGCATTGCTATTCCTGATGTAACCATTGTTTTAATTTTTCCTAATTGTGTATTTATAAGAACTTCATATAATTTTGAGAATTATTTATCCAATTTTATTTATTATTATTATTATTATTTAATTTGCTATAGGTCATGTGAGAGAGAGAGAAAGTGAGAAAGCAAGCTGCCAGGTCTGGGACTCAGACTACAGTCAGATATGTGGGAGTCCAGTGCCTTTAGCCACCTGCTGACCCCATGTGTATATTTTTTTAAGGTTTTTCTTTCCCACCCATAGGGCATTTATGCTCTCCAGATAAAGAGACAGAAAGAGAAAATTAGAAATCATCCCCTGCCCCCCCCCAACACTAGAGGAGATGGTCATGCTGCAAGCCCTTCTCCTTTCTCCTCCTGGAATTGCTTACATATCTGGTGTAATTTTCCAGCTGTAGAGTCCAGGATTTGAACCATGGTCAGCCACATGAGAATTCAGAGCCTTAACTACTATGCCAGATGTTGGCCCTACAATTGCTTTATAAAACAAAGTCTTCAGTGTGAAGGTTGAGACAGACACAGCCCACAGTAGCATCTCACCAGATGCACTCTGAGATTACAGGGCATATGCTTAAATGTGGTAGTAAACAATTTCTCCTGTAGTCATTCTGAATCTAAGAAAAATTGTGAGAGTAGTGGACGCACCATCTTTTTTACTCTGTGCTTCTAGCATTCTCTGCTGTATTTCCAAAGAACGAGGCCCAATGACATTAATGTGATTTTTATCATCAGCTCACCAATGCTCTGACATAAGCACTCATCCCAACCTGTAGCAAGTGGATCTCAAGAGGATGCATGGCTCAGCATTCTGGAAAATGGTACATGGTTATCCAAGGATCTGGGTGGAGGATTTTAGAGACTATATATATATATATATATATATATATATATATATATATATATATTTGGAGAGGTTTTCACTACAGGGCACGTGCGCTCGCCAGACAGAGAGAGACATAGAGACAGAAAGTGAGAAATCACCCCCCAGGGGGGATGGTCACGCCACAATCCCTTCTCCTCTGTTCTCCTCTCGAGATCTTGGGCACGCATGCACACGCGCCTGGTGTGAGTTTTAAGCCACTGGGTCCGGGATGCGAACTGCGGTTGACTACGTGGGAGTCCAGCGACATAGCCATTACGCTAACTGCTGGTTCCCTAGAGACCATATTTTTTAAAGACTGTATATTTTCTCAGAATACTGGAGACAAGAATCCCAAGTAGGGACTTCTCTGTAAGATTTACAGTATGGCTTAAGGTAAAGATGGTTGGTCTGGGTTAATATACTATACAGCAATCTATTGGATGGCAAATTTATCACATTTACGATCTCCTCCAATGTTCTATAAGACTTTATTTATTTAATTAACTATTTATGAAGTTAATAGGAAGTCCCATAAGGTATGCAGGTAAAGCCTAATAGGCTGTGGGTATTAGGGTCTCAGAGTGTGTGGGTATTGACATATTTTAGTTGATCCCAATTTTCCTATCTCTGCTCCATCTGCTGCCCCAAGTTTCTCCTTTCTGCCTCTCAGTCCTCTCAGTTTCCTCTCTTTCTTTCCTTTATGTGACCTCTTCCCTGTCTGACCCTTAGAATCTTCTTTCCTTATGTGATCTATTAGTCTCCTTAGAGTGTAGCATAGATTGGTGTAGGCATCTTGATATTTTGTAGGTTTCCTTATTATAGACCTACTTTAGATGTAATCCAATCTTGGTGCTAATATCTATGGCAGAGTTTTAGGAAAGTTAAAACAGACTACTTGTTGTATTCCAAATTGTATTTGGAAAAAGGTTATTTTATTTATGATTTTGGTAAAATCATGATGATTAACAAGCAGATACCCAGTTGGTCCATGTCCTGGTGGTTAAGATCGCACATGGCCAACCATGTGGATTGAGTCCTGAACCAAATGGCTGGAAAAATACACTGGGTGTGCATGCATGCATATCCCAAATCCCAACAGGATGGAGAAATGGAGAAGTGATTGAAGCACTTCTAGAGGAGCTGCTTTCTTCCTTTCCCTCTTTCTCGGTCTTTCTCTCTCTCTCTGGTCTGTGCATACAACTTCTAGCAAATTAAAACAAACAAAATGTAATACATAAACATACATAATATCATATAAAATGATATATATAAAATATAAAAATACTATATAATTTATCTTGTTCAAACATTGATTAGATTGGGTGCTTTGATTTCTAAGAAATGACTCATTGGATTGCTCAACAGGGAATTTCATTGGTTTGCAGCCCTGGAAGTGCAGTGGTAGGATGGATTTCACACAGAACTTGATCAAGGGAACTCTCTTACCTCTGTTGTTGCCACAACCAGAGTCTCAAGCTTTCTCAGCTATCCAGACTTCTATTTTAATAGTAAGGGGGCTTCCTTTCTGAAGTCACAGACAGTTTCTTCCTTTCTTTGAATCAGGTTTGCTTAGATGTTTTTATTCCTATGTTAAAAGCACAAGGCAGATGAAATGACCGTGATTACTATAGACTGATTAGGATCCATTCCTGGAAAAAGAGATCAGTTCTTCAATATTAGAGAAAGCATGATTCCAAGCCTGAGTGACTTTATACCTGAGCTCTAGGCACATAGACAGAGACTTGTGTACAACTACAAAATGCTCGCCTATTTCAGTTTAAGAAACTTTGGACTAGGGACAAACAGATGGCATAATGGTTACATTTCTGGACTCCCATGTTGTCCATCACAGTTTGAATCCTGGACCTAGTGGCTTAAACTCACACTGGGCACATGTTTATGTGCCCAAAATCTCAAGAGGAGAATGGAGAAGAGATTGCATCATGGCCATCACTCCTGGGAGGTGACTTCTTTCTTTCTTTCTCTCTGTCTCTATCTCTCGGTGAGTTCATATACTCTATAGTAAACATCTCTCTCTCTCAAAAAAAAGTGGGACCAGCAGATGGCATATTGGTTACATCACTAGACTCCATGTGGTCAACCGCAGTTCAAGTCCCAGACATGGTGGCTAAAAAAAAGAAAACAAAAACAAAACTTATGCTGGACTCGTGTGCATGTGTGCTCAAAATCCTGAGAGGAGATGGAAGAGAAGGGATGAGAGCATGGCCATCCCCCTAGGGGAGTGATTTCTTGCTTTCCGTCTCTCTGTCTCTCATGCAAGCATACATACCCTATAGCAAAAATCTCTCTTGAAAAAAAGAAAGAGAGAAAGAAAGAAAGAGAAAGAAAGAAAGAAAAAGAAATTTTGGACCAGAGCATAGAATCTGGAGGATAGTGAACAAGGGAGATGTAGAAACCAATGAACAAGATACTATCAACTGACACAACACTGTAGACTGGGTGATTTAAACAGCAAAAATTTATTTCTCATGTTCTGGAGGCTGAAAAGTACAAGATTAAGGAGCTTCATGGTTTGATTCAAAGAAGAGGCAACTCTATAACCCAAGATGATAGGCTTAGATACCATCCCAAGGAGTTTGGGCTTTTACCTGAAAGCAATGGGGAACTATTAAGTGGTTGAAACAGTAATTGGTATCTACATATTCATGAGAAAAAAGAGACAGAAGACAGTGCTAAAGACAGATTTGATCAAGGCACACACTTATTTATCTCTATCTTCAATGCTTATTGCAATGCCTGACTCCTAGAAGGTACTGTGTAAATATTCATTAAATACATTCTTGATAAATGATCTGAGGAGTTGATAATTACCAATTCTCAGCAGCTGCTGACTAAGGCCAGACAATATATTAGAACACTGTCAGCAGGTTGGTTATGAATAAGCAATTATACCTCCGTAACGATGTCAGGGTGAGAGTCCTCCTTAGGCAGGGATAACCTCACTGGTGGGAGACTGGCATATAAGACACTTAGAAGCTGGTTTACTTGTGGGTAATATTGGCCAGTGAGGACCACTAGCCTAATGAATAGTTGGATTAAGGGTTGTAAGTGGACATAACCTAAATTACCTGCTTCTCAGGGTTGTCCATCTCTCTGTCTCATTACATTCAAGGCTAGGATTTTGGTATAAAGACACTTTTGAATGGGCTCTCTGTTTCACCTAGACCTACAGCTCTCCTGAAAATAGGCTCCTGCATACTAACCCTCTCCCCTTCCTCCACCCCTCACACACCCCCATACCCACTTCCACCCTATTGCTGAAATTCACACTGTTCCTTACATGTCCAAATTCTTCTGTCATTATAAATAGGACAAAGCAAAACAAATGCAGCATATATCCTAGGTCCTGAGTTAATTTGAATGCTTCAAAGCATAGACCCACCTTTTTCCGATAATTGCTGCCCTGCTCATTATTCTAGAGACTTTTAGTATTTATTTTTGTACCACGCCATTTACATTGCTTACACTAGACTATAGAATTTTGATATCCTGAGTTTTGTGTATGTGCACATGTATACCTATGTGTATGTTCAGACCATGCCTTTTCTGATGTACTCATAACTCGTAGCATGGGATGAGGTACCCAGGATGAAAGAGCATATTTGAGTACTCAATCCCAGGGTCCCCCTCTCCTCCCATAACTATTTTAGGCATTTTGATTCCCAGAACAGTTTAAACAGTTTTCTAGCAATGAGTTAAATTAACTAATTAAAACATAATTACTGCATAAATTGGTTCAAAAACAGACTTTAAAAACAGGATTCTCTGCTTCCCATTCAGAGTTCGTAATTCCCAAGATGAAAGCACCTGTGATGCTCTCACCTTCATCCCACTAAGAATTCCATTTCACACATCACAACTGCGTGTGTTTTCTCAAAACAACAGCATCAGTTTTTCTATTCCACATGCTCTTCCAGGAAAGGTAGGGACGAGGGACCACTTTCCTTCCCCTCAAGCCAGGAAAGACCCCGTGATTGTCTCCAAGACTATAATGCATTGGAAGCGATATTCTGTCATTTCTGAGGCTAAGGTGGTAAAAGCAGTGCAGTTTTCAAAGGCTTTTTGTTTGCTTTTAGAAGTTCACTCTTGGAACACGGTTATGATGATCCAAGAAAACTCAGGCTACACAGAGAAGCTGCACAGTGTAAAGAAGCAGTTCAGTTCTCAGCTGACAGCCAGCATCACCACATGAACATCCAGATGATTCCGCTTCCCAGGTGTTAAACCACCCTCAGTCTGGAGTCTTCTAGTCAAAGTCTCAGATGCCATAGAATAGCAGAACACCTGTCCTTCTGCCCCACTGTGCCTTAAATAAATTCCTACAAAACAGAAACGATGAGCATAACAGATAATTTGTTTAAGTTCATTTATTTATTTATTCTGTGTGTGTGTGTGTATGTGAGAGAGAGAGAGAGAGAGAGAGAGAGAGAGAGAGAGAGAGAGAGAGAGAGAGATTCCCAATAGTGTTGTGATCTGTGATCCACATTAGCTTCAACTGGCCTCAATCATGGGCACATACATGCCTGGTGTACTCGGTGGGGCTTTTGAACATGATCTGGTGGTGAACTGGGAACCCATCTAGTCCCACAAATGATTGTTCTATGCCACTAACATATGGTCTAACTTGCCACACAGCAACAGATAATTGGAAAACTCATGATCCTTTTCTGTGCTAGAATGAGGTTATACATGGTACAGACCCCATTAGAGGAGTACACATCACTTTATAAACATAAAAAAAAGAAAAAGAAAAAGAAAGAAACAGGCAGAAAGCAAATGATTACCTCAAACTGGTAGGATCCAAGAACATTCCATAGGGAAAGTGGCACAAAGGTGGGGCACTGAAGGGCGAGCAGGTCCTTGATAGAAGTCTACAGTTGGGATGAGCACTTGGTGTAATGGCTATGTCGCTGGACTCCCGTGCAGTTGACTGCGGTTCGAGTTCCAGACCAGGTGGCTTAAACTCATGCCAGGTGCGTGTGCGTGTGTGCCCAAGATCCCAAGAGGAGAATGGAGGAGAAGGGATTGCAGCATGGCCATCCTCCTTGGGGGGTGATTTCTCATTTTCTGTCTCTTTCTGTGTCTTTCTGGTGAGCACACATGCCCTATAGCAAAAACCTCTCAAAAAAAATAAATAAAAATAAATAAAAAGAAGTCTGCAGTCTGGTTGTCCTGCAGATAGTGAATGAGGAGAAAAATACTACTGCCTGGTGGCTCTAACTCCAGGAAGTCTTTGAAAAATTCAGGGATTTGTGGTCTCCATCTACTGCATAGATGGGCTTCAGTCAATAATTTACTAGTGCTTAGTGGAGACTGAAAATCCTGGCCTGAGCGTGTCCTTCAAATCTTGTCTGGCTAAACAAATGAGCACATGAAAATGATGGCAGAGTCAATATTTTAGAAGAAGGGACAGAAACATATAGTGGTTTAGGAGAGGGGGTAGCCCAGGAGAGATAGGCTCTAATGGTCCAGGGATGAAGAGAGCAGAGTAGGGGAGAAGAACGGGCATCTGCAGAGTATGTGGCATACCGGGAGGAAGCCCCATCTGGAGCATCTCCCCATCCAACACCCCAGCTACATTCTTGGCAGCTTGCTTTTCTTTGATTCTGTTCAAGGCCTGCCCTTCTGTTCTCATTAAATTGACTTGTCCTAGTTTGGGAAGAACGGGTCTGCTTCAGTCAGACTTTCTCTGCCTTGTCCTGTACCATGCACCTGCACGATCTGCTCTCATAGCCTCAGTGGCCTGTTGTATGTGGAGATGCTTGGGCATCCCCTCACCTGAACTTCTAGGCAAACTTGATTTTGTTTTTCCATATCCTAGTCCCACCTCAAACTCTCCATATTTACAACCAAACCTATCCTTTCCCTTGAGGGTTGTTTATGTTGATGAATGACATCATTCTCCAAAGCCACGTGAAGCTGCATCCTTGAGAGAGGATCCTGGACTCTTCTTCCCACTTCCCAGATTGCGAGCTGTTTGAGGGTAAAGCCTTCTCTCCAACATTGCTACTCGTCCAGCACCTGATGTGATGCTCAGCGCTCAGGAAACATTTGGGAGGAGTGTATATGACTATAGACATTTTAAAACAGTATGCTTTTTCTTTTTGTTGTTGAATAGTAAGAGTTCTTTATAGATTCCAGATAGTCTCTTATCAAATATGTAACTGGAAACTATTTCCTCTACTTCGTGGGTTTTCTTTTTACTTTCTGGATGACATAATTTGCAGCAAAAAAAGTTGTCTTACTTTTATTCATACAATTTATTTATTTCTAGTATTGCTTGTATATTAGGTTTTGTATTTAAGAAGCAATTGAGAGTACACTAGCAGGTGGCATACTGGTTAAGGTGTTGGACTACCACATGGTTGACCACAGTTCAAGTCCTGGACCTGGCAGCTTGAAATTCACACTGGGCACACGCATGTGCATGTGTGTGTCCAAAATCTCATGAGGAGAATGGAGGATAAGGGGCTGTGGTGTGACCATCTCTCTCAGGCCATCTCTCTCTGTCTCTGTCTCTGTCTGGCAAGCACATACACACTGTAGCAAAATCTCTCAAAAAAAAAGAAAGGAAAAAATGAGAAACTCAGGGTCACAAAAATTTACTCCTACGTGTTCCTCTAAGTGTTGTATATATTTTTTCTCTTACATTTAATTAGAGTTGTTATTATTGTGTGTGGTGTGAGATAAGAGACCAGTTTCACAGCATCATTGTCAAAAAGACTATTATTTGTCCCCCACTGAATTATCTTACCACCCTTGTCAAAAATCAATTGGCTGAAAATGTAAAGGCTAGTTATTGAAGTCTCAAGTTTGTTCCACTGATTTTTATGTCTATCCTTATACAAAAGTCTTATTCACTGTAGTGTGTAGTTTTGAAACTGGGAAATGAGAGCACTTCAACTTAGTTCTTATGTTTCAGGATTGTTTTGGTTGTTCTGCATTCCTTACATTTCTATTAAAATTTTAGGACCAGTATGCCTGTCTCTGTAAAAAGATATAGTTGGGGTTTATATAGAGTTCAAAATTTCTTTTTTTTCTTAGGTTTCAGTACTTTTAATGTTGTGTACATAAAATTACAGTAAAAAGATGACATAAACCACATGCAGTGTCACTTCCATGGCAGGCACATGTGTCACAATAAACCAAGCTTGTACTCAACCATCAAGTGCAGTTCTCCCATTAGTTCACTCTGTGATGTGTCATTAAGAATATCTTCAAATTCAATGGTCTCATCATTACCTCTTAAAATATCCAGTGAAAGGTTTGAGCTTAACTAGAATGGAAGACATAGCCTGCTGTGCTGTCTTGAATTCCATTTGTAATTTTAGTAGAGCAAACAGATCCTGGATATTTCTCATGGTGAAAAATATTCATCTTATCTTGATCAAGCTGGAATTTTTTTCTGATAATTCAGGGGGATGACTGGGCAAAAGTTCAGTTTTTTTACACAAGAAAAAAGATTTTGAAGATCATGACTTTCAAAAGGTCCACTTGCTAAAAGTTAAGTAATTATAATATTGTCTTTTAACTGAGATCCAAGTCCTCTGGCATTCATCTTTAGCATGTTCTGTCCAAAATTTCTATCGAAGTGATTTTGAATGTCTTATCCATAAATCTGAGATTTCTTTTTGCTTATTTTGATCTTTGGTTTATTCCAGCAATACTTTGTAGTTCACTTAGTAGTTGCACTGGATATTAAAGTTAGCATCTTACAACAACAACTCAACTTGGATTAGAACTAAATGTATTCAATCGTATATAGATATTTTGACCATTTTAGCTTAATTTTTTCCCTCCTCATATGTGTTATTATTGTCATATAAACATACTTTAATGCAATCTAAGTCAATTAATATATATTCTAATAAGTGCTTAATACTGTCATCTTTTATATCAGACATGAGAGGAGCTAGAGAAAAAAATACATTTACTTCTATTTTCTGATTTGGCGGTATTTATTTATTTTTTCTTGCCTAATAGCTTGGGCTAGGACTTCCAGTAATATGTTGAATAGAAGTGGAAGGAGAAGGCCTTTTGTCTGCTTCCTGATCTTAGATGAAAAGGTTTCAACTTTTCACTATAGAGTATGATATTGCCTGTAGGCTTGTGATGTATGGCCTTTATTGTGCTGAGATATTTTCTTTCATACCTGATTTGTTTCAAGTTTTTATCATGAAAATATTCTGAACTTTGTCAAATCATTTTTCCACATCTATTGAGATGATCATATGATTTCTGACCTTTCTTTTTTAAATGTGATGTATCATGTTTATTGATCTGTATACATTAAACCATTCTTGCATCCCAGGGATAAATATCATTTGATTATGATATATACTCCTTTCATTTTGGAAATTTTAAAAGAATTACTTACTTAAAATGATCACCTTGTAAGCTAAATAATGTGATTGAATGTATTAAAAAAGTAAATTTAAAAAAATTAAAAAAATAAAAAGAAAAAAAGAAAAAAAAGAATTACTTATTTAACTGTGTTTATTATTATTATCTCTTAATTTGACTGGAGAGAGACAGAGAGAGAGAAAGAAGAAAAGTGAGAAGGCAAGTCACCAGGTCCGGGACTGAAATTGTGGTCAGCCATGTGGAAGTCCAGTGTCTTAACCACCATGGCACCTACCAGCCCCTGTGTGTTTCTTTTAAATATGCTGTTAAATTTGGTTTTCTATTCAATAATACTTTTTTGGAGAATCTTTGTATTCTAAAACTTGCTTTTGGGTACATATCTCACAGAAATAAAATCCTATCTTAAAGAGATATCTGCACCTTCATCTTTGTGGCTGCATTATTTATAATTCCAAGATATGTATGGAAACAAACTAATATCTATAAATATTTTATGAATATTTTATTCAGCCTTAAAAAGGAAGGAAATCCGGTTGCTTATGACAACATGGGTGAGTTGGGAGGAAATTGGCTAAGTGAAACAACCAGTCGCGGATAAATTGCAGTCACTTACATGTGGCATCCAAGAAAGTCAAACTCATGGTTAATAGAGTAGAACTGTGGTTGCCAAGAACCAGTGATGAGGAACACTGCAGATGTTGTCAAGGGGTAGAAACTTGCAGTTTCACTATGAATAAATTCTGAAGGGCTAAGGTACAGCAGGGTGACTACAGTTAATGATAATGTATACCTGAAATGTGCTAAGAATAGATCTTAAGTGTTTTCACCACACACACACACACACACACACACACACACACAAATAACTGTGTGAGGTGATGAATGTGCTAGTTAGCTGATGTGGTAATTATTTCACAATGTATACACATATAAAAGCATGTTGTATACCTTGAATTTATACAGTTTTGTTTATCAGTCATAACTCAATTAAACTGAAAAATGCATTTATGCTGCCTTTTATATTTATGTATGTAGGTATTTTTACAGGTGCTCTTATTTCCTTTGTGTACTTTTTATTTCAAATAATTATTTTATTCAACTTTATTTATTTTAATTTGATGAGAGAGAGAGAGAAAGTGTGAAAGCAAGCCACCAAGTCTGGCACTCAAATTGCAGTAGGCCATGTGGGAGACCACCACCCTTAACCACCATGCCACCTGCCAGCCCCTCCTTTGTGTACTTTTAGTTACTATTTAGTGTCCTTTAAATTTAGTCAGAATTACTTCCTTTAGTATATCTTTTCAGGGCAAGTGTACTAGTAACAAATCCTCTGCTTTTTTCTAACAATGTTTAAATGTCTTCTATTTTTGAAGGATATGTTTTCTCTATTAAGAATTACTATACTTCACATATATATGTCTTTTTCAGCACTTCAACTATGCCATTCTTGGGACCAGCAGTTAGCATAATGGCTATGTCACTGAACTCCCATGTAGTCGACAGCAGATCTAGTCCCAGAACCGGTGGCTTAAACTCACGCCAAGCACGTGTGCGTGCGTGCCCAAGATCCCGAGAGGAGAATGGAGGGGAAGGGATTGTGGCGTGGCCATCCCCGCTGGGGGGTGATTTCTCACTTTCTTTCTCTCTGTCTCTGTCTTTCTGGTGAGCACACATGCCCTATAGCAAAAATCTCTCTCTCTCTCTCAAAAAAAAAAAAAAAAAAATATATATATATATATACACCATTCTTTTTCTTCCTAATTTCTATGCTTTTTGGTAAGACAGCTGCTAATATAGAAAATTTTGTACATGAGGAGTCTTTTTGTTTCTTTCAAGATTCTACTGATACTTTGATGTATTGAGATATGGATGCATTCTCAAAATCCTAAGAAGAGAATGAAGAAGACAGGATCATGGCATGGCCATCCTTCCAAGGGGGCTGTTTTTTCACTTTTCCTCTCTGTCTCTCTCTCTGGTGAGTGCACACCCTATAGAAAACAAACGAACAAATAAACAAACAAATAAACAAAAACTTCCTTGAGCTTATCCTACTTGGAGTTCATTATACTTCTTGGACACGCAGATTATTACTTGTCATATAGTAGATTAGGGAGATTCTGATTTTATTTCTTCAAATATTTTTTCTGCTCACTACTTCCTTTCTGGGATTCTCACTGTGCATTTAATACTTGGTGGCAATTCACAGACCTCTGAGGCTCTGTTCCCTTTTCTTCACTCTTTTGTTCTGTTCCTCAGATTGTATGATTTTATTTGCTCTTTCTTCAAGTTCCCAGTAGGCTCACATCTAATGTTGAGCTCTCCTAGTGATAATTTCAGTTTGGTTATCGTACTTTTCAACTCCAGAATTTCTATTTGTTTTTTTTTTTTAAATGTATCTATCTCTTTGTCAGTAATCTCTATTTTGGTTATCATATTTTCCTTTTATTCTTTACACATGATTTTCTTCAGTTCTCTGAACATAGCTGTAATAGCTGATTTTAAGTGTTTTTCTAGCAAGCTCAACATCACTGCCTTCTCAAAGAAAATTTCCATCGACTTACTTTTTTCCTCCCCTGTTAATGGGCCATAATTTTCTGTTCCTTTGTATGTCTCACATAATTTGGTTGAAAGTGAGATATTTTAGATAGTATAATGTGGCAACTCTGAAGATCTGACACATTCTCTACCCCTTGTCCCTGCTCCTTGCAAATAAGAACCCAGTTTGCCATTACTGTAGTTTTTATTGCTTTGTTTCTGCTGTTTTTGTTTGTTTATTAAGAACCTTTCCTGGACCAATTCTGTGGAGTCTGACTTCTCTGTAGTGTGCAGCCAGCAAAGTCTCTCCTCAGTTGGTTTAGGGGTTGGGTAGTAATGGAAAGAGATGCCCTTACAGTCCTCAATCCAACAAGTGTCCACCCTCTGCTGAGGTGTCCTGTGAGATTGTTGGAGCACTTCTTCAACAGGAATATGGTTTATAATTATGCCTTAATTTTTGCTTACTACTTGCAGGGATCCTTAAGGTCAATCAGAGGTGAAAGCCTAGAGCCTGTCAGGCCTTAAATGGGCATGGTCATAGCCCTACACACAGAAGCTCTTCTAGGTCCCAGAAATGTCAGTTATTCAAAGCCCCCTCTTGGGCCTTTTGTTCCCGCTATCTTCCTTTTAATGTTTGGCTTGGGTCTCATTTGCCCTAACTTGAATCACAGCCCCAGGCAGCTGTGACATTTAAACAATTGCCAAAGTGTTTTGATAAATGGCTTGTGAATGGAGTACTTCAGACCTGTGAGACAGGCCAAACTGTGAGACAGGCCAGTTAGTGACAGTGCTCAGAATGGGACTTTTTGAGACTCTACAAATCTAGGTTTGTCCGTTCTCAGGGTTCCAAGGTTGTTCCTATGTGTGTGAGGCTGCTGGTTGTCCAGCCTCCCTCTGAGCTAGTCTCAGAGGAGGGCAGGTGGAAGAGGAGGGCATGGAAAGTGACAATGAAACACACCCCACTGTTCCGACCGAGGTGCAGGTTTTTCTTGAATAAATTCTTCTCATACTGGTACAAAAATGGTTCATTTCCAGAGTTCTGCAAAAGTGCATTTAGACAATTTTCCCAATTGCTTTTGTTGCTTTACAAAAGGGCAGGTTTATGTCGGCTCTCATTCCACCTTCCAGAATTCTTACTCTCACTTCATTTTCTCCACACAGCAGCAGTGCCATGAATGCCTGCCCATCTCCATGTTATTGATGAATGCATGGTGCTTCCGAGGGTCACATAGCTAATGAGCTAGCCTGCTTTCTCAGCTGCCCGTCTTTCCCTTTAAACACATGACCTACCCTTTATGGGCCAGTGGAGCCCAAAGTCCTCCATCCCTGTTCATTTCCACCTGCTTTGGTGGTAGATCAAGCTGGCAAATGTTAATCATGGAGAATTCCAAAAGTCATGGCACTAGCTCTTCCTCTACTTTTATTCATGCTTTTAGTGGGTTCTAATGCTCTGGGTGATTTTTTCTCTTTCCTTTTTCTTTAAGCAATTGTTAAAAATGAAGAAGTCAGCAGTATGACACGGCCAAGCCTGCAGCTAAAGTCATAGCACTATTTTCCACATCTCATCTAGTAAATACATATTTCATTTCACTCTCTATCTCTCCCTCCCAGTGAACCAAGTCTTGGTGATGCCAGCTTGCATATTCAGTGGAGTTCCAAGCTCTCCTTTCAGTCTCTTCCTGCTAATACCAACTACACGTGACGTGAATAATCTAGGGCATACTCCAAGGAGGCTGCTCTGCCCTTACATGCAGGTGTTTGCTGCATCCCTGCTGATCTACTTAATATTTTTGTGTATTTAAGTTTACTTATTTATTGCTTCCATGAGAGAGTGACATAGAAAGACAGGCACCCCCAGCAGTGTATTCACCCCAGCCTCAGCAGGCCTGGATCACGGGCACACTAATAAGCAGCTGGCGTGCTTGGGAAGCAAACCCAGGACCTTTTCATATAACCTCGGAGGTGCAGAGTGCTGTGTTCATGCTGCACCACCATGGCTAGCCCTTATTTTTTTCTTTTTCTTTTCTTGTTTTGAGTGGTAAGACAGTTGATTCTTAAGTCTGAGGGTTTCAGATTTGGGATTGTCACTCTTAGCAAGCAGGCCTAAAGTTCCCTAGCAAGGAGGAGATGTTTGTAATTCTGCTGAGGTGTGAATGAGCCCTGCACAAAGCCTGGGCCAAAGGCTGGAAATGCTACCCATGACCTCCAGGGGCAGCTATACTGTTTGCTCCTGGTCAGGTGGCCTCACTCTGCAGATGCTGAACATCACTTCATGGGCAGAGGGGCTGGTGTTGTCTTCAGCCTTATCTGGGAAGGGAGCATTGGAGGTTCTGGCATCCACCCCTCTTGGCCTTCAAAATCCTGCTGTCTGTGAGGATCTGACCACTGCCAAGTGGCCTGTCCTGCTTCACCTACAGTAATGTGGCCTTGCCTGGCTTGGCATTTGCTCTTCACTGTAAAGCCAGATTCTGATCTCAGTTTGTGTTATAGATCCAAGCTCAGGACCTAGAGTTGATCTCTCAAGGATCTATCACTGTGGCCTTCAGGAGCAGAGTCCCTCTCCTACTGGATCACCTGTCTGCTTGTTCTGAGCTACCTACAAACCTGTCCTTCAGGTATCTGCGAACCTCTGAAACACATTTGGGTAAGTAAGTGTTGAGTCCAAGACTCTGGTCCAGAGACTACACTCACTCCTTGTCAACTCTGACTCTGTGGGTAAAATCTTCAGTCTGGTTAAACATTTAAATATTTGAGGATAGTGCCAATCAAGAATATCAAACATTTTAGTAGGGGGCCTTGCCCGACTCCTTCCTTCCCTCCTTCCTTTCCTTTCTTCCTTGAATTTCAAGCAATCTCTGATTATGTAGAGTTCACTGTGAAATAACTGAGACTCCAAAATGAATAGCAGAGGGACTGATATTGAGAAGCTCCTAGTCTCATAGGAGAGACAAACAGGCCAACTGACGGAGATGCAGTGGGGTGAGATGGCACAAAGACGAAGTCTCACCCCATAGTCTGTACCTAAGAGAACAGAGCTCTGGGTAAGACCTCACAAAGACATGCCCTGAATATAGAACAGAAGCCAGCAAGCTGGTGAAGGGATAAGGGAGAACCCAAGGCAGAGAGGATGTGAAGTTCTCCCCCCAAAAGCAAGATCATATGGCCAGGGAAAGAGTGAGACAGCAGGGTGATCCAAGTGCAGCTGGTAGGAGAGTAGCCTAAGAAAGGCCTGAGAGGATGAGGCTGACTACAAGGAGCCTGCGCACTGGACCCAGGAGTGTGTGTTTCAACTGGGGAGGGGCTTAGGGATCTCTACAAAAAAGTGAACTGAATCAATTTGTATTTTAAAATGATTCTGATAGTATGCAGGGTTATGGGAAGTTAAGACAGCACAGTACTGTCATGGATATTGGGGATATTGCTTCAGCCTGGCAGGTGTAGGAGTCTCTTCAGTACTGCAGCTGTTTCTCCTTGTTTTCCTGGGAGCCTGTCTATGGGCTTTGTGTGACTGGACAGGACAGTCTTCTGGTGAGCTTTGCGTTCGGGTGTGTGTGATGAGTAGAAGGCCAACTGCCCTAGTATAGACAGACTCATTAATACACACATTTCCCTCCTGGCTGGAGTGGCCTCCTTTTCCCTCCTGATCTAACATGGGGATCTGGCATTATTCCTGCTCTGCTCTGGCCTCTCCATAAATCACAGCTTCTAACGAGTTCTCCAGTTGAAATGAGTTCTTTTAGAAAACAGTACTTCGGTTTTGTTTTGAGTGCAACCACAACTGGTCCCTATAACCAAGGAAGTGCAAGGGAGGAAAAGGCTCCCAACTTTTGATTCAGTAGATGCCTGCATTAGAATAGCCTATACATGGGGCCAGCAGTTGGCATAATGGCTATGTTGCTGGACTCCCATGTAGTCGACTGCGGTTCAAGCCCTGGACCGGGTAGCTTAAACTCACGCCGGGCGTGTGTGTATGCGTACTCAAGATCCCGAGAGGAAAATGGAGGACAAGGGATTGCGGCGTGGCCATCCCCCCTGGGGGGTGATTTTTTGCTTTCTGTCTCTGTCTTTCTGGTGAGCATATGCGCCCTATAGCAAAAACCTCTCCCAAATAAATAAATAAATAAAAAGAATAGCCTATACAAGCTGAAGAACAAATTCAACTTGACCATCTCTATTGCTTATAAAAATGATGGCTTATTTCTCATTCATTTAAATTTTGAATGACACTCTTATTTATTTAAATTCTGAATGACACTGATGGTCCAGGCAATCCTCTAGGAAGCTATCCTCCATGTAGTGACCCAGAGATCCAGTGGGCTCCATCTTGTGGCTCTGCCATGACAACACATGGCCTCACTTTTGCAACTGTGAGAAAAAGCACAGAAAGAACTCAGTCCACTCTTCTATGCCTCGGCCCAGATGTGACATGTGAGTACTAGAATTATCCCTTTTCATGTCCCATTGGACAGAGCAGTCACATCCCCACACCACTACCTCCCACTGCAGCATAGGTAGAAAAGTGGTCTCCCTGCATGCGTAGGAAGCAGAGACAATTCAATGCAGGTGGGCATGGAATACATACCACCTCAACCCCTTTGACTCATGGACTTGTCACAGCATGGGAGCGTGCTGAACTGCATTATGTAAAACGCTTGGTCCTTTGGATCTAGATCACTAAAATTAGAGACCTGTCCCTAGGTGCACAATAAAGTCACAACCACAATAAAAGTAGGTAGAGAAGAGAATTTAATAGGAAGGGAAGATTTTAAAAAAGAAGTACACCCAAAAGACTTTTGGATGGGCAGATTGCTAGGTAGCCACTGCCTTTGGAACTGGTTAGGTGTTATTTTTATTACCAGAGGTAATAATGAATATTTAACAGCAGGAGGTCTGTCACACTATATCTATGTTCTTTGTTTGAATTCACGGGGCTTTTTCCTGCGCTTGTGCATCTCTCTCACAGGTGAAAAATTAGAGGAATTTGATTACCTAACTGCATTCCTGGTGTGAGCCATGATGATAGGAGCATCATAATGAGGATGACCTGCTCAATGAGTTTATTGCCTCAGTAGGAATCCGTATGTTGACCAAAATATTTGGTTGGGTCTTTTTGTATTTATGAGGAATGGTAAGAGGGAAATTTACAATCATTCTTATGTGTCTTCCTCAGATACCAAGGAAGAAAAATGGATTGGCCTTGCCTTTCTGGCAGCAGGAGCTGGGTGGGAAGAAGGCATGTTCGTGGAGGGTCTGGTTGTAACTCTTGATAAGTTGTGATTGATGTGACAGATGTCCTTCTGCTATTTTCTTAGGGCTTCCCACTCATTACTAGCTACCTGCCTACCACAGACTCAGCTCAGAATATATACATGGGATTTGCATCACTTTGCTCCTAGGCATATTTTAGGCTAAGATAGCTTCTTCTCTTATTTCTTCTCAGTATAATCCTTTCTGCTTGGTATCTACAGCATTTTGATTTGCTAATTGTTCCTTATTTTTTGAGTGGTCATATGATCTAAGTCAAGTCTGCTGAGGGCCATTTCTTTAATTAAAATTAATTTTTAATTCATTTTCTGAATTTTCAAGTTATTTTGTATAAAGAAGGGAGGAGGTTCATTTTCTTCTGTAATTGTATTTTTATTTTTAGGATTGGTTGTTGCCTGTATGCTACTGAATTCTGCCACTTCCTGAGCTCAGGGACCATGTCCATTTGGCTCAACATTGAACATACCATGACTGAAGCAGTGCTTGGCATAAAATAGGCACTATATTTATGTGCTGAATGAAGGACTACATGTGTCAGGAGAGACATGGAAGGAGCCTCACAGAGGCCAGGCTCCATGGGTTATAAACCCTTCCCACTTCAGTCAAGAATGACACACACTCAAATATCAGGTCAGGAGAACAAAAAACTTGAACATTCCATTGAAAAAGGTTTAGAGTTAAAAAGAATTAGGCAATTAAGAATATAACTATTATATGATCTAGAAATTCCACTTCTGGGTGTATGTCCAAAGGAAATGAAATCAATATGTTGAGGAGATGTTTGCATGCCCATGTTTATTTTAGCCCTATTCATAATAGACAGGATATGCAATCAACCTAAGTGTTCACTAATGGATAATGAATAAAGAAAATGTGATCTAAAACATGATACTATTCAGCCTCAAAAAAGAAGAACAGTTTATCATCTGTGACAGCATGGATGAACCTAGAAGACACTACATTAAAGTGAAATTAGGCACAGAAAGACAAATACCTGACCTCACTTATATGTGGAATCTAAAAAGGTGAACTAACAGAAAGCGTAGAACAGTAGTTATCAGAGACTGAGGTGGGTAGGGAGCTGGGGAAATAAATGGAGACTTTTCAGTCACAGAATACATTATTTCATTTAGGTAGGAGGGATAAGTTCCAGAGGTCTATTGTACAGCATGAGAATTAATAACATGTTGTATTCTTGAAATTTGTTGAGAGAAGATTTCAAGTGTTCTCACCACATGAAAAAGAGAAGCATGTGAGATGATGAATATGTTAATTAGCTTGACTTAGCCAATACTCAAGTTATAGTATTTTGGAACATCCTATTATACACCATAAATACAATTTTTATTAGTCAATTAAAAAAACAACTTTAACATCAGTGGTCAAAAAAGAAAAGTACAGGCACACTGGACAGGGAATGGGTCTCTAACTTTACTTTGGCCACAAACCACTCAGGTGACCTGTGTGACTTATCTCTGCTCAGCTTTCCCATCTGTGCAATGAGCATATGAATTCTGTCTATCCCACAGAAGTGTTCTGATGATATAAAACCCATCACAAGCTAATATCTCTGCAGATGACAAAGGCATCACAGGGTACTCCACTCTGTGGACATCAAACTCCTATTTGCATTGGTCATCTCTTTGGGGAGTATTTTATCAATAGTTTAAGTTACTGTCTTTCTAACTGTCTTTCTAAAACTTCTGCCTGAGTCAGAGAAGTACAAGTGATATTTTCACAAAACTAGATTGAACTAGAATTAGCTGGGTTAGTTGTCAGATCAGTTTCATTTAAGCTCAGTTGAATGAAGCTTTTAATGAAATCAATTCTTATAGTCTTAATGTCCCCCATGGGCACTTAAAGAGTATTATTATTCCAAGCAAAATCACTTGGCATGAAGAATAGAATTGATGGCATTTTAGAATTGTGGGGCCTAACTAGCACATAAATGCACTGAAAGAAAAGGAAAGGAAAAAAGAAAGGTAAAGCAAAGCAAAATAAAACCAAACACAAGGTCCTAGATTTGCTGAAAGGGGAGAGGGATTTCTGATATTGAGAGTCTTCCTGCACCATGATGGAAGGCAGCTGAGATCACGGGGTTTGTGGCTTGGGCCTGTAGTCTCTAGGCCATAATAACATTTTCTGTTTTATGTAATAAACTATTATACATCACATGAGGCTTTGTTCAGGCAAGTCTGACCACACAGTATCAATGAGATGGAGCCTAAGCTGAAACTCACAGAAAGGGTAGATGTCAGGTCTAAGTCCAGTTGTCTGTGAAGACAGTGTCCACTTTCCCACTAAATTCACCACAACCCACCTCTTCTGCAGGCCCGGGATTCACCTGGCCTGTGAAGTTTACCGGGCAGGACAGTTTCTTCTTTATCTTTATCTACTATTAAACAAGGAATGGAGCTGCTAAATATTAACTGGGGACCAAGGAGGAAAATAACTTTACCTGGCAAGAACAAAAGAGCCTGGGTTCCCAGAAGGTTCTAACATAAGCAAAGCCTGACCTCAGGGAGGGGTAGAGGTACATCCTTGGTCAGCACAGCTGGCAGCCAGAACCTCCTGCTTGTGAGGCATGTGCACACTTGCTTGAACCCTCAACTTCCTGGCCTTCCTCTCTGGCCTCTGTCTTCTATCTTCAGGAAAGTACTATTGACATTTCTCAGTGAGAGTTCTCACCCCATGTCACTAAGACCCTGAGTTTGGTAGGATCTACTGGAGCTGCAGTTGTCGAGAAAAATTCTGCTGCTCAGTGAGCTATTCCATCCATCCTCCTGCCTCTTTTTCCTCACACTTCTGACCTGTCTGAGAATGCTCTGCTACTCTCCTTCCCCATGTCCTCTGCACACCCTACACATTCTGGCCTAGCCCACTAGGCTCTTTATAGCTGGTCCCACCATCTCCAGGAAGAGCTCTGATCGTCTATGGCACACCTGTGTTCCTTGTCTAACAGGTGTCTGCTCACAGGAGATCAGACACTTAGAGACAGATGTGGGTGGCATTGGTTGGCAGTTTTTCCCATCTGATATTTATCACATAAATCTTGTATTTCTCACATGTGACCAAATGTTTTTACTATCAATTGTGTATGGTGCTCAGACCTTTGCATTAACTCCTGAAATTTGATTCCACAGCAACCTACGAGATCTGCATTATCATTACCCCCATACTACAGGTAAGAAATGGTCTCATAAAATTAAAGAATGTCATTTGAAGTCACAGTATTAATAAAGGACAGGGCTAGAACTCAAGTGGACCTGCATTTTAATTACTACCAGACCTTGCTCAAGCTCCATTTTAGTCCATTTTGATGCTAATAACAGAAAATGCCTGAATCTGGATAATTTAAGAGGATAGACGTAATTTAGCTCATGTTCTGGAGGTCTGAGGTCCAGAAGACACAGCTAATAGGGGTGTTGCAGAGTCCGGAGGTATCATATCACAAGAGCAGAGCACCGTAGAGAGGCTGTGTCCATCAGTGTCTCTGTTTTGGTCTCCTACTCTCTTCTGATAAATCCACTGGGAGTCAATCAGGGACTTCACCCTAATGCTTAATCACGCTCAAAGGCCTCACTTTCTAACACTATGAGATATTAAGTTTCATGAATACTGTCACAGTACAGTTAAGATCCAACATATGACTTTCTGGGGGACACCCAATTCATAGCATTCCACTTCTGGCCTCCCCAAAGTCATATATTTCTTTCATACAAAGACATTCCGCTAACTTCAAAGTCTTAATGTGCTGCAGCACTGACTCAAAAGTTCAAAGTCTTATCTGAGACTCAAGCAAGCTCCTTCTAGCTGTGAGCCTGTGAAATCAAAACAAAATATGTACCCCAAAACACAACTACAGAACAGACACAGAAATTCCCCACAAGGAAGGAAGGAGTAAACAGGCTCTAAAACAAGTCCAAAACCCAAAAGGGCAGACATTCAATCTTGAACTTCCAGAGTAATCCTTCTGCTGTTTGCCATATCTTGGGCACAATGGTGTGAGGTGAGCTCTCAAGGTTTGGGGGACCTATTTTCAGGGTTTTTCTGAGCTTAGTCCATGCTTTAGCTTTCACCAGCTGAGATCTTGTGCCTATAGTTCCCCCAGCCTGGTGCTGCATATCAATAGTTCCACAGTTTGGCATTTCAGGGGCAGTCTCACCCTGTGGCTCCACTTGAGTTTGCCCTGTGGGGGTCTCTGTGGCAGTCCTGACCTTGCATTTACACGGGACTTTGACTTAGTGAAGGTTCTTTGTGGTGGCTCTGCCTCTGAGGTAATTCTCTGCTTTAGGTGCCCAAGTTGTTTGAGTTATCCTTTGAAATCTCACTGGAGACCTCTATGTCTCAACAGTTTTGAGTCTTACCAGCCCACAGAATTACTTCCATGTGCACCCTATTTGCATCTTCTGCTTGCAAATTGCAGAGCAGAGGATGGAGCAGCAGCCACAACAGCAGCTCGTGTTTCAGGTGGAGTGGAGGAAGGCTATATTGGGATCCAGAAAATAGAGTCTCAAGGCAGCTCAAAACAACAAATTCATCACTAGCTAGTCACTTGTAACTGAAGTGCTTTTCTGACCTTCTGGACTTGTGATGAGAATGGTGACCTTGAAGTTCTCTGAAATGTCATAGGGTCTTTTCTCACATTTTATTGACAATTATCCCTTGGGTCCCTTCTATCAGTAGTAATCTCTTTATTAACAGTTGCTCAGCCACACTTCTTCACCAGATACACTTTTTCATTCTTTGTCTTATTGGCAGGCTGTGAATTTTCCAAATCTTTTTGCTATGCTTCCCTTTTAATTATGAATTCTATCTTGTTTCTCTTTTATGCTACCAAAGACAGTTAACAATAACCAAGCTGCAACCTGAGCACTTTGTTATTAGGATATTCTTCTACTAAGGAATTTAGATCACCAATCTCAAGTTTGGCCTTGCACAAAGTCTTAGGGTATGGACTTTAAGCAGATGGACTTCTTGCAGTGTTACACTACTTTTATTTCCAGTTCCAATAAGATATTCCTCATTTTCCTCTGAAGCTTCTTAAGAATGGCCTTTACTGTCCATATTTCTACCAGTGTTCTGGTCACTACTATTTAATCAATCTCTAAAATGTTCCAGTTAGTTTCTAAACTGTTCTTCTTCTGAACTCCCCTCCTCCTCCTGCCACATTCCCATCCTGTAAGTTTAGATTTTTCCTCGACTGTTCCTGCCATTACATCAGATAGGCCTGGGCTTATGGCTCTGCCCCTTCATGATTATTTGACAATCGTCAAGATTCTTAACCTTTTGTTGATGTCATCTTCCCTAGGTTGCCAGAGCAACCTAGATCAGAGAGAACTAGATTTATTAAACCTAGTACATGAGAGAGAGCACCTTCTTAGCAGTGTCTCAGAAAGAGGAGATGGAGAGGGATCAGCAGTTAGCGTAATAGCTATGTTGCTGACTCCTACGTAGTCGAACGCGGTTCGCGTCCTGGACCCGGTGGCTTAAAACTCACGCCAGGCGCATGTGCGTGTGTACCCAAGATCCTGAGAGGAGAATGGAGAAGGGATTGCAGCGTGGCCATCCCCCCTGGGGGGTGATTTCTCGCTTTCTGTCTCTCTGTCTCTCTCTGTCTGTCTGGCGAGCGCACGCGCCCTATAGCGAAAACCTCTGAGAAAGAAATAGAAAGAGGAAATGGAGAGAACCTGGACTGCGGCTTCTCAAGGCAGAGTTAATGGATTTGAACTGGTGGCAAGGGCACTTGAAGTGGGCTTAGATGATAAAGGTGAGAGCCTGCTACCTTTGTTGTTCATAGCCCTACCTTCTGGGAGTCACTATTTTCAGGAACAAACCGCTAAGCAACTTCTGGTTGTGTCTAGCATGGTTTGTTTCATCCAGGAACAAGGAAGGATACTCAATATAGTTTAGACAGGGTCTGAGAGTTATATACACAGGGAAGAATCATGTCTAGTCAAACCATCTCTTCCTTGGAGGAAGATCCAAAACAATCATGGGAGGCCTTAGCCTAGGCCAAGAATGAGGTAATAAAGCAGTGGCTGTGAGTCATAAATCAACCCTGTGGCTGGCAGCTGGAGCTGCTCATCAGTCATGTCGGTATAAACAGTCCAGGTGCTCAGGGGTCTGTGCTCGGACTTAGTCTGGGTAATGGGCAGTACTGCATGGGAGAAACCTCAGTACTGGGGTGGCAAGGTCATTTTCTTCAGGCCAGAGGTAAATACTTTTGAAATCTAAGGCTTTGACTTGAAAGGGCTGGGATTTTTGAATTTCAGATTCTAAGAATCAGAACATTAGCCCATAAATGTCTGTAGAATATTTACTGAGGCATTTTCTTCACCTGAAAAGATGTAAACATTTCTAGACTAGAGGAGATTGAGAGAGAAAACATGAGGAATGAAGGGAGTCCTTGAAAAGTGTGTCTTATCTCCATTAAAGATCAGGACTCAAAGGCAGAAAGGTGAAATAGCAGAACCCTGGCAATGTCTGGGTCTATGAGTCGAGTCCTGGCTTTGCTACTGGGCTAAAGCCCCACAACCAGGGAAGCCCTAACCTAGGTGCCAGGAAGGACCAGTTAGCAAATGACCCAAGGTACAGAGTCTTCATATCTCCTAGAATTAACTCTGGGACACATGGGTCATTTGGCAAGGCAACGTGTCCTTTTAGAAAAAATCGATAATTTCCTTCCTGTAAATTGATGACTAATTGGGATTATTTTTTCTGCTTTATTTTCATACCTATAATAAGGGGAGAGCATTTCCTGGTCAGTCTGGGGGGAATAAAAAGATTGCCTCTGAAAGCAGAGACGTCTTAGAACAGGGCCCAGGAGAGTAACAAAGGCCTGTTACAGAGCGGATTCCTGTAGAGAGAATGCAGGAAGTGTCTGTGACGAACATGTGCTTGGCTTCAGTGGCCAGCAATGGACATGAGAAGACTGTTGAAGGACCGCAGAGTGCTGTCACCTACTGGCCATTGGACAAGCTCCTCTGTCTCTGGAAGCACTGGCTGTGTTTCCTGCCAAGGGAGCATCAAGATGCCCCAGAAGACAGCCTCAGGGCACTTGGGTTTCTTCTTTTTTCTTAGGAGATAGAAAGTGACTCTTATTTAGCCCCCAGGATTAGAGGACAAGGCTTCATCACTGACCACCAACCTCTGTGCCACCATCAGAGATTCTTCCTTTTGATGGGGATCCAGCCTTGAGGTTTCTGCTCTGTGGAAGCAAAAGACTCCAAACTCACTTTCCATTGCCTGTCTTCACTGCAGGCTCCATAGAAATTTGCAATACAGTGCGTGGGGACTTAGTTATATGACTGTCATTGCTGTTAATGGAAATAGCACAGTTAAATCTTCAAGCACTACTTTGCAAACAGCCCCCTTGGTGTTATGGCTCCCCACCACTTCCTAAAGAACTTGATGGAATGTCAGAGAAGACATGACACTCTGGCAGAGGCCTGGGCCTCTTCACAACTGAATTGGGTGTTTGCTTTGCATTGCCATAAACTGTTATATGATATAATAAGTCTGGGTTGATTATTTATAGACACACAGGGGATATAAATAGAGGAACCATTGTGCTAGATAATACCCTCATAACATTCAACCCTTCCTCCTCACTCCCTACATTTTCTTTCAAACTGAAGGGGTATGATGTCTCTCTTTTGGAAGGCAGCTTTCTGGGTTAATGTTGCTCCTCGGGGACAGTCATAACACTAGAAGTTTGTTTCAGAAGAGCCCTGAGTGCTTGATCCTTCCTAATAACTCATGGAAAAAGAGTTCCACATGGAGTGGAGGAGTATGCACCAACCAAAGGGCGGAGTGACAAGAACAGTACAGTCATGCATTTGGGCCATCCTTAGAAATGTCTTGTCTTCAAGAAAAGGCTAATAGTGTCATTTCTTTGGCTACAGAATAGGAATTCTTCCTCAGGAGGCTGACATTGTGAATATCAGCCTCCTGATATATGGTCTGATTTAGCAATAACTCTGCATTGCTGTCAAGCTGGGAGAGGGAAGGAGCTTTTCATATGCCCAGACTGTAGCTTGATGGGATCTCTGTTCCTGAGGAATCTCATGTGGCCTTATCCTGCAGTGGTGCCTCTTGAAATGAGATACTCTGAAGATTTTTCTGTGGCAGAATCAGGGATGCCAAAAACAGCATATGTACTGAGGAAGCTGATCTGGTGCAAAGCTATTTGCACCTTGTAGTGCTGTCTGACAACCCACCGGTCATGATCAACAAACTCTCATCCCTGAGTATTTGGCTCAAGTTTCTGAGAGGCAGGAGGACTCCACTCACTCTGCTGGTGTCCGAGAGTCTGGTATAGGCTTCAAAAGGTGAATAAATCAGTGTCCTCAAGATGCTGAGCACTCAAAGTCACTGCATAATGGAGCATATGCTACAATAGAGGCAGGAAGGAGGGGTGGAATGTGTTGAGAAGGGCTAAGGCAGAGTTCAAGCTATTTCTCAGGGTTAGCAGGTCCCAGAGGAAGTGGAACTTGTATTTCTCCTATAATTTTGATGATGAAAAATCCCCCTTGGTGCCTCTACATTATTAAGGTCCAAGGTGGAAGGGAAAAGGTACCTTAGACTAGAGAAAATGATGGCATCTTATTATCTACCCTGGAGATCTCTCTCTTGGGGCTGAGATTTATGCATTTAGAGATGCTCATTGGAAGTTAGGAGACACACTGAACATCTTGTGCCCAGTTGTTTTCCTACAAGCTGCATCCTGTGAGCTCCTGGGGGAACTGGCAAGATCACACAGCGAAGGTGATGTCCTACCTTCACTTCTCTGTAAGGGGAGGATACTTGCTCTAAGTCCTGTGGAGTGAATTTGATACCAGGACATTCTCAGATGCTATGGGATCAGTCCTCATTCCCAGCACATATATTGTCAGGTTATCTAGATCGAGCACACCTGTGCCATCAGGATGCCAAGCCTCACCTACAATCATAATCACTTGAGATGCTCGAAGATGATATTTTTAAAATTAAAGTCAGAGACTGTGCTGGTGCCAAACTAGATAAAGGAAAAATTAGTGTTCCAGCTGCCTGTTTATGACATGCAATGAACTGAGCGTGCCAGGTGGTTAGGATGGCAGATCTGTTACCACAGTGTGGGAGGAGGGTAGAAAATGGTGTAGGGGGAAAGGAAGGGGATCAAGGGTGGGGGAGAAGTAAAATATATAAGAAACACACACACAAATAAATAAATAACACTAATAACAAAAAAGGGAAGAAGGGCAAAGAGCCAAAACATTAGTAAATTCTATTTATTTTTAGATTTTTATGCTTGCTGTAGTATTTACCTGGATCCCTTTAAAAATCTAGAATGTTTATAATAGTTTTAGATTTACAGAAAGGTTTGCTAACTTCTCATACTAATACCTAACTTCTCTTTTTCTTAACAGCTCACATCAATACGGTATGCCTGTCATAATTAATGAATCAATATTGGTATATCACTATTAACTAAAGTTCATACTTTATTAATATCTTGTTAGTTTTTATCTAATGTCATTTTGTGTCCTCTTGGCTGTGACAATTTCTTACAGTCTCCTTGTTTTTGATGACTTTGACAGCTTTGTGAGTACTGGTGAGATATTTTGTAGAATGACCTTCAGCTGGAATTTGTCTACTTTTCCCCCCCATGTTTAGGCCAGTTTATGGATTTTCAGGAGAAAACCCACAAAGTGCAATTCTTATCACATCATATCAAGGGTAAGTACTGTCAACATGAGTTGTTATTGTTGCTGTTGACCTTGATCACCTGGGTGAGTTAGTTGTTGTCAGGATTTTCTACTGTAAAATCACCCTTATTTCAACATGTCCATATTGTAATACTTTGGAAAGAAGTTGCTCTTTAGTCTTCACTTAAAGAGTAGGAACTTGGACTCTATCTCCTTAAGCAAAAATATCTACATAAATTATTTGAACATTCCAGATGAGAAATTTGCCTATTGTGTCATATTTATTTACTTATATAAGTATGAGCCTTTGGATATTTATTAATACTTTGAATCAGAATCTAATTCTGGTTTATTTTGTTGCTCAAACTGTTTCTTCTTGGGCCACCGAGAGCCCTTTCAATTGTCTTATGGATTCATTTGATATTCCCCCACCATTGTAATATATATTATAAAACACATATACATAATCTATATTATATATATGCAATTGATTTTGAAAAGAATACCAAAACCCTTCAATAGAGAAAAAACAGTCTTTTCAACAAATGTTGTTGGAAAACTGCATATTTTCAAGTATAATATTCTGGATTAAAGAAAAAACATGTTAAAAAGCTTCATGACGTTGGGACCAGCAGTTAGCATAATGGCTATGTCGCTGAACTCTCATGTTGTCGACCGTGGTTTGAGTCCCGGACCCGGTAGATTATCTCATGCCATGTGCGTGTGCGTGCGTGCCCAAGATCCCGAGAGGAGAATGGAGGAGAAGGAATTGTGGTGTGGCCGTCCCCCTTGGGGGGTGATTTTTAGCTTTCTGACTCTCTGTCTCGCTTTGTCTTTCTGGTGAGTGCAAGTGCCCTATAGCAAAAATCTCTCCAAAAAAAAAAAAAAAAAGTTTCATGACATTGGATTTGGCAATGATTTCTTAGATATGACACAAACAGTACAAGAAACAGAAGAAAACAATAGATAAGTTGGATTTCATTAAAATTAAAACTTGTGTGTGCATCAAAGGACACTATGAAGAGAATGAAAAGATAATCCTCATGATGGAAATAATATTTGCAAATCATATACCTAATAAAAATTAATATCTATAATATATAAAGAATTCTTATAGCTCAATGACAGCAAAAACCAATCCAATTTAACATGGGCAAAAAAACATGAATAGATATTTTTCCAAAGAAGATATATAAATGGCCAGTAAGCATATAAAAAGATATTCAGTATCACTAGCCATTAAGCAAATGAAAATTAAAACCAAAATGAGATACAACTTCATATCCATTAGGATATTTAAAAAATAGAAAAACAAAATAACAAGTGTGGAAAAAGATGTGGAGAATTTGAATTCTGGTGGATTTATTATTTTTTTTTTGAGAGGTTTTTGCTATAGGGTGCATGTGCTCGCCAGAAAGACAGAGACAGAGAGATAGAAAGTGAGAAATCACCCCCCACGGGAGATGGCCATGCTGCAATCCCTTGTCCTCCATTCTCCTCTCGGGATCTTGGGCATGCATGCACACGTGCCCGGCATGAGTTTAAGCCACCGGGGCCAGGACTCGGACTGCAGTTGATTACATTGGAGTCCAGCAACATAGCCATTACGCTAACTGTGGGTCCTGAATTTTGGTGGATTTCTGATGGGAATGTAAAATAAGACAGCCCTGTTGGTTCCTCAAAAAGTTCAGCATATTATTACCATATGACCCGGCGATTCCATTGGTTATTATATTCCCCAAATAATTGAAATCAGAGTCTCAACTGAATAATTGTATACCAACATTCATAGAAGCATTATTCACGATAATAAAAAGAAACAACCCATTTGTCTTATTACTAGTAGAATTCATAAACAAAACATAATATATGCATACAATGGAGTATGATTCCATCTTAAATAAATATGGAGTTCTGATAATATATTACAAAATTAATGAACCTTGAAAACATTTTGCTAAGTACAATAAGCAAGAGCCAAAAGGATAACTGATACTGTGTGTTTCTACTTGTACAGGTTCCTAGAATAGGCAAGTTTATAGGGACTGAATGTAAAATAGAGATTACCAGAGGCTAGGGGAGGTTTCTTGTTTAATGAGTACAGTTTCTGTTTAGGATGATGAAAATGTTCTGGAAATGGATGGTGATGATGGCTGTACAACATTGAGAATGCACTTAGTGTCACTGAACACTTAAAAATCGTTAAATGATCATTTTTATGTTATCTATAATTAAAATAATAAAAAGTTGCAGAAAACCCCCCAAACTTCCCAGGATGTACTCATGTGCAGCAGGCTGATAACCCAGCATTGACTTTGCTCTACTCTGCAGTCCCGTAGATGTGCCTCTACAAGTATCACCCTCGGTGAAGTTGCACAGAGAGGCCTCGAACGGGATAGAGCAGCATGGAAGCCTGGCTCTGTCCTCTTCCTATGTACGTAGGCATACTTGTTAACTTCCCTGGAACTCAATTCTATGCAAAATTTGAAGGCTCCACAAGGCTTTTTTTTTCTTTTGAGAAATTTTTGCTATAGGATGTGAGCACTTGCTGAAGACAGTGAGATGGAAAGCTAGAAATCAACCCCCAAGGCCACACCACAATCCGTTCTTCTCCATTTTCTTTTCAAGATTTTGAGAACATAAGCACATGCACGCAGCACAAGTTTCAAGGCACTGGGTCCAGGACTCGAACCTCGGTCTACCATGTGGGAGTCCAGCGACAACCATTATGTCATCTGCTGAGTCCTCTTGTCTAATTTTCTAAAAAAGACCTTTTGGATGGGACCAGCAGAGAGCATAATGGTTACATTGGTGGACTCCCACATAGTTGACTGTGGTCAGAGTCCCTGACAGGTGGCTTACACCTCACATCAGGCACTCATGTGCATGAGTGCTCAAGATCCCAAGAGGAAAATGGAGAAGGGATTGCACTTTCTGTCTCTGTCTCTCTCCAGCGAGTACACGTACCTACAGCAAAAAAAATCTCTCAACACACACACACACACACACACACACACACACACACACACAAGATTTTTGGTATAGGATGTATGTGCTCACTGGAGAGAGGGAGACAGAAGGAGAGAAATCAGTCCCTGCGGGGGATGGTCACACCACAATCCATTCTCCTCCAATCTCCTCTCCAGATCTTGGGCTCTGAAGCACATGCTTGTCCTGCAAGAGTTTAAAGCAGGGGGTCCAGGACCCTAGCCGTCATCGACTACATTGGAATCCAGCAAGATGGTTATCCACCATCTGCTGATCCTGAAAATAATCTCTCTTAAAAATAAAAAAGAAAGAAAATTAGAGAAGAACTTCATACTGAGGGTTGGCATGATGGTGATAATGATGAGATTTCCTGAATGAAAGGTTGGGATATGTTCATCAAAAAGGGATGGTCATAGCTGACTTAGAGCACTGGTTCTCACAGCAGTACCAGCAGCACCTGGAGGGCTTGTTAGAATCCATTCTCAGTTCTGGGGTGGGGAGAGGAATGTGCACTTTTACAAATAATCACCCAGATAATGCAAATATTGCTGGCCCACATTTTGAGAACTGCAGACCCCTGCCCCCTGCATGACCCAGTGCAGACCAATGGACTCTGCCACTGGAATGTAATTCATAAAGGGGTTTACTATCTTATTAGAGGCAGTATTTCCTGGCCTGTCAAACATATCATCTTAAACTCCAGAATTTAAGCATCTCAAAATGACACTTATTTTTCAAAATTATTATTTGTTTTCCATGACCAAGATAAAAGAACAGAAAGTGTGTGTGTGTGAGAGAGAGAGAAAGAGAGAGAGAGAAAGACAAGCACCTCCAACAGGGTCTGCCTGCTGAGATCAAACTCCAGCCTCAGCTAGCCCAGATGATGCAGATTCACCCACCCATCAGGCATGTACAGGGAGAGATATCAGGATGAGAACTCAGGACCTTCCCTATGGAACCAGCATCACATTACCACTGTACCACTGTTGCCAGCCTTCCAGGTTATAAACAAAGTTGTCAGAGTTTGAACTAGGTTTTAACTAAGTTGAAGTTTGGAATTTACAACTCAGTAGATGTAGTCAGGTTCTGAAAATACTGTAGGACTGTTTAGATAAACTTCAGGGAGAACAAGTCAGTTAAAGACTGCACCCCAAAATTCTGCATCTTGTAGCTCTTGGAGCCTCTACTGCCTGGGATGGAGCAGAGGCATCTGCATCTGTGTGGGACTTCCTTTCATGCCCTTCTTATAACTTTTGTCACAGCAGCTTGGACAAGCATATGCAATACATTGGCATTAGAAACCAGTGGAACAAGCTCCTAAGCCCCTTTCTTGAGGACCCAGAATATGAGGTGTCAGGTCTGGAGTTGTAGGTACATTCGATTTTCTCAGCATCTGTGGTCTTCAATATAAAATGGGCAACAATCTCCACCTAACTTGAAGGTCTGTTGCTATATTTGGTAAATGATTGATGGTATTATTACTGGTTCTTGTTATTTGATGGCCCCGGGAATGATAGTTAATATGAGTCTTAGTCCTTGTGAGTCATGAAACCTAAGATCATTGACTTGGTTTTCTGCTTCTCCTTTCTTTCTATTTTCTTTTTCCTTTCTTTCTTTTATTTTTTTTGAATTTTTATAATTAAAAAATTTTTTTTCAACCACCTCTACTTATTAACAAGCATATTTCCTGATGGCAAACTCCCATAGGCAAGTGGCTCAGCAGGACTTTCTGGAATGTGCGTCGATGGCCCCTCCTGCGTTTCGCCCTCATCAGACCCCATCAGGAGAGGTAGTGTTCTCAAGAGTTGCTTTAACTCCACTTGAGCATCTCAAATCAGTTAAGCCAAGGCAAACAGCTTTCCATGCAGCTTCATTGGTATGCCACTCCACTTGAGAGTGCTGGGCACTATAAATGGCACATGAATTATGTATGTCAGGGCTCAGTACAACATTTAGCATGCCTGAAGCAGTATGCATTTGTAGAGAAAGTCATTTTGATTCTGTAATGTATTACATGTCCAAATGCTTAGCAGGAGCTGGGGACTGCATGCTGGATCCTGGAGCCCACTGGGTGAGCACAAAATGCAATGGTGGCCCTGTGCTCCAATTCCTGGGGACACTGCTTGAATCCTCCACCAAACTAGGGAAGCTGCTCTCTCTCTCATTCGCCCTCCCCATGGGCTGAGTTTTTAGGTTTCAGTCTTTCTTCCCCCTTGCAATGGGCTGACTTCTCAAGCTTTAGGTCGAAGCTCAGTTAAACCCAGCCTCTCTCTCTGGCCTCATGGTAGACATGGTACCTAAACACCACTTTGATCTCAGTACCATTGGGCAATAGCTACTCTGTAGCCCTCTCTGCAGCAACATCCTCTATTCTCAGGGCCAAGAAGAAAAAAGGGAAGAGGTGGTGTTTTAGATAAGGGATTGGCACACGCTACTGGGAACTTGATTATGAAACTCATCTATAGGAATGAAGCAGGACTGGATGTAGTGTCCTGAACATACCAGCACACTGCTTTAGAGAACACAGTCCCTTCACCAGACCACCATCTCTTTCTTTCTTTCTTTTGAAAACTCCAGGCATTCTTTAAACTTTATTTTAGCTGAGATCTCTATAACACTTGCCCTACTCATTACTTACTCCCACAACCACCTCTCTCTCCCCAAAAGAAATACACAAAAACAAAAACAAAATCTCACGAAGACATCCACCTTCTCTGATAAAAGACCATTGTTGAACATGCTGTATGTTCCTGTACAGTCATTTGCCATATAATTATATTTTTTTTGGTCAACAACAGACTGTATATGGTGGTCCTGTAAGATTTTAATGGAGTTGACTATTTTGGGGGAAAAGGATGATGGAGGCTTCATAAAATAAATTTGGGTGGGTTCCTTTCATTGGGATCTTTAAAAATAACTTGAGTAGAATGGGAGTTAACTCTTTACAAGTTTTATAGAATTCAGAAGTGAAGTCATTAGGACCAGGGCTTTTCTTTGTTGAGAGGTTATTTATTATTGATTCAATCTCATTGCTTGTAATGTGTCTATTTAGGCTTTCTATGTCCTCCTGATTCAATCTTGGTAGTTTATATGTGTCCAGAAATTTGTCCATCTCATCTAGGTTTTCTTATTTGTCATTATATAGTCATTCATAGTATCCTCTAATGATATTTTGTATTAAATTCCTATTGGTGGGACCAGGAGTTAGCGTAATGGCTATGTCACTAAACTCCCATGTAGTTGACCACAGTTCGAGTCCCAGACCCAGTGGCTTAAACTCACGCCGAGTGCGTATGCATGTGTGCCCAAGATCCCGAGAAGAGAATGGAGGAGAAGGGATTGCGGCGTGGCCATCCCCCCAGGGGGTGATTTCTCGCTTTCTATCTCTCTGTCTCTCTCTGTCTTTCTGGTGAGTGCACGCGCCCTATAGCAAAAACCTCTCAAAAAAATATTCCTATTGGTTAGTGACATCACAGCTGTCATAATATAGTAAGTGGCAAAATATATTCCTCACATGTCTGTGGTGATTCTGGTGTAAACATACTTGCTGTGCTGTCAGTCCTATGAAAGTACAGCACATTCAATTATGCACAATACATAAACTTGACAATGATAATAAATGACTGTTACCAGTGTATTTACTGCACTATATTTTTCTTGTTATTGTAGAGTGTACTAGTTATTAAAAAGAAACAGTCACTGCAAAACAGCATACCTGCCATGTTATCCTGGCATCAACCTCATATATCTCAGGTTTACCAATTCTCTTCATTGCGATTTCTTTCTCTTGTGCTTGATTTAACCTCATGTATTGTTCAACATGGCCATAAGTATACAAAATCCACTGCTAATGTTTCCAAGAAGAAGCTACATTGAGTGATTAAACTCTTTATGATATTAAAAATGATTAAAGACTATAGAGATGGAAAATCAGTGGCAGTTATTGCCTGCTAGCCAGGCATGTCCCTTTCTACCATAGGTATAATTGTGAAGAACAAGAACAAAGTATGGAAATTGGAAAGTATCTGCTTCATGGAAGGCTATAAAACTGACAAAAATTTGAGAAGGTCATTAGATGTGGAGAAACTTCTAACAACCTGTACCAAAGATCGGACATAGAAGCAGAGCCCTCTCAACACCATATCAATCATGGCCAAAGTATTAACTTTATTGTTGATGTTGAATGAAACCCATGGTTGAAATTCCTGCTAGCTCTGTGTGGTTTAAACAATTCAAGGATCATTATTTGTTACATAACATGTAAGTGAGTGGTAAGGCTGTGAGTGCTGATGTGTAGGAAACAGAAGAATTTTTGGATTTTCTAGATAAGCTGATTGTGGAGGAAAATTACTTGCCAGAACAAATCTTCAATATGGATGAAATTTCTTGTTCTGTAAACTAATGCCTGAAAAAAAGTTCATCCATAAACAGGCAAAGTTAGGCCCAGGTTTCAAGGCTTTTTAGGACAGGATAACAGTCTAGCTTGGGGGCAACACTGCAGGCTACAAATTGAAACTCTGTGATCTGGCATAATGAGAACCCCAAGGCCTTCAACTATATCAGTGAGTACACTGCTGATAGGAGCAATAAGAAGTCAGGGACTACTACCTTACATTCCCACCAACAGTGTATATTCAGGATGGGGAAATTCATTTGGTATGCTGTAATGACATATAGTGATTCAATGTAAAAATAAATAAATTTTTAAAAAGTGAGGGATGGCTCAGCTCCTCTTCAATGATGTCCTCCTGAATTGCTATGCCAGCTAAGTGGAAAAGAACCATTTGGAAAATAGCCTTTCAGGATCTTGCTTGTTGTCTATAAAGTTCCTTTACATCCTCCTTTTATTGGAGATTTTCATTTCAATGTAAAAGTGGTGTTTCCCCGTCCTAACACCATTTCTTTGATCCAGTCAATGAATCAAGGAGTTAAAGCAGCTTTTCAGGTCTACTATCTGAGAAGGACCTTTGAGCAGACTATTGCTTCAGCTGGGGAAGACATTGAAGAATTCTGAAAGAATTCCAACATTTATGACTGCATCAAGAACCTTACCTGGGTTCAGGAATGACACAGAGTATATAAATGACAGCTGAAGAAGACACTCTAGAAGTCAGTCCATGACTTCAAAGTATTTGCCAAGGATAATGGGGTTGCAAAAATCAGAAAGTTGTGGGTGAGATGGCAAACACCTGTGTGTGGCTGAAGATGGTATTGAGGAATACCTAGAGGGAGTTTCTAAGAAATGGACTAGAGAGAAGTTATTGAAACTGGAACAGGAACATGGAGCTGAAAAAAAGGCAAGAGAAAAAGTAAAACCTACTATTGGGTCATTGGAAAAGTCGTGACATATATTTTCTGGTTTTCTATGCAAAAACGCATCATGACTTTTTAGGTGACCCAATAAAATTAAAATAAAAAATATTAAGACCCCAAGAAAATTTGTAGTAAAGGATTTTGTAGAAACTTTTTGCAGAAGCTTTTGAAAACCTCAACAAACTCCTTAAAAAGTATGGGGGAAAAAAAGGACTCTAATGGGGAAAGATTTTCATGAATAGATGTGAATGTTTATAGTGCATTACTGCTTGCAAGCAAAACTATGGTGAAAAAAAAAGCCCAGAAAATTACATGGACTGTGGAGGGCACTGCATACGGGAGCCATCTTGAGCTATCCGCCATCTTGAGCTATCCACCATCTTGGAAACCATTAGGTTTCACTTCCTCACTGAGCAAACTGTTTCTCAGAAATCATGTGACCAATGTTTTCCCTGGAAGTGGTTGGGTTTCTAGGCAACGGGAGAGATCCACCCACACCAATGATTGGTTCATGCTGTTCTATCTCATTTGCATTTCGGGCAACCAATCGATGCCCACCAGCCTGTATATAACTCGTGATTTTTCCTCAATAAACCAAGAAGACGGAAGACTTGATCAGCACCTTGTATTGTCTCCACTCTGTGCTGTGTGTGTGTGTGTATGTGTGTGTGTGTGTGTGTGTGCGCTCGCGCGTGTGTTTGTCCCATCTCTCACTCCCTTCCCCAGGAAACCTGTTCGACTGTCCTGCAGGTCGGGACAATGGACATATTTCTGAAATGAGTAACACCTCCTCAAAAAGAGTCTCAGGCAGGTCCTTCAGGAGGTACTCCAGAAGAAGCACTGTTATCACAGGAGGTGACAGCTCTGTGGCTCTGAAGATATTCTAGTGGAGGTGGAACACAGGGTTACTGATCATCGGAACCCTCTGTTTATCTAGGCCGATGTGTGTGTTTTTTACCTTTTAACAAAACTTTAAAAAACAAAGGAAAAAATTATCATAGACAACAGCTTATACAATAAGGCTATAAAGAAAGAAAATATTTTCATATAGCCTTATGATGTATTTGTATTTTATTTTAAGAGTCAAAAAAGTTAAAAAAAAGTTTTTGGAGTAAAAATTATGGTAAGTGAGGCATCTTCATCTCAGCCTCTGCTGCCCCTTCTGGGTTAAGCTTCACAGCTGTAAAGCCCCCCAGTCTGGGCCCCAACCCTCTTCCAGACCCCAGTGCTAATCAGGTAAGCAAACTCCCTCTCTCCCTCTTGCTCTTTTCTTATTTAAAGCAAAAACAGCTTTCTATCCCCTTCCTTGTGCCTTTCTCTTGCTAATTTGGCTCTTTTCCTTTTCCCCTCACCTAGGATCCAGTCTGTCCAGGCATCTCCATTTGTGCTTCTGATGCCTCTTCTGGGTTCAGCTTCACAGCTGTGAAGCTCCCCAATCAGGGCCCCATCCCTCTTCCAGACCCTAGTGCTAGACATATAGGCAAAGTCTCTCTCTCCCTCATGTTCTTTTCTGTTCTTTCCAATTTTTCTTTCTCTTCTTAAGAAAAACAGTTTACTATCCCCTTCCTTGTGCTTTTCTCTTGCTAATTTGATTCTTTTCCCCTCACTTCTGCTGTCCCTTCATGTGGCATATAAGCATGCCTTGCAGTTTTCCATTTTTAACTCAGTTTTTTCTCTGTGATGTGATTTCTTTCTCCTCTTTCTGTTCTAGCTCTTTTCTTCTTTTTCCATTGCTTTTCTTCCTATTTTTGTTTCCTACTTTTTTTCATCCTTTCTTATTTTACTGCTCAGTTCTTACCCACTGCCTAGAGAAGGCTAGGTGCATAGTAGTTAAACATCTGAACATTGTGAGTTTTAGAGAATTGTTTGCCCCTCACTGTACTGGTTATAAAAAGAGTGAAACTCCCCTTCATAAATCTGATTTCAAAACTCCTCTTGTGATTTCCACACTAAAGGACACAAAAGAAGGGAGGTAAAACACTGACTTAGTTCACAGTCAAGGAAACTCACTAGCTCAGAGTTACAGAATCCTTCTCCAACAAAAAAGCCAAAAGTGAATACATTACCAAATAACTAAAAATCAGAGAAGAGTCTCAAGGATGAGAGAACCAAGTAATACATCTCCTGCAAGGGAACACTGTAGCTCGTTTCCATGTAGGAAAAAATTAGAGGATACTACTGAAATACGAAAAAAAGAATTTAGAATATTTATGGAAACAAAACTCTCTAAGATGCAAGAGAAAAGAGACCTGGAGTTCCAAGACCTTAGGAAGTCTTTCTATGATATGAAAGAAAAATTGGACACCATAAAAAAAATCAAATGGGATTGTTAGTTATAAATTTGTAATACAAGAAATCAAACCTCCCTCGGAAGTATTAAAATCAGATTAGACCATGCAGAAGATTGAATCTATAGTAGTAAAAGAGCTAATTCATCAGGAAGATATAATGCTTATAAATATCTATGCACCCAACTCAGGAGCATCCAAATATGTAAAGGAAAGACTAGATCTAAAAGGAGAGAGAGACTGTAACACAATAATTGTTGGAGATCTCATCACCCCATTATCTCCTTTAGACAGATCAATGGGACAAAAAATAAGCAAAGAGATTCAGACCTAAGTGATAGCATAAATCAGATGGACTTGATAGACATCTGTAGAACTTTCCACCCCAAAACCAAAAAGTATACATTTTTCTCAGCCCCGCATGGTATTTTTCCAAAGATTGACCACATGATAGGACACAAAATGAACCTTTATAGATTCAAATGCATAGAAAGTATATCCAACATCTTCACCATGAATTGAACTTGATATTAATCTCAGGAAAAACCCTCGAAAACACACAAATACATGAAAAGTAAATAACCTACTTCTGAATGACTTCATGACTAGAAGAGATTAAGAATGAAATCAAAAGATTCATGGAATCAAATGATAATGAGTACACAGTTTCCATAATCTATGGGACACTGCAAAAGCTATCATAAGAGGGAAGTTCACAGAAATTAGTGTGTGTAAGAAAAAGATGGAAAGGTGGCAAAAAGAGAACCTAACATCATGCCTCAGGGAGTTGGAAAAAAAAATCCAAAAGACACCAGGAGAAAAGAAATAATAAAGCGTCAGCAGAAATAAATAAAATAGAAAATAAATGAACTATACAGAAAATAAATGAAAGCAAAAGCTGGTTATTTGAAAAGATAAACAAGATTGATGCACCATTCACAGCATTAGCTAGACTAATTAAGAGAGAAAGGAACTAAATAAATCAAATGCGCAATGAATCAGGAAACATTACAACAGATATAGTAGCAATACAAAACATCATTAGAGGATACTATGAGCGACTATACACCAACAAAGAAGAAAACCTGGGTGAGATGGACAAATTCCTGGACACGTATAATCTACTGAGATTAACTCTGGAGGACATTGAAAGCCTGAATAGATCTGTAACAAGTGATGAGAGTGAATCAGCAATAACTAACCTCCCAACAAAGAAAAGTCCAGGTCTCAATGGTTTCACTGCTGAATTCTACAAAACTTTTAAAGAAGAGGTAACCCTCATTCTACCCACACTGTATCTAAAGATCCAAAAGGAAGGAACCCTTCCAAATTCATTCTATGAAGCCTCCATCACCCTCATTTCCAAAACAGATAAGGATATGACCAAAAAAAAGGAAAACTACAGACCTATATCTCTTATGAATATAGATGCAAAAATTCTCAACAAGATACTTGTTAACTGTATTCATAACATATAAAAAAGATTATTCATCATGACCAGGTAGGCTTTATTCCAGGGATGCAAGGGTGGTTCAACATACATGAAGCCATAAATGTAATACACCATATCAACAGAAAAAAAGATAATAAACATATGATCATTTCAATCAATGTGGTAAAGACATTTGATCAAATACGACATTCCTTCATGATTAAGACTCTCAGGAAAAATGGCATAAGAGGATCATTTCTCAGAATAATAAAAGTCACCTATGAAAAACCTATAGCTAACATTACACTGGATGAGGAAACACTAAAAGCTTTTCCACTAAAAACTGGTATAAGACTAGGCTGTCCATTCTCTCCACTCCTATTCAATATAGTACTGGAATTCCTAGCCAATGCAATGAGAAAAGAGAATGAAATAAAAGGCATTCCAATAGGGAAAGAGGAGTTGAAATTATCTGTTTGCAATGACATTATTGTATACATAGAAGACCCAACAGTATCCACAAAAAACTTCTTGAAGTAATAAATGCATACAGTAAGGTGGCTGGATAAAAATTAACTTACAAAAATCTATAGTATTTCTATATACAAATAACAAGCAGACAGAGACAGAACTGAAGGAAGTAATTCCATAACCACAAAAAGTTTAAGATACCTAGGAATAAAACTAAGGAAGTTAAGGAACTTTATAAGGAAAAGTATGAAAATATTTAAAAAGAAAATGAATCGGACACAAAGTAGTAGAAGAACATTCCATTTTCCTGGATTGGGAGAGTTAATATAATCAAAATGGAAATCCTACGCAAATTAATCTACATATTTAATACAATCCCTATAAAATTACAAGGGTCATTCTTCACAGATCTAGTAAAAATAATTATGGAATTTGTCTGGAATCAAAAGGTCATGTATTGCCAAAGCCATCTTGCGCAAGAAGAGTGGAGTGGGTGGCATCTCTTTTCCTGACCCCCAAATATATTACAAAGCTGTGATATCAAAAGAGCATGGTATTGGCACAAAAACAGACATGAAGACCAATGGAACAGAGTAGAAACCACAGAAATAAACCCTCAAACGTATAGTCAACTAATTTTTGACAAAGGGTACTAGTTAATCCAGTGGGAAAAGAAAAATTTCTTTAGCAAATAGTGCTGGAAAAATTGGGTATCCATCTGCAAAAACATAAATTCGAACCCCTATCTGTCACTTTTAACAAAAATCAACTCAAAGTGGATCAAAGATGTAGGCCTAAGACCACAAACTATAAAACTACTGGTGGAAAACACTGGAAGACATTGGGGTAGGCATACTTCTTAAGCAAGACTCCCAAAGCACAGGCAATAATCCCCAAAATAGACAGGTGGGATTACATCAGATTAAGAAATTTCTGCACAGCAAAGGGCACAATAATTAGTGCAAATCAACAACCCTTGGAACGAGAGAAAATTTCTGTTAACTATGCCTCAGATAAGGGACTGATAACCAGCATACACAGGGAACTCAAGTGGCTTACCCAGAAGAAAATGATTAATCCAATTAACAGATGGGAAAATGAGTTGAACAAATAACCCTCTAAGGAAGACATACAAACAGCCAAAAAGCATATGAAAAAATGCTCAACGTCTGTCATCATAAGGCAGATGTAGATCAAAACCACAATGAGATATCACTTACCCCCAGTCAGAATGGTGATGATTAAAAAAAAAAACAAAAATGGTAAGTGTTACAGGTGAAAGGGGAACTCTCCCTACATTGTTGGTGGGAATGTAAATTGGTCCAGCCACTGTGGAGGACAATATGGAGATTCCTCAAAGATCTACAAATAGAACTAGCATATGATCCAGCAATTCCACTCCTGGGTATCTACCCAGACTACAGGAGAATGCTCAGTAAGAAAAGTGCTTGGAGAACTATATTTATTGCAGCATTATTCATGATTGCTAAAACATGGAACCAACCTAAATGTCCACAATCAGATGAATCAACTAAAAATGTGTGGCACATATACTCCATGGAATACTATTTAGCCATAAAAAAAAAAAAAAAAACAAGACCCTGACATTTGATAGAAAGTGAACGAACATGGAAGATTTATTGCTGAATGAAGCAAGTCAGGCTATGAAACAGAGACATTGTTTGTCTCCACTTAACATATACTGACTGTCCACATTCTATGGTAGAGACTGAAAAACTTGAGAACATAACAACAGTGAAAATTGTTATGGACACTGAGAACAATGTGGAAGGAGAGTGGAAAAGGGGAAGAGTGCAGAAATGAAAATTTGGGAAAAAATGGAGAAGTAAGATTTGTGGGACACAGATATAGTTTGTTGCCTGTTGGTGATGTCATGTATAGTATGCTCAACTCACCTGCTGTGTGGTATATTTCATGTTGGGGAAAGTCTCTTTACAAACTAAATGATGTATCATGATTGAATGTATAAAAATAATAATAATAATAAAATTATGGTAAGCTAAAGTTAGTTTATTTATTTATTTATTTATTTATTTATTTTGAAGAGGTTTTTGCTATAGGGCGTGTGCGCTCGCTAGACAGACAGAGAGAGACAGAGAGACAGAAAGCGAGAAATCACCCCCCAGGGGGGATGGCCACGCCGCAATCCCTTCTCCTCCAATCTCCTCTCGGGATCTTGGGCATGCACGCACACACGCCTGGCGTGAGTTCAAGCCACCGGGTCCGGGACTCGAACTGCGGTCGACTACGTGGGAGTCCAGCAACATAGCCATTATGCTAATTGCTGGTTCCCAGGTTAGCTTATTTTTTAAGAAAGAAAAAATATTTTTATAAACAATGCGGTGTAAATATATAGTGTTCATAAAGTCTACCTGGATGCTCAGTAATGCCTTAGACCTTCACAGTCATTCACCTCTCACTCATTCAGAGCAAATTCTAGTCTTGCAAGCTTAATTCACAGTAAATATCCTACACAAGTATACCATTTTTTTCTCTTATATTTTTACTCTACCTTTTGTATGTTTAGATACACAAATGCTTCAGTACAGTAATATGTTCACAGGTTTATAACCAAGTTGACCAAAACCACAGACAAAGACAAGATGCTAAGATTGGCAAGAGAAAAACATCCGGTTACCTACAAAGGACATCCCATCAGGCTAACAGCTGATCTCTCATTGGAAACAATGTGAGCGAGGAAAGAATGGGAAAATATATTCAAAGTGCTAAGAGAGAAGCAATTTCAGCCAAGAATACTATACCTGGCAAGATTATCTTTCATGTGGGAAGAAAAGACAAGAACATTCTCAGATAAACAAAACCTGAAAGAATTTACCAGCACCAGACCAGATCTCCAAGAAGTTCTCAAGGGTGTGCTATATCAGGAAAATTAAATACAGACACATGGAAATAAGAGTTCAAAAACTAAGAAAGTGGCCAACTTAATTGTAGGGACAAGTCTGGAGTTGAATATTATATCCCAGAATTTAATAAGAAAAATGGAACCAGAACAGAAGATAATATACATGAGACTACCATTTGAACAGAATCCTAACCTGTTTCCTGGCTTTAAGAAAAGTTCCTTAGCATTTCTATGATTTAAGTTAAAACTGGTTTTCTTAATAGTACATGTGAACTTACCATTGAAAATAGTTAGATTATTTAAGAAATTGTGTGATCAATACAATGTGGGTGGACAAGGAATGGAAGACAATTGTAGACACCAGAGATAGTGTGAGAAGAGGGTGGGAAAGGAGGGTCAGAAAGAGGGGTAAAAAATTCTAGGAACTATAAATGGAAAATTTTTGATAATAATATGCATGATTAAGTCACTATGCAGTATATTCTGGATGGGAAATCACATTTTGTATGCTGTGATGATGCTTAGGGAAAGAATGTAAATTAAGTTACAAAAAAAAAAGTTTCAGAAAAAAATAAGAAATCCATTCGATGACCGCAGTAAGATATATAGCCCCATAGGTGCTACTTTATAGTATGCCTAAAGTTAGACTTGTGTTCACGGAAATGTATATATCAGCTGTGTTTGCTATGAAAATATTTAGATTAATTAAGATCTTAGTAATTCAATAAAATGTGGGGGGGGGGGGAAACAGTATAGAAAGTAAGCATAGATACCAGAGACAGTGTGGGAAGATAGTGGGAGATGGCAGAGGGTAAGAGATAGGGAATCAAGGATGGGGGGAGAAAAAGCAAAACATACAGGAAACAAGAAATGGAAAATTATTTGTTGACAATAACATGTATGTTGATGTGCTTGACTGAGACAATATACAGTGTACTCTGGGTGGAAAAATCTCATTTTGTATGCTGTAATGATGTACAGTGAATGAACGTAAATAAATAAATTTAAATAAAAAAATAAAAGAGCAATAGGTTATACCATGTTGCCTGAGTGTGCATTAGGCTGCACCACCTAGGCACATGTAAGTACCATCTAATGTTCACACAATCATGAAATTATTTAAAGGTCCATTTCTCAGAATGTGTCCCTGCAGTTAAGTAATACATGACTGTAATTATTTTTTTCCCACTGGACTCCTAGCTTCTTGAAGCACAGAACTATGCTGTCCTTTTATTTTTTATCACTCATCTCTAGCATGGCGCCTAGTGCTAAAAAGCCATCATCTCAATTTTGTGAAAATGTGATTTATTCAAGAAATAACTCTTCTATAAAATGGCTCATGGCTGGAGGTATGTGGGATGTAAAGTGAGCACATGTTGTCTTCAATACTAACTTTGTTCTTTGCCAGATGTGTGAGCTTTGACAGCTGAACCCAAAGTTAAATTTTCTCTTCTCTGCTTCCTGAACTAATTCAATTCCATTGAAAAGAAATCAAGAAGTGTGTACTATACCTAACTTCTCCAGTCTTTGAGAGGACTAGATCGACACAGTTTAGGACACCATCCCTGCCTAACTCAGTGCAAGTACCGATGGCTCTCGGCGTACAGGTATATTACCTGGAAGAATGTGCTTCAGTTTCTAAAACATTCTTATTTCATTTTCATTGCCCAAGGAGCAGTTCTCAAAAAGCTAGATATTGAACATGAAAACTGTACCCAACATCTTTCCTGTTTCTCATGCTAAGCAATATTAGAACAGGTAAAAATAACTTAGCTACGTTGTTTTAGAAAGCACTCGATTCTGGAAGATAAAACTAGGACATACTCATGAAAACTAACTGGTTGATACATCAGTACTCATCCCAAGAGCCTTGCCTAACAGTGTCCAGGAATCCAAATATGTAACATAAAATTCCTTTTCTATCCCAGCCTGTTCCTTTCTGCAAAAACCCGACCTTAAAGTGATCCAGTTCATACCATAACACCCTGTAAGTGTTCTCCGAGGGGTCTCCTTTCTGAGATGCTACTAGAATTCTGTCAAGGTGATGTTCTGCCTCCCTGCAGTAGTTTAGTATACTTAGCTTTGCCTGATAGGCAGTTTTTACTGGTCTTTTTGAGAACTGTCAACTTATGGCCCAAATGGATAAAAATGTCATACTTATTCAGGTATCACATGATCTGCTCAGTTCCTTAGAAAACATTGCTGGTTTATAGTTTGAGGTCTTAGATTTAGATCCTTGATCCACCTTGACTTGATTCTTGTCAAAGGAGAGAGGTAGGGGTTCAGATTCATCTTTCTGCAAGTGGAAGTCCAGTTTCTCCAGCACCACTTGCTGAAGAGGCTTTCATTTTCCCACTGGATTGACTGGTACCCCTTGTCAAAGATCAGTTGACTGTATGTTTGGGCACTTATTTCTGGGGACTCTATTCTGTTCCATTGGTCCACATGTCTGTTTCTGTGCCAGTACCATGCTGTCTTTATTACCGCAGCTTTGTAATATATTTTTCGATCGGGGAGTGAGATGCCGCCCACTCCATTCTTCTTGTGTAGAATTGCTTTGGCAATACGGGGTCTTTTATGATTCCAGACAAATTTTAAGATTGTCTTTTCTAGATCTGTGAAGAATGTGTCTGGTACTTTGATTGGCATTGCATTAAATAGGTAGATTAATTTGGGTCTAATTGCCATTTTGATTATATTAACTCTTCCAATCCACGAACATGGGATGTCCTTCCATTTTTTTGTGTCATTTTCAATTTCTTTTTTTAGCTTCTCATAGTTTTCCTTGTGGAGGTCTTTAACTTTTTTGGTTAGATTTATTCCTAAATATCTTATACTTTTAGTGGCTATGGTAAACGGAATAAGTTTTTTCAGTTCTATCTCAGTCTGCCTGTTATTCGTATATAGAAATGCTATCGATTTCTGTATATTGATTTTATATCCTGCAACTTTACTGAATTCATGTATTACTTCCAGTAGTTTTTCCATGGAGACCATTGGGTCTTCTATGTATACAATCATGTCATCTGCAAATAGAGAGAGTTTCACCTCTTCTTTTCCTATTCGAATGCCCTTTATTTTTTCCTCTTTTCTGATTGCGTTGGCGAGGACTTCCAGTACTATATTGAAAAGGAGAGGAGAAAGTGGGCATCCTTGTCTTGTTCCTGTGTTTAGTGGGAAAGCTTTCAGCTTTTCTCCATTCAGGATGATGTTCGCTATGGGTTTTTCATAGATGGCTTTTATTGTATTGAGAAATGGCCCTTCTATGCCGATTTTGCTAAGAGTCTTGATCATGAAGGGATGTTGTATCTTATCAAATGCTTTTTCTGCATCAATCGATATGACCATATGGTTTTTGTCTTTCTTCCTATTAATATGGTGTATTACATTTATGGTTTTGCGTATGTTGAACCTACCTTGCATTCCTGGAATAAAGCCTACCTGATCATGGTGTATGATCTTCTGTATAAGTTGTTGAATACGATTTGCTAGTATCTTGTTGAGAATCTTTGAGTCTATGTTCATCAGAGATATTGGTCTATAGTTTTCCTTCCTTGTCCTGTCCTTATCTGTTTTGAGGATGAGGGTGACAGAGGCTTCATAGAATGAATTAGGGAGAGATTCACCCTTTTGGATCTTTAGAAATAATTTGAGCAGAATGGGAGTTAACTCTAGGACAGCAGAATGCTCAGTCAGAAAAGTGCATGCACATCTATGTTTATTGCAGTATTATTCTCAATTGTTAAGGCATGGAACCAACCCAAATGTCTATGAGTAGATGAATGGATTGACTGATATGAATGATATTCCTTCTGGAAAAAGAAATGTAATGCACTGTAATTTTACATGTGGGTCAATGTAATGTAAACAAGATTACGATAATAATAAAAAAAATTAAAAAGAAAAAAACAAAAAAGAAAACTGCTGGTGAGGAGAGTGGGGGCGGGGGATAAACACAAACCTTGAAAGTGGAAAACTCATGATGGTGTTCAGGCACCATATATCACTTTCTCCTTGCCAGTCAGAGTATCTTAATCCTCTGTCAGTCTGTTCTTGTTTTTAATGTAATTCTAACAGTCTGGGTTGCCTGATCTCCCACTCACATCAGATATGAAACTGCCAAGCCTCAGGGAAGGGTGGAAATGCAGGTTCTTCTCTGAAGCAGAGAGCAGAGGGCTACCTGACCTACAATTCACTTGAAGGGTGGCTGTCTATCTTGTGGTCTCAGGGTGCGACAGCATGCCCCAGACACAGAGTGCTTATTGCTCCCCAGGGAAGGCACTTCTCCATCTTGTCTCCTGTGCTGTTTGGTCCAAAGCTGATCCTTTACCCCACTGTGCTGACCCTGCTGGGCCTCCTTCCGTCTAGCCTTGGTGCTGTGTGTGACTTCCCAGGCCAAGTTCCTCAGGGGTGGATCAGATGAATGGCCTCTGGACCCTTGTACCTTCCCAGAAATTGCCCACCTCATCCATGTTCAAGCTGAGACTTTGGCCCAAAGTTAATTTTTCTTTACTTCTTAAATTAATTTAATTCCATTTAAAATCAATCAAAAAGTGTACACTGTCTTTCTCATATGTCTCACTACCTACTGGGATCTCCAATAGGTGGCCCAGGACTTCTTCGATCAGCATGTACCAGGCAAAACTTTCCATCTTTCTGTACCTTTCCTTGTCCTGCATTTTCCAGTGCATGATATTACTGTCCTTCTGGTCATTTAGGAGAAAAACCTGGACACTGCTTTCAATTTCTCCTCTTCTTGGCCCCATCTCATCATCTGCCACCAACCCAGGAGCTTCTCCTTCCTCATTCTAAACTTTCACATTCTAGGTCTTAGATTATTACTATTTATGATACAGAGTGCATGCATATTCACACAGTAGACAGAAATAGAGAGAAGCATACTTGACAATGTCTCATTACACTGAGATTCTCTTTCCCCAGCCCTCTAACTCCTCAGGATTCTGCATGCTCATGTGTACTGAGCACGTTTTCAGGCCGGTCTGGGGATCTGAACCCACAGACAGCCACATGGCTCCCAGTCTTACAGGACACTGTGTTACTGCTGTGCCACTGTGGCTGGACCTCCTTTAGGTTACTTCTGTAGTTTCCTAATTGGTCTGCAGCCTCAAGTCTCCACCTCTCCAGCCTCATGTTCTTGGCAATTACCATACCTGGCTGCAATCAAATTGTGTTACTTCCTATTGAAACTCCTTAACTAACCCCTGCTGCCCTTTAGAATATCTTGACCATAAAAAAAATAATGCCTGAACCCTACTCCCCAAAATGCAGAAGTGATGGATTGAGGTCTGGTGTCAGAGTTTCCAGAGCTCCCCAAATTAGTGTCACACGCAGCTGGTATAATAGCAAACTCCATGCTCTAGGATGAAGCCCTGACAACCGTAATCCCCATACCACCACCACCTCAGGTGCCTGCACCCTCCTGGCCACACTACATGCAGATCCCAACTTTGAGGGAGGCTCCCTTTTTTCAGTCTCTTATCCTCTTCTGGCCTTGCTACCTGGTGGACGCTTACCTTTTTCTGTGAAGAGTAAATGAAGGATCACTTTCCCTTTTAAGTTTCCTGGTTCTTTCTTGGTAAGAGGACTGTTTCTTCCATGGTGTCCCAGCTGCAACTGGCAGATTTCTTTATTGGCTCTCCTGAAACACAGGAAGGTACTTATTTGCCTCATGTATCCAGAACATATTTACTGAGAACAGCTCTGAGTTAGGCCAACCTTCGTGATGACTGCCTGTCATAGAAATGACTGCCTAGTGAAGTGGCTAAAAATTAAGAAAACAAGAAATATAATTGTGATGTGTAGGAAAGAAAAAGAAGCAGGGACTGTGAACGATAACTATGTGTTCACAATGTTCTTTAACCCAAGGCATTCACTGCACCGGGAGCCCAGTTGTTGCGAGGCTCAGGGGAAATCAGCCAGGAAGGCAGGAGACAGCTACCCACTCGGGTTGGCCAGGAGAACTCAGGCAGGTATGTGCTTTGTTTGCTGTACATTGAACAGCCTGAACTCCTCTACAACACCTAGTTATTTGGTTTTTGGTGAAATGTGCAGTTCCTGTGTGCTTGGTCTTTCTGTTTGGTGAGAAGCAGGTGTGAGGCTGCTGGATTCCTCATGGGTCTCGTACAGGGAAGAGCCACACATACCTTAGGGCTCTGAGTCCCTTTCTCCTGCTGCCCAAAACACCTGAGACTGAGTAACATATAAAGAGCAGAAATTTATTTTTCACAGTTCCGGAGAAATGGAAATCTGAGATCAAGGTGTTGGCACTTTTAGTGTCTGCTTCAAGATGATGCCTCAATCATGTGTCCTCATATGGCAGAAAGGACGTAAGGGCCAAAGGGCCAAATGCTGCATGAAAACTTCTATTAGGGCACTAATCCCATCATGAGGGAGGATGCCTCATGATCGAATCACCTACAAAGGGTCCTCCACTTAATGCTTGCACTGGCTATTGTTTCAATGTGAATTTTGAAAGGACCATAGCAGGTTCCCACATGGAAGTGGGAACACAATGCCCAGACTTGGTGATCTGGAGGAGGACTGCCCCTATAAGCCCAGATTTGGGCAGAAGGCATATTAGTGCCACCCATGACCTTGAAGACCTCGTGCTACCTTCCACCCACAGGCTGAACGTGAACTCTGGGGCTGAGAGTACTAGCTGAAGTGAAGTCTCCGAGGTTCTTACTTCACATTTTGTACACATGCCCTGTCTCATGTCTATGTCAGGCCCTAGGTGACCCTTCTCCTCCTGCTTGTCCTAGGGTGTATCCTGCAGAAACAATCTCAAAGACATCCATGCATTCAGGCCCAGCATCTATCCCAGACAAAGCTAAGGCTCCACTGGAGTCCAAGCAGTCCATGCTGAGTACATCTGGTGCTGAGCTAAGGGCCAGGGAGCAGTTCTTAGAATAGCATGGACAGTGTCAATACCATCTGGCCACAGTACAGCCTCTAGCGCATGTCCACCACAGCTAACAGCCCGTGACAACAGCCATGTTCCCACAAGGGGCCACCTGGCACTGTTGAAATGTCACACAGATCACAGCTCACTCCAGGGAGTCATCCAAGGCCAGAAATGAACATCCTTATGGACTCAGTGAACATCTTAGTGAGGGAAAAAAAACCTGTCATCTGGCCAGCGTAGGCATTTTGAAGGAAGGTGGTCATGGGAATGACTTCAGAAATCCAGCTATTTGTATACCTTCCTGAAAAATAATAGAAAGCACAATAGATTTCCACATTGTTCTCTATAATCTGAAAAGAAGAAATGAGACCTGTGAAGGCCGAGAGGGAAAATGGCAGCTGTTATACAGAGAAGATGGGGAGAGCCTCTAACAGAGCCCAGCCCACAAGGATAAGGTGTTCCAGGCTGTTCTTGAAATAACACATGCAAAAGCCAAGCTCTGCCTCTGACTAGTAATACAATTCAAGCCAGTGAGATGGACTGAGGCCTGAGATTGCCTTGGGAGTTCCTCTGTCTCCCTACCACTTCCAGGTGCCCAGAGGGCTCCCGCTTCCAACTCCTTCCTCTGTCATCTTTTCCAGTTCCTGTGTAGTGGTGGCGGTGGAAAATTAGTGAGATGGACTGAACCCATAGATTGCATTGGGAGTTCCACTGTCTTCCCACTGCTTCCAGGAGACTGCTTTACACTTCTAGCTGCCTTTAGCTCACTCAGCAATACTTTCAACTTTATTGTTTCCTGAAATGCTAGTGCACAGTGTGTGCCATGCAATCCCTACTTTCTTCCTCCCATGAAACCCTGCAGCTCAACCCCAGGGGAACTAATTACCAAGAAAAGGGGAGTTCACTGGAATATCCAGTTCCAGCAACAATAGTGCAGAAATTAGGAAGAAACGTATAATCCATCAGATGACCAGAAGCCAGCACAGAGGCACAAGAAATATGAGAAACCAAGAAATTATCTCTCCCCCAAGGGAACAGAACAATTCCTCATCATCCACAGACAGTACAATGGAACTCATGGAAAGGAATTCAGAATATTCATAGAGACAAAACTAAATGAGATACAAGAGAAAAGAAACAATGAACTCCAGAAGATACAAGAGAAAAGAGACAACGAGCTCCAGGAGATGAGGAAGTCCTTCCATGATTTGAAAGAAGAGCTAGACACCATAAAAAAGAATCAAACAGTAGGCCTCCTTGGTTGAGCCCCTGCTCGGGATTGGGGAGCAACTTTGGGACTTTTGGCACACTGTTGCCTGCTGCTCTGATGGCCTGGGCTTGCCCCACCCACTGCCCACTGGGATACTTAATCCTGGTCTGGGCAAGTCTCCTTGGGTGAGACAGAGCTTGGAGATGGGAGTAACTTGGTACTTTCCGCACACTGACACTCACCCCTCTGTTGGCCTGGGCTTGCCCTGCCTGCTGCCCCCTGGGATACTTAAGTCTGGTTGGGGCAGGCCTCTTTGAGCCAGCCTGTATTCAGGGATTGGGAGGAACTTCTGCACGCCACTGGCTACCGTTCAGGCAGCCTGGACTTGCCCCACCTGCCAGGCTACTTAAACCTGGCAAGGGCAGGCCTTGTTGGGTGAGCCTGCGCTCTGTGCTTGGGAGTTATGTTGAGACTTTTGGTACAACAACCCAAGTGCTGTGCTTTGCACCTTTGACCTTCTTCACTAAGTTATATCTTCTTAGCTTGCTGCCACCTCATCAAGAGCTGAGTATTTAGCAGAGGAGTCAAGCACTTGAAGTTACCCCTAACTGCTCTGACCTGGGAGACAGAGCCCTTTAGTAGGAATACACCTAGGAACTAAGGGCATAATTTCCTCTACCATTGCTACAGAATCTACTCCAATAAATAGTAAAAAGTGAATACTGCATCACATTACTAGAAACCAGCCCAGATCTCAAAGAAACATGAGAAAACAAGGTGTTAACTCTCCCCCCAGGGAGAGGAGTAGCCCCTCACCAGCAGTAGATAGCACAGAGAAATACACAGAAATGTCAAAAAAAGAAGTCCAAATAGTCATAGTGACAAAACTCAATGAGATCCAAGAGAAAATAGACAGTTTCAGGAAATGAGAAAATCATTTCTGGACATGAAAGAAGAATTCTGTAAAGAAATAGACACCCTAAAAAAGAATCAAACAGAACTTCTGGAAATGAAGAATACAAGACAACAAATTAAAGTCTCCCTAGAAAGCATTAAAAGCAAATTGGACCATGTAGAAGAAAGAATTTCTGACCCTGAAGACAAAGTCTCCAACATAGACCAAATAATCAAAAAGAAAGAAGAAACAACCAAAACAAAAAAGGACAACATATGGGGTATTCTAGACACCATGAAACATCAAAATATCTGTATAATGGGTATTCCAGATGGTAAAAAAGCTGCTTAAGGCATGGAAAAACCTCTTTAATGAAATACTATCTGAATTTTTTTCAAATATAGAGAAACATGGAGAAATTCAGACCCAAGAAATAAAGAGCATCTCAAATAGAGTCAACATAAAAAGATCTTACCCCTGGCACATCATAGCCAGATTGGTAAAAAATTAAAGACAAAGACAATATTCTAATAATGGCAAGGGAGAAGCGTCAAGATACTTATAAAGGTTATCCCATTAGGCTAACATCAGACTTCTCAAATGAAATGTTGTAGGCAAGGAAGGAATGGGAAGATGTATTCAAAACATTAAAAGAGGGACCAGCAGGTAGCGTAATGACTATGTCACTGGTCTCCCACATAGTTGACCACGGTTCATGTCCCGGACCTGGTGGCTTAAAACTCACGCCGGGCGCGTGTGCGTGCGTGCCCAAGATCCCGAGAGGAGAATGGAGGAGAAGGGATTGCGGCATGGCCATCACCTCTGGGGGGTGATTTCTCGCTTTCTGTCTCTCTGTCTCACTCTATCTGTCTGGCAAGCACACGCGCCTTATAGCGCAAACCTCTCAAAAAAAATTAAAAGAAAAAGAATTTCAACCAAGAATATGATATCCAGCAAGGCTGATCTTCAAATGGGAAGAACAAATAGAAGTATTCTCAGATAAAGAAAAATTGAAAGAATTCACCAATACTAGACTAGCTCTACAGGAGGGAGTGTTGTATCAGGATAACCAAAGAGACAAACAGAAACAAGAGAACAAAAAACAACTGAGAAAATGGCTAACAAAATGACAGGGGTTAATCTGCAAATATCAATAATAACATTTAATGTTAGTGGATTAAATTATCTCATTAAAAGACAAAGACTGGCTGAATGGTTATAAAAACAGAAGCCATCTATATGCTGCTTCCAAGAAAAAACACCTCATTAATAACAACATACATAGACTAAAAGTTAAGGGCTGGAAAAAATATATTCCATGCAAATGGAAATCAAGAAAAGACTGGAATCACGATACTGATAAAAGACTAAATAGACATCAAGATGAAAGCTGGAAAAAGATATTCCATGCAAATGGAAACCCAGAAAGACTGGAGTAGCGGCAGGTATCAGACAAAATAGACTTTAAGATGAAAGATGTAAGAACAAACAAAGAAGGACTTGTTCACTGAGAAGATATAACACTTGTTATGCACACAACACTGGAGCACCTGAATACATCAAAGAGAGACTGTTGGATCTCAAGAGGGAGGGAGGGAGGGAGGGCGAGAGAGAGAGAGAGAGAGAGAGAGAGAGAGAGAGAGAGAGAGAGAGACTGCCTGCATAATAATTGTAGGGGATCTCAATACCCCACTGACTCCTCTGGACAGGTCATTAAGACAAAAAAATAAACAGATACAAGATATAAATGATGCCATACATGAAATGGATTTGACAGACATCTAGAGAGTGTTTCACCCAAATACCACAAAATATACATTTTTCTCATGCACACATTGAACATTTTTGAAGACTGACTACATGATAAACAAGCCTTTACAAATTTAAAGGTATAGAAACTATATCTAGCATCTTTTTCAACCACGACAACATCAAACTTGAAATAAACTACAGAAAGAGCCCTGGAAAATTCATGAAAACATGGAAACTAAACAATCTACTCTTGAATGACTTTACATCTATAGAAGAAATTAAGACTGAAATCAAAGATTCATAGAAACCAATGATAATGAACAAATGAGTGTTTATAACCTTTGGGACACAGCAAAAGCAATCATAAGAGGGAATGTCATAGCAATTAGTGCCCACAATAAAAAAGCAGAAAGATGGCAAATAAACAACCTAATGACACAACTCAGGGTACTAGAAAGATAACAAAAACCTAAAAAATTTCCAGGAGAAAAGAAATAAAGATTTGAACAGAAACAAATGAAATAGAAAATAAAAGAACTATATAGAAAATAAATGAAACTAAAAGGTGGTTCATTGAGAAGATAAACAAAACTGACACATAGTTAGCTAGATTAATGAAGAAGAACAGAGAATGGAATAAGATGAATCAAATTAGCAATGAAATCAGGCACTATTAAAATGGATATAAGAGAAATACAAAATATTATCAGAGACTACTTTGTGCAACTGTATGCCAACAAACAAAAAAACCTAGATGAGATTTCTCTATCTTTCTCTGTATTTGGACACGTATACCTTACCAAGATCAAACCAAGAAGAAATAGAAAGTCTGAGTGGACCCATTGAAACAGTAATAAGTAGTCTCAACAAGGAAGAGCCCAGGTCCTGATGGCTTTACTTCTAAATTCTACAAAACCTTTAAAGAACTAATCCCAATCCTCCTTAAACTATTTCTAAAAATTCAAAAGGAAGTAACCCTCCCTAGTTAATTCTATGAAGCCTCTATCATCTTAATTATAAAACCAGACAATGACATGGAAAAAAAAAGAGAAAATTTCAGGCCCATAGTCCTCTTGAATACAGATGCAAAATTTATCAACAAGATAATAGCAAATTGTATTCAAACATATTAAAAGACTGTACATTACGACCAAAGGCTTTATTCTAAGGATGCAAGGATGGTTCAACATATGCAAAACAATAAACGTAATACATCACATTAACAAAAGGAAAGATTTAAACCATATGATCATAGCGATCAATGCAGAAAAGCATTTGATAAAATACAACATCCCTTCATGATTAAAACTCTCAGAAAAATTGGCATAGAAAGGACATTTCTCAACACAATAAAAGTCATCCATGAAAACCTTTTGCTAACATTATACTGCATGGAGAAAAACTGAAAGCTTTTCCAATAATAATTGGTATAAAACAGGGCTGCCCGCTTTCTACACTCTTTTTCAATATAGTGCTGGAAGTCCTAGCCATTGTAATCAGAAAAGAGAATTAAATCAAAGGCATTCAAATAGGAAAAGATGACCTGAAATTATCTCTATCTGCAGATAACATGATTATATACATAGAAGACCCAAAGGTATCCACAACAAACTCCTCAGAATAATAAATGAATACAACAAAGTAGCAAGATACAAAATCAACATATAAAAATTGATATCATTTCTATATATGATATCAATAAGCAGACTGAGGTAGTACTGAAGAAACTAATCCCATTTACCATAGCCACAAAAAATATAAAATACCTAGGAATAAATATAACCAAAGAAGCCAAAGACCTCTATAAGAAAAACTGTGAAATTCTAAAAAAAAACGAAGTTGAAAAGGACACAAAAAAGTGTAAAGACATCCCATGTTTCTGGATTGGAGGAATTAATGTATCAAAATGACAATTCTACACAAATTAAGGTACATATTTGATGCAATCCCAATTAAATTACCAAAGACATTCTTCACAGATGTAGAAAAGACAGGTAATTTGTCTGAAGTAATAAAAGACCCCATATTGCCAAATAATCTGCGCAAGAAGAGTATAATTGGAAGCATCTCAGTCTCTGACCCCCCGAAAATATTGCAAAGCTGTGATAATCAAAGCAGCATGGTATTGACACAAAAACAGATATATGGACCAATGGAACAGAATAGAGACCTTGCAAATAAATTTGAAACCATACAACCAACCGATTTTTGACAAAGAGTACCAGTCAGTCTAGCAGGAAAAGGAAAACCTCTTTATCAAATGATGCTGGAAAAACTGGATACCCACTTGCAGAAAGATGGAACTGAACCCCTATCTCTCACTATTAACAAAAATCAACACAAAGTGGATCAAAGATATAAACCTAAGACCTGAAAATATAAAATTACTGCTATAAAACACTGGGGAAACTCTGAGTGACATTGGGTTAGGCAAAGACTTCTTAAATAAGATCTCCAAAGCACAGACAATAATCCCCAAAATAGACAAGTGTGATTACATCAGATTAAGAAGTTTCTGCACAGCAAAAGACACAGTAATTATTGTGAATCAACAACCCTTGGAATGGGGAATATTTTTGTAAACTATGCCTCAGATAAGGGACTGATAACCAGAATGCACAGGGAAATCAAGTGATTTACCTGGAAAAAAAAATCAACTCTATTAAAAGATGAGCAAATGAGCTGAACAAACAACTCTTTAAGGAAGACATACGAATGGTCAAAAGTTTATGAAAAAATCCTCAATATCCCTCATCATGAGGCAAATGCAGATAAAAACCACAATGAGATACCACCCAACCCCAATCAGAATGGCCAAGATTAAAAAAATCAAAATACGATAAGTTCTGGCAGGCCTAAGGTGAAAAGGGAATTCTTCAACACTGCTGGTGGGAATGTAAACTAGTTCAGCCACTGTGGAGAACAATATGGATGTTACTCAAAGATCTACAAATAGAACTACCATATGATCCAGCAATTTCACTTCTGGAGAGGACAGGAGAATGCTCAGTCAGAAAAGCGCTTGCACATCTATGTTTATTGTGCCATTATTCACAATTGGTAAGATATGGAACCAACCCAAATATCCACAAACAGATGAATGGATTGATAATGTGTGGCACATATACTCTATGGAATACTACTCAGCCATAAAAACCCCCACAAGGGACCAGCAGTTAGCGTAATGGCTATGTCGCTGGACTCCCACGTAGTCGACCGTGGTTCGAGTCCCGGACCCGGCGGCTTAAACTCACGCCGGGCGCGTGTGCGTGCGTGCCCAAGATCCCGAGAGGAGAATGGAGGAGAAGGGATTGCGGCGTGGCCATCCCCCCTGGGGGGTGATTTCCTGCTTTCTGTCTCTCTGTCTCTCTCTGTCTGTCTGGCGAGCGCACGCGCCCTATAGCAAAAACCTCTCCAAAAAAAAGAAAAAAAAAAAAAAACCCACAAGATCCTGGCATTTGATAGAAAGTGGATGAATATGGAAAATTTACACTGAGTGAATCAAGTCAGGCTATGAAAGAGAGACACTGTATGCCTCCACTTAACATATACCAACTGCCCACACTCTGAAGGATACTGAAGGACTAGAAGATATAGAAGCATGGAAAATGGTTACAGATACTAAAGATAGGGGGGAAGAAGGTGGGAGAAGGGGAATGTGTGAGGAAAGCAATTAAGGAGAAAAATAGAAACAAAAGTCATTTATGGGAAACAGAAATGTATTATTATATATTGATAAAGTGTAAACTATACTCAACTGGACTGGTGTGAAGTATATTCATGGAGGATAAATTCACTTACAAATTCACTTACATTCTCCTGTCCTCTCCAGAAGTGATGTATAGTGAGCGAATGTATAAAATGATTTAATAAATAAGAGAAAGAAAGAAGAAATGAAACATGTTCACCATGTTCACCTTCTGTGCTGGTTCCTTTGGCTTCCCACTCTTGAGGGGAGGTAGTGGGCATGGGGGAGGAAAGGGGAGCCCAATGTGATCTGGTTCCTTGGGGCTTTGTTACCACATAATGAAAAACTCCATCTGGACCTTGGGCAGATTATGTGTGCATGACCGAGGTGGACCAGGTTGCAGGAGGGTGGAGTCGGGGGTGCTTCTTCATAGATTATAAGGAAGCAGCAGGAGCTTGGAGAAGAGCCCTAGCTAGGAAGAGAAGGATAACTGGAGGACTGGATGGTCATCATTTATAGACCAGAGGATTGTGGATGCCAAAGTAGGTAGCAAAGACAAGAGAATAAAGGAGTCAAGAAAATGAATGATACATCTGCAGAGTGAGCACAAATGGAGAAGAGGGTGACCTGGGTAAACCATACTATCTAAACTTGAGGATAGCATGAGGCTGAACAGGGCTCAACTCTGCCCTCTCAGACACAAGATGCATGTTTCTATGGGACTGGAAGGATTTTCAGCCCTTCATGCAGAGCTTGGCAGATAGAAGGCCCTGGAAACACAAATTAGGGAATGCTAAGCTTCAAGTTTCTCTGAGTCACTGATGCTGTTCCTCAACAAGAGTAATAATAATTATACAAGTCATGGAGGATCAGACTGATATCAGCAATTGTACAGCTGTTGAATGACTCCAAATTAGTATTGGGCAAAGTGTGGAACATATGCTCATGTTATGGTCAGCCAAAGGCTGTCCATCCAAAGCTTATGGATTTGTTTTAGATTCTACAATCTAGGCAGAAGTAAGTACCATAACTTAAGTCTCAAAAATGTGGAGTCAAAAACAAAGTCTACACGCAGGGAGCTTATTTGAGGAGGATGCCAGACAGCAAGAGGAAGAAGGGGGGGTGGGCACAGAGGGCAGTGGTGAAAGGCAGCACAGAAAGGCTTTGTACCTCTGGCCACAGCTGCCTGCATTGACTCACATTCAACCATGTGGATCTGTGTAATTAACTTATAGTGTGAACTGCCCACTTGGGAAGCCAAAGCATCCACTGGTCCCTGTCCCACCACATTGCTAAATGTGTCCTCAAGGTCTTGGCTACCATAGTACTAAGAGCCTGAGGCCTGAATTTAGATTCCAGCTACCATCATTTACTCTCAGCATAAACTTTAGATAAGTTACTGAAAATCTCTGCATATCCATTTTCTCATGCATAAGTGTACAAAATAATATCCACCTATTGATTTGTTGTGGGAACAAAGCATAGCAATGATATAAAGCACCTGAAACTCTGTTCAGGGATTAAGCGGGTTTTCCTTGTTCTGGCTTCTCCAGCCTTGGTAAGGACAGACCAAGAAGCACACGTCTATCCTCTTCAGAAATGGGACTCAGGGTAGGATAGGCATTCCAGACTGAGTGATCTTGGATGGGAGCCAAGGAGATGCCTGTCTGTGTCCTTTTGTGTTTCCTGTGAGGACTAACATCTAGTGTGCTATTTTTGTAGCATGCTGGGAAATGCTTGATCCTTGGGTTAAGTCCCTCATTCCTCCCACTTTCATTCTGGATTGGCTCTGTGTTTGCCCAAGCAGTTCACTTAGGGAAAGGCACACCTTTACTTTATCTAACATCTTTTACCTTTAGGCCTTTGCTGAATCTTCCCTTTTCCAATCACCCCTCACTACCTTTGGAGAAATTCCTGGGCATTCACATCCCAGGAGTCCTCCTAAGGTATTGCTTTGAGAGAATTCTAGATAAACTTTGACAACCCAGAATGAACATATCCTGGAAATCTCACCTACCTAGAAAGGTTTGCTGTCCTCCCCTGCAAGATCAAAAAGCAAACTAGACACACCCACACATGTGCACATGCTGCTATCAGCTCTTTTCAAGGAAAGCTATAAAAGCAGCTCTTGGGAACTCAGCACCTCTGCAGGTAGAGGCCCATGAACTGGGATGTTTAACAAGTCAGACAATACAACAGGGGAGGTTGTTGATCCCCTCAAAGCAGGTCACCAAACACAGCTAGGGGGAGGACAAGTTGCCTTTACTTTGACCTATGCCTCCCCCTGCATTCACAGTTACCAACTCCTCCCTAAAACCTGTCCCCAACAGCCAGCCTCCTCAGAGCAGGGCCACAACTTTCTCTCACCACCAAATGAATGGCCCCCAGTGGGATTTAAAACCTTGGACTGGATTAAATAATTGAAGGACTAAATGCAGAGCATCCCTACCTCACTATCTATTTTGAGCTGAGCAGAGGAGCGGGGAGGCCAGTGGGCTTGTTATGGACTAAATTGTGTCTATCAATTCATTTGTTGAAATCCTAACCTGTGGTACTTAAGAATGTGACCTACTTTGGAGATAGGATCTTTAGAGAGGTGATTAAGTTAAAATGAGGCCTTAAGTGACTCTTAAATCAGTATGACTGGGTTCTTACAAGAAGAAGATACCAGGAATATACACGTAGAGAAGAGGAAAGGCCATAGGAGGACACACTAAGAAGGTGGTCATCTGCATGCCAGTCAGAGAGAGGCCTTGGGATAAACCAGCCATGCCCACACCTTGATGGATTCCCTCCAACCTCCAACAGGCTATTGTACGCTTTTTTTTAAAAGCAGTTATCTCCATTTATCTGTAGTTTTGCTTTCTAAGCTTTTAGTTACCCATAGTCAGCTATGGTCTGAAAATAAATGAGTGTAGTACAGTAAGATATTTTGAAAGAGAGAGAGAGACAATGTTTACATAACTTTTATTATAGTATGATTTTATATTAATACTTTTCTATTTTATTATTAATGATTTTAATCTTTTACTGTATCTAATCTGTAAATTAAACTTTATTATAGGTATGCGTGTATAGAAAAAAAAAAAAAACACAGTGTATATAGGGTTTGTACTATCTGTAGTTTTAGGCATCCATGGGGGGTTCTTGAAATGTGTCCCCCATGGATATGGGGGACCATTGTACTACACGTCCTGTGCCTCCTGCTCACCCTTTTCTGTATGACTGGCAGCTATTAATCATTCCCATTCGGCAGCTGAGAAACAGGTTCACTGAGTTGCCTGCAACTTTATCCAAATTTAGGGGTAGTACTCTTGACCTCTCAACCCTCTTACTGAATTCCCTGCAGCAGTTCTCCCAGGTCCCTCTACTGAACAGAGTGATTCTGAAACCAAGAGTGGAACTTGGTGCAGTTGCTGCGTATTTTGGAGCTTCTCCATGTGGGTTCTGGCTGGATGCCAGAGGCAAAGCAAAGCACATGTTATTGCTATAGATGGATAGACGCATAATCTCGTTTCGGCAGCTGGTACAGCAATTCCAGCTGGCAAAAGCCTTTAATAAGCCCACTGAGGGTGGCAGCAGGCCTGAGGCTGAAGCTGGGAGTCCTGAAGTGGAGCCTGCTTCCCTGATAACCAGAGAAGGAGGAGAGGGAAGTGAAAAGAGCAGGATTCTGGGAAGAGCAGGAGTGGCTGAGGGAACTGGTTACTCACCCAGTATGGGCCTATTGGTGGGTGGGGAAAGCTCCTTACCTTCTTTCCCTGCAGAGACTTCAGCAACTTGTGTGTTACTCTCCAATGCTGGGAGCAGTTGGTTTGTTTATGCATGTATGTATGTGTGTGTGTGTATGTGTACATGCACATGTGTGGTTGTGTTTTGTTTCAGGAGTGGAGGAACTCTTAAGAAAAGAATGACACTCAGAAATTTAGATATTATTCCATTGGTAAACTAGCCTCAGAGAAGCAGCTATACTAACTCTATCAGCCCTCTTGTCTCTTCAGAGCTCTTTCCTCCTGGAATACCCCTCTCCTCACAGCCCCACATGCTTTCTCCAGCTATCCCCACCTGAGGCCTGGGTCTTGGCCTGGACATGACTACCTATTAATATCTCTGGATCTTCTGTGTCTTCCCTTCCTGGGGCCAAATATTCTTCAGAAGACTTCCTTGTCAGCCTTGCACTAAATGCTGCTATTTTATAAACCTGTACAAAATTTCCGCTCTAACCTGAGCAACCTTGCTCTACCACTGACCAAATCATGGTACACGGTTCTGATCTACTTCCCAGCCTGGGCCAGCTGACAGCTATTAGAGTAACCCAACTGTTCCTGGAAAAACTGTTCAGCAAAGGACTGGAATATAGGGGCAGGATGGAGATAGCAATAGCAAAGTGATCCTTTATTCTACCGTGAGTGTGTGTGTGTGTGTGTGTGTTGGGGGGTTCCACAGCTCTTTGCCAGTCCCCTTTCTAGGTGAGGACAGGATCTTGGGAGTCCCTTGAGTAATGGCTGAGAGCTAGATCAAACCTTACAGGTAGGTGAGTAGATGAAGAACTCACCTAGCCATAGCATGAATGCACTATTTGGGAACAACTTCTTAAGGACCCAAACTTACTCCCTGTAAAAAATGACAATTCAAACACATTGCATTTGAGAAGAGAAAATGTGCAAAAATAAGATAAGAGCCTGAGCTGGGAGCAAGGAAAACACTTTTTTTTTTCCCTTCCAGAATTACCAATATAAATGATCTCCTTTCACATTACAAACCAGCACTGACACATAGCAACTTAATTGCATGTTTGTTATCACAAAGTGATGCCCATGACTGGTAGAACTGCACAGTTTAATTGGGGAAGGAGAATCAAATAGCACCTGTGTCAAGCTGAATGTGCATCAGCTACAAATGCCTCCCTCTGACTGTGAAAGCAACTGCCCTTCCAGCATTTAGCCTGGAGTGGGGTCATTCAGTAGAGCTCTCCCACCTCTCCTGGCTGGTCCCTGGACTGCTCCTTGCCCATTCACATAACTAATGGTGAGCCTGTTAGGTCCCAGCTCTGACTCCCATCTAAAGTGCTCCAGTAGACTCTTTAAAGTCTTCCAGTGCTTTTCTAGACTTTTCTAGAGTTTTTCCAGCTCCACACACATCCCTGGAAGTGAGGAACTGGGTGGAAGGAGTATAGGCCTTAATTGGCAGTAGTGATCAACCTCATTTGCCCATCTCTAAGAAGTTGAGCACAATGCCACCCTAAGAGGTGTTTTTTTAGTTAAATGAGCTATAATAATAAAGCTCTTGACCTGTGGACACCCTATTTTCTCCCCTCTCCCCCTTAGGTTTTTTGCTATAGGGCACAAGTGCTAACCAGGGTGCTGGGTGGGGGGAGAGAAGGAAAGTGAGAAATCTCCTTCCTTGGGGAGGTTGGCCATGCCACAATACCTTCTTCTCAGGATTTTGGCATGCATGCACATCTGGCCTGATTTTGAAGCCACTAGTTCCAGGACTCAAACCATGGTCAACCATCTGGAAGTCCAACACCTTAACCACCATGCTACCTGCTGCCCTCCTCCCCCTCTTATATAACATTAATATACATATACCAAATGATATCACTCATCCATACATTTATTCAACAAATTTATTGTATCTGTACTATTTGAAAGACATGGTACTGGGGCTAAATTGACAAGGAGACTCTACATTCCTTCTGAGCAGGAATCAGGACTTTTCCTTCTGTGTGAGTTCACAGTAGCAGCAGGGTTCCAGTTGCACTGTTTCCAGTCTGTTTTAGTTCCAGTCTGGACTAGCCATCCCACATAATTGTTTCAATGCTCTCCCCCTTCTTGTCCCTTTGACATATCTTCACTGATCACTTAGCTTTGAGAAGCATCAGTTCTTGCTTCAATATTGACCTCAGTATAATGGGTTATATGACTAATCCTAGAGGAGTGATTGTCCCCTCACCAGAGAACATGCCAGTCACTGACCTTGCGGGTTTCATAGTCCAGCTATTGCCAGGATGGTCTTGGCTGGGTTTCTGAAGAATAGGATGGAGTGACAGATACACCCCATCTGAGGTTTTCTCATTCATCATTCATTCAAAGTATGCCAAACATTTGTGGATTTTAAAAAGTATGTTATCCTTGAAAGATAAACCAGTGGGTTGGTGTCAAGGAGTCTAGGTCTCATGGTGATCATTACACCTTTTCCTCCCATGATGACCTGCTTGTGTAGCACTGTGTGTACAGCTGTCAATCTCTTTAGCTGCTGCCCTATGAAATGATGCTGAGATCCTGCTCCCTACATGACCCTCCATGCCAACCCTGTTCTGCCTCAGTGTGCTGAAACAGATCAAGTAGTGTATGCTTTATTTGAGTCAAATGTGTGTTTTTTCCCTCCTGTATTTTGCTTTTGATGACTATTTACTTAATTTTTAAATTTTAAAAATGTACTTATTTATTTACATTTAATCATTGTACATCTTTATAACTATACAACAGGGTTTTTCAAAGCATACATGATACCAAGATACTACCAAGATACTACTATATACCTCATCCCTAACAGATAACTTTCCAATCTTTACTTTTTTTTTCTTTTTTTGCTACAGGATGCGTGCACTTGCCAGAAAGACAGAGAAAGACAGAGAGACAGAAAGCGAGAAATCACCCCCCCCAGTGGGGATGGCCACGCCGCAATCCCTTCTTCTTCGCCTCATGGGATCTTGGGTACACATACACATGTGCCCGGCATGAGTTTAAGCCACTGGTTCCAGGACTCGAACCACAGTCAACTACATGGGAGTCCAGCGACATAGCCATTACGCTAACTGCTGGTCCCAATAACTTTCCAATCTTGTGTCTGTTAAATTGTGGATGACTTTTTAAAAAATAATTATTTTATTTAACTTTGTTTATTTGTTTGTTTATTTATTTAAGTTTGACCAGAGAGGAACAGAGTATGATAGAGAGGAGAGAGAGAGAGAGAGAGAGAGAGAGAGAGAGAGGAAATGAGAGAGCAAGTTGCCATGTCTGGGACTCAAACCATGTCCAGTGCCCTTACTACCATACTGCCTGCTTGTCCCAAATTGTTGATGAATTTTTTAACCCAAAGATATTTCTTCCTTATTTTTCTTCAAAAGTTTAAAGCGTTATTGGGACCAGCAGTTGGCGTAATGGCTATGTCGCTGGATTCCCATGTAGTTGACCTTGGTTTGAGTCCTGGACCCGGTGGCTTAAACTCACCCCGGGCACATGTGCATGTGTGCCCAAGATGCTAACAGGAGAATGAAGGAGAAGGGATTGCGGTGTGGCCATCCCCCTGGGGGGTGATTTCTCACTTTTTGCCTGTCTTTCTGCACACACTCTATAGCAAAAAAAAAAAAAAAAAAAAAAAAAAAAAAAAAAAAAAAAAAAAAAAGAAAGAAAGTTTAAAGTGCTGTGTTCCCATGGAAGCTTGACATCTGCCAAATACCTTAATGCCTTCTAATGGGATTCCACCTTTTTCCACTGACTTGTAATTGACATAACTTTTATGTAAGTGCCAATCTATTTCAAGCCTATTTTATTTTATTCCCCCCCTCCAGGGGTTTCTATTAGACTTTACCTTCTAGGTTTGTGTAAGTACACTCTATGATGATAATATAATGAAAAATCACCTAATGATGCATTTCTCTGAATATATTCCCATAGTTAAGTGGCACAAGATTACATTAAGTTTTCCAATCTGTTAGATGAGGTATCTTTGTATTTTTACAATCTTGATTCATTTCTTTCAACATTTTTTTGCAGTTTGCAGTGCATGAGTGTTGTATTTCTTTTGTTCAATTTTGTTATTTTTATGCTATGTACATGGGATTATTTTTGGATTTTTCATTGCCAGTATATAGAAATGGAAATGGAAATGATTTTGTATATTGACTATTTATTTTAGTTTTTGCTGTGTGGCTGTCTTCTTGCTGGAGAGAGAGAAAGAGAAAGAGAGAGAGAGAGAGAGAGAGAGAGAGAGAGAGAGAGAGAAAGAGAGAGAGAGAGGAAGTGAGAAAGCATACCGCCCCGGAGACCACCATGCTGCAATCCCTTCCCCTTCATTGTCCTCTCAAGATTTTGGACATGCACACATGCACATGCACTCAGAGGGTTTTTGAAGCTGTTGGGTCCAAGACTCAAACCACTCTGTAGGCCATGTGGGATCCATCTGCCTTGACTGCCAGTCTGCTGGCTGGCCTGATTTTGTATATTCATTTTATGTCTACAAACTTGTTGATTTATTTTACTAGCTCTAATATTTGGAGGGAGATGTTCTTTGAGATTTTATGTATAAATTCACATTATCTGAAAATAGAGAAAGCTTTACTTTTTTTAACTTTGCCTTGAATGCATTTTCTTTTATTTTGTTGACAATAGGCCTATTAGAACCTCCTGTGCAATGTGAAATAGAAGTGGCCATAGTGGACATCATTACTTCTTCTTGAACTTAGGGAGAATGTAGTTAGTCTATCATCATCAAGACCCACATTATATGTAGTTCTTCACATATGCCCCTTTTTGGGTTGAGAAAGTTCCCTTCTATTTCTAATACTATAGTGTATTTTTACATGTTTGTTTGTTTTGTAGTGGAATGTTGCTGGATTTTGACAAATATATTTTCTGGCTCTCTTGAGATGACCATCTGTTTTCCCCTTTTATTCTATTAATGTGGCATATAACATCTGTTTCTGGTGTTGAGCCAATATTACCTTCCAGGACAAATCCCAATCAATCATGTTATCATGCTGTACATGCTGTTTGATTTAGTTTGATAATATTTTGTTCAAGATTTTATATTTAAATTCATAAAGAATATTAGTCTACTAATTGTATTCTCTATAAATTTCCTTGCTGGTTTTTGTATCAGTCTCAGGATACTGTAGTTTGTGTTCCTTTTTCTTCTATTTTTTGAAGAATTTGTAAAGGATTAATGTTAATTCTTCTTTAAACGTTTGCTGGAATTCTTCATGAAGTCCACCAGTACTGAGCTTTCTTTGTAGATTTGTTAAAAACATTACTAACTCAATTGATTTACTTGTTTTAGATCTATTCAGATTTTCTGCATTCTTGAATCCATTTTGATTGTTGTGTTTTTCTGGGGATTTATTCATTCATTTTGATTATTTAAATTGTTGCCATGTGCTTTTTCATAATATTATATGTCTTTTTACTTTTGTAATTTTGGTAGTGATGTTCTCTATTTTATTTCTAATGTCATAATTTGATTTTTTTCTTGTTTTTGGTCAGCCTAGGTAAAAGTTTGTCAACTTTTAAAATCTTTTAAAATTTTTTACTTTTTCCCTCTCTGTGTTATTCTAGCTCTATTTTGTTTTTCCTTATCCTAATCTTTACATATTTTCTTCCTTCTGCTTGTCTTTGGGTTAATTTACTTTTCTTTCTTTTTTTTTTTCCTTAAGGTGGGAGGTCAGGCTATTGATTTGAACACTTCTTCCTCCTTTCTGAAAGATAATCTCTCTGAAAGATATTTTTAAGGACATAGAATTCACAGTAGACATTTATTTTCTAAATTTTTTTGAGAGGTTTTTGCCATAGGGCACATGTGCTAGCCAGAAAGAGAGACAAAACCGAGAAATCACCCCCAGGCAGATGGCCACACTGCAATCTCTTCTCCTCCATTCTCCTTTCGGGATCTTGGACATGCACGCATACATAAGTTTAAGCCACCAGGTCTGGGACTACAAACTGTGGTCAACTACATGGAAATCCAATGACATAACCATTACTCCAACTGCTGGCCCCGACATTTCTTTTCTATAAACACTTGAAAAACTTTGTACCACTATATTCTAGTCTCTTGGTTTCAGCTGAGATATTCTGTCATTCAAGTTGCTGAGCACTCATAATTAATGTGTAACTTATCTTGGGCTGCTTTCATGATTTTCTTCTGGTAGTTTTCAGAATTTTAACTTTCTTGTGTCTTGACTTAGATTTTATTGTATATATCTATTTTGGGGTTTGCTTAGGTAGGGCTATGGTAAAAGTTCCCATGTGGAAAAGGTTTGAATGACTTGAAACTCCTATTGGTACCAAAGGGTGGATCACCTGGAATTCTTACTGCCTTCCTAGATAAGGTGCAGAAGGAGAAGAGAGATGAGGCTTAAAAGATGTCGGCAGTGGGACATCAAAAAATGGAATCAGAATCTTTATTGGAGTTAAGGTGTGTTTTATAACCTAAATGTGGTTTATCTTGATACACATTCCCTGTGAGCTTGGGAAGAGTGTGTATCCTGTTATTGCTAGATGGAATGTTCTACAAATGTCAGTCCGATCAATTTGATTAATAGTGCTGTTGAAGTCAATTGTATCCTTACTGATTTTCTGCCTGTTTGATATACCAATTATTGAAAGAAGAGGGTTGGAATCTCTAGATACATTATTGAATTTATCTCTTTCTCTTTGCAGTTTTTTCAGAGTTTGCCTTGTATATTTTAACACTCTTTTGTTAGGTATATACACCATAGGACTAGAAGGTTTTCTTGAAAAAGTACCTATTTCATCATGTAATACCCTACTTTGAAGCTGGTAATCTTTTCTGAGACTTACTTTCCTGAAATTAATATATATATATACACATTAACTTTGTTACTATTAGTAAGATGTATCTTTCTGTACTCCTTTAATTTTTTAGGGTTATTATTTTTTCTTTTTTTTTTTTTCCATAGGGCATATGTGCTCTTCAGAGACAGTGAGAGAGAAAGTGAGAAATTATCCCCTAGGAGGATGGGGGGAGTGGTCACATCACAATTCCTTCTCTTTCATTCTCTTCCTGGGATCTTGGGCACACACATGCATGTGCCCAGTGCTTCACCCTTTTACTTTTAACCTGTGTGTGTGTTCATATTTAAACTGAGTTTCTGACAGACAATCAATCTGGTATATTTCCTACCAGAAACTCACTTTAACAACCTTTGTTTTTAAATTTGTGTATTTACTCTTTCAAAGTAGATATTGATGGTAGGTTAATATCTACCACGTTTGGCAACTATTTCTATTTATTATACTTGTTCTTTCATTTTTTTCTCTTCTTTTTTCTTTCTTCTCTAATTTTGAGGGGTTTATATAACTCCAGTTTTTCTCTTGCCATATCAGTTACACTGTTTTCAAAATTGTTTTAGCCTTAGAACTTGCAATATGTATTCAGAGCTTATCCAAGCACCCTTCATCTAACACTATCCTGTTTCGTGGATGGTGCAGATAACTTAATTCTCTTATTCCCAGTTGCTGCTTCTTATCCCTTACAGTATTGCTCTTATTTATTTCACTTTTCCTCATGCAATGTTATGAGCTTAACTGTGTTTTCCCGGGAGTATACATTGGAATATGAATCTTGGGATCAGAAGATGATGTAATGGTTACGCTGCTAGACTCCCACGTAGTCCACCCTTGTTTGAGTCCCAAACTCACACTGGGTATGTGTTATTGTGTGCCCAAAATCCTAAGAATAGAAGAGAGGAGAGGGGAATTGAGGCATGACCATCCCCCCAGGGGGTGATTTCTCATTTTCTGTCTGTCTCTCCAGTGAGCACCCATGTGCTATAGCAAAAAATGTCTTAAAGATAAAAAAAAAGAATATGTATTTTCAGTGTATTGCATTGTGACTTTTTTAAAAAATAGGATCATTTCAGGCATAGTTAGGTTAAGATGAGGTCATTCTAATGTGGGCCCCTAATGTGATATAACTGTTATTCTTCTAAGAAGACAGCCATGTAAGGAAAGAAATACATGAGGATAATGCCATGTGATGCCAAAGGAAGAGATTGGAGGTATGCAGCTTCTGGCCTGACACAAATGCCAAATTTTGCTGAATTAGCAGAAGCTACAAAGAGGCAAGGAAGGATTTCTCTACAGTTTTCACAAGGAGGATGGCCCTGACATCACCTTAATATGAGACTTTAAGTCCTCAGAAATTGAGACAACAAATTTTGTTTTTTTAAAGTCACACAGTTGTGATACTTTCTTAAGGTAGTTCTAGAAAACTAATAAAAATGTGAGAATTACATAATACATTGCTACTATTGTTACTTTGCACAGATAGTTTTCTTCTAGATTAAATATGAGAAAAACATAAAATTTTACCTTTACTTATACCCTCTTTGATATTTTAATTTTCAAATAGATTTTATTTTATCCAAAAAAATAATTTAGAGAGTTTTTTGCTATAAGGCGCATATGCTCACCAGAGAGACAGAGAAACAGAGAGACAGAAAGCAAGAAATCACCTTCCAGGAGGGATGGCCATGCTGCAATCCCTTCTCTTCCATTCTCCTCTCAGGATCTCGGGTATGCATGCACATGGAGCCGGCATAAGTTTTAAGATGTCAGGTCCAGGACTCAAGCCACAGTCGACTATGTGGGAGTTCAGTGATGTAACCATTATACCACGTGCTGGTCCAAATAGATTTTATTTTTTATAGCAATTTTATGGTCACAGCAAAAGTGGGCAGAGCACATGGAAATCCTTTCCCATGGCTAATGTCCCACACCAGAGTAGTATGGACACATTTGATGAACCTACCTTGACACATGCTTATTACCCATGGTCTGAAGTTTACATTAGGGTTTACTCTTGGCATTATATATTCTATGGATTTAAACAAATGTATAGTGACATGTATCCACCATTATATTATGATAAAAAGTCATTTCAATGCCCTAAAATTTTTTCATACTCTACCTATTCATTCCTCTGTTTTCTCTTCACACCTGGCAAATGCCATCTTTTTCTTTTTTATTGTCTGCACAGTTTTATCTTTTACAAAAATGATGTATGAGGATCTCCAAGAATTTCATGGAAGATGTGTATTATGAAGGAACTACTCATGGATTTCAAAATTATTTTGCATCAAAATAAACTTGTACCTTAAGTCTGTTTTTTCACAGACTTTTTGAGCTACTCTGGTATGACTGAAGTCATACAATATTGGGTTTTTCAAAGTGATTTTTTTTTCACTTAGTATTATGAATTTGAGCTTCCTTCAAGTCTTCGCCTGGCTCATTAGCACATTTATTTTTAGTGCTGAATAACACTTATTTTCTGGATATATCACAGGTTATGCATTTACCTACTGAAGGACATCTTTCACCTCTTGGCTATTATGAATAGAGCTGCTATAAACATCCATGTGTAGGTCTTTCTGTGGATGTACATTTTTGACTCTTTTGAATAAGTACTAGAGGGTAATTGCTGGATCATGTGGTAAGACTATGATTAGTTTATTAAGAAACTTCCAAATTGTCTCCCAAAGTGACTGTACCATTTTATATCCCCACCAGCAATGAGGGAGTTCTTTTTGTTCCAGATCATTGCCAGTATTTGGTTTTGTCAGTATTCTGAATTTTGACCATTTAAATAGGAGTGCAGTGGTATCTCACAGTTGTTGTATTTTGAGTTTCCTTGATGACATAAAATGTGGAGAAGCTTTTCATATGTTTATTTGCCATCCATACATATTCTTTAGTGAGGTGTCTGTTAAAGTTCACTTTTTAGTCAGTTTTTTTTTTTTTTTTTTTGAGAGGTTTGTGCTATAGGACATGTGCGCTCACCAGAAAGACAAAGACAGAGAGACAGAAAGCGAGAAATCACCCCCCAGGGGGGATGGCCACGCCGCAATCCCTTCTTCTCCATTCTCCTCTTGGGATCTTGGACACACATGCACACACACCCGGCGTGAATTTTAAGCCACTGTGTCCAGGACTCGAACCGCAGTCGGCTACATGGGAGTCCAGTGACATAGCCATTATGCTAACTGCTGGCCCCAGTCAGATTTTTTTTTAATTGTTGAATTGTAGAGTTCTTTGTGTATTTTGGATAACAGTCCTTTATCAAATATGTCTTTTGCAAATATTTTCTTCTAGTTTGTAACTTGTCTTCTCAACCCCTTGATAGTCTTTGGAAGAGCAGAAATTTTAAATTTTAATGAAATCTAGACTATCAGTTATTTCATGAGTCATTTCTTTGTCGTAGTATCTAAAAATAATCACCATACATGAGGTCAGGTAGGTTCTCTCCTACCACATCTTTCAGAAGTGTTATCGTTTTGCATTTTACATTTAGGTCTATGACACATTTTGAAGTTTTTTTTCTTTCTTTTTTTTTGTGAAAGGTATAAAGTCTGAATCTAGATTTATTTTATTTTGCATGTTTACATGCAGTTGTTTTAGTACTATTTTTCAAAAAGACTAAATTTGCTCTGTTGCCTTTGCTTGTTTGTCACAGATCACTTGACTATATTTATGTGAGTTTATTTCTGGGCTCTTTATTTTGTTCCATTGAACTAACTATTTGTGTACTCTTTTGGCAATACCATACTGTCTTGATTACTGTAGATTTATAGTAAGTCTTGAAGTTAGGTAGGGTCAATCTTCCAACTTTGTTCTTTTTAATGTTGAATTGGCTATTATGAGTCATTTACCTTCCACATAAACTTTAGAATCAATTTGTGGATACTCACAAAATAATACGTTAGGATTTTGGTTGGAATTGCATTGAGTCTAATTATCAAATCAGGAAGAACTGACACCTTGACGACACAGGGTCTTTCAGTCCATGACCAGGGAATCTCTCTCCATTTATTTATTCTTCTGTGATATCTTCAATTTTGTACTTTTCCTCATAAAGATCTTGTGTAGATTTTGTTAGATTTATGTATAAGTATTTCATTTGGAGAAGGGCTGGTGTATATAGTAATGCATTTTTAATTTCAAGTTTTACTTGTTTATTTCTGGCAAATAGGAAAGTGATTGACTTTCAAATATTCACTTTTTATCTTGCAACCTTGCTTTAATTGCTTATTAGTTACAAATGCTTATTGGCAGTTCTACAAGATTTTTTAATAAGTCCACCATAATTCTATCTTTTATTCATTATAGATGGTCCTCCTCCCTATCTGAATCTTTGCACTTTTATTATTATATGCCTAGGTTTAATTATATACCTAGGTGTATTTTTTTTTTTCCCTTTTTTTTTTTTGGAGAGGTTTTCACTATAGGGCGCGTGTGCTCGCCAGACAGAGAGAGAGAGACAGAGAGACAGAAAGCAAGAAATCACCCCCCAGGGGGGATGGTCACGCCGCAATCCCTTCTCCTCCATTCTCCTCTTGGGATCTTGGGCACGCACGCACACGCACCCGGCGTGAGTTTTAAGCCACCAGGTCCAGGACACGAACCGCGGTCGACTACGTGGGAGTCCAGCGACATAGCCATTATGCTAACTGCTGGTTCCCCCTAGGTGTATTTTTTTGTACTTTTCCTGGTTGGTGTCTCTGAGGTTCAGAATCTATGGTTTTGTGTCTGCCATTGATTTTGGGAAGTTCCTGGCCATTACTACTTCAAATATTTCTACTGTTCCATCATTTGTTTTCTTTTTAATATTTTTTTAAGTCAGGCTTCTTTTTTTTAAAGAATAATTTTACTTAACTTTATTTATTTAACGAGAGAGAGAGAGAGAGAGAGAGAGAGAGAGAGAGAGAGAGAGAGAAAGTGAGAAAGCAAGCCACCATGTCCAGAACTTGAACCATGGTTGGCCATGTGGGAGTCCAGCATCCTTAACCATCATGCCACCTAAATGTTCCATTATTTCTTTGAGTTCTCTGGCATCCTAATTATGCATGTGTTACATCTTTGTCATTATCCAATTTGTATATTCTGTCCTATTTTTTCTTCTTGCATAATTCTTTTGTCTCTCTATTATAGTGTGGGAAGTTCCTATTGACTTATGTATCTTCAAGCTCACTCATTATATGCTTGGCTGAGTCTAGAGTACTAATGAGCAGATAAAAACAATTTTTCCTTGGCACTAGTAGGTGGCATAGTGGTTAAGATGTTGGACTCCCACTTGAATGACAGTGGTACAAGTCCTGGACCTGGTGGTATAAAAATCATGCTGGGCACGTGTGGTTGCATGCCCCAAATCCCAGGAGTAGAAAGGAGGAGAAAGGATTTCAGTGTGGTCATCTCCCCCTGGGTGTGACTTACTTTCTCTCTCTCTCTCTCTCTCTGGCGAGCACACATACCTCATGACAGAAGAGAGAGAGAGAAGAGATGGAGAGAGAAACAAGTCTTCCTTTATGTTACACTGGGTTCTTAAATTTTCAATATTTGCTTTTGATTCTTTTTTAGTTTCCCTCTTTCTGCTTACATTACCCACCTCTGCTTTTCTATGCTATTTTTTCATAAAGACCTTTCTTATTAATCATAGTTATTTAAAATTTTTTTTGATAATTCCAAAACATATATCTTATCTAAGTCTGGTTCTGATGCTTACATTTTTTTCTTCAGACTGGGCTTTTTCTTGCTCAAACTGAGTGATAGGTCTTTAGTGTGAGATTTTATGTTTATCTGGCTAGGAGTTGGACTGTCCTTACTGGTTGCCATAGTTATACATGTGAATGTCTTTAAATTGCTTATCCTCTTTGTTTTTGCCTGCCTTGTCTTTGGTTTTCCTTAGAAACTCTTTCTATAGAATCTGTGCCATTTTTCAGTTGTAATCCATGGTTATCTAGAGCTCTGTTATTGTGGTGGTTAAAAAGTGAGAATGAGAAGTGTTCTAGAGTCTTGTGGTTAAACTTCAGTTTTGCTATGAAGCTGTGTCTTTGGGCTGAGATCTTTACAATGCCTCTTAGCTTTTCCCCTATTCCTCCTTTAGGTTATACATAAAGGCTAGAGGGAGTTTAAGTAGGGCAGATGCCGCTCCCCTCAAGTGGGGTCAGTCTCTGGTAAAGTGTTTCTCCTGGAAAGTAGAACTTTGTCATGGGGGATACATTAGTCATATAGCAAAACTGTTACTTTTTCCTTCCCTCTGCTTGAAGATATAGGTGATATTTTTGACTCTTCATAGTGGGAACCTGGTGAATTTTTTCAAGGTAAAACTTCAGGGTATGTGCCCTTTCCTAAAACTATAGCGCTTTTCCAACTGAGTGTTCTCCTATCCTTTAGGTAGATACCCGGGGGGAGGGGGGGTGGACCTAATAAACAAACAAACAAAACCAAAAAAACAATGTGATGTTTGATGTATAGAGAGACAGGGTAAACAGGGAAGGAGAAAAGAAATATCATTTATTTCCTTGATGTTGACCAAACAGTTAAATTGGATTGAAAAGAAATTTCCAAGATTATCTCACTTTTGTTTTTGGACATATCACATAAAATGCCATTTCAGGGAGGAAAAGTAGCACTGAAATAAAAGTATTTTGTGAAGGAAAAGTGGCAATAATAAGGTAAAAAGTATAAAAGATTTTTATTAAAAATTAGAATAGCAATAAATGATTATAAAATATAGTTTTTTTCATTTTTAAATTTTTATTAGCATCATAATCTTCTTTATATTACATTGGATTACATATAACTTTACAGTGTATTACATTGCTTTTTCAAAAAGGAATGCCATGCATGTCAGTCAATACAGAGACATTAATCTCCCCGCTTCAATATTCAGTATCTTTTCTATGTTTTTCCCAGTCATTGTTATTATTATTCTAATTATGTTTTAAAACAGTCAATCACTATTTCTCATTTTGCTTGTAAAAAGACTTTACACATCATAAAATACTTCTCAGACCAATCCAGTTGAGAATACCATACATGTCCTCATCAATAGGTAATAAGCCATATCTGTTTCTCACTAACGTCCTGCCTCTCTATTGTTCTCTTGCTATCTTTCTCTATCCTCTTCTCCTCACCCCCTCCCATTCCACACTGTCCTATTCTCATTACGTACCTTCACTGCTTTTATGTCCTCCAATTTTTCTCTCTCTACCATAGAGTGTGAATAGTTGGTATATATTGAGTGGATACATACAATATCTTTCTTTCATAGCCTGACTTACTTCACTCAGCAATAGATAGAGTTAACCCCTATCCTACTAAAATTATTTCTAAATATTCAAAAGGAAGGAAACCTTCCAAATTCATTTTATGAAGCCTCCATCATCCTCATCCCCAAAACAGATAAGAACATGACAAAAAAGAAAAACTACAGACCAATATCATTGATGAATATAGATGCAAAAATTCTCAACAAGATACTCGCAAATCTTATCCAACAACATATAACAAAGATCATTCATTACGACCAGGTAGGCTTTATACCAGGGATGCAAGGGTGGTTCAATATACGCAAGACCATAAATGTAATACACCACATTAACAGAAAGAAAGATAAAAACCATATGATCATCTCAATTGATGCGGAGAAAGCATTTGATAAAATACAACATCCTTTTATGATTAAGACTCTCAGTAAGATTGGTATAGAAGGGTCATTTCTGAACACAATAAAAGCCATCTATGAAAAACCTACAGCTAACATTATACTGAATGGGGAAAAGCTGAAAGCTTTTCCTCTGAAAACAGGCACTAGGCAAGGCTGCCCACTTTCTCCACTGCTCTTTAATATAGTACTGGAAGTCTTAGCTATTGCAATAAGAGAAGAGAACAATATTAAAGGCATTAGAATAGGCAAAGAAGAATTGAAAATATCTTTATTTGCAGATGACATGATGGTATACTTAGAAGACCCAAAGGTATCCATGAAAAAACTTCTTAAAGTAATAAGTGAATACAGTAAGGTGGCAGGATACAAAATCAATATCCAAAAATCTATAGCATTTCTATTTATGAACAAGTTGAACGAAGCAGAACTGAAGAAAGGAATCCCTTTCACCATAGCCACAAGGTGTATAAGATACCTAGGGATAAACTTAAGAAAGTCAAAGACCTTTATAAAGAAAACTATGAATATCTTAAAAAAGATATTGAAAGTGACATAAAAAAGTGGAAGGACATCCCATGCTCCTGGATTGGAAGAATCAACATAATTAAAATATAGTTTTGTAATTCCATGTCTGTTAATCTAGAAAGAATGCTGGGCTTACATAAGATGTTTCCCCATTAATTGAAATAAGTCATAGCTTTCAAACATAAAGTGTTTGCCAAACCCCCTGCCCTCTCAATAAAAACCAGAATAACAACAACAGCAACAACAAAACAAAACAAAACAAAACAAAAAACTACAGCCCCACGAGTCTCTCACTATCCTGTTAGTCTGTGCTCATTCTCTAGCGATTTTGCAAAGTTACTATGAGAATATTTTCATTAGCTCATAGCTTTTGCTCGCAGACCCAGTGAAGCTGGTGTCAGCTCCAAATCTCAGCATTTACTTGTTTCTCTCAATTTTACAGCAGTGTCCTCTACAACCCTAATTCTCTGATGGGTCTGACAGTCATTGATTTTCAGTTTGTTCAGCTGTTTTCCTCTGATGAGTACGGGAGTGATAATTTTCCAGCTTTTGTGACATTGAGTCTGAATCTGGAACTATCCGAAATAGAGACTTCATCTCAGCAAATTTGATTCTGCTTTTTATTACATCTATGTTTCAATTTATCTTTTTTGAACATATGCAGTACAGTTACGATAACTTTTCATATAATTCTGAGAACTAACATCTGTGTCAGTTCTGGGTTGTTTTCATTTAGTTGCTTTTTCTCCTCATTTGGGGATTTCGATTAGATGCCAAATATTAAAAACTGTATGTTGTTAGATACGGGGTATTTTTGTATTCCTATCACTCTTTTTGAGCTTTGTTCAGGGTTGCAGTTACATAATTTGAAACAGTTTGATCTTTGTAAGTTTTTCTTTTGTTATATTTTAGGTATGTCCAGGGCAGCACTCAACCTAGGGCTGGTTAGTACTCACTACTGACACATTCTGAGGACTCTACCCAATGGGCCATATGTCCTAAACAGTTTCAGCCTGAATTTTGGAAACAGGCTACATTCTTGGTTTTGGGTTTGTGCTCTTCCTTCTCATCCTTTTGGAGGGTTCTTTTCCAGCCACAAATTCCTTATGTTTATGCGCTGATCAGCTCTCTGCCAAGTATATGTTGTAGTTGTAGACCCTCTGGGGTTCTCTCTGTGCATCTCTCTCTCTCTCTAGCACGCAGTCCTTCCAAAACTATCTGCTTTGAATTCCTTAAAGCATCCACTCTGTCTTCTTCTTCTTTTTTTTTTTTTTGAGAAGTAATACAAAACTTTAATTTCTCTTTGTGGGGCTAGAAATCATGATTGCAGGCTTTAAGTCTTTACTGTAAAAGACAAAGACATTTGGAAATTGTATTCTTTAATGGGCATTCACAAAGCACTAAATTTCATCTTTTAGCATCTTATAGTCTGACGACCAAGCCATCAATTGGCATTTTCCATGAGCCCTTATAGTATTTATCTTCACAGACCTCAGAAAACATCAAGGGCAGATGATGACCAAAGCTAATGCAAAGTATTAATAGCCTGAAAACTAAAGCCCTATTTAGTTAAATTATGAAGAGCCACCATGGTATGTAGACAGATCATTCAAGCAACTCCCCCTGGGATGGTGTTTCTCAAGAATGGGCAGTGAGTCACCACTATTAAAAAGCAAACTCAGTGGGCCAGGCATAGAGGTGCAAGTTGTAGCATGCTTCTCTGCCATCCTGGAGCCACATGGAAGACTGGAGTTTGGATCCCGTATTATCTGAAATACCCTGCTGGGTGTGTGTATACATTCCACTCTGTCTTCTCAACTTAGGTAGTCTAACAGGCTCCACAAGGGCTCCTCCTCCTGTGCCATGCATGACCTGGAAAAAAAAGTAGTGAGCTTAAGTGATATTAGGGTTCACTTCATTTGTTTCCTGTCTCTCAAGTATCCTTGTCCTTTCCACAGTGAATTGAAAACCATGGTTGTTGCATTTGGTGCACCTTTGTAGTTGTTTTAGCTAAATACATAATTCTATCTCTTTTATACCATCTTGGCTGGAAATATAAGTCCTTTTATGATATTTTTAGGTTGAGATTTCTTGAATATTTGGTAGAATTTCCTTCTAAAACTGTGTGAGCCTAAGGCTTGTTGTTAATTTTTGTGGGTAGTTTAAGACTACTGATTAAATAATACAATTTCTTTGAGGATTAGAAATGTATTCAGATGCTTTCATTTGATTTATTTATATTTTTTCTAGTATGTTGTCCATTTCTACAGTTTTAAAATAAATAGGTATAAAACAGTTTTTATATTACTATGGTCTGATTGCTTGTGTCCTTTTAAAATTTAATGTTGAAACCAGTCACCCACAGTGGTGGTATTAAGAAATGGGGCCTGGGGACTAGCAGTTGGCATAATGGCTATGTCGCTGGACTCCCATGTAGTTGACTGTGGTTCAAGTCCTGGACTCGGTGGCTTAAACTCACACCAGGCACGTGTGTGTACAAGTCCAAGATCCTGAGAGGAGAATGGAGGAGAAGGGATTGCGGCATGGCCATCTCCCTGGGGAGTGATTTGTCACTTTCTGTCTCTCTGTCTTTCTGGCAAGCACATGTGCCCTATAGCAAAAACTTTTGGAAAAAAAAAAAAAAAATAGAAGGAAAAAAGAAAAAGAAAAAAAAAAAGAAGTGAGGTCTTTGTGGATTAGTAGGTCCTGAGGGTCAAATAGAATTAGTCCCCTTATAAAAGAGGCCTGAGAAAACTTGTTGGCTCCTTCTACCCTTCGACCATCTGAAGACACATGGACAATGCCAGCTATGAGAAACAGGCCTGCGGTAGACGTAGAATCTGCCAGTGCCTTTGTCTTGGAGTTCCTAGTCTCTAGGCTATAATAGGCAGCAGCAGTAAATTTCTGATGTTTATAAATTACCCAGTTTAAGATGTTTGTTACAGCAGCCCTAACTGACTATATATAACTTGCAATTTAAAAACCTCTGCATATTCGTATAGTCTTTATTTTAGTCCCGATATCATTTATTTCTCCTTTCTTTTTATTTTAGGTTTGTTCAGGGAATTAGTCTTTTGCAAAGAATAAACTCTTGTTTTTCATAATCTTATCTATTATTACTTTATTTTCTACTTCACACATTTTTACCCATGTGAATTTGTTACATGTTTTTTCATGTTTTAATTTTTGTTTCCCATTTTCCCCTCCTATCTCTTGTATTGCAAATTTGAATAATCTTTTTTCTTTTCTAATATATAGAAATACATGAATATTTAGATTTGGCTTATTGATACATCCTACAGGAAATCTTCATATGTATTATACTTAACAAGATATTGTTGAATTTTTACTAATTTATAATTTTCATCAGGATTTCTTCTTTGAGTAATAAATTGATTTCATGGTTCATGTTTAAATTCCCCAAAGAAATATGAAGGAATATTTTTGCCTTTTTGTTATTGACTTTTAATATTTCACAATAGGCAAAATTATTATGTAATTGCTTTTACATTTGCATATTGCTTTGTATGTGATCCATTTTTTGAAAATGCAGCATTTTTCTACTTATTCTTTTCAGTCTTCTTTATGTTAATTATATCATATTGTTTAATAGTCTTATTGATTTCTTTATACAATTTACTAGATTCTGAAAGGTTAAATACTTAGATCCGTATGTGTATAATCCTCAATTTCTGTTCTGTAATTATTTTTGTTTTACATATATAATATATATATATATATATAAATGTGTACATATATATACTAAAAGTATATATATGTCTGTGTATGTGTGTGTGTGTTTCAAAATTATGTTATTGCATACCTATAGGCTCTTAATCGCTATAATTTTTTGGAAAATTAGTCTCTCCTATCATGTTTAAGGTTACTTTTTCTCAGTAACAAATGCCTTTTGCCTTAATGCTCATTTTCTTTTTCTATCCCTTTAGTTTGTTTTTCCTGATATCAGTATTGAGTGTTATTTAGAGCAAAACAATTGTAAGTGCCCAGCATGATGAACTTCTGGCACACTTGCTCGTGAGTTGTGATGATCCTGTCTCCTGCCATCCCTGCCACAGTCTGTCTCAGAAATTACTATGGGTATGAACCCACTAGATTCTTGGGTTGAGCATTGGGAAGCTTTCACAATCTGGTCAAAACCTATATGTAACTATTTAATTTTTGCCCAATAATTATTTTCAAACTAGTTTTGCTATGTAAATAGGACCTCTTGACCCTATGCTAGATGTTTGAGTACGGTTGGTCCGGGCTCACAGTCCTAACCGTCTCGCTCGCAGTGGACTGCCGGCTTTCTCTGTATCCCGAAAGCCCAACAGGCAGCTCCTCTTCACATTTCTCAAATTACTCACTCTGCTATGTTGTTCTCATCTTCTGAAAACCCCAACTTTCCACAACCTACTTTAAGAACTTAGAATACAGAACGGGAATTGCCTGTGATAAACCTCTCATCTTCCATCCTGAAGACAGGAAGCCTGAGACTGGCAGGGAAACGAGGACTAGTGCCAGACTCCAGCTCCCGCTTTTCCATCTTGTGCCTCTCTCCTGCAGCAGAGCGGCAACTGCAGACTTCCCTCCTGGCCTGTCTCCGCTTGACTGCTCTTCGCTATAGTTCAGGTTCTGCATCTTTGACACAGTCTTTCCCATCTCCCTGACCTAAAGCACCTGTTCCATCTTCTAATCTCAGTGACCATGCCTGCATCACACACATCGCAAACCTTTCTTCATCTTCCTGTGTCATGTGCAAACTTCTGTTATGGAATTTTATGTGGGCTCGTGAACTGTTTTCCAAGGATGCTGTAAGGTCTTGGGGGGAGGAAAGTCTTTTCTGCCTCTCTGTGTTCACCAGTGTCCTGAAGACACTGGAGGGGACTGCAAAAGTCTCCTGCAGAAAAATAGAATTAACGTACAACCTTATTTTGGTGCAAACATTTCTAAAATCCATGTGTAGTTTTCTCATAATATTCATTTTCTGAAAACTAGTAGAGGATTCTTGTATACCTTTTCATGGGTTCCTGCCTTATCTTCTGCTTCCCATAGTGAGTTCCTCCTGGGGGCTGGGGTATCAGACAGACCCTCAAGTCTGTTTGTGTCTCTAGCTTCTAGCTTAGCACACTGCCTCTAGGAGTGAGGGCTACAGAAAATATCTGTTGATCTGAGGAGTGGGTGTAATCCATTTCCTCTACTTCTCTTCCACTTCTGCATATAAACTGCTCTCTTTTCCCAAGGTACCTGCCTTCATTATTACTAGGATTTCACAGAAATGCTGCTCTCTCTGCAGCAAGACTGCGCAAAGCCTGCAGGAAACCACTTCAGGGATGAATATACCCAGTGACACTTCAAAACTGCTGTCCCAAATGTTTTAAAAATTCTCCAAATTTTTAATCAGGAATTGTAATTTTTAATGTTTCTCTTTTAGTCCCCTTTCCCCCACATAAATTATAACCTTCCTTCATTGCTAGTGAAGAAATCTCCCCTGGTTCATTTGCGAGTCTGACATGCTTTGCATGTAAAATTGATAGCTGGAGATTTTTTTAAATAGTAGTCAAGATTCGAGCTGTGTTTTAGCATTTTCCTCCCCCCTCCTCTTCCAACTTGAGTCATTTTGCCTTCTTCTAGTTCTGGCACCACATAAGCCTCTCTGAATGTTGCACCTGAATTATTAACACTACGCAGGCCATCAGAGCACCCACGAAGCTTGAGCATAGCTCAGTTTGAAAGGATGCACTGAATCATTAAATGTACACTGCCCACTATAAACCCTGGGACCACACCTATCTAGAAATACTAATTTACTAAATTATTCCACTCTTTCAAGTTTTAGATGACTTTACATTAAATTTAAATTAAAATTATTTTAACACACATTTATTAACCACCCACACCTCCCCCAAAAAACTGAGATAGATGTCGTGTTCTCAGATCACACAGATTAGTAAGGGAGGCAAACATACAAACAACAGGGCAGATGAAGCAGGAGCCTAACAAGGCCCATGGGTGTCAAATACAGAGACCAGATATGAATATGGGCCTAAAGACATTCCTGGAGGAGGAAAGATTTATTCTGTTCTCTGAATGATGAACACCAAGTAGTGGTGAGTGAAGAAGCTAGAGGGCATTTCGGATGATGGGAATGGTATAAACAGTGCAACTGTATGTGAGAGTGAGTGAGGAATGTTAAACGTGCAGTCTGAGGTCGAGAGGACAAACGGGGATAATTTGATACTGTATCACAGGACATGTTGCATCATCTTTATTTCTTATAATGGAATTTCTCAGCTCAGACTCACACAGTGGCATCCCTTAACAAGAAAAGTCAGCAAGTAGCTACCTACTTGCCCGTATAGGAGAGAAAACGGCACGCAAAAGTGGAAAAACTCAGGAAAAAAAATCAGCAGCAGACATCCTGCCGGGGGCTTCACTTCCCTAGGAGTGCATGAGGGAGAGAAGGTGTAAGTCAGTGTTTCTTCTGTGGACAGTCTGGGAGGAAGTCAGGCATCCTCAGCAACGCAGGTTATACACTCAGGAATTTTTCTAAGGTTTGATTGAATATATGACAGGAGATTGATCATATATATTTCTGTTTAGGTCTTACCAGAACTATGTAAGGAGGTGAAAATTTAGGGGGCAAGCAGATGGAGTGGTGGTTAAGGGGGCTGGACTCACACATGGCCGACTGCGGTTTGAGTCCTAGACCTAAAGGCTTGTTTTATCACTTTCCCATTCTCTCTCCCTGGAAATATTAAAAAATAATAAGAAGAAATAAAAGTTAAATAAAATAATTCTAAAAAAAAGGATATGAAAATTCAATGCAGTGCTGTGAGGACCAGCAGAACCTGGTGCTACAGGAGGGAAAAGAGTGGACCCAGACAAGGTCTTCCCTTAGATACAGTTAGCTCAAAGCTCGCACTTGAGTTTCCCTGAGGAGTGAGGGGATGTGTTTATTAAAATACGCTCCCTGTCTTTGTCTTTTAAAGTTCCTGTTCCAGAACATCCTGCTCACCTTGAATTGGCTTTACTAGAATAACTGAACAACCCAAGGTCAAGGTTAGTTTGGTCATGTCTGGATCAGATTCTGTGAGTTAAGAGTGTGGCTTCTTTAGTTCTTGGCTCTCCTTTCCTACCTAACAGCTTAATCTCTTGGAGGTCCCTCCAGGGGTCCAGGCTGACTTCTGTAATAGTGCACATCTAGAACAGTCTGCATTGCCAACACGAGCATAAGGCCCACACATCATTCTCATTGGCCATGGTTGGGACTTGGGGCCCATCGTAGGACCAATCACTGCAACAAATGAAATGGATCAATGGGATAAAGGGGGTTGCTGGGAGGGAAAATGAGTGTGGGGCACTCATTGACTCACTCAAGCTATGTACCTACCGAGTGATGGTTTAATGTCCTGACTTAAATCTCATCTCCAGGTGCTGTCTGATTTATCAAGTGTGTGTTTCTTCTGTAGTGTTTACAGCTCTCATTGTGGCTCTCATTACCCACAGCCAAACTGTATCTTTCTACGACATGACACTGAATGCAGGGGAGGATGGGCTTAGATACAAGTACACAGACCTCGGGGTAGACACATACCCTGTTTAAGTGCCAGTGATGTGCATTTATGGGCGATTGTTTCTTTTGGGGTTGAAGTGTGAACACTTCTTACCAATAATTGTAATGTAGCTATGATTTATTATAGGAAATGTAATTTAATAAAAACAGATCATATCACATGAAAGGTAGTCAATAAGTAGACTTAAAGTTTGTGTCCAAAGGCAATGTTTTAGTTCTTTTTTTTTAGGTTTTTATTATAGTGTGTGCACTCACCAGAAAGAGAAAGAAAGTGAGAAATTACTCTCCAGGTGGGATAGTCATGCCGAAATCCCTTCTCCGTTCTCCTCTAGTAATAAGAAATATCAATAGTTCTAATTCAAATAATAATAATAATAAATTGGGGAAAAAAGATGAACTGCATATGTTCAGTGGACCGTGACCATCCCTGTGTTAATTCTGGATTTGGGGTGATGGGAACACCATGAGACCCTTGCCCTTGATGTCCACACTGAGTGTTTTGCTGACGGGGTTATCAGGATGGGTCTGGACTCTTTAGAACACATGCCTCCTTGTCTTGTTAGGGCAATAGCTGAAAAATGGTTTCCTTAGCAGAAGAGAAACCACACAGAGGTCGGCATTATTTCATAAGGTATGAGGAACACACATTCAGATGAAAAAAATTATTTTATTTTACTCCTTTCTGTCCAGAGTCAGGAATATGGAATAAGCTCATTATCGGGTAAACATTTTTATTTTCTAGAATTTCTGATGAATCCTTAGGGAAAACTGAAGCCACTAGAGAGTCTCACACTTCTGGCAAATGGCTGGGGCTTCGAATACAGATGTTCTCAGCTAAGCTATGTTTCTTTCTGAAACAAACTGAAGTCTGGGATGCGCATTATAAAGTTGGAGCACAGGCAAAAGTGCGGGGACTCCCAGCACTGAGCTGGCCTCTGATGTGAACCCCAAAGTACACTGACAAATCAGTCATAGCCTCAGGGTGGGAGTGTGAGAAGGTGCTGCAGGTGAGCATTCAGGAGGCAGCATGAACAGGGATGGTGGGCAGAGGGAGGACCCCTGGCTGCCGGGACTTCCTGGGGCTCCATCTGGGACAGTGGGAGGTTAGGCCCCATGGCTGAGCTGCAGCAGTGTAGATCCAACATTACTGGCCACGTGTCCTACATCCCTGGCCTCTTTGACTCTCTTGGGTCTGTGAAGGCCAGGATGAGGATGAAGGGAGAGAAGAGATGTGAAGTGACCAGGCGCACTCCTGACACTGAGTGACTAGGCTGTGAGCAGAGTAGGCACACCCCACCCTGGGTGGGATGCAGATCAGTGCCTCAGGGTCCCCACAGCAGGCCCTGTGGCCTGCAGGCACCGAGCTGGATGCAGGCACGGACACAGAATCTGGCAGCTGAGGAGGCAGGCAACTCAGCAAAGGAAAAATGTGCAAATGCAAGGAGGTGGCAGGTCCTTCATGAGAGTCCAAAGGTTTCCCCACATGTGAGTGCAGCCCCCTACTCTGTTGTCTGTGCTCACCTACATGCAGATGAGCACTGGGGTTAGCAAAGAGCCTGGGTCTGTGCAGGCTCTTTCTGACTCAGCCCCTGTTTGGGGGTCCTGGGGGCCACCAGACCCATACACTGCATCCATAAAAAGGGGCAGGTCACTGTTCTGTGGGCTGCTGGGAGGAATAACAATGCAGTGTTAGAGGCACCCTGCCCCCATTGGGAATCTGGTAAGCCACCTGGAGGAGGTGTGGCTGTCTCATGAGGGCCACTGAGGCCAGATCTGGGTGTGAGGAAAATTAGTATTTGCTATTTGGCCTTCACAAGAGCTCAGAAGTAGTGTTTTGTGGTTTCTTTGTGGAGACAGCAAAAAGGAGTGCAATGATGGCTTCACAGACTAGGTCACTCCTGCTCCGCATCACAGCCTTAAGACAAATTGTCCAGTTAATCGTTAGAGGGAGGGAGACTAGCAGGAAACAGGGTGGGCAGGTAGGCAAAGAGACAGAAGTCACTCACTGCACAACTGACTGCTTTGCCAGTTTTTCTTTTTTTTGGGAGAGGTTTTTGCTATAGGGCGTGTGCGCTCGCCAGACAGACAAAGAGAGACAGAGAGATAGAAAGTGAGAAATCACCCCCAGGGGTGATAGCCACGCTGCAATCCTTTCTCCTCCATTCTCCTCTTGGGATCTTGGGCATGCACTCACACATGCCCAGAGTGAGTTTAAGCCACCGGATCCAGGACTCGAACTACGGTCGACTATGTGGAAGTCCAGCGACATAGCCATTACACTAACTGCTGGTCCCACTGCTTTGGCATTTTGAAGACACAGCCAGACTCACTCCCAGCACCGCTGTCCACACCGCTCCATTAGAAAGGGGATTTTTGTGTCGATTATGAAATATTGATTGTCCATCTTCCATAACATTTTAATTGCATTTCAGAGCACACTGAGCTGCCGCACACGTGGGGAAAACTATTTCCCTTTGTCCCCAGGGGAGCAGAGGCTGGAGGAACATGAATGCAGAAAGCAACCTTATAAATAAACCAGAGGAATTCATGAGGAAGCTACACACTGCCAGATGGGCGGCTGTACTGCAGAACTGCCATGGGAAAGCTGGTTTCCGAGGTTTAGGAGAAAATGAATCAGCTTTTTGGTGTGGAAAGCCAAAGCAGGTCCAGGCACATGTGCTCTTTCTTGGCTAGCCTGCAAGTTGTCTGGGCTGCCCGGTGCTGTCCCGACACCTCCCACCTCCTGTTGCACCCCACTGTCCCACCACTGCAGACCACACTCATGACCAGAAGGCAGTTGTCTCCAGTGGACCAAGCACCCCAAAGCCTGGAGGAGCCCAGCCGGAGGTAACAGTGATGGTATGTCCCTGGCCAATGGGGAAGAGTGGATACTTTTTGGTCCTGTCAGGAGAGTGCATCCTGGCATTTAAATAAAAAAGCAGAAGAGAAACTTGGAGAGCTCCAGGGCCCCTCCATCACTCCACTCCACGAGCGTGTCCTTTGAGCTCTTTCCAACCTACCCCCTTCTTGCTAGAGCAGACCTCATCCATCCAGTTTTAAACCGCAGCTAAAGGGCCTGGGCTTGTAAACTAAACATGACTGAGCAGAGTGCCTCCAGAAGCTGCCCAGGGCCCTGTCATGTTAGGAAGCTTCCCACTCCCTCCAGGCCAAGCAGCTCTGCAGGCTCTGACTGAGGTCAGGAATCCCTGGCTTCATTTACTTGGCATCTGTCGTTTGTTTTCTGCTCTGTGCTGGCCTCTCTGTAGTTATTTAACTTTTTATGAGTGTGGATTTCTTATCTTCCTGCCCATGCTGCAGGTTCCTCGGGAGTCGTGGTTGCACCATATGCTTCACATAGACATTTGATCACCACTTTGAAAGGTCCTCTTCTCCAGGGCTTGGGAGGGAAAAGAACCCAGTTTGAGAATTTCAGTGAGTCTTTTGAGACCACTGGGGACAGTGTGGCAGAGCTGGGCTGAGATCAGCTGGCTTTCTATCAAAATTGCAAGACTTTACTGCTGCTTGTCTGCACCAGGTGCACAGGGACAGGCGCAGCAGTTAAGGCTTTCCTCTAGTCAACAAAATTATTCTCATTCATAATCATGCAGTAACTGGGGGTATTATTTCCTGTCAGTCATTTGGTTTTAAGACAAGAATTTACAAAGAAAAGTAAATAAATACATTACTAAATACAATGAATTATTTTATGTATGAGGTAAATTTTGCACTTACCAAACAAAAGATATTACATATTGTAACTGCTACTGTTTCACTGTTAAATGTTCAACAAATGAGGATTCTATATGGTTGCATAGAATCACAATGTAAAAGTAAGTTTTCTTTTCTTTTTTTTTTAAAGTTTTTTTCTTCTATGAGAGACAGCACACCTAACAGGGTCTTGAGCATACCATCTACTCACAAGCTCAGCTAGTCCTGTGTCAGGGGCACACACATGCCTAGTGTACTCAGGGCAGTGTCCAGACATGAACCTAGACCTTTCCTATGTGGATCAGCCTCACAGAGCATTGTGTTTTACCACTGTGCCACTGCCTGGCACTGAAATAACTCTGGTTATTTGCTTTTACAATCACTGTGCTACCATTACTTATTTTGAGTGTACTGTTTGATTTCATAAAGTGTCACAGGACAGAGGGCACAAACTACATCTGAGTAGACTCTGAATGGTTTCCATCTTACTGAAATATATGCATGCATTGTGGATTGCATTGGTGAGAGTTGGGGGCACTTATTGTATAATAGGAAATGCTCTCTGTACCAACTTCCATGTAGGATGCAATGTATATTAAAGCATATGTAGTGAAAACATGCTGATTTGAGGCTCAAATTTGTATTATTAAAACTCAACATTAACTGTGGTAATTGCTTATAACTGAGACCACCGCAAGATTTTTTGGGGAGAGAAGCTTGTTATTACAGTCTTTAGAATGTTGACAGTAAGAAGCAGGCAGGCTTTTATTATATTGTTCTGAAGCATTCTGTGGACACCTACCCCAGGGTAGGCTCCCATAGTGCCGCCCTGATGTAGCCCTATTGGGAAAATGGTTTGCAGTAATAATCACACTTTGTCAAAGATGTGGGACTCCAAACACTCACTTTTCTCCTAGTCTAGCTATAGCTAACCATGACGTCACTTTCAGATGAAAACAATAGTTAGCACACACTGCTATTGGGCTTTGGCCCTATTATTTTAGGGGAATTGCAGAGTATGCCTGGGCCACATGAAGGTCTTCATGCCTAAACCAGAGGGGCTGTATGTCCTTGAATTAAGACAGCTGGATGGACCACTCAACTATACACAGATGGCTACATTGTCATGGGTAACACAAGTCAGTTGGTGAGAGGAGTAAGCTTCAGAGAGGAAGATTGAAGTATTTCTCCATGTTTGGAGCCCCATTCTCCATCTCTGGGGCTCCAGAATCTGAATTTTTATTAATTTATTTTTATTTTATTTATTTTTTAAAAAATTTGCTATACAGCACGTGTGCTTATGGAGAGACAGAGAGATTGAGAAAGTGGGAAAGCACCCTTTGGGAGGAATGGCCATGCCTCAATCTCCTCTCCTCCATTCTCCTCTCAGAATTTTGGGCATACACACACGTACCTGACATGTTTTTAAAGCTGCAGGTATGGGACTTCAACCACACAGGCGGCCATGTGGGATACAGCCACCTTAACTGCCACACCATCAGCTGGCCCCACTTTATTATTTATTTTTTAAAGGTTTATATGCTTCCTTCCATAAGAGAGAAAGGGACAAAGAGAGCACTTGTTACAGGGTCTTCATGGCACTATCCATCCTCAGCCTTAGCTAGCCTGGATCATGGATACACACGCATATGCACAGCATGCTCAGAGAGGCCCTGGGACTTGAACCCAGGATCTTCTCCAGGTGATTTCTGGTATGTTACCACTGTGTCAAAGCACTCCTCTGGTATTCTTGAAGTGTAGGGGAATTTGAAGTCTGGGGAATTTCTCTGCTATATCCACTGAAAAAACACGCAACTTCTTCAGGCTGTTCCTGCCACCGCCATCCATCATGCTCACGCACCGCGGAGCTGAAGATGTGGGGCACAAGCTCCAGGCAAATGACAAACTCTCTACTTGCAAAGCCATCAACTAAATTACTGTTTGGGGCAAAGAAATTAATAAATGTTTGACATTTCAGATAATTTGAACAAGTTTGAGGCTGAGATGAGGCATGGAGCGTGCTCAATGCCAAGTGAGCCGTGCTTTTCTGGGAGAGGTCACGGCTTGGATGAGAACATCAGTGGTGCTCAACTGAGAAGAGAAAACGCCCTGCAAGCACAGCGGCAATACCTTTTTTCTGGCACATATATGGACGTGGAGATTATAATACAAGGTACTCCTTTTAATGGGTAACACCTCTTGATTTATTTTTTTCTCATACCCTAAGATATTGTTGGTCCTAAATGAACAAGCTCTTATTTTCTGTTGAGATCATATTTAACAATTTTTTTTTATTCTTTGGGTTGATTGTAAAAGTTCATCTTTTTTGTCGTTGTTTGTTTGTTTAATGATCTCTTTAAAATCCCTAGGAGTTGCCAGTAGCCCCAGTGATTTGAGTGGACTTTAAAAGGATTTGCTGTGACACCTTTTACGGGATTTCATTGCAAAATCTTCCCATTGTGTCTTGAGAATTGGAGAGACAATTTTATACAATTTAAGAAGGAAAACTGCTGAAGCTGCTCTTGGCTTCTGGATCTCATGCCCATGTTTTTTTGCACTGTTTTGAAGTTCACTGAGTCCAGCAAATATTCTATCAATGTTCAAAATTTCTTTCCTCAGCATCTAAGCATGCAAACTAGATCACTTGTGCTAAAGGCCTCTCATATCCTTAAACTGCTGTGATCTCAAGCTGTGATCCAGTAGGACCTGGACAGATGTCAGGGTCCTCAGCCTGGAGTCAGTCTGGCTGCACTGCTCTGACAAAAAGAGCTTCCATGGTTTAAGATTGGGATTTGGGCCAGATGGCGGCACAGTAATAACACAAGGGTACTAAGATGGAAAAGGTCCTGTGTGCTCATCCTGGGACCCTCCTGAACACACTAGATGCACATGTGCCCATGATATAGGCTGGTTGAGACTAGGGACGGATTTCAGTGTGAGGATCCTGTTTACCTCTGCCTCTCTCATGGAAGAAATATTGGGTTGTTGTAAAAGTCATGACCCATTTTTGCATACAAAAACATAGAAAAAGACGTCATGACTCTTCTGTCAACCCAATAATTAAAGTTAAATTAGGGTTTGAAAATAACAGGTCAGGGTATGGTGTCTTCATCCTCTCCACCATCATTTTATATCATCTTCATACAACTATGAACAAAAAATGGCTTTATCCCTTCAATATAAGACAAAAGAGTTGAGATAGACTACCATTATGGCAGTGACCACCTGATGCCATCCCTTGCTTTCAGAGACACAGCTCTAGTTTATTACCATTTGCACAGAGTCCTACATGCTAGTGCTCATTCTGCTCTGAACACATGACTCTAGGAAGCACTGGCCACTGTGAGCCAGATTCATATGAGCATCCCTTAGTACCCATGGAAGACACCATTTCCCACAGCTACACTTTCTGCATTCTGAAGTCAAAAGCATCAATACGCCATACAAAATCAGTCACATGAGGGAAATAGATGTCACTGGTGACAAGTGCATAGGTGAGCCTTGGGGGCTGTCAAATAGGTGAGAGTGTGTGTTGCTTGTTTTTAGTTATACTGTCATAGGTCAACCTGTGTTTGCCGTATTTTAGCTCCTAAACCAGGCTGGCAAGCTCACAGACTCAGAAAGGATGGCGTTTATTCTCAGAAACTGTTGCCTTGGGGACTGAGATGAGGGAATGGGATAGCTGGGACAACAAGAACCAGAATCTGGCCGATGAGCTCAGGATTCTGAAATGGGGAATGAAAGAAGACGGGGAAATGCTAGGTTTATCAGATGCATTAACTGGAAACTCAGCATGCATCATCCCATGAGAGTGTAGCCCTCTTCGTTTAGATGTCAGACAGGATGGGGACTTTGTTCTAAAGGACACTGACCCCTCTCTGGGGGCTCTTGGCAACATGAATGATGTCACCAGTGGGTGGGCAATGGGTAATAGTGTAAATCAGCCTCTAAGTAGTGATAACAGACATGAACCTGGGACCGTGGACCCAGGAAGGAGAGCGCTCACCTGGGAGACAGAGGTAGATGGCCCACTGGAGTCTCTGAGAAGCAGATAATGAACAGGGTCTATGGCCAGATGGAGAATTTGACACAGCAGTGTAGTCATGCAGCTCCCTGCTGAGGACCACTTTGTGAAGAGAAGGTCTGGAATTCTCCAGGCCCTTGCCCGGCATGCTTCCCTGTCTCTTGGGATGTTTTTCACGAGAAGGTAATTCTAAGGACTTGTCCCCAAGAAGATATAAGGTACCTGGTCACATTCCTCTCTGCTCTGTGTCCTGTGCTTTCAAAATAGTCTGATGCCATTCGTCAGCTTGTGACGCCCATGGTTGAGGCTGACAGCAGAGGTCAATCCTCTCTAAGTTGCCCCTCTTGCAGCCCCAGGCTGTCCTTGTAGGCCCCTCTCTGCCAGCCTGTCAGCCCTACTCTGCTGGATACACACCAGTGTTACAAGTGCAAGGCTCCTTTTTCCTTCAGGTCTGCAAGAGGCCATCCCTCCCAACCTAACCCTGCTTCCCCATTACCTGCGAACTGCCATTAATTCTTCAAAACCCAGCTCAGTCCTCAGCCCCTGCAGGAAGACAGCCCCTGCTACTGCCCTGCCTTAATTCCCAGTGCTGGGCCTAAGGTCCCTGATGTCTTCTGTAGAGCCCTGGTTTTCTTTTCTCTCATTCCCCCCCACCAGCCCCAGACTATGAAACTCCCAAGGAAGAGGACAAAGTCTGCTTCTTTTCTCTTGCAGTTAGCATGTTTTCTTAATGTTTAAATGTTTCATGAAAGTTTGTGATTGAATATTCTGGTTTTTTTTTTTTATAATTTGTTTTTCTTTTTTAGTTTGTGTAGTCACTAAGAAAGATGCAAAACGTACTCACTCATGTAGCTCTAAAGACAAAGAAAGAAAGAAAGTATGAAATATGCTCATTGTAGCCACTCATAAATCCCAGCAAGAAGTCGAGCAATCTCCCTGGAGTTGTCCTACTCCCAGTTCCAAGGATGAAATGATGGGCACGTTTGCAGATGTCAGAAAGTGTGTGTGATGCAAATGGTCCTCTTTTCTGTGCAAGTTGTGCTGCTGAGTTGACCATGGGGGTCCAGCAAAACTGTTCAGGGACCTGTAAATCAGGTCCTAAAGTTAGTTCTCCAGTTCTATGGGATTAAGTATGAGGAAAGAGATGATGCTCTTTTTTCTTTTTATTTTTCTTGTGATTGATCGTGTTCCTGAGCCTAGCTCACAGTCAGATTTGGGCACAGAGGGTAGTTAAGGTCTACACTGTAATTTATTGCTACTTTTCATAACCTTGGCATTGTACCCCACTCCGGAGCAGGCCAGAGGAAAGGAATATTTCCTAGCCTGGAGCAGGATGCAGAGCTGCTGCAGGGGTGCTGGCCTGTTCCTTGGATATGGACTGGAAAGCTGTCAGCACCCCCACTCCTGTCGGCCATAAGGTTGAAAGAAGAGGACACTTTCATTAGTAATTACTTCATTTTGATCCCAGCTACCTAATTAGAGAACCTGTCACAATCCTCCAGTGGGAGGTGTGTATTCATCTCATTTGCCTCATCTATTAGGATAAAGACAGGGAATGTGTCTTACTCTCCGCCGTACTCCTTTCCACCAGCACAGGGAAAGCATCTAAGGAGTGGCAACTATATGAATGAATAAGATTAGACCATCATCGATGACTTCTCAGGGATTTAGTACATAGGCAGATGGGATAAACAAGGAGACATTATTATCCCATTTCACAGATGAGGGCATGTAGGAAGCACACAGCAGCACAGAGTAGCTAGTGGTTTGTGTCTACTCCAGGTCTGCCCAGGAACTCATTTTCCTCCTTGACGCCTTGTTCATCCTCTCAATCCTAGAGAAAACAGACTGTTTTGTGTGCATACAGGCATAGTACCTATTTCTAGGACTGCAGAGTTGAGGGTTTTTCTAGGCAGTGAAATCTTTGAAGACAGACTGTCTCTGGCAACACCTGGCTGCTCCTGGATCTGCTCTGATTGGTTAGGGCAAGTAGACAAGAATGGCATCTGAAGTTCCGCAGGGAAGTGACTGAGAGGCCTGGAGCTGTGGTCATAAAAGGGTACTGAAAGATAGGGCAAAGAGTGGAGGCTGGAGGGAGCAAGGGGACCTGGGTGTCCAGGATAGACACTGGAAGCAGGGGAAGGAAGAAGACTGGACCTCTGGCACAGGTAGCAAAGCTCTCAGATGCAGCTTAAGACAATGTTTGGAGAAAACCACTCAATCAGTTTGACCCTTCCACGATTGTTTCATAAATTCTTGGCTTGAGATGACAGGCCTGAAGTTTGGAGGGTTTTACTTTTCACTCAGAGAAGTATGACTTTGGGAATTAGTCATAAAAGTGATTGTGGAATTTGAAAAGTTACAGGAGGTATATTACTTTAAGAGGAATTTCAGTAACAAAATGCTTTGGTAAAAAGGTGGAACTGGCCACAATGAGTTACATGTGTTTAAACTGAAGATGTTACCCTTGATCTTTTAATCACAATGTGGTCAGTTGGTTTGTTCACAATGGTTAATTTCTCTTTGCATAGTCCTGCTCTAATCATATAAATAATAAATAATAACAATAACAAGGCAAGGCATTAATAAAATGATTTCTGAAAACATGAGATACTTTGAGAGTATTATTGCCAGTTGCTATTCAATTGTTCTTGGTGTCACTACCATTTGACAACAAAGACTTGAAGAGGTTGAATATCTTGCTCAAGTATCACAGAAAGGACCAGCTATTTAAACCCAAGTGTTTACCTATAATTTAAACACACACACACACCCACACACAAGAAAATAAGAAGAAAAAGAGGTCAGCAAGTGGAATGGTGGTTAAAGCACTGGGCAGTGGTTTGAATCCCAGACTTAATGACTTGAAACTCACACCAAGCACATGTGCATGTGTGCCCAAAATCCCAGGAGGGAGTGGGAGAGAAGGGATTGTGGAGTGATTTCTCATTTTGCCTTTCACTGTCTATCTCTGTCTCTCTGGTGAATGCATAAAGAAAGAAAAAGAAAATAAGAAAAAGAAAACAAAATTTTCAGTTGACTTACATTCTATCAGAGGGACAAGAAAGAGTACATATAACATGATGGCCCAGTAAGAATAAGACAGCCAAAGAGAGCCACTAAGATTAACCAGTGATGAGTTTGAGAGTGTGAGACTTCCTATGAGACACAGCGCTGCTCGGGCAGCCATTACAGTGAGTGAGGGGCTGGGTGTCTCTGCACTGAGCCCAGGCAGCATCCTGTCTGCCTTAAGAAATTACATAGGACCAAGGCACAAGCAGCCCTCCAAAGCCTCCCCCTTGTCTGGTATTAGCTGGGCCATGACAGGGCTGCCTGGCACGTGTGCTGAGGCCTAGGATGGTTGTACCAAATGCAGGTAGCAGGTAAATGCCAAAAGTCAAGCAAGCCAGAAATGTTCACAGGAAAAGTCCCAGTGGTAGGTCTTCCTTTTGAAAGGCTGAACATAGAGGAAAAGCCAAGGAATAGAGTCTCAGTGGGAAACAAGGAGCATCTGGCAGAGGAGGAAATGAAGTGAATAAAGGCAGTTGGAGGAAGGCCTGGAAAAGTTCTGTAGAATATTTTGGGAATTTTTTTTTTTTTTTTTTTGGAGAGGTTTTTTCTCTATAGGGCGTGTGCACTCGCCAGACAGACAGAGAGAGACAGAGAGACAGAAAGCGAGAAATCACCCTCCAGGGGGGATGGTCACGCCACAATCCCTTCTCCTCCATTCTCCTCTCGGGATCTTGGGCATGCACGCACACGCGCCCGGCGTGAGTTCTAAGCCACTGGGTCCAGGACGCGAACCTCGGTCGACTACGTGGGAGTCCAGCGACATAGCCATTACGCTAACTGCTGGTTCCCGGGAATATTTATAGATGTTATACAGAAGCAATAAGTAGGCTTGCCTGGAAAGGTCTTAGAGGTATAGAAGCTTTGACCATTCAGGACTTGGTAGAGAAGAAAGGCTTGAGCTTTTTAAATATATAACATTATGGAAGCTCATTGCAGTTTTAGGACAATCCCTGTTCTAGGCTCCTCAGAGACACAGGAGATGGTGAGTGGCTATAGTTACCAAGTAGACGATCATCTCAGGGAGACTGCTGCAGTTCTGGTGGGGCTCACCGAACAGAGTTTGCTACCTGCAGGATGTAGCCTCTGCATTTAAACCATGCACACAAAAAAGCCTGTATTCTGGGTCTTGTTAGCATTCCTTTCTTAAAAGTATTACTTAGAATGACTTTATAAAATTTTTATTATTATTTTGCTATTGCCACTATATAATAAGTAAATCAATGCAGGTTGGTCTACTTATTTTTGAGTGATATTTAGAAGAAATAAGCCCAAGATCTTCAAGCCTAAGATGGCATCCTAAGTGAGAATGTTTAAGTACTTTCCTGTACCAGTCCCTCAAGTTATTTCCCACTGACATAACTCAACTAATGTCAAAGGCAGAATTCTACCTCACAGTGAGTAGCCATGAAAAATTGAACACTGACCTATAAAATCTCTGACAGAACCCATCTCAATGCTCAGTATGAATGAATCAGATCCCCCTGTGTGAATGTTTGCAAAGAGCCAGATCACAGAGCCCAGGAAAGCTACAATTCCCAAAGAACAGCATCAGTGTGAACATTTAACGCAAACGGATTCCTGTGAAATAAAGATGCCATGGGAAAGAGAAAAAAAGAGTAAAGAGTGAGAGAGCAAACACTTCAACCATAGCAACCGAAGCTCTAATTTACATTTTTTGAGAGAGGCAGGAATGATGGAACACAGTGAGCTTCTAACTCAAGAAAAGTTATTAGATATAAAAAACTACTGAACAAACAGTACATGGGAGACTGAAAAAAAGCAAAGTGCTGACTGTGGTTCAAGGGATTCTCCCGCAGCTTGGAAGAAGGACAGGAACAGAGGGGTAGCAGAAATAGCAAAGAGAAATCTCCCAAGAGTCTTAATATATGTGCAGTAGAAACTCCATAAGGACTAGACTGAGCCGAGAGACAGGAACATAGTTTCTCTGAACTCTGATAGAAGAGGAACAGGAATATATTAGGTTGTCGGAAAAGTCGTGACATATTTTTTACATAGCAAAACAAAAAAATATTTCATGACTTTCTTGACAACCTAATAGTTTCTCTGAACTCAAGGCCTGTGTTCTGATTGAAGGAGCTCGCTAGGGGTTAGTCCTATAGTCTAGTGTTCAAGGAAGCCAGGTCCCACATGGGCAAGCATGGTTTGAGCCTTGGCCCTGGAGCCTTGGAAAATACACCTGGTGTGTGTGTGCCCCAAATCTTAATAGGACGTATGAATCAAGGAGAAGAGATTGCAGCGTGGCCATGCTCATTGCTTTCTCCCGCTCCCTCTCCCTCTCTCAGTTTTTCTCTGGTGAGTGCATATATCTTCTGGTAATTTTTTTTTAAAGGAGCTAAATAAATATTGATCAAAGAAATAGAAGAAAATACTGAATTTGGGCAATACATGGTAAAAGTTCTTTTTTTTTTTAATACAGAAAAATGTTCTTCAACTAGTCAAAAAGAGAGAAAAAAATAGTTAAAAAAAAATTAAATGGAGAGAATGACCAAAAGAAAAATTTTAGAAATAAGAAAATGATAGAGCAATATTTTTTAGAGTTCTGAATGAAAATTATTAAGGTCTAAGTATTCCTTACTATTAATTATATTTAAGGGAAAAAAGAAGTTATTATATGAGACAAAGTCTCAGAAAAACTTCCTACTGCTTGTCTACTCTTTCTGGGTTAGTAGAGTAAATGCTCAAGAAATTCTACAGGCAAATAGAAACTGACATAGACTAGTTCAAGATAGGAAAAGTTTCCATATTTTGAATATGAGTACTCCATTTTAGAGAAACTGAGTTCTCCAAAATATAATACTCATACTACTTAAAAATAGAAAATAATTTAAAATTATGTAGAGATAAATAATTTTATTTTCATAATGTCAATCTAATTTTAAAAAGACTGAGACAAAGCAGGCAAAGCAAGACATTTTACCTAGGCTGGAGTTAAGATGATCCCAGACACCATGAAATCCAAGTTGCTCTGGATAATGTATGCTTAAATGTTTCAAATTTCAGGGTTATTTTATTTATTTATTTATTTTTGAGAGATTTTTTTTCCTATAGGATGCTTGCATCTGCCAGAGAGACAGAGAGACAGAAAGCAAGAAATTCTCCCTAGGAGGGATGGCCATGCCGCAATCCCTTCTCCTCCATTCTCATATTATGATCTTGGACATGCAGGCATAATGTACCCAGTGTGAGTTTTAAGCCGCTGGGTCCACGACTCAAACTGTGGTCGACTCTGTAGGAGTCCAGCAATGTAACTGCTACTCCCATCTGCTGGTCCCCAGGAAAATTTTAAATAAAAAATTATCTGGAGACAAGAGTAACAAGGAATCTTGTGCAACAATTTAAATTTTATAAGAAGAGAAATAGAATGATCTTTGATCACCTGGAAGCACTTTACTTAAGGCTAACCTGGGTCTCAGACCCAGCAGCTTGAAAATTATTCCAGGCATGTATGAGCTTAGTTCAAAAAAACGACCTCCTGTAATTTTTACTTACTATTGCTACTTTACAATAGCAATACATTTTATCCAGAAATTTTAAAACTTTCAAAACCATTACTTCATAGAATGAGACTAAATAAAAGAACATATTAATTTGAAGCAGATATAAGGAACAGCATTCCACAGTGATATGTGCATGTGACTAAAGTATAAGACTCACTAACATAAAATAATGTTAAATAACTAAACTAGCAGAAGTTAGAATAATGTTGGGGCCAGCAGGTGGCACAGTGGTTAAGGTATTGGTCTCCCACATGCCCAACCCCAGTTTGAGTCCCAGATCCAGTGGCTGGAAAATTACAGTGGGCGCATGTGCATTAGTGCCCAAAATCCCAAGAAGAGAATGGAGGGGAAGGTATTGCAGTGTGGCCATTCTCTCAAGGGATGATTTCTCATTTTCCCTCTCACTGTCTGTCTCTCTCTTTCTTTGGTGAGTGCATGTGCCCTATAGCAAAAACCTTTAAAAACACATAAATTAAATAATCAGTTTTAGCTTTTTTTTTTTTTTGGAGAGGTTTTTGCTATAGGGTGCATGCGCTCGCCAGATAGAGAGAGACAGAGAGACAGAAAGTGAGAAATCACCCTCCCAGGGGGGATGGCCACGCCGCAATCCCTTCTCCTCCATTCTCCTCTCGGGATCTTAGGCACGCACGCACACGCGCCCAGCGTGAGTTTTAAGCCACCGGGTCTGGGACTCGAACCGCAGTCGAATACGTGGGAGTCCAGCGACATAGCCATTACGCTAACTGCTGGTCCCATTAGTTTTAGCATTTTTGTGAATCTTCATGAAAATGTTAAGAAAGAACTTTCAAACTCTTTCAAAATCTTTATCTCACGGGAACCAGCAGTTAGCGTAATGGCTGTGTCGCTGGACTCCCATGTAGGCGACCGCAGTTTGCGTCCCGGACCCGGTGGCTTACAACTCACGCCGGGCACGTGTGCATGTGTGCCCAGGATCCCGAGAGGAGAATGGAGGAGAAGGGATTGCGGTGTGACCATCCCCCCAGGAGGGTGATTTCTCGCTTTCTGTCTCTATGTCTCTCTCTGTCTGTCTGGTGAGCGCACGCGCCCTATAGCAAAAAACCTCTCCAAAAAAAAAAAGAAAAAAAAAACTTTATCCCTCTCTCTGGTGAGCACACACACCGTAACTTCCTGAACATCTTTGGTACTTGTCATATAGTTTGACTAGGGTCTTGGCTACAAACAGTACCATCTGTGTTAGTAGATGTGTTAAACATGGAATGCGGGTATCAAGGCAAAAACTTAGAATTCTTGGAAATGTTGAAGAAACAAAGGTTAGACAGAGTTTAGTTTGCCTACGGCAGCAGCATCCTGCACCACACAGTAAAAGTGGCCACTGCCAGAGCTGCTGTCCCCACCATAATCAGAAACTCTGGTCTAGCATAATGGCTTCCCTGCCAGCACCAGCTCCAGAACCTAAGTGTTGAGAGCCTGCTTCTATCCCCACGTCACTCCTACCTGGGCAGAAGTTTCACACAGGTTCCTATCATAGGAAAATTCCAAGTTATATGTCTGTTGCATGTGTTGGAGAAGTTTAGCTGGCAATGAGGAGAAAAGAATATGGGAATGTTCATATAGGCTGTCCTAAGATGCAAGGTGGTTGAGAATGACAGATGGCCATTAGAAACGATATCCCACTGGCAAATTAGTAGTGACTTAGAACTAACCTTCCATAATATTAATGCAATAGAATCTGATAGGCCAGTGGAATTTGGGCTACCAAAACCTCTTTAACGCTTATCATAGGAATGAGTTTGTGCAGAGTAGATACTTTTGATGTTTATTTATTTAACTTGCTAAGTTTTAAGATCATTTTTAATCACAGACAAAGCCCTCATTTCTTCAATTCAAATGCTATTGACTGTATATTTCATCTTCAATAAAGTAAAACTAGCTTTTTTATTAACAAGAAAAACATGTCCAGTGAGAAGAGAGGGCATAACATTACCTCTGATAATGCATATTTTTTCTAACATAAAATTACAGGGCAATTTCAGCCACAATATCCATCTGAAAGTTTGAGTCTAAGGTGGTTCAAGGTTCTTAAGTCAATGTTTAAGATGTGGTTCATAATCTGTAATAAAGATTACAACTTAGGTCAGCCAGAGGTTTGGTAGTTAAGGGGACTGGATTTCACATAACCAACATTGTGGTTCGAGTTCTGGACCTGGGAGCTTAAAAACAAACCAGGCAAGTGTACATGTGTGCCCAAAGTCTCGAGAAGAGAATGGAGAAGGGATTGTGGTGTGGTCATTCCCCTTGGGAGATACTTTCTTACTTTTTATCTCTCTCTCCCTGGTGAACACAAGTGCCCTGCAGCAGATTTTTAAAAAATTGTAACTTTCTGAGCATCTTTGGTGCTTGTCACAGTTTCAAGAACTATGGAAGAATTCTAGAAATTTATCTCTAGCATTTTCAATTTTGTATAACTCATTATCTTAATTTCCTTTAATTATTGAGTTGTCAGGAAAGTCATGAAGTGTTTCTGAATAGAACTAAGAACACCAACCGTGGTAACTGATCTTATTTGTTGGTGCTGTAGGTTTAAGTAAAATAAAAAGACTTCCCTCTTAGATTTTATCCTCCATTGTGAGTGGTAGCAGAAGGAAGGGGCTGGTAGAGGAAGAAGGCAGACAATAAATGAACTCAGAAATAAGAGCAAACTGTAATGTAGCCATGGTCAAGGCCATAGCAACAGAGATATCATGTTAATAGTATGTTCCCTTGATACTAGGAGATGAAAACGTCATTTCACTCAGTGATAATCCCCCCACCATACCAGTCTAAGCATGAGGAGATGTCTCACAAACTCAAATTATTGACTAAACGCAATGACATTTTCTTGATGGAATCCTGGTACAGAGAAAAGACATTAAGTTAAAACTGAGGAAATCTAAGCAAAGTATGGACTTTAGTTAATAATTTATCAATATTGATCTATTAATTTTTTAAAAGAAATTTTTGCTATAAGACCTGTGCACTTGATGGAGAGACAGAGAGGCAGAAAGTGAAAAATCACCCCCAGGGGGATGGCTTTGCCACAATCACTTCTCCTCCATTCTCCTCCTGGTATTTTAGGCATACATGCACATGCACCCAGCGTGAGTTTTTTTGTTTTTTTTTTCTTTTTTTGGAGAGTTTTATTTTGTTCTAGGGCTCATGTGCTTGCCAGACAGAGAGAGAGAGACAGAGAGACAGAAAGCAAGAAATCACCCCCCAGGGGGATGGCCACGCCACAATCTCTTCTCCTCCATTCTCCTCTTAGGATCTTGGGCACGCACACACACGTGTCTGGCGTGAGTTTAAGCCACCAGGTCCGGGACTTGAACCGCGGTCGACTATGTGGGAGTCCAGCAACATAACCATTACGCTAACTGCTAGTCCCACCCAGCGTGAGTTTTAAGTCGCTGGATCTGGGAATCAAACTGTGGCCAACTACATGGGAGTCCAGCAACATAACCTTATGCTATCTGCTGGTCCCATGTCTATTATATCTAATAATTGCTATACTAATGTACAGTGTTAATAAGAAGGAGAATTACATTATCGGGTATATTAGGAAATCCTATACTACTTTTACAATTTTTCTGGAAACTAAAAATTGTTCTAAAATAAAAGCTTTATAATAAATAAATACTTACCAATGATTAATAAAAATACACAAATAGCAAAAAATAGAATATATAATATATTATAGGTTCTATAATAAGAGATAAGAGTAGAGAAAGTGAGAAGATATGCTACTATGTTCAGTGGAAGCCACGGGCTAGATTCCTTTAAGTAGAGAATGGGGGCCAGCAGGTGATGTAGTGGTAAAAGTACTGGACTCCCACATGGTAGACTACTTGAAACTCATGCCAGGCACATGTGAGTGCATGCCCAAAATCCCAAGAGGAGAATGGGGGAGAAGGGATTGTGGTGTGACCATCCCCCATGAGGTGATTTCTTGCTTTCTCTCTCTGTCTCTCTGGCAAGTGTGCACACTCTATAGCAAAAATCTCTAATAAATAAATGAATAAATCCAAGTAAATAGAAAATGAAGTGAGAAGCAAGTTATATAGTTGTTCTAATCCATTCCATTGCTAATAACAGAAATTGGGTGATCTATAAAAATACAGGTTTATTCAGCTCATAGTTTGGAAGTCTAAGTTCTAGGGGTCACATCTGATGGATTTTCCTGTTGGTGAGTCCAGAGGCCACGTAGAGTGCAAAGCTCTGTATTCATTCATTCTTTCTCCTTAAAAACTCACTAGGAGTCAATCATGAGGCCTTGCTCTAATGACCTTAATCCTAATATCTTCCTAAAGGCCCCATATTTCAACACTATAGTCTGGTTAGTTTTTCACCTTCTTAATTCTATCACAACCGAATCTTAACACATGAATTTCAAGGGCAAGTACAAACAATACCTATGGTTAAGTGAAGGGAAAGCCTTCAGTGGGAGAAAACAGCAAATGCAGAGTCTAAGATGAAGTATACTTGGCATGTTTGAAGAATAACCAGATCAGCATGTCTTGTAACTCATGAGTTTAGAGAAGTAAGAATGAGATAAATGTGGGCCATGATGTTTTTTCTTTTTCTTTAATGAGTACCATTGACAAGATATGTTTACATTTTTAAAGACTTGTTTCCACAGGCCAGCAGGTGGTGTTGGCTGTTAAGGCTCTGGACTCCCATATAGCAAACTGTGGTTCAGGTCTGGGAACTAGTGGCTTGAAAATTACCCTGGGTGTGTGCCTGCATAGCCGAAAATCCCAAGAGGAGAATGGAGGAGAAGGGACTGTGGTGTGACCATTCCCCTTGGGTGGTGATTTCTCATTTTCTCTCTCACTGTCTCTAAATATGTCTCTGGTGAGTGATCATGCATGTGCCCCATAGCAAAAGCATTTTTTTAAAAAATAAAAAGACTTATTATAGATGCTTTGACCGAATAACAGGGGCAAAACTAGATTCACAGATACCAAGGAGCAGTCTGTTTTACTTGTCAGGATAAGAAAGATAAGGGTGGTTTAGACCAGGGTGGCAATGAAAAAGCAGTCAGATTTTATATATGTTTGAAGGCCAGAACTTTAGATGGAGTAAGTTTTAGAGCAAAGCAAAATTGAAGTAGTAAAATTATCAATGAGTGGCCTTATAGTGAAGGGAGAAAGGTAGTGTTGAAAGAAAAATACATTGAGGCCAGCAGTTAGTATCGTGGTTAAGAGTGCTGGATTCCCACATGGTAAACCATGGTTTGAGTTCAAGACCTAGAGACTTACTTTCTCACTTTCCCTCTCTCTCATCAAATTTAAATAAACAAAACAAAGAAAGTTACATAAGATAATTAATTAAAAAAGAAAAATAACTAATTTAAATTGGGCAGTTATTTCCAGACTTTTGGACTATTCTGGCTAGCCCTGTGGTTAATTCAGTACTTACATTGATGGAATGGGAAACCAATGTGTATAGTAAAAGGGAAAGTGTGTTGTATAAGAAATATAAGTGAGGGACTGAGGTAGAGAAATGATTGGCTATATTTTGAAGTTTGTTTGTATTAACACAGTTTAAAAGGCAGCATGTCTGTGATTGACTAAAGCCTAGATGCTTTGATTGGTTGTAACCTACTAACTAGCTTAGAAAAACCGCCTAATACACGTATGATTTGGGCTTCTCCATTGAATTTAAAAATTTTATGAGAAAAATATTTTTTGAACCTAAAATTTTGTTGTATCTGTCACAGTAATAACTATTTATTGTTCATTTTTAACTGACCCAGTAAGACAACTGGATTCAATTTGGTTAGTTACCAAACTTAATTTAATTTTGGACCCAGTCCAGTTTTTGTTGCAACTTCAAACCTAGTTTAGACTAAAATTTCCTCATATAAAACTTACAGAGCTCTAAACACAAGTAGGTGGAGCTCATATTTAAGAGAGAACTTAACTACAGTCCCCAGTTGCTACGAGAGAGCAGTGACTGTCAAAGGGTCCCATTGGTACCACTTGCTGCTCCTTGGGGTCACTGGAAGCTCTACCTTAGATTCTACTTGTGATACCAATACTGTTAAAAGAATAATAAATTAATTTAATGGAGTAGAGTTTTACTGAATAAATTTTAATATGATTTAAATTGAACAACTGTCTCATGATTAAGGCTCTCAGTTTAATCAGCATAAAAGGGTCATTTCTCAGCCATGTATGAAAAATCCATAGCTAACATTATACTTAATGGGGAAAAACTAAAAGCTTTTCCACTAAAACTGGTACAAGATAAGGCTGCCCACTCTCTCCACTCCTATTCAATATAATACTGGAAGTCCTAGCCAATGCAGTAAGACAAGAGAATGAAATAAAAGGCATTCCAATAGGGAAAGAAGAGTCAAAATTATTTCTGTTTGCAGGTGACATGATTGTATACATAAAAGACCCAATAGTATCCATGAAAAAACTTCTTGAAGTAATAAATGCATACAGTAAAATGGCAGGATACAAAATTAACTTACAAAAATCTATAGCATTTCTATACATAAACAACAAGCAGACAGAGGCAGAACTGAAGAAAATAATCCCATTTTCCATAGCCACAAAAAGTATAAGATACCTAGAAATAAAACTAACCAAGGAAGTCAAGGACCTCTATAAGGAAAACTATGAACATTTTTAAAAAGGGATAAAAAATGACATGAAAGAGTGGAAGGACATTTATTTTTTCCAGCACAAATACCATGCATGTCAATCAAGACAAATATGTTATCATATACATTATCATCAGCAAATAACTTCTCATTTCTTAGTCAATTAAGCATACTTGTCTTTTCCTTCCTCTTTCCTCTGCTTCAATTCCATACTAAACTCTTTTTTTTTTCACATTTTATTGATTCACAAAGGATCTTAAACTAAAAACATGGATAAAGCTAGAATCTAGTGACAAGTGCAGTATAATTTTCTTCTGAAACATTTTTTTCCTCTCCATTCCCCCTTTTATTAAAAAGTGGTATAAACAGATTTATTTGCAAAAAATAAAAATTAGGTTAATCTCAATTTGTTCTGTTATTTGCACAAAACCTCATAAGAATTCAATTTATGATGCAAGGCAACAAATATCATTGTGTTATTGAACTTATGCAAATAATCTTTCTGTCACAAAATAAGAATGCTCACAAATATTTTCCAATTGCAAAAGGGTCAGGAAGGGGAAAAAGTTTATGTTTCAATTAAAAAATTTTTAAACAAATTGCTGAACCTGTCAACAACTCAAAAGAAAACCAAAATCCTTAAATCTGGAAGACAAAGCATAGAAGTAAATCAGTAATGTTTTAGGCAAAAGTCATAGAATTCTATTTCAACAGCTTATCTCATTTAATCTCTCTTTTGTTGAATTTGTGGTGTTATGGTGATCTGATCTTTCTGTTTACATCCTGGAAGTTAATAATTATCCTTATTATTGTTATTTCCAGACTTTCCCCTACCATTACGTTGGCCTTTGTTTGTGTCGTTGTTTTGTTCTCTTATGTGTTTGTCTGTCTTTAGTTTAACTTGTAGAGTACTCTCTTAAGACCTTCTTGAAGTGCTGGTCTGGTGATAAATTCTTTCAAGTTTTGTTTATCTTTTGTTAAGTTTTTCTTCCCATATGATGAATAATCTTGCCTGGTATAGTATTCTTGATTGAAACTACTTTCACTTAACATTTTGACTATATTTTCCCATTCTTTCCTTGCTTCCATTGTTTCCAATGAGGGATCCAATGTTAGCCTGATGGGATAGCCTTTGAAAGTAACTTAATGTTTTTCTCTTGCTTATTTTAGTATCTTGTCTCTGTCTGTGGTTTTGGTCAATCTGGCTATGATGTGCCTTGGAGAAAATATTCTTGGATTGATTCTATGTGAGTTCTTCGTATTTCTTGGGTCTGCGTATTTGAGTGCCTCTTTAGGTTTGGAAAGTTTTCTTCCAGGATTTTATGGAATAGATTATCAATATCCCTATTAGTTTTTTCACCTTCTGGGATACCAATTATCTGGATATTTGGACACCATCATCCTCAGAGAGTACAATGGAACTCATGGGAATGTCAGATAAAGGTATTAGAATGTTCATAGTGACAAAGCTAACAGAGATGCAAAAGGGCGACAACAAATTCCAGAAGATGCAGGAGAAAAAAGACAATGGATTCTAGGAGGTGAGGAAATCTTTCTCATCTGAAAGAGGAAGTACACAATATAAAAAAGAATGAAACAGAACTGTTAGAGATGAAGGCTGTAATACAGGAAAATCAAAACCTTTCTCGAAAATATTAAAAGCAGATTAGATCATGCAGAAGATCAATCTCAAATATAGAATACAGAACCTCTGACCTAGAAAAATTCACCAAAAAAATTGAGAAAATAACCCTCCCCAAACTGAGAATAGAGAATAATATATGAGTAATACTAGATACTATTAGACACCCAAACATCTTCATCTGATTTTCAGAAGTCCTTGGTTTGCAGCAGTTTTGCCTAAGATTTTCTTGTTCTTCCCAGAGGACAGAAGTTTTTCATTGATAGCATTACACCAGGAAGAATGCACTTTTTTCTTAGACCGCAGGGGCAGAATATTTTTTCTTTTCCTTCCCCCCAGTAATTTAAGATTTTTACTTTGCTGGAAAAGAGAGTCTAGGGGAGTAGTTTCAAGGCTATCTCCCAGAAGCAGCCAAAACATCATGCCTGTTCCACTGTAAGGTGTTTTCTCTGGTCTCTCACCCAGCCCCACTTTTTTTTTTTTTTTTTTTTTTTTTTTTTTTTTTTTTTTTTTTTCCTGAGGACCTGGTAGAAGTTCAGTAAAAAAGAGCTTGCAAATGACTGAAAACTTGATTTGTGTCAGATATCCCAGTCATTTCAACCTGCGGCTTCCTGGAGTATGTCTTTTCAAGAAAAACAGCTGAATCTATCTCAGTAAGATAACAAACAAGGTTTGTGGAATTTCAACTTATCCTGGTTGCATCTTTTTACTCTCTATCTCAGTGATGCCCTTGAAAAATAACAGCCCTATCTCTCCTGAATACACACTGGAGAGAGTTGAGTGGTGTGTAACTGCTTTACAAAACCTCATCCTTATAGAATTCTCATTATTTGACCTGTCTATGGTTTTCACAAAGACTTGATTTACAAAGATGACTTGGAGCTCAGCCAGTATGAATAGCCATCTCCCTGGTAGCACTTTTGTTACAAGAAATTACATGTGTTACATGTTTTAACTTGGCAGATATCGGAGATGATCAATAAAAGTTGGAGAAAGCAATAGACTATCTGTAATGATTAATTTGTGATTTCATCTTGACTAGATTGAAGTAGACCTGGAAGACTGATTAAACATTGTTTCTAAATGTGATTATGAGATTGTTGCCAGACAAGATTGACATGTGAGTCTGTGGGCTGGGAGAGGAAGATCTGCTTTCAACATAAGCGGGCACTATTTAATTGTCTGGGAGCATGGAAGGGACCAAAAAAAAATTAATAAATGGCTTTCCCTCTCTATCACCCCATCCTTACAGAGCATGTTATGTGTATTCCACTCCTACACTTTTTCTGCTCCATCCCTGCTCCTCCGTTTGGCCATTGGCTATATTCATTCCTATCAACTTGTTTGCCCCCATGCCCATCCAGCCAACCACATTCAAGTTCTTTAATATATGGACTCTAGATTCAAACCAGTGGCCTCTTGTGAGTGCTTACCCTTATGGCCTTCCAAAAGATCCTTTCAGGGCTTAGACTGGAACTGCACTAGCTTCCCTGCTTCAGTCCTTTAGGTGTGTTTCTCAGCTTGTTCACAGTCAATTATGGGATGTCACCTTGTGATTGTGATAATGATCATTTTTTATGATCTCTCTCTCTCTCTCTTTCTTTTCTACAATATATTTATCTTGTTGATTCCATTTCTCTGAAGAACTCTGACAGCTACACTAATTAAAAATCTTCAGGGAAAGAGCAGAGAGATGAACCATTCACAGAGACTTTGAAAAACTGACATATTCCTGAGACTCTACTAGGTCACATACACAGGTATGTCTATGTTCAAACTCAGGAAAGACCTGAGAATTCTCTAAAATCATTTTTCTAGTTGACTGGAGACTTCACAAACAGGAAGAAAAAGCTAGGGTGAATTCGTAGACTTCTTAAGCTGAGTATTGAACATACACACAAAACCCATTGGTAGACAATGGGAGATTTACTTGTTCCATACATTTATGGAGGTCTCTATCCAATCATTAACTGGCCACTAAGTTAACCAAGTAAAGACTTCAGTGATCACACATAAAAAAAAAAAGTGCAGACTTTTCAGAATTCCCTCAGAAAAGTCACTAACAAATCACAACTACATTGAATAGCAAAAACAATGAACCATGTGGAGAGGAGATAGTTTTATTTCTAGAATTGCCACATTATAATTCCAGTATTCAAAGCAGCAAAAACAAATGGGATATGCAAAAAAATTAAAAAAATAGTACAACCCAAAGCAAAGAATAGAAATGGGCTCTGAGAAAGCCTAGACATTGTTCTCACTAGACAAAGACTTTAAATAAGCTTTTAAAAATATGTTCAAAGACCTAAAGAAAACTATGTCTATATAACTACATGAAAATATGAGAATTATGTTTTATCCAATAAAGAATATCAGTAAAGAGATATAAATTGTGCAATAGAAATTCTGGAGTTGAAAGTATAGTAACAAACATTTATGTTAAATACTAAAGGGAGTCTTTCAGCCTCAAGTGAAGGACACAAGACAGTGAATTAAATTCACATTAAGAAATACAAAAGCCTCATAAAGGTAACTCCGTAGATAAATATAAAAGACAGTATTAATGCACTTTTTTGGTATTTTTGCACAAAGTAATCATTACTGATCTATGTTAATGGATACACAATGCATAAAGATGTAATTTGTGGCAGTAATAGCATAAGGAAAAAAGAGAGCTATATAGGAGTAAAGTTATGTATTCTGCTGAAACTAAGTTTAAGTTTATACACATTAATAATTATATAAATGATCAATGAACATGGAAAGAGATGTTCAACCTCATTAATCACTAGGGAAATGTAAATGAAATAAAACCCACAATAATGTTGTAGTTCATGCCTGCTAGGATAGCCATCTTTAGTAACATGAGGTGGCTTCTGTTGGCAAGGATATGAAAAAACTGGATCCCACATAGAATTCCTGGTGTAATGGTACAAATGGAATGGTACAAATGATGTGTAAAAAAGTTCAAAAGTTCCTCAAAAACTATGACTCAGTATATTTTTGTAGGATTATGTTCAAGAAAATTAAAAGCATAGGCACACATAAAAACTTGTACTTGGTGACATTATTTATTATAGACAAAAATAAAAACAACTAAAAATGTCCATTAACTAATGAATGATTGACAAATACAGTATTATTCAGTCATCAAAATATGAAGTACCGATGCACGTTGTACAGGGACTAACTCTGAAAACATAGTAACTGAAAGAAGACAGACACAATGGTCACATAATGTATGAACCTATTTACATGAAATGTCTGTAATAGGCAAATCTATACAGACATAAATCTATACATACATAAATATTGCTAAACCACTTATAACAGTACAACTTATATAGATTCCATGTAGAACAAACATCTGTGTAGAGATAGGAGAGTTAGATAATGGAGTGTTTTGCTGTTACCAAAGGACCCAGAAAACATCATCAAATATTTCTATAAAAAAGAGAGAAGCTTGCTTTTTTTTGGGGGGGAGGGAGGTTTTTTTTTTCTTTTTTTTGCTGTAGGGTGTGTGCACTTGCCAGAAAGACAGAGAGAGACAGAGAGACAGAAAGCGAGAAATCACCCCCCAGGGGGGATGGCCACACTGCGATCCCTTCTCCTCCATTCTCTCGGGATCTTGGACATGCACGCACATGCACCCGGCGTGAGTTTAAGCCACCAGGTCTGGGACTTGAACCGCGGTTGACTACATGGGAGTCCAGCGACATAGCCATTATGCTAACTGCTGATCCCGAGAAGCTTACTTTTACTAGATACATATCTGAAAGCAATTAGCATGATTTTAATTTATGAGTGAGTTTGGGAAAAACAAAAACACCTAAGTCACAGAGACCCAACAAAAACAGTTCCTAAAGGGCAAAGTTCAGTACTAGAAAAAATAATGAAAAACATAATCCAAATTTAGACCTATGTGAACCATAGGATAAGAGAAAAGTTTTGATGCAGAGATGAAAATGTCTGTGGAAGTCAGATTTTAAAACTGTGAAGGTGACTTCATAGAGAAACCACTCTGATAATCTCAGGAAGAATCCTTGAGCGTAAAGCTAAGAAAACTAACCTGAGACACCGTACTGATCTATACATAAACTTTCGCCTTAAGATATGGTAAACCATCTCATTTTCAATAGGCAATCATTAGGTGAATGAACTCTATCCAGTGATAACAGGAGATGTTAATGTAAATAAATATAAAGTGTTAATAAATAATTTAAGTCTTGAAAGACAATGAAGTATATAATACAATTATGGCTCAAAGTAGATAATCCATAATGTAATATAAAAAAGGAGAAAATTAAGAAAATATAAATGTATTTAAAAAATCCCAGGACCAGCAGTTAGCGTAATGGCTATGTCACTGGACTCCCATGTAGTCGATCGCTGTTCGTGTCCCGGACCTGGTGGCTTAAAACTCACGCCGGGTGCGTGTGCGTGCGTGCCCAAGATCCCAAGAAGAGAATGGAGAAGAAGGGATTGTGCCATGACCATCTCCCCTGGGGGGTGATTTCTCTTTCTGTCTCTCTGTCTCTCTCTGTCTATCTGGCAAGCGCACGCACCCTATAGCAAAACAAAACAAAACAAAACAAAAAATCCCAAAGATGAAAAATAGATAAACTCAGAATTTAAATCATGAAACAAATGAAAATTGTAAAAATAAAGGTGGTGCTCAAAAAATATGTAAAAATATTATTTCAGAAATAGTAAATAAATTCTCAGAAATAAGTGGACAGGCAACAAGAAAAGCATACAAAAGGAAAAGTAGAAAAAAACAGAAGAACAATTAAAAGATAAAGAAGTTAAAAATGGATAAGATATCTAAAAGGAAGATACTTAAAGGGAAAAAAAGGAAGGAGAAATTGTAAGCCAACCCCTCAATCTATAATTCAGGAAATATTACTTATATAAATAAAGCTTCAGGTATATATAGAAGTGTCACTATGTGTGGCAGTAAAAATCACACCAGAAAAAAACCACTAAGACACATTTCAGCAAAATTATAAGATCTTAAATATAAAGAAAAAATACCTTTTTGCATCAAGATTTTTTAAAAATCCAATATTCAAGGGAAAACAAAACAGATAAAAGCCAGACTTCTTGAAATGAAGATTCTATATCAGAATAGAGCAACATATCTAAAATAATAAAAACATGCAACATGCTCCATGAATGTCTTATTTAACCAAACTAATTTGCAATGATAAAAACTATGTAGAAACAGTTATGAATTTTTATCCATAGTTTTTCCTCTTTACCTTTTCTTAAGGAATTAAGAAAATTAGATTTAGACAACCAAGAAATCAGGAGAGGCTTTGGTATAAAGTTTGATGCTGAGTTCATTTAATTTATATTTAATTTTAGAATTAAAGATAGTGATAAAAGCAACAGAATTATATGAATATTTATATGAAGGGAGCTTAGAAACTTCATGAAAAAGGAAATTAAATTATGCATTTATTTAGTTGAAAAAATTGAGATGCATGCATAGTTTTTTCATAATATACATTTTCTATGAACTATTTGAACGTGCCCTCATACATACCACTTCCATTTAAAGATGGTTGCCATACACACCCAGCTTTATGGGTTGGTGGGCCAAGTAAGGCTCAGTTCATGATGAGCAGATTAGGTTACACGGTAACATGGCTGAGTGTCTAGTCTCTACCAAGTCTCAGTAGCAGACCAAGAACTGTTTCTCTGCCAAAGGCTACAAAATAACATGCCTGTCTGCCACTGACACTTCAGGCATTGTTGGATCTGCTGGATCATGTAACTTAAATGGCAGAGGTTACACAGCAGTCTGCACTCATTGAAGAGCATTTTGTTGTTCTAAGTTGCACTCAAATCTAGTAGCTTTTAGGCTAGCAGGTGGCATGGAGGTTAAAGAGGCTGGCTCCCACATGACCAACTGTGTGATTCAAGTCCCTGACTGGTGGTTTGCAAATCATGCTGGGTATGTGTGCGTTTGTGCCCCAAATCCTGAGAGGAAAATGGAAGAGAAGGGACTGCAATGTGACCATCCACTTTGGGGGGGAGTGATCTTTCACTCTCTCCCCTATTTTTCTCTTTCTTTCTCACTGGTGAGCATACATGTCCTATACCAAACAAACAAACAAACAAACACAAAAAACCTAGGAGCTTTTGGAGCAATACCCTCAAATGTGGAATATGTTGCCTCTCCAAACCAGAGAGGCCCTACTCCGTATGCCTCTTTTTTTTTTTTTTTTTTTTTTTTTTTTTGCTGTTGTTATAGAAAGAACTAAATGCAATAATTTATACTTCAAGGAATATCTTGGCTCATCCCACATCACTTGACCTCTAAAAATTTTATTGTGGTAGAAGTTTGTCAGATTTACTTCTCACCCCAAAGTGCAAATATCTTAGCCAGCCCCAAGATGTAGCAATTAAGTGCAACACTCAGAGAGCCAGACCCACGACCGACTATAGTTTGAATCCTGGTCCCAATGGCATGTGTGTGTGCATGTCCCAAATCCTGATGGGATGGAAGAATTGTGGCAGCCCCTTTAAGGGGGTTCTCTCTTTTTTTTTTTTCTCTTTGATGAGTCTACATGTCCTCTGGCAATTAAAACGTGAAATGAAAATATCTTACCAGTGAGTTCGAGCAATTGCTGTATCTTGCTCACTAGGTCCAATCAGTCCACTGTTGTTATCGATGAAATAAACCAGTGTTTATCTTGAAGATATCTTGTAGAGGGAAGAGGCAGTCAAGATCCCTGAAAACTAATGACATGACTTACATGACTTATAAAGTTGCTATATTCCTAAGGTAGAACAGTGAGGGTTATATTGCAGGTTCTGCCAGCTAAAAGCAAAACTGCTTCTCGTTTTTTTAACATGTATGGGAGTTAAATAAATAAATAAATAAATAAATAAATAAATAAATAAATAGTATTGGATCAATAACTGCATTCCAGATACCTAAGCATGTGTTTTTTCCACTCTCTCTCTTTTTAAACTTTTGCCAGAGGGAGTGTGTGCTCACCAAGAGAGCCAGAGAGAGAGAGAGAGAGAGTAAGAAAGCACCCCATGGTCATGCTGTAATCCCTTCTCCTCCATTTCTTTTGTCAGGACTTTGGGCATGCATGCACATATGCCTGGTGTGTTTTTCAGGCTGCCAAGTCTGGGACTTGGATTATGTAGTCACAGATGCCTTAACCACCACGTGTTTTTTCAATCAATGAAGCCCCATCTGCACGGCAGTGCAATTGTTGTCAACACTTTGTTGAGCTTACAATAATCTTGTCATTCTTCAAGATCCATCAATCTTTTACACAAGCCAAATGAGAAAAGCAAATGGAGATTTGGTAGATGTTACTACCACTGTAACTAATTTCTTCAGACTCTTCAAGGAATATGGCATCACTTTTGGTTGGCTATTTTCCTACCTAGCAGTTCTACTGGCTTCCATTTGGCATTTCTCATCATAATATCATTCACTCCATATGTCAGGAAACCAAAGTGGCTGTTCTGTCAGCTTCTGAATAAATCTATTATAATTTTACATTTTGGACCTGGAGAAATAACCACAGACTGGGTTTGGGTACCCAGAGGACCCAGTATGAGAAGAATCTGGATGAAAACTCCATTGATCACCTCACCTCCATCAGCTCCTTCTCTGACTGGTGCATCATAATGATGTTTTGATCTCCCGGAATTAGTCTGTTCAAAGTTAGTGTTCAGCAATCTCGGAAAAGCCTGATTATTTCCTTTTCTCCAATACATAATTACACTGTAAAAGGACAAAGGTTCTTTGGGGAAAGGGAAGAAGAAAGATGAACAATAAAAATTTTTGAAAGTGTTCTGGAATCTTTTTTTAAGGAGATCCAATCTTCTCTTTATTCAAGTGTTCTACATTTGTAAACTGGCTCAAATTTGGGAATTGATTGAAGGACCACTACTGTGTTTTTTGTTTCAGGGATATTTTTGTGCACTTGATCTAGAACCTCTCAGCTTATACAGATCAAATAAGAATTTAGCAGACTTCTTATCTATTCCACTTCAAAAAACACTGTGATGAACTAGCCAATATCATAGGTCTGTGTGACTGAACACTACCACTTGGCCTCTAAAATCCTGAGACCCAATAGTGCACATTGCATTTAAGCATTTTAATTAAATAACTGCAGTTACAACTGTCAATTTGGGCCTACAGAATGATCATAGAGCTTTTACACTAACTGCTGGTCCCTTTTTTTTTGGAGAGGTTTTTGCTATAGGACACTTGCACTCGCCAGACAGATACAGAGAGACAGAGATAGAAGATCAAAGAGCTTTTAACTGATGCTCCTCTCGCAAGTTTATTTCTCATAGTAGTTGTGAAAATACATCTTCTGGATTCTCCTAGTGTGGATAAGTCTTAAATGATCAATCAAGTCTAATATTTCGATCTCCTTAAGTCACTGAATCCCTTCCTCTACATTAAATCAATGAAGGTCTGACCTTTGTAATTCACTCACTTTGGGCCACTTTTGGTCATGCTTTAGCTAACCAACAAAACCATTAGAGCCTTTTCTGACTCTCCAAGCTGCAACATTAAATAGGAATCTCTGCTTAGAGAGCCCATATCAATACATTTGTTCAAACTTTTTGTTCCTTTCACCATTATCCCACATCCTCATTATGTGATTAGAAAAATCAGTTAGTTCTTTGGCTAGAGTGTAGTGCATCTTCTCATAGATCACAATTTATTTCTCACCTTTAAGACCTACTGGTACTTGACTGCAGTTACAGGTCTGGAAGTAAAAAGAAGTGGTAGGGGTGAGTCCTAAGGAGAATTAGACTTGTCTTGCATGGCAACTGCCTCACGGAAGGTTATTACCATTTCTTTAGGCAACAGAGGGTTAATTCTCCCAGTCAGAAATAGAAATCTAGCTTCCACTGTGATGGGTAGTCTTTTCCACTGGCAAAGAAGCTCCATCAGTATTTAGGGTCTCAATGTATCCAGTTTCATTAGGATCTTCCCAAATATCCCCTTCAAGCATTTACGATTTCTTTCTTAATTTTGCTTTAGATATACATATAAAGGCTGCTGCTCTACTCTGTTCAATAAGGGAAACTGTTGTTTTAAATTTTTTTCCTAGACATTAAATTGTATCTTTCTGTCCTTTCTGGGGAAAAGCAATTTAACATCAATAAGGAAGCCTTTTGATAACTGTATATGGTTTTATTTTATCACCAATTAAGTTGTCACTTCATTTACCCTGCAATATTTTCAATCTCCTTCATTCTTGGACCATATCAAACTGAGAGAAATTATAAATCTGGCTCACTCAAGATACCAATTGATATAATTATTCTATTTTATGGGTGTCCAGAATGCAAATAAGGAAGTGCAGAGTTCTTCCAATAAAAGCAGTACTATGCAATAGAAGGCTTTGGCAACTTGTTATATTACAAAAATGCAAGAAGGGTGAACATACAGTGTCAGTCGCAGAGCAGAAAGAAGACGCAGCAAAGTCAGGGGGCAAATGGAAGATTCTAGGTGTGAAGCTAGCAGATATTTTGTGAAGAGGGAATGTTCTCTATCTGCTATCGGATTTACAACATCCCAAATCCACCCTTGGGATTACTGCATCCCAATTCCACCCGGGGATTAACACCCTGGCTGCTACACATAATGCTAAATTTCCTCCTATCTCATCCTATTCTTATTCGGCCCCATTCTTTTTTTTTTTTTTTTTTTTTGGGGGGGGAGAGGTTTTTGCCATAGGGCGCATGTGCTCGCCAGACAGACAGAGACAGAAAGCGAGAAATCACCCCCCAGGGGGGATGGTCACGCCGCAATCCCTTCTCCTCCATTCTCCTCTCGGGATCTTGGGCACGCACGCACATGCGCCTGGCGTGAATTTTAAGCCACCGGGTCCGGGATGTGAACGGCGGTTGACTACATGGGAGTCCAGCGACACAGCCATTATGCTAACTGCTGGTCCTTTCAGCCCCGTTCTTAACGCTCATTTTCTCAAGGTATTCCTGGATGACTAGTAGCTTTTACTGGGCTGATAGATTTCCATATTCTTTCAAGAAAGCCACAGTACAGTATGCAAGAACTCTGTTACCTCTGATTAGTAGCTGGCAGTGAGTCTCAGCACTTGATGACAATAGGAATTTGAAGGTACACCTGGAAAAGAGAGTATGATTAATTAGCACTGTGGCTAGTGGGTGCTGGGATAGAGCTACAGAGAACATGTTACATTTGCCATCTCTGATGCACTCGACCCCCTCATTTGAAGCTGGATGCAGTTTAAGCAGGTGAGGCCCCTCTGACAGCTCATGTCAGGCACACTGATGCCTGTGGATTTGCAGACTACATTACTTTCCAGGCTCCGCACTTCTTCAATAAAGCAAGCACATTTACATTCCACGATTCTGTCCCACTGATCTTGCCTGTTCTCTGCCCAAATAATAGTTTTCAGTGAGACTTTTCCTAATGAGTTAATATAACATTTCTTCATTTATTTTAATTGCCAAGGGCATATGTACTCACCAGAGAGAGATGGGGGTAAGGTAGAAGGTAAGAGAAGGAGAAAGCACACCTAATGGGGTACGGTTGGACCACAATCTCTTCTCTATTTCTCCATCCTGTTGGAATTTGGGACATACACACATGCATCTGGCATGTTTATCAAGCTGCTTGAGACCGAGATTCAAACCATGGTCAACCACAAGGGAGCCTGCTCATTTAACCACTAGGCCATGGGGCCAGCCATCTGTCTTCTTCCTTGGTTATGTCTTTTCCATAATATTAACCATTCACATACTCACCATGCTACTGACTTAGTGGTAGTGATGGTCTGTCTTTCTACCCAATGCCTCCGTCTTCTTGAGGGCAGAAGTAGTTGCCTGATTTCTTCTCTATTTCCTTGGCATTAGAGAAGTGTCTGGCACAGGGTGGCCCTTCACTAAATAGCTGTTGAATATAATAATGAATTGACTATTAAACTAATTTTTTTCTATGGAGTCCTTATATTTTTCTATCTTTCATATTTGCAATATTTTTGTTTTCTTTTTTCTACATTGTGTTTCATTTGCTTTTTTTTCTGAATTTTTGGACTTTTCTTGTCTTTCATATCTGTACATTAGGCAAATTATCAAAATGTTCATTTTTTTTAAAGATGCTTAATTTTTCTTTTTTTCATTTTAATATTTTTATATACATTCAATCACATTATTTAGCTTACAAAGTGAACATTTCAATATGTGAACATTTCTCCCCATTCCAGTTGATCAAAATATCTTCAACCGATAACACCACACCTCCCCATACCGTCAATGCTCTGCCTCTGTATCCCTCCTCCAAATGTCCTTCCTTAGGTACTGCTTCTCCACACACACCGCATCTGGCACTAACCCCCATCTCTAGTGTTTGTACAACCTTAGATCAATCAGTTTCAGTCACAGAGTGCAGACATTTGGTATATATTAAATGGGGACATACAATGTCTCTCCTTCATAGCCTGGCTTGCTTCCTCAGCAGTAAATCTTCCATATTCTTCCACTTTCTGTCAAAAGCCAGGGTTTTGTTGGTTTTTATGGCTGAATAGTATTCCATAGAGTATATGTGCCACAGTTTTTCAATTCATTCATTCATACGGGGGCATTTGGGTTGGTTCTATGTCTTAGCAATCGTGAATAGTGCCGCAATAAACATCGATGTGCAAGCACTTTTCCAATGAAGAATTCTTCTGTCTTTTGGGTAAATACCAAGGAGTGAGATTTCTGAGTCATATGGTAGTTCTATTTGTAGATTTTTAAGGAATCTCCAAATGGTTCTCCACAGTGGCTGGACCAATTTACATTCCCACTAGCAGTGTAAAAGAGCTCCCCTTTCACCACACCCCCGCAAACACTTATCATTTTTTAATTTTTTTTAATCTTAGACATTCTGACTGGGGTTAGGTGGTATCTCAATGTTGTTTTGATCTGCATTTCTCTTACAAGGGATGTTGAGCATTTTTTCATATGCCTTTTGGCTATTCATATGACACATTTAGAGTGTGTTTTTTTCAACTCCTTCTCCCATCTTTTAATAGGGTTGATCACCTTTTTTTTCCAAACAGTGGCTTGAGTTCCTTGTGTATTCTGGTTATCAGTCCTTTATCTGATGCATAATTTACAAAAATATTTTCCCATTCTGAGGGCTATTGATTCACACTAATTACTGTGTCTTTTGCCATGCAGAAACTTCTTAGTCTGATGTAATCCCACTTGTCTATTTTGGGGATTATTGACTGTGCTTTGGGGGTCTTATTTAAGAAGTTTTTCCCTACCCCAATGTCTCCCAGAGTTTCCCCAGTGTTTTCCAGGAGCAGTTTTATAGTTTGAGGTCTTAGATTTAGATCGTTGATCCACCTTGAGCTGATTTTTGCCAAAGGTGAGAGGTAGGGGTTCAGATTCATCTTTCTGCAGGTGAAAATCCAGTTTTTCCAGCACCATTTACTGAAGAGGTTTTCCTTTTCCCACTGGATTGACTGGTACCCTTTGTCAAAAATCAGTTGACTGTATGTTTGGGAATTTATTTCTTGTGACTCTATTCTGTTCTCTTGGTCCACGTGTCTGTTTCTGTGCCAGTACCATACTGTTTTGATTACCACAGCTTTGTAGTATATTTTGGGGTCAGGGAGTGAGATGCCACCCACTCCACTCTTCTTGTGTAGAATTTCTTTGGCAATATGGGGTCTTTTATGATTCCAGACCAATTTTATGATTGTCTTTTCTAGATCTGTGAAGAATGCGTCTGGTACTTTGATTGGCATTACATTAAATAAGTAGATTAATTTGGGTAGAATTTCCATTTTGATTATATTAATTCTTCCAATCCAGTAACATGGGATGTCCTTCCACTTTTTTGTGTCATTTTCAATTTCTTTTTTTAGCTTCTCATAGTTTTCCTTGTGGAGGTCTTTAACTTTTTTGGTTAGATTTATTCCTAAATATCTTATACTTTTGGTGGCTATGGTAAATGGAATAACTTTTTTCAGTTCTATCTCAATCTGCCTGTTATTCATACATAGAAATGCTATTGATTTCTGTATATTGATTTTATATCCTGCAACTTTACTGTAATCATGTATTCCTTCCAGTAATTTTTCCAAGGAGACCATTGGGTCTTCTATGTATACAATCATGTCATCTGCTAATAGAGAGTTTCAGCTCTTCTTTTCCTATTCGAATGCCTTTTATTTTTTCCTCTTTTCTGATTGTGTTTGCAAGGACTTCCAGTACTAAATTAAAAAGGAGTAGAGAAAATTCATTTGTATGCTGTAATGATGTATAGTGAATTAATGAAAAAAAATAAATTTAAAGAGAAAAAAATAGGAAAAAAAAAGGAGTGGAGAAAGTGGGCATCCTTGTCTTGTTCCCATGTTTAGTGGGACAGCTTTCAGCTTTTCTCCATTCAGGATGGTGTTTGCTATGGGTTTTTCATAGATGGCTTTTATTGTGTTGAGAGATGGCCCTTCTATGCCGATTTTGCTGAGAGTCTTGATCATGAAGGGATGTTGTATCTTATCAAATGCTTTTTCTGCATCAATTGATATGACCATATGGTTTTTATCTTTATTCCTGTTAATATGATGTATTACATTTATGGTTTTGCATATGTTGAATCAATCTTGCATTCCTGGAATAAAGCCTACCTGATCATGGTATATGATCTTTTTTTATAAGTTGTTGGATATGATTTGCTAGTATCTTGTTGAGAATCTTCACGTCTATGTTCATCAGAGATATTGGTCTATAGTTTTTCTTCCTTGTCCTGTCCTTATCTGCTTTAAGGATGAGGGTGACAGAGGCTGCATAGAATGAATTAGGGAGAGATTCACCCTTTTGGATCTTTAGAAGTAACTTGAGCAGAATGGGTGTTAACTCTTCTTTGAAAGTTTTGTAGAATTCAGAAGTGAATCCATCAGGGCCAGGGTTTTTTTTTTTTTTTCTTGGGAGGTTATTTATTACTGATTCAATCTTCTGGATTGTTATGGGCCTATTCAGACTTTCTATATCCTCCTGGCTCATTCTTGGTAGGTTATATTTGTCCAGGAATTTTTCCATCTCATCCAGATTGTCTTGTTTCTTAGCATATGGATGTTCAAAGTATCCTCTAATGATGTTTTGAATTTCTGCTATGTCTGCTGTTATATTACCAGCTTCATTGCAGATTTGATTCACCTGGTTCCTTTCTCTCTTCTTCTTAATAAGTCTCACTAGTGGTGTATCGATTTTGTTTATCCTTTCAAAGAACCAGCTTTTACTTTCATTTATTTTCTGTATTGTACATTTGTTTTCTATTTAATTTATTTCTGCTCGGATCTTTATTATTTCCTTTCTCCTGGAGATTTTTGGATTTTTTTGCTGTTGCTTTTCCAATTCTCTGAGGCATGATGTTAGGTGATCCATTAGCCTTCTTTTTGTCTTCTTCTTATGTGCACTAATTTCTATGAATTCCCTCTTATGACTGCTTTAGCAGTGTCCCAAAGACTATGGAAACTCGTGTCCTCATTGTCATTGGCTTCCATGAATCTTTTGATTTCAGTTTTTATTTCTTTGGTAGTAGTAGAGTCATTTAGGAGTAGGCTATTTAGTTTCCATGCTTTTGGGTATTTTTGAGGATTTCTTTTGAAATTAAAATCAAGTTTAATTCCATCATGGTCAGAGAAGTTTCTGGATATAGTTTCTATGCCTCTGAATCTGTAGAGTCTTGCTTTGTGCCCTATTATATGGTCAATCTTCAAAAAGGTTCCATGTGGGGGTGAGAAAATAGTATATCTTGTGGTTTTTGAAGGGAAAGTTCTATAGATATCTGTTAAGTCCATTTGATTTATGGTATCGTTTAGATCCTTTATCTCTTTACCTATTTTTTGCCTAGATGATCTGTCCAGAGGGGATAGTACGGTGTTGAGATCTCCAACAATTAGTGTGTTGCAGTCTATCTCCCCTTATAGAACTAACAGTCTTTCCTTCACATATTTGGGTGCTCCTGTGTTAGGTGCATAGATATTTATAAGTGTTATATGTTCTTGAGCTATAGAGCCTTTTACTACGATATAGTGCCCTTCTTTGTCTCTTCAAGCAGTTTTTGTTTTAAAGTCTATTTTTTCAGAAATTAGTATCGCAACTCCAGCTCCTTTTTGGTTCCATTTGCACGGAAAACCTTTTTCAAACCCTTCACTTTCAGTCTATGTATGTCTTTATCCATGAGGTGGGTTTCCTGTAGGCAACAGATAGAGGGTTTCTGTTGTTTTATCCATTCAGCCAGTCTGTGTCTCTTGATTGGAGAATTTAATCCATTAACATTCAATGTTATTATCGATGTTACTGGATCTGTCCCGTCGTTTAAGTTGGCCATTGTCTTAGTTGCCTTTTATTTCTTTGTTTCTGGCTGTTAATTCTTTAGTTTTCTTGGAACAGTACTTTCTTCAGGATTTCTTGAAGAGCTGGTCTGGTGTTAGCAAATTCTTTCAGGTTTTGTTTGTCTGAGAACATTTTAATCTTTTTTTTTTCCCATATGAAGGATAATCTTGCAGGATATAATAGTCTTGGTTGAAATTGTTTCTCTCTTAAAACTTTCAATACATATTCCCATTCTTTCCTTGCTTGTATTCTTTCCATTGAGAGGTCCCGTGTTGGCCTGATGGGATGGCCTTTGTAAGTCACTTCTCATTTCTCTCTTGCCAGTTTTAGTATCATGTCTTTATCTGTGATCTTGGACAGTCTGACTAAGATGTGCCTTGGGGAAGATCTTCTGAGGTTGATTCTATTTGGGGTCCTTTGTATTTCTTGGGTCTGGATGGTTGAGTGCTTCTCTAGACTTGGGAAATTTTCTTCCAGGATTTCATAGAATAGATTTCATGCCATTATTAGTTTCTTCACCTTCTGGGATGCCAATTATTCTGATCTTTGGGTGTCTAATGGAATCTAATATTTCTCGTATATTATCCTCATTTTTTTTTGTTATTTTATCAATCTTTTTGGTGTTTTTTTTCTAGGTCAGAGGTTTTATATTCTACATGGGAGATTTGGTCTTCAGCATGGTCTAATCAACTTTTAATACTTTCAAGAGAGTTTTTGATTTCCTGTATTACAGACTTTATCTCTAATAATTCCACCTGATTCTTTCTCAGAGTGTCCATTTCTTCTTTTTGTGTCCTGGAAGGATGTCCTAATCTCCTGTAGTTCATTATCTCTTTTCTGTTCCAACTCATAGAATTTGGTAACCATGAATGTTCGAAAGTCTTTGTCTGACATTTTGGTAACGTCCTCCATATTTACGAGAGATGGAGGGGAGTTACCATTTTCCTTCGATGGGGACATATTTCCTTGTTTATTCAGACCTGAGGCTCTTCTACTTCTAGGCATTGGAAGATGTATTTGCTTTTGAATACCTCTTATGAGAACGTTTTTCTGACTAGGAATGAGTGTGTTTCCCTTTTGCTGCGAATTGATGTTTGCCGAAGTCTCTCTTCTTTTGGTTTTACCAATGTGGTCTCAAGAGGGGTACTCTACTGAGGTATCTGAAAGCAGTATCTCCTTTTTCACAGGTGGATCAGTACAAGGGAGAATCCCAGAGAAACTTACATTACTAGGGAATGTCAGATATCTGATTATAGACCTGTTTAGTCCCTCTAGCAGGATGGAAGATGAAGAGGAGAGGATAATAGGTGAAAGAAAAGACAGCACAGAGAAATAAAGAAAATAAAGATTTCTCCAGAGGCCTGGAGCTGGGTCTGTCTCCTGCTGCAGGGAAAGGACAGGCCGTGGGAAGAGGAAGACCAGGGAATTAACAAGAGAATGGAGAAGCACAAAAATGAAAAGCAGAAAAAACTAGCTACCTACATAGGGGGTGGGGTCTTGGACTGGGGGCCCTGGAAGTGAGGCAGGGGGACAGAGGTGTCCCTGCCTCAATGTTCCTTGCTAGCCAGAGGCCTGGAGCTGGGTCTCTCACCTGCTTCAAAATGTTCTTTATCCATACTCAAGAGGAATATTCTGTAGAATGCCCTCTACTGGAATTTGTCTACTTTTTTTCCTCATAATAAAACAAGATTTATAAATTTTGAGGGAAAAAAGACCCTTAAATGATATATATCTCATCATAGTACAGGTCCATCCTTTTGACATGTCTTGTCATTGTTGATATTGAACCTGGTCACCTGGATGAGGGACTATTTGTCTAGTTTCTCCACTGTGAAGTTATTCTCTTCCCCATTTCTCTACTGTATTTCTTTTTTCTTTTTTTTGGAGAGGTTTTTTCTATAGAGCGAGTGTGCTCGTCAGAAAGACAGAGAGAGACAGAGAGATAGAAAGTGAGAAATCACCCCCCAGGGGGGATGGCCACACCACAATCCCTTCTCTTCCGTTCTCCTCTTGGGATCTTGGACACACATGCACACGCACCCGGCATGAGTTTAAGCCACCAGGTCCAGGACTCGAACCCCAGTCGGCTACATGGGAGTTCAGCGAAATAGCCATAATGCTAACTGCTGGTCCCTCTCCATTGTATTTCTTGAAAATTACTATGCACAGCCCATATTTAAGGATCAAAGAATCATACTCCCCATACTCAAGGGATATCTACATAAATTTTTAAGAATTTGTCTACATAGGAAAGTAGGTTATCTTCCATATTTATGCAATAATTAATTTATATGAGTATAGACTTGCAGCTATGTATTTTATACATAGGCTAAAAACTTATACTATGCTATTTATTGTGTTGCTCAAGTTGTTCCAGCTTTGGCCTTTGGGAGCTCTCTCAGTTGGTTTCTGTGTGCTTTTGGGGACACACCTATCAGTGTGAGTTTATGCATTTTTGAGCACTTATGACATTATCCTCTGTCAGTCATTTCTCCAGGAATCCCTTGTGTTTTTTAATTTTTTTCTTTTTCTTTTTTATTTGAACAATAGTAGCATAAAGTCCTAGGCATGAGGTTAGCTCCTTACTAATAGGGTATGGTTGCATGTAGGCCCTTTGAGCTTATGTGGCACATACTATCCTGTGTATATATAGATAGCTATAAACATTTCCATATTCATCTTTCTGTATCACATTAAACATTAGTTCATACTTGACCCAGTCAAGTTCCACTGGGTCATTCTATAGCTTTGCTTATCTCTAATCTCTGACTCCTACAGTAAAAAAACTGGCTCTCACTTCTCTGTCACTCATTTACTTCAATCCCAAAATATATATGATAGTGGCATCCGAACTGTTCATCTGTACCCCTGTGGGCTCAACCTTACCAACCAGAGCACAATGCTTATGCACCATTATGAGTGTCTTTAGCCATACAATCTCATTTCAAAATGAGTGCCTAGGGGGAACCAGCAGTTAGCGTAATGGCTATGTCGCTGGACTCCCACGTAGTCGACCGCGGTTCGCGTCTCGGACCCGGTGGCTTACAACTCACGCCGGGCGCGTGTGCGTGCGTGCCCAAGATCCCGAGAGGAGAATGGAGGAGAAGGGATTGCGGCGTGACCATCCCCCCTGGGGGGTGATTTCTCGCTTTCTGTCTCTATGTCTCTCTCTGTCTGTCTGGCGAGCGCACGCGCCCTATAGCAAAAAACCTCTCAAAAAAAAAAAAAAAAATGTTAAAAAAAAAAAAAAAAAAAAAAATGAGTGCCTAGGTTACCACTCTCTCCAGTAAGAATAAAGAAGACATTTGTAAAATAGCTAGATTTTACGGTTACTATCTATATCCCAAATTGGGAGCTCAACTTCCTAAGTGATTTTTTTAATCATTCATATAAAGATTCATTCTTTGTGCTGGAAATCTATAGGTTGTAACAAATGCATATTGCCATGCATTATCCCTTATAGCATCATGCATATTCATATAGTATAGTATTATACAGCATTTATACAGATACTATCCAGATATGTGTTTTGCAAATATTTTCACACACTTACTTGTTTTCTTTTTCTCAACAGTATCTTTTGCAGAGCATAACTTTTGATTTTAGCAAAGTATAACTTATCTATTTTATATTTCATAGATCATGATTCTGGTGTTATGTCTAAAAAACTTAAGATCAAATTCAAGATCACATAGTTTTTTTCCTTACATTTTATTCAAGAAGTTTCCTATTTTTTTCACATTTTACTTTTGGAACTCTGAGGAGACTTCGGCCTAGTTACTTTTGCCCTTCCTTTCCCCGAGAATGTCACCTGTCAGGATGACAACAGGTGGCCCAGAACACCTACCATATAGATAGCCCCAGCAAGACAGGAAGGAGGCAGTGCATCACAGAGACTCTCCTGGTACAAAAAAATAAAGTTTATAGAATACAATAGGAAAATCACTTGTCATAAAAATAACCCAGAAACCACAATTGGAATGAGAAAGACAATCAACTGGTGTCAATACTAAAATAAATTAGATGCTGAAATGATCTGGCAGGTTTTTAAAGCTGCCAGCTCAAATATACTTCAACAATCAGTTATATATCTCTTAAAACAGATGAAAAATAGAAAAAACTCAGCACACATATGGATTTTATAAAAACCCCAAGTGGAAATTATTAAATAGAAAATAGTGAAATAGAAGAATTGCTAGATGAACAGAATGGAGCAATCTAAATGACAGACAATAAAGTCACTTCTGATCCCCAAACATTATGCCAGAAGATACAGGTCTTTATCTATTTCTACCCCATATCTTCTCAGTGAGTTGGTTCTCCCAGCACAGATGCTGATATTTGAGCACTTGCCTTCATGTCGGTTGTATATATATCACCTGCCAAATGTCTTGGTTTGTTATCTCAAACCAGTAAGTTCTGACCTTTGGAGGGCTGCCCACTTATGCTCAGAGTTTAACACTTTGCTTTCCTGGTCCACAAACTCTTGACTAAAATTCTATCCATTACCTTCCTCAAGGTTTTACCTTGGCCCATTTCACCTATCATGAGGAGTTATTGGGAATAATCAGGAAAGCTCCAGTTTAAAGAAAAACAAATGTGTGCTCAAACTTTAGTTTGGCCTAAAATTTTGAGTGACAGGCTCTTTCATTTCATCAAGCCTCAGTATACTCATCTGCAAAGAGACATGATCATACACATTTCAGATGAAAATTCAATGTGATCATGTATACAATGAAGCCAGTCCTGTGCTTGGGACATAGTACCTTGTGTGCTCAAATGTGATCTATATTCATCTTCAATAATCACTATTCTCTGAGTTATCACCTGTGCAAACGGAGAAAGTAAAATAGAGAAATTGATATGGGGCAGCACAATAGTAATTTTAAACTCTACCAATAGTAAGGAAAGAACTATTTTGAAGAAGAGAAGGAAAAGGAAGGTCAATTTGAGTCTGCAACTGCCGAGCAACAGTGAGTTTTGTGCTTTGGAGTCCTGCTCAGTGCTAGGTACATTATCTTGGTATTCACAATAGCTCAAAGACTTGGGCCTACATGTATACTCTGAAACTCATAGATTATATGTGATTTGCTCAAATTCTCAGAGCTAGTTCCTCATCAGCTATTACTGCATAATAAATCACTCCCAAACTCAGATTCTTAAAACATAGGCATTGACTATGCCTCACAAGTGCATAGGTGGGTGGGTGTTCTGGGGTTGATTGCAGGTGGGTGGACACCTACAGGTCTTGGCTGGTCCTTTCACATGCATGTATCTCTCGCTTTCCTTCAGCATGCCAACCCAGACATGTTCTCAGAATGGCTTGCATGCATTTTTCTTTTTTTAAATAGTAATGATAGAGAAGCGAGAGAAAAGTGAAATCCATTAGTATTTGTCAAGACTCTTCTAGTTTATCTTATCACTGTCCCTTTTGTCAAAGCAAACCACATGGCCATGCTCACAATCACGAGATGTAGTAACATTAAAGAGCCCATTACACCTAGGAGGCAATTAATATGATCGGGCAACCACAATTATTAAGAGAAACTCTACAGGTAGTTCTCCAGATTACACTGCTTCTCTGGACATAACATTTCAAATACATTTTGGGATGGACAGCTATATCCTTACAAATGAAAGTAACTTATTTCTCATTGAAATTCCAACCAACCCCAGGCTGCCTGTGACTGAACCTGTGCTCTATCTGTTACTGCATGGAAGGGCAAAGAATGTAATCCCTGCAGGCTGAGAAGTCAAGGACCACAGATATCACACTCCCCCAAGTCCTGATACTGCAATATGACTGCAGAATTCAAGAAGTTTCCTATTTGTCATAGTTGTCATTTTGTCTTTCTGCCCTGTGAGGCACATTGCATCAGTCAAATGTGTCTCCAAACACATCCACGTGTTAAAGACCACTTGGGTAATGGGAGACACGGGTCAGGATGAGGCCCACTTTTGGAATTCACCAGAGGGTAGTTGAGAAAAAAATGGTACAAACTGAATTCCTTTAGACATGTCAAAAGAAATCTTGTCTCTCAGGTAGATAAAAATTAATGAGACATCCAGGATGCTTTTATCTAATTTAGGCTTCATAGAAATGGTGAGCTCTTTCTGGGTACTGTAATATTTAAGGTTACATTTCATTAAGAAACCTTGCAGAGGATCTGCAAATTACATTTGTGTAATTCCACAGCTATACAATGGCAGTCACGTGATGCCTTTGAATATTGGCTCTCAGTGACTTTGAAAACTTGAAAGATCTTGCTTCGTTTTCTCCAGTGTTTAACTTTTCAGCCAATAAGTAGTGATAGAACAAGGACCCCTGATAATACAAGTCAGGTCTGATGGAGAAGAAATTCCTTTCTGAGTCCTCAGAGTCTAATTTCCTGGCAGACTTTCCTCATGGTAGTTTGATTTGCATGGGGACTTTTGTTCTTTAAGTGTATTTTCTTCCCTTAAAGTGACTTAGGACTTCTCAGAAGATCTAGTTCACAGTAAGAATGGAAAGCTGCCCAGTTTGCAGTGTCCAGTTAACAAACTTTTAAGAAGCTGAGACAAAGAGGCAGGTATTGTGACAAAGCATTTGAAGATGTGCAGGACATATTCCTTCTGGGGTCAGCTCCTGAATAGAATGCAGATGTGCTCACAATCACATGCCATAAAATACAGAGAGTTAGCGGGAGGGCTGGCTCAAAACCCCTTCTTGTGCCTTACCCATCACCTCTCTTAGAAGAAATTCCACAATGCTGACGCCCCAGATCACAAGGATGAGTCAGGTGAGCCATACCACCAGCCTCTGTGTTCAGCATCCCTGTGCCCTCCCACTCTGCCTCAGCGTCCCAGTCACCTGCAGTAGGTGGTCAAGCAGTCACCTGGAGGAGGGAATGGAGATGTGACTGCCCAGAGGCAAGTCAGAATAAAAAGTTAACTTCAAAACCTGCCAAGAATTGACTCTGCCATCTGCATGAGAGAATGTAAGCATTACCCTCATTCCTGGCTGTGGGCATCTGAAGTGGCACTTCCTCCTGAAGCAGAGAGAGGGCTGTGCCCATCTGAGTCCATCTGAATCCTGCTGGCACTGTCTCTGCTTATGGTGAGGAAACAGCATCCCCCTCTTGCAGCCCCTGTATGGTTACTCAAAGATGCACATGCCTGGGCATCCTTGTTTGCATACCCTCTAGGGAAGACACTTGAAGATGCTCAGGCACCATAGGAGGTGTGTCCTCGGGAAATGTGCAAAGCTGGTGCGTTCATGGACAGCCCTCCACAGCATTTGTGGGCCAGGATCTGAACACTCAGCAGAGAGCTCAGCTTGTGACATGTTATCAATTATTTAATTGTCATAGCAACTCGGAGTAAGTGGTTCTAACTTGATACTCCACTGAACAGGATAGATTCAGAATTGTTAAATGACTTGTCCAAGGCTACACAGTTAATAAGGGGCTGCCGCAAAGGTGGGGCAAAATGTCCTTCACTCTGAAGATCAGTTCTTTACCATTTCTGCCCAGGGACCCACAGGATGGACCACTCCTTCCTCCTATGAGACAAGTCTGCACACAGAACTGAAACTTGGACATACTGGTCCAGGAAGGTGTGGAGGTGGAGCATTTTCATTGCATTCTTAACATCATACACACGTGCTTTCCATTAAGCAGAAACGAAAAGTTATTTTGTGTGTGTAGCAGCCTAAAAAATACTTCAGGAAAGTAATTTTGCTCAATGCCTAGATCAGAGGATAAAAAAAATGGCACTGTGCTTTTTTTCTTAAGAAATATTTATTTATTTTTATCTATCATCATTATTATTCTTAAAAAAATTGTTACAGGGCAGGTGCACTCACCAAAGAGTGAAGACAGAGAGAGAAAGGGAAAGTGAGAAAGTAAGTCACCAAGTCTGGGACTTAAACTGTGGTCGGCCATGTGGGAGTCCAGTGCCTTAATCGCCATGCTACCTCAAATATGGCACATATACTCTATGGAATACTACTCAACCATAAAAAACAAGACCCTGGATTTTGACAGAAAGTGTACAAATATGGAAGATTTACTGTTGAGTGAAGCAAGCCAGGCTATGAAGGAGAAACATTGTATGTCTCCACTTAATATATACCAAGTGTCCACACTCGATGGCCAAAACTGAATGACTGAAGGTTATAGAAACTTAGTAAATGGTTGTGAATACCAGATACAGTCCCATTCTTGCTTTTTAAGGGGAGATACAGATGAACAGAATAACAGACTGCACTGGGTAAATGCTCATGAGTGTGAAGCCCCTAGATCAGATATTCACAGATCTTTGCATCTCACACCAAGAAGAGCAGGTATACAGACACCCAGGGCATTGTCACTAAATCTGTATTATCAAATCCACTAAACATTAACATTGCCAAGAAGAATGCCACAGAGTACAGAGCACATAACCAGTTCTCAGAGTTTCCTTCCCTCCTCATCATGGGTATTGGAAAAGGACATGCTTTCTGCCTTATATCTGAGTCCCACTCTCATCAGACTGACAGTCACATGGAGGGGGTGTGATTTGAGAATTAACAGACTGGTAGGGAGCCATTCATGCCCCCACAGCCTCTCCCTAGATCCCAACATCCTCTCTATTGATCCATCACCTGTTGATGGTGCCCACTGTCCCCCTAAACTTGAAGCTTTGCACTATTTCCTCAGATACAGTGATTTTTAAAGTGAGATCAATTGTTGTTAATTATCAATGCTATAGTTGCTATTTTCACCCAGGTAGGGCAGTGTATATTGAGTTCCACTCTTTGAATACCAGAGTTGGGAGCTGAGTTATTTGGGGTCAAATCCATCTCTGCCTCAGAAAGTTGGGTGACCTTGGGCAAGTCATTCAACTTCTGTGTGACTCAGTTTCTGTATCCATAAAACAAGGATACTAGTACCCACTTCTTAGATTATTGTGAAGATTAAGCTATTTATGCAGAGCATTTGGAAAGGACCCGATGTGTGTGTTAGCCATTATTATCACCTTTATAACTTCATGTCACGAAGGCATTGGCATCGTGTTTACTCATCTTTCATGGAACATTAGAACTACCTGCCCTACTTTGAGAAGGACAGTTCAGGGCAGTGATGATGACTACAGTTGCTTCTAAAGCAGACCAGTTATTCCTGCAATGATACTTATCTGTGGAGGGAAAATTCCTGAGAAAAATGGCCCTAATCCCATGTTCTTTATTATCACACTATTGTTCTAGTCCCTCCAATTGCTAATAATGGAAAATATTTGAATTGGGATAGTTTAAGGGAATAGAATTTTTTTCAGATCATGGTTTGGAGATCTGAGATCCAGGGGCCAGTTCTTATGAATACCTTGCAAAGTCCTAATCACATGAAGGAAAAAACAGAGCATGTCTGTAAGTTTCTCTGTTCTGGTCTCATACCTTCTCCTTATAAACCCTCCAGAACTCAATCATGGGGCCCATCCTAGAGATCTTATCCAAGTCTCTTCCCAAAGTCTGCACTTTCCAATACCATAAGTGTATCGAATTTTGTGTGTGTGTGTGTGTGTGTGTGTGATTTTTGCCCTATGGTGTGTGCCCTCACCATAGAGAGAAAGAGAGGGAAAGTGAGAAATCATCCCCCAGGGGTGATGACCATGCTGCAATCCCTTCTCCACTATCCTCCTCTTAGGCATGCAGACATGACCAACATGATTTTCAAGCTAACAGGTCCAGGATTTGAACCACAGGGTTGGCCATATGGGATCCAGCACCCAACTATCATGGCACCTGCTAATCCAAGTTTCACCCTCTTAATCCTATTCCAATGGTTCGACTTTGGGAGGATATATTCAAACTAGAGCAACTGATTCAAGACTTGCTTTTCTACAAATAAGTTCCTTTCAGTTCCTCCAGTAAACTGTCCTGTTTGTATCTGCCCATGTGGTGGGCACACTCAGGGCAGGTACATACAATGGGAGTAAGAGTATTAGATCAGGGGCTGTCCTTTTATCTTCTGGCTCATTGGACCCTGGTGGGTGATGTCTTGCTTTGACTCATTTATGGGATGCTGAGAGTGCTGTGAGAGCTCAGGGAAGTCTTCATGAGTAGGGCAGCAGTGGAGATCTGAATGAGCTTCCAGAGTGGGCTGACACGGGCTCACACAGCCTCGAGAGAGGCCTCCAGACCGTCACCTGCCCCTCACACCTGCTCATGCATACACATGTGAAGGCAGGTGTGTGCACACACAAGTGCATGCTTGCTTGTGCTGTCTGTCTTATACCTCTATAGATATATATAACCTCATTTGTTAGTACTGAAATGTGAACCATAATAATGTATGTGAAAATGAAATTAGTTTGCAGGGTCTTCCCTGAAAGGCTTATTTCGTATTTTCATGTACAAAACGGAGTCCTGCTCTACTGATCCCTGAACGAGCCCTTTACCTTGAAATAACATAAAGCTGCTACTTTCTGAGGATTTCAGTGTCTATTTACAATATAATTAGTATGGTAATCAAAGGCAGTCAATGAAACATAAAAACAATTACTCCTGACTTTAAAGTGTTTGTCATTAAATAATAAAACTTTAAAAATAATAACAAATCCTGTTTTCCAGTGAACTCTCCAGCATACTATCTTTCATGAGGTTTTGAAGTAAGAAAAAAAAATAATTCATCTCTGTCTGAGACCTTAGCTTATGAACAGCTGCTGATGGCAAAAAGCCAACACCGCTATTACAAGGTTTCCACTAAGGCAAAGACATTTTTCATGCTATTCCCAAGGAGGGAAGGTTGATTTATTTATTTCTGCTGTAAAGATCTATAAAAATATATATTTTTTTCTTTCAGTCAGAATTTGGCTTCTGAAGTGCTCATAAAAATAACAGGCAGCATTCAGTCAAGAGCTAGTGGGGCTCCCTCTCAGCATCTCTGTAGGTGCCTGCCCTGGAGACAGGAAGAGGTGACAGGTGTCTAAGCAGGTTAGCACCTTCCTGGTCCACAGCAGGCTGCAGGTGAATGAGCTCACTAGGTGTTGCTCCTGTGGGATCAGGAAGAGGCAAGCTGAGCTCAGGGGCCTTTATGCAGAAACACAAAATAGGGCAGGTGTACCTAGTGATCACTCAGCCCTGCGAGCTGTGAAATAAAAAGATTTGGGGTGTTTTTTAAAAACTCTTTTGGTGGAGAGGATGTGAGAAATGGGCTGCAGTCATGCCTTGCCTATTTCTGAACTTTTAACCCTGCTAACTGTACATTCTTTCCAAGTAAATGTCGTAATCCCTCCGAATTAGTACTTGCACACGTTGTGATATATTTGTTAGAAGAACATGAGAATCCTGATGTCGGTGCCTGTGATGGTTACACTTTCACTTTGTTTCTGAATCCTGGGAAAGCACTTGACTGCCCACCCAAGTTACCCCACCTACTTCCTACAAGACATCTTAGTATCTTGCTCGTTTCTATCTACATTCTTGCCATCCGTCTGAGGTAATCCCCTTTCCCATTTGTGGTTTTGCTTTTAAAAACTTTCCCCTTAATCAAGGCTGTTTGAATCTATGCCTCCTCAACTGCAACTGTTATCAGCCCAAATAACATTTTCCTTATTAAATGTCATACTTTGTTTTTTCACAAGTCAAGAAGGAAAAGGCCCAGAGCCTAAAGCTCTGTTGTATGCCAAGTCTAATCTGGTGATGCAGGAATCTGGCTTTCAGAGAAGGTGCACTTGGATGGCACTGACTCCATCTCCCTTGGTCTTTCTTCTGCACCAAGGACCCTCTGCAATGAGATCTGTGAGTACTGTTCTCCTGGGTGGCTATTCTCCAGGGCAGAGACAACCACCAACTCTCCTTCACAGACAGCAGCCAGAGTAAGAAAAATATAACTCAAATGCCTCCTTTCACTACATTAGCCGTATAACTCAAATGCCTCCTTTCACTACATGAGCTGCCAAAAGATGGTACTTGGCATTGCCCTGTTTTGAGCTGGCTTATCCACATACACTTGGCTTCACAGGCCCTCTGCTCCTCCCTTGGTGATCCTATAGGTGGAAGTCAGACTTCCAGGGATGCTGCTCATTCCTCTTTTTCTGTGCACACTGTTGTCCAGCTGGAATGCTACATCCACACTGCTCTGAGCAGATCGTAACATCAGCAGCAGCCACTCATTACTGGGTACTTAGTTCGTAAATGGGAGTGCTGGCAGTAAGGAATCCAGATTTCCTGCTGTGCCTCCCACCAGAAAGCCTGACCACCACCTTGCATTAGCACATCTAGTTCAATTACAATAGCAATGCTTCTGAGTATGCATTTGCATTAATTTTATTTACAAATTTAAACATGTGATATATTAAACTATACTAAAATTAGAATTGGCTTTCCTTTCCAAGCTAACAGAATTCACTCTGGAAAATAAAAACAAATTAAAATTTAAATTGCAACATTATAAGAAACTTCATTTTACCTAAAGTGATGAATGGTTTATTTTAGAGTTTAAATTATCCTTAAGAAATAGGTTGTAGGAAACAGGGAGACCACTTTTTTAATATAACAAAAATTTCTGCCTTGAAGACAAGAAAACTACAAACCAATATTTGTCATGAATATAGAGTCTAAAATTCTAAACAAATAGAATTTAATAATATAATAAAAAGATTTATATCTCATACTGTATACAAAATTTATCTTATAGCGAATCATAGACCTAGGATAAAAATCTAAGTTATAAAAAAATTTTAAAAAAAAGGAGAAAAGTTTTGAGGTAGGTAATGGTTTCTTGAAAATTATTTCTATTTTTTTATTAGTACATGGTAATGATGTTTTAGTAATGGCACCAAAACATAATCATAGGAAAATTAGAATTACAAAACACATTGCACACAATGAAATGTCACTATAGACTCATTAGCGTGGCTAAATTAAAAATTCTGGAGGTACCAAGTGCTGGTAAAGATGTGGAATAACTAGAACTTGAATACACTGCCAGTGGAAATGTTAAAACAAAAATAAAAGAAAGGAGGCCAGGAAGGAAGGAAAGAAGGAAGGGAGGGAAAATGGTATAATCATCTTCAGAAATAGTTTGGCAATTCTTGTTTATTTATTTATTTTTGTAATTTGCTACAGGGTGCTTGTGCTTACCAGAGAAAGACAGAAAGAGAGAGGGAAAGTGAAAAAGCACACTGGGATGGCCACGCTGCAATCCCTTCTCTTCCACTGTCCTCCTGGGATTTTGGGCATCCATACGTGCCCAGTGTATTCTTCAAGTGCTGTGCCTGGGACTCAAACTGCACAAATGGTCTTGTGAGATCTAGCTGCCTTATGCACCATACCACCACTGGCTCCATTTGGCTTATTTTTTTTAAGAATTATTTATTTAATTCTACTTGTTATTATTAATTTTTAATTTAATTCGACCAGAGAGAGAGAGACAGGGAATGTGAGAAAGCAAGCTACCAGGTCCAAGACTTGGACCATGGTCTGCCATGTGGAAATCCAGTGCCTTTAACCACCACGTCACTCGCTAACCCCAGGTTGCTAGGTTTTTTTTTTTTTTTTTTTTTTTTTTTTTTTTTTTTTTTTTTTAATTAAGCATGTATCAACTACACTTACTCATTTAATCTAGATTCTGCTTCCTGACAGTGTCTCAAAGACTGCTGTTTTTCTGTTCCTATTTTTTTTCTTTTCTTTTGGTAAGATTTTTTTTCCCCCATGCAAAAAGGTAAATTCAGTTTCTGTTACTCTATTCTGTCTGAAAAACAGAGAAGTGTCTGCATGATGTGCACACATCTGCTAATAGGTGTACTAGTCGCTTCCAATCAGCCACAAAAGCCACATTGGGCATTTCCCTCCTGGCTAACCTTGTGTACTTTGTTGTCCATTTATTTATAAAAGATCCAATCATAGCCTTGGTAACTGTACTTCAGTTCAATAAATGTGTTCTGAGCCTATGCTCAATGCAAACTCTATGCTATGGAATTGGGAGTGGAGACAGAAATTAATTGCAGTACTTAATATGAGAAACAAAAGTATAGGCATTCTAGGTCAATGAGGGAGACACAACAGATGCATGAACAGGATGGTGGAGGGCAGGGAGCAGAAATGCCAAGAACAGCAGTCTTCCATCGTCTCCTATGCTTTGGGACTCATCCCTGCAATGTGCTTATTTGCTTCATTTTGCGCAATGCTGACAGTACACATTGTAATCCAATCTATGTCCATGGGGTCCATAATACTGCCATCCTGGAATCTGACCAGATGGCCACCGTGCTGCTCATAACGGCAACCCTAAATGTAGGTATTGTTACCCACATCTTACATAAGAGAAACTGAGGCTTACAAAATTTAATAGCAGTTTCACTCTTCTAAACAGTAATGAAAATTTAAGTGAAAAATGAGATTTTCCCACTCTACAAATGGATGTGTTTTTCCATTTCACATTGTATGTACGAAGCATCCTAGGACAGGTCCTAGGATACTCATGTTCTTGATCCATGCTAGAGTTAGTCATACTGTTAGCAAATCCAAATGGATGGAAAAGATGGAATTATAAACATTAGTTGTCCCCCTGACTTGATCCTCCCAAGTTCCTTTTATTATCTTGTACTGATTCTAGAATTTAGAGCCCCTCACATATCTGTGTGGCTACCCGTGTCTTGTGACAGCATAGTGCAGCTTTCTATCTGGGGTTAGTGTAAGATGCCATCTCTACCCTCCCTTACTCTACTCTCAACCATTCCTTGAAGTAAGTGTTGTCTGAGCTTTCATCTCGCAGAAGGACACATTGGATGTGTTTTCATTCTTCCTCTGATTTGGCAGCTCTGTATATTCTTAATAAACTTAATTTTATTTTCTTGTTTTCCAAGCCACTATGGTTAATGTATTCATTATATAGCAGGACAGAGTGGTCTGAAGAGAACTTTGTTTCACTTAATGAGGACAGAGGCAGATGAAAATGCTCAGAATTACATTCTCTGATTATGAAGGCAAAAGAGTGTGCTTCCCAGCCCAGACTTTAACTGTCGCAGTGGTTCAAGGAGTCATTCAGTAGTTTCTTGAAGGCCAACAAAGGCCAGTCCCTGTGAGCTCTTTGTGGATAGTTTAGGGAAGTAGTGACCTTAAGTAACGGGCTGGGTCGGGAAAGTCTTGCTTTATGTGGTCCTATCAATGATCCTAAGACATAGGCATTGTTATTGCTCTCATATCAGAGTAAGGAACTGAAGGGAGAGGGATCATGTAACATGGATGAAGAGTGGTAGAGCCAGATCTGCCTGGTGTCTTTGAGGTTCTTTCTTTATCTGCTTGAAATGCTGGCCCCCAAGATGGATCTCACACCTACCTGAAAAAGAGTCTATGGATCCAGTGAACTGGCGAGTCCAAAGTCTCAATTTAGATGGGAAGGAAGTTCTTGGTTATTTACTTTTTTAAGTTTATTTACTTATTAATTTCATGAGAGACAGAGAAACAGGTATACCCAATAGGAGCTTTATGCCAAAATCATCCCCCCCCTCAGTCAATCAGGATTGCCTGCGTGCATGCATCCACATTTCAGGGAGATCTCAGAATATGAACCCAAGACCTTTCCCTTGAGATCCGGTTGTGTCACTGCTGCACCACCGTCTGGCCCAAAGAATATGATTCTTAAGGTGAATATGGAACTTCTTACATTGAAGCCACTAACCTCCATTCATCACGTCACTCTGCCTTGTCCTCGAACTGCTCCTGCTTCCTGGGTCTTCCTTCCACTCCAGTCCCTGAACTGCAAGGCCCTGAGTTTTCTCCCTCCCAGGAGCATGGTGGTGTTATTTCCACCACCTGGAATACCTCCTTTTTCTCTTTTTCCTCTGACCCAGTCATCTGTTCACCCCCAGATCATGGTCCCCCTACCCAAAGACAGACTTCTTCATGTGAACCACCTTTGTTTACTTCAAAGCACTTAATTCATTCGGCAAGCAGGCACTTAGATACAAATCAGCTATTTGTGGGGACCAGCAGATGGCATAATGGTTACATTACTGGACTCCCACGTAGTCGACCATGGTTTGAGTCCTGCACCTGACAGCTTAAAATACACCAGACGTGTGTGTGTGTGTATGTGTGTGTGTGTGTGTGTGAGTATGTGAGTGCCTGAAATCTGGAGAGGAGAGTGGAGGAGAAGGGATTGTGGTGTGACCCTTCTCCTGGGGGGATGATTTCTTGCTTTCTGTCTATCTCTATCTCTCCAGTGAGTGCATGCATCCTATAGCAAAAAATCTCCCTTAAAAGATCAGGTATTTGTGAGGATTTTATCTGTTATGTCTCACTCATCCACTAATCTGCAGGCTCTAGGAGAAGGTGGACGTCATGTGATTCTGTTAATCATGGTTGCTCCAGTACCTTTCCTGGAAAATAGGAGATGCTGGGGAGTTACCAGTTAAAGAAATGACTGCTCAGGCACAGTGATAGAAAAAGCATAAGCTTTGGGGGCGTGGTGGTTAAGGCACTGGACTCCACATGGCCAACCACGATTCAAGTCCCAGACCTGGTGGCTTGCTTTCTCACTTTCCTTTTCACTCTCTTTCTATCTGTCTGCCTCTCTTTGGTGAATGCATGTGTACTATAGCAAACATAATAATAATAATAATAATATTAAATAAATAATTTTTTTTAAAGTTATAAAAAGCATAAGCTTTGGAGTGAAACAAACCTGGCAGAGTCTGAGGCATTGCTATATTGCTTCCTACCTGTAAGATGTTGGATGAATTCCACAATGTCTTAGAGCCTGTGGTACCCACTAGGAAATGGGGTAATAACACTGATGAACAAGGGCTCCTAGGAAGGGTTGATGTTTCACACCAGAAGTATCTAGTGTAATACCTGGTAGATGGCGAGCTCTCAGCAAATGGCCAACATGCAGAGTGAGACAGAGCTTTTTCAGTGTAATAAATGCAATACGATTTTGTTTGTTTTCCTGTCTCCCCTTTATTTTTATGCAATGGAGCTATTTCCTCTGCTACCACTGGGACAACCCAAGATCTCTCTGTCACTTCTTATTAATGAGATCTCTTATTGTCATTCTAAGTTACCCAACACTGTCTATTTCAGTAATTAAAAATTTATTATCTCATGTATTAGTCAGAACTTCTGATTGTATTTTAAAAATAAGACATCTCCTTAGTTCCCACTCTGAAGGCCAGCTGCAGGGGTTCCTTGTGCCCTCCTAAGTTGAAGTGAAGTCCATTCATATCCATCCCTTTCCCCTTTCACTCACCCTCCATCCACCATCTTGCTGAAAGAGGATGCTTGGAGGAGGGAAAGGGAAGGAGGCAGGGGTATTCTGTCACGATGGCCATGATTGTAAATTGGCTGATGTTCTCAGTCTAGAAGACATTTAAGTGGATTATCTTCCTCAAACCCCTACAACCTAAGCCGTAGGGTCTCTCCCCTGTTACTTCCTTGGTCTACATTATGTGAGAGCACACTAGACCTTATTCAATTCCCTTATTTGTTGATTTTATTCTCAGTCCCTGTTAATCCAGGGATGTATGTCCATCTTCCTTACTGAGACCTGTTTGCTTGCACCTCTACCCACAAAGGCCCCATTTTCCAGGGTCAAGTGTCTTATTTTTTTTCTTTCTACCGTTTTGTTTTCTTATTTGCATGTAATTTTTGTATCCTTATGGTGTATAGTGTGATTGTTTTAAAGCCTGCATGCAGTGTGCGATAATCAAATCAAGGGTATTATCATATATGCATACTTTCCAAAAAAGAATCTTACATTCTTTGTCTATTAAATGCTCTTACCTACTCCCATTTTCCACCCTCATACCATAAACACTCTGGTATCTACAGTTGTCCTCTCTACTTTTATGTCTTTGAATCTTTCCATTTCTACCATAGAGTACAACATTAATTGTATATTGAACTAGAACATACAGTGTTTGTCTTTCATCATCTGTCTAGATCCATCCACTTTGCATCTAATGACAGTCTCACCGTTTTTGATGCCTGAGTAGTATTCCACTGTGTATGTATCACATTCTGTTAATCTAGTCATCAGATTTGGGACATTAATGTTAATTCCATATCTTAGCTATTGTGAATAATGCTGCAATTAACATGGATGCACAAGGGTCTACTCTTTCTCATCTGGGTGGGAATGAATGTGAATCAGCCATAATTCACCTCAGCATGAGAACTTCACATACACCAGAAACTCTCTACAAATAAATCCTTTACTAAAGATCCTCTAATCCCCAATCATCTCATCTTTACCCTAAATGTGGGTGAGCAGTTGCAAGAGTCTGTAGCCAGTATTCTTTATAAACCCTGAAAATGTTCTGAGAGTACCTATGGAGTGTCTGCATCTGTCCTAAGAGAGTGTCAGTAGGAATGTTCTCTTTTGCAAGATGTAGTGGACCCTACTGTGCATTGGGTACTGTGCTGGGGTCTACAGATGAGCTTGTGAATGATGTCTCCCTCTGCTCTCAGGAACTTGCAGCCTAAAACAGGTAGATGACCCATAACTTGCCATGTGGCTGCTGATAATGTGAGTTGGCAATAGGGCGTAAGAGTTGGCATGGAGATTCAAGTGTACTGAGTATTGCTTAGCTCCCATTATCAACACTCCCTGTAGCCCCATTTCCAACCTCCTGTTTGAACAAAACATCTGCCCAATACAAGCTCATTGTAGAAGACAGAGATGGCTCCATGGATCTCAGAGCATCTCACAAAGCCTTTCCCCACCTCCCAGCATTCCTGGTCTCTTTATTCTGGGCCTGAGTTTGTATCCCCTGCTGTTCCTTGGGACTACAGGGTTGGGAGAGTAAAGAAAAATGTCAGCAGGCTTTCTGTTTATTTTATTTTTAAAAAGATTACTTATTTTTTATTTCTTATTTTCTAATATTAGTGTGGATAAAATAAAAACATATAAAAATAAGTATTTGTTGGCTCTGGGACAAGATAATGGATATTCTTCTCCTGCTTCTTCCTTCTAAACAAAAACCTCTAGAAACAATCAGAAAAAGACTGTTGGAACCAGCAAGTGGTATGGCGATTAAGACAGCTGAATCTCACATAGCTGACTCTGTGGCTGGAGTCCTGGATCCTGTGGTTTAAAAAACACACTAGGGGGACCAGCAGATGATGTAATGGTTATGTCACTGAACTTCCACATATTCAACCACAGTTCGAGTCCTGTACCCAGTGGCTTGAAACTCTCACCAGGCATGTGTGCATGCAAGCCCAAAATCCCAAGAGAAAAATGAAGGAGAAGGGATTGCGGTGTGGCTGTCCCTCTGGAGGGTGATTTCTCAGTTTCTGTCTCTCTGTCTCTCTGGTGAGTGCATATGCCCTATAGCAAAAATCTCTCTCAAAAAAATAATAATAATACACACCTGGAATGTGTGTGTGTGTGTGTGTGTGTGTATGTGTGCCCAAAATCCCCCAGAGGATAATGGAAGAGAAGGGATTGTACAGTCATCTATCCTGGAGGGTGATTTCTCACTTTTCCTCTCTATCTCTCTCTGGTGGGCACAGGAGCTCTATGGCAAAAATCTAACATCAAGAAGAAAGAAAGAAAAGAAAAGGACTCTGGAAAGTAGAAAGAAGAAGGCAGAGTGGTGGAGACCTTATGATTTGAGGACTAACTCTGTGGTGGATCCTTGGATTTTCTTTGCATATGACAGATTATGCTCCAGAGTGCCCTGAATGGCTAGGATTGCCAGGAAGTATAGAGAGAAATCAAACCATTATAAAATCTTCTCTTTAGACAAAGGGTCAGAAAAGGGGCAGACCAGTTTCAAGGATGTATGCAAATGTCCAAATCACAATCATTTAGCAGAAAACATAGTAAATACTATTTTAGAGAATCTATCAACCAATGTGCATGTTTTTCTGTGTACATAAGAATTGATAGAATTCATCAGCTAACATTTACTAAGCATGCATCAGGACCTACTCTAAGAATTCAAAGTCAAACATGAAAAATTTTCTGTGATTATTTTCTTTCTTTCTTTTTTGTTTTTATTTATTTTTTATTTTTTTAATAATTATTTTATTTTATTTTCATTCATTCATTCATTTTTTATATTTTAATTTGACCAGAGAGAGACACACAGAGAGAGAGAGAGAGAGAGAGAGAGAGAAAGTGAGAAAGCAAGCCATCAGGTCTGGGACTTGAACCATGGTTGGCCATGTGGGAGCGTCTAGCACCTTAGCCACCATGCCACCTGTGAGAAAGCAAGCGCATAGGGCACGGTCGCCAGGGACTTAGAGACAGAAAGCATGGGGGGATGGCCATGTTCTCCTCCATTCTCCTCTCGGGATCTTGAGCATCTAGCACACTTAGCCACCACGCCAGATGCGAACTGCTGGTCCAGCGACATAGCCATTTTTTGTTTTTATTATTTTATTACTTTTGCTAGAGGGCATATGTACTATCCAGAGAGAAATAGAGTGACAAAGAAAGAGGACAAAATATCCCCTTATGGGATTGGTCAGGTGGCAATCCCTTCTCTTCCATCTCTTCCACTTTTTGGGATTTTGGGCATGCATGCACATATAACTAGAGTTTTTTAAAGCTGCCAAATCTGGGACATGAATCATGTGGTCGTTCATATGGTTACCTTAATTAATCACCAGGCCACTGAGCCGGCCCTATTCTGAAATTCTAAGAAATTTACAGCCTGGTCTAGTAGAAGAAATAGGTATGAGTATTAGAAGGCAATGTAAGTACTATGCTAGAAATACGCATGGTATTGTGGAATGAAGGAGACCAGAAAAAAAACTATCCACTAGAGGAAACCTCTAAAGTAGAACTTGGTTTTATGGTAAAAATACAATAGTAATAGACTAACAACTCTGGATTAAGTTACATTTGGTAGATCCTTAGAGAATAATGCACTTTTCTCTAAGGTAGGCATATTTGACCTCAGGGCATACCTTGAGTCACAAGCTATAAAGGCCCAATGAAAGCAGTTTATAATATGGACAGTGTTACCTCACTGGACAGTGGTGGGGCAGTAACTGTGCCGGTGAAGGCAGCAATATCTCTACGGTTTCTAAGAAGCCTCTTGTAACTTCTGCTCTGCTCCACTAACAAGTGGATGATGTCCCTCTTCAATGTCACCAGATCCTGAGGTCACTTGTAAGACAAGGTGGAGCAACTAAGAGCTAATTTCTCTTGTGCCTCTGGCCTAGCCAACTTCTGAACAGGGCTCGTAGCCATGGTGAGGTTATAAACCTAGAAGTCTAGACCTAACTCCATCTCTGGCATGGGCTGAGGAGCTTTCATGGTTTGTTAACACCAACCCAGATGCCCCCTTTGGACTGGAGGTAGCATCTGCTTCTGCCGAGAAAACCTGGAGCTACACAGTGAGAAAGCAGCAGGAGACAATGGCATGGGGTAGGGGATGGTTCTGGTCTACTGAGTGGCTAATAAGAGAAAAAAACTGAGTCTGAGTAACTTATAGAAATTTAATGAGCTCAAGGTTTGGAAGTCCAAGGGCCTTGATGTGGCAGAGGGCAAGAACGCATGCACCTTCATCCATGTGTCTGTGTCCTATCTCATTTACTCTCCTAGTAGACCTGCCAGGTATCAGTCATGGTGGCTATGCTCTGGTGATCTCAGTCCTAATTTCCTCTCAAAGGTTGCACCTTTCAGCTCCACAGTCAGATTAAGTTTTCACCATCTTAATCCTGTCATAATCAAATTTCAACATACACAATTTTTTTGGGGGTGGGAGGGGAAGGCATTTAAACCATAGCAAGAACCAATAATATCTGCAAAACTAGGGACCAAGATGTTTTTTCTCATTTGTTCTGTGTACCCCAGAGTCTGGCCTGGATCTAGGTACCTGAGAGTCATTCAGCAATGCTTGTCCAACAGAGTTCACTTAAATAGAAATGCCTGACTCCACTACAATGGGGAGATAGACAGAGGAACAAGTGAAAGAAGGGAAATAAAATGAGAATCTCAATTTATAAACAACCACAACAACACATTTTCCAGGCCAACAGGTATTGTAGAGGTTAAGGTGCTCAATCTCTAATAGCCAACCTCAGGTTTGAGTCCTGGATCTAGTGGCTTGAAAATCACACTGAGTGCATGTGCGTGCATGCCTAAAACCCTGAGAGTAGAGTGGAGGAGAAGGGATTGTGGTGTGGTCACCTCCCTGGGTGAGTGGGTAGGGGTGATTTCTCTTTCTCTGTGTATGTGTGCGTGTGTATTTGTTAGGCAGGGACAAACACACTAACCCTATAGCAAAAACTAAAATACATTTTTTTTCTTTACTTCCAGAGGGTACATGAACTCACCAGAGATAGAAACAGAGAGAGAAAAAAAATCCCCCAATGGTGCATGGTCATGCCACAATCCTTTCTCCATTTCTCCAACCCATCAGGATTTCAGGCAACTGGCGTGTGTTTTGTTTTGTTTGTTTTTAGATTGTGAAGAGACTTTATCCAGCATGATTTACACCTCAGTCTAGCCCAGTTGAGACTATTATACACATCCTCATCAACAGATAATAAAACTTATCTGTGTCCCACAAGTGTCTTACCTCTTCATTTTCCCCCCAAATTTCCTTTCTTATACTCCTCCCCCCGACATTCTCTCTTCCCCTCCCACACTCTCTTTCCACTTTGTCTTTAGTGTCCATTACAATTTTTAATACTTTTATGTTTTCCAGTCTTTCAGTTTCTACCGTAGAGTGCGGACGTCGGTATATGTTAAGTGGAGACATACGATGTTTTTCTTTCCTAGCCTGATTTGCTTCACCCAGCAACATATCTTCCATATTTGTCCACTTTCTATAAAATTCCAGGGCCTTATTGTTTTTTTATGTTTTTCAAGCCACTGAAGCTGGGATTTGAATCACAGCCAGTCATGTGGCATCCAGCTCCCCTAATCGTCAGGCCACATTTTATTGAAATAATTTTAGCCTTTTATTGTTTCTCCAGAGGAAAACTCTGACTGCACTACTGGTTTAGATTATTATTTTTTTTTTTTTTAGTTTCCATAGCAACATGCCTCATACCTCCTCTCATATTGCCAATAGCAATTCTCATAATGTTATATTTACCAAGTAATTTGCAAATATTTCCTGTCATTGTTTTTCTGGTCTTGAAAGTTAATAAATAAATAAAAAAATGGTCAAATGGGACTTTCTCAGAGTTTAATGACTCAGTGTGCATCTTGGTAATCAATGAGTAAATATGCAGGATTCAAATCATATTCCCTTAATTCCCCTCTCAAGCACCAGTTATTTATTTTATTTTTAGAGAGGGTCTTACAAGGTCATTATCCTACCAACTCAATCTCCCAAATTGCTGGGAGTGTAGGTATGCACCACCATATCCAGCCTTCAAGTAGGGCTGGGAATTGAACCTGGGACTCCTTTGTGGTCTCAAACTGCTTAACAGCAGCATCTTTGCAGCTTGTACCATTGTGCAACTGTGTTAGCATCAGTTATTTTAAGTAACAAATTATACAGGCCTCTCCTATGAGAAGATTCTTATGCTAGGTATGGATTTAAACATAGAGGACAGTAGCTGCTCTTAGGATTCTACAGTCTGGGTTGCACCAGGGTCTGCTCTACAACAGAGAGAAGTCCAGTTGCCCAGAAGCACAGGGAGGAGGGTTCTTAAGCTGTCCTGGGCTGGGGATGCTGGGGTGGTATGTGAGGGGTGTGTGTGTGTGTGCACATGCACACATGTATAAAGCATAGGGGGTGGGGAAAGAGCACAACTCATGAGTCAGGAGGCTGAGACAACAGCTTCTGGCTAGAAAAATTTGGGCTGGGGAATCCCTGTTGCTCTGTCTTCATAATCTTCAAAGCTGACTCTAGTTGGACCCAGGCAGCTTTTGGTCAATAGCAATGTCAAGTGGGTGTGAGCGCTTCCTGGTTGCATTCACTGGCATTTAATCACCCATGTGTCCAGTTGAGCACCAGGAGGGCTGGTTGCCTTCATCTGCACTGCCTGCCACAGTAGCACGTGCAGGTGCGGAGATCAGCCTGAATTCACGTTTGCTCAGTTTCCAATACTCTTTCAATTTCCGGAACTGGTAAAGAAAACTTTCTATTTTTACTGTCTTTTTAAAATTTTTATTTCAAGTTATTTTATACATTCAATCATATTTAGCTTTCAAAGTAAATATTCCAATGTATGTACATTTCTCACCAGTTCAGTTGATAATTCTATAAAGTTATCTTCAACAGATAATACCCATTTCTTTGTTCCATTAATGCTTTGCCTCTCTATTTTTCTCCTTAATGTCCTTTCTTAGACTCTATTTCTTCACCCACCCTCTTACCACACTGTATCTGGTATTCACAACCATTTACTATGTTTCTATATCCTTTAGTCATTCGGTTTCAGTTTTACTGTCTTTTTAAAGAACATAAATAAACTCTTGAAAAAAATAGACCAAAATAAAAGGTAATAGGAAAAAATAAGATAAAACCAAAAAAAAATAAGATAAAACCAAAAAAAGTAAACTATTTCAGAAAAATAAGTTGGCAGAGGACACATTCACTTGCCAGAGAGACAGAGACACAGAGGGAGTGGGAGAAAGCAGCCCCATTGTGATGTGATCACGCCACAATCTTTTCTTCTTCATTTCTCCAGCCTGCTGAAATTTTGGGCATACACACCTACCCTCCTGGCTTATTCTTCAAGCTGCCAGGGCCAGGATTCAAACTGCACAGTTGACCATGTGGACTCTAACTCCTTTAACCACTAGGTTACGGAACCAGTCCCTAATTTTTAAATATAGTGGAAATGTTTGCTGAGCTAGGCCCTAGTGCTTCATTTTCTATCAAGAGAACATTTCTCTGCAAAGCTGATAGCTTGCTTGGAAATAACATGTAAATGGTGCAGAGCCTCAGTGGTTTGGGAGGGAAGACAGCACCCCTATTCAGTTTCCTTAGGATCTAAAGTGGCTGGGGTGTATTGGGAGACATATGGGATAACTCTAATGGCCTGGGGTTGCTCTGCACAAACTCTGGGTGCGTGGAGGTCAAGGAGACCCTGAGGCTAGACAGAGGTGGACAGGCAAGCTGGCTGCAGAGCTGGCCCAGTTGTGGAAAGTGCCCATTCTATGTCTAGGAAGAAAGGAAGAGAGATGGGGGATTTTGGGATCTGCCCCTCAGCATAGTCAGTTCCTTGCAGTGGTGGCTCTATGATCTGAGGAGTAATGACACTGTGAGCCATCTTACCTAAAAGTCAGACTCAGATGGGGGCACTTGTCCTTCCCCAGGTCTTTGTGGCCTGGAAGGCAGATAGACACTGGCCATGGTGAGGCCACAGGAGGTAGAGGTAGGTGCAGCCCTGTGAGGGCCTCCTCACTGCCTGAGTGCAATCCTCCCACCCCCAAATCTTCACAGTTGCCAGCGTCAGGGTGGTAAGGGGTTTCCACTAAAGCTTCAGCCCTCAGGGAGGAGCCAGGGTGGGTGCGCTCAGCAGCAGTGGCCTCGGTCAGCTAGCAGAGGTTTTTTTGAGCTGCCTGTACCTTTACAGTGTGGTGAGCGACTCCTCGCAGTGTGCACAGAGAGCTATTGCTGAGCCTGGGCTCCCTGACCCTTGAAACATTGGGGAACATGTCAGCACCCAGGGCATTTCTGGACTTACTGTGTAGGAGGGGTTGAGGGCAGAAGCGTGTAACTGAGAGAAAGTGACTGAGAGTTCCTTTGCTTTACTTAGAGACGCTACACAAAACAGCATCAGCTGCACCCGGAAGCTGCAAGTGAACACCTCAGGTATACACGAGTTTCATCTCTAATGCATTCGTCAACAAACAGGCACTTGTTACTCCTCCTCAACAACAAGAAAAAACCACATTAAAAGTCTTTGTCCAAATATGTTTTGTGGCTTTAAAGATCAATTAGATATGGTTGGGTCTTAAAGGATCATTCAATGGGACTTCACAAAGTTAATGGGAAAAAATGGAATTAAAGTACTAATTTATTCTGGTATAAGAAATTTGATTCCGTGCATAGATTTCGATAAAATGGATTTTTCTGTGAACTCTTTGAAAGCATTTTTCTGTTGTATATTAAGAGTAAAAATAATATGAATAATTATATATATCTAAAGTATGTACATATACCCTTTTGCCCATAAAATTTATTCTTTTGTTTGTTTTATTATTATTTTTGTTTACACTTAATCATTGTACATCATTATAGAATACAAAATGAGTTTTCCCAGCATGAATACACTGTATATTAATCCAGTCAAAGTTATTACCATATACATTATCATTTGCAGATAATTTTTCATTTTTGTGTCCCTTAAGTGCTTTGCTTCTTTTCCCCCCTTGATTCCCTCCCTCTCGCCGTCCTCCTTTTGTTTGTTTACAGAGAGGCTGTCATTATCCTTCCCCATGTTACCAGACATACAGAACAGAAATCATCACTTTTTCTTTCACAAAAGCTGAGACCATCCCTGAAATGAAGTCCAGTCCAGGCCCGTACCTTCCGTAATTTCTTAGTAGAACGCGAAACAAACTGATTCAGTCTTCAAGGCTAAAGATTCTACCATGCTACCAAGGCTTTTGGGTAAGTGTGTTTATATCCTAACACCTGTTTCATTGTTTCAAAGGACTGATCCTGATCTAAAATTTCATGTTTATACATTCATTTCCCTTTCTCTCTCTCTCATCTTTCTTTCTTTCCTTCCTTCTTTTTCTTCTTTGTTCTCTTTTGTATCACTTTATTTTTTCCTTCCTTCCTTCCTTCCTTCCTTCCTTCCTTCCTTCCTTCCTTCTCTCTGTCTCTTTGTCTCTCTGTCTCTCTCTCTTTCTTTCTCTTTCTTTCTTTCTTTCTTTCTTTCTTTCTTTCTTTCTTTCTTTCTTTCTTTCTTCTCTTTTTCTTTCTTCCACAATGAGAGAGACCAAGAGAGGAAGACAGAGGGAGACTTACTAAGAACATTAAATATTGGACCTTACCTAGAGAGCAAAAATTACCAGAATCCTCACATCTCCACCTCTTTCTACCACGGCTGCTGCCTTCCCTGCCCTGCTGCTTAGGATGGATACAGACCTACTCATGGCACCCTGGATACGCAGACATTACACAAGCAAGGCACTAGGCACATTCTAGCAAATGTGCACGGTTGGAGGCTCCGGGTACAGTGCAAGCCCAGGTGGCCTCCTGACACAGTGGTTAGGCTTCAGCCTGAAGACACTCTTTTCCCAGGAAAACCAGGCCAAGGGATCTGTCCCCTGTCTTCTCCCTGAACTGCCATCCTGGTATTGTTGGCTCTGTCTGTGGTTATTATCTTTTCTGTTGTGAAGTAGCAGAGAAAAAAAATGAGATCCTTCTCTCTCATGCCCATGCCCTCATTCCTTGTCCTGTTTTGCCTTCTTTCCCAGGACTCCAGGCTAAGATGAGGGTGCCTCACAAAAGAGGGTCTGCTTGGCTCAGTCACTGCCTGCTCTGTGAGTGACCCTGCATCTTTGGGGCACAGCAAAGATGGGAACTTTGCATGCTCCTGAACGTCAGAAGGAGGAGCCCAAAGCCCAGGACTTTCAGGAGAAAATCATCTACCAGGATGTTTCCAAAATCAATGCTATTCCTATCTGTCAGTTTGAATTCCCAGCCTGTGTTCTTTATATGATGATACCACCCCACTCCCAAAACATTCTGGCTGGAATATGACTTCATTTATCTAAAAAAATATTTTATATAAAGCAAGATTACTAAGTATTGCATCTTCCAAATAAAACAAGCCACCCACTGGTCTGAGTAATGCATGATAAAAAAGCCTTCCGGCAGCTCCTATTAACTATTCAAATAAACACCATAAATGCTTCAGGGACACTTTACGAGTTTCTTAGATGGCTATTGGAGTACCATCTTCAATGCAAATCAAGCTGTGGAACTCAGATAATTTATTTCAAGGATTAATCAATGCTGAAAATAACGAAGTGTGTGTGCATGCCTGTGTATGCATGTATGGGAGTCCTGCATATGTGTGTTTCCAGATACCACATGGTTCTCTAGACATTCGTGTCATGGGTAGTCACCAGTAGAATCTCATTATAATACTCCTCCTCCCCAGCAAGCACAGTATCCCCGAGTTTCAGAAGCAAGCATCTGAAGGCACACAGAATGCATGGCCACCAAGCTATGTCAGTCTACAGGCTGGTGAGCATAAAACCACACCAAGCTGGGTCAGTCCCAGACACAAAGGCAGAAAAAAACAGTTTCCTAAGTCCCAGTAGAGCTGCTCTGTTGCTCTGGCCTTATTGTCATTTCTCGTTGCTCTTTCTCAACCCAGCAACTGGGAGATCTTGTCCACAGAATGTCTCTTCGCTTGGTCTGCCAGGTTACTCCTGCCATGGGTACAGTTTGTTTGTCCTCTTCCCCCTCCTTCCTATGATCTCCTCTTCCTCCGACCTCATCTATTCTGTCTGCAAGGCAGCTTGCACAGCAGCCACAGCTTTAGGGGAGTAGGGGCTCCCTGCCTGCCTCCCACAGAGAGCCCTGGATACCACTGCAGAGTGGATGGGTGGGTGCACTCAGTCCAACGACTCAGGAATCCTAGAGTGTGACTAGTCATAAAGGCCTCCTAGAGTAGGTCTGCAGCAGAGCACCCTGTGAAACAGAGGGGTACACATGAGCTCCTGGGCCAGAGGAAGGAAGCCCTTGCCCCTGCACCGCCTGAACAGGATTCTGGAGACTGGCGCTACCCAAAACCTCCACATAACCTACCCACAAAGGAGTATGAAGAGCACTGTGCACAGACAAAACTCCAACCAATGGATTCATTGTCTTTTACATCACTTGGTAGGAACAGACCTTTATGGCTTCTGTCTGTTCTTGGTAGTAAATACAGAATTTGAGTGGGATCTTCAACTATGTAGAGATTATGTTTGGGTAAAAGATTCCAGGCTAGATGGGCCAGATGTGGTGGTGTGGCAAGAGTGTGCTGCTTCATCATGCTGGATTCCTGTGTAACATGGTTCAATTCTCTGGTCAACCTGTGTATGGCAGCTGCACGCATGTGTGGCTGTGCTCTTGGCTCACTGGAAATGCTTGTGGAGAGGATTATGGCATGAGACCTCAGCGTACTTACCTTTCTTCTCTGTCTTTCTCACTCTCAGGAAATAAACAAACTTTAAAAAATGAAAAGAAAAAAAGATTTCAAGCTAGATCTTAAAAGTGGCTACCTGTGTTGATCAAGAGAAAATTGTTTTGTAGTGATCAAAGAGTTTTCTGGAAAAGGAAAAAAGGTTAGAGGCACAGACAGGCCCCTCTGGTAACACAGGGAGGGGCAGATTTGGGTGTAGGTCAGGGAGTATAAACATTACTTGGGTATGTTTCCTGTAGACTCAGATTGGGTCTTCCTATGGTCTGAACGTTTGTGCCCTCCCAAATTTATGTTGAAATTTTAATCCATGTAGTGATATTTGAAAATGGGGCCTTTGGGATGTGGGTATGTCATGAGGGTGGAACTGTCTGGAATGGGATCAGTACCATTATAAGAGAGGCCCCAGAGAGTTCCCTCAGTCCTTCTGCCAGGAGAGGACTCAGTAAGAACATACCCTCAATGAACCAAGCAGCTGGCCCTCTCTAGACACCACATTTGCTAGTGCATTGGTCTTGGACTTCCAGTCTTAGGAATAGTGAGAAATTACTTTGTTGCTTCTAAGTTACCGCAAGTCAATAGTATTCTGCTTCAGCAGCCTGAGCTAAGTCAAGTCTCCTCACACAGCTACTGAGAACAGCTCCAGACAGGATGGCAGGAGATGGGGCCGACGACGCATGAACAGGTGAGGCTCTTCTCGGGCAACTCCAGGCTGCGTGGAATGAGGCTGTGCAGGACTTAGAGGTGAACAAAGGCTGAGGGAGGGAGAGTTAGGAACAGTGTGATCCTGCTTGACCATGTGCTTGAGAGGGCCTTGGTGAATAGAGCGTATGCTCTGGGACCGTACAAACGTGGGGCTGGCACCCATGCCGTGTAACTGCTCTCAGTCTCAGTTTCTTCATTTATGAAACAGGGATGTCATCTACCTCTCAAAGGTGTTTAGACTGAAGTACTCATACATGTGCAGCATCTGTCCCATCCCTTGGATGTATCTTGTATTTAGGACATGTTTATATAAAAATATGAACATATTTTAGTCACATGCTGACAAACCTGTATTCTTAAAGGAGTTACTATTTAAAAAAAATACAATTGATCTTGTTCATTCTGATCTGATAATTCTTGAAATAACACTCACAGGCCCTTCTTGGTCGCTGACTATAAGAAAGTGAAGCAACAGTGCCCTTGCAAAGGGCCCCTCAGCAGGGGTCAAGGACAAACAATCTGCACCGGGAGTAAAAGGGCCCTGAGCCTCACCTGGGGGCCCAACTGATCACTGAAGCAGATCTGGAGAGGTGGGTGGCAGAGACTTCCCAGGCAGGCTAGAGAGGATTACCTTTACTTCACATCATTTAATAAGGACGTCTCAACCGTGCATGATCTGTCTCCAGACTGTATCAAAATAGCAGCTTAAGCATGGAGATTATACAGGATTTATTTTTACATCCCAGTTACTAACTGGTGCGGATCCTGTGCTGGACACTGTAATAGCAACAGGAAATTATTTGTGAAATAAGTGCCATCCCTGTCTTCTGTTCTAATGGTGGCAAAGACAACACCAGAGTAAAATGGATTTCCCGCAGGAGGGAATCTGTGCATGCTCAGTCCAGCCTGGGGTCACAGTATGCTTTACGAAGGGGATGACAGCTGAGCTGAGATTTAAAGGCAAATGAGAATTAGCCATACGAGGGACCAGCAGATGGCATAAAGATTACATTGCTGGACTCCTACAGGGCTGACCACGATTCAAGTCCTGGACCTGGAGGCTTAAAACTCACTCCAGGAATGTGTGTGCGAGTACCTAAAACCCTGAGAGGAGAATGTAGGAGAAAAGATTGTGGCATGACCATCCTCCCTGGGGGATGATTTCTCACTTTCTATCTCTCTCTGTTTCTTCAATGAGTATGCACACCCTATAGCAAAAATTCTTCTAAAGTTTTTTTTTAAAGAATTAGCCATATGTTAAAGAGCATCATCAGTTATAAATTTAGTGTTTCCTACATTGTTCTGTGCTCTGATTATAGAATGATGACTGAGACAGAACGTTTAACCTGGGAGGTGATGAAAACAACATAGACAGGATTGGCAGCCTGCGACAAAACTGAGCTGGGTGATCTATTGTAAGGTAACAATTTATCTTCTAAGATCTCACTTTTACATTAGCCATTGGGTTCTTCTTTCCTTTATGTGTAAGAATTAAGATCATGGCCTAGCCATGGTGGTGCAGGCAGTAGAGGCACTGGTGTGTGGTGCTGGAGATCATACAGGAAGGATCTCGGTTCACATTCTGGGTCTACCCGAATAAGCAGGGTGCCCATATGCTGGTCCTACTGGTTAACTACAGGGTCGGGATCACAGCATGGAGACCTTGTTGAAGATGCCTGTCTCTCTCTGTTTCTCTTTTCTGCGTGTATCTCTCTCATATAAAATAAACTTAAAAAGAATTACCTTTAAAAAAGAATTCAAAGCAGAATAATTTCTTGTTTTTCTCTTTATCATTTAAGAGATAAATTTGGTGGTGTAAATGAAAAATTGAGAATCCCTGCTCTTCTGAAAATTATACTGGTCTATCATCTGCCCATCCATTCATCTAGCCTTCATTAATCCGTTCTTCATACTTGACTGAGTTCTCTCTTGGATCTTAACACCCCACTTAGATGGTAGAAATGGAGGTGCATGGGCCAAGCTCTCTGCCCTTGACATTGTTGCTAATGGCACTCATCCCCTGCTCTCAGTTGCACCTGGATGGCACCTGGATGCATTCCCCAAATGCCTGCTTGGTCTATAGCACCCTCCCACAGCCATATGGCTACAGGTTGTCAGTCTCTTTATGTGAACATGTGTGGTGTTTTCTGCTACTTTGTTACAAAGTCTGACTCTGTAATCCTAAGTGGATACAAACAATCATTAGCAGATGTTTCATGTCAAAGCCTAAATAGCTTTAATAATTTTTTGATCATTTGTTTTCTCCAAAAAATAAGATCTCAATTAAAACAATGAGCGTAAAATTAAATTGCTGAAAGAGTACAAGGATATGTCTATTTTGTTATATTCTATGCTGTGAGTCTATAGAGAGTTGAGTACATGATAAGTACTTGATAAATAGTTATCAAATAAATTTCATTATGGTTCATAATTATGGCTTATTCAAATAAGTTTAACAATGTCCAACAGTGCTACAAATTAAAACATAGAAAGAGGACTAGATGATCGTGTGAGTAAAACAGGATGTTCTACGAGGCTGACCCACATGGGAAGGTTCTGGGTTTGTATACGGAGACCTGTTTGACCATGCCAGGCATGTCCATGCTGATAATCCAGGGTCGACTGAATCTGGGGAAGGACTGTGACATCAAGACCCTGCTGGGGATGATGTCTCTGTTTCTCTCTGTCTCTCTCACTCATAGAAGAAATAAATAAGTCATTTTTAAAAAACTAATGGAAAAAATGGAACTGAAATATGAGTTTATTCAATAAACTCAAATGTAAGACAACAAGTTCCACATTTTATATTGAAACTAAATGGGTAAAGGATTGTTTGCATCAGGAGGACCTTAAGAACCCTTACAGTATTAAGGTTTTATGATTCTAGGAGAGCGAGGCAGGATAATATCGGAATCAGATGGAGGGCTATTTGGAATTTATGTGAGTTGTTTGGGAAGCTCCTGGGAAGGCAGATGTAGTATCACTTGGAACCCTCCCTTAAGGGCTCTGTGGGGCACATTCCTCATAGTAGAGACAAAGGCCCTTGCTCACAAGTTCTGCTGTTGCCAGCTGTGCTGAAGAGGAGTAAATCCTGTCTGTGGTCAGGACTTAGTGTCCTAACCTGGCCACTAAGCACAAGCTAGTGTGGCCTGAGAGCCATCCACCCCAGGCTTTTCATGGGGGACTGTAGAGGATTTTTCTCCTGAGTCCCTGAGTTGGTACCTTGGGAAGTCAGCATCTTCAATAAGACCACTACAATGCGCGTTAATGTTTGAGCCTCACTGGTACAATGTTGCCGAGACCTGCTATTGAAAAAGTTATGGGCAGGAGATCTGAGGCTCAGCTTAGCCATTCCTGGATATGTGCAGTTTGGGATCTGCCACTTAACTTCACTAAGGCCTTTTTTTTCTTTGCACGTCCTTTAACACTGCCATGGCTTCTTCCCCAGAAATCTTGTAAAGGTCCAGTGAGGTAGAGAACAGGAAGGGGTGTTGAAATGGAAAATGTTGCTTCAGGTCCAAGCCTCAGGGTAGGAGTAAGCCTGTTGTGCATCACTCTCTATCCAGAATCTGAGATAAATCCTCTGTTGATATGGGGAGTATCTTACAGAGAACGAACCATGGCAGATCATTCTTAAGACAAGGTTAAAGTGAACTCCGTGACTGCAGGTTAGTGTTAGGGCTTTAGAAAAAGCAAAGACGTTTCAAGACGAGGACTGCAGCTTGTTGGGCCCAGGACAGAATGGAGCTGGTTTCACATGGAGTTGCCCTCAGTGGAGTATTAAGGCAGAAGGGGGATCATTCTCCCCAGGAAAGCCTGGAAGTTTCCTGCTCTGCTTTGACAGTGAGGCCAATGACCTTTAAGTTCCCCTTCAACGTTATACCTTAGTGCTTTATGCCTCTATAACTAAGCTAACTAGCTACAGAGTGAGGCTGTTATTTTATATTATAATTGTTCATGTATACTTCAATGATAGCCTCAGTGTGTTAAAAAAAAAAAAAAAACTCAAAGCTTTTTTTGAAAAAATAAATACACATTCTACTGGGGATCACTAGGTCATAAAGAATCTTGCATTTTTATAGAATTGAAAGGAAAAAAAGTTGTTAGTTGGTACCCTGACAGCATATGCTTTTTAAAATCTCTCTAGTAAAGTTGACATATTTTTGATGAATCTTGTTTCCCTTATGGCAGTTGATGAATGGAAGGCAGCGATTCTGCCCTGGGGCTCATGCTGAACCTCAGCTAAGGGAGAACACGCGCTGGGGGAAGAGGTCTGAAGAAGGAGCAGGCATGTTCTTCAAGTTTGAGAGCTCCCTGATCCGCTTATAGATAAAACCTTGGAGACCCAGAGATGATCAGAGAGTAGATTCCAGTGACACAGCTGCTGTGTCTCTTTACAAGGCCCCTGTGAAAGACAAGAGGGGACCCAGTATTTTTTCAAAGCTGGCCATAGTGTGATTCTACCAAATTCAATATTCACTCTCCACCTACATCAACAATTACACTATCTTTCACGTTATCTTAGAAAGAAGCCAGCTTATACATTCAGAAAAAATGTTGACTATGTAGGATGTTTTGATCTCACATATGTGTCTGAAGCTCTATTTAATGGAGAAAGAAAAATATCTGTGCCTTATTTATTTCCTGACCTGAACAGAACTACTAGGAGAAGTGTTACTCAAGTTATATATTGTATATTTCTAAACATATAGAATATCTGTGATTGAGTAAAGAACACACTTCCCAATCAGGTGTGGCAGAGTGACTCAGGATTCTTTGCTTCGGAGTTTCTAGGAGCCTATAGTATGAAAACATTCAGTAGGTCTTTCTAAAAAAGGTAAATGTACTTATCCAATATTCTTGGATCACATATCACATAGAAGTAGTGTTTTTCAGAATATAATTGGGAAACTCTAACTTAGCGATTTCAGTTGAAGAAAAATACAAAGGGGAAAAATCACTGAAATGAACTGAGATACTAAGATGCAGCAGTGAGTGACTGGAAATCTTTCAGTTCTTTTTTTTTTTGTTGTTGAGAGGTTTTTGCTATAGGGTGCATGCGCTCACCAGAAAGGCAGAGAGAGAGAGACAGACAGAAAGCGACAAATCACCCCAGAGGGGAGATGGCCACACCGCAATTTCTTCTCCTCCATTTTCCTCTTGGGATCTTGGACACACATGCACACGTGCCCGGCGTGAGTTTAAGCCACCGGGTCCAGGACGCAAACAGCAGTTGACTACATGGGAGTCCAGCGACATATGCTAGCCATTATGCCAACTGCTGGTCCCAATCTTTCAGTAATTTAATAAAGGGGAAAAAACAAACCAGAAAAATAGAAAATAAGTCAATAATTAAAGTAATTGATTAAACTTTAATAAGGCTCAAGTTTTACATAATAATGGAATTTGGGGATAATTTCGATATCTCTAGAATCATGGAAAAGAATGAGAGTTCTTAGAATGGCTTGCCCATTGACAAGGAAAACAAGATTAGTTTACAAGACAAGCTAGAAATAGTGGAGAATGTATTTGGTAAAAAGAATAAAAAATAAAACTCACAAAATCCTATATTTATATATGCAACGAGAATTTGTATGTACTGACCTAAAATCGGTAACAAGCAAAATGCCTCTTCTCATAGCTCCTATATGACAGAGTACTAGAAGTCCTAGCAAATCAATGAACAAGAAAAAGAAGCAGAAGCTACACAGTTTGGAAAGAGGAAAACTGTCCTTATTCCTAGATGACATGATTGTGTAAAAAATCTCAAGAATCAACAAAGGGAACAACAAAAACTCTTGGAACTGATAAGTGATTGTAGCAAGGTTGCAGGGTACAAGGTTAACATATAAGTCAATTTCTTTTCAACATACCACCACAAAGTCCAATGAACAATTGGACTTTGGAATTAAAGCACAATTCTAGGAGTCAGCAGATGCTTGTTGGTTAAGGCACTAAACTTGGACATGGTCAACCGCAGTTCAAGACCTTGACCTAACAACTTAAAAATTATGCTGGATGTGTGTATATGCATGCCTCAAATACCAGGAGTAGAATGGAGGAGAAGGAATTGTGGCATAGCCACTCTCTCGTGTGTGTGTGTGGGGCGGGGGGGGGGGGGGCATTTCTCAGTATCCCTCTCACTGTCTCTCTCTTGGTGAGCACACATGCCCTATGAAAACACCTTAAAACAAATTCTGTTTACATTAACATCCAAAAAGTAAAATACTTGGGGATAAATCCAATTATATATATGTGTGTGTGTGTGTATGTATAATATATATATATATATATATATGTATATATATATATATATATATATATATATGATTTATATTAGGAAAACTATAAAACTTGGTAGAAAGAAATCAAGTGAGAATTATATAAATTGTGAAAGTTTCCATGTACAAGGATAAGAAGACTCAACATCGCCAAGGCATCAATTTTTCCTATCTTAAATGATAAGTTTAGTGCAATCCTGATAAAAATTCCAGCAAGTTATTTTGTAGTTATTGATAAACTGATTTTAAAGTTTATAGGGAAGGCAAAGACCCAGAATAGTCAATACAATATGGAAAAATAAGAACAAAATCAGAGCTCTGATACCATATGAAAATAATGAAAATAGTGTGATATTGACAAAAAGAAAAGGGAGAAAAGAAAAGACAAGACAGAGATAAGTGGAACAAAATAGAGAGCCAAGAAATAGACACACAAGCAATACAATCAACTCATTTTTCATAAAGTAGCAAAGTCAACAAAATGGAGAAAAAGAGGTTTTTCAACAGATACTGGAACAACTGTATATACACAAACAAGCACAAACAATAATCCAGACATAGACTTTTCACCCTTTGTAGGGAGTGGCCTGGATCTGAACACCACGATGGTTACCTTTAAACACATGCAAAAACATGCTTCTTTGGCCTATTATTGAAAGGCTAGTGAAAGCCATTAACAAAGAATATGTGTTCTGCCTCTGTGTCTGCAGGGTGTATAGGTTAAAGGAAGCCATATGTTAATCAGAAAAGGCCCCAAAATATAAAATTTACATAGAACTATGCCAGAGGTTTTAGCATCTTTAGCTGATTAACATCTGAAACAACTGTCTCTTCATTTCACTCCCCCCCACCTCTTTCTGCCCTTTAAAAGAATTAACCTGAAGGGACCAGCAGTTAGCATAATAGCTATGTCCCTGGACTGCGTCCCAACCGGGTGGCTTAAAACTCACTCCGGGCGCATGTGTATGCGTGCCCAAGATCCTGAGAGGAGAATGAAGGAGAAGGGATTGCGGTGTGGCCATCCCCCCTGGGGGGTGATTTCTCGCTTTCTGTCTCTATGTCTCTCTCTCTGTCTGTCTGGTGAGCACACGTGCCCTATAGGGAAAAAAAAAAACAAAAACAAAAACAACAACAAAAAAAAACTCTCCAAAAAAAAAAGAGAATTAACCGAGGGACATTTCAGGGCCACAGTTGCCTCCATCAGAGGAGTCCAGGACCATTTGATTTCCACTTTTCTCTACTGTGTGTCTTGTTGTGTTTATTTTTATGTTAATTTTCTAAATCATGGCCTCCACCCTCTCAGAGCATGTGTTCAGCTGCACAAAACATGTCAACCTTTCACAAAAATTAACTGAAAATGGATCATAGGGTAAAATGTACAACTCCAAAACTCTTAGAACATAGCGTAGTAGATAATATACATGACTTAGGGCCTAGATGACATTTTAGTACTCCAAAAGCATATTCCATGAAAGAACAAATTAAGTTGGGTTTCATCAAAATTAAAAGCTTCTGGGGCCAGCCACGTAGTGTGGTGATTAAGCAGCTGGATTTTTACATGGCCAAAAGTGCAACTGGAGTTCTAGACCTGGTGGCTTGAAAAATATGCTGGGCATGTGTGTGTATGTGTATGTCCAAAATCCTGAGAGGGGAGTGGAAGAGAAGGGATTGTGGCATGATCATCCCCCTTGGGTGAGGCTTTCTCACTTTCTCTCTCTGTCTCCTGCTTTTGTCTCTCTCTAGCAAGCGCATGTAGTCTAGCACACTATAGCAAAAACTTATAATAATAATAATAAATCAAAAGCTTCTATTCTGTGAAAGACATGGTTAAGAACATTAAAAGACAAGCCAATGTCTGGAAGAATATGTTTGAAAAACACAACTTGTTAAAAGACTAGTATCTAAATGTACAAAGGTATCTTACTCTCTGACCCCAAAATATTTTAAAATCTTTGATGATCAAAGCAGTATGGTACTAGCACAAAAACAGGCATGAAGACCAATGGAATAGAATAGACACCCCAGAAATAAACTCCAAAACATACAGTGAATTGATTTTGAATTCCAAAAACTCAAGAAGAAAATGATCCAATTTAAAAAGAAAAAACCTGAACAGAAAAAACATCCCACCAAAGAAGACATACAGATGGTGTGTATACATAAAAAGATGTTCAGCATTATAGGTCATCAGAGAAATACAAAATAACATAATAATAAAACCATATTATAAACCTATTAGAATGGCCAATATTGAGAATTCTGACTAAACCAAATGCTGGCAAAGATGTGAAACAACAGAAACTTTACTAATTGCTGATGCAATACTTTGGATGACAGTTTGTCAGGTTCTTACACAATCAAACATGCTCTTATCATATGATCCAATAATTGTCTTCCTTAGTATTTACCTAAATAGGTTAAAAAGATATGTCTAAAGAAAAACCTGCATGCATGTTTATAGAAGTTGTACTAGTAACTACCAAAACTGGAAAGCAACCAAGATGTATTTCAACACGTGAATGGAAAAACAAACTGTGGTATATGAATACAATGATACACCATTCAGAGAAAAAGAAATAAGCTGCAGAGTTGTGAAATGAAATGGGGGAAACTTAGATGCATGGAGCAAAATAAGCCAATCTAGGGGACCAGCAGATGGTGTAATGGCTATGTCACTGGACTCCCATACAGTCGACCGCGATTTGAGTCCCAGACCTGGTGGCTTAAAACTCATGCCAGGTGCATGTGCGTGTGTGCCCAAGATCCTGAGAGGAGAATGGAGGAGAAGAGATTGTGGCGTGGCCATCCCCCCAGAGGGTGATTTCTCACTTTCTGTCTCTCTCTGTCTTTCAGGTGAGTGCATGCACCCTATAGCAAAAACCTCTCCAAAGTAATAATAAAATAATAATAATAATAAGCCAATCTGAAAAGGCTACATATGCCATGATTCCAACTGTATGGAAGTCTGAAAAAAAGCAAAAGCAGAGCTGGGCTGGAGGGGAGGGAAGGCGAGATGAATAGGTGGAGTACGGGGGATTTTCATATAGATAACTTAGTCTGTATGAAACTGTAATATCGGATAGACATCATTATTTGTTGAACCCCATAGACTGTGCAAAACAAAGAAAACTCTAGTGGAAACCACAGATTTCAGCTAATAATGAAGTGTCAACCATGGTCATCAGTTACAACAAATCAACCACACCAGTGCAGGATGTTAGTTTTAGGGAGAACTGTGAGTTCAGGGGATTCGTGGGGCACAGGGAAACTATTTCCTACTCATTGTTTTCTGTAAACCTAAACATAGTCTAAAACAAAGTCTATTCATTTAAAAAAAAAAAAAAAACCTACAAAGAAAAATCATTGAAATTCACTGAAATACAGCAGTGAATATACAGAACCTTTTACTATATTTAATAAAAGTTTTCTTTATTACTTTAGTCAAAGGTTAAAAAAATGTAAAACAAAAAATAAGCCATAAGCTAAGCAACTCAGCAGAATTTACTAAGCCTCAACTTGGGTGTAATAAAATATGAGGGCATTCTGATATACATAGAAGCTAAAAGAAAAAAAGAAAAAGTTCTCAGAATGGCGTGATTGCTTGTTAACAAATAAAACAAGCTTAATTCACAGGGCTAAATGTCCTGGAAAACAGAAAGCTCTTAGCACAGTGCTTGGCACGAAGTACATACACAGTAAATCTAACAACATACCATGTAGTTTATGGTCTTTGCTAAATAAATGTAATACATGATGTATATAATAAAAATAGAAAACCAAAAACTCATTGTACAATAGACTGTAGTCAATAAGAGCACTTCTTGATAGAACTGGAGCTGAATTAATTCTTTTAATTTCTGATTTTATATAATTTTTTTCCACCTTCATGAGGTACAGTATGACTAGGATGCAGGCAGGGGCCAGCAGGTGGCATGGTGGTTTGAGGTACTGGATTTCCACGTGGCTGACTGTGGTTTGAGTCCCAGACCTGGCAGCCTGAAACTCACGCCAGGCACGAGCGTGTGTGTGCCCCAAATTCTAAGAAGACAGTGGAGGAGAAGGGACTGTAGCATGGCCATCACCCCTGGGAGGCGATTTCTAGTTTTCTGTCTCACTGTATCTCTCTGTCTCTCCAGTGAGTGCATGAACCATAAAGCAAAAAATCCACCAAACTCTAGGGGAAGAAAATGTGCAACAATCAATTCAAGGATATAAGCATCTTTGCCATTCCTAACATTCAGCACTACACTATGTTGGACACACCCAAAACCTGTTCAATTCGTGTTTGGTAGTACACTTTTCTATGCCACTGACATTCATTACTCTACTGTGGTACACAACTTTAGAACCTATTATTTGTTTCCAAGCACTTTTCAGAGCAGCTAGGACATAGACCCAACCTGAATGTCCCCAAACCGAGTGATGAATGGAAAGAAATTTGGCATTTATACACAATGGAATACTACTCAGCTACAAAGAACAGCACATTCCTCTTATTTGGGACAAACACACAAAAGTGAGAGAGCAAAGGTAGATATTAGCTGCTGGATGGGGAGACGAGTGGGAAGAATGGGAGAAACTGGTTAAAAGACACAAGAATGAATGAGCTAATAGTGAAACAAAAAATACGAAGGGAATCTGGTAGGTAAATAAAAAGAATAAAAGAGCAATCAAAAGGTAGAAAAAATATGACATGAACTGAAATGTAGAAGTATAGCCCTTAGTTCTGGATCAGATATATTGATTATATGAAGTATTCTTGTCAAGAAAGGTTGTAGTCCATTGAGCCTTCAGCTCAGGACTCGTTATGAGGCATATAAGATGGATAGGTGGAAAGGCAGGCATGGACTAGGGAAAGCAGTAGCCAAACTCCCTAGCTCACATCCCCAGGTGGTCAGTTGGGGAGTGCAAGGTAGTCATATTACCAGGTAAAATGAAAGCTGGGACTCAGTGCAAGTGGCCAGTGTTTCAGTATAGCCATTCCCTGAAGTTTCAAACATAGAAATAACAGCAACCAACAGTGCCTCTTTGTAAATTTGATGCTGCAGCCTAAAGGACATTTCTAAGTTAAGAACAAAAGGAGCAATTGTACTTTAATGTTAAAAAATTACCTCAAGCATTGGATATTACTTTTAGGACCATGATTTTGAGTTAATTTTTATGTACGATGTAAGGCAAGTTACAACTTTATTCATTTGCATAGGGATATCTAGTTTTCTCAGCATCATTTGTTAAAGTATGTTCTTTCTCCCACTGAATATTTTTGGCATACCTGTTGAAAAATTAGTTGACCACGAATGTGAAGATTTATTTTTAGACTCCCAACTACTCCATTAATCTATGCCTCTCTACTAAATAACATGTTGTCTTGATTTCTATAGCTTTGTAGTAAATTTTGAAAGAAGAATATGAGTTCTTTAAATTTGACTTCCTAGTGAAAATTATTCTTCCTAGCTAAAATTAGTTGGGTTATTCTGGATCACTTGCATTTCCATTTGAAGTTCAGAATCAGTTTGCTAAAATGAGTATGCATGCATACACACACACACACACACACACACACACACAGCTAGAATTTCAATAGGTATGCACACACTGTAGATCAATTTGGAGACTATTGCTGTGGTAATCCACAAGGATGGAATCTTTTTACATGTATTTATATGTTTAATTTCTTTCAATAGTTTTGTAGTGTTCCATGAACATGTCTTACTGTGCTTTTGTAAAGTTTATTATTAAATATTTTTATTCTTTTACTCTTCTTTATGCAATTGTGAATGGAGTTGTTGCCTTAATTTCATTTTCAGAGTATTCATTATTATTAATTTTTTTAGAGAGATATTTTTGCTATAGGGTGTGTGTGGTCTCTGAACAGCAGAAACATGAGACAGACAGTGAGAAATGAGTATTCATTCTTCTTATTATTGTCATTAAATTTACCAGAGAGCATGTGAGATAGAGAGACACACACACACACACACAGACAGAGACAGAGAGAGAGAGAGAAAAGGAGAAAGCACTACTTGGTTGTCAGGGACATGTTGCAATCTCTTTTCCATTTTCCCATCCTGTTGGGATTTGGGGCATATATGCACATGTGCTTGGAATGGTTTTTGAGATGCCAGGGTTGGTATTCAAACTGAGAATGAACATGTGGGATCCTATTTATCTTATGTTTTGCAATACTGAACTAATTTCTTAATTTTAACAAATGTTTTCCATTGGATTGCTATAGATTTTTTATATGCAACATTGTGTCATTCACAAACAGAATAGTTTTACTCCCTCCTTTCCAATCTTAATGGCTTTATTCTTAAATTCTTGCTTTGGCTAAAGACCCCATTATGATCCTGACTAGATGATGCATAAGCAAACATCCTTGAATATTCCTTGATCTTAGGTAGAAAGCTCCCTCAAGTGGAGTGCTGGCAACTGGGTTTTTGTAGATACTATTTATCAGTTTGGAAAAGTTTTCTCCAATTTATGAGTTTTTCGAGGGTGTTGGATATTGTCACTTGAGTGTTTTTGTATTTGAGATTGTCGCATGGTCTTTACGTTCTTTTCTATTTATATGGTGTATTACCATACGATCCAGCAATCCCACTCCTGGGTATCTACCCAAAGGACAGCACAACACTCAGTCGGAAAAGTGCTTGCACAACTATTTTCATTGCAGAATTATTCATGATTGCTAAGACATGGAACCAACCCAAATGTCCACAAATAGATGAATGGATTGAAAAATTGTGTCACGTATACTCCATGGAATATTATTCAGCTATAAAAGAACAACAAGGCCCTGGAATTTGATTGAAAGTGGATGAATATGGAAGATTTGCTGAGTGAAGCAAGTCGGGCTATGAAAGAGAGACACTGTATGTCTCCACTTAACCTGTACCAACTGTCCATACTTTATGGTAGAGACTGAAAGACTGGAGGACATAAAAGTATTAAAAATTGTAATGGACACTTAAAAACAAAGTGGAAAGAGTGTGACAGGGGAAGAGCATAGGAAAAGAAATTTGGAGGGAAATGGAGAGGTAAGACATTTGTGGACACAGATAAGGTTTATTATCTGTTGACGAGGATGTGTTTAATAGCCTCAGCTAGGCTGGACTGAGGTGTATATCATGCTGGGTAAAGTCTCTTCACAATCTAAATGATGTATAGAGATTTAATGTGTGAATAATATAAATAAATAAATAAATAAAAGAATTAATTCATTTTTAGATAATAAATCTACCTCACATTCCTGGGAAAATTTCACTGGGTCACACAAAAATGTTTATATTGGGACCAGTAGATAGTGCAATGGTCATATCACTGGACTCCCACATAGTCAACCATGGTTGAGTCCTGGACATGCCAGCTTAAAACTCATGCCAGGCACTTTCTGTGTGCCCAAAATCCGGAAAGGAGAATGAAGGAGAAGGGATTGTGGTGTGGCCATATCCCTGGGTGGTAATTTCTCACTTTCTTTCTCTCTCTGTCTTTCCAGCAAGTGCACACACCCTATAGCAAAAGAACCTGTCTAAAAAATAAAAAAATAAAAAATGAAAAAAGACCAAAAATGTTTATATGCTGTTGATTTGCTGGGACTTTAAAAAAGAGTTTTGTGTGTAAATTTTAAAAAGATACTGATCTGTAGAATTTTCTTTTTTTTTTTCGGGGGGGACTATAGCATAATATCAAAACCAGGTATTTACCTTGATATAATCCACTGATCTTATTCATATTTCCAGTTTTTTGTACTCATGTATGTGTGAGTGTGTATTACATCTGAACATTCACCTGTTTAAAGCTATTTTAACTGATTAAATTTTTGGCTCTGAAAAATGAAGTTGCCATGAACATTTATGTATAAGTTTTCATGGGGACATAAGATTTTATTTCTCTGGGGAAAATGTCCAATAATACATCTGCTTGGTCATATGATAGTTACATAATAAGAGATTTTTAAAAAACTGTAAACTACATTCTAGTATAGCAGTATAATCCTATCATCAAGGTATGAAAAAATGTGCTTTCTCTCATTTCTTGTAAGCATTTATTAACAGCAATGTCTTTTTTTAAAGTATCTTAACATTGTATTTTTCTAATGATAAATTATGCTGAACATCTTTTCATGTCCCTATTTCTCTATATCCTCTTCAGTAAAATGTCTGTTTATGTCTTTGACCCATTTTCTAATTGAATATATATATGTGAATTTGCAGAATTATTTACATTTTATAAATACAAGTCCTTAGTTATGTAAGGTTTGCCAATATTTTCACCAGATTTGTAACTTTTTTTAAATATTTTTCATATGGACAGATGCTATATGTTTTGTTAAGTGTATACCTAAGTATTTGATTTTTTAAAAATCAGTTTTAAGTGGTATTACATTTTTAAATTTCTTTTTGGAAATATTCAATATTAGTATATAGATATACAACTAAGTTTTGTGTGTGTGGATTGTTTTTTTATATTGTAATCTCACTGACTTCAAGTATTAGTTCTTAGGTATTTTTATTGTTTTGTTGGAATTTCTATATAACCATATCATTTGAAGTTAGAGACAGTTTTAAATTTTTTTCTAATCTGTATTCTTATTGTTCTTATTGTTATTATTTTTCCTGAGTATGATGACCAGAATTTCAGTTTCAGAGGTTTGTTAATTTTGCCACAGGGCATATTCACTCACTGGAGAGAGACAGAGATACAGAGAGAGAAGGTAAGAAATCACCCCTTTCCCCAGGGGTATGGCCACACTGCACTTCCTCCTCCTCTAGTCTCCTCTCAGGATTTTAGGCATGCATGTACATGCTCCAGGTGTGATTTTCAAGTATGAATCCAGGATTCAAACTTCAGTTGGCCTTGAGGGAGGTTCAGCACCTTAACTGCCATGCCACCTGCTGGTCCCAGAATTTCAGTGTAATAAAATTGCTCACAGTTGACATTGTCTTTTGTTAACTTAGAGGGAAACCATTCAGTATTTCTCTATTAAGTCTGATGATATTAGCTATAGAAATTTGTAACTGGTCCTTATAAATGTGATATAATTCCCCTTCATTCTGAACTTTCTGAGTTTTTTTCTCATAATCATGTAGTTCTGTTATTCTTCTTTAGTTTGTTGATAGTATACTGTTGATATCTTAATTGACTGATGTTCAGATATTAAACTAGTCTTAAATTCTACTTGGTAATAAGTCTCACTTGGTTTTGATTAATAAATAAATCTTTATATACATGGTTGGATTCTGTTTGCTAAGTTTTGTTATTGGCATTTATACATAATTTTGTCAGAGGTATCAGAGATATTAATCTGTAGGTTTTTTGATTTTCTTCTTTTTTTTGGTTTGATTTTTGTACCTTCTTTGTCTGAGTTTTGTATCAGGACAATATTGAATTCCTAAAATAAGTTGGAAAGTTATCCCTTCTCTTATATTTTGGAGGAGATTGAGTTAAATTAACATTAAATCTTTTTTAAATGTTTGATTTATTTCCCAGGAGAACCATCTGGGCCTGGAAATTATATTTTTTTCACAGTTTTTAAATTATGAATTCAATTTCTTTGATGCTTGATTGCTATTCTGATTGTTTTATCTTGACTGAAACTTGGTAGTTTGTGTTTCTGGAGAATTGGTTTATTTATTCTAAATTGTTAAATTTATGAGGATAAATTTACTCATATTAGAAACTTTGTACCTATGAGTTCCTCATAGGTCCTGGGGTCCTAAACCAGCTCTCTTGCTTTGCAAACCTTTTTAGAGTTCTTCTTTGGTCTTCATGCATCAATTCAAGGGCTTGTAGTTGTGTTGGATGAAGAGAGAAGCAAAAAAAAAAAAAAAAAAAAAAAAAAAAAAAAAAAAAAAAAAAAAGGATCTAGACCCTGTTTTCTAGATTAAAAGTATATAGTTTCTTGTCTTTCATTTTTTTTTTTTTTGGCCTGGCTTTGATATCAAGATCATACTAGATTCAGGAAATTAATTTAGAAGTGTTTCCTACCCTTCTGTTTTTCAAATGATTTTTGTGAAGGTTAATATTAAATCTTTAAGTATTTGTAGATTTGAGCAAAGTCATCTGGGTCTGAGCTTCTCTTTGTGGGAGTCAGTGTCCTTGCTTCTAGTTAAATCATTTTCTATCTCATGTAGTTTATGTATTTCTAGGATTTTTTCCATCTTACCTATTGGGTTGTTGAAGAAGTCATAATGCGTTTTTTCTGTATTTTTCAAAGGTCACTTATTTGTATAAATTAAAAAGCTCAATCAATGATATATTGTCCATTTTGTTTGATGACCTTTTGCTACCTTTTAGTGCGCTTCATAATTCCTCGTTCATAGAAGGACCTATCTTTATTGGCAGAAAAATGAACAAGATGCTTATTTACAGCCTCATCTGAATTGAACATTATATCCTGAAAGTAGTTTTGAAGAAAGTGAAACATGTGGAACTCCGATGGTACAAGGTCAGGCAAATATAGTGGGTGTGGCAACATATCCCATAAAAGCTCCAAAAGATTATATATATATATATGTGTGTGTGTATATATATATATATATATATATATATATATATATATATATATATATTTGCTACAGGGTGTGTGAGAGACAGAAAGCAAGAAATCACTTCTCAGGGGGATGACCATGCCACAATCCCTTTTCTTCCATTCTCTTCTTGGGATTTAGGGCATGCATTCACATGTGCCTGGTATGAGTTTTAGTACGCCAGGTCTGGGACTCAAATTGTGGTTGACTGCATGGGAGTCCAATGACATAACCATTATGCCATCTGCTGGTCTCACTCCAATAATTTTTGAGGGTTGATCAAACTTGTGCTCTCACATTGTTGTGATGGAACACAATTCCTTTATAATTAACAAGCTCTGGATGTTTCTGGATGATGAATTTGTTCGAACTCTCCAATTGCTGACATACACATTTAAATTGATTGTTTGGTTCCTTGGTGATCAAATATCAGAAAACACTACACCTTTAAATCCCACTACACTGAGAGCATAACCTTCCTCTGAAGAGTGTCTGCTTCCCATGTCATTAGAGATGAATCATCAAATCAGGACCAACACTGTATACCACATTGTCATAAACAATCCACTTCTCGTCACCAGTTATTATTTACCTTGGGGAAAAAAAAAAACTGTTGTCCTTACAGTTAATAAGCATATTACAGATATTTCTATGCTCCATCAGATGAACATCTTTGAGTTCATGAGGAATCTAGATACTGAGCTTTCTAGTTTATCTCAGCTTCTTCAAGTGGTCATGAATGCTTTCATGATGGATGTTCAATGTTTCTGCAGTCTTTCATGTCATGTAACATGGGTTTGACTCCAGCAATGCCTTTATTTTGTTGCCATCAATCTTGGTGGATCTCCCTGTCTGAGGAGCAGTGTTGAGATCAAAATTATTGGCACAGAATTTTGTGAACCATCGTTGGCACTGATATTCTTGTAGAGCAGTGCCATTGTAAAGTTTGCACAACTTTTCACAAGCTTGATGTGGGTTCTTCCCTTCAAGGAAGTAAAAAAAAGTAAAATATGGAAAAAATGCAGTTTTGTTTTCCATCTTCAACATGTAAAATCTACAAAACTCAACCAAACTGATTATTATTATTTTTTTTTTGGAATAAAGCTGGAGCTGTCAACTGTCAAATGACATAGCAATAACAAAGGTGCAAATGACTACAGTGCTTCTGAAAATGAACTAGCACCCTCTGTTTCAAAAATGTGTCATGACTGGGAACCAGCAGTTAGCGTAATGGCTATGTCGCTGGACTCCCACGTAGTCGACCGCGGTTCGCGTCTCGGACCCGGTGGCTTACAACTCACGCCAGGCGCGTGTGCATGCGTGCCCAAGATCCCGAGAGGAGAATGCAGGAGAAGGGATTGCGGCGCGACCATCCCCCCTGGGGGATGATTTCTCGCTTTCTGTCTCTATGTCTCTCTCTGTCTGTCTGGCGAGCGCACGCGCCCTATAGCGAAAAACCTCTCAAAAAAAAAAAAAAAAAGTGTCATGACTTTTCCAACAACCCAATACATTATCTAAATTGTTGACATAGAGTTGTTAATTCTATTCTCTTAAGTTTTATTTGTGTAAATTTGGTAATAATACCCCTCTTTTCTCTCCCAATTTTAGTTATTTGAATCCTGTTTTTCACTAACCAACAAAATTTGTTAATGTTGCTGATTTTCCCTTTAATAAGCTAATCTTTTACTTCATTGATTTTCTATCTTGTTTTTTTTTCATTTTCTATTTTATTTACTTCTATTTCAGTCTTTATTATTTCCTACTAAAGACTATTATTTCCTTTATTATTTCGGGGTTAATTTCCTTTTCTCTTGTAGTTTTTTTTTTTTTTTTTTGAAACTTAACTAATTGATATGAAATATTTCTTTATTTTTAATGTAGGCATTTGTAGGTATAACTTTCTCTAAGGCACTGCTTTAGCTGTATCCCAAAAGTTTTGTAAGTTGTGTTTTTATTTGTATTAATCTCAGAGTATTTTCTAATTTCCCTGTGATTTCTTAATTGATCTATTAGTTGTCAAAAATGTGTTCTTTAATTTTACTAATATGTGAACTTCTCAAATATCCTTTTCTACCAACTCTCTGTCCTATCGGGATTTGGGCATGCATACACATACACTCAGTGTGTTTCTCAAGCTGTTAGGTCTAGGACTCAAACTACACAGTTAGTCACATGGAATCCAGCCACCTTAACCATCATGCGGCCAGCTGGCTATAAAATTCTTCCTTCTTTCCTCTTCATCTGGTATTCTATTATTTGTACGTTGATATGCTTAATAATGTTTCATATTTTTCTGTATGTCTCTTTATTTCCCTTTGTTCTTTTTTCTCTCTGTTGCAAATCTTTCTTGCTTCATCTTTAAGTTCTTTATTCAGTCAGCTCAAATCTACTGTTGAATCTCGCGAGTAAAATTTTTGAGTTGTTGTATTTTTCAAATCTAGAAATTCCATTTTGATTTATTATATTTTTTGTTTTTTTAAAGAAGAGAATCACTTATTTTAATTTTATTTATCATTATTGTTATTATTTTTAAATTTGCTATAGGTGCTCACCAGAGAAAGACAGAGAGACAGAGAGAGAGAAAGTGATAAAGCAAGCTGACAGGGCTGGGACTTGAGCTATGGTTGGCCATGTAGGAATCCAGCCACCTTAACCACCACTTTATCTACTGGCCTCTGATTTGTTATAATTTATATCTCTTTATTGCTATTCTTTTTTTGATGAGACATTGTCATAACTTCCTTTAATTAATTAAGCATACTTTTCTTTAATTCTTTTACTATACTTATAATAATTACTTTGAATTCTTTGTCTAAGTCTAACATCTGGGTTCCCTTAATGTTAGATGCTATTGTCTACATTTTTTGCTTCCTACATGTTTTGCTCCACAATCTGATCTAGTCAGGTTTCTTGTCAGTGGTCAGTTATGAAGCCACTTTTCTGTTTTATTTATTTATTATATATCTAGTAAAGTTTGTTGAAAATTGTGACTTTTAGGGATCATATTATAATAACTCCAGATACTGATACCTTTTTTCAAGCTTGTTGATGTTGTTTTCTTTCTTCTATGTTAATGATCTTGCTATAGTAGTTTAGTGAAATCTATTTTCTGTCAAGTGTGATATCTTTCATGTGCTATTCAATTTTTTTTTAAAGAGAGATTTTTGCTCTAGGACACATGTACTTGCTTGAGATAGAGAGAGAGAAAAAGTGATAAATCATCCCTCGGATGATGGCCATGTCACAAGCCCTTCTTCCCCATTCTCTTCTCAGCATTTGGTGCATGCAGGTACACTCACCTGGCATGTGTTTTAAGCTGCTGGGTCTGGGACACTAACTGTGGTCAACCATGTTGTATTCCAGCACCTTACCCACTATGCCATGTGCTACCCCTGTTACCCTCATTCAAATTTTTGTTCTTTTATTTTTCTTCCAAGCCAGTCTTCCTAGAATCCATCACATGGTCAACATCCTTTAGTTGTCAGTCATTGATTAGTCAAAGATTATGCTTAAGCCCTCTGAACTGGTTTGTTTTTGTTTTTATTCCTTCCTTTCATCATTAGATGTGTATATGGCTTAGAGACTTCTTTAATGTTTAAGGAGTTGATGAGTTTTCTTCATATTCAGGTGGGGATCTTTATCTCAAAAGTTTCTTCTTCAGTCATTCTTCAGAAGGAAAATCCCAGAGTATACACAGACTTCCTGACCACAAAGGATGACTGTGATTTAGAGGCTATTTCTGTCTCTTTTCTTTGAAATCTCTGATAAACTTCTAGATAGTCTCTGTCCATTGGTATTACATCTATCTATTAGATGCAACTAACTGCCAGCTAATTTCAACAATACCTTGAGTGGGGCTAGTCACTGGCATGGTGATTAAGGTGCTGGACTCCCACAGGGCTGACTACTGTTCAAGTCCCAGACCTGGTGGCTTACTTTCTCACTTTCCCTCTCTCTCTTTCTCTCTTTCTGGTTTAGCACATGTTCCCTATAGCAATTTTTTTTTTTTTTTGAGAGGCTTTTGCTATAGGACGCGTGCGCTCACCAGACAGACAGAGAGAGACAGAGAGACAGAAAGCAAGAAATCACCCCTTGGGGGAATGGCCACGCCACAATCCCTTCTCTTCCATTCTCCTCTTGGGATCTTAGGCATGCACGCACAGGCGCACGGCGTGAGTCTAAGCCACGGGGTCCGGGACGCAAACCGCGGTTGACTATGAGGGAGTCCAGCGACATAGCCATTATGCTAACTACTGGTCCCATTGCTTTGTTTTTTGTTTTATTTTTTAAACAAATAATTTATATGTTTAAATGTTTTTACCTCATAATCATTTTTTTCATTTCATTTTCCTCCATACATTCAATCACATTATTATTTATCTTACATAATGGATATTTCAACAGGTGAACATTTCTCCCTAGTACTGTTGATAAAACTACGAAATATCTTCAACAGGTAATACCACACCTCTTTGCCCTACAGCAAATTAAAAAGTAACAATAGTAATAAGTAAAATTTAATAAATAATTCTTGCTTAAAAAAAAAGAAAAACAGTATCTTGGAATACGATTTACCCCACAATCTGATCTAGTCAGTTCTCTTGTCAGTGGTCAGTTATGAACACACTTTAGGCTTACTCTGAACTTACTATGGATGGAACCTCTGCTGCATGGAGCTGGACTTTCAGGGCCACGTGTTTTGCTCTCCACTGGCTGCTCCACCTGTATTCTTATTTCAAATCAGGAGTTATGGAGTGTGGTAGAGGGGAGGCAGAAATTTGCCTCCACTGGGCACTTCTTGTGACAAAGTCAGAAAAGATAAGATTTAGTGGTTTTCCAGCTTTCAAACCTTTCTAGAATAGCTTTTTATGTTTATGTGGGAGTTTAGTACTTTAACCACCACATCACCTGGTCCCACTAGAATAGCTTTATTATCCTAGGAAACTGAGGAAGAAGAGAGGTACCATTTTTTTCTGTCAATCCCACTAGAGAAATTTTTCCTTAATACAGAGCTGTGAAAGGGGGAGATTATACTCTTTGCCAGTGTTTTTGCCCAGATCTTCCTTATTTAATGAGAATTGGGAGTGAGCAAATGGGCATTGCTAACACTGCTACCATTGTTCTTTTGTAGAATAGAGCTGTACAAACTGTGATTTCTTGATGTTCATTGGCTTCCAAAAACGCTAAGAAAATGGGAACTACCACTTGATTTTCAAGCCTACTATAATAACTCAGCCACAAGGAAGAGCTATAGGGGAAGAGGTAGGTGCCATCTCTGGAACAAATGCCATAGTCTCCCATTGTTCTTACTGGGTTTTCATAGATTTGTTCAATAACTGCTTCTCAATTTGCCGATAAATCTCCACAGACCTAAAATAATTACCTTTGCTAATTTTTACCAGCTCAGATATCTCTTTTTGGGGAGAAGTTTTTGAGTTATTTGTACCACTATTCTGGGAGTCCTGCTGGCATGCCATTAGTTTTCCAGTACTGCTCCATTTTAAAAAATTAGACAAAATAATGTTTGATCTACACATGTTGTTCATAAGTATCCCTTCTTTCACTGAAATACTATGCCAATATACTGCTTTCTAGCACCAAATTTACTTTAACAAAAATCATTATTGATAAGTAGAAATGGTAATTTCAGGTGACTTTGATCTTTGGCAATGCTGTAATTGGTATACATGATACAATCAACAGACTGGATCATTATTTTATAAGACAAACTTTATTCATTTTTCCCTCTTTTCAGTTTAATTATCATAAAAATGTTGATGGAAAGCACATTAGTATTCTGGGAATGATAATATAAAAATGTCCTAGTTACTGGAGAAGCTGTTAAAAAGAAATGCAGAATAGATGTATAGCAAGCAGTGTCAGGATAACAGCTGGAGATCGTGAAGCTCAGCTGAGAATCAAAACTTACCTTTTCTCTCAGCCTGGTCCATCTTACTTCAAGACCTGAAAAGGTCATTCCCATCCTCATTATTTGTTACACCCTTGAGTTATCCAAGTACATCCTTGTACAATGATAGAGTTTCATGAGATTGCCAAACATCTATTTACATATTTCTCTGGGTCAAGAAATCTGGAATCTGGCAAAGAGGCATGAGGGTGGCAGGAAGATTAAGTTGTCAAAATTACAGGGTTTGAAAAGTTAAAGAAGAAACAATGGCCACTTACCTAATTGATTTCTAACTTCTTTAAAAAATCAGAAACAGTATTTTTACAAGTAAATTTAAATGAAGCACAGTACATAAATATCAGTTATCTGGTGAAAGTGGTGTTGGAGCGATCCTGCTATTTCACCTTGCCCCTGCCTCTAGCAGAGCGGAAACAACATTGCCAGCCTCTGGGCTGCTTAGCACTTGGTGCAGCACCTGAGGTCTGATCCAAACTTTGTATCTGTGACCATGAAATGTCATTGTTAGGGAGGTACTAAAAGCTGAAGGATTGCTCTGGTGAGAAAGATGCATCCATGTTCTCCATCCATGCTTAAGCTTTATTTAATCCTGCCCGAGGAGTCAGCTCCTGGCCAGACCTTATGTGGATTCCTCAGGTGCTGCCATAGGTGATTACAAAGGCTTTCCATAGGCTAGTTCATCTAAGTATGTATTTGCAACTGAGCTTTTGTAAGCATTCATATGGGTTATAGTCAGCAACGAATCAGCTCTCCTGATACTGCAAATCTAACTAGTGCCTGAAGAGAACGAGGTGTGTTCAAAAGTGAAAGCAGCACTGAGAGTAGGGAAGGGTCTCTTGGCTGCACCCTGCACCTGGGGAATGGTCCCTTTTAGATGCCCTTGGAAAAACTGGAGTACAACCAGAGACAATAACTGCACCATGATATCTTCTCATTTCTCCTCAACGTCAGGATACAATCCCTTCTCTCTGAAATATAATCTATGACCTACCATGAGATATGTGAAGGTTGGAAAATTGATCCTGTAGCAGATGTTAGAGCATGGCTCACTGGACCAGCAAGGTGGATGAAGATGCTAGTGAGAGATGAAACAAGTCATTTGGGGAGATGCTCCAGGAGCAGTATCTTGGCAGAGGAGTGATCCATAAGTCTGGGCAGTTACTGTTGGCATCATCAGAGTTTATCAGGGTCTTCTCTTTCAGCCTGACTCATTTTACTCCAAGTCCTGGAAAAGAGGGCAAGACATGTCGCCTAGAAACAGGGAGGCAATAGCTAAATCCAAGAAAGAGACTGAGGATTTCTCCCCTCTTTTTCCCCACATTGCCATAATGATACAAAAGCTCACTTATCATTGAAAGATTTCCTTCGTATAGAAAAATTCAGAAGGACTGGAGTAAAACTAGGAGACTGACAATCAGTATTTGAAGAAAAATTGAACAGAGGGACTGCATAAATTAGTTGCACTCAACTTTAAATTATATATATATGTGTATATATATATACACACACACACACACACACACAATTACATATATATGTATGTATGTATATCAGACGAATGCAGGCTTGCACTTTGGTCAGCAGAAGAAATGTCCATCTTCAGAGCAGGCATATCTGGGTGGGCAGAACAATTAGGCAAAAGCCTCTTGGAGCTCCAAGAGCACTGGGTACATATAGGCAAGTTAGAAAAGGCATTTGTTCCTATGACCTCCATGAAAAAGCCAGTCATATGGAGTTCACGTACTTCTGATCACATCTAGTTCCCTGCTGCTCTCCTCACTGATTCAGGTCTTTTGAAGATGGAAGTACCATGGAGCAGATCTGAAGGGACTTGACTGCTGACCTTCAAAGAGACAGTCATGCAGTGTCTCTGCCCTCCCTCTTGTTGTTCAGTTGTCAGTCTCCAGGTCTCTAGTTTATAGGAGGTATAGGAAAAAGAATTCAGGCAAAGTTGAAAAGTTTTAAAGAGACAAAGAGCCAGCATATATAAAGTATTCATCACAGTTTCTAACATAGTAATTTAGCAAACAATGTTTCTTCTTGTCTTTAAGTTCTAGTGGTCACAAAAGTTCATGTTTAATTATTTGCCATCTTATACTACACACTTTAACTCTATTTAGTTGTGTTGCATCTTTCTGGTCATCATCCATGGCACTTTTCTAATCTACACAGAATGTGGCCTAAATATTCCTCTGCAAAGACCTAACCCAATCATGGTTAGAGCTGTGTCACAGCTCCGTAATCAGGATGGCCTTGACAGCAGCAGGTAACCCCTTCATTGTTAACTGCAGTATCTTCAATTCACATGAACCAAGACTCCACATTGGCCCCATATTGCTTGGTTATTGTCCATAAGAAGATACAAATATACAATCCTTACCATGAGGACAAGCTCAGCCAAGGAGAAGAGGACAGGAGGAAACTTTTGGAGGTGGTGAATGTTTATAAAATAGATTGTGGTGATAATTTCACAAGATATCCTTAATCTCTAAATTCATCAAACTGTATACATTAATTATATACAGATTTTTGTATGTCAATTATACAAAATCACCTCATTAAAGTGATTCAAATACAATAAGTTGCCATTTCCCCCCTAAATACTTCATTTCACTTTCTGCTTACTTGCATTTTTTATTTTTTCACAGGAAGTCCACTATGATGCTTACCATTATGTCTTTACAGGTAAAACTTCTCTGTCTCTGGATTTCTTCAACACTTTCCCTTTGTCTTTGTTTTTCTACAGTTTGATTATTGCATTCCTAGACATGACTTTTTTTTTTTTTCTCTCTCTCTACTACTTGGTGTTCTCTGGGAATAACTGAGCAAGTTTCAGTCTTTGGGTGCTTATCAGTAAATTTTTTTTTTTTGGGGGGGGGAAGAGGTTTTTGCTATAGGGTGTGTGTGCTCACCAGAAAGACAGAGACAGAGAGATAGAAAGCGAGAAATCATCCCCCAGGGGGGATGGCCACGCCGCAATCCCTTCTCCTCCATTCTCCTCTCAGTATCTTGAGCATGCATGAACATGTGCCTGGCATGAGTTTAAGCCACCTGGCCCGGGACTCGAACCACAGTCGACTACATGGGAATTCAGCGACATAGCCATTACACTAACTGCTGGTCCTCTTATCAATAATTTTTGAAAGTTCTTGTTACTCCTTTTTTAAAAGGCATATACAAATTTCTGACCTATATAATTTTCCTTCTGGTAAAATATCTTCTTCCACTTAACATTTAAAAAAAATGATTTGGGGGACCAGCAGTTAGCGTAATGGCTATGTCGCTGAACTCCCATGTAGCCGACTGCGGTTTGAGTCTCGGACCCGGTGGCTTAAACTCACGCCAGGCGCATGTGTGTGCATGCTCAAGACACAGAGAGGAGAATGGAGGAGAAGGGATTGTGGCATCACCATCCCCCCTGAGGGGTGATTTCTCGCTTTCTGTCTCTCTGTCTCTCTCTGTTTTTCTGGCGAGTGCACTGTCCTTATAGCAAAAACCTCTTCAAAAAAAAGAGATGATTTTGTTGTATTAAAAATGTATTAAATTTATTAATGCATTAAAAATAATCTTTTAAATACATTAGGTATTTCTTCGACTCTATCCTGTATTTCTTTTCATTCTTCTACTCCCATTATGTATATGTTATATTTTTAAAAATTGTCTCACAGGTTTTGATATTCTATTCTGTGCTTTCATTTCCCCCTTTTATTTCAGTTTGGGAAGTCTCTGTTGACCTATTTTCAAGTTCACTGGTTCCTTCGTGGCTGTGTCAAGTCTACAATGAGAACATCAAAGATGTTCCTCATTTTCATTGTGGTGCTTTCAAGTTTTAGCATTTCCCTTTGACTTACTTTCTTTGCATTTCCACCTCTTGGCTAACATCTCCTATCTGTTTTTGTATGTTGTGCACTTTTTTCATTAGCACCCTTACCATGTCTATCACAATTATTTTACACCCCCTCTGGTTGTTCAGACTGCCTTGTCCCAGAGGAGCCTGGTTCTAATGATAGCTAGCCTGGTTTTGCTTTTCAGCATGCATTGCCATTTTTTTCTTTAAAGGTGGATGTGATGTATTGGGTTATAGGAACTGAAGTTAAAGGCCTTTCCAGAGAGGATTTATGTTAATCTGGCTGAAACTGGGACATGTTTAATGTCTCCTGTATGTAGTACCAAGCCTACACTTTGTCTAGTGTCTATTTATGTCTCTCTTTGTGGGTCAAGGCCTTCTCGTTGCACTGCTCCTCCGAGAGCGTTCTTTCAGTCACAGAGCAGTCATTATATTGGAAACTCATTTTTGTAGTAACACAATGTAGGGCAAGGGAAATTCTATCATCCTCAGATGATGTGTCTTTGAGTGGGCCCATTTCTCATGGGTGTGGCCTTCACAAATGTTTTTGTTTCTGTGTTTCCTATCCTTGTCCTTGAATTCTTATTCCCTGTTGACTACATTTTTAAATTGTTTTTATTAGGCAGGAAGGAAAAGCTGGAGGCAGCTGGACCAGGGCAGTATACTCCCCACTCTCCTCCTGAGACAAAATTTCACAATTGCTTTCTGGAAGTCCTTCGTCTTCAGAATAGGCTTCTATTGGTGAGTGGGATCTGGAAAGGTTATACACTGGCATACATCCCCTGTCCCTGTCATATCCATGAGGGGGGTTCTTTCCGGTAGCCTCACCATGAGAGTTTGGTGAAGGAAAACTCTAGGAAGTGTCCCCCTGACCAATGACAGACCTTCAGAATTTTCTCCCATTTATGCAGGTCTGTGCTTGGCCTCCAGCAATTTGTCAAAAATGACCTGTTAATTGAGTGTTATTATCAGTTTATGGTTCTAATGGCTTCTAGTCTGGTGAGAAAATCTCAGGTACTCTGTCTCTCTAGATGTGCCTGACCGTACAGATTTCAAGGTGGAGGATTGCACTGTAAGCTCAGGTTTTTGATGGACCCAAGTGGACGTTCAGCTCGTCCAGGTTTTTTCTGTTAAGAACTAAAGAAATGGCTTCTGAGCTCTTTACTTCCTGGAGCTGTGAAGAGACCTCACCACCATTTTAACTGAAGGCATCTCACCCTGGTAAGCAGAGGAAGACCTCTCCTAGGTTCCGGGTTAGCTGAAATGAGCGAATCTGCTGTTTCTGCCTCTCCCCTCAAAAATACAGATTCTCACTGGGCTGTCATAGCTGAGTTAACAGAACAAACATATCAAGAGTAAGAAAAAGCCACATATCCCAATTAATTCAACATTAATTAGAAAGGAGACAGAACAGCAGCAGCAGGAATTTGTCTTCAGCAATGGACTAATTGTCTTAGGATTCCCAGAGTGGTGATGGAAAACAGGAAATCCAAGGTTTTGAAATCAGATGGACTTGGCTTATTAATAATTCTCTCATCACAATCTCAGTTTCCTCCGTAAGTCATCATTTTACCTGTTTTCTAGTTTTCCAGAGGGTATATACACATGCTAGGAAGAGAGAGAGGAAGTGAGAAACCACACCCCAACACATGCCCAGGAGAATAATTACAGCACAATCTTTTCTCCTACATTTCTCCCTCCTTTAAGGATTTTGAGCATGCACGGATACACGCCTGGCATGTTTTTCAAGTCACCAGGTCCAGGACTCAAACTGCACAATTGATCATCCAGGACCAGCTGCTTTAACACCACACCAACAGCTTGCCTGACAAAGTTTAATCATTTATTTATTTATTGCCAGAAAGGGTGTGCACTCACGAGAGAGAGAGCACCCCCTAGTGGGATGCGGTCATATTGCAATTTCTTCTCCATTTCTCCATACTGACAGAATTTTGGGTGGCAGGCACACATGCCCAGCGTGTTCTTGAAGCCACTGGGGCCAGAATTTGAAGCAAGGTTGGCGATGTGGAATCCAGCTCCTGATGCACTGTGCTTAACCACCGTGCTGGCCTATAGGTTCCTCATTCTACAATAGAAGAAAATGGGACCAGCAGATGGTGAAATGGTTACGTCACGGGATGCCCACATTGCCAACGGTGAGTTCCACATTGCCTCTAGTCCAAGTCCTGGACCGGAGACTTGAAACACACTGGACATGTGTGTGTGCCCAACATCTCAACAGAAGAATAGAGGGGAAGGGATTGTGGTGTGTCCATCCCCTGTGGGGGTGATTTCTCAGTTTCTGTCTCTCTGGTGAGCACACGTACTCAATAGCAAAATTCTCTGTCTAAAAATAAATAATTAAATAAATTTTAAAAAATTAAAAAAAAAAAAACAGAGAAAAATAATATGTACCTTCAGGTTACTGCTAGAATCAAATGAGACTATCAATTTAACGCCACCCGCACACCGCCTGCCTTTCCCTCAGTGCTCGTGTCCTGAAGCCATCAGCGTTTGTGTCTTTGTTCTGCAGCCTCCCTCTCCTGGGCATCTCACCTCCATGTGGTGGGACAGGGGCAGCTGGCACTCTTCAGGCCAGTGCTTTCCGACACCTTTGATGCACTGCCCAAGTCTGTGCACAGAAACTGGCACAGCAAGGGCCAGCTCCACATTCAGGAGGGCCTGTTACTTCCTAATTAGCAAAGGCACAGCTCCTGTTAAATTACTGGCAGATCGAATATCTCATTACTTTGTACTCATTACTGACTTCTAATTATTCTAAATTGCTTCTTAATTTAGATTCTGCCCAGTGGAAAGTGGATTAAATGGAATGGGACACAGGGCTGATCTCTGAGGTGTGGACGGGAGGATCCCTCAAGAGGGTCTTTGCTGTGATTCTCATTGGAAGGCTCTCTTCCTTGTCAGACCCTGCTCAGGCCCATGCTTCTAGCCTGAGGAAAATGCCATCTGTTCAGGGCTTTCAGTGAGGACAAGCCATGTGTACAAGGAGCTGCTCCTAGAAGACTTCCAGTCAGAACAGGAGGCCTCCTATGGAGCAGGGTGAATAGAGACACAGATTTAACCATGGTTTACTTAACCAGGTCTCATGTATGGCTTTTCTCCCAACCTCTCTGCAACCACAGCCTTCTTGTCACTGCCTCCTCTCCTTCCTCCTTCCTTCTGAAAGGAATTGCTGTTGGTCCCTTACCTTTCCTTTGCATTACAGATCTAATTCTTGCTAGGGCACCAAAGGTGTTTCTTATCAAGTCTCATCATTAATTATGAATAAAAGGTTATTTTTCCTTTACAGAAATGCAAGCTATAACTTTGTTAGTACACAACAAATATCTCTAAAGTTTATTACCTCTACTCCTGAAAATTTAATCCAAGAAAATAATTGCAACTGCAGACAGAGCTTGAGCACGAAGCTGATGCTTATGGGCTAAATTGTGTCCCTCAAAAATGTATTTAAGACTTAACCCCTAGTACCTCATAATGTAACTGTCTTTGGAGACAGGACCTGTACAGAGGTAATCAAGTTAAAATGAGGTAACTAAGGTGGGCCCTTGTCCAATATGACTTGTGTGCTATATAAAGGGACATTTGGACACATCTCAAGATACACATAGAAAGAAGATGCTATGAAGAGACGGGAGAGAAGACAGCCATCTACAAGACAAGGAGGGAGGACTGAGACAGATCCTGCCCTCACAACCCTCTGAAGGAACATTGCAATTGGCTGCTGACACCTGGCTTTCAGACTCCAGAACTAGAGGACAATAAATCTCTGCTGTCTAAGCCACTCAGTCTGTGGTACTCTAACAGCAGCCTTAGCACACTAAGACAGATATAGCTATAAAGTTAAGACAGGGAGAAGGTGGACCTAAGCGTGCAGTGATCGAGCATGATTAAGGAAATGTGGGCTCTCCATTTATTGCTGCTTATGCATGTGTATGAAGAGATATAAATAATATAGAAAAATAATTTAACTGAAAAAGAGACTTAAAACATATAGGCAGAATGGTCACTAACATAAACCAGACCAAAAAAATCCCATACAGAAAAATCATTGGAGAAAATTTTCTGTGATGTTAATAATCAAAGAATGGGACTTTGAACCAGAATAAAATACATCTTTTCCCAACCAAATTAGATTTTAAAAATCAAGTTACTTAGTTTTCACGAGGTCCAATGAGATGAGTTTTCTCCAATGCTGCTGAGGGAGTATGAGTTGGGCTAAGATTCTTGGAAAGTAATGACTAAAAATGGAAGAACTTAAGCATTTCTTACAATTTGTGAGCCAAAATTTCAATTCTAGTAATTTATACTAAGGAAATAATCACAATTTCGAAGAAAGATAAAAGTGAAAGGATTTCCAGTAAGGCATGATTCATGGTAGGAAGTCAAATAGAAGCAACAATACGGACTAGGGTGACAATTTTGTAACTACTTGTACCCTTGTGAAGGGATAGATTTTGAAACAATTAAAAATATCTTTAAAAATGTGTTTTCTATTGTGAGAATGCATTACCTGTTTCGCAAAATTAAAAACATTAAATGTACTTTTAAAGAAATGGACATTTTATGCAAATCATTATTGGTTATGGAAATGTGTGATATTTAATGATTTCTTGCCCCATGTATAATTTAAAATTAAAATGCATTTAACCTACAAAATGACCAATTTAATAACTTTCTTAAAAATGAACTGAAAAACTTTATCAAGAAGTAATTATGTGTGTGTGGCGGGGGGAGTTCTCTAATAATCAACCATGTAGTTGGCTGTATATTATTGACCTTCCTGGACCCCATCAAAAGGTAAATAGTTAAGCAGTAAAACCACAGTTGTGTTGTGGGAAAAAAAGATTTACAAGCAGGAAGAGCAGAAATAACTCAGAGGATACCAATGTTCTAGTTTATCTATATATGAGATGTGGTTAGACCTCTGTGTCAATCCAGGTGGGCAGTTTGTAAGAGGTAGACCAAAAGATACAGCCCACGGTCAGCCAATGGTAGAAGTGACACAGGGACGGGAGGTTCAAGGCTGATGAAGCCTAGCACATCCAGCTTAACCTGGGTTCTTGTGTGTGGCTCACAAAGAATGAGATGCAGACATAGATAAGCAAGTATAGTTTATTAAGAGAAGAAGGGACCAGCAGATGGAGAAATGTTTATGTCGCTGGGCTTCCCACATAATCGACTGTGGTTAAAGTCCCAGCCCCAGCGACTTAAAACTCATGCAGGGCACGAATGTGTGTGTGCCCAAGATCCTTCGAGGAGAATGGAGGAGATGGGATTGTGTGGTGTGGTCATACCCCTGGGGGATGATTTCTCACTTTCTGTCTCTCTGGAACTACCTGAGGTAGAACATTCATAGGTGAAATTGCCCAGAGAGTCAATCTTTCTTCCCTAATGTGTATATAACATCCCTAAGGAATTCTGCCTCCTACCTTACCCAGAATGTGAAATCAGTGAATGAGACAGCTCTGAAAAATAAAAACATGTGAACAAGAAATACTAAAAATAGGAAATAGGGACTAGTAGATGGTGTAATGGTTGTGTAGCTGGACTCCCACAATGTCGACCGTGGTTTGAGTCCCAGTCCCAGGGACTTAAACTCTCTCAAGAAGAGAATGGAGGAGAAGCGATTGTGGCTTGGCCACCTCCTCCCCTTGGGGGTCATTTCTTGCTTTCTGTCTCTCTGTCTCTCTGGTGAGCACATGCACCCTATAGCAAATATCTCTCTCTGGAAAAACAAACAAACAAACAAATTAGATCCTGTATACAGTGAAAAATACATAAGAATCTACATTTCAAAATATGAATGCACAGCTGACCACTGCAGTAGTGGTAGAAGTGGAAGCAGAGATGAATGGAAGAAAGGAGCTGAGATATGCCTGAAAGTCTGATCAGGTAACTGTACCCTCTTTAGGATCTGAGTATGGCAGCAATTGCTCCACTGAGCATTGGAGTGTTGTGTGTGAGTTTGAAGAATCAAAGTACGGCTCATGTACTTGTTAACACCCTGAGGTCAGGGTGGTTCCCACATCCAGACAGCCATGAGCCAGATCTCCTGCAGCCTGTTCTTCAGGTCCTGTTGTCAGGAAGACAAGAGGAGCAGGTGGCAAACATGGTGCCCAGTACTAAGACAGACTGGTGCTCAAGAGCTTCCCAGTATTTGTGGAAAACCACCTATGAAACAGAATCATCAGAACCAACCAGAATGTAAGCATTCTTTCAATAAATACCTATTACCAACAATCATGTGCCAACATAGATATAGCATAATTTACTTAACCATTCTCTTGTGAGGAACATTTAGGTAAATGTTAATTGTATTGGTTACTACATGCAGTTATTAATCTTTATTACCATGCGGTTGCTAGGTCATATGGTTATTCCATTTTTAACTTTTTGTGGAACCACCCATGAATTTCTGTAAAGATAAGAATAGTTAATATTATCAAGTATTTTCAAAGTAACAGGCATTGTGTCAGTTCTTTACATTTTCTTATTTTACTTAATTTTTATAAATTGACAAATAAAAATCGTGTATATTTATGATGTGCAACATGATGCTTTGGTATATGTATACATTATGGCATGGCTAAGTCAAACTAAGGAACATATTTATTACCTCATATACTCACCACGTTTTAGTGACGAAAACGTTAAAATCTACTCACTCAGCAATTTTCAGATATACAATACATTGATATTAACTATCATCATTGCGTTGTATGATTGCTCTCTTGAACTTATTCCTCCTGACTAACTGAAATTTTATATCCTTTGACCAATATCTCCCAAATCTCCACCTACCCACCCCACCCTATGCTCCCAGTAACCATCATTCTATCTTCTGCTTCCACGGGTTCAATGTCTTTAGATTCCACATATAAGTGAGATCATGCAGTTATTTATCTTTCTGTGTCTGGCTTATTTCACTTAACCCAAGGTCCTCCTCGTTCATGCACGATGTTTAAATAGCAGAATTTCCTTCTTTTTAAAAGGCTGAATGGTATTCTATTGTACATTTATGCCACATTTTACTTATCCATTCATCCATTGATGGACACTTAGGTTGAGTCTATATTTTGGCTATTGTGAATAATGATGCAATGAATGTGTAATTGAATATATCTCTGATATACCGATTTTATTTCCTTTGAATATATACCCAGAAGGTCTTATGGTTATTCCATTTTTAACTTTTTTGTGGAACCACCATATTAATATCCATTCTCACCAACAGTGTGTCTTTTTATTACATCCTCTCCAACACTTGTTATCTTTTGTCTATTTGCTATATGGCCATTATAACAGATATAAGGTGGTATCTTTGTGATTTCGATTTGCATTTCCTTCATGATTAGTGATGCTGAGTATTTTTTTCATATACTTGTTGGCCATTTTTATGGCATCTTTTGAGAAATGCTTCTTCAGGTCCTTTGCCTATGTTTTAATAGGGTTACTTAAATCTCATAGCTTTCCTCAGGGTTGGTATTAAGACCACCTATGTACGTTTGTGGAAATATATACCAGAACTTTAATTATAGGTAGAATTTATAAATGTAAAAGCCAAGCAAATTTTAAATTTGATGAATTTGGCAAATGGTCTTCAAGATAGTTATATAAATCTGATTTTAAACAAAGTATGTCACTTAATTTATGAAAACATATACTTCTTCCAAAAATAAGTGATAGCTCCAATTTTTCTGCCAATACTGAATTGATATAAATACACACATTTTTAATTTTTGTCTAGCTGGTCAGGAAATTTTTTTATCTTATCCTGGTACAAATTTTTATTTCTATTCACCTTAAAATTAAAAAAAAACAAAGCTAGAGTCTTCAAATTAATTTGTAGTTAAAATGAATTAAAAGTTAAAGTCATAAAAACTACAAGTTTATAACAGAAAAAATTTATTTATGTAACTACTGAAGAAAATTTTGTTGTTTTTTCAAATGTTTATTAGGCCATCTGTGGTTTTTATATACATAAACTGTCTCTACATAGCCACTGTCAATATTTCCATTGTTTTTCTTTTTTATTGATACATAGACACTGCCAACACGCTACACATATGAATTCTTAGCTCATTATATGTACTGATGTTTTCTCCTAAGTCATCACTAAATCTTCTATAGGCTGCCTTTCATGGTACCAAATATGTTTAAGATTTGTGAAGTCAAATATTGCAACCTTTCATGGCTTCTGTCTGTGACCTGTTTCATGCTTCAAGTCTTGATACTGTGACTATTTTCATTTTATTTTAAATGTACATACCCAGATTAGGTGAACTATGATCTTGGGTCTCCTTGTGGCATGAGACCTCCTCCTTTCTTACTCAGAACTGATGTGCCAGCCATTTACTGTACTGATGGCTTCATGAATTCATCCAAAGCCCTTAGTAGCTTCTTTTTCTTTTCTTTTTTTTTCTTTTTTTGTACATTGCCAAACAGAGAGATTGTTGCTACCATTTCCATCACAGTGGTGTAAATTATAGTATGTCCTCTGAAGTGTGTTTTTGACCATATGCCTACCATTCCTTCTGGAAGAGAGATCAAAGGCTCATGCCCCTCCAGTAGATACTGATTGTCTTTGGGGAGGTATGGTAAGGCCCATGTTCTCTTCCCACTCTCCTAAATGGCTGGGCAGAGTCATAGGGGCACAGGTAGATTATGAGCATATTATTAACATCTTCCTGACGCCCAGACCTAAGCAAAAGGCATTGGGTGTATGATAAAACAGGCTGCAGGCTGGGTTCCATTGAGAGCACTGGAAAAGCAGATCAGTAAGAGACTTTTGTAGGCACCATTATTTGTAACCAAATACAGGCTTTGGACACTTGATCAACATTTTTTTTCCTATGAAAACTAACACAATTTTATCATGCACAAACCCTTGCTACCCCTGAAGCTATGCAGCACTTCTCCATCCTGGCCCAGTCTTTGTGAGTTTCTGCACATCCCATTGTGGGCCTGATAACTCTTCAGTTAGAAGAGCTTAGCAACCCTCATTATTTAGGATACCCTATTGTGCAGGCAGTCAATAGATGAACCACTGGAAAAATAATTTGAAGCAACATAGGCTTCATTCCTTCAAATGAGGCTCTATTCTCAGAGGGCCTGAAGCATCAGCTACACATTCAGGAAGACAATGAGATTTGGGATAAATGGAAGTAATTTACTTCCAAGAGATTTCCATCAATTGCAGTTGGGTTAGAGGAAACTTCACCCAAGTTATTTCTTTCACCCCGAGGCTTGGAAATTTTATCATCTTGTTTACCTAGTGAATGAGGCTGTCATGGAACTGGAGTAAGATATATAAGAAGTCACTGAATTATGAATTTGGACTAATATTAATGTGGACCAATAAAGGGTGCTGGAAACATTCAGCAAATGTATAGCAAAGAAAGGAGTATATTGTAGAGAGAAAGATTAAAAGGTGTTTGCTATCCTCATTTGTACTTAGCAATCACTGTCTGACTTTTTTCATGATTTAACTTCATTTTGAAATAATTTTAAATTTAAAGAAGAGTTTTGAAGATAATACAGAGAGGTTTTGTCTTCCTTCAGCCTCCCTTCCCTTACAATAGCACCTTACATGCCACAGCACAATTCTCAAAACTGGTCAATTAGCATCAATGCAACACTATAAGCTGAACTCCAGGCATTACCAGACTTCACCAGGGTTTGCGCTAATGCTTATTGTTCTGTTTTTCAAAATGATCTAATCTAAGCACCATGTTCATTTTCTTATTGTGTCTCCTTAGTCTCTTCTTCGCTATGACTATATTCCTTGTTTTCCTTGTTCTGGTTTTTTTTTTTTTCAAGGCATTGCCAACTTTCGAAGAGCGCTGACCAGATATATTTGTGGAAAGTACCTTATTGTGAGTTTGTCTGATGTTTTCTCATGATTGCACTGTGTACCTTTCTCATTTCATCACATCAGGGGTACATGATGTCAACATGATTTACTCTGCAATGTGAATGTTAACCACTAGGATAAGGTAGGTTTTGCCAGGATTTTCCACTATGAGGTTATTCTATTTCCTTTTCTCTATATCTGTAGCTCTCAACCAGGGTGATTTTGTTCACTAGAGCATATTGTGTAACATCTGAGCACAAGCTTAGTTGTCACAGATAGAGTGGGAGCACTAGCAGGTAGAGACTGGAGATGCCAATAACATCTTAGATTTCATAGGACAACCCCACATAGTGCTGAGGTAATGCATAGTAGCAGTTCACTATGTTCAGCCCACACTCAACAGGGAGTAAATTAAGCTCCATTTTCTAGAAGGAGTAGTATCAAAGGATTTTTGGACATATGCTCAAGCCAACACAGTAATTAAATATTTTGCAGAATATACTTTGAGGCTATGCAAATTACTATTTCTCCTTAAAGTTCTACCCTCTAATTTTAGCGTGCATCAGTTGCCTGGGGCAATTGCTACTGTGTAGTTCTAATGGTGATTTTCTATTTCCCTCATTGCTTCTGCATTTATTATTTCTGTCATGCATTTTAATTAGCTTTTCATGTAGTCATAATTTGAGCATAAGGAAGTGGATTTATTTCTTGTGTCACTAGTAGAATTGGCCTGAAAAATATATGATCCTGTCATATTCATTTTTATTTTCTTCATTTACTCATTCATCTATTTATTTAACAAATCTTTATTTAGTGTTTATTATATACTATTCATTGTTGTTCTAGGTCCTAGAGATACAGTAGAGAATGAAATAAACATAATCATTGTCGGGAAGACAGTGAACAGTAAAGAGATCAGAAAAATGTTTTTTCCCTTTTTAAAATGGGGGTAGATGGTATAATATTAGTTGGAAAAAAAGTAAAATCTGAACAACTAATTCCTAGTGCATTTCTGGTTTCAGCTGTAGTTGGCTTATCTTCAAGCTGGAAGAAGGAAATATTATCAAGAAACCAAGTGCCTGGTAGCTAAAGAAATGGCAGAGAATTGCAATGCTTTTAACATGATTTCATGGAAGCATGGGGGATTGTCTTAAGAGGAATGCTCATGGGCCCAGGACTACCCAGGACTCCTGGTAAGACTCTGCTCTCCACTGGCACTGCCACCAGGGAACTGTCACAGCCTGTTCAGTGTATGTTCACACAAACGCTGTTGTGGAGTCAGGGGACTGTGATCATACAACATGAAGAGACTGTACTGGCACAGACATTGCAACCAGATTGACATATTTGCATATCAGCACTGGAACAGAGTTCTGCAGGAAACATAATTCAACCAAAATGGTCCAAATAACAACAGTTTAATGACGGGATCATTTTTAAATGTGTGGATGGGGTTAACGGCATAATAAGGGATATAGATTTCAGAAAATGGTACAACAAAAAAGAGTCATCATCACCTTCAGGCTGAAGGGAGCAAAGGAGAAAAAGGTGTGTTCATATTTAGTGAGGCTGAATACATGAGGACAGATTGTCTGAACCAATAGTCAGAAAATACAGGGCCACTGCCCAAGATGGGGTAGCCAGGCAAGGTGTGAGCAAAAAGGATGCTTGGAGTTCTTTTCCCTCCTCCTGTCCTCCAGTCTCTTGTTGGTTTGGTCCATGGTTGAATCTAATTGGAACCAGCCAGTAAGGATCTCAGGTGATGCAGTCTCTATGTCAAAGATGCCTCTGAACATGGAGAGCTGGCAAAGAGAGCTGGAAAGTGGTCTGGAGATGAGGAGTGGAAAAGAGCAGAACCAGCATAATCATAACATAAGGGTGCTAGCACTGAAGGTTTAAACTGGGACCCACCGGTAAGTGATTTTGAGTCTGAGGGACAGAGAGTTCTCCAACATCACAACTACTCCACTGTACCTTGTGCTGGCTGGTCTGGGGGGCCAAAGGCTCCTCCTCAACCACAGCCACCTGGACTACAAAGCACCCCTCAGCATTGGTGCGGAAAGATTAGAAGTGGACCAAATGGTTTCCACAGCCCCTTTGTCTCTTGCGGGAAGAGGACCTGAGGCTCACTGCCTTTTTTTGTCTGATGGACCACTACAATCTCATGCTTCAGACTGCACATAGAGGAGTACGTGGAAATCTCAAGTAATCAGATTTTCTGGGTATGTGATATGATTTCCATTAATCCCTTATAAAAATGCCTCTGTGTGTGCCAGAGGAGTACTCCTTAAAAATAATGCTTAATCAAACAGAAACACAGAAGATAAATTAATTTGGGGAGCATAATTTAAGCATCATTAATATTAAGGTCAGTTATTTCACTCTTTTGAAAATATTGCAGATGGTCTTGAGCCCATCTCTTGAGCCCAGAAACTTGCTTTCCTGAAAAACCAAGGATGTCACCTGGCTCTGCTGACTTGCCTCCAGCTATCATCTGTGCAGCATGACTACTATGGTGAGTAGGAAAAAGTAATTATCTCTATATAAGAGGACTTCAAAAAGTTTCTGCAAAAATGGTATTATGGTACAGCTTTATTAGGGCCAGTTGGTGGTGGAGTGGTTAAGGTGGCTGAATCCCACATAGCCAACTGCATGGTTCAAGTCCTGGATCCAACAGCTTGAAAACACACTGGGTACATAAGCATGCATGCTCAAAAAATAAAATACATGTATTTTTAAAATTTTTCATGCTTTTCTTGGGGCTGTGGCTTTGTGTCTAGGGATGTGTCTTTAATCTTAGGGATCTGGGCCCAAGAACCAAGCATCCCATCACACTTGTCCTCTGATAACACTCTCTTGCTGCTTTGTTAGCATTTAAATAAAGCCTTTGATGTGGGTGACGTGGGGAACATGGGGGAACGTGGATCTGCAGGGGTGACTAGGCCCAGCAGCCACAGAGAGACACGGATTTTCGTCTATAACTCACAAAGAAGTAGAGACACAGAGAACAAATACTAAAGCCGAGCACTTATTAAAAGAGGGAAGAAAGACTGGAGCTCCTAGTTAGGGAGTGGGTCCTAGAAAATGGGTTGTGGGGAGGTTTTAATTTTTTTCGAGAGTGAGATTTTTGCTATAGGGCATGTGTGCTCACTGGAGAGACAAAGAAAGCGAGAGCTCATCCACCAGGGGGGATGGAAATGCCACAATCCTTTCTCCTCTATTCTCCTCTCAGAATTTTGGGCGCAGAGGCACATGTGATGGTGAGATTTTTAGCCGCTGGTTGCGGGACTTAAACTGCAGTTGACTACGTGGGAATCCAGTGATGTAACCATTAAAGCCATCTGCTGATCCCAAGGTGAAGAGTTGTTATTGATGTCAGAGGGATTTTGTTCGGTCTTCTTGTTTTTACGTGTGTTTGTTAGTCTGAGGACTGACTTTATGTGACAAGAGAGAAGTGGCTTGCAGAAGGACTGGTTATCATATTGAGGAGAAATGCCAGCTCATTAGTTGACAAACTTAGTGCTGCTCAAAAGGAGCTTACAGGGAGTGAGTTGCCTGCAGGGGCTGCTGTTATAGGATGGGGGAGTTGAGCTGTGTTGTATGAAATCCTAGGTTCTCTAGATTCAGATCTCTAAGAGTAGAGAGCTGCCCTAAGATGCAGAATGAAAAACCACAAATACTGGTAAAGTAGGAAAAGATAAGTTTTAATAGAAAGGTAAAGATTTCTAATAGAAAGAAAATATACCCCCATGCCTGAAAGTCATGCAGATGGATGGCTACCAGAGAAGGACAACTGCACTGGGCACGAGGTTAGGTGTTGCTTTTATCCTGTGGGTTGATATTGAATATTTAGCAAGGGAAGGTCTGTATAGTACCTTGCTCTTTTGTTTGGCTTCCTGGGTTTTATCTTGTGCTTGTGCATCTCTCTCAGGTGAGGAATTTAATTATCTCATCATACATTTTCAATGTGGCCTTTGAAAGTACATACATCTGTATCTGGATGCACTGCCTAACTAGTTTCTTTTCTCAGTGGGAATCAGGATGTTTACTAAGTGGCTCATCCCAGTGGTGAATTTGTTTGTGTATATTTGGGATGGCAGAAGGGCGTCAGGAACTGGGTGGGAGGAAAGAGTTCTCCAAGTGGGTCTGATTGTTACTCCTTACAAGGTGGGTCCAGTTATTTCTCTTAATTTTGGGGTGGGTACAAAGATCAGAAGACTCTTTTCCCTAAAAGCTTTGAGCTGTAAAAGACAATTACCTTCTTTCTGGAATGTGGCGAGACCATGAAAAAAGCCTTTGTTTTAGGTCATGTTGCACAGGTTCATCATGGAGTTACTGTTGTAAGCCATCTCTTCCAAGCAAGCACCTAAGCTGTTGTCTCTTTATCTTAAAACATAGCTAGTTTTAAATTTTATTTTGGGCCTATACTCTTACTATGTTCTTAGGGTTTCTATCTAGTTCATGTTTTTTTTTTTTTTTTTAATAAGACTTTTATGAAAGAGTAGTGGTTAATGGTCATGAGAATTCTTATATCATTTAGGCTCATGGTATGGGTGCTCTTTGGCAGTAATTGTGGCTGGTTGTAGCTAATCTTTACATTCTTTAGGTAGGGGGTATGATTGTCCTATGGGGGTATGATTATCCATTGCCTCAAAGAGTGGCCCTCTTGACTCTGATTCTCTTTTCAGGCAGCAGTTTTCTATGTAGTCTGCTCATAGGCTTATAGTTTCCAAAGTACTGGATATTTAAAACTTCAAACTTAAGAGTTGTCCTGACTTGGGTTTTGATTCCAGTTGTCTTTTCTGTGTATCTGAGGGTTACAGTGTTAGTTTCGGCAGGAGGGAAAATGTGCAGGAAAGAAGGGGGCTTCCATTCAGTTAAAATGGGTTGATTGGTTTCATAGTCCTTTTTTCTCCTCTCAGTTTTTTATCATGGCTTCCTTTCTATTACCTATTCTACCTTATTACTTAACCAGAGTCTGCCTCATTTTGAAAGGTACAAAATTTAAATGCACAGTCTCAGTTCGTTACTTGGAACTAAAAGACTGTCTGATTTTTTTAAGTTTATTTATTCATTTCTTCTGAAGTATAGAAAGAGGAAGAGAGAGACACCCCTAAAGGAGTCTTCATACCCTAACCTACCTCTAGCCTCAAATTTTATCAGTCCAGGTTACAGACATGTGTTTGGCAGTACAGGGAGACCTCAGGACTCAAACCTGGGTTCCTCCCTTGTGATTTCAGCAATACAGAGCATTTCATTACCACTATGCTAGTGCCACAGACTATGACTTTGGGTTTTAATTAGGACTTTTTAAAAATATGTAGATTAAATGAATAATAAATATCTTTATAAAAATTTCCAGTCAGAAATAAAGTATCTCTTCCCGTTGTTCAGACTTCCTTTTTCTTTGGTGGGGGGAAGGGGACTACAGTATTTTGATAGTCATGATCTATCTTATATTCTGGATATGAAGTTTTAAAAAATTATTATCTGCTTTTATTAATTTGTACAAGGCACACATGCTCATGAGATAAAGAGACAGAGAAAGAGACAGAGAGAGAGACAGAGAGAGAGAGAGAGAGAGAAAGTGAGAAACCAAACCACCAGGTCAGGCCCTTGAACCATGGCAGTCCATGTTTGACTCAGCGCCTTAACCACCATGCCCCCTGCTGGTTCCTGAAGTTTTTTTTTTTTTTTTTTTTGGAGAGGTTTTTGCTATAGGGCGCGTGCGCTCGCCAGACAGACAGAGAGAGACAGAGAGATAGAAAGCAGGAAATCACCCCCCAGGGGGGATGGCCACGCCGCAATCCCTTCTCCTCCATTCTCCTCTCGGGATCTTGGGCACGCACGCACACGCACCCGGCGTGAGTTTAAGCCGCCGGGTCCGGGACTCGAACCGCGGTCGACTACGTGGGAGTCCAGCGACATAGCCATTACGCTAACTGCTGGTCCCTGAAGTTTGTTTTTTACCTAACTTGTTTTTATTTTTGCTTTGGGGCATGGTGATTTTTTTCTAGAAAATTTTATCAGTTCCTGCCCTACATAAAAAAGTTCATTGCTAGTTTTTGTTCATTTTGATTTAGACTCTTTAACCCAACAATGTGTATATTTAGTTTTTTAGGACATTAAACTGTAAGCTTTTTTCCTGAGTGACTGTACTAATTCACATTTCAAACAGGAATGTAGTAGAATTCATTGCTTCTCAGCTTCACCAATATTTGTAATTGTCATAGAATTATTTCAGCTATTCTAATAGATGTGTATTGATATGTTAATGTAACAGTGGAGGGCTTAATTTGCATTTCCTTAATGGCTAGGGATGTTAAACATCTTTTCATGCGGTTATTTGTCATCTGATTATCCCCTTTGGCAAAATGTCACTACATATCTTTTGCCATTTTCTAATTGGATTGTTTCTTTAATGTCAAATTTCTTTATATATTCTGTATCTGAGTCCTTCACCAAATATGTAGTTTGCAAATTTTTATATAGTCTGTAGTTGGTCTTTTCATCTTCTTAAAGGGTTGTTTGTATAAGAAAGCTCTAATTTTGTTTTAAGTTTGCTTATATATTTTCTGAGAGAGAGAGAAAGAGAGAAAGAGAGATTCTCAATACGATTAATACTGTGATCCTTCTCCCAGCCTTGCAGCCTTTACAGGGCATGCTTGGCTTGTTGAGGTAAACCTGGGACATGGACTCAGAGCCTTCCCACATTGTATGGGAGAAGCCCCAAATCTAAGAGGGCTTGCCTATAATGTTTACCAAGTACCAAGGAACATGTTCAGAGGTCCGGCAGGGGAAAACGTTTATGTACTTACCTAAACCAGACAAGATGCTCCACTGATGGCCAGGCAAAGAATGGTCTGTGCTGTCATTGAGCACAGTCTCTGGGAAGACAGGACCGTAGAGGACAAGGGACGAGAGCTCAATGTATGGTGCCTTGCCTATTCTCAAGTTAAGGGGAAAATGCACTCAATATTTTACCATTAGGTATAATGTAGGTTGTGGTTCTTTTGTAGACTGTCCTCATTAAGTTGAGGATATCGCCCTCTTTTTCCAGTTGACTAAGAGTTTGTAACATCATAAATGGATGTTAGATTTTGTAAAATGTTCCTGTGATTCAATTAATGTGATTTATCTCCTTTAGCCTGTTGATATGGAAGATTACATTGTTTGAATTTTGAATCCCGAGACTGCCTGGCATCCCTGGAATAAAACAATAAAAACTATTTAATCACATGATGTTACACTCTTTGTATATTGCTGGATTAGGTTTTCTAATAGTTTGTTGAGGAGTTTTGCACATGAATATACTCAAAAGAAATATCGAAGTGTATTTTAATTTTACTGTACTGGTCTTTGTCTGGGTGTATTACCACTGTTCTTTTGGCTTCTGAGAATAAATAGGGAAGAAATACCTCTTCTCTTATTTCCTGAAAGAGATTTAGGTAGAACTGATATTGTTTAAAGGTTGATTTACTTTTCTCGATGAAATCATCTGGACTTGGAGATATATTTTTTTTGGAACGATATTTTAAATATGAAACTGAGCAAGGAGCCCCTAATGTATTTTCTAAGGTTCTTGAAATATAAGGTCCATTTACATTGTAATGGCCCAGAGTAAGAAGTAAGTCTTCAGAATTTTGGTTATGGAAATGATCAACATGGACCATGAATGAGGGCCATTTGACCTCCAAAACTCTCACTTAAAGGAAAGATAAGGTTTTCATTTTAATATGTAAGATATTTTATACGCTGGAAACTGCTGGTTGTGAGCTCAGAGACTCCAGGCTGAATGGCTCCAGACACTAGAAGAGAAATTTGATTATCTAAGGCCTCACCAATGAAGAATGCCCACAAGATGATCACGCCATCCTGAACGAATCACTAAACTGATCATGCACCTAGGACCTCTGCTCCTAATCTGGCCTTTAAAAATGCATGTGAAGTTGGGACCAGCAATTGGCGTAATGGCTGTGTTGCTGGATTCCCGTGTAGTCGATTACAGTCCAAGTCCCGGACCGGTGGTTTAAACTCATACGGGGCATGTGTGCACATGCCCAAGATCCCAAGAAGAGAATGGAGGAGAAGGGATTGCGGCATGGTCATCTCCCCTGGGGGGGGTGATTTATCACTTTCTGTCTCTCTGTCTCTCTCTCTCTTTCTGGCAAGCACACACACCCTGTAGCAAAAACTTCTTCAAATTAAAAACAAAAACAAGAACAAAACAAAAACAAAAACAAAATGCATATGGGGAGCATCTTGGGGAGACCAGGTCTTTTCAGCATAACCTGCCTGCTCTCCTTGCTTTGTGCTTATTACAAAGCAATTGTAATAAAGCTTTACTTTCCTTCATTACAACATGTGCCTATGGTTTGGTTTTATAGCGCTTGGGCGAGTGAACCTGATTTGAGTTTAGTAACAAATATACTGTTAGATGAGCCCCTGAAGGGCCTTTAGCTAATTTCCCACCAGAACATAAGGAGAGGGTTACAGCGACCTTTGACCAGAATCCTGAGGCCAGAGCCTTCCTTTACTGGTAGACCACACCCATAGATGGGCTAAGGTCACAATGGCAAGTAAGCTATTCTAATCAAAGTCCCCGCCATTCTTGTGACTCTACTCTTTCACCCCTCCATATAGACACATCACATCTTGGTAAGGTGGGCTGAAGCACCACTGGCTTCAGACCCCCAGGTGCCCTTTCTCTCAAAAATCTTTCCTTTTTCTCTTGAGATGGTGCCTCCAGAGTCTTACTTTGAACCCTAACCCTAATGATTCTCTTGGTAGAGAATCATTTGAATTTTTTGTTTCATTGGGCAAGGTCTGATAGCTTGAGGTAGATATTGAAGATACATTTAATTCCACATAAATTGTCAAATTTATGTATGTAGGGCTGGCTATAGTCTTCTCTTTTTATCATTTTGGAGTCTGTGGGATCTGTGGAAATACCACTTGCTTCATTCCTGATACCAGTCATTCATATTTTTATCTTTTTTTTATCCTTGTCACATTTGCTAGAGGTTTGTCAGTTTTAGTGATCTTTTTGAAGTACCAACCATGTAATTTATTGATTTCTTTATTGTTTTCCTATTTTAGTTTTTCAATGATCTGATCTTTATTTTCTTTCTTCTTGCCTTTGGTTTATATTATTCTTCTTTTTCATGTCTGAGTAGTCCAACTCCTGGCTAATGACCCATGTCGGTTTGCAGGCCTGACCACAGGCAATTGCAGTGGCCTTATCTGGCAGGTCTCATCGGGGAAGTGCCCTTCCTGCACCTGATCTGGGGCATGACCAGTGTATTGCAGCCCCCGAAGGGGGTTACAAGCAAGGATTCAGGCCCCTGGCCAGCCATGCTCTTACCCAGCTCTACATTCCTAGCCCAGGCTCCTCTACAAAGGCCTCTTTTTTGTGGCATTCAACTGATGCTGTCTTTGGGCACCTCTGCCAAAACCTCCTTATCAGGGGAGGGAGAAGCATTTTGAAGACCTCTTTTCTCTACTCTGACTCCATGCAGTATACATTTCTATTCCTAAGTCTTCCTTCTTTCTCATCCTCACGCCTCCAGGTCGAAACAATGCAGGAGCCTTTTATTTAAGATGCCCTTGACAGAGAGCCATTTCTCATGTCACATAGCTTGACCCTCCACTGAGACCATTCCTCAGGGATAGGTATTGCTTTCTCCAGTTCATCCTCTTGCTTCTACTATCACTGAATTTGTTTAGATACTTGACTTTCATTTCAATTTGTCATCTTAATTGGCTGCTCTGACAATTGGAAGCTCAGCTCTCTCCAGATTAGCTGAGTCCCTGACGCACTGGTACATCAAGCAGGGTGGTTGTTTAAACACAACCATTCTAGAAGAGTGAAGAGACTGAAGATTTCATGATGCAACTTTGAGAAGTGCTAGTGGAAAATGAGGGGCATTTAGAGGGATGCTAGCAAGTCATTCGCAAGAGTCTGAGGGTCCCACAGGCACTTGACCATTGTGTCTTAGAAGGTGCTAGAGGACCCCTGGGCATTTTGCCAGCCATATGAATGGGTCTTGGGGAGTGAAAGTAGAAGCCATGGGGAATTTTTGGAGGATACTAGTGGATTATTTATATAAGTTTTTTGTTTTGAGGGAGATATTGGTCCTTTTCTTTAGTTATCAGTCCCTGGCTGAATGCCACCAGAGGGTCGCATTTGAAAAACAGGGGTCAGAGAAAGTTATGAAAGCAGTTCCCCATCTTTGCATATTATCTTTGGACAGTGAGGCTAGAGATGGGTGTGGGGTCCCATGAGTTGAATAACTCTCAGCAGGTTCTTGGCAGCAGTATGCATCTTTCCATGCTGCAAGTCATGGCAACTTTAGAAGAAAAAAAAGATGTATAGAGCCCTATGGGATTGCTTTGCCCAGCAGTCCCAAGCAGAGACTTAAGTAGATCCCCTCCAGAGCTAATCCTGATAAAGGTAGTAAGGACGAGTGGCACAGTGTGGAATGTCTCAGTGCAAACCCTTTCTGCAGAGTCCCTGCCAGCAGCCCCCACCAGGGAAATAAGACTCAAGCAGAGCTGCAACAGCTTTCAGAGTAGGCCTTCTGGGTCCTGACTGGGGACATCATACCCCTTCCTTCTGCTCTACGAGCTTATCCACTTCTCCCTTTGAGGAAATTTGTCACAAATCCTGGCATGTGACCCAGCTGCCAGGATTGATACAGGTGCCCTCCCCTCTGACTGTCCCTGGGAACTTGGGTCAGAAGAAAGACCTGCAAACCTCTCAGCTTTCAGAAATAAACAAGACTAGATGTTGGCTAAACTTATGTCTCTGTCTCCAGGAGAGAATAAAGGACCTATGCCAATGTCAGAATTCAATGGGGAGAGGAGAAAATCTCACTTTTGGGGGCCTTTGGATACTGATGCATCAGTGACTATGGTCCCCAGAACCCTGGCACCAAGGTGAGAGGAAAATGGCTCTCTGGTTTTAGATATAAGGCTACTAACACCAGAACCCTTTCTCAGGCTGAACAATGTAGGTTCATCTGGGTTTCTGCAAACCTCTATTGTCATGGCTCCTCCTACTAAATTTATTATTAATATTGCTACCTGTGTGCACCAGTGCTAGCCTATGCTTCCAAACCCTCATGGAAAGGCTATTTTAAGGTAGCATGTGGAGGGCTGTGAACCTAACTGACTCATGGGATATAGCTAATAGACTAGTCATTTAATAGCAAGCTTTGGACTGATGTAAAAGACATGCAATCATTTAACACTATGAATTTTCCTCTTAGCATTGTCTCAACTGCAATCCCCAAATTTGCTAAGGTTTCAATTTTTTAAATTTGTCTAGGTTTTATGGAACAGGGTATAGACTATATTTATTGTATATTCAGTGGATTATTGAAAAGAAAGTATATTCTGCTTTTATTTAGTGAAATATTCTATAAATGTCAATCAGCTTGTTTAGATTAATGGTGGTATTGAGTTCTTGAATATACTTGCTGATTTTCTGTCAGTTTTGTCCATCAATTGTTGAGAGAGAGAGATCTTAAAATCTCCAGACAATTTTGTACTTTCCTACTTCTTTCCTTTTTTCAGTTTTTGCATCCTATATTTTTCAGCTTTATTATTTGGTGCATCTGCTTTTAGAATTGATATATTTTCTTGGTGGATTAATCATCATTAGGCAATGTCCCTCTCTATATGTATTTCAGCCTTACTATGATGTGTCTTGATGTGCATTTCTTTGGGTGTATACTGTTTGAAGTATGCACAGCTCCTTGAATGTGTGAATTTATGTTTTTTTTTTTGTCAAGTTTAGGAAATTTCCAGACATTATTTAAATACTTTTTAGCCTCTCTTTTTTCTTTCTTTCTATAACTCCAACGATGTAAATACCAGAACTTTGGTAATAGACCCTGTTTAAAACAAAACAAAACAAAACAAAACAAACAAACAAACAAAAAACAACCAATTTAATTGAGTAAAGTTTAACTGAGCAAATTTTAACCCAGTTCAAATCAGGCAATTACCCCAGACTTCCAGACAACTCCGGGTAGCCTCCTGGTCACATGGTATTTAAAGAAAGTGACATGTGCAGGAATAGGACAGTGACATACAAAAAGGAAAGTGAAGGAATGAGGTACAGAAACAATTTGGGTTGTTTACATTCTCAAGTTTGTCTGCATTAACACAGTTTAAAAGAGGGGCTGTGATTGGCTGTAACCTAGCAAGAAAGGAAAAAAAAAAAAGGTCACAGTTTATTTATAGAAACCAAGCAGGAGTACAGAGGCTTTTTTAACAACCCACAGGTTCCAGAGGCTCTTTATTTTATGGAGGTTATTTTTAAATGGTTGCTCAAATAAGATATTGTCTATATTTCTACTCCAAATGTCCTGATTTTCCCATGTAGTTGATGTGTACTTTGTCAATGAGGCTTTATTTCAGTGACTATATATATGTTCTAAAATTTTATTTTTGTTCTACTTTATATCATTCATTTGTTTTCTGAGGTTTGCTTTTTTTTTTCCTGAGCACTTGTATTTTTTAATTTGTTTCAGGTGTGTTCTTGATTGCTTAATGAAGCCTTTTATTAAATGATGGCTGCTTCTGAATTTTTGACATAAAATACTAACATCTGTGTCCTTTTACTGTTTTTTTTTTTTTTTAAGAATGCCTTATTTCTTGGTTTAATGAGTGATTTTTCTACTATAACCTGGGTCTGTGGCCTTATGTTATAAGACTCTGGATCTTAAGTCTTGTGTGTAGCAGACCTCTATTACACAGATTCAGTCATTCAGTCATTCTTCTACTCTCTTCCTCTCAGCATATCCTTATGTTTGTTTATGCAGGATCCAGGGTTTTTAGTTGCATTTAATTGAAGAAATAGAGTTAGGCATATGGAGTCCATCTTTCCAGAAGTTGTACTAATAGTAATGTAAATGTTTGACTTTCATTGTCAATGAATAAAATCAATGGTCATGTCTTTGTGAAGACATTGTCTGATAGTATTATTGAACCACTATTTTTTTGTTAACTGCTTGTCAATAAATCCTTGTCATATTCTTACAATTTCTCAATTTTTTTCCTTTGTTTTGCTCTTATTGTATATTTTTGTTTATTTGTTTGACAACACAGTCCAAGTTTCCATGCCTTCATAAAGGTAATTTAGTCAACTTTATTTTATAATTAACAAGATTAGATATAATCCCCTCTACCTTACTTCATAGTTGTCATTTGTAACACTCTAGTTTATTTCTCCCCTTGATTTTTTTCCTTACTTTTGTTACATTGGCTTATTTATTTATTTATTTTTAATTTTTTTTGGAGAGGTTTTTGCTATAGGGCATGTGTGCTCACCAGAAAGACAGAGAGAAACAGAGAGACAGAAAGCGAGAAATCACTCCCCAGGGGGGAATGGCCACGCTGCAATCCCTTCTCTTCCATTCTCCTCTTGGGATCTTGGGCACTCAAGCACACGCGCCTGGCATGAGTTTAAGCCACCGGGTCTGGTACTGGAACTGTGGTTGACTACATGGGAGCCCAGTGACATGGCCGTTACGCCAACTGCTGGTCCTGGCCTTTTCAAAACGTCTTAATTTCTTTCTTGTAATTTGACAGATTTCTGTCTTGTTTTATTATGTTAGTGGTTATCTTATTATTTTGTTTGACTTCACTGTTTTAGTAAAAATTACAGCAATATGGAAATATGAAAAGACAACAAAAAATATGAATCTAAATGCTCTCACCCAGTGTTAACTTTAGTCAATATTTATTAACCATCACTCCAGGCTGGACGACACAGCAGCAATACAACTGGACCGGCAAGGGAAGGGTCTGAGTTTGTGCTTGTGATCTTGGCTGACTGATGTTGGGGTGAATTACAGTGTGAGGACCCTGTTGGGCATGTTTCTCTCTTTTTCTGTGTCTCTCTGGGGACATTTCACCCTTATACCATCCTCTGATTGCATGAGGAAAGAAGCAGGGGAGATGGGGTCCTGCCCTGCTTCTGAAGTGAGCTTCCCTGGTGAAGAAATGGAAAAGACAGGTCATCTGGAGTGTGTCTCAGAATCCTATCCTCTGCTCTCTGTGCTCTTTCCAGTATGCCAAACTCCCTCATCAACTAGCTCTGTACCCCTGCCGAGTCCCTTCAGGTTTTCGTATCTAAATTCTCTACATAGTTATCCTACTTGTAAGCCATTTTCAGGAATAATGGTACTTGCAAAAGCAATTTGAGAAGAGCAAAGTTTTGATGTGCATATTTTAAGATGATCACTCTTTTCAGTTATATCTTCCCGTATTCTTCTTTCTATTTTTAAGCTAGCTAACTCTAGCTTTCTCTTCTTCCTGAGACCCATATAATCACAATGCTCTGAATGTTTGCTCTTTTTCTCTCCCACTTTTAATCATTCAGTAAGAAGAGACTTTCAATTTTTACCCTGTTCTTTTTCCTCTCAGCACATAGCCTCTTGATTCCTCCTCTCTGCCCTCTCTGCATTAGCCTAGGGACCTTCAGCCCACAGTTCCTGTTAGCCTGATTTTCCAAGAGAAAAATCCTTTTGTATTCTATCCTGATAATAATAGTGTGGGCCCTTTTGAATCCTTTCAGCACAAGAGTAGTAGCCTTTTCTAGGAGAATCATTAGTGAGGCTGATGCTTTAATTTGGGGAATGGGAAGATGTAGGCAATGAGCTTAAATCATTTGTTGAAGGTCATATCCTGACTCACGGGCAGAAATTGAGATAGATAGAAGCAAGATTTTAAGACTTGATAAGTTTCAGGAATACAACACTTACGAAGAAGATTGTAAAATGAAAATAAATTGTTGGTCTTTGCTACATCTCCCCATATCTTTACTTTAACCCTTTATAGGAGATTTTCTGAGAAGTTATCCATTAACCTCTTGGTTGTCCACAGCCTCCACTAATAATCATATTCAAGCATTTTAATCTGGTTGTATGTTATTCATCTTTATGCATTTTGATTCCTACCACCACTACCGCCAGTTCTACCGTATCATCAACAACACTGCCACCATCACCACCAACAATACTGTTATCATAAATACCACCAATATTACTACCATTACCAACAATGACATTGCCACCATCACCATGCCCACCACCACAACCACCATAGCTTCTACCAATGTCCTCAAACCCCATAACATCAACACCACACTATCATGACCACTACTAATACCACCACCACCGACTACAACACTAGTGTTATCTCTAACACCACTACCAACACCATCACCAAAACTTACACTATTATCAAATTGCCATCACTAATACTACCACAACATTGCCACTACAATCACCATCGCTGCTAATACCAACACAGATAACATCTCCATCACTACTCCCACCTCCTTCACTATCAACACTGCCATCAACACCACCATCAACACTGAGACTATCCCCAACACTACTACTACTATCAACATACCATAAACCGAAACTTTTGTCACTACTACCTCAGCACTGCTGATGTCAGCACTGTCTGCACTATCACCAGTTTTACCAACACCATAACTCACAATATTGTTCTCACCATTGTCACTACCACTAACAGCAACCAGAACACTGTCACCAACACCACCACCAATGCTACCACTACTGCAACCCACCAACGTTGCCACCAATGTTGTTATAAATTTCTATAACTTTGCCATTTTATTTTATTTATTTGTTAAATTACTTATTTCTTCCATGAGAGAGAGAGACAGAAAGAGAGAAAGAGATATAGACAGGCACCTGATAGGGTTTCACACCATGTTCAACCCCTAATCTTAGCAGGCCTAAATCACTGACACATACATGTGCTCCTTTCATTTTCAGAGAGGTCCTGGGGTGCAAATCTGGTACTTTTCTAAAGTGGCTCCAGCTGTGTTACCTCTGTGCCATTGCCCAGTCTCTATAACTTTGCCATTTTAAGGGTATAAATGGAATTATCTAGTATATATTGGGTTGTTGGGAAAGTCATGATGCATTTTTGCATAGAAAAATATGGATATGTTTTAAAACCTAATAATATATATATTTTTTTTTTTTTGGAGAGGTTTTTCGCTATAGGGCGCGTGCGCTCGCCAGACAGACAGAGAGAGACATAGAGACAGAAAGCGAGAAATCACCCCCCCAGGGGGGATGGTCACGCCGCAATCCCTTCTCCTCCATTCTCCTCTCGGGATCTTGGGCACGCACGCACACGCGCCCGGCGTGAGTTGTAAGCCACCGGGTCCGAGACGCGAACCGCGGTCAACTACGTGGGAGTCCAGCGACATAGCCATTACGCTAACTGCTGGTTCCCAAAACCTAATAATATTTTGAGATAGGCTTCTTCACTCAGCATAGTTCTTTGGAGATTCACACAAGCGATTGAGCATTACAATAGTCTGATAGTCTATTCCTTTCCAATGCTAAGTATTTTACTATGGTATGAACATACCACAGGTTGTTTAACCATTCACCTCATAAATGACATTTGGATTGTTTCCCTTTGGAGATACAGTAAAGGAAGCTTCTATAAGCATTCATGGGTTGTTATGTCAGCTTATGTCTTTATTTCTCTGGGATAAATGAAAACCTTTGTTGGGTCAAATGGCAGTTGCATGTTTAATCACTTACAAAACTATCAAAACATTCTGAAATCATTGTACTATTTTATATTTCTACCAATATATGAGTGATCCAGCTTCTCTTTGTTCTTGTCAATATTTAGCATTGTCACTATTTTATATTTTAAAAATTTTAGTAAGTATGCAGTGATATCTCATCATGGTTTTTAATTTGAAATTTCCTAATGATTAATGACAGTGACTACTTTTCATGTACTTATTTGTATCTGTTTATTCTCTGTGGTAAAATATTTCTTAATTTCTTTTGCCCACTTTTCTTTTTCTTTTTTTGGAGAGGTTTTTGCTATAGGGCTTGTGCACTCACCAGACAGACAGAGAGAGACAGAGAGACAGAAAGTGAGAAATCACCCCTCGGGGGGGATGGCCATGCTAGAATCCCTTCTCCTCCATTCTCCTCTCGGGATCTTGGGCATGCATGCACATGTGCCTGGTGTGTGTTTAAGCCACTGGGTCCAAGACTCAAACCGCAGTCAACTACATGGGAGTTCAGTGACTTAGCCATTACTCTAACTGCTGGTCCCTGCCCACTTTTCTAATTAGATCATTTATTTATTTTAAGTTGAATCTGCAGAGGTTTTCTGCAAGTATTTCATGGTATAGATCTTCTATACCCTTGTGTGATTCTTCACCTTCTGGGATACCTATTATGTGAATATTTAGGTATTTCATAGTATCTAGTAATTCTTGTGTGTTGTTCTCATTTTTTTTAGTTATTTTTGATGGTTTTATCTAAGTCAAAGGTTTTGTCTTCCAGTTCAGAGATTCTGTCTTCTATGTGGTCCAGTCTACTATTAATAGGGAGGGAGGTCTAGATTTCCTCTATTACTACCTTCATCTTCATCTGCCTCCATAAGTCAGGAGTTCTGACTGATTTTTTTTTTTTTTTTAATGGTGTCTATTTCCTCCTTTAAATTCTGGAAAGACTTCCTCATCTTTGTCCCCATGAATATTCTTCTCTATTTCTGACAGTCCTTTAAATTTCTTTGTGCTGTCCATGGTTGAAGAAGAGTTGTTCTGTTTCATTGAGGAAGCGTTATTTCTTTGGTTCCCATACTTTTTGTACCTCTGTACTGGTTTCTAGTCATCTGGTGGCTTATACACTACTTTCTGATTTTTTGTTGTTAATTCTGTAGTGTCAGGGCTGGAGAAGAGCTCTGCTTCTCAGATGTGCTCTTGGTAGAAGGCCTTGTCTTCCAAAGAGTGTGTATAGCCACCTTTAGGTATAACTTTCTTTCCCAGTCTCTTGAGACCACCTGGGGATAACCTGGAGATTTTTAGATGGAAAAGGGAAAAGGAATCATGTCATGTGGATCAGGAAACTATGAAGTTTTAGAATATTCTTGGGACAAGTTGGGTGGCAGGAAGAAACCTGGAATGGTCACCTGCTTGGTTTCCCTCACCAACTGCTGCTTCTCTATTGCTCAGCGAAAGCACAGGATCTGGGGAGAATGGCAGCGGATGGATGTACCTGAGATGATTTGGGAGGCAGAAAGTGGACCTGAATGGTATCCTGCTCAGCTTCCCTTACCAACTGCTGCTTCTGTCTGGTCGGCCGCAGCACAGGCTCTTTTTTCTTTGTTAAATATATGTATTCTAGATACTAGTCCTATGTGGTTTGCCCATATTTTATCCCAGTTCATAATTTATCTTTCTGTTTTCTTAACAAAATATTTCAGAAAGCAATAGTGATAAGGCTTAATTTATCTTTTTTGTCCTTTCATAGATATTGCTTTTGGTGTTAAATGAAAGACTTGTTTAGGTAAAGGTCTCAAGACTTTCATAGTTTTCCTCTAAAATTTTTTATAGTTTAAACTTTTATATTTAAGCCCATGGTGCATTAAAATTAATTTTTATACAGGGTGTGAGTTTTAGATAAAGGTTTGTCTTTCTTTACTTATGATGTTCCATTGTTCTAGGAACATTTGTTGAAGACTGTTTTCCTCCCTAGACTTTTTTTTCACCTACATTTTTAAAAAAGGGGGCGGGTGGTGGTGGATCCAGCTTGGTGGTACTATTGGTAGCAAACTAAACTGTAGTGCTGGAAGCCACCTGCTGACTGTGGGTTCATATCCCTGGGTCAGCCTGAAAACACATGAGGTATGGGAACCAGCAGTTAGCGTAATGGCTATGTCGCTGGACTCCCACGTAGTCGACCGCAGTTCGCATCCCGGACCCGTGGCTTAAAACTCACGCGTGTGCGTGCATGCCCAAGATCCCGAGAGGAGAATGGAGGAGAAGGGATTGTGGCGTGACCATCCCCCCTGGGGGGGTGATTTCTCTCTTTTTGTCTCTATGTATCTCTCTGTCTGTCTGGTGAGCACACGCGCCCTATAGCAAAAAAAACCTCTTCAAAAAAAAAAAAAAAAACAAAAAAACACATGAGGTACATGTACATGTGCCTGAGATCCCGACAAGGTAGGCTGAAGAAGAGACTCATGGCTTGACAAGATCCTGTTGAAGGGGCTTCTCTCTCTCTGGTGTGTACATTTGTGCTTTTTATTATTAAAAAAAAAAAAACTTTGAAAAAAAGGAAAAAGTATTGAAACCTTAACAGCAGCATTAATCAACATTATGTAACTGGCATATATAAAATATATAGCAACAGCAGAGTAAACATTCTTCTCAAGATCACATAAAATATCCACCAAGATTAATCTCCTTTTGGGCTTTATACGACAACTTAACAAATTTAAAAGACTAGAAAGTATACACACTATGTTTTCAGATAGCAATGGTTTTAAACTAGAAAACAATAATGGAGAGATAGCTGAAATTAAGCAACATATCTAAATCACAGGCAGATCATTTAATAATCTATATTCCTTATTTTTCTGTTAATATGGCACAGCCTTAATACTGTATCTGTAGAAATCTTGATATTGGGTAGATGGATTTCTTTCACTTTATTATTATTCAAAATTCTGTAAACTATTTTAGTTCTTTTGTCTTTCAATATAAATTTTAGAATAATTTGTATCTATGAAATACTCTTACTGAAGTTTTGACAGGAATTGCCTTTAACTTGTGAATCTATTTGGGAATAACTGACACTTTTGCTATTTTAAATCTTCTAATCCATTTTATGATATGGCGCTCCATTCATTTACATTCTCTTTTTTTTTTTTTTTTTTTTTTTTAGTAGTCTAAAAGTTGTTTACTGGTATTTCTACTGCAAAGCTCTTCTACAATCAAAAGGAAAAAGCAATTACATATGCAGCAGAGATCAGAGACTACAGTGCAGATATTTCATCTAACCTTTGGTTGACAAACTTTAGTTAAGATTAAGACTTTTTTTTCATTTTTTTTATTTTTACATTTTTCCACAAACATTTACTTTACATAGCAAAAAATTTTAGCTCATACTCCATAATTCTTGACAGTTTACAAACAACTTTCAAGATCTCAAAATACTGAATTTTAAAGATAACGTTCAAAATGTGTCTTATAATTTTGTATAATTTTAAAACTCTATAACAACAGAAGCAGAATGGTTTCAAAAATATATATATACATATATATACAAATATATATATGTATATATATATATATATATATATATATACACATTTAGAGTGCAGACACTCGGTATATATTAAGTGGGGACATACAATGTCTCTCCTTCATAGCATGGCTTGCTTCACTCAACAGTAAGTCTTCCATATTCATCCACTTCCTTTCAAAAGTCAGGGATTTGTTGTTTTTTATGGATGAATAGTATTCCATTGAGTATATGTGCCACAGTTTTTCTAACCATTCATCAGTTCGTGGGCATTTAGGTTGTTTCCATGACTTAGCAATCGTGAAAAGTGCCACAATAAATTGATATCTTTCATCAGCATTTTCTGGTTTTAATCATATAAATCCTGTATATGCTTTGTTAAAATTATGCCTATTTTTCTCCGTTCTAAGTGATTTAAATGGTATTTCATTTTAATTTCAGTTTCTATGTGTTCATTGCTAATAAGTACATGGATACTTCAAAACCTTGTAAAGAATTGAGTTGAAATATGAGTTTATTTTGGCGCAAAAACATTTTGAAATCCATACAAAGTTTTTTATAATACACATTTTTCATAAACTTTTTGAAGTTTCCTCATGGGTATGTGTGTACAATTAATTTTCCTATGTTAATCTGGTAAACTGCAACTTTGCTGTAATCATGAATTCTACAAGAGTTTTACATTTTATTATGATTTAATATGTAGACAATTATGACAATTCAAATAGGAGTAATTTTATTTATAACTTTATAACCTGGTGACCTTTATTTTTACTTATTATTTATTGCATTTACTAGAACTTATACTATGTTGGATAAGAATAAAGAGAGCAGGTATCATCCTTGACGTGTTCCTAGTTTAAAGGTGAGATATTCAGTCTTTCCTCATTAAGCATAGTGTTAGCTATAGATTGTGCGTGCTGTTTATCAAGTTAAGGAAATATCTTTGTATTCCTATTTCCTAAGCATTTTGTCTTGAATGGTGATTTTTCCAAATGCTTTTCTGTATAAACTGATATAATCATATGATTTTTAGCCTTTAGCATGGTTCTTTTCAGTATATCATGTTAGTATGTTTACTCTGTAGTTGAGCTCTGAATCGTGCTTAGTTTTTAGAAATGGACTGTTGTATCTTTGTCTAATAATTACATGTCCTTAATTTCATCACATTAACAAAAAAAAGATAGCCCAAATGTTGCTTTATTTATTTTTCCATCAGCAGGTGAATGTATAAACAAATGAGTCTATTCATGTAATAAACACTACTTGAAATGAAAATAGATGGGACCAGCAGATGGCGTAATGGTTACATCGCTGGACTCCCACATGGTATAGTCCTGGGCCTGGTGACTTGAAACTCTTGCTGAGTGTGTGTGTGTGCATGTTCAAAATCTTTAGAGGTGGGAACCAGCAGTTAGCGTAATGGCTATGTCGCTGGACTCCCACATAGTCGACCACGGTTCGCATCCCGGACCCGGTGGCTTAAAACTCACGCTGGGTGCGTGTGCGTGTGTGCCCAAGATCCCGAGAGGAGAATGGAGGAGAAGGGATTGCGGTGTGACAATCCCCCCTGGGGGGTGATTTTTCGCATTCTGTCTCTATGTCTCTGTCTGTGTGGCGAGTGCACACGCCCTATAGCGAAAACCTCTCAAAAAAAAAAAAAATCTTTAGAGGAGACTGGTGGTGAAGGGATTGTGGCTTGGCCATTTCCTTCTGGGAGTTGATTTCCTGCATTCTATCTCTCTGTCTCTCTAGTGAGTGCAAATGGCCTATAGCAAAAATCTCTCTAATAAATAAAAAAAGAAAGGAATGAAAAAAGATGAGCCACTGAGACATGTAGCAGCATTATGGACCTTGAAAGCATCACATTCAGTGAAAGAATGCTTGCTGTGAGACACTGTTCGTGATGCTCTCTGACTGGCAAGGCTAAGCTATGATGACTGGAGTCACATCAGTGGTGGACAGAGGATGGGGAAGCCTGCAAAGGAGCAATCTTAATTAGGATTGTGGATTACACATGAAGTTTATCAAAATTATATATTTAAAGCTTACTGACTTTATTGAGGATACGTTCTATGTTTTTAAAAAACCTTGATTTTGAGACAAAGAAAAGGTTGGTAATGCTGCATGTTTCGCCTCTGTAGTTCCAAATGCATGGTAATAATACTTAAATGGAACACAAAATGGAGTGGAGTGAAGTAAAATGGATTGGGACAGAATACACTGTAATGTAGTGGAAGAGATGGACTAAGATAAAAGTATAATTATGAAAAACAGTATGAAGGTTCCTCAGAGACTAAAAATAGAACTACTTTGTGACCCAGTAAGCCCACTACTGGGTATATCCAAAGGATAGGAAATTGGTATGGCAAAGAGATAACTGCACATCCATGTTTATTGCAGCACTGTTTACAGCAGCTAAGATATGAAATCAACCTAGGTGCCCAACAGGTAATTAATGGCTAAAACAATTGTGGTGTATGTACATAATAAATACTCTTCAGCTATAAAAAAAGGATAAATTCTTGTCACTTGAGGCAATATGGGTAATCCTGGAAGAAATAATGCTAAATGAAATAAGCTAGGCACTAAAAGAGAAGTGCCATATGTCATCATTTAGTCGCAGAAGCTGAAACCCAATTGCATAGAACTTGAGAGCGTAATGGTGGATACCAGAAGCTGGAAAGAGGAGGCGAGAACTCGGTTAAGTTCTTGGATACTAGAATTCATGTAAACAAATAAATGGGTTTTAGACTATTATAGCATAGTAGAGTAAAGAACATTGGTGGGACCAGCAGTTAGCGTATTGACTATGTTGCTGGACTCCCACGTAGTCGACCGCGGTTCGAGTCCCGGACCCGGTGGCTTAAACTCATGCCGGGCATGTGTGCGTGCGTGCCCAAGATCCTAGAGGAGAATGGAGGAGAAGGGACTGCGGTGTGGCCATCCCCCCTGGGGGGGGGGGGGGTGATTTCTCACTTTCTATCTCTCTGTCTCTCGTCTGGCAAGCGCATGCGCCCTATAGCAAAAACAAAACAAAAAAAAACCTCTCCAAAAAAAAAAAAAAAAGAATATTAGTGACAAATGACAAATGTAATGTACATCTCCAAATAACCTCTAGAGCAGATTTTGAATATATACAACATACAATAATGATAAATGTTAAAAGCTGTGGATATGTTTATTTTCTTGATTTGATTATTGTATATTGTATACATGTTTGAGAAACCACACTCTAACCCACAAAGATATACTACTAATATATGTAAATTATAAATGACAATAAATGTATATTTTAGAAAGAAGATTTCAATCCTTGAGGAAGAGTCTGGGAGGGAGAGTTGCTAAATGCTGCTGTTCGTAGTCTACCAAAGACCACACATCCATCTCATTAACGCTCAGTGGGAAACTGAGTAGTTGGAGAATTTTTTCACACACTTGAGGACTCTAGTCTCCTTGATAGTGACTTTGAGGGATTGGAATAGACTATGCCAAGACAGTTGAGGATGAAGAGAACACATACATCATCTGCTTAGTCAGAAGTCACAGGTCTGCCTCACACCGACAGCCTTGCAGGACATAAATGAGTCACACACAGATGATCTACTGTAAAAAATCAGTCTTCTATTTTCTCACAGCAGTGAAAGGTGAACTTACACAACACCATGAGCTGAGTTATAAAGAGGTTGGTACCTGTCTGGAGTGCACATGGTGTGGTAGTGGAGACTCCCAGTGGAACATCTGGCTCATGGCCCTGGACCTTCCTACTGAGAGAACTTTGGGAAAGCCTACTGCTGCCAAGTGTGCCAGGCCTGTGAACACCTATATGGCAGAAAATACAGCCAAAGATGGTCGCAGGGCTCAAGAGCAATCTCATTACCCCTATGTGAACACGTGTGCCTGAGTATTGAAAACCAATGGCTGTGTACAGTTCAGACAACTTGCAGACTTTAAATTGTGAAGTTGGATATTAATTGCTCTATTCATTAACTCATGTGAGATTATCCACTGGTTTGAAGTAAGAATAGGAGAACAATTAGCATTTGAAAACACAGTCATAAAGGTGGAGAAAGGATGCAACAGGGAGAATTTGCCAGGATTGGTTATTAACTGCATGAAGTCAAAGCTGACCAGGCCAAGGAATTCTTGTCCTGTGGCCATAGCTCATTGTTCTGCTTAGCAGTGCTTAGAAACAAAACCAAACTAAATGAACAAAATCTGAACATGACTGACTTCTTTAGAAAATGATTCTATTCCTGGAGCCACTGTTGGTGGAGGCACTGCTGCATAATAATCTGGCCATATGGCCATACTCCAATTGCAAATCACACCCTGAGGTTAGGAAAATGTCCTGATTATTCATGAAGCAATATCATATCAGAAAACCTAATTTGCAATTTCATGGCTGTCCGATAAGGTCACACCTTTGCTCTCAGGCTGCACACATGCACACACATGCACACTTGGGTGTATTCACACTTCATTTACAGAAGTAACAACATTACTCCTCATGCCCTGGCCAAGCCCTGGTTGCATTTTTGTTATCCCCTAGGTAGGTGTAACAAGCCTGTCATGTTTGATACTGGTTCACCCCAGTACCCTTGACCTCCCAAATCTCCTGGGCAAAGGCTAAGACTGACCATACCTCTCAGGGAGCCGAATGTGTGTTTCCCTCAGAGCCTCTTCTCTCTAACTCTCCCTCACTTTCCATGTCAGGATCCACTTCTCACTGTGCCTCTGAATAAGATTGAGTAGGCTGGCCCTGCTCCCTATTCCCCACAGAAACCAACCTCAGTTGCAGCATTTGAAAACCAATGTTTCCAATGTTTATGATCATTTTTTCTCTTCAGTAAAATTCCAGTCACTGGCATTAGCCTTCCTGTTGGGGAAGGTATGCAAAGGTGGTTTTTTCTCCATCATGGAGGGAAAGAGATGGCTGATGGACAGGGCTGAGAGGCCCCACTGTCTTTGTCTTTGCAAACACAGGAACTCTGCACCAACTCTCAAAGTATATGATTGAAAGAGCAGGGATGGGAGAGAGCGGCATATGGGATGAAGCAACAATTTGGTCTGCTTGCTAGACAAGATCACAGACAGCTTGTGGCCAAGCTAAAATAAATCACAAATCCAGAAGCAAAATTCCAAAGCAAAACCGAGGTTTGATGGTGTGGTCTGGGTAGACCCTCCGGTGGAGAGTTTGCTGTAGTAGCAGTGTGCCTGGCAGCCCCTGCTGTCTGCCTCTGCAGGGCCTGCAGCTGCACAGAGCCACTGTTCAAAGTTCCTTAGAGACTCACCAGGCAGAAACATGGAGGCCTTGCCACCTGGGCCCAGCTCAAAGCAGTCCCGACGTCTATTTTGACGTGAGTGCCCCACTGGGTGGCAGAGGGTACCCACTTCTCCTGCTGTCCTCTCTTATGTCCGTGTTTTCCCTTCATAGGCACTGTCACCAGGGATACCTCTTAGTAAATACTTACCCCTTGTCTCTGTCTCAGTCTGCTACCCAGGGCCTCAACCTACAGCACAAGCTTGAAAGTGGAGTGCTAGGGTTGCAATATAACAATAAGCTAGGAGAGTTTTCTGGACAGGAAGTGGGTGCCAAGGGCCTATGGCCCAGGGCTCAGGCTTTCTCAGTTCTGAGCAGATGAAGAGGTGGAGTAGGCAGCAAGCAGGTACTGCAGGCGCAAGCACTGAGGGTGCTCTCTTTAGGCCTCATAACAGTTCCAAAACCCCCAGGGGGAGGAGGAGAGAGCAGGGTTAATCCTTTGAGGCGTAGGGTCACTGCAGAGTGGCTAAGACAGTGACATGCTGAGCTCAGGGACAGGAAGGAAGTGAGGCAGAGCATCAGCTGAGAGTAGCACCAAAGCAGGAGGTGATCTGTAGCAATGCCGAGGTGTAGGGAGGAGCGCTGGGCAGAATGAGCTGCAGTTTGTGTCCTGTGAGGCTGAGAGGGAGCACTGGCAGCTCCATCCCCTTCATCCCACTCCTTTGCAGATGCCCAGAGTGAACTGTGGGGACGGAGCTTGCATGAGCAGATGGGATGCTAGAGCACCCTAGAACATATACTAAGTGTGGCCCTTCTCTGATATAAGGGGGGGTCTATTGCAGCCTGTGGCACTAAACCTTGAAGAGTGTGAAGAACAAGCATGCAGCATGTCAAGGCCATGACTCTGGGGCTGGAAAACTCATCTGTATCTGGAGATCTGGGCCTCTAATGTGGTTCCCTCCACCCCCACCCCCTTGCTGTGCTAGGTCCCACTGGCAGGCCAACAGAATGTGAACCCTTGGGCTCTGGCTTACATTCTTGGGAGGAAACATTCCGGTCCCCCCCACAACCTCGCCAAGGCATGGGGGAGCTTTTCCCTCCTCGGTGAAGTAGGTGGATCAGGAGAAGCACCACGTAAAGGTGTATGTGTGGTTAGAGCCCTTTAATCAGTTGTTTGTTTTGTTTTTAAACTAAAATTAAGAATTTTTATGGAGCTTGGGCATTTCTCTTTAGGGCAAATGACTCGTACCTTGGCCAACTCAGATGCCTGATCTACTCTTTCTCAGCATGTTTTCGAAGAAAGAAGTGAGATCTTGCACAGTGGGCATTTGTGTATTTAGGGGTGTGCAAGGATCCCCATGTATTTACTATAGTCTCTGGTAGGAAGGAGGTCACCTCAGCTCATTTGCTCTAGCTGCAAGATGGCATTTGGTGGTTGGTATCCTGCATTTGATAAAAGCTCAGCATGGATGAACTGAATTTAGAAATACCATGAATCATAAATGAGAACACTTCTAGTTCATATAGAATATGTTATTTATTATTGAAATATCTATTCATAAATAAGGAATAGGATGAATATGTCTGTATATAATTTATAATCAAGCTTATACTTCAATTAATTATATAATTTTAAACTCACAAGAATAGCCATTTAAAAATGAACGATTTTGAGTACAGAAGAACACAAATAATAAAAATGGTAAGTTAATTCTAGTGGGATTTCAGACTGTTGTGCTACTGGTATTGTTCCATTTTGTGCTCAGTTCAGAGGTGCACAGTCCTTGGTTATTCTTGTGAATTTAATACTTGGATTTAATTAAAGCATCTAATAATAATTAATGGTGATCAGTTGGACATGCGCTGAGTCTGACCCCGATGTTAGAGTGAGCTCTATAGACCTGCCTGCTGTGGCAGCTAAGCCAGGACTTTAGAGACCACACTGCTCTGTATGCTCCATTGTCTGTCTTGCAAAATAGGATGCTAGCCATCTTTTCCAGATTAAAAGGGTGTAATGCATTCTGTCAGATCAGAGTTTTGCTCCAACTCTATAAAAGGAGCAAAAAGGAGGCTGGTTGAGCAAAAGGAGGCTTGGGCAGAAGTGGCAGTGCATGCACAGGGCTTTGTCGTGAGCCAGGCCTTCCGGGCCATTCTCAGGCCCCTGCAAAGGAGGTTTGAAGACTGGCATTGAACACCTGTGGAGTAAGTGAATGAACTAGATGAATGAACGCATTTTAGGCATCCACTTACCTATATTTAACATTTAGGTTTTTGGTTTTAGATTGGTTTTGTTGTTATAAATAATGTTGAAATGAACACATACATACATGTCTCCTTTAATACATACCTGTGCCAGAATTTCTATAGACTATATTCATAAATGAAAAATTCTGAGCTGAATCATGTACATATTTTTAAGATTAATAGAGGACAATTATTTTTCAAAGTTGTGTTCCAATGTTCCTTCACAATAATGGTGTAAGATAGTTTTTACGTTGTTTTTCCCAATTGATACCTGAAATTAAGATAGGCAGGGATGGGGCTGATAGGTGGCATGGTGGTTAAGGATTCTGGACTCCTATACGACCAACCGTGATTAGAGTCCTGGATCTGGTGGCTTGCTTTCTCGCTTTCTCTTTCTCTCTCCCACTCTCTCTCTCACTCTGTCCTTTTCTGGTCAAATTAAAATAAATAAATAAATAAATAAATAAGGTTAAACAAAATAATTCTTTAAAAAAAAGATAGTCAGGGACCAAGATCTACTTAATCCTCTTTTTTGGAGGAAAAGGGGGCCGTTGCCATAGGGTGTATGTGCGCACTAGTACAGACAGAGAGAGTCTGAAAGGAAAAGTGAGAAATCCATTTCCAGGGAGGATAGCCACACCACAATACCTTCTCTTCCATTCTGTTCTCAGGACTCTAGGCACACATGCGCATGTACCTGAAATGATTTTTAAGTCATTGGGTCTGAGATACAAACAGCAGTTAACCATATGGGAATCCAGCTCCTTAACCACTACGTCACCTGCTGCCCCCTATACTTAATTAACCCTTTTTAATGTCATCTTATACTGTATGCCAGACCTGCTACTTGTCCCAAATATCCATTCCAACCCTTCTTTTTAAAAAGTTTTTGTTTTGTTTTGTTTTGTTTACCATTAGGCGTGAGCACTTGTTGGAGAGAGACAGAGAGAGACTCACAGAGGAAAAGTGAGAAATCACCCCCAAGGGGAATGGTCACACTGCAATCCCTTCTCCTCCACTCTTCTCTTGGGATGTGGGCATGAACTCATATGTGCCTAGAGTGATTTTTAAGCTACCACGTCTAGTGCTCAAACCATAGTCAGCCATGTGGAAGTCCAGTGCCTTAACCATCATACCACCTGCTGGCTCCTTATACCCTTTTACTGAGAACTCAGAGTTCATAGTAACATTCTTAGCATTAAACTCTCAAATTTCCTTATGGTCAAGTTGATAACAGTTTTCATCAATAAAGTATTGGTAGAAATATCTTGGAAGAATATACTTTCATGAGTGAAAAGACCCAGCCTTGCTGGAAAAAAATTATTTCTGCCCATTTGTACCTCTAGAACTCCCCTGGGAGGGGGTGTGAGGCCACAAGGCATAGGTGATATGCATGAAGATGAAATCTCTCCAGCTGTAGTGGGTTCTGGTTCTGTCAAGACTCCCTAACAAACAGCCAGTCATCCATCCCCCCAATATTAGGAATAGTAGCTGAGAACACACATGAATTTGTTGTTAGGAACAGCCTTGGGCCTAAAGAAACCACCATCACCCAGGCAATGTTGGACTGAGGCAGAATATGGAGGCCCCAAGGCAGTACTTCCTTCTGGGATGACTCTGAGGCATCAGTGCAACCACATTGCTGTTCAGTTTCTCCTCTCCCCATACCTGCCTTCCTCATGTTTCTAGCTGCTGTATCTCCTGAAAGCTCTTATGATGCCTGGTCTCAGCATCCATTCTAATGAACCCAATCTCGAGTTCAGAGGGTGAAGCCTGATGCCATTGCTCAGAAATTACACATGCTCTGGGCCCCTCCCAGACAATTTCTAATATGTGACAAATAAAACTTTTCCTGTTTAAGCTACTATCATTTGAATTTTTGTCCTTTATGTCTGGACACAATCCTACTAGATACGTATAATCCTACATGCTTGGCAGGGAGTTGAGGTTCAGATGAACATGGGAGTATCAGGAATTATGCTGTTTTATGTAATATTATGAGGTTATATAAATTAAAAGAAGGAAAAACAGTATTATGGCCCTCAGCCTTTTCTTCTCCTTTCCCCCCAATCCCATTCCTATCTTAGTTTCCAGCAATACAGAAGGGTCTGTACAATCCAACTTTCTTTTCCTTTGGCTCATACTGCTCTCCGGATCTGAGAAGCTCCTGTGAATCTGGGAAATACGTCATCCTTCACAGCCCAGTTCTGGCTCATTACTCACCCTCCCTGGAGATCCTGTCCTTACACTATCCTTCTGTGAGAGACATGGCTCCTTGCTTGCACAATGCCCACTACCTCCACTACCTTGAGACTATGACTTTGAATTGTATTAACACAACTAAATTGGAACTACCTTTTCCCAAAGTGCTTTCTATATGATTGGAAAGGCAAAGGTAAATCAGAAAGCATTGTTCATGCTCTCGAGTTCACGTAGGACAGGAGGCACTGTGGTGCTGGTGTTCGTTGTCTCTGCCTGAGTAACTTACTTGCTGGCTTGCAGTTTCTGCAGTTCTTACAGATGGCTTCTTTCAGCTGCTCTGAGTCCTGGGCAGAATGCACAACTAACTCCTTGGTCGAAGGCATGAGCTTTTCCTGTGGGTCATCCATATCATTAAGGTTGGAAATCGTGAAAGACAGATGTGGTTCCAGTTTGGCCTAATAGATTGTAGTTTGTCCTCATGGGCTGTAGCCATACTCGCAGGTTCTTGTTACGGCTTTGCAATCTCCCATGTCACTTCCAGCTGTCCTTTCTGTCTGTGGCTAGGTTGACGTCAGGCTTAGAACCAGTACTAAGCATGAAATCAAAGCCTCACTTAGGCTTCTTTTTCTTTTTTTTTTTTTTTTTTTGGAGAGGTTTTTGCTATAGGGCGCGTGCGCTCACCAGACAGACAGAGAGAGACATAGAGAAAGAAAGCAAGAAATCACCCCCCAGAGGGGATAGTCACGCCACAATCCCTTCTCCTCCATTCTCCTCTCAGGATCTTGGGCACACATGCACACGCACCTGGTGTGAGTTTTAAGCTACCGGGTCCGGGACGTGAACCGTGATCGACTACGTGGGAGTTCAGTGACATAGCCATTACGCTAACTGTTCGTTCTCCACTTAGGCTTCTTAATCATTTCCTAAAATTGCAAATGGTAAATTCTTGTTACAAAATCATTATTCTATATAACTTAAGAGTTGTTCTATGAGTTTCTACTTCTGTGATTGAATTTGACTGATAGACTTAGTAACAAATTTCTAGTTCATTAGTGTCAATGTGTTCAGCTAAAAGACTACATTTTCCACACACCATTTCAGTAATACTGGCCAACGAGACATAAGAGATATTACTGGGTGGGGTTTCTAGGAAATTTGGAGTGTTGATTTTGTTCCTTCATCTTTCTCTTCTTTCTCTGCAGAACTCAGATGTAAAGTCTGAGCTCCATCAGCCATCGTGTGACCTTGAGAAAAGAATACACACATATAATATATTGAAGTTGAAAGAATGAAGGAGCCTGGATCTCTGGTGGCTTCTTGAACCCATATCACAGCCCTGGGCAGCCAATTCTGGATTTGTTTATGTGGGGAATGAAGGCTATAGTTTAATAAAACTACTGGAGATGGGAATCTGAAAACTTGTCACAAAACACAATTAATTATTGGTTCAGCAAGATTATTTGCTTTTTGTGTGAAATCATTTGTAGTATAAAACTTTTTTCTCTGTATTCTCTATACCTGCATTGCAGCTGGCACATAGTAGGGATGCCAGGAATATCTGTGGACTGTAATTATTTAAATTTAAATTTATTTATTTACATTCATTTACTATACATCATTATAGCATACAAAATAAGATTTTCCATCCAGAATACACTGTATATTGGCTCAATCAAGCACATCAACATACATGTTATCATCAACAAACAATTTTCCATTTCTTGTTTCCTGTATATTTTGCTTTTTTTCTATCCTTGATATCCTATCTCTCACCCTGTAATTTAATGGAAGATTGAAATAGTTATTAATTCCCCACAAAGAAATTGATGTTCACTGAAAGAAGATTCACTTTATAAACCTCATAGAGGTATAGCACACCTTCATTTCTGTTATTTCTTGCCCATCTTCCCGATACCTCTTTATCCTGGAAGAAGTTTAAGGCAATCACAAATTGGGCCCTATCTATATCTACTCCTTAATGACTTTTGTGAAGTTTTTAAAAATATTGAAGTTAAAGATTATGTTCATGTAAGTGGGCTCTAGACTTTTCAGGGAGATGAGATCTGTAAGCAGCTTCGTAATAGCATCCTATGTCACCATCTGCAGAGCTAAGATCCCCACAGTGCCTTGGCTAAGTAGTTGAGGTAGTTTCTAGAACAATTTTTCCCTCCTTATTCTGTTCCACTAACCTAACATAGACAACTCCCTAGAAAGACACAGGGAGTTTTTCCAGACTCCATGGAAATACTGAATAAGCAGATAAAACTCTACAAGCATTTCTTATAATAAATACCTGTCATCTATCATCCATCCACACACGCTATTGGTTCTATTTCTATGGAGAACTCTGGATGATGCAATAGCTTAAAAATACTCTTATTAGTTTTAATCTTCCAGTTATCTTTCAATTTTAAAAAAATCTGCTTTTATTAAGGTGAAATTTATATAACAAAATTTATTATTTTAAAATAAAAATATGCAATGGCACTTAGGATATTCACAATGTTTTCAACCACTGCCTTTATTAGCTATTATAATATGATATATAGGTCTAAAGAACTATTAGCACATAATTTTATCAAGTTTTGGTATCAGGGTCCTTATGTTGTATGGTTAAAACATGGTGAGAGTTTACCATAATTTGTGTTCCATGGAATGGTTTGTGTAGATAGCATAAGCTACATCTATTTTTTAAATGGACTTTATTTTTAGGGCAGTTTTAGGTTCATAGCAAAGATCAGAAATTACAGAGATTTCCTGTAAACCCCATTGCCACACCTGCATAGCTTCCACCATTATCAACATTTGTCCATTTTCTTAAAATAAAATAGCAATTGGTGTTTGAATTTTTTTAAAAGACACAGTTGTTTCATATTGGAATATTAGGAAAATAGATATATTCCTTAATTATTTTGAACCTGCAGCTTATATTTTAAAAAATATATTACTTAGAGGTTTTGAAATTTAGCATGGTATTGTGTTTATTAGGCTCTTAATTTTCTCACTGTTCTTCAAAATAATTTCTTTCCTATAGTCAGGGTTTTAAGTAAAGAAGCAGAGCTACTGTGGATTATATAGATGAAGTATTCATTTAAGTATTAGACTTTATTCCATTGTAGGTGTTCGTGGGGAAGTGTTTGCAAAGATAGTGTTATGGTTTGGACAATAGTCCCCCAAGGTGTTATGCTTTGGGATTTGGTCTCTAGTGTAACGGCATTGAGAGGTGGTAGAGACCTTTAGGAGGTAAAGCCTAGGGGTCAGTGATCATAGAGAACCAGCCTGATGAATGGAATAATGCTGTCTCACATGAAACTGAGTGAGTTATAGCTCTCATGATAAGGAAAAGATGGCTGCCCTCAGATCTCTCACTGTATCGTCTGGTATACTCTTGGTTTCTGACAACCATGTGACACAGCTCCTCTGATGCCAGTCCAATACCTTGTGACTTTCCAGACACCAGAAATGTTAATCAAATAAGCCTCTGTTCTTTTTATATTTCCCAGTCTCAAGTATTTCTGTAAATAGCACAACAAAGGACTAGGACAGAAAACTGACACAGCAATCAGGGTTGTGTTGCATAGGCTATCTGAAAATGTAGAAGTGGGTTGAGAACTAGGTAATAGGCAGAGGTTAGAGAAATTTGGAGGAGAAGACTTGGAAAAATACAAAATTCTGGAGGAGATTTGGAAAAACTGTTTAGAAACTAGAATTCTTTAAAGTTTGGATAAACAACTGGAAACACAATGACTATAGAGATATGGACAGTAAAATACATTCTGAGAAGGTGACAGATGCAAATGAAGAAATTATTGGTAGCTGGTAGGAAGGCCACCCTTGTTATGAAGTAGCAAAGATTTTGAATACTCTTCTTCCAAGTAGAAAACACTGTGGAAGACTGGACATAATAGTGATTTAAGTTCTCTAGTAGAAGAAATTTCTGAACAACAAAGTGCTCTGGCTGCTGTTAATGTGTTTAGTAAAATTTGGAGAAAGGGGAAGCAGAGAAGGAAAATTTGCAAAATTTGCAGACTGGCTATATAAGAGGGGGAAAAGAAAAGTATATCTGTTCCTGAATGCTAGCAGTGAGGAGACCGACTGTTTGTGAAAGTATTAGCACTGATAAAGTGCCAGCTGCTAATAAGAAAGACAATAAGGGGACCAGCAGTTAGCCTAAAGGCTATGTCACTGAACTCCCATGTAGTCGACCGTGGATGGAGTCCCGGACCCGGTGGCTTAAACTCACGCCAGGCGTGTATGTGTGTGTGTGTGTGTGTGTGTGTGTGTGCCCAAGATCCTGAGAGGAGAATGGAGGAGAAGGGATTCCGATGTGGCCATCCTCCCTTGGGGGTGATTTCTTGCTTTTTGTCTCCCTATCTCTCTCTGTCTTTCTGGTGAGCACATGCGCCCTATAGAAAAAACCTCTTAAATCAAAACAAAACACAATAGGAAATCCCAATGGCATCTGAGGGTTTTCTACGGGGGAGGTGTGCCCCTCCCATCAGAAGCCCACAAGCCTAAGAGAGCAGAATGGTTTTGCAGAAAGGGCCTCAGTCGGTTTGCTGCCCCATTTTGTGCAGCCTGGAGCTCCCCACAGTCTTTTGCGGCGTCCTGCTGTTCTAGTGGAGGTTCAAGAAGCCCTAAGTGTGGCTCAAGTTGCTTATTTAAAGGACACACATTCTAGATTGAGGTAGTGGTTACAATGGAAGTAGCAATAGCAGCATTTGAGTCCATATGGGGTGCTAATTCTGAAGGTGCACAGAATGCAAGAGCTGCCAGGGCATGGCAGCCTCCATGTAGATTTGAAGGCATGTATTAAAAAGATTGGGAGCTCAGGCAGAGACATACCCAAGGGTTGGAACCACAAGAGAGAACTCCCAATAGAGCAATGTCATGTGGAAATGTGGGACTGGACCAACAGGGCCATATCTAGTGGAGCCACAGGGATGGGGCTCCCGTCAAGACCTCAGAACTGCAGAGCTACTGGCAATGGCAATGACCACTTGCTTGGGAAAGCTATAGGTACTGGGTTCCAAGTATGAGCAGTCATGTGGACTCTGACCAGCAAAGTCACTGGGGCAGGGTTTGGGAGCCCTTGGGGAACCAACCTACACTGGAGGACGTGAACATAGAGTTAAAGGAGACTTTTGTTAGGTCAGACTTATGATCGGCAGCAGAGTCAGAGGCGGCAAAAACGGAAAAAAACAGAGTCAGGCTTGGGATTTAGCAAAGCCAATAAAATTTATTCTGCGAAAAGCTCTTGGATGAGGTCCTGCGGTCTGAACAGAGGCTGGGGGAGTCATACCCAAAGGATTGCTACTCATTCTCTTACTGGGGCCCCTTGTCCAATGAGCGATTGCCACAGCTCTATGGCATCCTGTCCTGGCCAGTAGGAGACGATGTTTCTGTTCAACTGGTGGCAGGTGCACCAAATGCTGAAGATGGGAAGGTTTCTGCCATGTTTCTTTTCCCTTCCACTAGACCCTACAATTTTGTTCTCAAGCTCCAAGGTCTAAGGTCTGCTCACTTGGGTCTCATACTTGTTTGGAGCTAATTGGCCCTTCTTATGAAATGGAAATTTCTACCTTGAGATTGTTCTGCCATTAAATTTTGGGAGTATGTAATTTCTTTTTACTCCAAAGACTCACAGTTGAAAGGAGTTTATTTTTATTCTCAAGTGAGACTTAAGATATTTGGATTGTTGGTGGAATGGTTAAGATTTTTGAGACTTTGAAATGAGAGTATTGTATTTTATGTGAGAAACACATAACTTTTGGAGCTAGAGAAATTATGCTATGATTTGGATTAATGGTTTATCCCCCAAAGTTTCATATTTTGGGATCTTTGATCCCTAGAGTAATGATGTTGGAAGGTAGAGAGACCATCAAGAGCTTAGACCTAGTGGGCAGTGACTGGATCACAGAGGTATTGGTTTCATGAATGGATTACTGCTGTCTCACATGAGACCAAGTAAGTTCTTCTAGTTCTCATGAGAAGAGGAAGATGGCTGGGGCCAGCAGGTGGCGTGGTGGTTAAGGCACTAGACACTCCCACATGGCCAACCATGGTTCGAGTCCCAGACCTGGTGGCTTCTTTCCTCTCTTTCTCTCTCTCTCTGTCTCTCTTTCTCTGTCTCTTTCTGGTCAAATTAAAATAAATGAATGAATAAATATAATAATTAAAAATTAAAAAATAAAGAGGAAGATGGCTGACTCCAGGTCTGTTTCTGCACACAGCTACCATCCTCTCTGCTTCTACCAGCTTTATTGTGACTATTTTTGTGATGCCAGCCCCATGCCTCGGAACTTTCCAGACACCAGAATTATGAATCAAACAAGCTTTTATCCTTTATAAATCACTCAGTTTCAGGTATTTCTGTTAGCAACACAGTAGCAGAGGAGAACAAACATTGTCTCTCTGTGTGGTGTTGAACCTAAAATCAGTCAACAACCTGACCAACAACTGGGAAGAAAAGAAGATGAGCTCCATTGTTGGACAAGATGGTGTAGAAACTGCTCACCCTTCTGAATACAAACACTCCAGAATTAATTCAACAAACAATTATAAAAGAATCTCAAAAGTGGAAAGAGAAAGACAGACTGACTAGAATCTACAGACTTAAAGAATAAAATTGTGATGACTCTTCTGAGTTTTAATTTTATCTCTTTATACATGTTGGAATGGGCTTGAGAAAATCCTACAAGCAAGCACCATTAGTCATAGACAGAAATAAAAAAGGAGAGAAAGAATATGAGGTAAACTTGATCACTTGGGCCTAGAGACAAGAAAAGGGAAAACCCAGAGTTTTCTTTGGTAGAAAATCAATACCAGTAGCAGTACCTGATCCAACCACAAGATCATTTCCAGTAGAATCTGGATGCCCAGTCCTCTCTTGCCTCACACCCACTCATACCAGTTAGCCTGATCTGATCAGAATGAGAACATCCCCAGAACACAGGAGGACCTCTGGAACCCACGCTAAACTTAAATGGGATGACTATCTGTTGAAATAGCAGATTTAAATAGGATCATGAGCCTCCTAACATAATACCTACAATTCCTAGAATACAAACAAAAATTACTAATGATACTAAGAACCAGTAAATTACAAGTTCTCTTTTTAAGTAAATATTAAGTGTTTTAAGGTTTAATAGGTTTCAACTCTAAAATGCAGAGAACTGCTCAAAATGTCTTTTACCATTACCCTCTCCCAAAAATATAAAAGGTTGAACAAACTATAAATTAGTGGGCTTTCCTGCTCCAATAAAAAAAAAGCAAAACAAACAAACAAAAAAACTGAGGTCACAGGGCAAATAGTCAACCTAAAATCAAAAGAGAGAGAAAGTACCCTACAAAGAGAGATAAGGCCAGTTTATTTACTTGGTATGGAAGCCATAGAATGCTATATACATTAGTGAGAAAAAAATGATCAATTTATAATCAATGCTAAAGGCTAACTGTAGGCCAACATTTGAGTACAAAAGTCTCTAGATACTGAAGTCATCAGAGTCTTTATAGTCCTTTGCAATTTTTTTTTTTTTTTTTTTTTTTTTTTTTTTTTTTTTTTTTTTTTTTTAACGGAAGTCTATCAGACTCCGATGGGAAAACTGTAGAGACCATAAAAACTCTGCTTGTGGTTTGGTTCGGATAGGGAAACAGCAGTCACAGTGGATTCTGTACAAACTCACCATCATCGTGGACAAAAAGCCTTAGACTTCAGGGGAAATGCAGTGGACACTGAAACTTAAGGGTATATACAGCAACCCAGTACATCTGGAGGAGGACAATAGGCGAGGGTCAGGGACACACATCAGGTCCAGTGTTACATCTAGAGGGAAAAAGAATCAATAGTAAAGGCTGCACTTTGAGACTCAGGTTCACAGGCCCGCCTAAGACTGAGGCTTAAGTGAAGCATTAGAAAATGTGCCTATCTCTTGCCCACACACCACCACCATGCTAATAAGTGCTGAGTTGAAATAACAACAAAGATAGCTGAGAGACAGATTGTCTGTGGGGACTAACACTACAGGAAGACACAAACTGTGAGAGACAAACCCAAGAGATAATCCAGAGACTTGAACTGCTAGTCTGCCGAAAGTAATCACAATTAAGTCAAATATTAAGTCCAACTTGACTTGGTTAAAAGATTAACACATATCCAATACGGAAGACCTCACAGAAGAGAAGTTACACTCATTCCAAATGTAAAAGATGTTTACTTTATTATCTGCCCTTCCATATAATAGGTCTATATTTAAGCAAAAGCAATGATGAAGCATATGAGGGGTAAGGACAAACAATCATGATCAGAAATAGGCTCACATAGATATACATGCAAGCACTGTAGGACAGGTAATTTAAAACAACTATTATTGATATGTTAAGTGCCCTAAAAAGTTACAGAAAGTTACAAACATGCAAAATCAGATAGGTAACTTCAGTCAGAGACAGAAACTATGCGAAGCCCATGGAAATGCTAGAAATCAGAAGCACTGCTGATTTCTATGAAGGATGCCTTCGTTGAATTCATCAGACTTTACCCAATAAAGAAAATTATCAGGAAACTTGAAGAGAGGCAAATAGAAATCATCTACATTGATGCATTAGGAGGAAGAAAGTGACCAAAAAGAAAAGAACAGAGAATCCAAGAGCTATGGGACAACACTGAATGATATAATAAATCAGAACACTAGAAAGAGAAGAGACAAAAGGGGGCTGGCCCACATGGGTTGGTTGCCAAGTTCACATCCTGAGACCTCCCTGAGTATATTGGCTATGCATGTGCCCATGCAATGGGGGCTGGTGATCTAGGGGTGGATAGCAATGTCAAGACCCTATTGGGTGTGACTCTGTTTCTTTTGCTCTCTCTCACTCATGGAGGAAATATTAATAAACAAACTTTAAAATAGTAAAAAACAAACAAGAAACAACAAAAAAGAAATACGTGGGCATACACACAACATATTTCAAACTTCTTAACCAAAGATGAGGAGAAAAATCTCAAATACATCCAATGACTCTATAGGTGGAGTTAGAAGCCCCTACCCTTCTGCTCTTACCTAGTCTCAAGGCAACGTATTTGCAAACCTTTGTGTTCCCATAGGTGGCAACCTTCCAGAAGATATTTTAGGGGAGGAGGAGCTGCATAAGGCTATTTAAAAACCTTTAGAAAGGTTCAAGGACTCGGGAGCAAAGCTGTCTGTGACTTTGAGTCCATGGAGTGAAGACGTCTGTGTCCATCCTAGGAGATCTTTCTTATGAGATCCACACACACTCAACACCATATATCTCACTTGAATAACATTTTCTATCATTTATATTTTTCATTTTCTTTTTATAAACTTTTATACAAATTTATTTATTTCTTTCATATGAGAGAGAGGGACAGAAAATCACCCTCAACATGATCTTTAAGTCATAATCCACCTCCAGACTCAGCCTGCCTAGATCACAGGCAAGCGTGTGTACTGGCATGTACAGGCAGCCCCCAGGATGTGAATCTAGGACCTTCCTGTGTGACTTCAGCATCGTGGAGTTTTGCATTGTTATTGTACCATCATGGCTGGCCATTTATCAACTTTCTAATTTAAGTGAAGTGCCTAAGAAAGTTGCACAAGTTATAAGTACTTACAGAATTATCACAAAGGGTCATAAAAATATAGTATCACCAGCATCCCAGAAGCCCTTCCATTCTCCCTCTTCCTTCTCTCTAAAGTAAGCACTATCCCAAAAAAATTTTTGAGAGGTTTTTGCTATAGGGCACAAGTGCTTGCCAGAAAGACAAAGAGAGACAGAAAGCAAGAAATCACCCCCCAGGGGGGATGGCCACACTGCAATCCTTTCTCCTCCATTCTTCTCTCAGGATCTTGGGCATGCACGCGCACGCACCTGGTGTGAGTTTAAACTACTGGGTCCAGGACTTGAACCACAGTCAACTACATGGGAATCCAGTGACATAGCCATTACACCAACCGCTGGCCCTATACAAAATCCAAATTTTGAATATCATATGTTAGGTTATGAATCCAAAACATTGTAAAATTTACCAATATTATGGAGCTTAGTTTTACTTTGATCATTTTCATTGGTGAATAGTATTTCACTATATAAGAATATGACAACTTATTATTTATTTATTTTTTTGGAGAGGTTTTTGCCATAGGGTGCGTGCACTTGTCAGAAGACAGAGAGAGACAGAGAGACAGAAAGTGAGAAATCACCCCCCAGGAGGGATGGCCATGCCGCAATCCCTTCTCCTCCATTCTCCTCCCTGGATCTTGGGCACTCACGCACACACACCCTGTGTGAGTTTTTACCCTGCGTGAGTTTTAAGCCACCAGGTCCAGGACGTGAACCGCGGTCGACTTACATGGGAGTCCAGCGACATAGCCATTATGCTAACTGCTGGTCCCGACAACTTATTTATACATCCTATTAGAGCTGTTTATGCCTTGCGGATATTTCAAACGATAATTTTAAAAAGCGTTTGAACATGTCTTTTATGGCATATAAGTACCCACTTCTGCTGAGAATGTACCAACAATGGAATTTCTGTACCATATGGTATGCATATGCTTAGCTGTAGTGGAGAGTGCCAAATAGTTTTCCAAAGTGACTATATTCATTTGCATTCTAACCAGCAGTAAATGAATTCTTCACTTTCTCTACACCCATGCCAACATTTGGTATTTTAATTTTAACCATTCTGGTAGATGTGCAGTGGTATCTTATTGTGATATTGTTAAATTTTCCCTATAACTAGAAGGTTGGAACATTGCAAAGCTTAAGGAATATTTAATGAATGACTGAAGAACATGATGAATGAATTGTAAGAAAAGGCAAAGCTTCTGTCAAAGTTAAACATTCACTACAATGTGACTGGAGAGTTCCTCTAGTCATGGAGCCCAAGTTCCACCAACATGGAGGTGAATCAAACAGGGCTCAACTCTGTCTAAACTTGCCATTTATTATTCAGAACCTCAAAATCCAAGAGCCCAGAGCCCTAGCAACTAGTTCTCCTCTCTGGTATGGGCTTGAACATGTCATACCCCAGAATACCCCCAGACATTGTGAGCCCTTAGCTCTGTCCTTTTATAGGTACCTACTTATATAGTTGATGATAAAATAGGAAATGAGCACTCTCCCTCTTCTTTCACCTGTATAGTGCTGGAATGTGGGTCCCAAGGGGAGCAGCTGTCCTGAGCATCCTGCTGGAGGCAGACAAGAGCAGAAAATACCAGGCATCACCTTCAGAAAGTCAAAGTGTTGGGGGAGCACTGAATGTCAAAACTGGGGTAGCATTCAGTTATGACTATTGGTTTCAACAGTGTTGTGTTTAAAAGCTAGGTGATCCAAGACTATTAGCACAAATGGATACAGAGATTATTTGACATGCTGGGTGACATGTGGGCAGGCAGGTGAAGGCAGAAGAGTCCTCTTCTCTGATGCTGCCCTCAGCTGAGTCTCACATTGGTGAAGCTCAGTGGTCAAGCCACTTACGACCATACTTGTGTCTCGTCTTCATCCTAATGAATAGTGTCAAATTTTCTCCTCTATTCATGGTGAAGCTGATGCTGGGTCTCACAACTTCCCTCAAAAGAGGAAAACTAGGGCTGGCAGTGGCAGCACATCAGGAATGCAACACTCTATGATGCTGGAACCACGTGCGAAGGTTCTGCATTCATAACCTGAGGTTTCCCTGTACACGCCAGGTGTATGTGTGCTCATGATCCAAACCGGCTGAGACTCGGATAGACTGTGGCATAAGGACCCTGCTGGAGGTGACTGTCTCTCTCTCTCATAAAGACATTTAAAAAATGAAATATATTAAAAGAAGAAAGAGGAAACTAGTTATTTTCTCAAAATATAATGATTAATATCAGGAGAGCATGTGATTAATCAACATTGACATGTAAGTAGACCCTGCTATTACCTTAAAGTGAAATGTCTCACTTTATTCAAGTTCTGTCTTGGCTGACTGTACATATTTAGGTAATGTTTACTTAATTAACTCATCTAGATTATACCTAAATGAAAGGAAAAACTTTATGATATATTTTCTGATTTATAATCACCATGATGACTACATGACTCTCTCTTATTCCTTTTGCCCTGTTTTTGTATGCCAGAGAGAGCTCAGTGGGCTAAGAAAGACTGTAAACCTCATAGTTAACTAGAGTTCAAATGGAAAAACACGTCATGGCTTTTCTGACAACCCAATAGTTTAGAATTTTCACTCTACTAACTACTAGCTTTCTCACCTTGTGTAAATTAACCTGAATATTAACTTTTTTGTCAGTCGATAAGTATTATAATATTTGTGTTCTAATATTAAGAAATTAAATGAGATGTTAAAGGTGCCATAAAATTAGTGTTCAAAATATACTCCTTTCTCATCCTTTCCAAGATTTGGGGCTTTACTCTCAATCCCTGTTTTAAATTGAGCCATTTCCAGTTCCTTTTCTGTAAGGTAAATCATGCAACCAGGTTGAAGGCCCCAGGACGAAGTCCATTTACTATAGTAAAGAGTGTCCATAGTTTCAGCCTGGGTTTCTATCTCACAGGGAAAGCTAGCTCTCCATATGGCAACATACTCAGAGGCTTCACTACCTTTAGGGATGATGATCCAATAGTAGAGCTGAGAACTCTAACGGAGAACTCTGGTGCTCAAGGTGAGCTCATGCCTGCATACATTTGTCTGTCACAAACATCCAGTGAGTGGTAAAATGTAAACATAGAAAGTAAATCTAATATCAGAGAAAAAGAATCTTGTTATCTTATTCTTGGATAATTGTTGTGGATTCCAATACATTGCTGTCCCTCTATCCTGCCTTCACATCCCATCAGCTTCATCTTCCTCTGATAGCATTCTCATCTTCTCACTTCTTGCCTGTGATCTTTCAGTGGTTTTCTAAGTCTAAAGATAAATGTTCTAATCCTTTCTCCTGCCACATGAAGACTGTTCACTGCGTAAACCCAAATTTGTACCTTTACACCTCAGCAAGTATTTTCTACAAGTATTTTGTTTTTGCAGGAGTGGAAATTGTAATCTGTGACTATACATTTAACATCGTGGCTTCATTATCTTTCCCAATGTGATATGTGACAGACTTGTTATTTTAATCTTCCAGAGAGTTCCTTGTCTGATTTTGACCTTTTAGGTATCGGAAGTACTTGGATATCTTCTTATTGCAGGGGCTGGTTAAATAGGTTCTTGGATTAAGAATGTTTGCTGAGAATAAACCTAAAAGAAAAAGTAACAATTGTACAGTTAAACTCAAGAGTTATGCACAGAGAGCTAGCAAGTGGCATGGTGGTTAAGATGTTGAATTCTCACATGGCCAAGCATGGTTTGAGTCCCAGACCCAATGACTTGCTTTCTCACTATCACTCTCCCTTTCTTTCTCAATCTCTTTTACTCTAGTCAAATTGAATAATAATAATAATAATAATAATAATAATAATAAAATTAAATAAATAATTTTAAATTTTTTCTTTAATTAATTAATTTATTTTTGCATTTTCTACAAACATTTACTTTACATTTTTAAAAAGAGTTATGAAAGCAAATGGCATATGACATTTGGGTATGAGTGGATCCCTTGGATTCCTTCCAGTTGGTATCTAGTGGTAGTCCCTGGTCACCTGATCACTACGAGGATGATATCTTTACTCAGACTTGGACCTTACTCTTCATGTACTATTTTCATTCTGTTGATCCTCTTCTATGAGTCCTTGGTGATCACAAGTTTTCAAGAGCATTTTCTCAGCATTTCATCTGGTTAGAATTTATATTATAACATATCTTACAGTCTAATTATGCTTTATTAGTAATAAAACCGAAATAAGTCAGGTTGGATTTTTAAACCTGAACCTTGCCATTCTTGTTCTTCCATGATTTCATATAATAGTATATATGAAAAATATATGCAGCAAAGTGCTCCAATTTAAAACATGATTAAAACTAAAACTACCGGCAACAACTTGTGCTCCTTTATTCTCATACTTTATAGATCATAAGTAAGATCTCCTTCTGAAGGTCAGCATATAGCAGTCATGCTGATAAATTAATTCTGTTTGTATCTAATGACTAGAGACACTTAATATCTTGCAGTCTCCTGGGAACTGAAGACGTATCCAAAGATGTTGCTCTAGTCAGCCCTTAGATGTATCAGCTAGTTACATCACAGTGTTTGGTAGCTTGTGATGTTCATAAACCTTCAGATTGTCAGTTACTAGGACTGTGGGAAATGTAAGAGTAGATTGAGTGTATCTGAAACATGATTAAACATAGACACTGAAGGGGCTAGAAAGTGATATAGGGGTAGAACATGATGCTCTTCAAGGAAACCCCATATGGGAAGGTTATTGGTTCAAGTCCAGAGAACTTCCTGAGTATGTTGTACATACTTACCCAGAATGCTGTCACTCTATTTCCAACACGCAAATATACCTCTTTAATTATATTGTTTGGTACTACTTCAAAAAACTTAAAAAATATTCAGCAGTAATAAACTCAAAACATTAAAATAAATGTTTGATGATAAAAGTAAGTACAGAAATTAGTAAATGTTTGATGATAAAAAAGTAAGTACAGAAATTAGTTTCTCTTTTGATCAACTGGACTGGGGAGAAATGTTCACATATTGAAATGTTCACTTTGTAAGCTAAATAATGTGATTGAATGTATATAAAAATTTAAAAATTAATTAATTAAAAAATTAGTTTCTCAAAAAACTTAATAAATATGCACAAAATGTCCACATAATCGTTAGATGCATACTATTAATGACCACATAACAACCAGAACACACAAATCTGCAAAATATGCATCAATATTTACTTTAAAAAATCAGTGATCATTTTAAGAAGATTGTGCCAAGATAATGCCTTCTCTAAAGTATCTACAGAAGGAACATTTGCATTTCCCTCAATAAAATACAACTTTTTGTATAGATAGAGTGCCTCATTTTCTAAAATGATCTAATTTCTAATTTAAATGTTTCTTGCACACCAAGATAAGTAGTCATAGCTAAAAATGAATTGACTGCATTATGAAAACAATTTCTCTATCAGTTAAATGATGTGAAAAATGAAAAAAAAATTACCCTAAACCAGTACCCCCCAAAAAACAAAACTTAAATTAAGAATTTCTTTTTAAATACAAGGATATGACTCTGGAGGGAAGGAGAATTTTTTAAAAAGATAAAAGATAAAAAAGCACTAGAAAGATGTATATGGGGCCAGCAGGTGGTGTGGTGGTGGGCTGGACTCCCAATGGCCAACTGTGGTTCAAGTCCTAGACCTTATAGCTTCCTGTCTCACTTTCCCTCCCTCCCTTTCTCTCACTCTGTGTGTGTGTGTGTGTGTGTGTGTGTGTCTGTGTGTCTTTCTCTGGTCAAATTTAAATAAATAAATAAATAAAGTTAAATAAAAAGAACTCTTTAAAATAAAAATAAATTTAAAAAGAAAGATATATGTAAGTGTTGATGTATAGAAATATATAATATAGGTTGCATCAACAACAAAAGTAATGTGACATCGGGTTTATAATGTATGTAGAATTTAAACTCATGAAAATAGAAGCACAGAAATAGGGATTAGTAAATACAAGTAAAGTGTTTTGAGGTTTTAGAATACTGGGGGAAAGGTAAAAAGAATAATTTTTGTTAGGTGGTAATAAATCAAGAATAAATATTAGAATATGTAAGATAAATTCTGAAAAAAAATTTAAAAGTGCATAAGTATAAGTTAGTTGAAAAAAGGAGAAATAATTAAAATATGTGATTAAAATAGATGAAGGGGTGGGACCAGCAGGTGGCGTGGTGGTTAAGGTGCTGGACACTCCCACATGGCTGACCATGGTTCAAGTCCTGGACCTGGTAGCTTTCTTTCTCACTTTCTCTCTCTCTCTCTGTCTCTCTCTCTCTGGTCAAATTAAAATAAATTAATGAATAAATAAAAATAAAATGAAATAAATCTTTAAAAAAATAGATGAAGGGAAATGAGCTCAAGAAAGCACAAAATAGGTAGGTCCTATAGAAAATAAATAGTAAGATGGGAGATTAAAAAGCAAATATATTAGTATTTATGTTAAATATAAATGGACTAAATAGTCCACATGAAGTTGTGTGGTTCTAGAGATGATTAGAAAATTAAAATGTAATAAACTGGACATAATTATCTCTCTAAAAAAAATACCTGTGCTCTGCAAAATCCTACATTAAGAGAATGAAAAGAGGAACTCAACTTGGATGATAACCATCAATCTGACAAAGGACTGATATCTAGAAAATATAAAGAACTCTAAAAATTTAATAGGTTAAAATAACAAAAATGAACAAAATTTTTCACTAAATAGGATATATAGATGGCAAATGAGTCCATGAAATGATGTTCAGCACAATTAGTCTCCCCAAAAACATAAATTAAAACCACAATCTGGCACCACTGTAACCATATCAGAGTGGACCAAACTGGAAAAAAAATTGTGGCGACACCAGCTACTGGTGAGAATGAGGAGAAACAAGACTCCCCCATGTATGTCTGCCAGGAAAGTACTATGGTTCAGTCACTTTGGAAAACAGTGGTTTAAGTTAGTTATAACTTAAATAGGCAATTATCATGCAATACAATAATTGCATACTTGGTAATGAAATAGATGAAATTAAAATTGTGCTTGCACAAAAATCTAAATGTCAAGGACCAGCAGTTAGCGTAATGGCTATGTTGCTGGACTCCCGCGTAGTCGACTGCAGTTCGAGTCCTGGACCCGGTGGCTTAAACTCATGCCAGGTACGTGTGCGTGCATGCCCAAGATCCCGAGAGGAGAATGGAGGAGAAGGGATTGTGGCGTGACCATCTCCCCTGGGGGGCGATTTCTCACTTTCTGTCTTTCTGTCTCTCTCTGTCTGTCTGGCGAGTACACACGCCCTATAGCAAAAACCTCTCCCCCCCCAAAAAAAAAAACTAAATGTCTATAACGGTTCTATTTATTATAGCCAACAACTGAGAACAGTCAAGATGTGGTCAAACAGGTGAATGGTTAAACTGTGTTACATGCCACTGTAAATATAGATCCATAATGAAAATAATTGAGCTACTGACACATCCAATGATTGGATAAATCACTGTATAATTTTTCTGAGTGGAAAAAAAAGCTAATTTAAAACAGTGTGAGTCATTAAACTTTTTGAAATGACATCAGTTAGTATGGCTTCTAGCATTTAAAAGTGTTGTGCTACTGTTGTGCAACTGTGGATGAGCAGAAAAAAAAAAGCACTAATTTTTAAATAAAGTTTGTAAATATGAAGACATTAAAATTAAAAATTTATATTTACCAGGAGACACTGTCAGGAGAGTGAAAAGGCCAGCACATAGAGCAGATTATATATAATAGGCGTACCTAACAAATGACATCTTTCCAAAATACACAGTGTGCAACTTCAGTGAACAAAAGACTTGAACAAGTACTTCACAAAAGGTATATAAACCTGTAAAAAGTGCTAAAGTTTATTAATGACCTGTGGAATACAAATTAATACCACAATAATTGCAGTTAGATTGTATGCAAAAGTAGCCTCGTTAATGTCTTAAGCTTCTTCAGGCTTGTTCTTTTGCAATGAGAATTTGGCTCTCCTCCTATAAAGAGGTAATATTGATTTCCACAATTACAACAGATTTACACACAGACCTCCCATAGCCCATGAATCTGGAATGGCCTTGTAACTTTTTTTAGTCAGAAAATGTAGAAGAAATGATGTTGTACTCCTCCTTGAAATGCTGCTGTCACCATGCAAAGCCCAGGAGAACCTCCTGGAGGACAAGAGAGCCTGTGGACAGGGAGGCAGTGCCAACAACCACATGTGACACCTGTGAGGTCAACCAAGCAGGACATTGAGTACCAGTAGCTTCCAGATAATTGCAGCAACATGAGTGCCTCCTGAACTAGCAAAGACTGCTCATCTAGGGGTCAGTAGGCGACACAGTGGTTAAAGCACTCTGCAGGGGAGATGGCAATGCCACAGTCCTTTCTCTTACATTATCTTTCTTGGATTTTTGGCATACATGTACCCATGTCCAGTGTGATTCTCAAGCTTCTGGGTCTGGGACTTGAACCACAAAGTCAGCCGTGTGAGATTCAGCTGCCTTAACCTCCATGTCATTTGCTGGGCCACATTTTAAATGTCTATATATTTTTTTAAATGTCTATATAATCAATGTAAATCTTTCTGGTCAATTTTGTTCTTATGTTAATTTACATATATCATATTTTGTGAAAGATTTTATTTTAAAATGGGTTTTGACTAGAATGATTCTGTGTCTCCAACAACAGAATAAAACTAATTTGTAATCAATAACAAAGATACCAAATATTGCTCCTTTTTAATGCTTTTTAATGCTTCCTCTCACTCTCAAAAGTCTCCTAGTTTGGACAAAAAAGTGATATAGTTATACATTATGCTCACATCACTTGTTTTTTCATATGGTGCTACCTGGGATTTTATTTTTATTTGCCAATGGTTTCTCAAGTTTTACTCTTAGTTCCATTTTAAATACATTTTTTCTTTAAATACTTTCTCTCTTAGTAAGTTTATTTTCAAAATAATAATTTATTTAATTTGTTATTATTATTTTAACTTGGTATAGGGCATATGCACTCACTGGAGAGAGACAGAAAGAAAGGGAAAGTGAGAACACAAGCTGCCAGATCTGGGACTCAAAACATCTTTGGCCATGTGGGAGTCCAGCGCCTTAACCACCACACCATCTGCTGTCTCCCTAATAAGCTTTTTAAAGTTCTAGCTACCTGTTTCACTTGCAAAGACAGGATAGTTTTGGGTTGCATGACCTCCCAGCTCTAACTCTCTTCTGACCTGAGGGTTGTTAAGGTTCCAGAATTCCAGCATCCCTCAGAAATCACTTGACATGGCTTCTCGTCAGAGCAGAGTAGATATTCACACACAGTGTTTCCTTGCGGTATTCAGGGACATTGGGATCTCAGAGTGAACCCTCTAGTGGCTCTTGGATCCAAGTGCTCTTGGTACTGTGGCTCTTCCAGCTGGGCCTGCTCTTCCCTTGACAGGGGACATCATCTTCCTGGGCAGTCACAGAGGGACCCAGGGAGGGCCTTCTGTCTCCCTTCAGCCTCTTGCAACAGCTGGGGCATGACTGCCTCCCTCTGTCTGCCCCCTGTGGGTCTCCCCCTTCCTCACTTCCTCCATCTGACTGCATTCTCTCCAGAGTCTCTGAGTAAGCCCACATCACTACGTACTCTTCTGTGGCCCATATGTAGGCATGCTTGGCTTCCTTCAGAAAGCTCAGGAAGCAATTGTCTTTACCATTTAGGCTTCAGCATATTTACTGCTCGAGTTTTTTTTTTTATTTTTTTTAATAATTATTTTATTTAACTTGATTTATTTTAATTTGGAGAGAGAGAGAGAGAGAGAGAGAGAGAGAGAGAGAGAGAGAAAGTGAAAAAGCAAGCCGCCAGGTCCAGGACTCAAACTGCAGTCAGCCATGTGGGAGTCCAGCACCCTTAACTACCACCACACCTGCTGGCCCCACTGCTTCGGTTTTTATTTTATCTATAGGTTTCCCTTTTATAGGTTTCCCAAATTATTCTGTGTATTTTCCAGGTTGATATAGTGATTTGAAATAAACTAATTTCTACAGATAATGGCAATATCACAAAGAATGACTTATATATTCAGTGCCTAATAGATCCCCATCACTGTACTTGATTTCAAAATTAATTCTTGTACTGAGTTCTATCATGTTGACATGGTGGTACTGATTATAGCTAAGGACAGTGGTGGGCAGAGAGGTTAGAATACTTGCCTATGTTCTCTTGTCTTACAGCAGAACTGAAACAGGCGTTCTAGTCTCCAACTCTAACAACCTCCTTTTAGGTCAGAGTTGGGTGCAGTATTCCAAATTCTGTACCAAGTTGTTTTGCTCAATCCGCCATTGCAACCAAATATTTCAGCATCGTGTTCTCAAAAATTTTACCCCCAAAATCTACTTGCCAACTTTTTCAAAACCTAGATGGAATATAATTGATTATCCCTTATATGATTAGTTAGTAAAAAATTTAAAAGACAGAAATTTGCATATATAGAAAATGTCACCCTTCAGAGAACTTTTTCAAACAATACCTAGGGGTCCTGCCTCAGTGCAATTGAACTCTGGGCACAAGTCTTGTGTCCACTGTTCCACTGTGAAGCCAGAAAGCAAGCCATGGAGAGGGTGGCTTCATGATAAACGGAAACTCCAGCACTCTTGGGTGAAATATTTCAAGCACAGGGAAGAACTAATCCTGACCCTATAGAAAAGCCACAACAACTTATTCTTTCCTAGATGTTTTCTTTTCTTTCTTTTTTAATTTTTTAAAAAAATTTTTGCTATAAGGAATTGGGCTCACTGGAGAGAGAAAGAAAGAGAAAGGGAGAGTGAAAATCACCTCGGGGGGTGAAGGAAGAGATGACCACATTGCAGGCCCTTCTCCTCCATTCTCCTCTCAGGATTTTGGGTACACGCACACATGCCCAGCTTGGTTTTCAAGTCACTGGGTCCAGGACTCAAACTGCACAGTTGGCCATATGGGATCCAGTCACCTTAACCCCCATGCCAACAGCTGTCTCATTTCCAAGATATTTTGAGTGGTTCACTTTCCCTGTGTGTTCCTCTTCAGACTGGGAGAAAAATCTGCAGGGAAAGAGCAGTTGCTAAGCAGAAACTTAGAAGAAACTGAATTCAGGCTTCTGTCTCTTCTACCCCCTCCATCAAATATATATTATGGGGAACCAGCAGTTAGTGTAATGGCTATGTCGCTGGACTCCCATGTAGTCGACCACGGTTCGTGTCCCGGACCCGGTGGCTTAAAACTCACGCTGGGCACGTGTGCGTGCGTGCCCAAGATCCTGAGAGGAGAATGGAGGAGAAGGGATTGCGGCATGACCATCCTCCCTGGGGGGTGATTTCTCGCTTTCTGTCTCTCTGTCTCTCTCTGTCTGTCTGGCAAGTGCACGTGCTCTATAGCGAAAACCTCTCGAAAAAAAAAATATATATATTATGGACAAATACTAACCTCAGAGAGAGGTCCTGCAGCAGTATAGAAATTCATTTATTTCTTTCTCAATGAACTGCAGAAAATTCTGCAAGATTGGACAAACAGGCAAAACAGAATATAAAATGTACTTCTTAATTAAAGTGAGTTGTGAAGGACCCTCCAAAGTATCTATAAATCAGATCTGGGAAAGTCAGGAAAGTTTTGAGTTTATGTGGAAGGATGCAGGGAGCAGCATTGTGAGAAACAAAGGGGAGCACCAGCAAACACGGGGAGCTATGGGGCAGCAGGCAACTGCAGGCCCTCCTGTAGTAAGTAGTGAGGATATGAAACCTGGTGAGAGCCCCAGCAGCAGGGGTCAGGGGGCCCAAGGCTGCTCATGTCTTAGAAGCCATGAGAAGACTGTGCCCAGTAGGAGACAGCATTGCTGCCATCGTCGGCTTTCCCAGTACAGATGTGCCAGGAGAAGTAGCTATTACTAGCGTGGTTTTCAAAGTTGGAATGATTGCAGGCTGTGTAATCATGGCAAGTTTTGAAATTGTGTTACCTCTTTCAGCCTCTGTTGCTCTATCTGTAACACTTATTTTTGTTTGTTTGTTTTTCCAGAGGGTACATTTACCAGAGAGAGAGAAAGCACCCCCCATGGAGAATGGTCATGTCTCAATCCCTTCTCTCCATCTCTCCCTCTTCTCAGGATTTTGGGCATGCACGCACATGAGCCCAGTGCGTTTCTTAAGCCCCCATGTCCAAGACTCCAACTGTGCGGTTGGCCATGTGGCATCTGGTTGCCTTAACTATTAGGCCGTCCCAACATTTAGATTCTAATGGTACTTACATTGTGAATTGTTAGGAGTATTAGATGAGAAGAGAGGTAGGTGCCTAAAGCTGAAAACCTGGTGAATAGTTAGGGTGCAGTAAATATTAATGATTATAAATAGAGCTATTATTTGGGGGCATCTCAGAATGAAATTTTTCACAAAGAGTCTAAGAGGCTTCTGGGGGGTCTACCCTATAGGAGACTTCCATAGTTCTCCCAAAGGGGCCTCTCAGCCCAAAGCTCAAAGGTCAGATGTGAGCATAGGACACAGGACATAGAGACTGACCTCCCTGGAGGTCTCTCTGGAGCAATTGAGAACCCCCCAGCCTCAATCACATTCGCATTAGCATTCTTAAATTGCACATTGTTTTCTGATGATCCTCACAATTTGAATTTTAATCATTTTTTTCCTTGAAAAACAAATCAAGAAATAAAAAAAAAAATGAGCTGGAGATATTGCATTTTTCTGGAAGGCTACCACTAATTAAGATGTTGAAAGCAATTTTAACACCATTTCTCACCACTGTGACAAATCTGACAGGTTTACAAATTAGCATTCTGGGGCTCTCAAACTGGATGTCCGTGTTTTGTCAGATTCTGTGACAGATCACAAATGTGCTTGGTAATTGCTGCAAGTGAGACAATACCTTACAAGAAATAAAGTACACTATCAGTTGACTCCAGGAAACTGGTCTCTTGGCAAATATGTTGTACAAAGAAAAATTCTTCCAACTGCTCTCCCACCTCTGACCTCTGCTGAGAAAAAGAGGACATACACAATCATGGGAAATCAAGGTGGAATTTCATATCACAGGTAGTCTCCCACCATGGGTGTCTTCAGTGTGCTCTACAGGCTGGGATGAGACTTACCCAGTGCTGCACAGCTGTACCCATTAGGATACTCTTCATTTTGCTGACATCTTCCTCTCTAGGGCTTTTCCCACTGATCCCAAATCAAACCTTGGAGACCACACATATGACAATTCGTTTTTAATTGCCAAAGTGTGCATAAACTTGCCAGAGAAAGACAGAGAGAGAGAGGAAAGAGAAAGCCCCCTACAAAGGGACAATGTCACACTGCATTACCCTCTCCTTTATTTCTCCCCCCAGCTGGGATTTCAGGTAAACATACACACGGCCAAGCATGTTTATTTTATTTTTAATTTTTTTGGAGAGGTTTTCGCTATTGGGCGTGTGCGCTCGCCAGACAGACAGAGAGAGACATAGAGACAGAAAGCAAGAAATCACCCCCCAGAGGGGATGGTCACACCGCAATCCCTTCTCCTCTGTTCTCCTCTCGGGATCTTGGGCACGCACGCACACGTGCCCGGTGTGAGTTTTAAGCCACTGGGTCCGGGACGTCAACCGCGGTCGACTACGTGGGAGTCCAGCGACATAGCCATTACACTAACTGCTGGTTCCCAAGCATGTTTTTACAAAATGGAATGTAAGAATCAAAATGTGCTGTTGTTCATGTGGGATTGGGCTCTCTTAACCACTAGGCTATAGGACTGGCCCTATCATAGTTTTTTTTAAAGTTTACTCACTTATTTTTTCTTTATTTTATGAGTGAAAGAGACAGAGACACAGAGAAAGAAAGAGTATGCTGCACCCCCCACAGGGTGACACAATCTACTACCAGCTTCAGCCAGCCCCAGATCACAGGCATGTGTATGCCCTGTGCACTCAGGGAGGTCTCTAGATGCAAATAAAACAATTAGCATCAATTAGCATCAGTACTTTAATACAGATCGCATGCTTTCACATATATCATATCAAAAATTTTGCTGAAACACTTTAACTCTCCCCCACTTTAAATGAGATCATTTAGATAAAAAAAAATTTGCTCCAAGTCATACACCTGGTAAGCGAATATTTTTTTGTCTCTCATGATCCAAGCATTTGGATTAATATCTTCTTATCAGTGTGAAATAGGTTCACCATCTTGATTTCAGTCCTAGCTCTTCCATTTCCACAAATATGGAGCTTACAGTTGATTTCTAAAAGGCAAGAGAATGCACTGGGACGGCATCTTCCAGATGGATACTCCAGGGAAGGCCACTCCAAAACAATCACATTTAACAAAGGTTTGCCTAACCTCCATTCTGGGACAGACATTACTCTAGAAAGTAGGGATTTAATAAGGAAACTAAACCAGCAACTAAACAGGTGCCAGTTGAGAGAAAAGTGCCCCAAGAGAAAAGTGCATGTGACATAGCCAAGAGGGAGTACCCTTGAGTGGATACCTCCCAGGACAGCCAAGTGTACGGTCCTGGGAGATATTTGTGTGCCAGAGGACTACAAAGACGACTCCACTCCTGCTGTGATTTGCTGACCTTTCACCCTTCCAGTAGGTGTGAATGCATATGAACATCATTATCAGCAGTTTCTTCATTCCACTCACATTTCTCAGTCCAGTCAAGCCTTCATCTATGGTCTCATAAAATACATCTGATATTGCTGTTATTACACTGTGATACATTTACAACTTTAGTTCCATTATCTCTGTCATAGCTGCAGGTTCTTGCAGGGCAGAAACCATGCCATATTCATAGCTAGTAGTCTGCAATAGAGCAGGAACTGGCAAAACATAGGTGCTTGGTCAATATTTAATACAAACAAATCCTGAAACATTTCCAAAGTCATCCCACAATAAATGAACAATAAATTGAAACTGCTAAATTACACTTCCTGTTGAAAAAATTCATTTGCATTTTTAAAAACATTGTTTTTGGCAGTTGTGAGGAAAAAAAAAATCATTTGTTAAGACCGTATGATCAGTTTTCCTAGTCCTTGTGCTAGCAATACAAGCCATGTGGTCTTTTTATTAAGGTTGTTCCAAAATATTTAGAACCTAAGAAGGTGAACTACATATCTCAAAAAGCATGCAGTGCTCCAGATCTGTACTTCTCGAGCAAATAAGCTAGTTAGGAGAGTTTCTCATTTTATTATGTACTGCAGCTGTTACTGGGCTTGCAGAATTCCCATTTCCCGCAAGAAAGGGATAATTACAGAGGCTGTTCTGAAAGGTCATCTCTGCTAGGAAATTTTTGATAAATTTTCAGACATAAACTCAATATTTGATTACAATATTTTTTCTTTCTTTCTATTTCCTGTTCTTTCTCTCCCCTTGTGTATTTTTTCCCTTTTTGTCCTCTTCTTTCTGTTTTTCTTTTTAATTAATATAAAACTATCCTGTGTTGGTAAAATTAACATATAGGTAACAACTAAATAGAAGAGATTCAGGTTGAATTTCAGTAACACACAAGATGTTATTAGATGTGGTATCTTCAAGGAAACTGTAGCAAGTAGGATGATATATATATATATATATATATATATATATGCATATATGTAAGCATAGCCTTTCTGTTGTTCCTTTCCCATGTGTATATCTTTCTTCCCCTGTATCTCAAGGTAAAGGCATAATCTTATTACTTATAATAATATTGTCATCTAGCACACTTTAGATTCCCACTGTAATCTGGTATAGTTACAGTTAATTGCATTATTAAACCTATTATTTATTTATCAGCCCCCTATACATTGGTTTATTTTTGTATTTCAGAGGACTATAGTATCAGAGAAGTTAAGTGGCTATTCAAGTTAAAACTAGTAGCACCAACTAGTACTCGTCCCAAATCTGTGCACTTTTTAAGATCTGTGTCGTTAGTCCTGCCTTGTTTCTACATAACACATGGTTATCTGTACCTGATGATGTCTGTTCAAGGTACAGACCATGTCTTTGCTTTGAATGATAAGTTTCTCCACAGTGTGCATACAATAGACACTCAACATTGGTTTATTGAAAGAAGGAACAAACAAGGCCAGCTGGTGATCAGGTAGTGGCACAATGCTCTGAGATGCTGGACCCACATGGCAAGGTTCCAGGTTCATGTCACAAGGCCTCCCTGTACATGGTGAAAGCATGTACACATGGCCATGATATGGGATGACTGAAGCTGGGGGTTGATTATGGTGTAGAGATCCTGCTGGGGGTGCCTGTCTCATTCTCTCTCTCTCTCTCTCTCTCTCTGTCTCTTTAATGGAAGAAATAAATAAACTTTTAAAAGAACAAATTAATTAATAAACAGGCTTGCTTTTATCATTTATTTACTCAATTTTTCTTGACTACCATGAATTAGACCAGTATTCCTAGAAGGAGAGCTAAGACAGGGATCCGTGTGGCATAGATTCATTAAGGGAATGATGTCAGGAGAAATGGGATGAAGGGAGGAAGATAGAGAGGGTAAAGAGCCCTGCAGGCTGTGGTCTCAGCTGTATCTAGCTTTAGCCTGATCCCATAGGGACTTCTGAATTGTGAGCTGTACCACAGAGTGCAATTAGATAGTTCATCATTAGCTGTGACCTATCATAGGGGAGGGGGAAATAACCTTCCAACCAGGCGGCTTCTATTAGCCAAGGGTGATTCTCTGGAGAAGGGGACAGCTGTGAGTCATTAGCAGCTGACACTCAACAGTGCTGGAGGTGAGTGCACTAAGAGGGTAAAGGGAATCTGAGCAAGAACCAATAGCATATCCGAAAGCAGACCTTATTAGAGCTCTATGGCCATTTCCATAAGGGATTCCCAATTAGTGTGAGCTTTCAGTGTGCAGAACCCATTCAATCATTGCCCCTCAGGACCCAACTTATGACCAGCATCTCCCATAAAGACTCTCTGGACCACTCAAACTCAAATAGATTCCTCATTTTCAGAAATCCTACAGTACTTCTCTGTTCATCATTGCTTTTAATTGCTCTAAGATTTTAATACATGCATATATAATAATTTCCTTATTAAACCTGAAAGCTACTCTAAGGCATGGATTGTGGTATCAGATGGTAATCTTTTATCTTGAAGTCTTGCTGCACTCAACTTAATGCTAGATGCTGTCAGGGATGCAGTAGAAGTCATGGGTCCTATACAGTAATAAATAATGGTATACTAAATGGCAACCAATGGTAATGTACATTTTATACTACCAGACAATGTGCTAAGCACTCAATAAGCATTATTTCATTCAATCTTCACAGCATTTCTGTTAAGGAGGCTATTATTAGGAATGCCTTCTGTATCACATAAGAGAAAACCTCCTCGATACAGTGGTTTAACAAGGTAGGGATGTATTCATCATTTACCCCAGGAAATCTGGAGATAGACTCTTCCTGGAAGTGGTTTCATTGCTCTCTGTGATTCTCTTGAACTCTTCCACATGCTTGTTATCTTTATGGCCACCAATGGCTGCTGCTGCTGCTGCCCTGCTGCTGCTGCCCCAGACATAGCATTTGCATCCCATTACTAGGAAGAGCTGTTATCAGCTATATCTGTCTGTTTTTTCAGACAAAACAAAATACTTCTCAGAAGACACTAGTGGGAACCAGCAGTTAGCATAATGGCTATGTCGTTGGACTCCCATATAGTCGACCGCGGTTTGCATCCCGGACCCGGTGGCTTAAAACTCACGCTGGGCGCGTGTGCATGCGTGCCCAAGATCCCAAGAGGAGAATGGAGGAGAAGGGATTGCGGCGTGACCATCCCCTCTGGGGGATGATTTCTCGCTTTCTGTCTCTATGTCTCTCTCTGTCTGTCTGGCAAGCGCACGTGCCCTATAGCGAAAACCTCTCCAAAAAAAAAAAAAAAAAAAGAAGACACTAGTATACTTTCATCTCCATATTATGGCCCAAACTATGTTGTAAGGTTAACATTTCAGCAAGATAGTTTAGCATAATTGCATTTTGTTTTCTTAGATGCTATAGTACAATGAGGCAAATTGCAATAAGAAAAGACAAGAGGAATGTCTGTCATGAAAGTTCACAAGTATTATCTGCTACATGCAGTTGCTAATTTATCTATATTTCATAGATGAGAAGACTGAGGTAAGTAAGTAACTATCCAGGGACTGCTGAACAGTGAGTCTAGTATTCACACTCTACTCTGACTACTATGCTATATTATTTCTTTAGTTAGTGCATCTTAGTACCTCAATTCTATCTCAAAAATGACAACTCTGGGATAGGGGTAATTTGGAGCACTGTCTTAGAGTATTTATTCATCATCAATATGGAAATAAGGCCCATCTGTAGTAGTGCAGGTGGTAGCATACTGATCTGTAGTGCTGGAAGTCACATGGCTGACCCTGTGTTCATATCCTGAAACACTCTGGGTGTGCATATACCCAAGGTTCTGGGGTATGAAAAGATACTGTTTGGTTGCCTGTCTCTCTTTCTCTCTCTCTCTGAAATCAAATACGCTTAAAGAAACAGATTATAAAGTTTAAATGTCTAAATCCTAGGTTATCTATCTCCAGATGTGAGGTAGTTGGGTTTAAGATAATATAGGAGAGGTCATCATAAGATGAATACAAAATTAATGACTGAATATTATTAAACAGAACAACAGAGCAGGCAAACATACGGCACCCTATATATAGAGAAACAGTTTTCCAATAATCTATTTTACCTCTGGTCTGGGAAAGACTATTTTATTTGGTAACAGAATCCCCAGGTAAGTTTTATACATTATTGTTCTTATAGTTCCAACCTTCTTGGCTTAAACAATTGATTGAATTTTGATGTTGTATACTAAGTCTCTGCAACAAGTAAGGCACTTAGCAGAAGATCTCTTGTCAGAAGGTGAAGTGTAAGTGTGCAGTTTATAAAAGTAAGCTTTCTACATCATCCACGTTTCAGTCTAGAGATATAAGTACCTTCCAGGACTTACATAGAGACTCTAGACAAGATGGCTTTTGCGCTGGGCTGCAGTTGGCAGATAATGACTCACAAGAGCTGACTGCTAGCATATTTTTGGAACTTTGTAAAGTGGCCTCACATGCTTAAAATTATTTATTGCATTAGTGCTCATACCAAAAATTTGGTACACACTATAAATAAGGGCTTTTTAAAAAACAAAGAGCTGGTTCTTAACGTTTACTAACATACCACTTATTGAGTGGTTCAGCAGCTCATATAATGAGCACAATCAATGTTTCTAAAAACTTAAACAGGAGGGAAAAAAATGAACAAAATCATATGAGACTGGCTTAGGATTTGAGAAAGAGCTCAGATGTGAACTCCTAACTGCTGAGCCTGCTCCATGTTATTAACATGAAAAGCCAAATCTTGTTTTCAGAAGGTTCTAGAACTCTGGGGGATGCCTGCTAGGCAGCTGGCCTTGGTTCCTTTAGTCAGTTTTGTCTGTTTCCTGCTTAATACACCTGCTATTGGTAATCAGAAAACCAATGGTCTGTGGCACATATACTCTATGGAATACTATTCAGCCATAAAAAAAACCCCAGCAAAACCCTGGCTTTTGACAGAAAGTGGAAGAATATGGAAGATCTATTGCTGTGTGAAGCAAGCCAGGCTATGAAGGAGAGACATTGTAGGTTCCCACTTACTATATACCAAGCGTCCACACTCTATGACTGAAACTGATTGACTAAGGGATATACAAACAGAGTAAATGGGTGTGAATACCAGATATAGTGTGTGTGGAAAAGTAGGGCCAGAGGAAGGACATTTAGAAGAAAAATAAGGAGGCAAAGCATTAATGGGACAAAGAAATGTGATATTATCTGTTGAAGCTATTTTATAGTTTAATCAACTGGACTAGGGAGAAATGTTCACATAATGAAATATTCACTATGTACGCTAAATAATGTGAGTGTATAAAAGAAAATGAAATAAAAAAAGAAAATAAAAATAAAAAAGAACAAACTAACAACAATGATAAAAAACAAACAAACAGACAAACAAAAAACAAAACGACAATGGTATGTGGTTACATGTATTAATTCTTTGGGACAAGTTTAAATATGATCAAGTTCCTTCAGGCAAACTTATGAACTCACTTCACCTTGCATGTTGGAGCTCAGCTCTCCCATTCATTATCCCTCTGATGAAATGACCTTTCAGAGGTAATCAATAGCTAAACTGATAAATGGGAAGCCTCCTTAAAAATCCATTGCTTGATTGCTGAGACAGAATGTTTTATTCATTGACAGGTGTGATTTATCATTCAGTGGCAAGGAGAACGTTTGCTCCAGCTGTTCTCACTGACATTGTACAGCACTGGGGGTTTTCAGTCTGTTTCCTCAGAGCAGACCAAGTTTTGGGTTAAGAAACTGTAGCTATATTTAGCATATTAGGCCATCAGCTATCTGTAAACAATCTGGGTGCATTATTCTACCCATTGTTCATAATTAAACTCCTCATCATGAGAATTGCAGTGCAGAAAGTCTTAGATCTTACATTTGGATTCTGAAAACTATAAGGTATTTCTACCCTTTGCCTACTTTTAAGTGAGGTTGTTCATTTTCTGCCATTAAGTTGTATATGTTCCTTACATATTTTAGATATTAACCCTTTATCAGGTACATGGTTTGTGTGAAAACTCCTACTAGGACTTGACCCAGCCTCCTAATGAAAAAGTTAGTGTTAGCTACCATTTTTGAGGACCTACTCTGCACTAGGCATTCAGCTGAGCCTTCATATGAATTATATACATATTTTATAATAATATTTACAGTACCTATTACAGACTCCTTTATTCCTAATGCCCCTCTGATCATCTACAGGCGTGTACATTGACAAATAGTACCTGTAAGAGTTAAATCCGAAAAGTAGAACCACTCACAGTGATAGAAAATAAGGGATTTGTCATGGATATTGACCTCATCCTGTTGTGGAAGATGGCTAAGGCATTTATGTGTGGCCATTGATTCTGCATCTGATGTTTCACCTGCATTTAGCAGGGCTGCAGCAGGCAGTAGGAAGGAAAGGTGACAATGGAGTGGGAAAGAGCAGGGACAAATAGAAAACTACAAAGACCAGCTGGAATGTGAAGAAGAACTGGAAACCATGTAGATATCTCATCACTCTAAAATTGATGATGGGATGTTCTACGCTTGTTCATGGAGTTAAGCAAGGATCTGACCCAGGATTCCAAGATGTTAAGTGAGAAGACTTGGTAGGAGCTAGAAGACTTGCAGGCACAGTTGTGGCCCCAGAAATGGGAGCAGATGAATGAGGATGGCTTGTGGGATCCAGGGATGCTAGGTGCTGCCCATCTCCACAAAGTAAGTCAGCAATGCATTGTGTGAGCTGCAGCATAGGCTATGCTGGAGAAGCTTAACCCAAAGTGTTTTTTCTGGCTACTGGTCATCTGCCTGTGCTGGGATTCTAACTACTACAAAGGCAGATGAAGACCTACCTAGTTCCTATTATCTGGTCTCTCTTGGTAGGCTCTTCACTTATCAGGCCACAGGAGCCAACTCAGCCTTCCAGAACAGGAGACTTTAGGAACATGAGTCCAAATGTACAGACAGGGTTTGTATCTCATTCAAAGTCCTTGTGATGACCTAGGTGCTTGCTTGCTTTCTATGCCCAGTTGTGACAAGTGATTATAAGTGTATAAATACACACACACACACACACACATATAAACAGAAAGAGATAATCCCTAATCCTAAATGTTCCAAAATCCAAAAATTTTTGAGTGCTGACATGATGCTTTTATTTCCTGATGATTCAATATACACACTTTGTTTCATGCACAAAATTATTAAAAATGTTCATAAATTACCTTTAGGCTATGTGTAAAGGTATATATGAAAATAAATAAATTCTGGTTTTTAGATTTGAGTATCATTCCCAAAATATTCCAAATCCAAAAAAATCTGAAAACAGAAACATTTTTTGTCCCAAGCATTTTAGATAGGGGATAGTCAACCTGTGTGTGCATTTGTGTATGTGTGTGTGTGTGTGTGTGTGTGTGTGTGTGTGTCTGTATGTGTATATGTATGTGAGAGAGAGAGGGAGAGCCATGCTAACAGATATGATATTATTTCTTTGTGCCTTTGTTTTACATGTCCCTGATGATTAGTAATATTGAGCACTTTTTTGTATACTCATTGGCCATTTATATGTCATTTATAGGAAAATGTCTATTTAGATCTTCTGCCCATTTTAAAATGAGTTTATTTATTTTCTTTTGTTAAGTTGTGTGTGTGTGTTTACATATTTTGGATATTAACCCATTATCAGATATATGGATCACAAATATTTTCTCCCAACCTGTAGGCTGCCTTTTCATTTTATATATTATTCCCTCTGTTGTGAAGAATATTATACATGCATGTGTATATGTATTTGCTATAACGAAACACTTTAGAATGGGTTATTTATAAATAATAGAAATTTATGAAGCCTGGCCTGGGCAGGCCTCCTTGGGTGAGCCTGTGTTCAAAGCTTGCGAGCAACTTTGGGACTTTCAGCACACTGTCACCCACCACTCCAGTGGCCTGGGCATACCCCACCTGCCATCTGCCAGGATACTTAAGCCTGGTCTGGACAGGCCTCGTTAGATGAGCCCATGTGTGGGGCCTGAGAGCTATGTTGAGACTTTTGGTACACCAATCAGCGCACAGCGTTGTGTAGCACACACCTTGACCCTCTTCACTAAGTTATGTCTCCTTAGCTTATTACCTCCTCATCAAGAGCTGAACATTTGGCAGAGGAGCCAAGCACCGGAAGTTACCACTAACTGCTCTAACCTGGGAGACAGAGCCCTCCACACTTGGGAACACACTTGGGAACACACTAAGGGTGAAATTTCCTCTACCGGTACTATAGAATCCACTCCAATAAATATAGAAAAGTGAATACTGCATCAGATGACTAGAAACCAGTACAGATTTTGAAGAAAAATGAGAAAACAGGTGGTAACTCTCTCCCAGGCGAGCATGTTAGCTCCTCACAAACAGTGGAGAGCATAGAGAAATACATAGAAATATCAGAAAATTTTCAAATATTTATAGTGACAAAACTCAATGAGATGCAAGAGAAAACAGACAATTAGTTCTAGGAAATGAGAAAATCATTTCAGGACAGGAAAGAATTCCATAAAGAAACATATACCCTAAAAAGAATCAAATAGAATTTCTGGATATGAAGAATACAAGACAAGAAATTAAAGTCTCCCCCGTAAAGAGCAGATTGGACCATGGAGAAGAAAGAATTTATGACCTGGAAGACAAATTTTCCAACATAGACAAATCACCCAAAAGAAAGAAAAAACAACCAAAAAATGAGAAAAACATGCAGGAAATTCTAGACACCATGAAACATCCAAATATTTGTATAATGGATATTCCAGAAGGTGAAGAATTTGCTAAAGGCATGAAAAACTGCTTTCATGAAATACATCTGAAAGTTTTCCAAATATAGAGAAACATGGAGAAGTTCAGACACAAGAAATAAAAAGGACCCAAAATAGAGCAACATAAAAAGATCCTTCCTTCAGCACATCATAGCTAGATTGGTAAAAATTAAAGACAGACCATATTCTATAAATGGCAATGGATAAATGTCAAGCTACTTACAAAGATTATGCCATTAGGCTAACATCAGACCTCTTAATTGAAATAATTCAGACAAAAAAAGAATGGGAAAATGTATTCAATACATTAAAAGAAAAATAATTTTGGGACCAGCAGTTAGTGTAATGGCTATGTCGCTGGACTCCCATGTAGTCATCTGTGGTTCGAGTCCCGGACCCAGCAGCTTAAACTCACGCCAGGCATGTGTGCATGTGTGCCCAAGATCCCAAGAGGAAAATGGAAGAGAAGAGATTGTGGTGTGACCATACCCCCTGGGGAGTGATTTCTTGCTTTCTGTCTCTCTGTCTCTTTCTGTCTTTCTGGTGAGCACACACACCCTATGGAAAAAAACCTCTCCCAAAAAAAATTAAATAATTTCAAACAACAATCCTAAATCCAGCAAGATTATCCTTCAAATGAGAAGAACAAATAGGAGTATTCTCAGATAACTAAAAACTGACAGAATTGACCAATACTAGACCGGCTCTACAGGAAGTGCTGAGGGGAGTGGTGCATCAGGATAACTAAAAAAAAGAGAAAGAGAAACAGGAGAATGAAAAACAACTGAGAAAATGGCTGACAAAATAGCAGGGATAAATCTGCAAATATCAATAATAATGTCAAATGTTAATAGATTCATTCTCCCATTAAAAGACACAGACTGGCTAGATGGATACAAAAACAGAAGTAATCTATATGCTGCTTACAAGAAATACATCTCACTGATAAGGACATACATAGACTGAAAGCAAAGGGCTGCAAAAAGGTATTCCATGCAAATAGAAACAAACAAACAAAAGGCTGGAATAGTTATTGGTATCAGACAATATAGACTTTAAGTTGAAAGACATAATGAGAGACAAAGAAGGATATTAGGTAGTACTAAAAGGACTTGTCCCTCAAGAAGATATAACACTTGTAAGGCATCCAATACTAGAGCACCTAAATACATCAAAGAGAGACCATGAGATCTCAAGAGAGAGATAGACTGCAACACAATAATTGTAGGGTTCTCAACACCACATTGACTTCTCTGGACAAATCATGTGGACGAAAAAGAAATGAATGAATAGAAGATCTAAACATACCACACATGAAATGGATCTGACAGAAATCCACAGAGTATTTCACCCAACTACTACAAAATATACATTTTTCTCATCCCCACATGGAACATTTTCAAAGACTGACCACATGATAAGGCACAAAACAAGACTTTAGAAATTCATAGGTATAGAAACTATGTCTAGTATCTTTTCCGACCGTGATGGAATCAAACTTGAAATCAACTACAGAAAGAGCCCCTGGAAAATTCATGAGCACATGGAAACTAAACAATCTACTCCTGAATGACTTTACAACTATAGAAGCAATTAAGACTGAAATAAAGAGATTCATAGAAACCAAAGATAATGAACAAATAAATGTTTATAACCTATGGGACACAGCAAAAGCAGTCATAAGAGGAAATTTCATAGCAATTAATGCCCACAGGAAAAAAGCGGAAAGGGGGCAAATAAACAAACTAATGGCACAATCAGGGAATTGGAAAGACAACAGCAAAAAAACTCCAAAGGAGAGAAGAAATAATAAAGATTCAAGCATAAATACATGAAATAGAGAATAAAATAACTACATAGAAAATAAACAAAACCAAAAGCTGGTTCTTTGAGAAAATAAACAAAATTGACACACTGTTAGCTAGAGTAATAAAGAAAAGCAGAGAAAGGAACAAGATAAATCAAACTGCAAAGAAGCAGGCATAATTACAACAGATATAATAGAAATACAAAATATCATCAGAGAATATTATGAGCGACTATATGCCAACAAACAAAAATCCTAGATGAGATGGAAAAATTTCTGGACATGTATAACTTACCAAAATTTAACCAGGAAGAAATAGAAAGTCTGAATGGATCCATAACAAGCAATGAGATTGAATCAATAATAAATAATCTCTTAACAAGGAAGAGGCCAGGTCTTGAAGACTTTACTTCTGAATTCTACAAAACCTCTAAAGAAGAAATAACTGCAATTCTCCTTAAACTATTTCTAGAAATTCAAAAAGAAGGAACCCTCCTGAATTCATTCTATGAAGCCTCCATCATCTTAATTCCAAAACTATACAAGGACATGACAAAAGAAGAGAAAACCTTAGGCCCATAACCCTGATGAATACAGATGCAAAAATTCTCAACAAGATACTAACAAATCATATTCAACAACAATATTAAAAAGCTTATACATCATGACCAAGTAGGGTTTATTCCAGGGATGCAAGGATGGTTCAACATTTGCAAAACAATAAATGTAATACATCACATTAACAAAAGGAAAGATAAAACTTATATGATCATATCAATTGATACAGGAAAAATCATTCAGAAAGTACAACATCCTTTTATGATTAAGACTTTCATCAAAATTGACATAGGAATGACATTCCTCAACACAGTAAAAGCTGTCTATGAAAAACTCAGCTAACATACTGAATTGGGAAAAGCTGAAAGTTTTTCCACTGTAAATTGGAACAAGATACAGCTGCCCACTTTCTCCACTCCTTTTTAATATAGTATTGGGAGATTTAGTCAATGCGATTAGATGAGGGAGTCAAATAAAAAGCATCTAAATAGGAAAAGAAGTTATCTCTGTTTGCAGATATGATGTTCTACCTAGAAAATTCAAAATAATTCACAAAAAACCTCCCAGAAGTGACAAATGAATATAGTAAAGCGGCAGGATACAAAATCAACACACAAACACCTATGGCATTTTTATATACCAACAGTGGAAAACAGACAGAATTGGAGAATGAAAGCCCATTTGCAGTAGCCACAAAACCAATAAGATATCTAGGAATAAACCTTACCAAAGATGTCAAAGATCTCTACAAAGAAAACCATGAAACACTAGAAAAAGAAATTTAAAATGATACAAAAAAGTGGTAAAATATGCCATGTTGTTGAGTTGGAAGAATTAATATAATCAAGATGTTGACCCTACCCAAATTTAATGCAATCCTAATCAAACTACCAGAGGTATTCTTCATAGAAATAGAAAAAACAATCACAAAATTCTTCTGGAAGGATAAGTCCACATATCGCCAAAGCAACTCTGTGCAAGGGGGATAAAGTAGGAAGCATCTCATTTCCTGGCCTCAAAACATGTTACAAAGTCATGGTAATTTTAAAAAGCATGGTATTGGCACAAAAACAGACAAGTAGACCAATGGAACAGAATTGAGAACCCCCCAAGTGAACCTCAAAACATACAGCCACACAAAGGGCACAAGATAATCCAGTGGAAAAAAAGAACATCTCTTCAGCAAACAGTGCTGGGAGAACTGGATATCCACCTTCAGGAGAACGAAACTAGATTGTTCTCTCTCACCACCAACAAAAATTAACTCAAAATGGATTGAGGATCTAAACATAAAACCTCAAACTATAAAAATACTGGTGATAAACACAGGAAAATCTCTTGGAGACAAAAACTCTTAGAGGTCTTGGAGTAGGCAAAGACTTCTTAAAGAAGACCTCCAAAGCACTGGCAAAGTTCCAAAAGTAGACAGATGGGACTATATTAGGCTGAAAGGCTTCTGCACAGAAAAAGGAACAGTAAGTAGAGTGAAAGGACAACCCTCAGAGTGAGAGAACATATTTGTAACGTATACCTCAGATAAAGGACTGATAAACAGAATATGCAGGGAACTAAAGCAGCTTACCCACAAAAAAGTGATCAATCCAATTAAGAAATGCAAAAAAGGAACTGAACAGACAATTCTTGGAAGAATGCATACAAACGACCCAAAAGTATATGAGTATGTGCTCAACATCTCTTTTCATAAGGGAAACACAAATCAAAACTAAAATGAGGTACTTAATTTGAATCAGAATGGCTAAAATTAGGAAAATAATAATGATAAGTACTGGTGAGGTTGTGGTGAAAAGGGAACTCTCCTGCACTGCTGGTGGGAGTTCAACCACTCTGGAGAAAAATATAGAGATTTCTCAGAAATCTACAAATAGAGCTACCATACAACCCAGTAATATCACTTTTAGGTGTCTACCCAAAGGATAGAAAAACCCTCAGTCAGAAAAATGCTTGCACATCTATGTTTATTGCAGCACTATTTACAATTGCTAGGACATGGAATCAACCCAAATGTCCAAAAATAGATGACTGGATTGAAAATTTTGGCATATGCACTCTATGGTATACTACTCACCCATAACAAAATATGAGACCCTGACATTTGATATAAAGTGGATGAACATGGAAGACTTAATGCTAAGCAAAGCAAGCCAGACTATGAAAGTCAGATTTTGTATGTCCCCACTCAATGTAAACCAATTGTGCTATATAGCAGAAACTAAAAGTTTGAAAGGCATAGAAGCAGGGAGGGCAACAGTAGATACTAGGCATAGTAAGGATAGGGGTAATATGGGGTGGGTAACAGAGGGAGGGAGGGGAACAGGGGAAGCCTTTTTTTAAAAAAAAAAATGTTCTTTTTCTTTTTTTGGAGAGGTTTTTGCTATAGGGCACGTGTGCTCACCAGAAAGAGAGAGACAGAGAGACAGAAAGTGAGAAATCACCCCGCAGGGGTGATGGTCACACTGCAATCCCTTCCCCTCCTTTCTCCTCTTGGGATCTTAGGTACGCATGCATACATGCCCGGTGTGAGTTTAAGCCACCAGGTCTGGGACTCGAACCGCCGTCAACTACATGGGAATTCAGCGACATAGCCATTGCGCTAACTGCTGGTCCCCCTAAAAAAATATGTTTAATTGCCAAAAAAGAAAAGTTATTTGCTGATGATAATGTATATAGTAATGTCTTTATCTTGACTTATATGCGTGGTGTTTGTACTGGAAAAAGCAATGTTGTACACTGTAAAGGTAAATTTGATTAAATGTAAATTAAAATAAAATTTAAAAAAGAAATGAGAAGAAAAAAAATAGAGGTTTTTTCTCTATAGGGTGCGTGCGCTCACCAGACAGACAGAGAGAGACATAGAGACAGAAAGCGAGAAATCACCCCCCAGGGGGGATGGTCACGCCGCAATCCCTTCTCCTCCATTCTCCTCTCAGGATCTTGGGCACGCACGCACACGCGCCCGGCGTGAGTTTTAAGCCACCGGGTCCGGGACGCGAACCGCGGTCGACTACGTGGGAATCCAGCGACATAGCCATTATGCTAAAAGAAAAAATTTTTTAAAAAGAAATTTATTTTTCATAGTTCTGGAGCCTAAGAAGTCCAAGGAAAGTTGACAGCAAATTCACTGTCTGGTGAAGGCTCTCTGTATGCTTTATAGATGGTTTATTTTGCCTTGTTCTCTTGTGGCAGAAGGGGGAAATGCAATGTCCTCACGTCAAGGGCACTATCCCCCTCATGAAGGCACCCTTCCCATGACCTAATCACCTCTCAAAGGATTCATCTCCTAATACCATCGGTTTGGAGGTTAGGATTTTAACATATGAATTCGGAGGGGGGCGGATTTTATACCATAGCAGCTACTGATACTATTTGTGCGTCATTTTCCACCTTTGGTCCATCCTGTTTACATCTCTGTTAGTCATCTTCTATTCTAATAAAGAAGAATTGTCTACTCCATACCCCACAGAGTGCCTAGAAGAAAAAAGAAGGGCAGATGGGTACATTAAAAATGAATTAATTTTACTCAACACCTAAAGTGAAAAAAAATCACAGATCCATACTAAGAATTCTTTGATAAAGACTGGTTGTCTTCTCTTTTTGAGATGCTACATGATAGGAGCCGAAATCAATAAAAGGTCATTTCATCCTGCTCAAGAATATCCTTGATGACAGTGGTAAGAGCAGCTCGCTACCTGTACTTTGAAAGCCTCCTAAGAAAACCCCTTGTCACCCAGGTAAATGGTGTGGATTTGGAGTTGTGTCATCCACGGTTGACCCAAATCTAGATTTTTTTTTTTTTTTAGCTACAAAGACAAACAGAAGCTAAGTTAGATCTCCATCATATTTCTGGGTCCCAGTTATATTTTTCATGTTCAAAAAGGAAAAGCGAATTTTCTCATTGTCTTTAGAACACCATTGCAGTGTTTAGGATTTGTGCCTCTGTGCTTCCACTGTTCTCAGAACTCTATTCCTTCTCATTCTCAGCTCATGAACCTGGGTTCTCTCTTGGTGTCACACCTGAATCAAGGGCATTTGTAAAGTATGTGAATATTTCTTACATCCCTCATTAATCATTCCCAATTTGACTTAATGTACCAGACCCCATGTAGTAACCCCAGAGTGGCATCCTTGAAAACAAACAAACGAACAAACAAAACAACAACAAAAAAATAAAAAATAAAAAATATAAATGACTTAAATGATGGCTCTAGAATTTACTACTGATTAATGGAAATATGATCTCTGCTTTATTTTTGTAGATCACTATTTCTTTTTAAAAAGTTTAAAACAGGAGAGAAAGAGAGGAAGGTATTCCCACTAGTGTCCCCATGCCATGATCCACCTGTAGTGTCAGGCAGTCCAGAACACAGGCATGTAAGTGCAAGTGCAAGAGAGTGCAAGCTCCTTTTCTTGTGGGTCCAGTCGTATTATCACCACATCATTACCTGATCCTGCATGCTGTTATTTGGGATCATCTCATCCGGTTGCCCGTTGCATGCCTCTCTTCCATGGCAATTGCCCTTGCTAACACCTTTGTAGCATGTTTATATATGAGGTGCATACACATTGACATAAATTAACTTACTTAATCATCATATCAACCTCCAGAACAGATGTATTGTTATAATTCTCTTTCTTTTACAGTGTACAAACTGAGGCACGTTAAATTAAGCAGCTCAGGATATGTATTGAGTAGGTTGGGATGAACCAAAGCTTCAGCATCTTTGCTCTCTTGCTGAGCTGTACCCCTTACTCCTGTAATACACTGGTGCCTGTCACTTAGAGTGAGTGTATGGCTGTGTTCTGGTCCTCCGAAGTGCCAGAATGACAATTTGTAAATGGCTATAGTGCTACTCTTCTTCTGAATAAAATTTTTTCATTGGTTCATCCATAGGACAAAACAAGAAAAGAAATACTTCAAGGAAAATTCTCAAAATGACTTTTTTTGAAATTTTCAAGGCAATTCTAAATTTCACCATTACCTTTTATAACACTAAAAAATGTCTTTGAAGATGCCCTTCTATTGCCCAATTGGTTTTGTTTTGTAACCACTCCTTACTGTAAGACTATACATCTAGACTTGAAGAACATTGGAGTGAGCACGCACATTGAATGAGAAGAGCCCTGAAGTTTAAAAATAGAGAGCGAGTTGCAGGGATTCTGTAATATCCTGTTCTTTCTGCAATGGTTACAAACAGAATAAATAATTAGTGCAATGAAAGGCACCCAGTGAAATGTGGGTCATGTGGGAGAAGAAGTGTTATTTATACAGTGGCTATAAAATCTCTAAACTACAGTGGTTTCCTCCTATTAATCTAGTATTTCTAATTTAATTAGACCACATCTTATATTCTTTCTGTGCACAAGATAAATTACTGCAGCCTTGAAAAGCAGAGACCCTTAGAGCATGTTGAGTGTAAAGGAAGAGCTGAAATAACGAAGGTAGATAGGGGCCAGCCAGCCGTGGGCAGTTCCAAAAGGGCTGCCCTCTCTGATTTTGTGTGTGCATTGTGTTCCAGATCACTACTGAGGCTCAATTCCATGGAATAAGTGTAAATAAGTTAAATATATAGTTAGGCAGCTGAGCACCTGACTAAAAACACATTGTTCAGCTTCAGTATTTATGTATAGGCTGAGAATTAAACCATCACTAGAGTAACACACTCAGAATTAGGGTTTTTAGGTTAGAATAGATTTTTATAAGAAAGTTGAAGCTCAGAAAGGAAAAGGAAAATTTGCTCACATTTTCATAGTTGATCATTGGTAGGGGCAGGACTCCAGGTCAAATTTGGATTCCATTTATTCATGGGACCCCCCCTATTCCCCCCCCCCCCCCCCCCCCCCCCAGCCACCAATATCAGCTATTCTTTCCTGGTATGGTCTTACAGTTTGTTATGTGTGCAGTGAGCTCCAAGATTTGGTTTTGGAAAACATGTCTCCCAGAGGCTGTTTAGCACCTCCTGGGATTCACTAAGAGGCCTCACTAAGATGAGGAGGTTGGCTTTCGGGCCTTTGGTGGAATCAGAGATCCTGTCTATTTCTTGTGCCTGATTAACTGAAACAAACTCAAATATCTAGATAACATTAGGTCCTCTCTCACTGATTCATAGCTATTGTTAACCATTGCAAATGCAGTTTTAGTTTCATAATATGTTAGAACAGCTTTTAACACACTTTGAATTTATTTTACAAAGAGCTTTAGGAAAGATTATTTCCAAAACTCCCTTAGCAAAAGTCCTATTGCCTTTATTTCTTGGAGTGGGGAGGTGATGTGGTGGAGGGGTGTAGGGGGGTGATCATTACACTGCTGGCTGCATATTTATACATTCTGAAGTGTAAGCCACGTTTTGCTTCTAATTCTCCCCATTTACCCTCATTTGAAACCAAAGAGAAAACAAATACTATAATTGAAGGCTTAAGAAAAATCTTTTTACTCGCACAGGGAGAGTAGAAAATAAATATCCACAAGGCATCCAGACTTACACAATGAAAGTTCGTGTCTCTCTCCATGCAAAGTCCATTGTGGAAGGTAGCCAACTCTCTGGGCCACTTCTACTAACTCAGCCCAGAGTGACATGGTGACTTATGATCACACCTTGTTGGTAGAACTTGTCCACAATTCTACCACAATGCAAGGGGCTATGCCTGTAGCCACCTAAAAGCCTGTTGAAGGACAACTGGGTATTGTGACTGTTGAAGTCAGTATTTTCTCTGGCAGTTAATTTCCAAGATATTTAAATTCTTAATTGACAGCCAAGTTTTTATTCACTGATAGAAGACATTTTAGCAAAGATATAGTTGAAATACATGGAACACCTGTACTATCACAAGAAACCATAGAAGAATGTGGTTATATCCCAAATTTTCAAATGGTAGCTCTATGACATGGGGCTGGGCTTGGGGAAATGCTAGCCAGTCAGCAATGTACTTCATAGGGATCTCATGAAAAAAATCCCAGCTTGATTTCAGTAATACTCTCTGACACTTAGCAGCATGGAGCTGGAGGTAAGCATCATCTAGTGCGGGCGACGTTGGCCCTTACCACTTATAGAGGAGTCACCCGGAACACCACAATCAACAGCCAAAGGAGATCCAGGTTTTGTTTACCTCCAGTATCTCACCTGCCTGAGGCCCTGCTGGTCGAAGGGAAGGAGTTCTGCAGAGTCTCCCAAGGAGGGCAGTCATTCCTGGGACCCAAAGCTCTTAGCATCTCTCTAATGCCCTCAGGCTTCTGAGCATTTTATCTGACAAAGTAATGCCACAAATCTCGAAACTTCCCTAAGAAATTCAAACAAGTTCAACATCATCTGATGGAACTCATTCAATTTATAACACTGGATAAGCATGAAACTCTTGCTTAATTGGAGAAAAGGCAAACATATACATAGTTATATGTGCCTTATATGTATATTTAATGTATATTTGTAAATATATCCATGCAGATACATATATGTGTGTATATGTATGTGTATGTGGGTATATATACATATTTTTTCACAGTGCGCTAATATAGGAAAATATTCAACACAGATGGCAGATATGGGCTTTTATCATTGTATCAAGACCTATTGCAAATCACAAAGAAAAATATACATAAATTAAGAACAAAACAAGCAAAAGATGTACATGGACAATTCACACTTGAAGATATACAAATGACTAATATTAAATAAACCAAATGGCACTGCAGTTTTTGGTCAATTTTTAGTTTTTGCTCACCAGAGAGAGACAAAGAGGCAGAGAGAAAGTGAAAAATCACCCCCTACAAGCGGGGGTGCAGTGATGGCCACACCACTATATCTTTTCCTCCATTCTTCTTCTTTCAGAATTTTGGATATGCATGCACACACACCCAGCATGATTTTCAAGCCACCAGTTTGGAACTTGAACTGCACAGTTGGCCATGGGGGATCTAGCTCCCCGGCACTGCAAACTTATGATACAGGTTCTAAAGCACTTGACAAGCAAGTGAATAATGTCAGCAGACTCAAATCATCTGCAGCCCACAGAGGCGTTAATATCTATTATGGGAGTTGTGAGTACTAATGGAAGTATGGGGGTGGTGTTTGAAAAGTTTGTGGAAAATATATATTATGAAAAAAACCTGTGATTGGATGTCAAACATTAGCACAAAATAAACTCATATGGTAATCCCCTGTACCTCCCTCAAAAAGGCACATATCAATAAAGGGCTTGCTGCCTCCCAGCACCCAGTCAGACCCTGAGAATGCTGCCTGAAGTTAAGTCTATCAGGCAAACAGAACCATATTTGTCTAGAACACTGCCTCCCACCAATCTGAATGGGTAAGGTGGGCTAGAAAACAGTCAAGTTTTCAGTCCATTGGCTCCACCTACAAACTTGAAGCATAATATTGTCTCCTACCAACTAGCTCATTCCTTTCACTTCCTGAGAGAGTCATAAATGCTGGCAAGAGAAGAGTATTTAGAGAAAAATCTTTCCTTATGGGAACCAAAAGGACAGAGCAAAAGTGTCCTCATCAAAACACTTCTAATGGAATCAGAATATAAAACTCGATGGAACATTGTAATTCTTCTTTTTCCTTATTATAGTCCTTAAGTTATGATGATGATAATAATGAATTATGTTAATAATGTATAAAAATTGATAATCTCATATACTACTGAGAAGGGTGTAAATTAATACCATATGCCTGGAAGAAAATGTAGTAGTCCATGTCAAAAATCATGGCAATATATGTATCATTTGGCCAAGTGTTTTTATCTCTAAAAATGTATTACAAGGTAAGAGTAAAAGACATTTAAGGGAAGCAAGAATGTAAAATGATCTATTGATGATTTTATCAATGCATGGTAATATCTTTGATTGAACCTATATAAATGTATTTGCAATGGGTAAACTCATTTGGTATACTGTAATCATAGATAATTACAGGATATAAAATAAATGCATAACTAAAGAAAAAAGATTTTTAAAAGAAAAGTAAAATTATGATATAGATATCAATAAAAATAAAAAGTTTAATTCATCTTGTTATTAATGAAAAAATAAATAAGGCATTACAGCTGTTTTAAAAAATGATGCAAAGGGCACACATTTATAGGCCATTAGAAAAACTGAAATTAATTTACCGAGATGCTAAACTGGTCCGTATTCACAATGCAATACTTCAATTGCATTCCACAGGACACAATTTATTTGCATTTTTATGGAAAAATGCGTTCTCATTATTAGCAATTGTATACAACTTATATAGTTGTAAAATAACTTAGAGATAATAAAAAGCAAGGATATCCCCAAAGACATTGTCTTAGACATAATATCTCCAGTGGTTTAGCAGGGTTTTTTTATTTTTATTTTTTTTTTTTAGTTTTGCTATAGGTCACATGCACTCACCAGAGAGGGACAGAGAGAAGGAAAGTGAGAAATCACTTTCCAAGGGTCGTATGTCAACCCCTTCACCTCCATTCTGTTCTCAAAATTTTGGGCACACCCTCACATATGCCCAGTGTGTATTCCAAGCCACCAGGTCCAGAACTTGAACCACACAGTTGACCATGTAGGATCCAGCTGCTTTAACCTCCATGCCACTGGTTTGCCTTCTAGCAGTCTTTATTTCCCACTCCTGAGTATTTCAGGAATGAGCAGTACAAAGATTTACCAAAAAATATTATCATCAAATATTGAGACCATTAATACAGAACAAAGAAACAACTTCATGTCCACTTAACACTGTTAAATTTAATTTTGGTGCAGCAATACAATGGAGTGCTATACAAGTACTAAAAATTGCATTGTAAATAATATTTAATTCTGTGAATAAAATTGTAGAGAGAAAATAATTCTATGTTTGCATGATCACCTAGATATTAAGAATAATATCAGAAAATTCTAACTGCCAAGCTTCTGCCTCTTTGTTTGTTTATTTGTGTGCACGTGCTTTTCTTGGTGTTTAGCATTATGTCCAGACCTGAGCCTTGAAGTCAGAAACAAAGGAATAAATTGCTCTTCATAATCAAGAAATGGGAATTTCATGGGGTGGGTTTGGCAGCTGGAAGGAAAGAGGAAGGTCTCTAGACAGAGATAAACCAATATGGTGACAGTAAGCCATGTTTTGGCGAAGACTGAGAGAACAGGCCAAGAGCTGGACACAAATTCCCTATTGCTGTGAAATACGATCACAGTGATGCATGATAGGAAACTTCAGCTGCTGCCTGTGCTAGCTGACCCATTACGAAATCTTCTGTGCCTCAGAAAATCTGCTGCATATGAGAGCCTTGGGACAATGCTGCTATGGTGAATCAAGAAATATTATAAGGACCCATTATAGTGTAAGCAAGGAAAGAGAAGACAGAAACTTCAGGGGGAAAAGAGAGTGAGATTAAGTGGCTACAGAAACAGGGAAATACAGTGAAAGGTGAGGATAAGCCAGTAATGCTTTTTGTCTATTTATTAAATAAAATCCTGAGTGTTTTATAACATGTGGACTGAGTGACCAAACCACCTTTGTGATACATTAGAAGACTAGACAGACTTGAGATACTGGAAGGCAGATTTATTATACATGCACAAGAAAAAATCTGGGATAATAAACATCAAAATATTAATAATGTGTATTTGTGAAAAAAATTAGGATTTAAATATTTTTTAGTATTTTTTTTCTATTTTGCATATATTCCTCTGTAAATATGTACATTCTTTTTTTTTTTTTTTTTTGGAGAGGTTTTTGCTATAGGGTGCGTGTGCTCACCAGACAGACAGAGAGAGATATAGAGACAGAAAGCGAGAAATCACCCCCCAGAGGGGATGGTCACGCCACAATCCCTTCTCCTCCATTCTCCTCTCAGGATCTTGGGCACGCACGCACATGCGCCCGGCGTGAGTTTTAAGCCACCGGGTCTGGGACGCGAACCGCGGTCGACTACGTGGGAGTCCAGCGACATAGCCATTACACTAACTGCTGGTTCCCAAATATGTACAGTCTTGTGTCACATAACAACATATCAGTCAATGACAGACTATGTGTATGATGGTGGTCTCAAAAGATTATGATGGTGCTGAAAATTTTCTACTACCTAGTGACATAGTAGCTGCTGTAATGACAGAGTGAGTGTACTGTTCCTGTGATGTGTTGTGGTGATGCTGGTGTAAACGAACCTAATGAACTGCCAGCCAATATAAGCGTAGAAAATATACAATGATGGACAGTACATAATACTTGATAATGATAACAAACAACTGTTACTGGTTTCTGTATTGACTCTCTTATAATTTTAACTTTAGAGTGTATCCCTTCTACTTATGCTTTATTATTATTATTATTACAGAGAGAATTTATGCTATAAGGCACATGTGCTCACCAGAGAGAAGAGAGACAGAGAGAGACAAAGAGATAGAAAATGAGAAATCACCTCTCAGAGGGAATGGCTACACCACAATCTCTTCTCCTCCATTCTCCTCTCAGGATTTTGGGCACACATGCACATGAGCCTGGAGTGATTTTTAAGTCTCTGGGTCCAGGACTCGAACCCCAGTTGACTATGTGGGAGTCCAGTGACGTAACCATTACGCCATCTTCTGGTCCCTTTTTCTTATACTTTAAAAAAAGATTATCATAAGAGTATGTGTGTTACAAGGCAGCCTCATACATCTCATGTTTACTGCCTCTCTTGATTGCATCATTTTCTGCTGCGCTTGGTTTAATCTCATGTTGTTTTGCTCATCATAGCCTTTCCAGTGGGACAAGACGTGAAGGTAGAAGACAGTGATAATGGTGATTCTGACCATGCATAGGCCTATGCTAATGTGTTTAGTATTTTTTAATGTTTTAGTGTGTGTTTGTTAACAAAAAGGTTTAAAACAGTTTAAAATAGGAAAGTGTTATAAAATATATTTTAAAATGTTTTAGTATAATTTTATAATGTGTTTGTCTTTTAAGTTATGTTAGTACAAGAGTCAAAAGATTGTGAAGAATTCCTCTTATAATTTTATAGGGATTGCATTAAATATGTAGGTTAATTTTAGTAGGATTGCCATTTTGATTATATTAATTCTCCCAATCCAGGAACACGATGTCCTTCCACTTTTTTTGTGTCATTTTCAATTTCTTTTTTAAGATTTTCATAGTTTTCCTTATAGAGGTCTTTGATTTCCTTGGTTACTTCAACACTTAACTTGCCTCATCTGATGAGCAAATTGACTCTCTGAGTTCTTACCTCTTAATACTTTTAATATAGGGCCCTTGGAACTGGCAGATGATGTAATGGTTATTTCTCTGAATTCCTATGTAGTTGACTGCGGTTTGAGTCCCAGACCCGGTAGCTTTAAACTAATACCAAGCACATGTACGTGCATGTGCAAAATCAAGAGGAGACTAGAGGAGAAGGGATTGCAGCATGCCACTCCCCCCGCAGGGTGATTTCTCACCTTCTGTCTCTCTGGTGAGCACATGTGCCCTGTAACAAAAATTTCCCCCCCCCCCCCAAAAAAGAATCTTTATAGCTAGTAATAAAGACCCTTATCATCTCTTGGCCAGATATCATCTATATTCCTCTAGTCATGTTTTCTCTTAATATATTCTTTTTTGGGGGAGGGAGGTTTTCTTTTTCTTTTTCTTTTTTTTTTTTTTTTTTCTATAGGGTGCGTGCACTCTCTAGAAAGACAGAGAGAGACAGAGAGACGGAAAGTGAGAAATCGTCCCCCAGGTAGGGATTGCCACGTTGCAATCCATTCTCCTCCTTTCTCTTCTCGGAATCTTGGGCACGCACGCACACGTGCCTGGTGTGAGTTTAAGCCACTGGGTCCAGGACTCGAACTGCAGTTGACTACATGGGAGTCCAGTGACATAGCCACTACGCTAATTGCTGGACCTTCTTAATATAGTCTTCATTCTGCAACAAATACTTTTTGAAATGCAGATGTGATCATGTCTTTAAACTACTTTAAAATACTTTAGAGAAACCCATAGTCTTTACACTTCAATTCAACCTTTTAAAAAGTTTCTCACTAGGTCTCTATTATATTCCTCTCATGATTCAGTGTCATCTCCACCACCCACCATGTCACTGTCTGCACCTGGGCACGGTGGAATGACTTGTAGGTGTAAAAATACCTGAAGACCTCTATGTCTTTACACAAACCTCTTTCAATTCTTTTTTCGTTTTAGATTTTTGCCATATGGTGCATGTGCTCACTAGTGAGACAGAAAGAAAAGAAAAGTGAAAAATAACCCCCAGAAAAGACAACCACACCACAAGCCTTTCTCCTCTATTCTGATCTTGGGATTTTGGACACACACACACACACACACACACACACACACACACAAATATCAGGTGTGTTTTTCAAGCCACTGGGTCCAGGACTTGAACTGCAAGGTCAGTTATGTGGAATCCTGTGCCTTAACCACCACACTGTCTGCTGGCCTTCTTCCACTTATTTTTCCTGTTTTGCTTTGTTTATTTATTTTAATTCCAGCTCCTTACAATTTTCAGAGAGAAGATAGAAAACAGCTCTCTTTTCAAATACATGAGCAGTGTGCTGGGAGTGTAAAGCTTTCCTGATATGATTGCTACAGAAGAATGTCAGCTTATCCTGGGCTGTTCATATTCCTGAGTAATAATCAGGATTTCTTTCTTCCTTCCACTGGCGTGTTCTCAGATGTAATTTTTTATTTATTTTCCACATACAAGATAAAGCCTGGAAATCATTATGATAGTCGGCTAGGCCATTCTCAATCCCACTCACAACCAAAGGCTGATGGCTACATCCTTTTTAAAATAACGTGAGGAAACTATACTGAAGCTAAATCTGGCACCTGCCATGCACTGGTCCTACTTCCTGACAAGCTCTGTCTCTGGCATATTTCCTACCTGTAGCTCCAGCTTTCCTACAGCCTCCAAGTTCCAACAATTTCCTTTGTGTTCTAGAGAACTCCCTAACCTTTCTTTTACCTCCTCCTTTAAAACCCAGCTCACAAACCAACTCCTTCTTCACAAGAGATGATTGCCTAGGTTGAATCGGGTGTTTAAAAACAAACAAACAAACAAAACCAACTGTTACATATTTATCAAACTATGTTTTCGTTATTTCAAAGGCTTCTCTCTGGAAGAACAAGGCTGTGTCTTACTGCTGTGTATCTCCCAGGATCTGGAGGACAGCTGGCCACATGGTGAGCATCCAGTGAATGTCTGTGCAACAAAAGATGCTGGAACACTTTCCATGAAAAGGAATGTCACTTTTTAGTAGCCACGGCTTTGGTCATGTGTGTATGCATGTGTGTGAATGGTGTATATATGAGTGTCTGTGTATAATTAATATAAATCATTAGAAGATATTGGCCTTGGGAGAGCATCCCTGCATGATGGTTATGAAATGAGAAAAAAGAGTGGCTATCGAACCTTATCCCTGACCAGAAAAAGGTTAGAGAAAGATTCTTCAAGAGGACTTCTCTGAGCCTTCCCTGCTGTGCTGCTCGGCAATAAGGACTGGTTGGGGAAGAAACTTTGGTCACTGTGACAATTGCTCCATTTTCTGTCTGGATTTATTTTAAGTTTATTTATTTATTTCTTCGTAAGATATATGTATATAGAGAGACAGTACCTGCAAATGCTCATCATAGTATAACATACACCCAGATTCACCCAGCAAAGCACACATACCCAGCTTATACAAAGACATCTTGGGGCATGCCCCCAGGGTGTTCCCTTGTGGCAGCATCAGAGTAGAGCATTGCATTACCACTGCCCAACTGCAGCTAGCCCTCTGCTTGGATTTTATGTCTGTCTTGAAATCAGAAAGTTACTGCTATGGAAGATTTGACTCCAAATTTAGTCAGAGATTCTCTGCAATCTCCACTGTAGGCTATGATGAAGACAATTGACAACAGTGTTCCAACTGAGCAAAGTCCAGGAGCATGATTGAATTAGAGTCCTCTCTTGCTAGGAGCTTCCTTCTGTGGGAGGACTTTGGCCTGCTAGGCAGGAAAACCCATAGATCTATGTGTTGTATCTGTGTATCAAACCCTCCAGCACTGTTTGGTAATGGTACCAGTGAAGGCTGCTGTGTAGGCATTTGACTGGTATAACACAGCCTTTATCTGAGGCTAATGCAAAGTTCACATCTGGGCAGACCACAGATGCCAAATGTTTGTCTCCTGAGGTAGAAGACAAACTTCTCCTGCAGCAGAGAGATGTGAATCTCTGTTTCACTCCTGTGATGCCTTCGGGGTGGTAGTGTTGGAGTCAGAGATGAAAGGGAAGTCATTTCACTTCCTGTACTTCCTCAGCATGGTCTCTACAAAATGAGGACACCTCTCAACTGCTCTCCATACTGCCATCCACCGAGCTTAGAGATCTTTAAAGTCAGAGAACTGGAAGGCTTTGAGAGACCACAGTCCATATCTTTGATTCTGTAGATGATGAAGCAGGAGTCTATTGTTTCACAAGACAATTTTTTCTAAAATGTATACCTGTGATGAGTCATTCCTGCCTAAAATTCATTGATGGCTCCCTCTGCCTTCACAATGAGTGCTAGCACTCTTTATTGGCTACGGACGCCTCAGGCCAACAGGAGTGACCCCTGATAGCTTCTGTGAACTCTCTCTTACCTCCCATCACACTACCACCATTATGACCATGGCCTTTCCCAGATACGGTGCTCTCCTTTTAGTTTCTAGCCTTCTGTTCATGACTTTAGGAGCTTTTGCTAGAGCCTCACTTCTCAGTGCAGAGCTTCTCTCCTGCCCTCCCCAAGGTGAGTGAAGTCTCTCTCCTCTGCCTCTCCCTCACACTGCTATTCTACATCATTCAGTGATGCTGCCACTGTGTTCCTCATTGGTCTGGATACCACTCTCAGCAGGCAATAGACTATTATTCACCTCTGCCTTATAGAGTTCACTTCTCCCCAAGAGTCACTAACATTTGAGAGAAAACAAGGAGGTGGGTGAATATTTGAATGAGAAGGTGTGTGTGTCTAAGTGAGTGGGTGAGCAAGTGGGTAACTGGACATTTACAGAAGTTGGTGAGTGAGTATTCATCTAAAAAAGTGAGTAGGCATCTAAATATATTGCTGAGTAAGTAGTTGGTTGTTCAGGTGACTTTCTGATTGAATGGATATCTAGGTGGGTAAGTGAGTGATTGGGTTTCTAGGTAAGTGAGTAGATAAGTGGTGTTTAGGTGAATAAGTGAGTAATTATCTAGGTGGGTGGGCTCTTTGATGGATTTCTTAGTAGGTTGGTGTATGACTGATGTTTGATTGAGTGGGTGAATGAGTTTCTATGTGGGTAAGTTGGTGTGTGTGTGTCCAGGTGAGTAGAGTAGGTGGGTGGGTGAGGAAGTATGTTTAGAAGGGTTAGTGACTGGGTAACCAGGTGGGTGGAGTAAGGTAAAGGGAAGTAGCTATATTCACAAGTTGGTGGATTAGTGAGTAGGGTAAATGGCATATGATTGTGTATAGGAGTGTGAGTGAGTTGGGTGGCATGGGGGCAAATGAGTAAACACTGAGAGTAGGTGAGAAGCTGGATAGATGAGTGGTAGTTCAGGAGTAAATGAGTGGGCAAGTAAGTGGGCTAGGTGTGGTGGAGAAGTTCATGAAATGAAGGAGAGAGCTTGACTTTCCCAAATCCCTTAGAAGCCAAGGCAGGAACTTGCCGCTCTGCGAGACACACTCCTTTCAGCACACTCTGCTGTCCCACCCTCACTCTGCTCTGAATCTTTGCTCCTGGCACTTCACACTCTCATTGCCTTTTAATTTACTCAGCTATGTGCCACAGGGTCATTTGGAATCAGGATGTGCTAACATACAACCATACCAAATAGGGGCTCCTTCAGTCTTCCGCAGACCAAAAGCTGGTGTGGAGGACCCATTGAACCTTCTAGAAATCCCCTTGGTAACAACATCTTCTTTCTAGAAGATGTCCCTTGCACCGAGGTGTTGTGGCAGCACAGACCATGTATAGATAACAGGACGCATGCACATACATGGGCCAATGACACATGGCGGCACAAGCGTCCATCAGCACAGCCTCCAGCCCCCTCTGAGTGCTGAGACCCCATCTCAGAGCTGGGAGTACTGGGGCTCAGAGGAGTGAGGGTGGAAGGAAAGGGCCCTGCAGAATCTTAAAATCTCCTTGAGCAAGTAACAACCTCTCCTAATTTAATCTTCTCATCCGCATGCTGAAAACCTTGTAGGGACCTAGTTCTGTATTACCTTTTGTTTTGGATAAATTGTAACTGAAAAACTTAGAGTATTAAGAAGAATTATAACAAGTTGGGTAACATTTGGAATCTTAGCTCATAATATGACTGAATTCACAAGCAGCATCAGTGGGCAAGAATGGCTATTTCCCCAAAGGTGGAACCTTAAGAAAAACACATTTTGAAAGCTAATGAGGAGGGATGAGGCAAAAAGGAACACAATTTGTTTTTAAAACATATGGAGGAAGAATTCTCACCAGATTTGCACACAGCATTACTAATCCTGATTGTCTGATATTTGTGTGGCAAGGACAGACCACCAACTGCTTAGACTTGTCCTATATTTATGAATCTACATTTATGGGCAGTTACAAAATTCACTGCATTTATGAACTGCTTGGAGTGTTATTTAGTTGATTGAATTACAGTTCTGGCTATTAGCACTGGAATAACAGCCCCATTAATTAACATAGAGATACAGCTACAGTGCCACGGCCATCCTTAGGAGGGCACATCTGCGTGACTGAGCTTGTGGTGATAGAAGCTCTGCAGCAAATGCCATGAGAGGGAGCAGCACTGGAGTTTACCTAAGCAGGGTATGCAGTGTAGCTTCTGGGCTTCTTGCTAATCCATCGTCTATGTAAGGACTGATATGACCTTCTTTAGGGCTCCTTTCCACCCTAGTATTTGACTCTATAGCTGAAAGAGGAAGGACTCAGTGTTGCCTTAAGGCCTGATGTGCACATGAGTTTAGATAAGGTATCTTACCTAATGTTGTTGTACAATAATGAGGCCTACTTTTCTAGTCCATATTTAGAGCAAACTAAAGTAAGTATGATCAATGACTGTTTTAGTCCACAGTTGTGTTGCTAACAGAAATACCTGAGTCTGGCTTATTAGTGAAGAAAAGAGATTTATTTGGCTTATGACTCTGGTGATTGGAAAGCCCAGGGGCATGGGATTGGCATTAGACCACCTGTATCAAATCAAGGATGACAGGAACAGAGAAGATGGTGGGTTCATGCAGAGAGACCTGGGGACAACCATCTATCCCTTCTCATGACAGCTGGAACTCACAAAACAACATTAATCTGTTCAAGAAATCACCCAAATGCCTTCTATTACCCCTCACCTCTTAGAGGTCTTGCCATTTCCCAATGCCATTACACTGGGGACCAAATTCCAAAATGTGAACTTTTGGAGGATAAGCCATTATCCAAATCATATTACTTGTCCATGTCTTATACCTCATCAGTGTTAGAATGAGGCTAGACTCACACCTGTCTGCTCCATATCCATCAGCTACCCCATCTGCCATGAGCTACTCTTTCAGGTGCTTCCAGAGGCATGAAAATGTGAAACTGAGGGACCAGCAGTTAGCATAATGGCTATGTCACTGAACTCCCATGTAGTCAACAGCGGTTCAAGTCCCAGACCTAGTGGCTTAAACTCATGCCGGGCGCGTGTGCTTGCATGCCCAAGATCCCGAGAGGAGAATGGAGGAGAAGGGATTGTGGCGTGGCCATCCTCCCAGAGGGTGATTTCTTGCTTTCTAACTCTCTGTCTCTCTCTGTCTTTCTGGCGAGCCCATGCGCCCTATAGCAAAAAACTCCCCCATCCCCCCCAAAAAAGAAAAAAAATTGTGAAACTGAGGAATCTAAGATGAGGTAGGCACACTTTCATTTCCACAAAATTTCTGCATCTCTCCCCATCCCTATGCCCTCTGCCCCTAGCTAAGTCAACAACAGGATCTGTGGGCAAGTTTTAGATCACACATTAAACTACTCAAGTCCTCACAATGAAACTTCCTTCTGGAGCAGAGATATACCACAGGCTGCTTGCCTGAGCTGAGCCTCTCTCTTGGTGAACACCTCTGCTAGTTGCCTCTCAGTTTTCTTTTTCCTTTTACAAGAAATGCACACAGTGTAATAACCATCTGGCCCCTTTATTTCTCAGTGGAGCTGTGTGTTTTCAGCTCTGACCTCACTGGCCTTGCATTTGGCTGGAAGCGATCCTCTTATTAAATCAGAAATCAAAGAGAACCCCTGTCCCCTACCCCTGACCCAGAGACAAGCCTGAGGCTGGCCTCATCCTGACCCTTCCAGACTGTCTGACATTTAAATGCCAACATCTCTTCAGAGAGGGGTGATACAGGCAGTAGGCTGTGCACAACTCCTCATACTTCATTCTCATTTATAGGAAGAAGAGGAAAGGGAAAACGTCAGAGGAAATTCAGCACTAACACCCATGACAGAAAGAGAAACTGCTTGTGTGATAAAGCTACTGTAGTCGCTGGGAAGGGTGGGGCACCTCTCAAATGATCCCCATGACCTCTGACTCCTGCTTGCAATCCATCAACATGGCTGGTCTTTGAAGATTATTTGCCACATGCGTGAGCATTTGCATGACCTGTGTCAACCCTTCAATCTATATCCTTATTCGAAGAAGCTGGCAGTGTAGCATGTCTGAGAGAGATGGCTTTGCTAAGGTAGAAAGAAGTTCTATTGCCCTCAAACCTGAGGCATCAGCTTGGTGACGTCCCTACTGCTCATAACTTGAAGCTTCAGAAAATGAGTGCAAAGATTGGGGTATTCACAGTGACAAACAAATACAACAAGTCTATGACCAGTGCCCTCTGATTGACCACAGAATGCAACTGATGAGCACCTGCTTGGCTAGCTAGTGCTCTGACAGTGAGTTCATCACAGGAACTTGATGTCCACTGTGGCTTCCAATTGAGCCAGTCTAGAGTATCTTACCATAAGGGAAATATTTGGATTTCTCATGGACCACCCTGGCATGTGGACTTCTTGTATTATTTTTCCTTAAAATTATGCTTTAGTTTTTCCATGGCATTTCCAAGACTATAAACCTCTGCTGACCCAATCAGCTTTTCATAGGTAATTTATTTTTACCAACTGTTTTCTTAGTATAGATTCTCAAGAAAGCAGGGACTTCAAACAGAGGTTAATATGCACAATGTTATTTGAGATGACTATTTTTGAGAGAGATTTTTGTTATAGGGTATGTGCTCTTGCCAGAAAGACAGACAGAAAACAAGAAATCACTCCCCGGAGGGATGGTCACATCACAATCCCCTTTCCCATTCTCCTCTCAGGATTTTGTGCACCCACATATATGTGCCTGGCATGAGTTTTAAGTCCCTGGGTCTGGGACTTGAACTGTGGTTAGCTATATGGGAGTCCGTAATGTAACCATTACACCATCTGCTGGTCTCTGGGATGAGATCAAGAATGGGGAGCAAGTTGGTAGAAAGATGGTTTAGGTATGAAGGGAAAGAGTAAGGATAGGTATAGGGTTGGCCATGACTAGGGAAAGAAGTTCTCGAAGAACATTAAGGGCTCTTGGCTTTTGACCTCTTTTGGTGAAGGAAAGCCCAAGGGGTTAACTCTCTGGTATGTCCGGGTGTGAAAACATCAAAGATAAAGAACATAGATCCCCCAAGCAATGACATAAAAAAAATGTCAGGAAGTGATAGGTAAGAGGCAAGGAACTGTAGGATGCCATCTGTGTGGAGCTACCTTGAAGCTGAACAGGTCTGACCACTGAAGCAGTGGCTGTAGTGAGATGGGCTGGGCAACCTTTGGAGGGATACTTGGAATCATATATACATTTGTCACGAAACCTTTCATTATTTTTTGTTTGTTTGTTTTGTTATTTTTTTGAGAGGTTTTTGCTATAGGGCGTGTGCGCTCGCCAGACAGACAGAGAGAGACAGAGAGACAGAAAGCAGGAAATCACCCCCCAGGGGGGATGGCCACGCCACAATCCCTTCTCCTCCATTCTCCTCTCGGGATCTTGGGCACGCACGCACACGCGCCCGGCGTGAGTTTAAGCCACCGGGTCCGGGACTCGAACCGCGGTCGACTACGTGGGAGTCCAGCGACATAGCCATTACGCTAACTGCTGGTCCCGAAACCTTTCATTTTTAACTCAAATATTGACTAAGGATTTCACCAATATCCTACTTTAAAGAGTTATTATTTGTGAGGTTGTTCTATTTCTTGAATCCAACTTTGCCTAGGTATGCACTTATACAAAGATGTAGAAATGTACTTCTTGGGGGACAATAAGAGTCCCAATTAATGGGTGCCCCATTACAAACAGATGAGTTCAATGTGGCTCAGAAACATTAAGGAATTTGCTCCTATTCACTGATCCCATGGATGTTGAACAAGGTCTTAAACCCAAAGTTTGCTATTTAAAAATAAAAAAGTTTATTAATTTGTTTCTTCCACAAGAGAGAGACAGACAGAAAGAGAGACAGACAGGAAACAGGTACCTCTAATGGGGTCTTCATGCCACTATATTCCCCTCCCCCAATCTCAGCTAGCCCAGATCACAGTGAAGCGCATGTTTGCCTGATATTCTCCAGGAGGGTCCTGGATAGGAACCTAGGATCTTTGGTTATGTTTATAACATTCTCATAGTTTCTTGCCCTTTCTATTACCAGTACTTGACATTTCTTCTACTTTTATAAGTCCTAAAAATGATTAAAGTGCCTTTGGAATCAGGTGGTGGATGGAGACTGGGAGAATTGAAACTTATGATAGCAAAATCCTTGATGACTTTGAACATTCTGTTAAATATGAAAACACTAAAGTAATGAGAATTTTGGAAAATCCCAAATCACCTTGTAAAGATCCAAAATCACAGTGAAAAGGATGTAATAGAAAAGTATATTTGAAGGATACTCTAGGCCAGTGTTCAGAAGTACGTGAAGGAGTAGTTACTGAAAACTAGTAGAGGGACTGGCAGTTAGCATAATGGCTATGTTGTTAAACTCCCATGTAGTCGACTGCGGTTCGAGTCCTGGACCTGGTGGCTTAAAACTCATGCTGGGCGCATGTGTGTGTGTGCCCAAGATCCTGAGAGGAGAATGGAGGAGAAGGGTTTGCAGCGTGGCCATCCCCCTGGTGGGTGATTTCTCACTTTCTGTCTCTCTGTCTCTGTCTGTCTTTCTGGCAAGCACAAGCGCCCTATAGCAAAAATCTCTCCAATATATATGTATGTATGTATGTATGTATGTGTGTGTGTATATATATATACATATATACATACATATATATATAGGGCGCTTGTGCTTGCCAGAAAGACAGACATATATATATATATATATATATATATATATATATATGTATGTGTATATATGTATATATATATATATATATATATATAAAAACTAGTAGAAATGTGTGATTTTTGTAATGAAGTGGCAGAAAGTTTAGAAAAAATATGTCCTATACAATCACAGAATGATTTGAATAATGCAGAAGACTAAGTGTGCTGTTGCTGGTTTGAAGATGGACAGAGTGATAGGATGGGAAATGTGGATGGCCTTAAAGAGTTGAAAGAACATCCCAACTGGTAGCTACAGAAAATGGGGACCTCAGATCTTCAACTGCTAGGAACTGAATTCTACCAACAACCTAATGAACTTGGAAGCATATTCTCCATTTGAGTATCTATGCTAATAGCTAGTTGGTTGACATTTAATTTCAACTTTTGAGATTCTAAGCAGAGGAACAGGTGCGTGTACCTGTACTTTTGACCTGCAGAATGAAGAGATAATAGGTGTGTGTGTGTGTGTGTGTATTTCATTTTATTTATTTATTTACATTTAATTTTTAGCAATGCACAATATGACTTTTTCAAAGCATATACACATTGCATGTTGATCAAGTCAGACATTAGAATATACATCATCTTCTGCAGATAACTTTCCATAATGATTTTTTCCTGAGCCCCTCCTTTCCACCCTCAACTATCTACTTCCTCTTATACAGTCTCTGGTATCTATAGTTGCCATCTCTGTTGCTGTACCTACCAATCTTTCCATTTCTGCCATAAAGTGCAGACTTTTGGTATATATTGAGTAGGGACATGCTTTCATAGTCTGACTTGATTCTTTAGCATTAAACCTTCTGAATTCATCCATTTTGTATCAAATGTCAGTATTTCATTGTCTTTCATGGCCCAGCAGTATTCCATAGTGTATATTTGCCACATTTTTCAATATAGTCTGTTTTTCAGCATTTAGACTGATTCCATGTCTTAACAACTGTGAATAATGCTGTGAAGTATTAATGTCACAAAGAAATGTGGTATTATCTGTTGAAGATATTTTGTAGTTTTATTAACTGTATTAGGGAGAAATGTTCACCTGTTGAAACACCTATTTTGTAAGACAAATAATAATGTGATTGAGTGTATAAAATTAAATGAAATAAAAAATTAATTAATTAATTTAAAAAACTAACTAAAAAAATAAAATAATAATAATAATAAAAAACATGGATGTGTAACTGCCTTTCCAACGGAGTGTTTTCCTATCCTTTGAGTAAATACCAAAGAATGAGATTACTGGATCATATAGTAGTTCGATTTGTAAGTTTTTGAGGATCCTCCATGCTGTTTTCCACAGAGGTTGTACTAATTTACATTCCCACTAACAGAGTAGGAGGATTCCCTTTCATCATTAAACTTTGCCAGCACTTCTCATTCTTTATTTTAGAAATTCAATTTGACTCTTTTGATACATTCAAGTGCTCTGATAACTTTCTTTTCTTTTTTTTTTTTTTTTTTTTTTTTTTTTTTTTTTTTTTTTTTTTTTTTTTTTTTTTTTTTTTTGGCAGAGGGTATGTGTGCTCACCAGAGAGATAGAGGCAGAAAGAAGGTTCTTTCCTCCTATCGAGAATAGTAACCTTGCAATCCTTTCTCCTATATTTCTTCCTCCTCTTGGGATTTTGGGTATGCATACATATGTATCTGTGTCTGGCATGCTTTTGAAGCCAGTGGGTCAGGGACTTGAATATAGCCATTCTGACCCAGTTAAGTGGTATCTCATGGTGGTTTTGATTTGTATTTCCTTGTATGATAAGAGACTGAACATTTTTTCATGCTTTTGGCCATTTGTATGTCTTCCTTGGAGAGTTGTCAGTTTAGCTCATTTACCCATTTTTAAATTGGACTTTTGTATGTGTGTGTGGGTAAGCTGCTTTTGCACTGTTTTAAACCAGTGCTTTTGTGATAATTTATTATAGCTACAACAGGAAACTACTATGCTAAGATTCACAGTACTTCTTAAATCTGTTGTTACTTTTTATTTGTTTTGGAAAATTCTCATCCATTCTTCATACACATCTTCTGAACCATTCTTTCTGTCCTCCTTTTTGGGACCCCTAGTTAAATGAATGTTAAATATTTTCATCATAGTACTTAGGTTTTTTATTTAAAATTTGTTTTATGTGTATTATTCATCTTTATTTCTGACTAATATTTAGACATATAGGTAAATAGAATTTTCTCTACTGTCTATCTCCCAATTCACTAATTTTGTCTTTAAACTTGGGTCTGATATGCAATTAAGCTCATCTACCGAGTTTTAAATTTCATTTTTGTATCCTTTAGTTTTAGAAATTCAGTTTGACTCTTGATACATTCAAGTGGTCTGATAACTTTCTTTTTTTTTTTTTTTCTCTTTTTTTGGCAGATGGTATGTGTGCTCACCAGAGAGATAGAGGCAGAAAGAAGGTTCTTTCCTCCTATCGAGAATAGTAACCTTGCAATCCTTTCTCCTATATTTCTTCCTCCTCTTGGGATTTTGGGTATGCATACATATACATCTGTGTCTGGCATGTTTTTGAAGCCAATGGGTCAGGGACTTGAATTGCACTGTCAGCCATGTGGAAACCAGCTGCCTTAACCATCATGCTAAGGGCTGGCCCTTGTTATCTTTTTAAAAGTGTATTTATTTTTTTCATGGGAGAGAGATACACAGAGATAGAAAAAGAGAGACAAATACTCTAAGACGATCTTCATGCTGTAATCCACCTCCCACTCTTTCTCAGTCAACCTAGATCAAGTGCATATGTGCACCCAGTACACTCAGGGAGGTCTTGGGATGCAAACTCTGGACAGTTGCATTTACCACTGCCCTACCACCTGATCCCATCATAATTTTGGACCATCTTAGCAATAAATATATTTAGTGTTGCCATATTATTACCATTGGTTTTTTTCTTAGTCTAGTTTTCTGTGCTTCATAATGTTAGATGAATAGCCAGTCACTATGTATTAAACATTAAAGAGACTCTAGATAACATCACCTTTCTTCAGCTGCCATTCTGTTTACCCTCTGGCAGGTACTTACAGTTGAGGCAGACCATTCCAGTACAATGTGTCTAGCACTCTTGAGTCTGGCTTCTGTCTTTGTGAGACATAGTGTATGGTTCACCCTCACTGCTATAGTAAAGTCCACCAAGGGTTTCAACTGAGACCCGTAGTGTTTTGACTCTTCTGTTTGTGTTATTTTCTGATAAACTTCTTAGGCTCTTGTATTGCAGCTTGAGAATCATGAAACACCATTATGGTGTGTTCACCTCCCTATACTTTCTTTCCCTCTGGGGCCTTGGCTCCTTTTGCAAATCTTGACTCGAATTGTGTTCTTCTTTTGCAGGCAGCTCCAAGAGATCTATTGAACAATTTCTTTCTGCTTGACCTTCTCATTTCTTTCACAGAAAAAGCTCCAGCATATCAGATTTATCTCAAAGAGCTGCTCTTCTCTCCAGGATTTTGACCCTTCATGCCCAGGCTCCTTTCAAGTCTGTGGCAACAACAATTTTAGTTCCTTGGGCATCTTTCATTTTTTTCTGTGCAAATAAGGAAATACGAGGGGTATCAAACACATGGGCTATAGATGTGCCAAGCCTGAAAGTAACACATATGGCTTTTTTCATAATCCACTGGGTAGACTTGAGTCATATGACTATATTGTCCATAAGGAATATTGGAAAATATATGCCCAGAAAGGAGAAAGAAAGGTTTTATGAGCACATAGAGACATGCACAATGGCATGGTCTAGATTTAATAGGGTGAGAGATTTAATTTGGGGCATTTAATAATACTGGGAATGTGAAAGATGAACCAAATAACCTCTGAAGGCACCTTCAGGGTTAGATATCCCTATTTGATTCCTGAATGTGGTTTACAAAGAATTACCTATAGCACAGTCACACAAAAAAATGTAAGAAGGCAAAGACATTCTGTTCATTTTTTTAGGAATTAAATGCATTCACAGTATCATTGCATTTTCCTTTCTGAAGTGCCAAGATAGTCCTCATGATTTAGAATTTACAATGGGTGCTCTTAAAAATATCATTCCTGCACAAATTAATTCAGCCAGTCCTCTGAAAATTCGGCTTCAATGAGCTGGAATAAATGTTCACTGGATATTGGATAACTCAAAAATTTTATCTAGCATAAGGCTAAAGTGCCTATGTATCCAAGGAGAATATGAGCTTATTTCAAATTTTCATTGTTGCTAAATTATGGCTTACGTCTTAGCTTCATGCATTTGCCACCTCAGGGCTTTTCATAGGCATTTGGGGAATGCAAGAAAAGCAAGATCAAGGTCTTTCCTTAAAGGTTTGTGCTTAGCTACTGAAAAGTAAGCAAAGGGAATACAACTGGAAAGCATCAACATTTGGATCTGCAAACATCAAGGGGAAAAATAAAGAAGTAAAACATTTAAGGGACACGAAAATGGAAAATTATCTGTTGATGATATCATGTATGATAATACCCTTAACTGGATTAATATACAATGTGCCCATGCTGGGAAAATTCATTTTTCACGCTGTAATGATATATAGTGATTGAATGTATAAAAAAATAAAAAAGAATAATGCAATGAGGGCAATTAAGAATGCCTAAACTTTATTTCTCTTTTTCTCCCATGAGTGAGAGAGGACAGAGAGAGAAAGAGAAAAAGAGAGAAACACCAAGGGAGACAGCACTCTCAGCAGGGTGTTTATGCTATGATCCACCCTAACCTACTGCTAGCCTTGGGTCATGAGAAGGTGTGTGTTCCTGGCATGTTCAGAGAAATCTCCAGACATGAACCCACAACTTTGTCTTATGTGTCAATCTCATAGAGTTTTGTGTTACCTGCTGCGCCACTACACAGTCCCCTCAATGAGGCACCTTCAGGGTTAGTCATTCCTATTTGATTCCTGAATGTGGTTTAAAATTAAAATTAATCAATTTTAATTTTTAGAGCAGTTTTAGGTCTACTGCACAGAAAGTGCAGGAAACTCCCATATACTCTCTTGTCCCCCACTCCAATTTTCACTCTTACTAATATCTCACGTTAGTGGGGTACATTTGTTGCAATTAATGAACAGATAATTGACATATTATTCTTTACTAAGGTCTATAATTTACATTAGGATTCACTCTGTTGAACAGTTACATAGCTTTGATATATGCATAATATCACATATTCACGATTATTACAGAGAATAGTTTCATCAATATTGTTTTATTATAATTTGTAATTTCCTTATGATGTATGATACTGAGCATCTATTTATGTGTTTTATTGCCATTTATGTATACCCTTTTTGATTAAGTGTTCACATATTTTGCCCAGTTTTTAAATGTTTTTTTTTATTTTCTTATTGCTGATTTTTTTTCAAACTACACAATATTTTTATTGTCTTAGTACAATATTCATGGATTAATTTCAGGGGAGTCAATATTTTCCAAATATTTGTTCCTTGTTTTGTGCATTTTTCTTCTTAAGAAATTTTTCTGAGAGATTTTTGCTATGGGGCACATGCGCTCACCAGAGAGACTGAAAATGACAAATCAACCCCCAGATAGGCGATGCTGCAATCCCCTCTCTTCCATTCTCCTTTCTAGATTTTGGGCACACAGACACACATAAGCCCAACATGAGTTTCATTTTAACAGAGAACTGCACTGTCAAATGTTTCTTCCCTTTGCTGTTCTCACTCACCTGCTCTCTACCACCCACTCCCCTCCTTTATAGTCCATGGTGTCTACATTTATCCTCTCTACTGTCATATTTTTAGATCCTTCCATTTCTGCCATAGAGTGCAGATATTTGGTACATACTGAGTGAGGATACACAGTGCATTTCTTTCATAGTCTGGCTCACTTTGCTTAACATTAAGCCCTCTATACTCATCCACTTTGAAGCAAATGATAGAGTCTCACTGTTTCTTATGACTGAGTAATATTCCATAGTATATATGTGCCACAGTTTTTCAACCCAGTCATCAGTTTTTGAACACTTAGGTTGATTCTGTGTCTTAGCAAATGTGAATAATGCTGTGATAAACATGGATGTGTTATCACAAGTGTCTTTCCAACTGGTTGTTTTACTATCCCTTGGGTAAATACCTAAAAGTGGAATTACTAGGTCATATGAAAATTCTGTTTGTAGGTTTTTGAGGAAACTTCATATTGTTTTCTTTAGAAATTATGCTAATTTACATTCTCACTAACAGTATAAGAGAGTTCCCTTTTCACTACAGCCTTATCTGCACTTGCCATACATTTTTTTATCCTAGCCATTCTAACTGGGATTCAATTATTAAATTATTGCTCATTGTGGTTATAATCAGCATTTTCCTTATCACCACACAATAGGTCACAAATTTAGAATTATAGAAATATACCTAGCATCTTCTCTGACCACAACAAAATTAAACCACAGAAAAAGCCCTCATTAATATACAGAAACATGAAAAGTAAACAACCTACTTCTTAAGAACCTTCAAACTACTGAAGAAATTAATACTGAAATCAAAAGATTCATTGAAACCAGCAATAATGAACAAGCCACTCCCCAAACCTTTAGAGTACCACAAAAGCAGTCATAAGAGGGAAGTTCATAGCCATTAGTGCTCCTGAGGGGAAAAAAAATAGAATGGTAGCAAATAATTAATAGTATGTCTCAAGGAACTGGTTAAACAACTAGAAAAAAAATAACAGAAGAAAAGAAATAGTAAATATTAGAACTAAAATAAATGAAATAGAAAATCAAATAAGTACAAAAATGAACAAAACAAAAAGTTGGTGTTTTGAGAGGATAAACAAAATTTGACAAACCATTAGTTAAACTGATCAAGAGAAACAGACAATGTGTCCAGATAGATAAAATCAGTAATGTACTGAATATCTATGCTCTATAGCAGAAACTGAAAGTTTGGAAGGTATAGTAGTAGGGAGAGTGACTGTGGATACTAGTGATAGAAAGGCTAGGGGAAATATGGGGATGGGTAACAGAAGAATGTAAGGACAGGAAAAGGGGAAAAAATAATATGTTTAATTGACACAAAAATGAAAAGTTATTTGCTGATGATAATGTATATGGTACTTTGTCTTGACTGATATATACTGTATTAGTGCTGCAAAAAGTAACATTGTACACTATAAAGATAGATAGGGACTAAATGTGAATTTAAAAAAATAATTAATTTAAAAAATCGGTAATGAAGCTGGTAATATTACAACTGATATATCAGAAATACAAAAAACTATGAGAGAATACTATGAGCAGCTGTATGTCAACAAATAAAAAAACCTAGATGAGAAGGACAAATTTCTGGACATGTCCAAATTACCTAGGCTGAAATGGAAAGCTTGAATAGACCAATAATGAATAATGAGATTGAATCAGTAATAGTCTCCCAACAAAGAAAAGCCCAGGTCCAGATGGCTTCACTTATGAATTCTACAAAACTTTTAAAGAAGTGCTAACCCCAATTCTCCTCACACTATTTCAAAAGATGCAAAAGGAAGGTACCCTAGCAAACTCATTCCATGTAAGCCTCCATCATCTTGATACCAAAATCAGGCAGGAACATAACCAAAAAAAGAAAACTACAGACAGTACTCCTGGTGAATACTGATGCAAAACTTCATAACAAGATGTTAGCAAACCAAATCCAACAGCACATTAAGAAGATTATACACCACAACCAGATAGGCTTTAACCCAGGATGCAAAGATGGTTCGACATACACAAAACAATAGATGTAATACATCCCATTAACAGAAAGAAAGAAAAAAAATTATCATATTTATAGATGCAGAAAAATCATTTGATAGACTACCATATCCCTTCATTATTAAGACTCTCAGCAAAATAGGGGTAGAAGGGGCATTCCTTAACCCAATAAAAGCCATATATGGCAAATCCATTGCTAAATTATACTGAATGGGGAAAAGCTAAAAGTTTTCCCACTAAAAACTGGAACAAGAGAAGGCTGCTGACTTTCTCCACTCCTTTTCACCATAGTGCTAGAAGTCCTAGCTGATGCTATCAAACAAGAGAGCAAAATAAAAGGCTTTCCGATAGGAACAGAAGGAGCTAAACTATCCCTATTTGCAGATAATGTAACTATATACATAGAAAATACAAAAGAATCTATAAAAAATTCCTAGAGGTAATAAATGAATTCAGTAAAGTAGCAGCATACAAAATCAATACACAGACATACGTAGCATTTTTATACACCAACAATAAACAGACTGAGACAGAATTGAAGAAAGAAATCACATTTACAATAGCCACCAAATGAATATGATACTTAGGAATAATCCTAACCAAACAAATGAAAGAACTCTACAAGAAAAATTCTGAAAAACTGAAAAAAGAAATTGATATAAAAAATGGAAAGAAAGACATCCCATGTTCTTAGATTGAAATATAATCAGTTTAATCAAAATGTTGGTTCTCAAATTAACTTATTGTTGACTTTTTTTTTTTTCTTTTTTTGGAGAGGTTTTTGCTATAGGGCGCGTGCGCTCGCCAGACAGACAGAGAGAGACAGAGAGATAGAAAGCAGGAAATCACCCCCCAGGGGGGATGGCCACGCCGCAATCCCTTCTCCTCCATTCTCCTCTCGGGATCTTGGGCATGCACGCACACGCGCCCGGCGTGAGTTCAAGCCACCGGGTCCGGGACTCGAACCGCGGTCGACTACGTGGGAGTCCAGCAACATAGCCATTACGCTAACTGCTGGTCCCAACTTATTGTTGACTTTTAAAACAATTTATTTGTTTGCCTATTCTGAGAGAGAGAGAAATAAAAAGGGGGGCACCCCCAACAGAGTCTTCACACCACAACCCATCCTCAACTTCAGCCAGCCAGGATCACAGGCTTGTGTGTGCACACATGTCTTGCTTGTATAGGGAGACCCTAGATCATGAATCTGGAACCTTCCCATAAGGCTTCAGCACTGCACAGCATTGAATGAATGCTGCACCATTGTGCTGGCCTCTAATTGTTGACCTTTAAGAGTTCTTTGTATATTTTGGATAGCAGTCTTCTATCATACATGCATTTTGAACACATTGTCTTCTAGTCTGTGATTTTTCATCCTCTCAGTCATGCATTTGACAGGTCAGCAGTTTACGTTTCATTAAAGTTTTAACTTATCAACTTTTTGTTTTCATGGATCGTGCTTTAAAGCACATATAAAATTCTTTAGAGATGTTTTGTTCCTGTAGGATGAGGTCCAGATGCCTACCTGGGCATTCGAACACATTTATAAAGTATCCCCTGCTTGCTTTTCTAAAATGTCATCTATCACTTCAGCTATATCTGTCTATATTCCTCAAACTCTCATACCTCTCTTCCTTGTGCACATTGCTCTGTCTGGCTGGACTTCTTCGATGCATTGTGTTCCTCTGGACACATTGTCTAGGGAATTGTAAGAACAGACACATGCCTATTGAATTTAGTACCTTACAAGTGATTGGTGACCTTGAGAACAGCAGCTTCTTTAAGTGAAGGCAGAAGGAATTAGGTTGAAAAGAACAAAGAATGACAGTAGACTTGGAAAAGAAATGTGTCATCAGGAAAAAAAAAGGAGGAAAGAAAGAAAGAAAGAAAGAAAGAAAGAAAGAAAGAAAGAAAGAAAGAAAGAAAGAAAGAAAGAAAGAAGAAAGCAAGAAAGGAAGGAAGGAAGGAAGGGAAAGAAAGAAAGAAAGAAAGAAAGAAAGAAAGAAAGAAAGAAAGAAAGAAAGAAAGAAAGAAAGAAAGAAAGAAAAGAGAGAGAGAGAGAGAGAGAGAGAGAGAGAGGGAGGGAGGGAGGGAGGGAGGGAGGGAGGGAGGGAGGGAGGGAGGAAGGAAGGAAGGAAGGAAGGAAGGAAGGAAGGAAGGAAAGAGAGAGAGAGGTAGTAACCAGATGGGACTGTGGAGCTTGTTTTGTAGATGGAAGTTAATAGTTCTGATGAGTGTCCTTCTTTCAAGTACCTCAACAGCCTGTTTACTTCATTGTGTTTCTTATTTTTGTTTAAAGGTGATTTACACAGGACTTCAAGAGTCTGCCAGAAGGCCTGTGTGCAAATCAGTCTATTTGTAAATGTTATGGAATAAATAAGAGCCTTCTAAAGATCAGGTACTAGTGACCTGGTTAGGAGACTATGGAGTGTAGTGAGGAGGGTATTTTATTTTATTTTTTTTTTTTTTTTGGAGAGGTTTTTCGCTATAGGGCACGTGCGCTCGCCAGACAGACAGAGACATAGAGACAGAAAGTGAGAAATCACCCCCCAGGGGGGATGGTCACGCCGCAATCCCTTCTCCTCCATTCTCCTCTCGGGATCTTGGGCACGCACGCACACGCGCCCGGCGTGAGTTGTAAGCCACCGGGTCCGAGACGCGAACCGCGGTCGACTACGTGGGAGTCCAGCGACATAGCCATTACACTAACTGCTGGTTCCCGTGAGGAGGGTATTTGTATGGGAAGCAGCTTGGGGGTTCATGCAGAGAAGTCAGCATCCTGAGCTGTGGTGGGATGGCTCAATTCAAGCTCTAAGAGGCAGCTCATGAGCGTTCAGTTTTCAGAGGAAGCTGTGGCTGTATCACATATGTCTATTACCTTGAAAAGCTGTTCCCCTACTTTATGGTTGATACAAACCCAATTTTCTTTAGAGCAGCACTGTGTTTGGACACAAGGCCTTTGCTGAACATTTTAATTCCCAGCATCCTTTGCAGCTAGGGCTGGTCATTTGTGCTCTGGCCAATGAGATCTAAAGAAAAATCAATTCTGGGGTTTCTGGGCAAGTTCTTATTTTCTGAGAGAAGATAACTTTCTATTTACATGCCAGGCTCCTGATTTCCAGAATGAGAATGTAGCCTAACTGGTAGCAGCTGTCTTGAGATTCTGAAGTGACTAAGAAAAGGACTAAAAGTCAACATACCTGAAAGAGATGAAGTGCTTGATGAATTCATTGAATAAATCCTTAAACTGCTCATCACACAACTATTAAGTAAGTGATTTGGTGTTCCTAAGGTTTAAAACAGTTTTCTGGTTTCTTGTAGCTAAACACATTTTAACTAACCTAATACATTTTCTTATCCTCACTTTTATCTTACCATTTTCTCCTTTACTCAGAGAGAAAGACCAGGAAGAGGAGATTGAAAGAGTAAAATCTGGGCCAGAAGCCAGACAAGGGTTCAGTGGTAAAGCAATGCTCTTTAAGGCAGATCCACATTGAAGGTTCAGGTTTGTGTCTGGAGACCTCCTTGAATATGCTTGGCACATACATGCCCATGACCTGAGGCTATCTAATGCTGGAGGTGAATGGTGACAGGAAGACCCTGTTAGAGGTGGCTATGTATTTCTGAGTCCCTATTTCTCTCTATGTCATTCTATCTTTTTCTTTCTGTCTCTCTTGTACATGAGAGAAAGAAATAAACTGAAAAAAAAAAAAAAATCTGAGCTGAAGGCCAACAGGTAGCATGGTGGTTAAAGCAGCTAGATCCCACTTAGCTAACTCTTCAATTACAAACCCAGACCAGGTGGCTTGAAATACACGTATATACATGTCCAAAATCCTGAAAAGAGAAATGGAGGAGAATGGAGTGTGTCATGACCATCCCCCATGTGGTGTGCTTTCTCACTTTCCTTCTTTATCTCTGTCTTTCTTTAGTGACAACATGTACCCACTAGCAAAATTTAAAAAAAAAAAAATCCAAGCTGAAGCTTTGCAAAATAAGGACCTTGAGTGATCTGATTAATTTCCCTGAGCATATAATAGAAGTGTAATGGAAAAAAAAAATTAAAATCCAGAAGTTCTAGTAATTTGGACAAAAATTCATTTTCCACAAATGGGACTTTTAGATAATTACTGAGTTGTTGGAAAAGTAATGACACATTTTTACATAGAAAAACATATCGGGACCAGCAGTTGGCATAATGGCTATGTCGCTGGACTTCCATGTTGTCGACCGTGGTTCAAGTCCCAGACTCAGTGGCTTAAACTCACGCCGTGCGCGTGTACATGCATGCCCAAGATCCCAAGAGAAGAATGGAAGAGAAGGGATTGTGGTGTGGCCATCCCCGGATTGAATATAGAAATAAGTAGAATGGGGAATGATTTCTTGCTTTCTGTCTCTCTGTCTCTGTGTTTCTGGAGAGCGCACGCGCCCTATAGCAACCTCCCCCCCCCAAAAAAAAAAACATATCACAACTTTCCCAATAACCTAATATATTTATTTATTACCATTTATTTATAGCTGAGACATATTCATTAGATTAAGTTGTAAAATGCAGTCCAGATTGCTGGACAGACAGACCAGGTGCTGGTTTGGTCAGTGAGGAGAACAGGGTACTTTTTAGATCTAGTACAACTTAAACTTCCTGAAGGAGTCAGGGTCTGAGATAGCTCTGATATCTCTGCGCCAGCCAGGGACAGAGAGTGCTCTTGTTTTGACACAAAAAGAGACGGCAGTATGTCCAGATCTAGCTTCACTGTGAGCTTATCTCAACTTGCTTTTCAAGCAAGCGGAAAGTTGGGGACCTTGCTAACTGAGCACAGGTTCTCCCTTCCGTTCTTGCTCACCAAATCATAGTGTGGGTGCCCTTCTGTGAAGAGTCAGTAAGTTGTTTTAGTTTGGGGTTTTGTTGTGTGTAACGCTAGAAAAGGAATCCAGGATCATAGCCTATATCTCTAGCTCATGGAAGCTGCAGGACCAACCTTACCTCTTATCTAGACATTTTCTCTGTCCTTTCAAACTTGTAGGCTAGCTTCTCTTTGTGGATAAAAAGAAAGCAATGACCCCAATCTTTGCAGAGAATGTGGTTTATTAAGCAGAACAGGAATACACAGACTGCAATTAGGTTATGATTTGTGGAATTAAGACCAGGATCTGGTTTTCAATCACAGCAGTTGCTCTTCCAGCAGCTCATGCCTCGTCTTTTCTTCTTCACATGTAGGGATTACAATGAGCCTCAAGCAGAATTAATGGAGATAAACTCAGACTAGGAAAAAATACTACGAAATTACAATACTTAAGAGAAAATAAGCCTGAGTAGCTACAAAGGAATAACAGTAGGCTAAAAACAGACTTCTGTCCACAATAACAAAGTCAGCATCTACAAGGTGATCACAAGTAACTGAAGGTCACATTTTTGAAAAGGCCTAGATAGTGGTGCAGTGATAATCCAATGAACTCACCTGCCAAGGTCCTCAGTTTGGTCCTGAGCCTCCCTGTACATGCTGAGCATGAGCACAACACATGGTCTGTGCCGTCTGAAGCTGGAGGTACGTTGTGTCATGAAGACACTATTGCGGGTGCCTCCCTTTCTGTTTCTGACCTTCTCCCTATCCCCTTTTGTGTCTACCTCTCACAAAACAGAAATAAATAAATAAAGCTTAAAAAAAAGACATTTCAAACAAACACTAAGTTAATCGCTAGCAGACTGAAAGAACTAATAAAATATAAGCTTTATGGTAAGAGAGATTAAATTCTGAAAAAAGAACCAAGATAAAGAAACAGAAAAATAGTCATGATATAGTAAATAGTAGTAAAATAAGAACGGATTGAATATAGAAATAAGTAGAATGGGAATATCAGGTGAGAACATGTAAAGTGAGAGGACTAGGTAATCAGTTCAGGTTTCAAAAGTTTAACATTTTTCTGACTAAAGTGAACATTATAAATCAACTTTACACATTCAAAAATACATCCTCAAAGTTTAAATGTGACCACTAAAAGAAGAAAAAGTAAACTTAAAACTATTAAGGTAGTAGGAGTTACAGACAATTATAGGAACCCAAATTCACCTAGTAAAAGACCAAATAGAGGGATTGGGGGAGAGATAATCTCAGAAATTTTAGGAAAAGTAAATCAGGACAAGATATTCATAGGAGTAATTTTAAAATTATCAATACTCAAAGTAAAGGTGAATTGATTAAACTTTCTAGTTAAAGAATAATGTTTCTCAAACTGTATATCAAAATAGAATCAAACTATGTGCTTTTATAACAATGCATGCAAAAAATATAAGCACAAAGAAAGCTTAAAAGTAAAACCAGAAAAAGATCAATTAAAATATTAACTTAAAATACTAGCATAGCAATACTAATATAAACAAAATATATTTTAAAGAAAAAGGACCATTAAGAATAAAGAAGCCTGCTACCTGATAAAAGGAGAAAATACTCAGAAGGATAGAGGAATCCTGAACTTGCATTCATTCATTTACATAATCTTCAATTAGAAAACACAAGCATTAATGGGCTTACAGAGAGAAAATTACAAATCCAAAATCATAGAGAGAATTTCTAACATGAATCTCTCAGGAATTAATTCACTTTATAGGAAAACTCTGAGCTCCAACCCCCACAGCATATCCCCAGTTCAGATGAGTGCCCAGATCCCAGACTCACACCTCTTCCACATGGACATCTGGCAAACACCACTTGCCAGACCCTGAACTTCTTACCCCTGCCTCCATCTACGTCCAGACTCCTCATTTCAGTTCATGGCCACCCTGTCTTTTAGTGTTCAGACCCCAAACCTCAAATCTATACAGATTGTTCTCTTTCTTTTTTCTCCATCTAGTTTCTAGAACATTCTGCTAGCTACTCCAGAATACTTCCAAACTTGCATCATCATGTTAGGACTACTATCCTGGTTTACACCATCAGCAGCCTCTGATGACTTACGGTTTCCTTTCCACACCTATAAACCATTTCCAACAAGCTATCAGATAAGGGATTCTTATTTTTTTTCTTTTCTCACAGAAAGAGGACATAGCATTCAGAGAAAGTGAGAAAGCACCCCTCAGGGGGTGACCACACCAAAATCCCTTTTTCCTTTTCCTCTGTTCTCCTATTGGGAGTTTTAAGCATGCATTCACATATACCCAGTGTGTTTTTGTGTTTTTCTTTTCTTTTCTTTTCCTTTCTTTTCTTTTTTTTTCTTTTTTTTTTTTTTTTTTTTTTTTTTTTGAGAGGTTTTTGCTAAAGGGCGCATGTGCTGGCTGGAGAGACAGAGAGACAGAAAGCAAGAAATCACCCCTCGGGAGGATGGCCACTCCGCAATCCCTTCTCCTCCATTCTCCTCTTGGGATCTTGGACACATGTGCACATGCACCCAGTGTGAGTTTAAGCCACCGGGTCTGGGACTTAAACTGTGGTCGACTACATTGGAGTCCAGCAACATAGCCATTACACTAACTGCTGGTCCCAACCCAGTGTGTTTTTCAAACCACTGGGTGCAGGACGTAAACTGCACAGGTGGCTATGTAGGGTCCAGCTGCCTTAACTATCATACCACTGGCTGGCCTTTGATGAGATTTATTTTGTTTTGTTCTAGAGAGATTTTTGCTACAGGGCGCATGTGCTCACCAGAGAGACAGAAAGTGAGGAATCCCCCCCACCAGGGAGATGGTTACGCCTCAATCCCTTCTCCTCCATTCTCTCAGGATCTTGGGCACACATACATATGTACTCGCTGTGAGTTTTAAGCTACTGGGTCGAGGATTTGAACCACAGTTGATAATGTGTGAGTCTAGTGACGTAACCATTACACCATCTGCTGGTCCTGAGGGTTTTTTTTTTTTTAATGAAAATGAAATTTTGTCACTCTTTTGCTTAATATTTCAATAGCTCTTTATTTTACAAGCCTTACAATAGGCATCAAGACTCTAAAGATGTCCCCCTCTTCTTGGGCACCTGCTGTTTCTCAGTGTGGCAGCTCAGTCCCACCTCAGCAGCCTTTCATCCCTGCTGTTCTCTCTGCAGAGCAGATTTGCCCTCTCCTGGGCATGTCTCTTCCAAACTTTCTTTAGGTGTATGCCCAAAGGTCCCTGACCTCCTGAGCCCCACCCAGAGCTCCCTTTATCTTTCATTTTGCTTTTCTTCTTCTCCAGGACGGTTTTCACCTTCTCACAGAGAACTTGACTTCCCTTGGGTCATTGTTTCCCCCACTAGAGCACAGTCTCTGGGAGAGCAGCAGTTTGGATGACTTAGTTCACTCTCGTGTTTTTGGCATCAGAGACACTGAACTCATCATAAGCACCCGATTGATATTCGTTGAATGAAAATGAAATAACAAATGATTATCAAAATGCTATATAAAGGTGGGGCCTGCCCATAGTGCAGCAGTTAAGTGTTGTGCATAAGAAAGTAGACCCCACATGGCCAATCAGGGTCCAAGTCCCAACCCCAGTGGCTTACATGCCGGCACATGCATACATGCCCAGGATCCTGGTAGGATAGAAAACCAGAGGAAAACAGATTGTGTGTGATCAATCTCTTCTTCCCTCTCTCTTTCTCTCTCTCATGTGTGTGCACATAGCTTCTGGCATAATGAAAGAAAAAAAATTAATGTGTGGGATGGAGATAAGTAGTACTTAACAGGAAATTGTCTTAAATGCTTACAGTAGCTGTGAAAAAACACTGAATATTAATAAACTAAGCAACTAAATTCAAGAAGTAATTATAAACAACACATTTAACTAATAAAAAAGTGAAAGACATAAAAAAATAAGATCAGAAGCTGTTGAAATGAGAAAATTTAGAAAAACAGCAGTTAGTTCTCTGAAAAGTCCAGACCATTAGTATCTTTTTCAATGTGAAATATTCTGTGCTATCTAATATGCAGCCACCAGCCAGGTGGAGCTATTGAGTACTTTTAAATGTAGCAGGACATCTAAGTAACAACTTGAATTTTTAATTGCATTTAAGTTTAATTTTGTTTTAATTGCCAGAGGGCTTGTATACCCATCAAACACAGAGGGAGAGAAAGAAAGGCTTTCAAAATGAGGCATGGTTGCACTGCAATCCCTTCTCCTCCATTTACCCACTCTGTTACGATTTGGGGCACACACACACACACACACACACACACACACACACTTGGGCATGTTTTTCAAGTCACCAGGCCAGGATTTGAACCATGCAGTTGGTCTCATGGGATCTGGCTCTCTTAACTACCAGATTACAAGGACAGTCCTAAATTTAGTTTTAATTCATTTTAAAAGCCATATATGGCTAATGATTCTGAACTTAACAGCACAGTTCTAGAATATTCTTACACAATATTTCCAAGTTGATGTGTATAATAATTATTATAGAAACATAATTAGGAATAATTAAACATATCTTAAATGATCATTAGTGTAATATAAATGAATCATGATATAGTCATGTAATAATAAGATATTTAAAGTTAAATTTATTAACCAGAGTTCTTGGCTTGAGAAATAAGCAAATGCCAATATTTGACTGTTTTACACCTACAAAAACAGCAGGTGCAAATATTTCAGCTTTGTTTTATACACACACACACATTCTAAGTTTACTTATTGTTTTTTCCCATGGGAGAGACAGAGAGACAAGCACCCCCAACAGAATCTTCACACTGTGATCCACCCTCAGTCTCAGCTAGCTCAGATCACTGGCATGCACATGCCTGGCATGTTCAGGGAGGTCTCTGGGTATGAACCCAGTACCTTTTCCCTGTTAGTCCAGTTGCTTGGCTGTTGTGCCACTGTTTGACCCCAAAGTATTTAAAATTTTAAAATATTCTATCCTGTAGACAGTAATTGCACAGTAATATTTATAATATTTTATCTCTATTTAATATGTGAACAACTACAAATTAGTACTTTTTGTTTTAAAGATAGGCATATATGCAAGGAAGTTGTTTATTGATATTTGGCACAAATTGATAAACTCAGATGTTACACCACTGATGAGAAACAGAGATGCCCTTGGAAGGGTATGCATGGCCGCTAGATTACTTCATTTATTAAAAATCTGAAACCAATGAACAACATATTAAAACTTGACAAACCTAGTGGTGGGTAAATAGACGCTCATTTCATCATCCTGTGTGATTTCTAATATGCATGCAATATTTCATAATAAAAAATAAATTGTCAAGAAGGAGAATGAGTATAGATAGTGAAATCTCCAGTGCTCTGCTTTCAGCACCTTGTAATAGACCTCCAGGATCACCCAGCTGGGATGGGAAGGGAGGGTGAGCCTCCTGGGGAGCACATCGGTGAGGCCCAATGCTGGGAAGCTCATCTTAGTGTGCCCTCTATTGAGCTGAGCTCTTTTGGAGTCAGGAGGGCAAGCATCAGAGAAAGCACAAAGAGGCTGGGCATCTGCTGCATAGGCTTAGTCTCCTGGAAAGACTGCTGAGCTGGCCTCAGTTCACCTGGGTGCATTCACATGCCAGAGAACAACATAGCCAGGTCTGCTGCCACCACATTATGAATTACCTCCCTCACAACTGGCCTGAAGCAACAATCTCTGATGTGCTTGCCCTTCAGCAAGACAGCCCAAGTCCTGCTTTCTTAAGGAAATCATTTTCTGCCCTGAACATCTCTCACTTCTCCAAAGTCCGAGTGTTTGCCTCATCCCCACTTGTCATGGGTCACAGGCCACTGTCCATGCCACAGTAGAGAACACGGGGAAGCCAGCTCAGGGCCACAGTCTTGCTGTGGAAGACTCACAGCACCACTCTGCTGGCCCCTTTGTGCAGAGTCCTTGCTCTTGTTTCCCCTACACAAGGGAGACTTGGATAGTTCAAGGGAGCCAAACGATAGATATTAGAGTACCAGCTGGTAGTGCTTTGGTGTTGGTGGTGGGCTTCCTCAACCACATCCCAGATTGGACCAACCCACATAGGCATAGCCAAGGATGGGAGCTTCAGCACCCTTCCTGGGACAGCCTGTGCTTGAGCGCCCTGTACAAAGGGGCAGAGCCATGAGGGTTCCCATGGGCAGCAAGTTCCCAAGACAAGGAAAGAGTAACAGAACTCATACACCCAGTTCCTGCCCCAGATATACATGTCAGATAACTTACCCTGTGTTTCCTTTCAGAGAGAGAGAGTATGGGGTTGAGAGAAGCTCACCTCTAACTCAGTGTAGGCCCTTCTGCATGAGAGGGTGAGTTTCCCATACAGGATTTCACAAGCTGTTAGATAGTTAAATGCGATAATAAATAGGTAATGAGATAATAAATAATGACCTTGGAGTGGTGACTGGTGCATACTAAAGATTCAGGAGTGACAAGAATGGTAATTTGTATTATTATTGTTTATATAATATTTACCATTGTTGATTTGTTGTTACCTACTATGGCCAGGAAATATGCTAGACATTTGCATTTAGTCCTGCAGTGGGCCTTCCATCAACAGCATGAGGCAGGGACTTCTTTCTCCAAAACAGTTTGGACACTCACAATAGTTAGTTACAGAGCAGATCAGAGTTTAAGTCCAACTCAGAGTCAGAGCTCCTGCTGGTGAGCAGGCTGCCTGTGACTGCAGGGTGCAGGAATAAGGGGCAGTGGGCACCGGACCCAGACCTCATACATCCGCCTGGGCCCACTCTGCCCTGTGATGGTGAGTGGCAAGCCCCCTGTTGGGCGGACCTAGCTCCTAGGGGTGGGAGACCAACTGTGGATAGCCACAGGTTGCTCTGCACTGAGCACTGTGAAGATTCATGGAGGAGAAGATAGGGAGGAAAGGTCAGCTAGCAGAGCAGGTGTGAGACCCTCATCCCACAAGGCTGAACCAACACAGTCCCTTCCTTGGTCAATGATTCCAAGGGTCAGTTGTTCTGGTAGGGTGACTATGTGCCCAGATCCTAAGATAAATGATCACATGACAAGTCTGTAATGAGCACAGACATTTAGTTTATAGCATGAACTAAATGAAAATAAATCTGTGCAAAGTGTTTTCAGTTGATTTCCCCATTTAGAGTCTGTCATATTAACATGGCTTTCTGCTTCACAAAATAAATTTACATGATGGCACAATTACAACCTCCTGAAATCTTTCTTCCCTCCCACATTGATGTTAAAATATGACTTTTCTTATTCTTCTTCAGTACTCTGAAGCAAGATGCACTGTGCTTGGTGATCCTATGCTTCTCACATAGCCCACGGCAGTCAGCTGGAAACAGGAACCTAGGCTATGCCCATGAGTAGAGCAGGGCATCAGGGGACCCCAGGATGCAGCTGCTTCCATTGAGTTCTTGTGTGTGGGCTCCTGTGCTACTGGTCTCTCTGGCTTCCAGCAAGATACACAATGAGAAAGGAAACCTCTCTCTCCAAAGCCTAGCACAAACCTATGACATACAAGGAACACAGATCCAACCACAGAGCTCCACATTTTATACACAAAATGCTTCCCTTCTCGGAATTAAATAAAAGTGCTTATTTATTTCTGTAATTTTTGCCAGAGGTGGAAGATGGGAGACTGCTGAGGTTGTACTCTCCAGTCCCAAGTTTTATTACAAAAATTTTCAGAAAAAAGGTGAAAGAACTTGACAGTAAACACCAGCGAACTCGAGTCTTAAATTTTACAATTAGCGTTTTGTTTCTTTGTTTCAATCAATTTCTGTCTATCTGCTCATCAAACCATTATCCGTTACAAAGTAAGTTGCAGACAACCTGACAGGTCAACCCAGACCTTTTAGCACACGCATCATTAATGCTAGCTCTACATATGTTTATGGTCCTTTCACATTGGTAAAATATATGCACAATGGAATGCACAGACCACGAGTATAGCATTGCACAAGTCTTGGAAAATACACATACTTGTGAAAGGCAAGCCCTCTGCAAAATGGAGAATATAACCCCACCCTAGCAGGTACCCCTTGCCCTTCATATTATCCCTGTCCTTATTCCACAGAGGCCAGTCCCTGTTCTAGAATGTCACAGCAAAGGAATTAGACTATGTAGCCCTCTGTGTAAGAGTCTCATTCAGCGTATGTTGTTGACACTCATGCATGTTGTTGTATATATCTGTAGTTTGTTCCCTTTTATTTCTGAGTAGTATTTCATTACATGACTACATCTCAGTTTCTGTGTTTACTCTCCTGTTAACAGACAGCTGTACTACTTTACTTTTCTGCTATTTTAAACAAGGTTAATGTAAGAATTCTTATATAAGGCTTTTCTTGTGGGCATATTTTTATCTTACTTGGATAAAATTAGAGTTCCCAGATGCAAGTAAAAATACAAAACACTCAATTAAATTTAAATTTCAGATAAACAATTTTTTAAAGTATAAGTATGATCCAGGTGATATGTTATTGGAACATGCACAAAATGTTCTTGTTCTTGGAAATTTAAATTAATTTAACATCCTGTACTTTACCTGGTGACCATAGTAATGGAATAGCTGAGTCATCTGAGGATATTTAATTCTATGAGAGACTACCAGATTTTCTTTTTTCTTTCTTTCTTTTTTTTGTTCCTATAAGGGGTGTGCACTCACTGGAGAGAGAGAGAAAAACAAACTGAGAAATCACCCCTGAGAAGGGATGGCCACGCCGCAATCCCTTCTCTTTCATTCTCCTCTCAAGATTTTAGGCATGCACACATAAGCACCTGATATGTTTATTAAGCCTCTGGGTCTAAGACTCAAACTACTTGGTCAGTCATGTGGGATCCAGTGCCTTAACTACCACACCACTTTCTGGTCCCACATTTTCTTTTTTAATCCAAAATTGCTATACCATTTTACATTTCCACCTAATATGAGAGGGCTTTGAAAAGTCTATGAAAAATGCATATTATATGAGCCACATGGGTCAGCTAGGTGGCATGGTTGTTAAGGCAGCTGAATCCCTCATGACTGACTATGTGGTTTGAGTCCTGGATCTGGTGACTTGGGATATACACTGGGCGTGTATGCCTGTATGTCCCAAATCCTGAGATGAGAATGGAGGAGAAGGGATTATAGCATGATCATCTCTTTATGGATACTTTCTTGCTTTCCCTCTCTCTGGCAACCACATATATCTTATAGCAAACAAAACAAAACCTATGCACAGATTTTAGATTTTATTTTTTGTGCCAAAATAGACTGAAGCAGAAGCACCTCCATCTTTAAATTTTGTTATACTTGCTTCCTCCTTTTGCCCAGAGTAGAAAGAGTGATTAACAGTCTTACTGACTTTGCTAACTAACCGGAAACCTTTTTATTTAGATGTTTCCTAGCAATGTAATCACCAGTCACCAGCCCCCCGCCCAGAGACATGGGGACCATTACACAAAGGTCTGGAGACTGCCCTTAGAAAGTACTAACGTGCTTGATCCAGCTTCTGTAACTGCTTATGCATAGGAATCTCCATTCCTTCTGTCCCAATTACCTCCTACTCACTTTCCACTGTAATCGCCGTGTCAAGGCAGAAAATGCTTATGATTTTTGCCTTTATAAGCACTCCTTTCTTTTAACTCAGGGCTGTGAGGTCTTTGCAAGACATGAGTCTCCTCACAGCTGCCAGCAGGCTATGTCTGGGTGTCCTCTTATTTCTTGCTGATTTGATTACAACAAGGCTTATAGTTTAATTCTATTTTTCCAGGAACTTCTTGACGTCTTCTCCTATGTAGGAGAATTCTGTTTCTCTATGTCATTACCATTCTGTGGGAGTTGTAGAGGTGTATCATTGTGGTTTTAATGTGTTTCAGGTCTACAGTCCTGAGCCACGCTCAAAGTCAGGAATAGAACTGAAAAAAAAAAAACTACATACACTACTCCATCCAAGGTGTAAATGGAGAAATGAGACATTGGGAAGTCTTAAAGGTAAAGGTGGTTGGAAGACTTTGCCCACTCTAGGCAATAAGGAGTAAAGATCAAAGAAAATGAAACGACCATAGTCATCCACGAGAGGCAGAAGGTGAATGCAGTAAAGACCAGAGAGGAGGAGGGTGCATTTGCAGAGGCCCACGTCTCTCTCAAGAACATTGGGAGTGGAGGTTTGGGGCTCAGGTGGGCAGTATAAGCAGAGAACATGCCTTAAGCTGGTTGTTCTAGGAATTTGGTCTCTAGATTGGGAGAACCACCATCATCTGAAAAGTTGTTAGAAATGCTGATTCCCAGACCCAACCCAGACCTGTTGGGACCTGAGATAAGACCAATTTTCCAGTTGATCCTGGCATAGGCTCCAGATTGAAAATCACTGAAACTCCTCTTCCCTTAGATAATCTGAACTTTTGTTACCCTATTTCATCAAATGTGAGATGCTATTAATTGGATTGAGAGAGAGGGGACCAGGGGAAAAAAGACATTTAACACAGAGAAAAATGAAAACTTATTTTTTGATGATAATGTATATGGTAATATCTTTGAGTTGACTAATATGCACTGTATTCATCCCGGGAAAAACTACTTTGTATTCTGTAAAGGTATACGTGACTAAATGTAAATTTTGAAAATATAAAAATAAATAAATAAATATGGAGAAAAATACATTATTAATTACAAAATTATTTTGTTTATCATTCTGAAAGAATCATGCTAGTTCTTTTATTTAATTTTATTTTAAGAGAGATTTTTGTTGTTGTTATAGGGCACGTGTGCTTGCTGGAGAGACAGAGAGAGAGAAAGTGAGAAATCACCGCCCCCCTCGGTGGCAGGGTGTGGGGGGAGATGGCCATGCCACAATTCCTTCTCCTCCATTCTCTTCTTGGGAATGTGAGCACACATGCGTACACACCCAGTTTGAGTGTCAAGATTCTAGGTCCAGGACTAAACTGTGGTTGGCCATGTGGAAGTCCAGCACCTTAACTATATGCCACCTGCTGACTCCACTAGTAGTTATTTAAAAAGCCATCAGAATGTAAGAAGCATCGGGACCAGCAGTTAGCGTAATGGCTATGTCTCTGGACTCCCACGTAGTCGACCGCGGTTCGCGTCCCGGACCCGGTGGCTTATACTCATGCCGGGTGCCTGTGCGTGCGTGCCCAAGGTCCCGGGAGGAGAATGGAGGAGAAGGGATTGCGGCGTGGCCATCCCCCCTGGGGGGTGATTTCCTGCTTTCTATCTCTATGTCTCTCTCTGTCTGTCTGGTGAGCGCACGCGCCCTATAGCAAAAACCAATCAAAAAAAAAAAAAAAAGAAAAAAGAATGTAAGAAGCATCCCAATTTCTGAAATGTTGAATGTGGAGAAAATATGCATCTTAGAATCAATAAAATCTGTTATTCTTAATTTACTAGGAAACAGATGTCAGGATCAAACAGAGGAGTGGAAAGTTTTCCAGCCAGGCTGTAGGAATGACTGAACCTTGAAGAAGAGGGCTCTTATAATGCAGTAGGCTCTCTCACTCTAAGACTGTGAACTCAGTGTAACCGGGAAGCCATGGTGTTGAAGAGAGAGGGAACAATGGTCTGCAAACCTGCAGTATGTGTCAAGGTCAGAGCTAGTCAGGCTCAGGGGAGGTGCATGCCGGCATGCAGATCTAGAAGGGGCCCTTTAGACTTTGTCTGAGTCTTAGGGAGAAGGGGCTGGCAGTAAAATTCACTCCTGGACCCGGTGGTTTAAATTCATGCTGGGTGCGTGTGCGTGCATGCCCAAGATCCCGAGAGAAAAATGGAGAAGAAGGGATTGTGGTGTGGCCATTCCCCCTGGGGGGTGATTTTTCACTTTCTATCTGTCTCTCTCTCTCTTTCTGGTGAGCACACATGCCCTATAGCAAAAACATCTCTCCAAAAAAAAAAATCTAATGGGAAAAAAATCACATGTATTAAGCAAGCAACATAACCTTTCTGAGTCCTAGTGTACCTACCTATAAAAGGACAGTATCAATGCCTACCTGTGGATTTTTTGCTGTGAATTAAATGAGCAGCAAGGGAATTTGGAAGCAGGCAGAGCCGTGGTTATTGTGATCAGCAGCACATAGCAAGATGGGTGGTGGAATCCCCATGCAGGCCTTTTGTAAAAGAAGCTGCTGGCTAAGAGATCCCAGTGTAGTGACAGCTGGCACTTTTTATCCCCTGGGGGTTTGAAGCCAAGCAAAAACATCCAAGGCTAAGCTGCTAGCCCCTCTGCCTATTCCTCAACTGAATAAATGTCTTTCTTTTCTTAATTACCTCCCTGGGGGCTGAACATACTGCTTCTCAAACTAAAGGACCAGAGAACTGAAGAGTGGGAATTTCAGTGAAAAAGTGGCCTGGCCTCCAAGTGGTGATTTATCATAATGATGAGGGCCCTCTGCATGCCTCCTCTTGTTAATGACTACTACTCATGTTCTTCTTTCCTAATATTTTTTCAGGAAGTTTTTCGCAAAAATATTTTCTGCAAAAGTAGAACTGAGACAAGAACAAGGAGGTGATTGACTTGCTGTTTTTTTTCTGGTTGGGTAGGGGGTTTCAGGGAAGAATACAGAGATGAGGAAAAGCATGTTTGCCAAGTTCCAGGTTTTTTTTTTTTTTTTTTTTTTTTTTTTTTTTTTTTTTTTCTTCAATTTATTTATTTGCATTCATTCACTGAACATCATTACAGCATACAAAATGAGATTTTCCATCCAAAATACACTATATATTGTCTCAATCAAGCACATCAACAAACATGTTATTGTCAGTAAATGGTCTTCCATTTCTTGTCTTCTGTATGTTTTGCTTTTTTTCCCCCCATCCTTGATTCTCTATCTCTTACCCTCTGCCATCTCCCACTCTCATTCCACAGTCTCTGGTATCTATGTTTGCTTTCTATACTGTTTTCTCCTCACATTTTATTGTATCGCCAAAGACCCTAATCAATCCAAATACCCTCATAGCAAACACAGGTGATACCCACATTTCCATGAACACAAGTCTTACTTTACGCATCCTATAAAGTAGCACCTAGCTGTGGCTACATATCCTACTGCAGTCATTGAATATATATATATATATCTTTTTCTGAAACTTTTTTTTTTGTAACTCAATTTACATTCCTTCCCTAAGCTTCATCACAGCATACAAAATGCAATCTCCCATCCAGTACACCCTGCATAGTGATACAATCATTTATCTCTGTCTCTGTGTCTCTGAGGTCTCTGTCTCTCTCTGCTCCTGTCTCCTCATTTTTTTTTTTTTTTTTTTTTTTTTTTTTGGTAATTTTTCCTTTTTACGATTTTTTTAAAGGTAAAGTTTTTTCTCTGGCTCTCAGCTCCTCCTATTGTTTTGTTAATAATCCCTTCTGCTCCTTTCTCCCAGGCAGGAGAGTTGAGCTCTTCTCTGACAAGACTACTCATGGCTACTGGGAACTAGATTTTTCGCGCGGCGCGCTTGCGCGCCACGCGGTTTTCTGTTTTGTGATTTTTTTTTCTTTAAAAAAAAAAAAGAAAAGTAATTATAATTTTTTTTGTCTTTTTTTCTCTCTTTTTGTTTTTGTTTCTCTCTCTCTTTTTCATTTTCCTTTTTCTTGTCTCTCCACCCAATATATACTGAATCTGCTGCACCAGCGATCACAACAGAACTGCAAACAGATTCTAGAACACCTCTGTCTGCTTGCTCCTGAACATTGAGGCTTAACTTCAAGAATTTGAAAGAAACACACCATTCATCAGATGACAAGAAATCACCGCCGGATCACGAGAAATATGGGAAAACGAGAAAATACCTCTCCTCCTCGGGAAAAGAGTAACCCTCCTTCATCCACAAGCAGTTCGGTGAAAGTCATGGAAATGTCTGATAAGGAATTTAGAGCATTCGTAATGTCGAAGCTAACAGAGATGGAAGAAAAGAGAGATAATGAACTGCTAAAGAGAAAGGAGAAAGAAGTTGCCGAGTTCCAGGAGATGAGGAAATTCTTGCAAGATCTAAAAGTGGAATTACACACTTTACAAAAGACTCAAACGGAACTGCTAGAGATGAAGTCTATAATACAAGAAGTCAAAATCTCCCTTGAAAGTATTAAAAGCAGACTAGATCATTCAGAAAAAAGAATCTCAGATGTAGAAGAGAAAATGGCTGGCTTAGAAAAGTCCACCATGAAGACTGAGAAAATGGCTCAAAAATTTGAGAATGATATGCGAGAAGTACTGGATACCATCAAACGTCCAAATATCCGGATAATTGGCATTCCAGAAGGTGAAGAGACCCATAAGGGCATTGATAATCTACTCCATGAAATCCTGCAAGAAAACTTTCCAAACCTAGAGAGGCATTCGAAGATCCAGTCCCAGGAAATACAAAGGACCCCAAATAGAATCAACCCAAGAAGATCTTCTCCAAGACACATTATAGCCAGGTTGACCAAAACCGCAGACAAAGACAAGATACTAAGATTGGCAAGAGAGAAACATCAAGTTACCTACAAAGGACATCCCATCAGGCTAACAGCAGATCTCTCATTGGAAACAATGCGAGCGAGGAGAGAATGGGAAAATATATTCAAAGTGTTACGAGAGAAGCAATTTCAGCCAAGAATACTGTACCCGGCAAGATTATCTTTCAGGTGGGAAGAAAAGACAAGAACATTTTCAGATAAAGAAAACCTGAAAGAATTTACCAGCACCAGACCAGATCTCCAAGAAGTTCTCAAGGGTGTGCTGTATCAAGAAAATTAAACACAGACACACGGAAATAAGAGTCCAAAAACTATGAAATTGGCCAACTTAATCAAAGAGACAAGTATGGAGTTGAATACTATATCCCAGAATGTAATCAGGAAAATTGAACCAGAACAGAAGATAAAAGTACATGAGACTGATAGGTTCATGCACTTACCATTTGAACAGAATCCTAACTTGTTTCCTGGCTTTAAGCAAAATTCCTTGGCATTTCTTTGAGTTAAGTTAAAACTGGTTTCTTAGTAGTAATGAGTGAACTCACCACTGAAAGTAGTTAGATTATGTAGGAAATTGTGTGATCAATGCAATGTGGGTGGGAAGGGAATGAAGGACAATTGTAGACACCGGAGGTTGTGTGAGAGGAGGGTGGGAAGAGACAGAGGGTCAGAAAGAGGGGTGGAAGTAATTCTAGGAACTAGTAATGGAAAATTTTTGTAATGTGCATGATTGTATCACCAAGTTCCAGGTTTTTAATGGAACACAATTGAGGAAGTGACAGACCAAGCTTGGCTATGAGGGGAGAATCAGGATCTTTGCTGTAGGAATCCATCCTACATGTAACTCCTTCACTCTGCAAACCTGCCCCATATAGTCTCCAAACAGCAGAACCTGTGAAGTCTGGCCCAGCCCTGGGTGGCTAGTATAAGAAATGTACTTCCCTTTCTTTCCTAAGTAGAGATGGCTAGAAGCCTCTCAGAACAAAGGGAAAAGGCTGAAACTTCATTTGCTTTTCTCATGGAAATAGTTTCTCCTCAACCCCAACAACAAAAAGGGGACCGGAAACAAACAAAACTAACTTAGAAGCTGATACAAAAATTCATATAGATAATGGATGCTAAAGACTAAGTAGATTGCCTAGCACATTGGAGTTCTTTAATAAAGTACTGAAATAAGAAAATATTCATCAACTCCCAAGGCATATGGACACTATGGCTCCATGTGTACTAAAATTCTGTTTACCAAAGACTTCCATCCAAATTTGATTCACCTTGGGGCCAATCTATCAAGGGGAGGGATCTGCTGACTGCTAGAGAACAGATTGTGGCGATCAGGAGGATTTCTGCTTCAGAGCCATGGTAAGAGTGGGAGCGGGTGGCAAAGGGCATAAAGCAAGGTGGTGGAGAATGTAGATTCAAGGAACATAAGAAAATCCCTAGAGACACTTGACTGAAAAGAGAATATAGAGGAGGGGTGGTGTAGGAGATATGGGTAGTTTTTAGCACAAATACTTCTATCTGAAAGCTTGACTGGAATCCACCATATATAAGTGATTTCTACAAATTAAAGACTTAAAAAATTCCTGAAAGTGCTTTGCAACAAGGAGACTCAATACTAGCCTCATACAAATCAGAAGCATTTATGTCTAGTATTCTTTGTTCCAGCCCCAAGGAAGAATTGGAACCTGAAGAAAAAACATTGAATCACTAAGTGGTACTCACTGAGCAGCTATCACATTTTAGACATCTCAGAAGCCTTATGACATTAGATAATGGTGACAGCTCTTTCAGGCAGGAATTACTAGTCCCATTTTATAGGTGGAAACCTTGAGGTTTAGAGAGTCCTCTTTATGTGCTCTCAATTTCAAAGGCAAGTAGTGACCAGGTATGGATTTTCTCTGATCTTTTCACAACTCTGCAGAATTTCTACAGAGTTGGTTAAAAGATGTGGATACCAAAGCAGAGAATTCAGATTCTTTTTTTTTTTTTGGAGAGGTTTTTCGCTATAGGGCGCGTGCGCTCGCCAGACAGACAGAGACATAGAGACAGAAAGCGAGAAATCACCCCTCAGGGGGGATGGTCACGCTGCAATCCCTTCTCCTCCATTCTCCTCTCGGGATCTTGGGCACGCACACACATGCGCCCGGCGTGAGTTGTAAGCCACCAAGTCCGAGACGCGAACCGCGGTCGACTACGTGGGAGTCCAGCGACATAGCCATTACGCTAACTGCTGGTTCCCGAGAATTCAGATTCTTCAGTCTATGAGGAAGGAGGAGGAAAGAGGTTTAGAGAATTTTGAAAAACATAATAAAGAGAACATGAATTTAAAGTTCCTTTTTGTCCTAAATCTTAGAGTTCCAATGGTAGTTCCAAATCTGTCAAAATTAAGCCCAAGAAGTATCAAAAGCTAGAAATCATTAAGAGATTTAAGTTAGGGCAATCCTTTTCCCGGGATTCCTTTCTTCTTGGGAGCTCTGTTTCTTTATTTCCTCTCTTTCAGTAAACTTTCTACTTTCTCCTCTCTGTATTCCCATCTCTAATTCTTCCTGAGCATGAGACAAGAGCCCATGTCCTGCGGCAAGTGCTGGGACCAATCACCCCTGCACCCCCACATTCCTGAATCCTATTCTGGTGAACTGGCTGGGACTCCATCTCGACTCCCCTTCTTCCTGTTTGAAAGGTAAGCATGGTGGACTCTTCTGCTTTCAAATGCGACTTACTTTCATTTCCGGGGTCCCAACTCTTGTGTGGAGAGGTGAAAGCTCTTGGTACAGTTGATGAAGCCCAGGGCTATTCCCTAGTACATTCTGAAGGTTCCGGGACTGGAACCACCTCCTGACTGCCCAACCAGGACGTCAGAAAGGACTCTACTCTGTCCTTTCAGATTTTTCCCGTATCTGTGGGCAAGGGAATGTAGTTGCTCAGACCACTTCCCCACCTTCAGAACTGGTGTCCTAAAAACAGAGTATTTCCAGTAACTTGTCTGGTTGAATTGAAGTGGCTCAAACTGCTCTTTGTCTACTTTGTGGGCCTACAGGGTCCTGGGACTAGAAACTGCAACTGTCACCTGGGAGAAATCTGAAAATATAGTTAGGGTGTAGGCCCAAGATGGGATCACAAAACGAACAAGTTTTAAGATGGAGACAAAGCAGCTCAACTTCTTGTTCAGAAGAGATGACGTGCAGTGGTGGCTCAGTGATTGACTTAGGCAGCCTGACCTAGGTGTAAAATGAAGATTTTTATCCAGACAAAGAATTTACTGACATTCATACCCACCTCAAAATTAGGAGAATAACTGGACCCATCCACCATGAGGGGAACACATGTGTGAGCTCCACCTGAAAACAAGCCTTAACAAGTCCCCTGTGATCCAGATAACAACCCCCACCCCAGTTTCTCCTCAGCAAACCATGTTCCGGGAACCCCTCCCTTCTTGAGAGCTCTGCTTTTTCATCCCTTTCCTTCAATAAGCTTTACTTTCCCATCAAATAAAAAAAAAAAAAGTGAGAGATTTAAGTTACATAGCTAAATTCATAACCAAATTATCATCAACAGTTTAGGGGAATTTTATTTGGGTTTGGGCTACCTTTCTAAACTGTGGTGGTAAAATCATAAACTTGCCCATGTGACTTACATAAATAATTCATATGCCCCACCTACAGACTGAAATTCTCATGACAGGGCCAGTTCACCTACAAGGAGCACAGTCCAAAAACAGTCCACCTATGCACAGGTAATATGTTCTGGTGTCCATACCTAAGATATGAAGTGAGTTAAGTATGAAACAGAAAATATAATCATTTCTGTATCAAATACTCGCTTTCCATTAAACTTCATTTTTACATCCAGGTTTTTGGGGACCTGGCTGGCATATTCTATTTTAATCATCAAAGGATGTTTTTCAGCCATTAGGTTTTGTTCCAAAATGATCTGAGGTGAGAAGAGACTAAAACATGAAGGCTGGAGGAGAAGCCAAAAGTCATTTTCTCAGTGCAGGAGCAAGACTGTGGACCACGGAGTGTGGCAAGCCTCTGGAGCAAGCAGGATCCCTCAGACCTGTGGAATCAGGGTGAAACAGCTGGGATGATGCTGCCAGTGTGAGGATGCAGTGTCTGGATTCAGCTGCCCTAAATCATAGGCCAGATCTCCTTCACAGCTGCTGAGCAGCTAGAGTGACAGCCCGTAGTGGGAGCCACAATACGCCAACAGGAATGATACTTCTTTGGCATATTTTTAGAAGACTATTTAGAGCAATGCAGACACAAAAATTAACTTAATAAAAACTAATCTTTTATTAAAATGTTAACTTTAATTTATATCTGTAAGTGAACAACAGATGCAAACAGGCTTTTCTGATGCCATTCCCTTACCTTTCTTAGAACAAAAGAGAGAAGAAAAAAAAAAGGAAGGACAGGAAAGAAAGGAAATAAAAGAAGAGAAAAACAGGAAAGATTAGAGCTGTGACATCTGTTTGAAAAAGACAAGAATACACCTTTCGTTTTCTTAAAATTTTATTTTATTTTTATTATTTTGTTTTTTTTAAATAACATTTGACCCCTATATATTATTTGGCTTATAAAGAGAATTTGCCCAACATGAAATACATCTCAAACCAGTCCAGTTAAGAATACTATATACGTTATCATCAACAGGTAATAAGCCATTTCTGTGCCCTCAAATGTCTTGCCTCTCTATTTTTTCCTTCCTGATTTCCTTCCCTACATTATTCCCTTCTCCCACACTCCTTCCACACTGTCTCCAGCCACATTTCCTCTTCTTCACCTTTCTGTAACTTCACTCCAACTGTACCATGTAAAACCTTCAATCACTCAACCCTTCTCTGGGTCACATTTTGTATGGCTCTCATATGCACAGGCATACATTAAAACAAATCATATGCCTTTTCTCTTATTAATTTGCATCTTATCAGTGATTTTCAGCATCCTTCATCACATCATTGATTCAGATTCACTGCTTATCTTAACTCCTTTTAGTATTTCAGCACTTGAGATGACTTACTACTAAATAATGATTTTTGTTTCTTAACAGTTCACTAAACAGTGGTATGTCTTACAATTGTTGGTGTCATTTTAAACAAGTAGTGAATATCAGCCTCAATTACCTTGTATATGAAGTAGAGAAGATGGTAGTTAACCCGCAGAATTCATAAGAGAGGAAACAAGATAACATATATGAGGCAATATATGCAAAAACCTCACAGGCATTATTAGTTAGTATCCAAAATTATAATCATTGAAATGACTGCAACTGGTATGGCAGACAAACTTAAAGATCACAGTGTCAGGACAGAATTTCTAACAATTTTTCTGTTAACCTAAATGTTTTCTTTGTCACATTTGAACATAAGTTGGTTGTGCTTTGGGTTGTAGATATGGTCTTCATTCATTTCCATCTGTCCATTCTTTATCCAGCCATCAACCTATCATCTGCTCATTGATCAATCCAGTCATTCAATTAATATTCAAGTTTTCTTTTTCATTTTCTTTTCATATTTAACCTTCAAGCCTACTTCCTCACCTGAAGCCAATTTTCGTGAGCCTCTTTCTATTTCCTAATGAGAACAAATAGTCCCTTCCTGTTCTAACCTCTGTTGGCCCTTAAAAACAGTTACTTTCTTGCCCTTCTTATTTTATCACCCTCCAGATTGAATAAAGTCCATTTGTTTCACCTTTTCAAAGAGGTCTTTTCTCACAGCCTATTTCTCATTTTGAAAAATAAGCCCTTGGAGGAAAGGTGAGAAGAAGTACTATCAACGTAGATCGTTGGTGAAGGGAAGCACTGTTTGGTTCCTGGTCCTCCCAGAGTTCCATCCTTGAGCTGGAGGGAAGCTCTGTGAGACAGTGGGGAGGCAGCGGAGTGACTCACTTGAGTGTGGCTACCCAAGGAAATGGAAAAAAAAAAAAAAAAGAGAGAACTCCCCTTTCATTTATCCGGTTTTTGAAAACTATCCAAAACAGACTATCAGTGATGGAAAATATCTACAGGATGCATTTAACATTTTCAGAGAAGAAACTTCCTCTTTTAAAAACCAGCAATTAAAGGTTGCTCCCCAGGGCCCTTTCTTGTATTCTAACTTGAAGAATGTTAAATATTATTTGCTTCTCACTCACATTCTTATAATCTAACTTGGAAACGATCAAATATTCTCTGCTTCTCACTTGCATGGATAGCATGCAGAGGTAAAGGACAGCTCTCACACTCACTACTTCCCTTGTCACTGTAGAACCCAGAGACTATTTGTAACCACACTGGTATCAACATGGGTCCACAAACAGCTGTATCTCAGGGGTGGAATGCTCTGGTAAGGCCTGATCCAGGTTTTCCTACCTGTGGCTCCGTAAGGTATGGTTCTGCTCCATATGCAGGTGAGTTGGAGTGAGTGTAATTCCACAGGCATATTTTTTAAAGTTTGTTCATTGCTGTTGGAAAAAATAAGGAGAGGGAGAGACATAGAGTGTGTGTGCCACTCCCAACAGTGTCTTTATACCACCATCCACCCCCAGTCTTAGCCAGATTGTAACAAGGGCATGTGTGAATTCTAGGTTTTGAAAGGGATTTGTATTCTCTATATTATTTAATCCTCACTTCCACTGGTGAGATTTGCACTATTGTAACTTCCAGTTACAGTTGATAAAATTGATTAAAAGTTTAAAGTAATTGAGAAAGACCAAAGGAAGAAAACTTTACAGGGAACAGTGATCTTATAGGAAAATTTTAAAACAGTTGTATTGACACATAGTTTACATACTGAACAACTTATTCATCTAAGCGTAATGATTATATTCAGAGTTACAACAGCCTGACAGAAAAAAAAAGTTGGTTTTGGAACATTTTTGACATTCCAGAAAGCAACATCATGTCCATTAGCATTCACTTTTCACATGTCCTCGACCTCCTTAGTCCTATATAAACACTAACTTTCTGTTAGACTGAACTATTCTGGACATTTCATAGAAATGGAATCATGTAATATTTTGAGCAATCTTTTGTGACTGGCTTCTTTCCATTAAGAAAACACTTTAGAAGTTCATTCATTCTGTAGCACCCATTAAAAAGACTGGAGAGCAACCATGGATACTAGAGACAGTGCAGGAGGGAATGGGCAGTAGGGGGAAGGAGGGAGGGAATCAAAGGGAAAAAAGGCAAAACATCTAATAGACACAGAAGTGGAAAATTATCTGTTGATTATGATGTGTATGGTAATATCTTTGGACTAATGTGCAGTGTATTCATGCTGAGAAGATTCATTTTGTATGCTATAAAGATGTACAGTGATTAAATGTAAAAACATAAGAAAAGAAAAAAGAAAAAAAAAGAATGTACTTTTTTTAAATTGCTAAATAATGCTATTGTATGAATCTACCTCATTGTATTTACTAATTCATAAATTCATGAACTTTTAGTTCCAATTTGTGGCTATAATAAAGAATGCCTGGGGCCAGCAGGTGGTGTAGTGGTCAAGGTGCTGGACTCCCACATGGCCAACCAAAGTTTGAGTCCTGGACCTGGCATTGAGTGTGCGTGTGTGCCCAAAATTATGAGAGGAGACTAGAGGAGAAGCGATTGCAGCATGGCCATAGCCCTTGGGGGGTAATTTCTAGCTTTTTCTCTCTCTGGCAAGCACACGTACCCTACAGCAAAAATCTTTCAAAAAAAAAAAATGCCCAGTACAAATTTTTGTGTGAAAATATACTTTCATTTCTATTAGATATGTATTTAGAAGTAGAATTGCTGGGTCATACTATAAATCTATATTTGACATTTTATAGTAGCTGTACCATTTTACAATCACATGGTATATGGGTTATATGCTTCTGCACTTCTCTGTGGTATACTTTAGCTTCACACATTTCTTTCTTGTTTACAAAATTTTCTAATTCTGATATGACTGAGTGCTAACTTGAGGCAGTTGACATAAACGTAGTAGATGAGGTTGATGTACTGTGTGACACTCAGGCCTGATAACCCTGCTACTCTCTGGCTCTGAAACAAGCAGAGGGCCTGGCCAGCTTTGCAAGACCCAGACAAGAGCCAGACCAGTGGTGAAGACTCGCCCAAACAGCTCTGGTGCCTTACTGTCTCTGAGAACTGCAAAGGTCCTTACAGGAGTATGTGGGAAAGATTCTAAGACCCTGTTCCTTCTTTCCTGGCTCTGGGACTCACAGAGGGCCTGTCTGGCAATGGAGGATCCAGTAAACAGCCCCAGTGCCTTACAGGCTTTTAATATTTAACTATTTTAAGAGCTCCTACAAAGTTGGTTCACACAGGACTGGTGTGAAATGTATTCATATTGTGTAAATTCAACTTATAAGTTAAGTGATGTATAGTGATTAAATGTATAAAATAAATTAAAACTAAAAAAATTTTAATGAAGAAAATTTAAAAACATTTGTATACAGGAATAAAAATTTGGAGCTTCCTAGTCTGAAGTTTTGCTAACAACCTCATACTCCAACTCTAATGATAACCTTTTGCTGAGGCTGTTTTGACTATTGTATGATTGTTGAAATTCCATATAAATTTTAGAATCATCTAAAAAAAAGGCAGCTGTAATATTGGTAGAGATTGCAATAAATCTGAAAATTAATTTGGAGAGGATCACTATCCAAACAACATTAAATCTCTAATCCATGAACATGGGATAGTTTCCCATTTATTTAGATCTTTAATGTTTTTCAATTATGCTTTATACTTTTCAGTGTACAAACCTTGTACTTCTTTTGGTAAATTTATCCCAAAGTATTTTATTTCTTTTTATCCTATTAAAATTGCTTTCTTATTTTCACTTCTGGATTGTTTATTGTTAGTGTATCAAAACAAGGACTTGCATTAATTGCTAAATTTGCTAAAGTCATGTGTTACTCCCTTTCTAAACTTATTTGTCAATCATAATAGTTATTATTTAATATTTTATATGCAATAAATTTTGCTGAATTCATTCATTATTTTTTAATATTTTTTATAAATTACCTTATATTTTCTATATATAAGATCATGTCATGTACAAGTAGAGTTAGCTTTACGTTTTTTTTTTTTTTCAAATTTGGATGCATTTTAAAATATTTTTAACATACATGCCAGAGACCATTATATTTACCACAGAGAGATAGAAAGAGAGAGACATCAACTCTCAATTTGGCATGGTCATGCCACAATATGCTCTCCTTAATTTTTCCATCCTGATGGGATTTTGAGCATACACATACTTCTAGTGTGCTTTTAAAGCTGCAGAAGAGATTTGAAGAATAATTTGCTAGGGAATTTTGTTGTTGTTTAGAAGATCAACCTTTAAATAAATGTAAATCTCATTCAGAACACTCTCACAAAAACATCCAGAGTAGGCCTACCCAAATTGATGTATAAAATTAACCATCAAGATAATATATGCCCATTTACCCATTTTACAGGTGAGAATAGATGATATAGATGAAGTATAGGTAAGTGAAATAGTCACAGTGGAGCCCGACGCCCAGGCTCTCAGGTCTGAGTGTTCTTCCAGTGGAAAGCGTTGTCTGACCCACTATTAGCCTCACCCCTAAAAGACATTTGATCGTAGGTTTTCATGGGACACCCAAATTTTCAAAATCTTCTAAGAAAGTGCATGAATTCTTGTGAAGAGCCAACAATAGTGTTTGGGTCTAGATACCAACACTAGCTATCTTGAAAAGTCATTTCTCTGTGTTGAGAAAATAAGTCAATTTTCAGAATTCTGAGGATCTAATAGAATATAAGAATGGAAAAAAAAAGCTTCATGAACTACAAAATACCTGTCTAATACAGGATTTTTAGCTATAAACAATAGAACTTCGGCTGGTTAACTTAGAAAAGGAGTTGATCAGAGTAAGACTGAGCATCAATGTGCAGGAGCTGGATGGCTGTTGCACTAGGCCTAGTAAGCAAGCAGACACTTGGGGAGGTAGGTCTAGCCAAGCTGACCTGGGCATGGAGAGAAGTCAGCTGAGGATGACACTGCTGCCCTCACCCCACCTGTACTCCACTACTGAACATATCTCCCCAGTGCACTTGATCTCTGTTTGCCCTGAAATCTGATCTCGCCCTCAAAATTACAATTAGCCAGGACTGGGTCTTCCAGGGCAGGGTAGATAGCATCCAGTAACTCCATCCTCCATGGCATAAACAGGGGCAGTTTAGAAGCTGAGAAACTCCAAATGACCAATGTCCATGGAAACCATTATTACCACCACAATCCATGAAATCCCTTCTCAATCCTGTGGAGCATCAGGAACATCCCAGGAAGTTCCATCCTGCTTTGAAATATAGTAACACTGAGGCCATTGAGGTCACATGCTCTGCAAAGCCACATAACCAGGGGCTCATGAGGCAAAGGCAGGAACACACAATTCCTGCTCTTGTTGGTGTCTATTCCTTCACACAACAGTCTACAAGCCACCTCTAACACAGTCTGCACCGCTGTCCTGTCTTCTCCTCCATTTCAAAATCCATGTACATCCATTTCAGCTCTGGGATGGAGGGTGACATGCATGCTGTCCACAGGAGACAAATATTCTGTAGTGTGCAGTTAACCCCACACATATCGTACATTATCACAGCTCTGTGTGCTCCGTTTGCACTCTTTGTCTGAGTCGGTGCTGATATGAATCCAGGAGTCTGAAGGCAAGTGAGCTTGAGTTCTGATGTCTAAAGCAGCAAAAGTCTACCCTGTTCTCTCAGAAGGGAACCATCCTTCTTCTCTATTTATTATTGGTAGTCTTTTTTTTTTTTTAACTTGATAATGTCCACCCACACTGAAGGCAGATTTTCCCCACCTAATTTATTCAGGTTCACATGTCAGTCTCCTCCGGAAACATCCCCATGGACAGACCCAGAGTAATACATTATTAGGTTTCCAGATATTCCTTAGTCCAATCAAGTGGACAGCTAAGGCTAACTTCCCTTAGTTTCCAGACCTCCAACATTCACCTCAAGGAAGCTGTCTATGAAAGGCAAGCAATCCCAAAGAGCTTTTTCTCCAATGTCCACTTCATATTAGGCAGAGGAGGAAAAGAGACCAAAACAGCTTCTCAGAGGGTAAAGCCAGGAGTCAGGCAAAGGAAAAATAATGAGTAACAAACACACTATTCCCCCCTCTCTCCCCAAAAATGGTAATGAGAAAGAGGTGTAATTCTGGGGGCAAAACATAGGCTGGCCAGCCAGGCATTTCATGCAACATACTCTCCTGCAGAGCAGCAAATATTTATAATTCCTGCAAATGGAAATCTCTGTAGTAACTAAGTGGGACTCTCATTATGTCCCTTGGAGAGGGGAAGAATATGGGGTCAGACTGGAATAAGGGTACTCATACACACCCAAATGCTGATAGAGAGGGACTTAGCCTGATATCCACAGCAACACCCCTGATTTCAGAGTCCATGCAGCCCAGCTAAAGTTTACATACCCCATCCTCCCTTGCAGCCAGGCATGGGCACATAATAAAGTTCTTGCCATGATGGGTCTTGGTGTTCTCTCCTTTCTCTTCTCCCCACTCCCATCCGCTGGGATGTGATGAGATGCTGAGCTGCCATGGGTTTTGTGCATGAGTGCAAGTTTAAGCATGGAAAAACCAGGTGCAGAGAGGAGCCTGGATTTTAGCACAATCGATCTACCACAATCATCCTGGACTAACTGCCCTGGATGTTACTTCATGGAAGAGTAAACTTCTGCCTCATTTAAGCAGCTCTATTGTGAAGTCTCTTGTTACTGCAGTCTGGCTTGTAATAACAGTATCTACAAATCAACATTATGCATCCTGCTTCTTATTCAGTTAAAAAGAAAATAGTTAAACTTGAGAATACATCAAATTGCAGCCACTAAATCTATGTGTTTTGTTCAGCATCCTTTTCCAAGAAATGGACGGTGAGTATAAAATTCTGCTTTTCCACATAAAAGTACCCTGACTGTCTGACAGAAAGTCATCTATATGACTTTTTAGAATGAGGACTGAAATAAAAAGATATCTCTTCCTGATATTGAAAATGTCAGCAAAAGTCATTTATATGATTTCAAGAGGCTTGTTCAAGTGCTATATCACATCGCTAGTTTGAGTAGCCTGGAAAGCCTCAAACTATCACTTTTAGAGCTCAAGAAGTTTGAAAGCTCAGGATAATCAGGTTTTTGAAGGAAGACTACAATGTGGTCCAAACTGCTCAATCATTGAGTTTGGCTCATTCTCAACTCTTAATGTTTTCTTTACTCTTCTGACAATAAAATTGGGGATGTTTTCTTATGGAAAATATTTAAAAACCACATCCAATTCCTGCAGTAGAGCATAAAGTGTTGCAGTCTGTCACTTAATGTAATCTTATAGCATGACAGGAAATTAATTTGCCACACTGTTTAACCTCCCAGCTTTCTATATTTAGCATCTGATGAAGCTCTCGAAGTAAAATTGAAGGACAGTTTTTGCTTAATGTTGAACTGATAAAATTATGTGCTCATTTATGCACACACACATGTGTGTGTGCATAGGCGTGTTAACCAATGCAATATGGAAAAGTGATGAAATGTCATTTCCGTGATTAGGTTAGATAGAACACTGACTCCCATCTTGCAAGCAGACTTTCTCCTTTCCTGGCTTCGATAAAGCAAAGTGCCATGTTGAGAAAGTCCATGTGGTCAAAACTAACGGCAGCCCCAGCTAGCACTCAGCTAGCTGAGTCCTCTACCTCCTGGTCTCTCAGAGACTGTACTAAAGGTGTTGATCAAAGCTGGGGTCTCACTTGAAGGCTTAACAAGGGAAAGCTATTCTCTCCAGCTCACTTGGTTATTGGCAGGATTTCTATTTCCCAGTGGTTTTGGGGAGACTCAGCCATGGCTAGAAGATGTTCTTAGTGTCTTGCCACATAGACCTTCCCAGAAGGGCAACTCATATCATAAAAGCCATCAAAGGAGAAAGTCTGCTAACAGATGGAAAATGCTGTTTAATCATAGACGTGGCATTTTATCATCCTTCCTTAAATGTAAACTCTATCTTGGATTTTATGTTTAAATTCTTATTATTCTTCATAATTGTATAAAAAATGTTTGTGTTCTATACAACATATCACTTTACTTGGTACATTATGTTTTAAATGTTATATAAATGGGAGCATGCTGCATTAAGCAATAATTAGCCTAACTTGCCTTTTTTATTTTTAACATATGTCCCCGATATTTCCTTTGTTTGTTAAATATCACTGGATCCATTGATTTTTCACTCTTAATAATATTTCGTGGGTGCACATATAATATTACTTAATTGTGACCAGCATTTGGTTTATTTCCACTTCTTTACTGTCACAAATACTGCAGTTACATATTTATTTGTACCTTTTGGTACAAGTATTTAAGAACTTCTCCAGAAAGTAGAATTGGTGGATAATAAAGAGTTCACATTTTTTAATACTAATAGATTATGACAACTTCCTTTGAAAAATGTCAACCAACTCATACACCTGCCAGCATTGTATCAGAGTTCCACACATTTGTGAAAATTTGGTATTAGTTTGTGTCTTGATTTTATTTTTAAACTGGCAGTATTTAAAGAGACACTTATTTATTTATTTATTTAGTTTTGAGAGGTTTTTGCTATAAGATGTGTGCGCTTGCCAGAAATACAGAGAGAAACAGAGAGACAGAAAGTGAGAAATCACCCCCAGGGGGGATGGTCATGCTGCAATTCCTTCTCCTCCATTCTCCTCTCGGGATCTTGGGCACGCACGCGCACACACACCTGGCGTGAGCTTAAGCCACTGGTCCGGGACTCGAACCGTGGTCAACTACATGGGAGTTTAGCGACATAGCCATTACGCTAACTGCTGGTCCCGAGACACTTAATTTTTATTTATCCTACTGGTAGTGTTAACTGGAGGTGTTTACTGACCAATTGTTCCCTTGTTCTTTGAAGAGTTCGTTCAGATTTTTTTAATTGGTTATTTTTCTTTTAAAATTAATTTATAGGAGTTCATATAATCTGGAACCTAATCTTTTATAAGTTATTGATGCCGCAAATATCTTCTTCCAGTCAGTGGCTTGCCACTATACTTTATTCTAAAAGATTTATGTGATAGAATTTAACAAATCTTTAACAAGCCTTTAAGTTTTGTGCTTTTTAAAAATTCCCATACTCTTCCTCCAAGATTAACACAAATTAATACAATTTTTTATTACAAGCTTTTAATTTTGTTTTTTGTTTTATTTATATATATATACATACACACACACACACACATATATATATATATATATATATATATATATATATATATATATAAGCCTTGTATCCATTTACAATTGCGGGGATGGAGTGGTATATTATGTGATGTGGAGACCTAATTTTCTCCATGAATCGACACCATTTATTAAGAACACCATGTTTTCCCCACATATCTCCCATATGACAAGTTTTTCTATGTGCAGGAATGTACTTAGTTGACCCACCTGTCTAGTCATGTGCTAATAGCACTGTTTAAATTATTATATCCTTTGAATATCTCAATATCTCATAAGGCAAGTTACCCCCATGTGTTACCCCTCAGGAATGTGTAGACTATTCTTAGAATTCTGTGTGTCCATACATATTTGACAGCTAGACTTTCAAGAAAGGCACGTATATCAACGCACATTCAAAACAACTTTAAAATGTTGGGGTTGCCATGAATGTGCTCTCTAGTTTAGAGATGATTAGCATCATTTGGCATTTTTTTACCTTTGAATACAATAAGAATTTTCATTTATTCCAATCTTGATTAATTTTTTAAAAAATTCACCAGAGAGCATGTGTGCTGGCCAAAGAGAAAGAAAGAGAGAAGTAAAAAAGCATCCTCCCATGGGGAATAGTCACACTGCAATCCCTTCCCTATGCCTCCCTCTTTTCAGAATGTTGGGCATACATGCAGGTGTGTCCATCTTGTTTTCCAAGCTACAGGGGCCAGGATTTGAGCAGCATAGCCAGCCATGTGGGATCCTGCTGCCTTAACTACCACACCACGAGCTAGCCTTGTTTATTCTTTTTTAAAGTTTATTCATTTGTTTCTTCCATGTTTGAGTGACACAGACAGGTACCCCAACAAAGACTTCACACCCGATCCACCCCCATTCTGAGCCAATCATGGATCATGGGCACATGCAGCCAGCATACTCAGGGAAGTATCTGGATACCAGCCAGAGCGTTCCCATGTGAATCACTTTCAGAGCATTGCATTACCACCGTGCCACTGCCTGGCCCCCTGGATTAATGTCTTTTAACAAATGTGTGCAATTTCTTCCCCCATAATATCGCTCACTTCTTTTGTTATTGTTTTTTTCCTGATTACAATATTCCTGGTGGGACCAGCAGTTAGCGTAATGGCTATGTTGCTGGACTCCCATGTAATCGACTGCAGTTCAAGTCCCGGACCCGGTGGCTTAAACTCATGCTGGGCATGTGTGCATGCATGCCCAAGATCCCAAGAGGAGAATGGAAGAAAAAGGATTGTGGCATGGCCATCCCCTCAGGGGGTGATTTCTTGCTTTCTGTCTCTGTCTCTCTCTGTCTTTCTGGCGAGTGCACGTACCCTATAGAAAAAACCTCTACAAAAAAAAAAAAATTATTCCTGGTGAATTAAAAGTCTTTTCAATATACTGTAGGTTATAATATACTACTGCTTTACTTGCTGCTCAAATTATTGAAGCTTTTGTTATTGAGAGCTGCTCCGGGTACCACTTTGATGTATTACTATAATTGTGTGTGTGTGGGTGTGTATGTATATGCTTGTATATGCATGTGCACACATACATTTGTGTATCTGAGTGTCATCACTTCATTCAGAAAACCCCAATCTGGAAAACCCTGCAGTGATGTAGAAACGAACTGCCCTTTCAGCTGTGATTTCCACAGGACCCAGGGCTGAAAGTTCAACAGGCCAAACTGCACTACTAACTCAAACTGGATGGCAATGATTTGAGTTGCAAACTGAGACTTGTGCAAAACGTATCAGATACAAAGAAGGTGTAGATGCAAGGGAAGAGGGTCTAAGCATGCTCTGGGGGTTCCCTCCTATTTAGTGACATGAGCTCTGCTACTTTAAAAGTGGCACTTAACTCCTCATCTAGGAGACGATGCATTTGAAGGGCAAGCGTCTTCTTTTCCATTCTTTGGTCAAAGAATAAAGCTCTTGGTCTGCTATACTGAGTCTGGTTTTATTCCATCCTTGTCAGCAGCACCAGGCAGAATAGAACCTTTGAGTTCCCGATCCACATGAGTTGATGACATGTGCATGTGTTTAGCACTTTCTTATTTTATGACACCACGGATGCTTGGGCTCACCTCGTGCTTTCCATACCCCAGCTCTAGAATCAGTTATTTCTCCAAGGAGGCCAATAAGTTTATTGGAGAATCATATTAGAAACCAAAATCTGGGCCTCAGGTGTACCCATTGCAATTGTTAAGTTATGTCATTAGCCGTAGGCCCTTTCAGCTCACAGAGCAAGTATGTGGGTATTCATTAACTTGTGTATATAAACATACCCAAATATCACTGCATATACATACTTTTGTCAGTGTTATACTACACATGTGTTAATACTTATCTCTCCAACTTTTATCAATTATTGTGAGAGTCATTCCATGATCCTAGTTATTCTCTTCTCCTCTTGCCTATCCAAACTTTCACTCAAACAGTGAGAAAGCTGACTCACATTGTCTGACATTCATTTACTTAATCATTCAATCCCAGTACTGTAGTATTAGAACCGTTCATCTGCATCTGTATGAGAAACACATTTATCAACCGTACAGTGTTGGTGTAGTTTCTCCTGCCTTTAGTCTTAAGCACTTTCCTTGCTACCTTTTTCAATGAGAAGTTTCACCCAGTTATGATGCAGTTTCAGTGTTTCATCACATTTTGCACTCCATCCTGGAATTCCCTCACACCTCCTAAATGACTTATTTAAATTTGCATACCTAAAATTTCACCTGTTGTGCTATAAAGTCCTATGGGTTTTCACACATGATGCTATATCATTGTGATATTATAATATCATATAAAAATATTACAGTATCATATAGAAATATTACAGTATTATATAGAAAAGTTTCCCCTTCCAGGAAATGTCTTGTGCTTCCACTATTCAAAATTCGCCATCCTGCACACACATGCGATCTGGCATCTACTACTATCTTTGTAATTTGCTTTAACCTGAATGTTATGTAAATGTAATAATACAGTATGTAGACATTTCTACTTTTTAAAAAAATTTAACTTAGCAATATGCATTTAAAGTTCAACTCTCAGCATTAAATCTTCCATATTCGTCCACTATTTTTTTAAGGTTTCAAATGTACTCTTTACTTCTTCAATAATGCCATATTTTAATGGATAGATAGTGCTTTTTCTTGGCATCAGTTGTAAGTTGGTTTTGAAACATTCAATATTACACCAGCTGGGATGATTACTGATCTCTCCATTCCTTTGGGGTGATTGCCAACAAGGCGACAGGTTCCATTCTATTCCAATTTGTGTTGCTGTATATGTCCATACAGCAACATAGAAAGTGGCTCCACTAGCTAATACAGCATTACCATATTTGTCATGAAAATCAGGTGTCTGTTTCTGCTGACTCAGCCTTGCCATTGTTTACTGAATGCTTCGAACTTAGAGATGACTCAGTGCATTTTTGGTCAAGGGGAACATCGTGAAGCTGAAGAATTGCGGCAACTGCAGCTCCAGATTTGTTGCAAATCTGAGGTAGGTACCCTTCCAAGGAGCCCTGAAAAACAAAATTATATTCATCTACTTTTGATCAAACACCAGGGTCTCAATGTTTTTTTATAGCTGAGTGGTATTCTGTAGGGTATATATGCTACACTTTTTCAATCTATTCATCTGTTCTTGGACTTTTAGGTTGATTAAAAAAATAATAAAATAAATAAAGTCAAGTAAAATTCAATTCTCAGGCTGGCTCCTTAGCCTAGTTACTAAGGTGACCAGATCTTACATGCCTCATTGTGCAGTTGGAGTCCTGGAACTGGCAGCATGAGAAATATGCCAGGTGCATGTGCATGCATGCCCAAACTCCTGAAAAGAGGGAGAGGTAAAGGAATTGTCTTGTGACCATTTCCCTCAGTGTGACACGTTCCTGTCTTCTCTCTCTTTCTCTGGTAAGCTCATGCATCCTCTAACCAAAAGCAAAAAAGGAAAAATAAAATAAAATTCAACTCTCTTTGCATACCTTGATAGCCCTTTCCTTTTTATTTCCGAGTAGTAGTATTTTATTGTATGAATATAATATACTTTGTTTATTCATTTACCTGTGAAGGACATCTTTATCGCTTCCAGTTTTTAATGATTCTGAATAAAGCTCCCATCAACTTTTGCCTGTTGTTTTTTTGTAAATGTAAATTTTAAACTAAATTGGATACTATTTAGGAATACAATTTCTGCATTTTATATTAAAATTCCATTTAGTTTTATTAGTAGGAAATTGCCAATGTGGCTGTATCATTTTGTATTTCCATAAACATTGAGTGAGAGTTCCAATTATTGGGTATCAGTATTGACATTTTTTTCTACTTCAGTCATTCTAATAGATGTGTAGTGGCATTTTATTGTCATTAAAAATTTCAGTTCCCTGACTACAAATATCACTGAGTAATTTTTCATAAGTATAGTTATTATCTCAACATCTTCTTTGTTGAGATGTTCACTCAGATCTTTTGCTTATTTTACAATTGAGTAAATTGTTTTTATTCCATTCTCTAGATATTTAATAGTTATCTTTTATCCAATCAGGAATTTTCCTTCTTTCTCCAAAGAATTTATATAATGACTGGAGGCTGAGTTTTACTAAATTTTTTGATAAACTATTGAGTTAATTATATGATCAGTTTTTCTTCAAATTAATAGCCATATGTGAAGATAACATTTATCTACCAAAGAGATTGCTTTATAAAAAGAAAGGAAAAGAAAAATAAAAAGAACTAAGAAGAAGAAAGTATGGTTGACCAACCTGTTCATGGGTTGAGGTTCCTTCTTATTAACTATATCACATGACTGACAATCACAAAACATTCGTTCTCAAAATGATCCAGGTTTTCAGCCTCTTTTAGGGACCACACCTTCTGCTGAATAGAAACCATCACTGTCCATAGTCACTTCAGATAGTTTCTGCTAACACACCATCCAATCCTGTCCTTTTTTTTTTTTTTTTTTTTTTTGGAGAGGTTTTCGCTACAGGGCGCGTGCACTCGTCAAACAGACAGACAGAGAGAGACATAGAGACAGAAAGCGAGAAATCACCCCCCAAGGGGGATGGTCACGCCACAATCCCTTCTCCTCCATTCTCCTTCTCGGGATCTTGGGCACGCACGCACACGTGCCCGGCGTGAGTTTTAAGCCACCGGGTCCGGGACGTGAACCGCGGTCGACTACATGGGAGTTCCGCGACATAACCATTACACTAACTGCTGGTTCTCTTTTTTTTTTTTTTTTTTTTTCATTTTTTAAAGAGGTTTTTGCTATAGGGCATGTGCGCTTGCCAGACAGAGACAGAGAGACAGAAAGCGAGAAATCATCCCCCAGGGGGGATGGCCATGCCGCAATCCCTTCTCCTTCATTCTCCTCTGGGGATCTTGGGCACGCACACACGCACACGCACCAGGCGTGAGTTTAAGCCACTGGGTCCAGGACTCGAACCGCGGTCGACTATGTGGGAGTCCAGCAACATAGCCATTACACTAACTGCTGGTCCCCCAATCCTGTCCTTTATCTTCGTAAGATCCTCCTCTCCTATCTTTGTCTAGTGAAAACTCTTTCAGAACAAGTTGCATGCATTGTAGCGCTTTATGAATATAAAAGACCACTGACTTTTCAGGGCCAGCAGGCGTGTCTCACTTTCATCTAGCTTGCTACGGTGAGTCTGACTGCATGTGCGAGTGTGTGATGCTTCTCTGATGTTAACTTTGATACCAGCAACTTTGTAGTCGTTCTTTTTGACTTGACAAATGTAATGGATTATGTTAATTGGTTTTTGTTAACAAGACCTAAAATAGTATCTATAGAATAATTCTTTTTCATTATTTTAATTTCTTTTATATATTCAATCACTATACATCACTACAGCTTGTAACGTGAATTTACCCAACACTAATACACTTCACACCAGTGCAGGTGAAGATTCTATACATGCAATCATGAACAGATAATCATCCATTCTGTGTCCCATCCTCCCCCAACCCCAGGGCACCCCCTCATTGTCAGAAAGGACAGCCCCAGCTCTCCAGCAGAGCCCAGTTCCATCTCCAGTCCTCGGGCCATAAATGTCTTGCCTGTCAATTTTTTTTCCTTGATTCCTTTCCTTTCACTCTCCTCCATTTCCCATCCTCTTCCCACACTGTTTCCAGAGTCTGTAACCATTTTCCATGCTTCTATATCCTCCAATCGTTCAGTTTCCACCAGAGTGCAGTCAGTATAGTCTCTCTTTCATAGCCTGATTTGCTTCACGCAGCAGTAAATCTTCCATATTCATCCACTTTATATTAAATACCAGGATAGTACTTAGCCATAAAAAACAGGATTTCTAGAATGATTCTACTTTGACCATGATATCTTATTTTTTTTATACATTACTGGTTTGAGCTCAGTAATGTTTATTTAGACATTTTGTATATATTTTTATCATTTATGTAATTAATCTGTGCTCTAATATTTATGTTTTCTTACTTCTGTCTTCTTTTTAAACTTTTTCTCTTTGTTTGTGATAAAGCACATGCATACACAGTGAGAATGAGCAGGAAAGAGAGAGAAGAACTCCCTCTGCATGATCTGGTCACACTCTGATCCCCTTTCTCCAGTGCTCTAGCCCGTCAGACCAGGGATCCGAACTATAGCTCCACCCAAAATCTGGCTGTTCCTGAGCAGAGTGTTTCAGCCATGTTGTGGAGCCACCTTCTTCTACCATCTTTATCTCTCTTCGGGGGTATTTTTCTAAGGTTTAAATTAGACATTTTATTGTTACTTTTTCTTCTTCTTATATTGCACACATTTAAGGTTAAAATAACTTCTCTTAAAATATTCTGCAAAATTTGCTTCATGTTACTTTATCTCTAATGTCTAAAAGTTTTTTATTGTTCATTATTATTTTCATTTGACTTACAAATACTTTAAAAGGATGTTTTTAGGTTTCCTATGTATTAATTTTTAAGGTTACATTTATTTATTTATTTAGGCTATAGGGCATGTGTGCTCGCCAGAGAGAGACAGAGAAGGGGAGAGATGGGTAAACTGAAAAAGCACCCCCCAGAAGAATGGCTATTCTGCAAACCCTTCTCCACTCTCTTCTCAGAATTTTGGGCACACATGCACACATGCCTGATGTGTTTCTCAAGATGCTGGGTCTGGGACTTGAACTGTGCAGCCAGTCATATGGGATTGAGCTGTTTTAACCACCATGCCACTTGGTTGACCCTAAGGTTACTTTCATTATTAACTTCTGACTTGTTTTCATTTAGATCTGAGATGCGCTTGACATGCGTCAGAGTTATATATAGCAGTATAATGCTGTGTATTAAAACTCTCCCAAATGCCTCCAGCTGTCCTCCTTTATCTGTGATGTCACTTCCATGGTTTTAGTTACCCGTGGTCAACTATAATCTAAAAATATTAAACGGAAACCTTCAGAAATAAGCAATTTGCACTCTGTTCTAAGCAGAGAGATGAAATCTCATGCAACCTGTCCCATCCCACCCTGGGCATGAATCATTTTGTCCAGCACATCCACACTGCATGCACTACCTTCCCATAGTCATGTAGTGTCTAGGTGTCACATCAGCTGTCACAGTACCTCAGTACTTTAAGCAACCTTTTTTATACTTAATAATGGTCCCAAAGCACAAGAGTAGAGATGCTGGCAATTTGAATATGCTAAAGAGAAACCATTAAATAAATGTCTCCTTTAAGTGAAAAGGTGAAAGTTTTCAACTTAATAAGGAAGCAAAAAAATTGCATGTTGAGGTTGCTAAACATCTACACTACAACAAGGTATCTTGAAAGAAAGAAAATACGTAGTTCACATAGCTTTTATTAAAGTATGTTGTTGCAAATGTTCTGTTTTATTATTAGCTACTGTTATTAATCTCTTACATGCCTAATTTATAAATTAAACTTTATCACTAGTATATATGTATAGGACAGAAAATAAAAACATAGTATGTACATGGTTTGGTACTATCAAACAGATGCCTGCAATTTCAGGCATCTGTGGGGGACCTTGGAAACATCTTCCGCAGATAATGGAGGATTACTTCATAATGAGCTTTTCTTATTTAGCACATGGGGCCTATGGGGTAGCTGAGGAGTTTTGCTGGTCTTGACTGGGTTTTCTTACCTAACTGGACGTTATCTGATCGTCCCTTTACTTGGAATGGCCTTCATTATGATGACCAACCTGCTTCGGCTCTGTTCCATGCACCCTTCATCCCCTGGCAGGCTAGACAGGTGTGTTCTCATGGTGACGGTGCTACTGGACAAATACGTGGACCTGACCTGATTGCTTGTTTTTTGTTTTTGTTTTTTTTTGTGAGAGGTTTTCACTGTAAGGCACATGCGCTCGCCAGACAGACAGAGAGAGACAGAGAGACAGAAAGCGAGAAATCACCCCCCAGGGGGGATGGCCACGCCGCAATCCCTTCTCCTCCATTCTCCTCTCGGGATCTTGGGCACGCATGCACACGTGCCTGGCGTGAATTTTAAGCCACCGGGTCCGGGATGCAAACCGCGGTCGACTACATGGGAGTCCAGCAACATAGCCATTACGCTAACTGTTGGTCCCACCAACCTGACTGCTTGTTGCACAGTAAGCTGATTTCTGAGTTTAGAGTTTGCTTAGAGGAAGTTTTTATTATTAGATACATCAACCAGGAGAACAGTAGAGTTCAAGACTCTTAAAGTACTATCTCCACAACTGAGTGGCAAATAGGGTTTTAAACTTAAATCAGAAATATGGCAATGTGAGGGTCTGGTGCTAGGAATCCAGGAGCTTTCTAAAACAGTTTCCATCATGTCATCTTTGATGGATGGTGCTATTGTCAGTGCCAGGCAGTCTTGAAGAGGGTCCAGAGTGACATGTTATTGTCAGATCTGTTCTGGGTAAAGAACTCAAGACCAAGAACCCTTAGGACACCTGGATCTCTTCAGTCTTTATAGGCTACTTGTGACTGTGTCATGTAAAAGTTAAACAGTTAACACTACCACAATGTGGTCACTATAGGACCATAATCATAGCACACAGATAATCTTAATTAGTCATGGAAAGAGAGCAGGAGTTCATTTTACTGTGTAAAGTAAACTACCTAGAACTACAGCCAGATTTATTTTTCTTTAACTGGTAAATAATATATTTAAGATTAAACAAAGAAATTTATTTATTTATTTTCACTTCCCAGGGGCCCAATATCAATAGTAGAGCTGAGAGAGGAGGTGGGAACATACCAAAGCAAGGCAAGGACTAACCTAGACTCAGATGTGGATATAAAAGAGTTTGTCTTGTACTGAGAGGAATGGAAAAGAATACAGGCAGAGGTGAAGTATTGAGCTAATACTGCAGCCAATCTGCCACAGTAAATTAATAATCTTTTAAATATTCTTAAGACTTGCTTTATAAATTAACATAAATTTATAAATTATAAATTAAGCCTAGTCAAGGTCAGTGGTTAGGCACAGTGCATCAAGAGCCAGCTCCCACATGGCCAACCATGATTAAAATATCAGCCCTGGAGGCTTAAAAAAATATACCAGGTAAGCGTGAATGCCATAAATCCTGATAGAATGGTGTGATCATGCCCCATTAGAGGGTACTTTCTTCCTCTCCCTCTCTCTTTTTTTTCTCTTGCGAGTGCATGCATCCTATGGCAGTTTAGAAAAGAACTAACATGTGATCTTTTTTTTTAAGATTCAGTAAGTTCTTCAAAATAATGCATAATCTTTATTTAGAGGAAGTTTAAAATTTAAAAATGCCTATTATAACAAACATACTAAATGTGTTTTTAACTTTAAAGGTTCTAAAACTTGTTCAAAATTAAAATTAACTATAAGTGAATAAATAAATGTATTTAGTGAAGATTACTATCATATATACTCTTCCATGAGTAAGAGAGATGAGAGATGAGTGAGAGAGAGAGAGAGGAAACCTCCAACAGGGTCTTGACACTGTGATCCACCCCCAGACTCCTATGTGCTTGGTAAACTCATGTATCCTATGAGCTTAGTAAACTCAGGTTTGTCTCTAGATTTGAAACAGGAATCTTTCCCATGTGGGATTGCTTCATAGTGTTGTTTTATCGCTGCACCACTGTCTGGCCTCTATATTTTCTCATTTCTTACTGATTTTGTATTATATTATAATTTTTATTGTATTTATTTGTTTACCTTTGAGAGAGAGGTAGGATCTCATCATATAATGTCCTTCTCCCTCCCCTTACTTCTGCAGCCTTCAAGCTAACCGGAATCCTGGGCACACTCACAGGAGCCTCTAGCATGCTCAGATTGACCTGGGAGCCAAGCCTGAGGCTTCCCAGTAAGCTCTGGCATCACAAAGTGACACCCTACCATCTGCACCACTGTGGGTGGGCTTACTTTTAAGTATATTAAACATATTTTAAAATATTCTCAGGCCAGCGGGTGGCATGGTGTTTAGGGTGATGGATCCCACATGGTCAACTGCACTATTTGAGTCCTGGACAAGTTGGCTTATGAAACACACTGGGTACATGTGCGTGAGTGCTCAAAGTCCCAAAAGGAGATGGAAGGAGAAGGGGTTGTGAAATGTCCATCCCTCTTGGGGTTGCTTTCTCACTTTTCCTCTCTCTCTTTCTGGTGACCACACGTGCCCTTAGCAAAACAAAAGCAAAAACAAAACAAATTATATTCTCCTTCATTTCTTGTATTATCTCTACTCTCTCATTTTTTATTCTTTTGTTGATCGTTTGATTTGCCATGTGTCTTATTTTCTTACATGTTTTATGACCTTTTATTGAAAACTTATACAAAACTTTGTGGAACTTTGTGGTTTTTAAAATTTTTTAATATATTGTTATTGTGTCAGTTATTCAAAGACGGACTTCTTTTTTTTTCTTTCTTTTCTTTTTTTGGAGAGGTTTTCGCTATAGGGCGCGTGCGCTCGCCAGACAGACAGAGAGAGACAGAGAGACAGAAAGCAGGAAATCACCCCCCAGGGGGGATGGCTACGCCGCAATCCCTTCCCCTCCATTCTCCTCTCGGGATCTTGGGCACGCACGCACACGCGCCCGGCGTGAGTTTAAGCCACCGGGTCCGGGACTCGAACCGCAGTCGACTACGTGGGAGTCCAGCGACATAGCCATTACGCTAACTGCTGGTCCCAAGACGGACTCCTTTTAGTTTTTTTGTTTGTTTTTGTCTTTTCTTTTTTTTAATTAGTCTCTAGCAGACCCATAGAGGACTATTACCTCGGGACTGCTTTAAACTACCTTTCTTGAAATGACCTAGGAAGTATGAAGTCGAGCTGCAAAGTGGCATAATAGTGTCACTTTAGATATAGATTATTTGAATTTTTTTTAAAAAATTATGTTATCTAGCATGAATATCTCAGGCAGCCAATTCTTCTAGCTTCTGGGTGGAGCTGTCAGCTGGTTTACTCTTACACTGAGTATGCAGCCCTTTAGGGTCCCACAGATAGATGTCCCTTGTTAAACATATGCACCTTGGGTGTTCCTAAGAGTGTGTTCTTAATCCTGAGCATTGTAGTGCATTGGAGATAAATCCTCAATTTCTCAGTTTTGCCAATTCTTTAAAAATAAAGGTATGTTTCTTTGCAGGTTATTTCTCTAGTTTGTTATTTTTCTCTTAAGTTTCAGCTGGTAATTATTTCCCACTTTTTTTTTTTTTGTCCCACTCTTCAAAGCCTCTAAAAATGTCTAAGAATTAAGTTTACTCTAGAATTCTGAAGTTTTTAGTGGATCAATCATTTGAGTTAAATCTGTAATAATTTTAATGTTAGCTGTCCAAAAAGATATTTTAACGAGCTGTATTTCCATAGTTTTAATTTCATATTCTAAATAAATAACATAGAGAATTGTTCTTAAAAAGTGATTTTATGCATTTTTGACTTTTGTATGTCTTTTTTAGAGAATTGTTTGCTCAGCTCATTGGCCCATCTTTTAATTGGATTGATCTTTTTTTTTTTTTTTTTTTTTTTTTTTTTTTTTTTTTTTTCAGGTAAGCCACTTGAGTTCCCTGTATATTCTGGTTATCAGTCTCTTGTCTGAGATAGAGTTTGCAAATATATTCTCCCATTCTGAGGATTGTCAATTCACACTAGTTATTGTTTCTTTTGCTGTGCAGAAACTTCTTAATCTGAGGTAATCCCACTTGTCTATTTTGGAGATTATTGCCTGTGCTTTGGGGATCTTATGTAAGAAATATTTGCCTACTCTGATGTCTCCAAGAGTTTCTCCAGTGTTTTACACCATAGTTTTATGGTTTGAGATCTTAGGTTTAGATCTTTAATCAATTTTGAGTTGGTTGTTGTTAACGGTGAGAGTTAGGGATCTAGTTTAATTTTTCTGCAGGTGGATACCAAGTTTTCCAACATTATTTGCTAAAGGTGTGTTCTTTTTCCCAATGGATTGACTGGTGACCTTTGTGAAAAAATAAGTTGGCTTTATGTTTTGGAGTTTATTTCTGGAGTCTATATTCTGTTCCATTGGCCTACATGTCTGTTTTTGTGCCAATACCATGCTGTTTGAATGATCACAACTTTGTAATATATTTTAAGGTCTTCTACTTTTCTCTTCTTGCTCAAGATTGCTTTGGCAATACAGGGTCTTTTATGATTTCAGACAAATTCTATGATTGTCTTTTCTAGATGTGTGATGAAGTTCTCTGGTAATTTTATTGGGATTGTGTTAAATTTTCACTGTTGCTAAGCCATGGAACCAACCCAAATGTCCAAGAACAGATGAATAGTTTGAGAAAATGTGGTACATATACACTATGGAATACTACTCAGCTATGAAAAACAACAGGACCCTGGCATTTGACAGAAAGTGGATGAATATGGAAGATAAACTGCTGGGCATAGCAAGGCAGATTATGAAAGAGAAGCATTGTATGTCTCCACTTAATATATACCAAATGTCTACACTCTATGGCAGAAACTGAAAGATGAGAGGATATAGAAGCATGAGAAACAGTTGCAGATACTAGAGACAATGTGGGAATAGGGTGGTGGTGGGGGGAGGGTGAAAGGAAGTCAATCAAGAAGAAAAATAGAGAGGCAAGACATTTAAGGACACAGAAAAGGAGGATTGTCTATTGATGATAACATGTATGATAGTATCTTTAACTGTACTGGTGTGCAGTGTATTCATGTTGGGAAAATTTATTTTACAAGCTGTAGTAATGATCAGTGATTGAATGTATAAAATAAATTTTAAAAATAAATTTTAAAAATGTAAATCTAAAAGAAAGAAAGAAGAAATTGTCATTGTGCTGTAAGATTTTCTAATCATATAGAAATAAAGAGTGAGGGAAAAAACCCTTGGAATGTGGCACCCCTAACTTAAGGTCTCCATTATCATGTATTCTGCAAGTAATTTGATATAATATTATATTGCTATCCATATCCTATCTCTCACATTTGTATAATTACTGTGTTGGAGACCAGCAGGTGGTGTGGTGGTTAAAGCACTGGACACACCCACATGACCAGCCACGGTATGAGTCCCAGACCTGATGACTTGTTTTCTCACTTTCTCTCTTTCTCTCTCTCTCTCTGTGTCTCTCTCTGTTCAAATTAAGAAATAAAAAATGAATGAATAAATAAAATTAAGTAATTCTTTAAAAATATTATTGTGCTTAAATTCTAAAAAATTAATTTTTATTTTTGGGACTAGCAGAGGCATAATTGTTACATTGCTGGACTTCCATGTAGTCGACCACAGTTCAAGTCCTGGACCTGGTGGCTTAAACTCACGCAGAGCGTGTGTGCGTGCGTGCCTAAGATCCCAAGAAGAGAATCACCCTCCACTGGGGCGGGGGGTTTGTGACTTCTTGCTTTCTGTCTCTCTCTCTTTCTCTGTCTTTCTGGCAAGTGCACATACCCTATAGAAGAAAACCTCTCCAAAAAAATTAATTTTATTTTTAAACATAATTAAATATATATATATATATACACATATATATATATATATGTGTATTATATATGTGTGTGTGTGTGTGTGTGTGTGTGTGTGTATATATATATATACATATATATATATATATATATATACATATATATATATATATATACTGGATATTTTAATTTATATCCAACATCATTAATTGATTTATAATTTGTAAAGATCTGAGGAGTATTCACAAGGGAACAATTTGCTACTTGATCACTCAATCAATTAACCCAACAATCAACCCAACGATCTTTATGATAATAGCCATAATGGGCTAGATGCCAGTGATACAGACAGAGAAGAATTAGGCAATTTTATATACATATATGTATATAAAATTTACATTTAATTATTCTACATCTTTACAGTGTGCATGATTTTTTCCCAGCATGAATACCGTGCGTATCAGTCAAGACAAAGACATTACCAAATACATTATCATCAGCAAGTAACTTTTCATTTTTGTGTCAATTACATGTATTGTTCATTTGTTTTTTCCCTGCTCCCTTCTCCCCTTCCTCCTATTACCCACCACGTATTACTTCCCCGCCCATTACTGTCACCAGCATCTACAATTGCTCTCCCTGCTATTATACTTTCCAGTCTTTCAGTTCCTGCTATAGAGTGCAGACATTCAGTATGTATTGAGCAGAGACACATAAGGTCTTTCATAGTCTGACTTGCTTTGTTTAGCATTAAGTCTTCCATATTTGCCCACTTCATATCAAATGTCAGGGCCTCTTTTTTTTTTTATGGATGGCTGGGTAGTATTCCATAGAGTGCACATGCTGCATTTTTTCAATTCACTGATCTATTTTTAGATATTTGGGTTGGTTCCATGTCCTCGCAATTGTAAATAATGCTGCAATAAACATGGATGTACAAGAGTTTTTCTAACTGAGGATTTTCCTATCCTTTGGGTAAATAAGAGGAATTACTGAGTCATATGGTAGTTCTATTTGTAGGTTTCTGAGCAATCTATGTATCATTCTACATAGTCCTTATACTAATTTACATTTCCACCAACAGTGTAGAAGAGTTCCCTTTCAGCACAGCTTCACCAGCACTTATCATTCTTTATTTTTTTTTTTTTCATTTTAGCCATTCTGACTCAAGTAAATTCTTTACTAAGTTTATGGTAAGGAAAAGCAGATGTGTTAATCAATTATTGCAATTTTAAGTGACATGTTACTGAACAAAATACAGAGAACCTAGCCTATTTCTGGTTCCAGAAAAGTTTCTTGGGTGAGAAAACATTAGAGCTCAGCCTTGGCATATAAATAGATATTGGCAATTTGGTGAAATGAATAGGAAATAGTATACATTTCATGGCAAGAGATTTATGTTTGGGAAATAGCCAATAGTTTGGCATGCCTACAGCAGAGACTTCAAAAATCAAGTGCTTCTGTGTATGCGAAGAAAGAAGATTGGCCTTTTCTTGTTTTCTAGTGTCTATTTTCAAATATGTCTTTAAGATAATTTGGGTTCAAATTTGGCTTAATTTATTTCACATTATTTGCTTGGATGCCTTTAAGATTTGTGTCCTCCATCCTGACCTTTACAGGACAAAATTCTTAGATTTTAGGCAGTTACATAAATACAAATATAGAACAAGTAAAAGTAAAGAACACATACCAGAACTGAAGAAGGAAAAAGGGTGAACAATTATATCAGCTCAAAGGGAGATAGGTTGAGGAATTATACACTAAATTTAGCTCTGAGTCTCCCAGAAACCAAAGCACAAAGGAATCTATTCTACCACTAAAAATCCTTTCTGCCTCTTCAGAAGTGTTCTTATTCCAAGAACTATGCTTACAGAACATGCCCATGCAATATCGTTCACTCTGTCAAAGAAGAAATCTTATAAGTGAATTGATAAATATGCCTGGAGGGTGATCAGGTAACTAACTGAGGTGCTAAAGCTTTCTGTGCAAGAATTCCTCCCTGCAAGGTCCTGCCCAGGTCCACAGGCAGCTTGGCACCAGGAACCTTTTGTTCTCGATTTTGTAATAAAATCACTGTCCTGTTGTTCTAATCCAGGTCATGAGAGCTGCTGCCTGCAGGTATCAACCCCAGTGGATGCAATATTCCCTGTTATTTCCTCCACTATTCTCTTCTGTTTGCTAACCCTATGCTGGTTTCTGTTTTTCTAACTGGGAAGAGAAATGCAGGCAATATGACTCTCCAGGTTCTCAAGGGTAGTGAGCCCTTCAGCTAGTGCCTTGTATCCCACAGGCCTGGCCAGGAAGATGTCTATGACACCATTATCTTCTGGGTTGAAGTCTGACCAGCAGAGGAAGCACATGAGAAGCAGCATACACAGAAACATGGAATGAGAAGTGGGGAAACAGTTTCTATTCCAAGGTCACAAAGTACTAGGTGCACCCAGGAAAAAATGGTAATAAAAGAACTGAGGGTGAGAGATAATTGCAGCTAGCATCATGGTGCCTGGTAGGAACATTTCCTGGGCCAATGAATAAGGACAGAGTCAGAGCAGAATATAGAGCTCAAACAAAGGTCTTCCTTATGTCACTGCTTCCAAATACCATGGTGCATGTGTGCTAGTTACTAGAATTGAAGTGGAGTAATTTGTATCAACCTTGACTAAACCAAGCTGGGGAAGACCTTGGAGGAGGCCTTTGCTCACACTAGTATGCCTAATAACAATGCCTGTTATTTAAAGGACTTTTCCATAAACACACACTGCACAAAGACCATTGCCACCTGACTCAAGGGCTATTTCTGCAAGGGCATATGCCCAGGGACTGTCTGTCCAACCTTGGAGTGATGCCACCCTTGTTATTTATCCTGGTAATTGAAGATAATTGTCCCAAAACAACTGGTACAAACCCTTCTCTCCCCTGCCCTCCCATTTCTGGTTAATATCTTTAAAACCTGCTTGAAGAGGGCTGACTCTGTGGTTTAGTATTTAGGGCAACTGAATCCCACATGACTGAGCATGCAGTTCAAGTCCCAGACCTGGCACCAGGCACATGTGCATGCGTGACCAAAATCCTTAGAGAAAAGAGGGATGGAGGTGAAGGGATTGCAGTATGACCATTCCATATAGGGGATGCTTTCTCTCTATCTCTGGCAAGTGTGTGCATTTTTTAGGGAAAAAAAAAAGAGAGAGAGAGAGAGAAAGACAGAGAGAGAAAGAAAAAAGAAAAACACCTGCCTGAGAATTATAAGGATGAACTCCTTTTGCTTTACATACTTTAACTTAGTTTACTTTTTTTAGGTAGACAACAAACAACATGGAGAGGGGTGGAAAATGCAAGGGTTTCTATATCACATTAGGTAATTCTTAAAAATCATGTATTCTGTAAAATCACACGTGTAAGATGATAATATATTGGACCAGGCCACTGAAAAACCTATGTTCTTTTGTAACCAGACCTACAAAAAATAACACCAATTCTAATGAAAGCGCTAGTTTCATTTTAAGGACATGTTTACTTCTTAATGTTTGTAAGAATTATAATGAAAGAGATTTTACTTTATAAAACACATGAATATAGTTAGATGAAAACAGGTGTACATATCAGTCAAGGGCATGGAGTTCTGGAGATGAAAACAGAGGGGCATCTCATTATCAGAAAATGCAAATGGCTAGACAGTTGCTGGCTTGGTACAACACGCAGCGATCCTGAGACACAGAGCTCTAGTGCATTGCTGTGTGTTAGTTTCTCAGAGCACTATAGATGCTTCCAAGTCAAAGCATGTGGCAGACTTAGCCAGGAGAAGGGGAAGAACTACCCTGTAGGGTGATCTTTCCCATGGCTTGCTTCTTACTCTGCAGTTCTCAACTGCTCTGAAGCAGTGGCACAAAACAATGAACGCTCAGAAAAATTGCATACCAACCAAAGCAGCTCCAGAGTATACTGACACCATTATCTTACTAAATCATGTGTAAGCTAATTTTCTTTACAGAAGATGTTCTGTAGCAGAACTGACTATACATAATTAAAACACCAGCCATATGATTTTCTAAGCATGTTCCATTAAAATTATATTTCCTGGGTCCAGATGGTGGTGCAACAATAAAGCAAAGCTCCCGCCTGGGTTCATGTCTTAGGACCTCCCTGAGCACACTGTGCTCATGATTCAGGCCAGCTAAGATTAGAGTTAGATCATAGCATAAAGACCCCACTGAGAGTGCCTGTCTCTCTCTCTTTTTTTTTTTTGGAGAGGTTTTTGCTATAAGGCTTGTGTGTTCGCCAGAAAGACAGAGAGACAGAAAGTGAGAAATCACCTCCCGGGGGGATGGCCATGCTGCAATCCCTTCTCCTCCATTCTCCTCTTGGGATCTTGGGCATTCACGGACATGCGCCCAGCGTGCATTTAAGTCACCAGGTCTGGGACTTGAACTGCGGTTGACTACATAAGAGTCCAGCGACATAGCCATTATGCTAACTGCTGGTCCCAAGAGAGTGCCTGTCTCTTGATCTCACTGTCTTTCTCTCTCTCTCTTTTATGGAAAAAGTAAATAAACTTAAAAAAATTGCAAGAAGGTATGTCCAATTATGAGACACAGAGAGACGGAGGGAGGAAAGAGAAAGCATCTTTGCAATGGGACTGGTTATATCACAATTCCTTGTCTAGTTCTCCATCCTGCCATTATCTGGGGCACAAAAAAATCTTGATTGTCAGGACTGGGACTCAAATCATGAGTTTGGCCATGTGGGATCTGGCTCCCTTAACCATAGGCTTCAGGGCTAGCCCAAAAGTAAATAAATTTGAAAAGATATATACCTAGAATTTCAAATATGTGATAAAGAGTTCATTTATTTTTTGGCAAATGGATCTATACCTTCTCTTTGTTCACAGAATACCCTCTATTCTTCATCACAATTACTACCTTATTTTGGGTCATCAGAATAGTCATGATGCACTTTTGCATAGAAAAACAAGAAAAAAATACATCATGACTTTTCTGATGACTCAATAAATTTTTTTTCCATTCTTCTTTTTAATTATCATCATAATCTTTATATTACATTGGGTTACATATAAATTTACAGTGTATTACATTGCTTTTTCAAAAGGGAATGCCATGCATGTCAGTCAATACAGAGACATTAATCTCCCCACTTCATCATTCAATATTTTTTCTGTTTTTTCCAATCATTATTATTATTATTCTAATTGTTTTTTAAAACAGTCAATCACTATTTCTCATTGTGCTTGTAAAAAGACTTTACCCATCATGAAATACTTCTCAGACCAATCCAGTTGAGAATACTATACATGTCATCACCAACAGGTAATAAGCCATATGTGTTTCTCACTAACGTCTTACCTCTCTATTGTTCTCTTGCTTGACCCAATAAATTTAACATACTTATTAATAATATTTATTTTCTTGTCATTCTTCTCTACAAATTTGAAACTCCTGACTGTGGGAGTCATGTTACGTTCTTCTTGATGTTTCCACTACCACATAGAAGACAAGGCAGAGGTGGTGTTTAGTGAAATGTATGTGGAATGAACAGTATGTGACAACATGTGAATTATATATTCATATAATGAACAATATATGAATGGGTAGCCAGCGTTCCCCTCCACCACACATAAATATCTGTGCAGTGTGATACTGTAGGTCACACAGGTACCTTTTTGGTACTGTGAGTACCAAAAGAGTAACTACTAGGCACCATATGGTAGTGCAGACAGTGTCGATAACTACCACCATGGACTTTCAAATTACACAGGAGGAAATTGTTGAAAGATGCAACATGGTTTGCTCTATGTCCACCATTGCAATAAGCAGAGATTAATGTCTTTAAAGTCTGCCTGCAACAAAGCTGCCTCAGTCTTTATTATTATCCCACCTGTACTCATCATTACTAAAATCTTATGTTTAGTCTTCCTGTTAACAATCAAAAAACTATTTAGGGATCAGCAGATGGTGTAATGGTTACTTAGCTGGACTCCCATACAGTTGACCATGGTTCAAGTCCTGGACCTGGTGGCTTAAACCTCATACCAGGCAAGTGTGCATGCGTGGCCAAGATCCAAAGAGAATGGAGGAGAAGAGATTGAGGCATGGCTATTCACCATGGGAAGTGATTTCTCACTTTCTGTCTCTCTGGTGAGCTCACAAGCCCTATAGCAAAAATCTCTCAAAAAACAAAAACAACAAAAATCCTTTTTAATAGAAAGCCATATGATTATTTTCATGAGAGAGGCAAGAGCATATAGTGAAAAGAAAACAGTGAAGAAAACAGTGAACTTAAGTTCTAAATATTTTTCCAAACTCTCTCTCTCTTTTCTGTCTCTCTCATCTATACAAATTATTTCAACTTTCCAAAGAGAATATTATTGTCTCCTTTCCCTGGTCATCCATGCTCATCTCTTGCTCATCCCACAAATAGGTCATTGAAACCAAGACCAACCTAGACCTCTACACCCAGAGCCTCTACTCTGAGCTTGACACAATGCCTCTCTTCAGTCACCACTCACTGCCACTGCCTGCCAAAGGTGTTCCATGCTGCTCCCTGGCATCCATCTGTAGATTGTCAAAGCTGACTCTAGAAAACCTCCCTGCCAACTTACAGTCACACGGGGTAGCAGGGATATGGAAATAAACTGGATCTGCAGACGTTCACTCAGCTCCCAGCTCATAAGTTCCACACTGGCTGGATGACAGTGACAGCTTAAGTACTTTTTAATAAGAGTCTTAAATGGCAAGGCTCACCAGTCATTACATGCTTTGTTTAAAACAAAGTTTAAAAGCAGTATCAGAATAGGATTTGCAAATATTAAAGCCAAATCCAAATCTAATTGGCAGCGTGTAAAGGGAAAGGAAAAGTGAGCAATGCTTCCGGATGGCACTGACAGCTCTCCTTTATTGAGACAGTCTGACGTTGTTCATGTGGAGAAGGTGAAGCTCCCCCCGTTTGAAACAGTTCTAATCTGGATTGATGATGCCACACCAGGCTTGGTGATGTTTTGCAGGTTTCCATGCCAGCCTGGAAAACCGCAATGCTGTCTTCTGGATAAGATACTGATATGACCATGGTGGCATTAGGTTTCAAGCAAGGCCCCAGTGCTCTGAACAGGTGCCGGAGCCACAGCATTACCTTTTCTTTGTTTATGGAATATGCTGTCCTCTCAACCTTCTCTTTTCTATTTATACCCTCCCATTATCTGGAAGTAAAATGTAAATTTGAGATAATGACACCAAATCTCTCAAACGTTTATCCCTGATTTCTGAGTCTCATTAAGTGAGCTAGCCACGTAGGTGCATCTCACCAGCCCACCTACATGGAATTGTGCAGAGCTCAGCTACTGCCGCATGAGGCTCCAACCTTCCCACCATATCTGTCACTCTACTTGTTTCACAGGTCACAGATCAGTTTTCCCTTTTTCTCTTCAGTTCCACCAGGGGGCAAGGCTTTCTTTGACTCCCTAGTCTTTTTATAAATTTATTTTAGTTTATTTATTTGTTTCTTCCAGGAGAGAGAGAGAGAGAGAGGGAGAGAAAGAGAAAACACCCAACAGAGACTTGACACTAATCCACCCCAGCTTCAACCAGCCCCAGATCATTGGGATGCTTGTGTGTCAGTGCACTCATGGAGATCTTGTGTCTTTCCCTGGGAACCTTCCCATGTAGGATTGGCTCACAGAACATTGTATTTTACTGCTGCACCGCTGTCTGCCCCTCCACTCTTTCCTAGACCTGGAATTGTCTCCCCTGCACACTTTCCCATATAGCCCCCTCCGCATAAAGCTTTCTTGTGTAAGTTATCATTGCCTCTGGAGTTTATTTTAGCCTCCTGCACTGGATCTTAGGCATTTCTGCTGCGCTGCCCCAAGGCCTTGTCTTTCTTTTAATTCATGGCATCTGTATTAATTCCTGAGGACTGAAGTAAAAACGTGCCACAAACTTGGTGGCTTAGAACAATAGGAATTTATTCTTTAGTAGATCTACAGGTTCGAAGCCCCAAATCAAGGGGTTGACAGGGCTATTCTCTTCTTGAAGGCTCCTTTGCATCTTCCAGCTTCTGGTGGTTGCTGGAAGTCTTTGACATTACTAGACTTGTAAACATGTCACTGAAATCTCTGCCTCCATCTCTCTCTTCTCCGCTGTTCCACCCCACAGGTCATTCTCTCTGCTGTGGTGAAATTAGGGTTTATCACATTCACTATTAAAACCAATGTGCTTACCATTCTTGGAACATTGCATATGCTCAGTCAGCATTGTCTGAATAGACTGATCAAACAATCCCAATCCTACGGCAATCTCTGGATAAGAAATTATGTTACACAGGACCTCAAGATTTATAATTCGGTGATTTTGGTAAGGATCCCTAAGTACAAACCTCATGTCCAATGGGCAGGGGTAGAAGAGAACAGGGAGATGCAGCCGATAGCAGCCAGGTGGGAACTGGATCGAAATGGGTATATTCAAGTACGTGGTAAAGGCTTAACTCAGAAGGCTTAGGTTGTTCAAACCCTTCAGACTCCAAAGAAAGGTGTGTTCAGGATGGGTCCCTTTGCCCAGCTCTTGGGGTATCATCTCTGAATTTGACCTCATACATGTCTTTGCATGCCTGATGTCTTGGTCTATGCAGTATCAGTTTCATCAGATCATTTCTGTTAGCAATGTGACTTATGATCAATGCCTGATTTTGTTTGCCTGAGACTCTAAGGCCACAGTGTATCAGTTTAACCTTTGCATGCTGGAGACTGAATAGCTAAGGACAGTCTCACAGGTACTGATGCCCAGGTGACTGACCCCCGATAAAGCTGTGGACTGGGGCCAGATGATAGTGCGGTGGTTTACTGGTTTCTTCCAGACTTTGCCCCTGCCCTTTGTAGATTTTAATCTGTATTTTTTCAGTATGACAAACCATAACCATACAGATAGCTGCTTTTCAGGGTTTTGTGAGTCCTTCTATGAAATCACTGAGTCTGAGGGTCTTAGGGACCTTCAACAGAGTGAGGAACAGCCAGTGTGCCTAGATGAGATGATTGTGAGGACCACAGTGCTTGGTACATGGCAGTTGCCCAGGAAGACAGTAATTGAAAGGTGATTGGCTATGGCAATCACAGGCTCTTTTTCCTGCTGTCAGGGATGGCCCAGAGGTTTCCACCAGACTAGATACAAGGACGGCTCAGAGTTGCCTTACGCCTGCTTATCCCCAGGCTGAGATGGGCAGCTCCCTTCTCTCTCCCCATTGTGGGAACTTCCTGAGAGGTAGAAGGGTGTGTAGGTGTCACATGGCATCTCCTGCTGATCCCAGTCACTGCTGCCTTGGCTGACAGAGGGGGTACTCAGAACGCTGGCTTTACCATCCAGAACCTGTTTTCCCTCAGGTTCATTCTTCAACTTTCTTCTCATCTTCTTTGTATTGAGCAGCGTGATAGCCACTGCGAGCTGGGGAACATGGAGATAAGCAGAGGCAGAAAGATAGAGCCTTGTTATTGCTGCCATCTACCTTGTGGTGCTACAGCAGTGGCTGAGCCCCCGGGTCCCAGCCACACAGCCTGCCTCCTTTCCCTCCAGCCCAGCAGCAGGAGCGGTTTCCTGCTTAGCTGGTCTCCTAGTTACCTTGTCTCCTTGGTTGTAGGAATTTAGGAACACAGGGTGGATTCTCCTTTCCTGACAACATCTACCTGGGGGCCAGCAGGTGGCATAGTAGTTAAGGTGCTGGACTCCCGCATCACTGACCACAGTTCGAGTCCTGGACTTGGCAGCTTGAGAAATCACATTGGGGGGACCAGTAGCTGGCATAATGGCTATGTTGCTGAACTCCCATGTCCAGTGGCTTGAGTCCCAGACCCAGTGGCTTAAACTCACGTCAGGCATGTGAGCATCTGTGCTCAAGATCCCAAGAGAAAAATGGAAGAGAAGGGATTGCAGCACGGCCATCCCCCCTGGGGGTGATTTCTTGCTTTCTGTCTCTCTGTCTCTCTCTGTCTTTCTGGCAAGCATAGGAGCCCTATAGCAAAAACCTCTCTCTAAATAAAATATAAAATAAAATAAAATAAGAAAAGAAAAATCACATTGGGCACGTGATATACATATTCAAAGTCCCAGGAGGAGAATGGAAGAAAAGGGATTATGGCATGGCCATACCCCGGGGTATGATTTCTCATTTTCCCTCTCTTTAGTGAGCATACATGACATATGGCAAAATATAAAAATTAAAAAAGGAAGGAAAAACATCTATCTGTAAGCCTATGAGTACCTCTGATTTCTTGAGAGGTGGCGATAGATCTCAGGAGACCAATAGACCACTGGTTGGTTCGCAAGCTAAGTCCTAACACACCTTGTCCAGTAGAGGGGACACAGGGTCAGTCAGGGTTGGATCCTGGGCTATAGACAATGTAGTCTTGGCTGAGGACAGCTTTGCATCAGAAGCAAAGGCATGAATGTGAGAAGGCACAAGGAATGCCCCTGGGGCATGTGGCTAAGTGGGCCCACATGACCCAGATTCCATCGCCTGCATGATTCCCAGTTGGTGCTGGCCTCAAGGGACATTTGTACTATATGTTTATGCCTTGAAGATGAGGCAGTGTGCAGTCCTGCGGCTGTCCATGTGTGCTGCCTCTGACCTGTGGGCCCCCCTGGCAGACATGGGGCAGCACCAGACCCACACATCTCTAGTTCCCACTGGCTTCTCTCTTGAGCTTTTCCAAGGCCTGGACTGGGCACAGGGATAGCTCCAGGCCCAGGGAGCCAAGTTCTCTCACAACATCAAACTTGAGGATTCAGAGGCAGGCCTATTCAGTGTGTCCTTCCTATTTTACTTTGTTCTTGACCATGTCCACACCCAGTTTCCTGGTTTTCTGCCACTTCTTTGTCTGACCCAAGCTGGAGATTGGCGGGTGACCTCAGACTCACCTCCCCAGTTGCCCAGCAGCTCCTACACAGAGTAAAGGATAAGGTCTAGCCCCTAGAATAAAGTTCCTATTCTTTATTCTCTCTCTCTCTCTCTCTCTCTCTCTCTCTCTCTCTCTCTCTCTCTCTCCTTTCTCTCTTTTAATAGAGAGATTTTGCTATATGGTGTGTGTACTCACCAGAGAGATAAAAAGACAGAGAGACAGGGAGCGAGAAATCACCCCCAGGGGGAATAGCCACATCACAATCCCTTCTCTATTCTCCTTTTGGGATTTTGGGCACTCAGACACATGCACTCTGCGTGAGTTTAAGACACCAGGTCTGGAACTCAAACCAGAGTCAACTGCGTGGAAGTCCAGCAACGTAACTGTTACACCATCTGCTAGTCCCATAAACTTCTTATTTTATATCATGCGTTTCTCTGATTGACTCCTGTCTGATGCACGATAGAAAATTCCTCAGTTGGGCAGGAGTGGAAGGCGTGCGGGGGGCGGGGGGGGCAGGAGTGGAAGGCGTGGAGTAGAAGAAGGACATAAAGCTGGGAGAGAAAGTGATCAGACCCGGGACCAGGACAGCTGTCCGAGTGTCTGTGTAGTGAGGACTTTCCCACCGCCAACTCTTACCTCTCAGTGTGTCCATTCAGAACACAAAGGCCCTGATGTACCTGTGTTGGGTGGGAGAGGTGCTGTTGCTCTTGCCTGCTGCAGCTTCAAGGCAGTCCAGGATGATGGGCTCATGATGGAAGGAGGGCTATCATGGAGTCAGTGCGTAAGTTCTACCTAAGCTCTGAAATAACTTGGAGGCCCAGTGGCTTCTGAAATTGATGAGCTCTGTCAGCCAGCACGTTCCCCCTCTGCAAACGAGCTCTGCTTGGAAAGGTTGATTTATTTGTGTTTTATGGCTTATTTTGTGGTGAAGAAAGATCAATAAAGGCGTTCATTTTTACATTTTAATGTGCCAGGCAAAATCAGGGCATTATCAAGCCTATGCTTTACGTTCTTTATTTCCAAAGGTGAATGGGTGTAAATGAAATTAAACTTTGACTTGGAAATCACCCAAGGGCTTTCTCCTGTCTCTCGTTCTGCTCCTCCGAGCAAAGCTGACTGGAGGGAAGCCTCACAGTTGTGGTTGCTGCTCCCTGACCTAGGAGCCCTGCTGGCAGGCCATGAGGTCAGGGGTTTACTCTGTAATCTGTGGCACCTGTAGCCCTCTCCCCATCCTCAGTGTTCAGGCAAAACAGAAAGCCCCTAAGGGGCTCTGTGTCTAGGAACGAAGCTGCAGAGTGTTTTGCAAAGTAACAGTTTCACAGCAGCCACTCTCTTTTCTCTTTGACACTTCCACCTTGCTGTGCACCAGGCACAGAGAAAGTGAAGAAAAACTCATTCTGCTACTCTCTGGGAAATATTTACTGAGCACCTGCTGTGGGCCAGGCATTTGGCCATGTGCCATTAAGAAACAACCTCATGAAGAGAAAAGAATGACCCTTCCTCCATCCTTGTTCTCTCTTCCTTTGCCTTTCTCTATTTGCTTTTCTCCTCTCTTTCACCTTCTATTTCCCTGTTTTTCTCCTCTCCACACACACCTCTCTCTTCATTTCATCTCTTCATTCTGTAAATATGCTCAAGTCATCTTCTCTTAGAACAGATAGGAAGCCAGCCCCCAGGCCCTCTGCATAACTGTCCTCCCTCCTCTCTCCTGCTATGCTAAGGTCAGATGTGCAGTGGCTCACCCTTCCTGTCCCATTTCCCGACCACCTTGCACTCTGGGTCTGTCTACACACAGCTCCTCACTATACTTTTCTTTGACATAAAATGTTGCCACACTCAGGGAGGCATCTTTCAGACACTAAGTTTTTTGTTTGCTTGTTTGTTTTAAATATATCATATTTAAAAAAAATATTTTATTTATTTTATTTATTTATTTGTTTTAATTTGACCAGAGAAGGACAGAATGAGAAAGAGAAAGTGAGAAAGCAAGCCACCAGGTCTGGGACTTGAACTATAGTTGACCATGTGGTAGTCTAACGGCCTTAACTGCCATGTCACCTGCTGGCCCCAAAATATATCACATTTTTTAAATTAATTATTTTTACATTCATCCAATGTATATCATTATAGCATAAAAATGAATTTCCCCTTCCAGAATACACTGCATATTAGCTCAATCAAAAATATTAGTATTTCTGTGCTATCAGGTGGCTGACCTTCCTTCCTGAAAACTTCAGATTGTTTGGGTTCTGTCATGTCATTGTCTTTGGTTTACCTGTTTTCTGGCCTTTCCTGTCTCCTCTCATGGTTCTTTTCTCCCACTTGTTCTTAAATGTTAATTTCCCTGGGGATTATATCCTCCCTCTTGCTTTCATCTTCATCCTGGGTGATGTAATTCACTCTCAAAGCTACAACTATTAATATTTGTGGACAATTCTGGAGTCAATATTTTTCATTCATGTCTCTTGTGCAGCCTCAAGACTTGTTATCAGATACTCAGACTGATGTCATCTTCACACAAAACTGATTCCTGGTGAGCACTGCCCCTCCCCTGCCTACTCCTGGTCCTGGATTCCTCATTAACATCAATGATACATTCATCGAGCAGATCCATGACCAGGAATGTATGAGTCACTCAGACCCTTGTTTCTAGGCCCCTTTGTCTCAGTGCTCCCAGTGTTATCATCATTTGGCACCTGATAACCTTTGAGTGAGTATCTCTGTTCACACACCTCCTACTACCAGACTGTAAGCTCCCTAAGCCTAGGCCATACTGAGCAAACTTGGATTTCCTGCATTTGATCTAAGGTCCAGCAAGTAGCAGGAATGCAAAGAATGTCTTTTGCTTACAGGAGTGAATAAACAAGAGAGACCATATCTACAGTAAAAATATTAGATGATAGAATACCAATTTATTTTCCACAGTGTCACTGGAGAGCCAGAATGGGATGACTAAATTTTTGAGGGGAGAATTCACAGTAGCTGAGATATCTGATGTGAGAAGTAATCAATGGGGAGAAGCTAACTAGACAGAAGAAGTAAAAGTGGCACTTCAGGAAGAGGCAGAATGAGTACAGCAAACAGAAATTCTTCCCATATCTGAGGATGATATAGCTTTCCTGGGTCAGCAGGTGGCTTCTGAAAGGTGCAAAGGAGGCAAGACTTCAACATTCCTGGGCCTGACAGTGGAAAAATGTGCAGCATGTGGAGAAGCTGGGACTTTAACCTGAACCTGTGGGATCTGCAGCACATTGAAGACCGAGAAGGACATGATACCATGCCAAGGCTAGACAGAACTGGTTGCTACCCTAGCTCACCAGAGGGACAACAAGGCCCACCCAGGGCAGTGATAGTGGAAAGCTGAAAAGAAGAGGCAGGAATTCAGAGGTTCCTCAGGTTCGAAGCATGGTTAATATACTCAGAAGTGAGAAGGATGAATGAGTCTGAGAAGCCTCAGGACTGTGCTTTGTGAGACTAGATAGGTGGCAAAGTAATTACCATCTATATACCCAGTTTGAATTACAAAAGACTTTTCTTGGGCATTATTTATTATAATTGTCAAAATTTCTTCATAATTTAGGCATTAGAAGAAAAGCAAATTGTAGGAAGGGTATACTTAAGGGACATTTGGCTGTCAGTAGGAGCTAGAGGTCAGAGCCTGGATGTTTAAGATTGTCTTAGGCTAGAGATCATGTGTGGAGTTATGATTCTCTAAGCAGTGGTAGAAGTCATGATGCTCTTGACCTCACTTAGAGAAAGGAATAAGAGAAAGAATACTGAGCAAAGTCAGACATTGGGTTCATCATTCCTTAAACCAGAATGAGAGAGAGCATTGAGGATAAAATGAAAAAAGCTAAGAGAGAATTGGGATAGAGGGACTGGAAGAAGAGGGGATTTCAAGAAGCAACATCTGGGAACCCTGCCTAGGGGACTACCTTCCAGTGGGAGCACACCAAGGTCCAGAGAGTTTCTTGATGTTTCTCTGCTTTATTTATAGAGGGTCTTGTTTCAGGCTTAGCCAGGTTTTATGGTTTGAATGATGGCTTTTCCTCCAAAGGTTCATGTTCTGGAAGCTTGGTGCCCAGCTAAAGGGCTATAGGAGGTTGTGAGATCTTTAAGAGGTGGAACCTAATGTGCAGTCACCATCCAACTGTCTGGAGGTGTGGGAAAGACAACAGATGTGGGAATTCTGTTTCCTCTCTCTGGGCAGGACCCACTGGCTTTCCTCTGTTATGTGATGATGCCCACTCATACCTTTGAACTTTCTAACTGCCAGAATCATGAGGCAAATAAATCTCTGTTCTTTATAAATCACCCACCAAGTCAAGGTTATTTTTGACACAATAACTTCTAATACACCAAGGGAGAAAGTCAATTCCACACAGGTGGAGTATATCAATGATGTTACAAGCTGTATATTAATTTTATAATCACACATCAGAGAAGCATGACGATCCACAAAGGATCTCCCATAGAACTAAAAATCAACCATCACCCAGCCTGTAAGCGAACTTCCCAAGACTAAGTGGACTGAACTGAGTCTTATCTCTCTGGCAGACACATGGCTCCTCTCAGCAGCAGGCCAAAAGTTGTTCCTGACTCTCTGCTTAGATGTCAAGGATTGTGCACAAGGAGAACTGGACAGACATACCACCACTGTGTAGGAGCTGCATATTACATTACATGAGGACTGGCTCTGATCCTTCTCTTCATTCCTCCACTCATCTCAGCCCAGCCTATCTAGAAAGTCCCCCTTTCTCTACCTCTTTTGAAATGACCTCCTCCATGCACCAAAAAGACAGAGAGAATGGGATGGCCAATTATGATTGCTTCCTAGAGGAAGAATATAAACTAAAATGTGCAGGCAGATTGTAGACTATGAGGTTCTAATGTCTCTGAATGCTGGACATGTAGCTCCTCATGTCCTCTATTACTCAGAAAACCAGGAGCCAGGAGATTCAGCAAAGATTCTCTCAATCCCTAGGTCCCATAGAGTCCTGCAGGACTTCCTAGAACTGGGCAAGCAATCTACATTTGAGTTAATGGGAAGATTTTGAGAGTATGCCAAGGGTTAGACCACACATATTGGCACTTGAACTGACTAGACTGAGACTCATTTAATCATTGAAAGATTACAAAACAATGGAACACCAAAAATTTCAAAACAAAAGATGTGGGGAAAATATAAACAGGTACATCTAAGGAAAAACGTTCAGCTTTTCAGCAGAATGAAAGAAGAGAGATTCTGTGGATCTGAACAAGATGTTCTGATGAGACAATGGGTTGACCTTTATAAAACAACAGGTTGGGATGAAAGGAAAGAACACTGAAATTTTTAGGATCACAAAGCTATGAACATGTGTTATCAAAGAGCCTACATTAGAGGGAGTATAAAGTGAGTACAGCACTAAGAAAACTGTGTGATGTAAAATGCAAACCTGCATAGGAAGAGTTGAGGGACAAATACGAGAGATGATTAGGGGGCAGCTGAGAGTCATGTAGGACAAAGTTCAGAGAGCTGCCCAGCAGTCAGCCTTCTCAGGATTATGAAAGACAACCAGAACAATATAAGCTTTCCAAAATGCCTTAAAGATTCAGCATGCAAATAGGAAAGAACATTTTAATTCTAGACCTTGACACACTCCTTTTTTTTAAGGTTTTTGCTATAGGGGGCATGCACTCACTGGAGAGAGACAGAGAGAGAGAGATGGAAAGTGAGAAATCACACCCCCCGGGGGAATGACAAAACCGCGATCCTTTCTATTCCACTCTCTTCTTGAGATTTTGGGCACACACACACACACACACACACACACACAAACACACATATGCACCTAGTGTGATTTTCAAACCATAGGGTCCAGGACTTGGACCATGGTCAGCCTTGTGGGAGTCCAGCTCCTTAACCACCATGCCACTGGCTAGCCCTGGCCCGGATACATTCAAACAACCATTAAAAAATTTTTGAAAAACATCTGAGCTGAGTGTTGAAGATTTTTAAAAGGTGGAGGGAGAATTCTCTTGTCAATCGTTCAGAAAGAGGAAAACAGGTGACCTGTAAGGACAAGACTGAGGCCAGCCCAAATCTTTCTGTAGAACAAAGGCTGGAAGAAAAGGAGATACCTGTCACAGGGACCTGTGCTAGTTCCAGGAACTCCAGATCATATCCAGACTGGTTAACTTTTCACGCGGAAGGGCATTCACAAGTATGCACCAGTTTAAAGCCACACAACTCAGGTATCTTCCTAGTAAGTTATCTGAAGACAAACTCCAATTGGCTAAGAAATGAGTAAGTACCAGGAGTTAACTCTCAGTCATCAGGGTGAGTCTCACTGTTATCGATACAAATGCAAAACATTACTCTTGGCAAAGCAGACATTTACTACTTCATAAGGAAAATCATAATAACATTTTGAGACTGTATTAGTGGATACCACAAAGTGAAAAGTAACTGTGAGAAATACAACTCTGCTAAATAACCTGTCTTACATTAGGAAACTCAAATTATCTATTTTTTTAACCTTTCATAAGTATAAAATATACTCTTTAGAAAACTTAAAAAAATTGATGATCATGATTAGTATTGAAAATAAGATGTATTTATTCCAGTTCTCAAAAGGAAATAATGACAAAAATGCTATTTATTTACCAAAGCATGTAAAACAAATGATTGAGTACTAGTCATTTTAGTTCTCACAATAAACATGAATTATTTTAACTCTCTGATTTAAAGATGGAGTATCATATTGGCAGAGCAAGCCAAAAATCTAACTCTATAAGAGGCATTATTAAAACATGACAGAAATATTATACATGAAGGTGTGCAGTGCGTGAGCACTGAAACAAAATACATGACAGCAATGTTAAGCTAAAAGAAAACAAATATAACTTAAAGTCAAGATATTTGGGAAGCACAAACGTCATTTTTTTATACTAAGAGAAGGTGCAAGATACAGAGAATCTTTAACATGCTTTGAATTTTGGGGTCAAAACACCACTTTGTACTCCAACTTCAGTACTCAGGCACCAGGTCACATTACTCATCTTGGATTAATAAAAATCCATGCAAGTGCAATCATTTAGCTACACACATATATTTAATCATCTTCTCCAGTGCCTACACATAGGATTAATTTTGCTCCGAGAAATGCCCGGGGAATTGCAGGCCAGGTTAAATTAATATCCCAGATACTATCAACATACTGCATGCCCTAAGTGTCCATTCTTGTTGGCACCCTTTTTTAAAAAGGTTGTTTATTTATTTCTCTGAGAGAGAAAGATACAGGCACATACCTTAATGTACCTCCAGTCTCAGAATGTACCTCCAGCCTCAGTATGTGCCTCCTTGAACCACCTTACCCCTGTGTCAACAGAGTGAGTCTCACTGTTATCACAGGAAGGCCCTGCATGTGAACCTGGGAACTAACTACCTATGCAGGTCTTGCTGCTTTACCACTATAGCACCACCTGACCTCTTTTATTGGTCTTTCAAAAAGTATCTAGCCCAGAAGAGATTCAGAAAATAAAATAACATCCAGATACCTGGACCTTGCTCTAGATTTCCAGGCTCCATTATAGGAATTCAGGAAGTTTCTGTTACGGAATAATAAACAAGTCAGAGATGAAGCTGGAGGCCTGGCAGTGTGATTCACTTCATTCACATAATCTTCTTCCCCTCCCCATTCCTCCTTCTCTCTCTACTGCTTTATTTCTCCCCTCTTTATTTTTCCCATCTCCTCAGCTTTTTCTCCTCCTCCTCCTTCTTCTCTTCCTCTTTTTTTCTTATTCTTCTTCAGTTAAAGTACACATTTGTTAAAAAACTGCTCTGTGCTCTTTGAAGGGCTCAGAGTGGAAGGGAAGACTGTGAAGTGTCTGTGGATTTCACATATTTCTGTTTCTTTTTTTCTTTATTTGGCATAGGGCATATGTGCTTTCCAGAGAGACAGAAAAAGATAGTGGGAAGAAAAGGGAGAAATCACCCTCCCAGGGGGAGATGGCCACATTACAATCTCCCTTCCTCCATTATCCTCCTGGGATTTTGGGTACACACGCTCACATATCCAGCATGATTTTCAAGCCACCAGGTCCAGGACTCAAACCGTGGTTGGCCATGTGGAAGTCCAGCACTTTAACCACTATGCCACTTACTGGCTCCAGGTTTGTTTTTTTTGATTGGGTACTGGTAATATATGTTTCATTTTATTTTGCCTTTTTATCTTAATAATTGTATATGTACTTCACAAACATAAAAACAACAAAGCATTTTTTAACATTTAGAAAATAAGATACTTGGGCCAGTCAGTGGCATGGTGGCTGAGGTGGCTGGATCTCATATAACCAATTGTACGCTTCGAATCTCAGACCCAGTGACTTGAGAAACACACCAGGTGTGCATGCGTGCACAAAATCCTGAACGGAGAAATGAAGGAGAGGGATCGTGGCATGATCACTCCCCATGAGGGGTACTTTCTTGTTCTCTCTAAAGATTATGTATTTATATATACCTTCTAGGAAGTTAAAAAGAAAGAAGAAAGAAAATAGGATATTTGACATCAAAACTGGGACCTCTGGCCCCAATCATGCCCCTCTCTGGCCCCTGGATGTGAGCAGCATTGATTCTCTGTGGCCTGTAGGGGACTGGTTCAGTAGCATTTCCCTTTCTTCTCATTTCTGTTCAAAAATTTTGTAATTGCTGCTTTTATCTTAAAAGTGCAGCCTTGTAAAGGGAAGGTTTTGGTTTCCATGTTTAGAGGCATTTTTGTCAACTTATTTAATATGCGTACCTTTACATTTCTATTTATATCTGCACCAGACAACCAGATTCTTGTGTAACTTTATCCTTCTAAAGTTAGTATACATGAATATGCAATAGTTTTGCCAAACATACTTCCTCAGCATAATAAATAACCCATGTCTGTCTTCCTGAGTACTCCAGAACACTCAGATTTGATTCGTTTGCCTCAGGTGGGCCTGTACTCTCTCCTCCAGCCCCATTAAAAGTTATCACTTTAGAAATAGTCAGGGAAGTGCTGTCAATGAGCTGGGATTTCTCCCACTTTTTTCCTTCATAATGTAGACTCTACTACTGACACCTACATATCCCTTTCCTAAGTTGCATGTGAACTGACCATATTTCAAACACTGCTCATGTTCAGGGTACCAGCTCATTTTTATAGCTCCTCTGGTTTGCCTCATGATCAAGGGAGCACAGAAAATCCAGTGAGTCATGAAGGCAGGATGTGTTTTGATCCAGATATCTTGATTTTGGAGAATCCTTTGTTAGTGAGGACCCCTCAGTGTTCTGGGTTCAGAAGTGGAGTTGGTCTCCAGCTCAATCAAGCTATCTCTGTTTTCACGATACTTATGTGGTCTGACACCCCAAGGAACAAGTGCATGTATAATAGTTTAAGAAGCTCTGAATGGTCAGTAGAATTCATCAGGAAGATGGTGCTGCATGACCCACTGCCTGCCCAGATAATGTCTCTGTGGTAGAAGAACCATTTGGTATAAATGTAATAAATCTCCTAGTTAAATCTCAGGCATTTCAAATAGTTTATTTTTATAGTACAATATCAAATGAAGGAAAATGTCACACCACCTCATAAAGGTGAGTTGAATAAATATTTGAATGGAAATTTCTCAAATAGCTATGGGCTGCAATAATAACCTTAGGAGATACAAAGGAAGTAAAGTGTTTTCGGGCAAATGCCACTAGTTCATTCCCATGGTTAGATAAAGTCCCCTCATGAATAAGCTTTAAAAATATATCCACTGATTGTAAGAGGAGGACTGCCTGCCAATTTTAAGAAATATGCATCATGCATCATCGAAAACTAAATGTTGTATAATGAGCTCTTGACCATTGGCCTAAAAATCCATGGAAATGGAAAGATAGATATAAAATTTATTATATCTAAGTTTAATCCTACATGGTAGCTAGTTTTATATAGCAGAGAAACAGATACCTTTTTAAAACAAGTCTATTTCTTTTCTTAAAAATGTTTCCAGAAGTCATATGCACTTGCTAGAGAGAAACAGAGAGACAGAGAGAGGAAGGAGAAATCACTTTTCCCCAAAGAGAGTGTGATCATGTTGCATTCACTTCTCTATTTCTAGATCCTATCAGGATTTGGGGCATGCATATGTATGTCCTCAGTGTGCTTTTTAAGCCACCATAGCTGGGATTTAAACTACACAGTTGACCATGTGATATTCAGCTCCCTTATCCACCAGGTCAAGGGTCCAGCCTTTAAGTTAATTCTTTCCTTCATGACAGAGGGAGGGTAGGAAGGAGAGTGAGAGAGCAATCTTCGACAGGGTCTTATCACACCTCCCAGTTTTCCAGCCAGCAGGACCACAGACATGCCCCACGGTTCTGAAAGCTAAGTCACCACATATGACTCCAGTGTCCTGCTGTGGCACCTTATCTTCTGCACCACTGCAGCTACAGAGCAAAAGAGACTTATTGATAGACTACTTTTTGTCAGGTACTGAACTAAGCAGTATTACTGAATTCCCCTCAACCGTTCTGTTATTCCAACCATAAAATTAACAATTTCTATTAGCTTTTAATCTATAAATAAAGAAGCTGAAAGTCAAATATTTTAAATATTTTAAATAAACATTCTTTTCTCCTTTTTTAATTTTTAAGTTTTTATTTCATTTTCTTTTATACATTCAATTACATTATTTAGCTTACAAAGTGAATATTTCAACATGTGAACATTTCTCCTTACTCCAGTTGATAAAACTATAAAATTATCTTCAACAGATAATACCACATTTCTTTGTCTCATAAATGCTTTGCCTTTCTATTTTTCTTTGAAATGTCCTTCCTCAGACCCTCCTCTTTCACACACACTATATCTGGTATTCACATCCATTTACTGTGTTTCTATAGGACACATATCTAATACAGATAAATTTAGGAACAGAATTTGCGTTTCATTCCTAAATACAAATATAGGCCATTTAAACTTTCTCAAATGTCTGTAAAAAGTACATTTTCAGTGTTTAAAAACACATCAGGAGGATTTTGAAGAACACAGTCATGATATCTTTAAAAATGTATTCGAGCTGTTTTCACCATTCATAGCACTGGCCACAAAAACTGGAAAACATATATTTTTGGTTGTTGAAAAACTACCACAAAAATGAGATCACTAAGAGAGAGAAAGCAATGAATGACCTCTAAAATTGTCTCAGTTTCTATCTGGAGAGACTTTCTAGATAATAACACAGAGAGAGCATACCAAGAAGAGCACCGGAGTTTCACGGCATTGAGGAGATAAGGATTGCATTTGGGGATAGAGATGACTGAAAATTACAGGGCAAAGTAATTGAGAAGGGCGCAGAAAAAGAACCCTGTAAATATGCATAGGGTTCTTGACTTTGTTGTTGATTGCTAAACTACATAAGAGTGGATAAACTAGTATAAGTTCAGAAGAAGAACTACAATGGTGGTAAAGTCTGAACAGTTTATAGAATTCACTGTTGAAAGAAACTCTCAAGTTCCAAGCAGTAATAATGTTGTAAAACACCCAGGACATTCTGTCAAATCCCCAGAAGGGCTACCTGTTAGTAGTAAGAATAAACTAAACCTAAGGTAGAAGTTGCTCTAGGCTTGACCTTACAAAACTTTAAATAAGCCTCAAAAAGAACAAACTGATTCAGACTCCCACATGGCTGACTGTGGTTCGAGTCTGGGACCTGGCGACTTGCATTCTCACTTTCTCTCTCTACCTCTGTCCCTTGCTGGTCAAATTTAAATAAATAAATAAATTAAATTAAATTAAAAAAATTATTAGTCAGTCAAAACTATTAATGTCAACCAACTTTTTAAAAAAGACAAAAAGTTCAGATCTTCAACAATATGACAATCACAATGGTCAACATTCAATAAAAAAAATTACTAGACATTAAAAAAAGCAAAAATATGTTATCCATAATCAGAATAAAAATTAGTGAATAACAACAGACCCAGAAATGTCAGTGATGATAGAATTAGCAGGCAAGGACTTTAAGACAATCATTGTAAATATGCATAAAAGTTTCAAGAAAAACACAAACATAATGAAGAAAGAAATTAAAAATATACAAACAATTAAATTAAACTTCCAGGTGTTAGAAAAAAAATACAAGATTGGGACCAGCAGTCAGCGTAATGGCTATGTCGCTGGACTCCCATGTAGTCGACCGTGGTTCAAGTCCTGGACCCGGCGGCTTAAACTCACGCCGGGAACATGTGCATGCGTGCCCAAGATCCCGAGAGGAGAATGGAGGAGAAGGGATTGCGGCATGGCCATCCCCCCCGGGGGGTGATTTCTCACTTTCTATCTCTCTGTCTTTCTGGCAAGCGCACGTGCCCTATAGCAAAAACCTCTCCAAAAAAAAGAAAAAAAATACAACATATAAAGTGAAAACTATAACAGTGGACTTAACATCATACTGAACAGTGCATTTAAAAAAGAGTAACAGGGGCTGGTGGGTGACATGGTTGAATAAAATAATTATTTTAAAACTAAGAGTAATAACATTTTTTTCAATATTTTTGTTTTATGTACTTTGATCACTGTACATCTTTGCAGCATACAAAATGAATCTTCCCAGCATGAATACATGGCATATTAGTCGAGTCAAAGATATGACAATACACACCACTATTAACACATAATTTTCTATTTTTGTGTTGGTTACAAGTTTTACTTTCCGTTTTTCTTATTTTTCCTTTTGAGTCTCTCCCTCTCGTCCTCCACTGTCCACCCTCCTCCCTCACTGTCTCTTGTATCCACAGTAGCTCCCCATACTTTTACACCTTCTATCTCAGTTTCTGTCATAGAGTGCAGGCATTCAGTATATATATATATTAAGTGAGGACATAAAATGTTTCTCTTTTATAGTCTTGCTTGTTTCATTCAACATTAAATACCATATGATCCAGTAATTTCACTCCTGGATATCTACCCAAAGTATAGGAATACATTCGGTCAGAAAAACACAGCACACCCGTGTTTATTATAGCATTATTCACAATTTCTAAGACATAGAACTATTCCAAATGTTCCAAAACAGATAACTGGATTGAAAATATATGACACATATATACTATGAAATAGTATTCAGCCATAATAAAAACCATGAAACTCTGGCATTTGAAAGAAAGTGGCAAGTATGGAAATTTAGCAAATTTTAAAACATCGCAATAGAAACTATACAGCTGAAGCACAGAGGCATAAAATCTTAAATACTCAATGACTTTGGAACAATTTCAGGTAATTTAACACATGTATTATTAGAAGTCCAGAAGGAAGAGTGAAAAAAAAAATACTATGTCAACAAATAAAAGTCAAAACGTTTACAAAAATGATGTAAACTATAAACTCAAAAATCCAAGATTGGGAACAGCAGATGGCTTAGTGGTTACGTCGCTGGACTCCCAAGTAGTTTACTGAAGTTCAAATCTCAGGACTGGCAGCTTAAAACTCATGCTGGGTGCTGTGAGTGTATGCCCAAAATTCCTAGAGGAAAATATAGAAGGGATTGTGGCATGGTCATCCCCCCAGGTGGTGATTTCTTACTTTCTGTCTCTTTGTCTCTTCTGTAAGTGCATGTACCCTATAGCAAAAATCTCTTAAAGAAAACAATGAAAAGATATTGAATGATGAAGTGGGGAAATTGATGTCTCTGTATTGACTGACATGCATGGCATTCCCTTTTGAAAAAGTAATGTAATACATTGTAAAGTTATATGCAATCCAATGTAATATAAACAAAATTATGATGATAATAAAAAATAAATAATTTTTAAAAAAGAAAAGAAAAAAGATAAGTGCGGGTGTAGATGTGGTGAAAGGGGAACTCTCCTACATTGTTAGTGGGAATGTAAATTGGTCCAGCCACTGTAGAGAACAGTATGGAGGTTCCTCAAGGACCTTCACATAGAACTGCCATACAATCCAGCAATTCCACTTCTGGGTATCTACCCAAAGGACAGGAGAATGTGCAGTTGGAAAAGCACTTGCACATCTATATTTATTGTGGCATTATTCATAATTGCTAAGACATGGAACCAACCCAAATGCCCACAAACAGATGAATGGATTTAAAATTACAGGTTTTTCATAGATGGCTTTTATTGTGTTGAGGAATGTCCTTTCTATGCTGATTTTGCTAAGAGTCTTAGTCATGAAGGGATGTTGTATTTTATAGAATGCTTTTTGTGTAATTGATATGATCATATGGTTGTTATTTTTCCTTTTGTTAATGTGATGTATTACATTTATTGTTTTGTGTATATTGAACCAGCTTCACATCCCTGTAATAAACCCTACTTGGTCATGGTGTATAATCTTTTTAATATGTTATTGAATACAATTCGCTAGTATCTTGTTGAGAATTTTTGCATCTGTATTCATCAGGAATATGGGCCTGAAGTTTTCTTTTATTTTTGGTCATATCCTTGTCTGGTTTGGGAATTAAGATGATGGAGCCTTCTCCTTTGAAAGTATTAAAAGCAGACTAGATCATACAGAAAATAGAATCTCAGACGTAGAAGAAGAAATTGCTGGCCTAGAAAAATCCACCACAAAAACTGAGAAAATTGCCCCCAAAAATGAAAATAATAATACAAGAAATACTAGATACCATCAAACGTCCAAACATCCAGATAACTGGTATCCCAGAGGGTGAAGAGACTCATAAGGGCATTAGTAACCTATTCCATGAAATCCTGCAAGAAAACTTCCCAAACCTAGAGAGGCACTCAAAGATCCAGTCCCAAGAAATACAAAGTGTCGACGTCACTTCTGCAGAGACAACACGACACCCGGTTCTTCCTCATGCAGTCTTTATTCACAGGTTTCCTTTTTCTTCTTCCCTCTCCCTTCCCTTTTCCCCCATATATATAGGATCCTCCCAGCGGCCCCACCCGCAAGTTCCTTCGCCTGTACGTGGCAAGTCCTGACTGGCTGTCTCTAAAACATGTCCATAGAAGGAGTTGTTTGTAGTACTGGAGACACGCCTCCCTATGCAGCCAGCGGCGCCATCTTGGCTCGGCGGCCAACGGCGGCGGCCAACAGTTCCCCCTTTTTGTTTTTGTCAGGAGAAGGTAGAGGTCACGGGCCCCAGGTGTGTGGTGGACTTACTTACTGACCTGTGGAAGGGCCCAGGGGCATCCCCCAGGTCAGCCTGTCCGATGCCTTTTTATGGGGATGGGTGTGTTGTCGGCATCAACCCATATGCACCCGGACTTGCCTTCCTCCAGGTCCCATCAAGGGCCCCCGGAGTGCAGTGCTTTGCCTCACACCCTGAGCTGATAGGGGTTTACTGCATCTGGGCCAGCCAAGCCACGGGGGAGTAACCTTCTTCGATAGCAGCAAATGCTTGTACGAGGAAGGCGCTGTCACGATTGCGTTGGGCCCTCAATCTGCACAGACAGAGAAGGCAACCCCCACATAGGAAGACAAGGAGGAGGCCAAGGGACCCCATCCCTGCCCACTCCTTAAGATGGAGCGCAGCTTGAGAGATCCACGCAGCTATCCCGCTGGCGAAGGCGGCATCAACTCGCGTTGAGTTAATGTGGATGATGCTCCACTGGAGCTCCTCAGAGAGGGTATCAAAGCTCTGATTCCAGGGACCTGTAAGATACTGGGAAAGTCCGTCGTTGTTCAGACTGAGCCTCCTGGGGGAGCGTCAGTGTCCCCAGGAGGAGAAGGCATCCTCAGGCCATCATCAGGGCTCGGTGTATCAGCAGGCAGGTTCTCCTGGGATGGAAGGCATCGTACCAACCTCTCTGGGACCCACACCAGGTCTGGTTCGTCCTGTGGGAAAACAAACAGATCCTCTCGACCAAACCAACACAGGGTCTGGTCCCCTCCAGCGCCCCGTGAGGATGTCCTTCCATTTTACTTTTCCCTGCTTGCTCAGCCCCGGTGCATGGTGCCTGTCGGCAGCCGAGCGCCCTTGGGAATCGAGCTGAAAAAAATTGAGTGTTAAGAGTGCTGTTGCGATGCAGTCTTTCGGGGAGTGACCTTTGCTGACTCCCCCTTTTTGTTTTTGTAGGAGCTCCTTGAGGGTGCGATGAGCCCTCTCTACTACACCTTGACCTTGAGGGTTATATGGTAGGCCATGTGTGAGCGTGATTCTCATGTGGTTGCAGAATTGTGAAAATGACCGGGCTGTATAACTGGGGCCGTTATCCGTTTTAAGCTGTTGAGGCTGTCCCCAGGCTGTCCAGGCGTTGAGACAGTGACTTATGACATCTTTTACCTTTTCCCCTGTATGGGCAGTAGCATGAATGATGCCTGAACAGGTATCCACCGAAACATGGACATACTTAAGTGTCCCAAATTCTGGGACATGTGTGACATCCATTTGCCAGAGGTGGAGTGGTTTGAGGCCCTTGGGATTTACCCCCCACGTCAGTGGATGGAAATGAATAACGCATTGGGGACATGCTTTGACTATTTCTCGAGCCTGGTTGCGTGGGATACCAAAGCGGGCCCTAAGTGTTTTAGAATTGACATGATATTTCTGGTGGAAAACCCGTGCCTGCTCAGTGGGCAACGCAAGGTAAGCCTGAGCGTTACGGGTGAGGCGATCGACGACGTTATTGCCCTCACTAAGGGGCCCGGGAAGTCCGGTATGTGCTCGGACATGTGTGACATAAAATGGTTCACAACGGGCCCAGATAAGCTGCTGAAGGTGAATAAGATGGCTGTGAATGGGACTGGAGTGGCTAAGTCCTCCTGCTGCCTCTAAGTATTTTAAGATGGAGACTATGTAATGGGAGTCAGAAATGAGGTTGAACGGTCCGGGGGTAAGCTCAAACACTTTAACAACTATCTGGAGCTTAGACAATCCCGTTTCATATGCCCTGGCCGTCCGCAGTGATAGCAAGCCCCTGCGATATTGTTATGAGCTTTGCGTGACAGCTGCACTACTGCTGCCGCGAGGCCAGTATTGCTCAGAGGCCCTCCTAAGTCCCTACAGAGTCTCATCCACACCTCTAGGCCCTTGTTTTTATAGGGGAGGATTGCATTGCGACATTCTTTTGTACACTGTTCAAATATAAGCTGTTTGACCAAAGGCATGGCTGCATCCGCATCACCAAACATCCTGCCCGCCGTGTCCATTATTCTGGCCACGAAATCAGAGAAGGGTTCTGTGGGGCCCTGAGTGATTTTTGTAAGGTTGGCCTGCGGTTCCCCTTTGTTGGGAAGCATTTTCCAGGCCTTGATGGCTATAGTATTGATGTGATCGTAAACTGCTTGAGGGTAGCCTGTTTGTTGATTGGCGAACCTGCCCTGTCCCATATACATATCCACATCCCACGCCGCCTGTCCTGAGGCCCTGTTCCGGGTGGCTTGGGCTTGTGCCCCCTCAAGGTAAATAGCTTTCCAGTCAAGATACTGACCCGGGGACAGGCAAGTCCTCGCGATTGTTCCCCAATCACTGGGTGTCATACAGTACCGCTGTAGAGTCTCAACGAGGCCGACAGTAAAAGCTGCACCATTCCCATATGTGACCATATTCCCATACGGCCTCTGCTAAAGCCTTGATGGTCTGATAATCTAGGGGCTCATGATATCTATTCCCAGCATTATCTGCAAAAACGGGAAATGCCCCGAACAGGCCCAAGCTGTCTGGCCTCCCGCCAAGCCCTGGGGCAGAAAGACGCTCTGCCCTCTGGGTTCTCCTTTTGTGGGGTGGAGGGATTATAAGGGGGAGGAGCCGTGGGTAGAGGCCAGTCTTCCTCTTCCCCCTCGGCAACCTCCCAACCTTTAACTTCCTCAACTAATTGTCTTACTTCGTGATTGTCATCTTCCCTGCAGGCTTCCACCATCTTGGTGCCCGTTCTCTTCCTGAGAGCGCTGCTCCCGGAGGGACTCCAATGCCTCCTGGCCCTCCCTCACTGTCCGTACACATCTTTGATCCTCAAGGCACGCTAGGACAAGCCTCCAGAGTGGCCTAACCCCTCCAGAAAGCCTATCGTCCTCCGCAGCCAGGTCTAGGTCCCTGCCTAGTTTATCCCAGCATGTGGGCGTGAGCTGCCCCAATGGAGGAACCAGGGGGCCGCATCATCCACCTGATCTATGAAGTGTTGAAGTGTCTTATCCCTCAATTTAAGCCCTTTTGACTTTAGGAGCTCTCTGAGCGCCTTGACTATTGGCTGAGATGGCCCAGCCCCCATCGTCGTTGTTCTCTTTTATTCCTTACTTTCAGCCAATGGCTTCAGTCTGCCTCTTATCCGAGGTCTTTTATCCGCCTCTCTACCGAGGTCTTCTATTCGCCTCTTTACCGTGGTCTTCCTTCCGGGACCTCTGCCCGGTACTTACCAGCTAGCTGCCCTGTAGACTTGGAGGTTCTGAACCTTCTGTGCTCAATGGTGTGCTCCCCGTACGGGCCACCACTTGTCGGCGTCACTTCTGCAGAGACGACACAACACCCGGTTCTTCCTCACGCAGTCTTTATTCACAGGTTTCCTTTTTCTTCTTCCCTCTCCCTTCCCTTTTCCCCCGTATATATAGGATCCTCCCGGCGGCCCCACCCGCAAGTTCCTTCGCCTGTACGTGGCAAGTCCTGATTGGCTGTCTCTAAAACATGTCCATAGAAGGAGTTGTTTGTAGTACTGGAGACACGCCTCCCTATGCAGCCAGCGGCACCATCTTGGCTCGGCGGCCAACGGCGGCGGCCAACAACAAAGAACCTCAAACAGAATCAACCCAAAGGTATCTTCTCCAAGACACATTATAGCCATATTGACCAAAACCACAGACAAAGACAAGATACTAAGATTGGTGAGAGAAAAACATCAATTTATCTACAAAAGATACCCCATCAGGATAATAGCAGACCTCTAATTGGAAACAATGCAAGAAAGGAAAAAATGGGAAAATATATTCAAAGTGTTAAGGGAAAAGCAATTTCAACCAAGAATACTGTATCCAGCAAGATTATCCTTCATATAGGAAGAAAAGACGAGAACATTCTCAAACAAAACCTGAAAGAATTTACCAACACCAGACCAGATCTCCAAGAAGTTCTCAAGAGAGTGCTATACCAGGAAAATTAAATGCAGACACACAGAAATAAAGAGTTCAAAACTAAGAAAACGGCCAACTTAATTGTAGAGACAAATCTGGAGTTGAATATTAATCCCAGAATTTAATAAGGAAGATTAAACCACAACAGAAGATACATTAAGTACATGAGACTGAACTGGTGAAATATCATTTTATGACTTTTGAATAAAACATTGCTAATTTTCTTCTAGGCTTTGTTGTCCAGTTTTAAGGATTTTGGTCCTGCCTTGAGCTGTCAATAGGTTTAGGTACTTACTATTTGAACAGAATCCTAACCTGTTTCCTGGCTTTAATTTTTAAACAAAGTTCCTTAGGATTTCTTTAAGTTAAAACTGTTTTTCTTGAAATTACCAGCTGAACTTGCTATTGAAAGTAATTAGATTATTTAAGAAATTGTGTGATCGGGACCAGCAGTTTGCTTAATGGCTATGTCGCTGGACTCCCATGTAGTCGACCACATTTCGCATCCCAGACCCGGTGGCTTAAAACTCACGCCGGGCATGTGTGCATGAGTGCCCAAGATCCCGAGAGGAGAATGGAGGAGAAGGGATTGCGGCGTGGCCATCCCCCCTGAGGGGTGATTTCTCGCTTTCTGTCTCTCTGTCTCTGTCTGTCTCGTGAGTGCACACACCCTATAGCAAAAACCTCTCCCCCCCCCCAAAAAAAAGAAAAGAAATTGTGTGATCAATAAAATGTGGGGGGAAAGGAATGGAAGACAACTGTAGACACCAGAGATAGTGTGAGAAGAGGGTGAGAAAGGACAGAGGGTCAGAAATAGGGATATATATATAAATATTTATATTAAATATATATATTTAATATAAATATTTATATATATATATAACTAGAAGCGGAAAATTATTGATGATAACATGCATGATTAAGCCACTATGCAATATATTCTGGATGGAAAATCACATTTTGTATGCTGTGACAATGCTTAGGGAATTAATGTAAATTAATTAAGTTAAAGTTTCAGGAAAAAAAAAAAAAAACTAAAACTGTTTTTCTTGAAATTAAAAAAAAGCATCAGAAGTACCTATTGGATGACTGCAGTAAGCTATATAGCCCCAGCTAGGTGCTACTTTATAGTATGTTCATTCTACTCACCGAGGTTTATGCCTAAAGTCAAACGTGTTCATGGATATGTATGTATCAGCTGCTCTTGCTATTGAAAATATTTAGATTAATTAAGTTCTTTAGTGAATCAATAAAATGTGGGGGAAAAAAGGCATAGATACATAGATACCATGGATACCAGAGACAGTGTGGGAGGAAGGTAGGAGATGGCAGAGGGTGAGATAAGGAATCAAGAATAGGAAAAAAGGCCAAAGATACAGGAAACAAGAAATGGAAAATTATTTGTTGACGATAACACATATGTTGATGTGCTTGACTGAGCCAATATACAGTGTATTCAGGATTGAAAATCTCATTTTGTATGCTTTATGATGTACAGTGAATGAATGTAAATAAATAAAGGTAAATTAAAAAAAAGATGATGGAGGCTTTATAATATGAAATAGGGAGGGTTTCTTCATTTGGAATTTTTAGAAATAGTTTAAAGAGAATTGGGATAGTCTTCCTTAAAAGTTTTGTAGAATTCAGAAGTAAATCCATCAGGACCTGAACTCTTTCTTGTTGGGAGACGATTATTGATTCAATCTCATTGTTTGTTATTCAGACTTTCTATTTCTTCCGGTTGTATCTTGGTAAATTATATGTTTCCAGATTTATCAGTCTCATCTAGATTTTCTTTTTTGTTGTCATATAGTTGCTCATAGTACTCTCTGATGATATTTTACTTTTCTGTTATATCCATTGTAATAACACCAGTTTTTTGCTGATTTGATTTATCTGATTTCTTTCTCTGTTCTTCTTGATTAATCTATCTAATGGTGAGTCAATTTTGTTTATCTTCTCAAAGAACAGCTTTTGGTTTTGTTTATTTTTTTGTATAGTTCTTTTATTTTGTATTTAATTTATTTCTGCTCAAGTCCTTATCATTTCTCTTCTCTTGGAATTGTTGTTGTTGTTGTTCGTTTTCCAGTCCCCTGAGTTGTGCTGTTAGGTTGTTTATTTGCCACCTTTCTGCTTTTTTCTTGTGGGTACTAATTGCTATGAAATTTCCTCTTGTTTTGTTGTGTCCCATAGGTTATAGATACTTGTTTGTTGATTGTTACTGGTTTTTATGAACCTTTTTATTTCAGTCTTAAATTCTTCTATTGTTATAAAGTCATTTAGGAGTAGGTTGTTTAGTTTGTATGTATTTGTGAATTTTCGAGGGCTCTTTCTGTAGCTGATTTCATGTTTGATTCCATCGTGGTCAGAAAAGATGCTAGGTATAGTTTCTATACCTTTGAATTTGTACAGGCTTGTTTTGTGCACTACCACATGGTTAATCTTCAAAAATGGTCCCTGTGGGTGTGAGAAAAATGTATATTTTGTGGTATTTGGATGAAATACTCTATAGATGTCTGTCAAGTCTGTTTTCATTTATGGTATCATTTAGATCTTGTATCTCTTTATTTACTTTTTTGTTTAAATGATTTGTCCAGAGGGGTCATTAGAGTGTTGCGATCCCCTACAATTTTTGTGTTGCAGTCTATTTCTCTCTTGAGATCTGACAGTCTCTCTTTGAAGTATTTAGGTGCTCCAGTATTGGGTGCATAAATATTTACAAGTGTTATATCTTCTTAGTGAACGAGTCCTTTTAATACTGTATAATGATCTTCTTTGTCTCTTCTTACATCTTTCTTCTCATAGTCTATTTTATCTGATACCAGTACCACTATTCCAGCATTTTTTTTTTATTTGCGTGGAATGTCTTTTTCCAGCCTTTCACTTTCAGTCTATGTGTGTCTTTATCAGTGAAGTGTATTTTTTTTTGTAAGCGGGATATAGATGGCTTCTACTTTTATAGCTATTCAGCCAATCTATGTCTTATAATGGCAGAATTTCGTCCATTAACACTCAATGTTATTATTGATATTTGTGGATTTATCCTTTGCATTTTGTTAGCCATTTTCTCAATTTTTTTTTGTTCTCCTATTTCTGTTTTTCTCTCTTTAGTTATGCTGATAGAACATGCACTTTGATACTTCCTGTAGAGCTGGTCTATTACTGGTGAATTCTCTCAGTGTTTGTGTATATGAGAATACCTTTTTTTTTTTTTTTGAGAGGTTTTTGCTTAGGGCACGTGTGCTCTCCAGAAAGAGAGAGACAGAGAGATAGAAAGTGAGAAATCACCACCTAGCAGGGTGGCCACGTCGCAATCCCTTCTCCTCCATTCTCCCCTAGGGATCCCAGGCACACACGCACACACTCTTGGCATGAGTTCAAGCCAACAGGTCCAGGACTTAAACCGCAATTGACTATGTGGGAGTCCAAAGACACAGCCATTACACCAACCACTGGTCCCGAGAATACTTTTATTTGCTCTTCCCATTTGAAGGATAATCTTGCTGGATATACTACTGTTGTTTGAATTTTTTTTTTAATGTTTTGAGCACGTCTTCCCCTTCCTTCTTTGCCTGCACTGTTTCTGTTGAGAGGTCTGACATTAGCCCAATGGGATAGCCTTTATTTGTAACTTGATATTTCTCCCTTACCCTTTTTAGAATATTGTCTTTGTCTTTAATTTTTACCAAACTGGCCATGATGTGCTGGAGATGGATGTTTTTGTATTGATTCTATTTGGGGTCCTTTTTGTTTCTTGGGCCTGAATTTCCCCATGTTTCTCTATATTTGGAAAAATTTCAGATAGTATTTCATGAAAGAGGTTTTCCATGCCTTTAGCAGATTCTTCACCTCTGGAATACCCATTATATGTATATTTGGCCATTTAATGATGTCTAGAATTTCCTCTATGTTGTCCTCATTTTGTATTGTTTTTTCCTTCTTTTTGGTGATTTGTTTTATGCTGGAGACTTTGTCTTTGAGGTCAGAAATTCTTTCTTCTGCCTGGTCCAATCCACTGTTAATGCTTTCTAGGGAAATTTTAATTTCTTGTATTCTTCATGTCCAGAAGTTCTGTTTAATTTTTTTAGGGTGTCTATTTCTTAATAAAGGTAAGTAAATTCCTCACTCATGCCCTGAAATGATTTTCTCATTTCCTGGAAATGATTGTCTGTTTTCCCTGGCATCTCATTGAGTTTTGTCACTCTGAATATTCTGAATTCTTTTCTGACATTTCTGTATATTTCTCTGTGCTACCAACTGTTGGTGAGGGGCTTCAACCCTCACCTGTTGAAGAGTTATCACCTTGTTTTCTCATATTTCTTTGAGATCTGTGCTGGTTTCTAGTCATATGATGCAGCATTCACTTTTTTCTATTTATTGGATTAGATTATGTAGTATTGGTAGAGGAAATTTTACCCTTAGTTCCCAAGTCTGTTCCTATTAGAGGTCTGTGTCTCCCAGGTCAGAGCAGTTACAGGTAACTTCAGGTGCTTGGTTGCTCTACCAAATGTTCAGTTCTTGGTGAAGTGGTAGCAGGTTAAGGAGATATAACTTGGTGAAGATGATCCAGTTGTGCTTTACATAACTTTTTTTTATCAAAAGTTCCAAATTGTCTCCTGGGCCCTGTGCATGGATTCATCCTAAAGGCCTGCCCATACTGGGCTCAAGACCCCTGGTTGACAGACGTGCGAGGTGAGCCCAGGCCACTGGCACAGTTGACGATGGAATCCAAAAGCTCCAAAGTGGCTCCTGGGCCCCAGATGCAGACTCACCCTAAAGGCCTGCCCAGACCAGGTCAAAACTCCTAGCAGGCAGGAGGGTAGGGTGAGTCCAGGTCACTGGGACAGTGGATGATGGAGTCCAAAATTTCTGAAGTGGCTCCCAGGCCCTGAGCACAGATTCACCCTCTGTAGTTAGAGTTTATATTTCATGTTACCTACATGTAAGTAATGTTTCCTGAGGTTTAATCATTTTATCTCTATCATCAAACTTGGTATAAAGTTTTTTAATAATATCTTCTTACTATCTTAATACCTGAATAATCTATTTTCCTAGTTTATCGATTTTTCAAAATTTTAACTGAAGAAGTCTAGCTGTGAACTTATGAATTTATTTCTCTTTAAGAAACAGGTTTTGGGGGCCAGCAGGTGGCATGTTGGTTAAGGGCACTAGACTCCCACATGACCGTCCATGGTTCAAGTGCCGGACCTGGCAACTTGCTTTCTCATTTTCCCTCTTTCTCTCTCTCTCTCACTCTGTCCCTCTCTGGTCAAATTAAAACAAACAAACAAATAAATAAAGTTAAATAAGATAATTCTTAAAAAAAGAAACACCTTTTAACTTCATTGATTTATCTACTGTTCATCTGTTTTTTACTAATGTATTTATGTTTTTGTTCTCATTATTTCCTGTTTTTAATTTGTCATTTTTTGAACACATTTTTAAAATTTTTAGAATTTTTTAAAATTTGATTTCAAATTATTTTATACATTTAATCACTATACATCACTTAGCTTGTAAATTGGATTTACCCAACATGAATACACGTCATACCAGTTCAGTTGAGGATACAAAGCACGTTATTATCAACAGCTAATAATCCATTTCTGGGTCCCATAAATGCATTGCCTGTGTTTTTCTTTATATTTTCCTTCCTTACACTCTCCCCATTCTCCTGTTTTCTTCCCACATTGTCTTCAGTATCCATAACCATTTCCAATGCTTCTGTGTCCTCCAAGCACTCGTTTTCCACCAAAGAGTGCGGAGAATCAGTATATGTTAAGTGGAGACATACAATGTCTCTCCATAGCCTGGCTGGCTTCACTCTGCAGAAAATCTTCCATATTCATCCACTTTCTATCAAATACTGGTTTTTTTTTTATGGCTGAGTAGTATTCCATAAAGTATATGTGTCACACTTTTTCAATCCATTCATCTGTTCATGGACATTTGGGTTGGTTCCATGTCTTAGCAATTGTGAATAATGCCACAACAAACATTGATGTGCAAGCACTTTTCTGACTAAGCATTCTCTTGTACTTTGGGTAGATACCCAGAAATGGAATTGCTGAAATCATATGGTAGCTGTATTTTTAGGTTTTTGAGCAACCCCCATATTGTTCTCCACAGTGACTGGACCAATTTATATTCCCACCAGCAGTTTAGAAGCGTTCCCCTTTCACCACATCCTAGCCAGCACTTACAATTTTTTTTTTTTTAATCTTCACCATATTGACTGGAGTTAGGTGGTTTCTCATTATGGTTTTGATCTGCATCCCCCTTATGATGAGGGATGTTGAGCATTTTTTCATATGCTTTTGACTGTTTGTATGACTTCCTTAGAGAGTTGATTGTTCAGCTCCTATTCCCATATTTCAATTCGGTTCATCATTTTTGTTTGCGTAAGCTGCTTGAGTTCCCTGTGTATTCTGGTAATCAGTCCCTTATCTGAGTCACAGTTTACAAAAATATTCTCCTATTCTGAAGGCTGTTGATTCACACTGTGTCTCTTACTGTGCAGAAGCTTCTTAATCTGATGTAATCCCGCTTGTCTACTTTTAGGATTATTTCCTGTGCTTTAGGGGTCTTATTTAAGAAGTCATTGCCTACCCCAATATCTCCCAGTGTTTTCCACCAGCAGTTTTATAGTTTGAGTTCTTAGGTTTAGATCTTTGATCCGCTTTGAGTCATTTTTTTTTTTTAAATCCACTTTGAGTTGATTTTCATTAATAGTGAGAGATAAGGGTTCAGTTTCATCTTTTTGCAAGAGGATACCCAGATTTCCCAGTGCCATGTGCTGAAGAGAGTTTCTTTTCTCCACTGGATTGACTGGTACCTTTCATCAAAAACCAGTTGACTATAAGTTTTGCGATTTATTTCTGCAGTCTTTGTTATATTCCATTTGTCCATATGCCTGTTTTTGTGCCAATACCATGCTGTTTTGATTATCACAGCTTTGTAATATATTTTGGATCAGGGAGTGAGGTGTCTCCTATTATACCCTTCCTGCACAGTATTGCTTTGGCAATATTGGGTTGTTTAAATTTCAAATGAATTCTGTGATTGTTTTTTTCTAAATCTGTGAAGAATATCTCTGGTAACTAGATTGTAATTGAGTTAAATTTGTAGACTAATTTGGGTGGAATTGACATTTTGATTATGTTAATTCTTCCAGTCAAAGAATATGGGAAGTCTTTTCACTTTTTGTGTCATTTTCTATTTCTTTTCTTAATTTTTCATAATTTTACTTGTAAAGGTCTTTGACTTTTTTGTTTATTATTAGATGTTTATTTCTTTACTGGCTATTGTAAATGTAATTTTTTTCTTTAAGCCTACCTCAGTCTTATCACAGTTGATATATAAAAATGCACCAAAAATTAAAAAAAAAAGGTTTTGTATGTTGATTTTCTACCCTATCACTTTGCCGTATTGATTTTATTCTTCTAGATTTTTTGTTTTGGTTTTGTTTTGTTTTGTTTTTGTTAATTCTTTTAGGTTTTCTATGTACATAACCATGTCATCCAAAAATACACATAATTTTACTTCTTCTTTCTCTATTTGAATGCTTTTGATTTTAGCCCCATGTCTGATTGAATTGGTTTTGGACTTCCAGCGTTATATATAAAAAAAAGAGTGGAGACAGTGGGCATCCTTGTCTTCTTTCAGTTGAAAAGCTTTCAACTTTTCCATATTCAGTACAATGTTAGTTATAAGTTTTTCTATAGATGGCTTTAACTGTGTTGAGAAATGTCCCCTCTATGTTGATTTTGCTGAAATCAAGAAAGAACATTGCATTTTATCAAACACATTTTCTGCATTATTTGATATGATCATATGTTTTTATCTTTCTTTCTTTTAATATGGTGTATTACATTTATGGTTTTGCATTATGTTGAAGCTTCCTCGCATCTCCAGAATAAAGCTTATCTGGTCATGGTATGTAATTTTTTGAATGTGTCATTGGATAAGATTTGCTAGTATCTTGTTGAAAATTTTGGCATCTATATTCATCAGAGAAATTGATCTATGGTTTTTCTTTTTGGCTAAGTCCTTGTCTGTTTGGGGGATGATAGTAATGGAGGCTTCATAAAATGAATTTTGGAAGATTCCCTCCTTTAGGACCTTTAGAAACAGTTTGAGTAGAATGGAGGTTAACTCTTTTTTTAATGTTTTGTAGAAATCAGAGGTGAAATCATCAGGATCTGGGCTTTTCTTTGTTAGAAGGTTATTTATGACTGATTCAATTTCATCACTTCTTATGGGTATATTTAGACTTTCTGTGTCTTCTTGATTCTGTCTTGGTAGCTTATATGTGTCCAGAATTTGTCCATCTCATTCAGATTTTCTTGATTGTTGTCATATAGTCACTCATAATATTTTCTAATGATTTTTTTTGTATCTGTTACATCTGATGTAATATTACCTGCTTCACTGCAAATTGGATTTATCTGGTTACTTTCTCTCTTCTTAATTAGTCTAGCTATCACTGTATAAATATTGTTTATCTTCTCAAAGAACCAAATTTCTTGTCATTTGTTGTCTGTATAGTTTGTTTATTCTCTATTTTATTTATTTCTTTTCTACTGGCATTTTTGCAGGGTTTTGTTGTTTTTCCAGTTCCCTGAGGTATATTGTCAGGTTATCTAGTGCCACTTTCCCATTTTTTTAAATGTATACTAATTGCTATAAAACTTCCTTCTCATGACTGCTTACACTGTGTCCTGTAGATTATGGAAACGTATACACTTACTATCATTGGTTTCAATGAATCTTTTGATTTCAGTCTTAATTTCTTAAGTGGTTATGAAGTCATTGAGGAATAGGTTGTTTGATTTCCATATGTTTGTGTATTTTCAAGGAATTTTTCTGAAATTAATATCAAGTTTAATTTTTTCATGGTCAGAGAAGATGCTTGATATGGTTTCTATGCCTTTGAATTTGTAAAGTGTTGTTCTGTGTCCTGTCATGTGATCAATCTTCAAAAATATTCTGTGAGGGGGTGAGAAAAATGTATATTTTGTGGCTGTTGAGTGGAAAGTTTATAGATGTCTGCCAAGTCCATTTCATTTATTATGTTATTTAGATCCTGCATCTCTCTGCATATTTATTTTGTCTAAATGATCTGTCCAAAGGAGATAGTGGGATTCTGTGATCCCCAATGATCATATTTTCCCAATGATTATATTTTCTTGATGAATTAGCCCTTTTAGTAGTATATAATGACCTTCTTTTTCTCTTCTTACAACTTTTATCTTAAAGCTTATTTTGTCTGATATCAATCTTATGATTCCAACTATTTTGTTTGTTTTTGTTTCTGTTTGTATAGAATAATTTCCCCAGCCCTTCACATTTAGTCTATGTATATCTTTTATCTACAAGGTACATTTCTTGTAGGCAGCAAATGGAAGGTTTTCTTTTTCTTTCTTCTTTTTTTAATCCATTTAGCTAGTCTGTGTCTTTTGATCAGAGGATTTAATCCATTAATATTCAACATTATTATTGATATTTGAAAATTTGTTCCCATCATTTTGTTAGCCACTTTATTGGATGTTTTTTGTTCTCTTATTTCTGTCTCTCATTAGTTTTCCTGATATAGTACTCCCTTCAGTGTTTCTTGGATAGTTGGTCTATATTGGTGAATTCTTTCAGTTTTTCTTTGCGAATGATTTTATTTGTTCTTCCCATTTTAAGGATAATATTGCAAGGTATAGTATACTTCATTAAAATCGCTTTTCAGTATTTGGAATATGTCTTCCCATTCTTTTATTTCCAGCATTGTTTTGGTTGAGGGATCTTATGTTAGCCTAATAGGTTAACCATTGTGAGTGACTTGATAGTTCTCTCTTGTCATTTAAAAAAATCTTATCTTTTTCCAAGATTTTTACCATTCTGGCTATGATGCACTATGGAGAGAATCTTTTTATGTTGGCTCTATTTTGGGTTGTTTGTATTTCTTGAGTCTGGATGATTAAATGCTTTTCTAGGTTCAGGATGTTTTCTGCAAATATTTCATGAAATATGCCCTGTCCAATTCTTTGTCTTCTGGAATACCTATTAATAGGATATTTAGGCATTTGATAGTGTTTAGTATTTCCTGTATGTTGTCTTCACTTTTTAAAATTTTTAAAATTATTTTTGGTAGTTTCATCTAAGTCAAAGGTTTAGTCTTCCAGTTCAGAGATTCTATCTACTGCATGGTCCAGTATGCTATTAATACTTTCAAGACAGCACTTGATTTCCTAAATTACTCTCTTTATTTCCAGAATTTCCTATTGGCTCTTCATATATATATATATATATATATATATACACACACACATACATAAAATATCTATCTCCTCCTTCAATATTGGAAAGACTTCCTCATCTCTGTCACCACGGATATTCTTATTTCTATTTCTGACATTCCAGAGAAATCTTTTGTGCTGTCTATGGTTGAGGAAGAGTTGCTTTGTTCCATTTGAGAAGAGGTATTTTCTTGTTTTCCCATATTTCTTGTGCCTCTGGACTGGTTTCTACTCATCTGATGAATTATACACTTCTTACTTTTCTGGTGTTTATTTTATAGTATCAGGGAAGACAAAAAAGAACTCTACTTCACAGACATATTCTTGGTAGAGGGCCCTATCTTCCAGTCAGAGAAATGTGTATATAGCCAGCTTTCAGTGTTGATTTATTTCTTAATCTTTTGGGAACAGGTACACCTAGGGCTGAGCTATAGGGTTAAAACTGGGGGAAAAGTAGAAATTGTGCAACATGCAAGTATGCTGTACACTTCAGAAAACTATGAACTCTGCAAATATTCCAGGGTGGGCATAAGGCATCAAGAAGTCTAAAGTGCTCTTCCTGGCTTGCTTGTTATCCCTTGATGCCACTGCTCCCACTCTGCAGCACCAGCTGGGGATAATGATGGTGAACGGAGGTTGAAGAGGCTGGTCTGAGCTGTATCTGGAGTAGTTGGAGGCAGCAGGAAATCTCAAAGTGGTCTCCTGCCTCAGTTATTCTCACTGGTTGCTGCTGTTCCCACTCTGCAGTGCCACCTTATGGAATGGCATCTTCATTTCTAATATAAGCATTTTTTTTTCTTTTTTTGAAGAGGTTTTTGCTATAGGGTGTGTGAGCTCGCCAGACAGACAGAGACAGAGAGACAGAAAGCAGGAAATCACCCACCAGGGGGGATGGCCATGCCGCAACCTCTTCTCCTCCATTCTCCTCTCGGGATCTCGGGCACGCACGCACATGCACCTGGCGTGAGTTTAAGCCACCGGGTCTGGGATTCAAACCGCAGTTAACTACGTGGGAGTCCAACGACATAGCCATTACGCTAACTGCTGGTCCCTAACATAAAGGTTTTCACAGAAATAGAAAAATAATCATAAATTTGAGTGGAACCACAAAAGAAACCAAATAGCCAAAGCAATCTTGAACAAAAAGAGCAGAACTGGAGACATCACATTAACTGATTTTAAAATATAATATTAAGTTATAGTAATCAAATAAACATGTTACTGGCATAAATACACACAACAGGGAATAGAATAGAGCTCAGAATAAATCTGTGCATAAAATTTTGACAAAGAGGGACCAGCAGTTAATGTAATGGCTATGTCGCTGGACTCCCATGTAGTTGACCGCGGTTCACGTCCTGGACCTGGTGCTTAAAACTCACACCAGACGAGTGTGTGTGTGTATGCCCAAGATCCTGAGAAGAGAATGGAGGAGAAGGGATTGTGGCATGGCCATCCTCCTGGGGGGTGATTTCTCACTTTCTATCTGTCTGTCTCTCTCCATCTTTTTGGCAAGTGCACGAGCCCGATAGCAAAAACCTCTCAAAAAATAATTTTGACAAAGATTCCAAGAATGCATAATGTGGAACAGACTGTGCCTTCAAGAAATAATGTACAGAAAACTGGGTATCACATGCAGAAAAATGAGATTCAATCTTTATATAACACCATATACAAAAATCAACACAAACTAAATTAAAGAACTAAAGGTAAAGAGTGAAAATCTAAGACTATTCTAAGAAAATGTAGATGAGGGCCAGCTGATGCCATAGTGGTTAAAGTAGCTGAATTCCACATGGCTTATGGCATAATTTGAGTCCCAGATCCAGCAGCTTGGAACACACACCAATTGAGTGTATATCCATACCCAAAATCCTGAGAGGAAAATGGAGGAGTAGGGATTGCAGCAAGGTCATCCCATCTGGAGGGTACTCTCTCTCTCTCTCTCTTTTTTTAATCTCTCTCTCTCTCCAGTGAACAATAATGCCATATTGAAAATAATAATAAGAAGAAGAAGAATAACTAAAAAAAAATATAGGGGAAAAGTTTCATGACATTGTTCTAGATAACATTTTTTAAGATATGACCCCAGAAGGCCAAGACTACAGAAACTAAGATGGAAAAAAGGAATTTGATGAAACTAAAAACGTCCGCACAACAAAGGAGATAATCAATAGAGTAAAAAGACAACCTATAGAATAGGAAAAAATATTTGCAAACCATATACACATCTGTTATGAGGTTAATATACAAAATATGTAAGGAACTTAAACCAATAGCAAGAAAACAACCTGTTTTAAAGAAAAAAAATGGGAAAAGGACCTATATTGACATTTCTCAAAAAAAGACATGCAAATGACCGGTAGGTATATGAACAATAATCAATGTCCGTGTGATGCCCCCTATTTGCAGATGATATATTGTCAATTTAGAAAATTACAAAGGTCTAACTCTCTTCAATTCTATGAAGATTGAGAAGAATAGGAGAGCTTCAGAATAAAATATTGAATAGAGCAGAGGTTGAGTTATGAGGTTTAAGGAAAGAAGCCATTTGTATAACAAAAAAGTACAAGGTGAATCAGCAGGTGCTGATGTAGAAGCTGGAGCATGTCTTTGACTGAATTGATATGCAGTGCATTTATGATGAGAAAATTCATTTGGTATGGCATAATATACACAGTGATTAAATGTAAATAAATAAATTAAAAAATAATAATAAAAGAAGCTGGAGCAAGTTATCCAGAAGATCTAGCTAAGATAATTTATCAAGGTGGCTACACAGATTTTCAATGTAGACAAAATTTCCTTATACTGAAAAATGATATCATCTATGACTTTGACAACTAGAAAGAAGTCAGTGCCTTGCTTCAAAGATTCAAAGGACAGAGTGACTCTCTTGATATGAAGGGACAAAATATTGATACATGCAATGACTTGAATAAAACTTTAAAGAATTATTCTGAATGAAAAAGGCAATCCCAATATGTTACACAACTCATGATTTCATTTAACATAGCATTGTTGAATACCAAAGTTATGTAAATGTAGAATAGATTAGTGGTTGACAGTGTTAATGAGAGCTGGCCCAGGAGGGAGGCAGATATGACTATAAGGATGTTACTCTAAAGGGTAACTTGAGAGATCCTTGTGTTGATAAAAAACATTCTTTATCTGACCATAATAATGTTAATATCCTGGTTGTGATATTGTGCTATAGTATTGCAAGATGTTACCATTGGGGGAAATTGAATATGAGATACACAAGATTTCTCTGAATTATATCTTAGAACTGCATGTGAATCTACAATTATTTTAGAATTAAAATTGTAATTAAAAATCACTGGGGCCAGCAGGCATGATGGTTAAGGCACTGGACTCCCGCATGGCCAACCATGATTCAAGTTCTGGACCCAGTGGCTCTAAAGACATGCCAGGCACGTGTGTTCCAAACTCCTGAGAGGAGAATGGAGAAGGGATTGTGGTGTGACTGTGCCCCCGGGGGGATGATTTCTTACTTTCCCTCTCTCTGTCTCACTGTCTGGTGAGTAATGCATGTGCCATATGGCAAAAACCTAAAAACAAACAAACAAAAAACCTTGATGGCGGAAAAGATACACAATTATACAGCACAAAAACTGTATTTTATTGTATACAAATTCAAAGAAAAGTTGACCAAGATATTAAGGAATGTCAGATGGAATGTAGATTGTGGTAAAAGAATCTAACTGCATTAGAAATGTATAATATAATTTCACTCAAGGGGTTTGAGAAAAAGGAAGCTGACCTAATTAACTTTGGAAAGTGATGCTTTGACTGTTGAAAGATGAAAGAAATACCTTACATAAACATTGTTGTCTAATTGATAATATCTTTTTCACACGTTAGCCATTCTGAAACTACACGTGTACTAAGATTGAAACATAAATCAATGAATTGTGTAAAATAGAAGTTGGATTTCTATACATCAGAGGAAGTAATCAATAGGCAAGAGCAGGAAATGTTAAAACTAATTTTATAGTTTTTGATTATTGTCATGGATATCACTATTAACTCATATTTATTTAAATATATAGACATAATAAAGAGAAATATTTATGTATATGACTATGAATATGCATATATATATACATACATATTAATACTAACATACATTTCCTAGCTTTGTCCTGTGAGACACTGCTTCAAAGCAGTGACTCTGGTAGTAAAAGCCCAGCTCTAGGTTTCTATTTTTATTTTACAAGTTATTTATTTTAGTAATAATAGCATATCATGCATGAGTGAGAGAGAGAGAAAAAGGAAGAAAGAAAGAAGTTACTCTGACAGGGTCTTGCCATGTCTTGATCTCCTTTCCTAGCCATTCAGCTTATAAGAATCTTGATTGCATGCACACACACGTCACATACAGCCGACCCAGAGAATGAACTCACAGTAGGTCATGTGGCTTCCAGCACTGTAGTTCAATTTGCTACCAACTGTATTAACAGACTCAGCCCAACCCTTGATTTCTAGATGCCTTGTTTCAATGAAAGAAATGAGAGGTTTTTGGAGAACTGGACAATTTTACAGTTGGGACTGGAAAACTATAAGATGAGCCTGGAACACCTGGTGCCAAATATAAGGAAGTACTTTAGAAAAGGGGATATAAAGGTCAGGTGTGGTGTGATGGTGACAAAATTGGACCCCCAAGGAAAAGATCTTGGGTTCTCATCCTGGGACATTCCTACTCATGCTGGGGGAGCCCATACTCATGATCCAAGCTGACTGAGGCTGGTAGTTGATGGTGGTATAAAGACCCTGTTGGGTGTGCTGTCACCCTCTCTTTTTTCTCTGTCTTTTTCTCTAATGAGAAAAATACATAAGTAAACTTTAAAGGAGGTGATGTAGATACGAACCTAGAAAAGGTCCTGAAGACCAAAGTTGAAACAATATAAGCAGCAAGATAAATAATGTAGTATTGAATTCTAGCTCCATGTCAAAAATACATATTCATGATCCATACTAATTTAAATTAATAACAATACATAAGTTGGGAGAAAGAATAAATCTTCCTTATAGCAGAGTTCCAAATAATACATGTAAAAGGAATCAGGAAACAAAAATCACCATTAGAGCACCTCTGTAATAATTGCTGTAGGCATGATCCACTGATAAATTCTAAAATTAGAAAGCTAAATTTTAATAGAACCAGAATATTTGCATATCTTCAAAGTATTAAAAATATTTATTAATGACCCTAATGGTTTGCCATATATCCACAAAGTATTTGATACCTCTGTTCAGAGGTAGAGCTTAATTCCCTTTCCCTTACATATAGTGAAAAAAGAGAGTCGTATCATCACAGAGTAAAACAAGGAGATAACACTGTAATCAAGTGATACCATGTGCCCCAGCTCTGATGAGATGTAAAGGACACCTCACCTCAGTGGTATTTTTACCTAAATGCCATAATATAAGAATGTTATATGAGAAAATATCAGACAAACACCAACTGAAGTACATACAACAAATTACCTGAAACTTCATATGTGTCAAGATTGCAAAGAACTGAGCAATGTCTGAGACACAGAGTGGAGGAGACCAAGGTGACAGGAGGAATCAATTCAATATCTTGCAATGGACGAGATTCTGTAACAGGAAAAAAGAGATTAGGTGGGAAAGTGAAAATCTAGATAAAGTTTGTACTCTAGTTAATAGTATTGTGCCAATGTTAGTTTTTTTGTGTGTTTTTTTTGTTTTTGTTTTTGTATTTTTTTGTTAAATAGGACTTTTTTAGAAATTAAAAATATTTGGTTTTTAAAGAAGTATATTTGTAAAGGCAAATCCCAGAGTAGGAGAAAATATTCTCTACACATATATCTTACAAAAAACTTGCATCTAGAATATATTAAAATTTCCTAGCACTTAACAAGAAAGGGAAAAAACATGTAAATGGGAAATATGTTTGAATAGACTACTTCAGCAAAGAATAAGCACAGATACAGAAAACAAACAATACTATAAAAAAATCCTCAACTCTATTAGTCACTAGGAAATGCAAAACAAAACCACTATGAGATTTAATAATTACAAAATGCAGCTAAAACTTAACATTTCAGTTTAAATATTAAATATCAGCGATAAATAGAGGAGTAAAAACTGTTATATAATATTGGTAGGAATATAAACATGTACAAGTACACTGACAACTAGTTTGACAATTTCTTATAAAGATGAATGTACCCTTACCATAGAACCCAGTAATTCTCCTCCTAGATATCAACCCAAGAGAAATGAAATCGTGTGTCTATACAGAGATTCATGCATGGGTGTTCATAGCAAGTTTATTCATAACTAAAATTTGAAACAACTCAGATGTCCATCAACACATGAGTGGAAAGCAAATTGTGATATATCTACACAATAGGATGTTACTCAGTAATATAAAGAAAGAAAGTCTGATATAATAATGTGGAAAAATTTCAAATACTGTATGGTAAATAAAATAAGACTAGAGACAGAGAGAACAGAAAGAATATACTGTATGGCGCTATCTATGTGAAGTTTTGTATAAGACTAAGAGATGGTATAGAGAACCTATGAGGGACCAGAAGTTGGTGCAATGGCTTTGTCGCTGGACTCCCATGTAGTCAACTGCGGTTTGAGTGCAGGACTTGGTGGCTTAAACTCACACCAGGCATGGGTGGGTGCTTGCCCAAGATCCCGAGAGGAGAATGGAGAAGGGATTGCAGCATGGCCATCCCTCTTGGGAGATGATTTTTTGCTTTCTCTCTCTCTCTGTCTTTCTCTGTCTTTCTGGCGAGTGCATGCTCCCTGTAGCAAAAACCTCTCCAGAAAAAAAAAAAAAAAAAAAAAAGAAAGAGAGAGAGAACCTATGAGTGGTTGCTTGGAGCAGGGGAAATTGACTAAGGAGCAAGAGGGAACTTTATGAGTGGCAGAAATTTAGAGTTTTCATGAATGAATATAATTTAAGAACACTTAAAATGGGTGCACTCTATCATAGGCAAATGATTATCCAATACATATAATTAATAAAATTTGTATGTCATTTTCTTAAATGAGACTATTTTTTCTGCAAGCTTTTTTTAAAGTGGAAAATGCATGTACTCATAGTTCATCTGAACTGATTTACAAGCTACAAGTTGTAGCTTAATCCAGGATGTCTTCTTTGCATGGAGAGAGAATGAGAGAGAGAATCCTCAACAGGGTCCTGATACCATGATCTATTCCCAGTCTTTAGCTAGTCCCAAATCCTAGGTAAACACAGGGAAGTCTCTGGACTTGAACTAGTAACCTTCCCTGTAGAACTGCCTCACAGGGCATCATGTTTTAGAACTGCTTCATCATCTCACTCCTACATCTTAAAAATTTTAATGTCATTTCTTACATTTTCTAAGTTTAGAATGATTTTTTCTTTCATAAGTGGGTTATATAAAACTATATTAATTAGTAAAAGCCCACATGTGTACACTGTAAATATATATGTGAGTAAATATAAATCAAAATAAAAAATTTCAAATCTATATTAATTAGTTTCAAAATATCTGTGCTTTTTTCAGAATTATTTCTATTATTGATCTTTAAATTAATTCCATTGAAGTCAGAGAACGCACATTTATGAATTGAGTGATTTCAAATGGCTTGAAACTTGTTTGATGGATTATATGATAAATAACATGGTAAATATTGTTATTTGTACTTGAAAGGAATGTGTATTCCTCTACAGTTAAATGGAGGCTCTGTGTCAATTAAGTGAAGATATTTGATATTGTTATTCATATCTTATGTATTTTTTCTTGACTTTTTCTTTAATTAATATGTTGTGAAAGAGAAAGCTGTTAAAACTTTTTATTATAATTGTAGATTTGTCTATCTCCTGCAATCCTATCAATTTTTAGACCATAAATTTTAAAGATTTGTTGTTAGATATGTAATTCATATAACTTGTAAGTCCTCCTGTTGAATCAAACCCCTTTTCATGGTAAAATACACTACTTTAACATTAGTAATGCTCTTTACTTTGAATCTATTTTGTGTTAATATAAGCACTCCAATTTCTTTATTTAGAGTTGGCATCCAAAAGGATCTTTTTCATTCTTTTACTTTTAACCTATTAAAGTATTTATGTTTAAGTCCATTTTTTATAGGCAGTGTATACTTAGATTTTGCTTTTTTTTCTCAAGCTCTTTATTCCATTTATGTTTAATTTGATTTTATTTTCTTTTTTAATCTGTACTTTATTAGATTGTTCTTGTTTTTATATTTCCTCTTGAATTACTTTAATATTTTTTATGATTTCATTTTATCTTCCTAATAGGCTACAACCACAATTCTTTTCTTTATCATTTCAGTGGTTACCTTAAGGATTGTAGCATACATCGTTAACTTATCACAATCTACCTTCAATTTCTGTTACATTATTTCATGTATAGTAAAAGAACTTTAACACAGGCTATTTACAGCTCTTTCCTACAATCTATTGCTCCCTTGTTATACAATTGGTTTAAACACCAGTGATCTCTTAAACAAATACAAAATAAATTCATTTATATTTACACATTAAGTTATCATTTCTATTATTTCTTTGTTTGCCCTCAGGTTTCCCTCTGACATCCTTTTTCTACTAAAGGAAATGCTTTTAACACTATACAGCACTGTTCTGCTGGTGATAACTTTGTATAGCTTCTGTATGTATGTATGTATGTGTGTGTTTGTGTGTGTGTGTATATATATACACATATACATATTTATATATACATACACACATATATATATGTGTATGTGTATGTGTGTGTGTGTGTGTGTGTGTGTATGTGTGTGTGTGTATATATTTAATTCCATACTTCTTTTGGAAAGATACTGCTCTGCATAAAGATTTCAAGGTTTTCATGTGCTATTTGTATTGGTATATCCTTTCTGATGAAATGCCTCTTCATATCTTTTGCCCATTTTGTAATTGGATTTTTTTACTGTTCAGTTTTTATACTCCTTTATATATTCTATTTTTTCTGTCAGATACATGACTTGAAAATATTTTCTTTTCAGAAGGTACTTGGTGTCTTTTCAGCCTTTTATCAGAGTCACAGAGCAAAAGTTTTACATTTTAATTATGTCCAATAAATTAGTTTTCTTTTTTTCTTTTAGAGGTTATACTTTTGGCATATGTCTAAGAACTCTTTGCTGGTACCAGCAGTTAGCATAATGGCTATGTCGCTGAACTCCCATGTAGCCGACTACGGTTCGAGTCCCAGACCCGGTGGCTTAAACTCATGCCAGGTGCGTGTGCGTGCATGCCCAAGATCCCGAGAGGAGAATGGAGGAGAAGGGATTGCGGCGTGGCCATCCCCCCTGGGGGGTGATTTCTCGCTTTCTATCTCTCTGTCTCTCTCTGTCTTTCTGGCGAGCACACACATCCTATTGCAAAAACCTCTCCAAAAAAAAAAAAAAAAAAAAGAACTCTTTGCCAAGTCCTAGAATTCATAAGCTTTTCTATTTTTTTCCTGAAAGTTATATATTTTGTTTTAGAGTTAGAGATATGACCTATTTTGAGTTAATTTTTTTGTATAATGTACAAAATTCACTTCTCTTCTACCAATGGAAATCCAGTCTCTCCCTTTCTGCATTTAATTTTAAGGTTTTCACTGGTATAGCTTTTATCCAGCACTGTTTGTTGAAAAGACTATCCTTTCTCTATTGAATGGATTTTACAGTTTTTTAAGAAATCAGTTGGTTATGCTTGCATAGGCCTATTTATGAGTTTTTTATTTGCTTCAGATAATGTCTGTGGCTATCCTTCTTCCAATACCACACACTCTTGACTGTAGATATATAATAATCTAGAAAATAGACATACTGATTTCTCCTATTTTATTCTCTATCAAATGATTTTATGTATTTTAGTTCATTTACCTTTACAAATACAGTTTAGTATAATTTTGTCAAATATTAAAACAACAAAAGTAACCTTCCCGGACTTTTGATAAAAATTGCATTAAATTTACATATCAATTTTGAGAAAATTAATATTTTAACATTTTGTACCTTGAGTCCTCAAATTCATGAATATCAACACAATATATATCTTCAATTATGTAGCTTCTCTTTGATTACTTTTGTTAAGCATTTTGTTGTTTACAACAGATAAATCTTGAACATGCTTTATTTGATTTATTTTTTAAAATTTTTTATCATTTAATCACTGTGCATCTTTACAGCCTATAACATGTTTTTCCCAGCATGAATATAGGGTATATTAGTCAAACAAGAGATATTACCATATACATGATCACCAACAGGTAACTTTCCATCTTACATCTCCTAAATGTTTTGTTTGTTTTTTCTCCCCTTATCTCCTCCCTCCCAGTCCCTATTGCTCATCCCCTACTACCCACCACCTTCCACACTATCTTAAGTATCTACAGTTGCCCTTCCTGCTATTATACCATCCAATCTTTCTGCTTCTGCTATAGAGTGTAAACATTTGGTATACATAAAGCTAGGACATACAATGCCTTTCATAGACTTACTGCTTCACTTAGCATTAAATCTTCCATATTCATCCACTTTGTATCAAATGCCAGGCAGGATCTCATTGTTTTTTTTTTTTTTTTTATGGTTTAGTAGTAGTCCATTGTGTACAGGCCACACTTTTTCAGTCTACTTGTCTGTTTTCAGATATTTAGGTTGATTCCATGTCCTAGCAATTGTGAATAATACTGAAATAAACATGGATGTGCAACTGGTTTTTCTTCAGAAAAACTGAAGATTTTTCTACCCTGTGGGTTGATACCAGAAATGGAATTGCTGAGTTGTATGGTAGTTCTATTTACACGTTTGTGAGGAATCTCCATATTGTTCTGTATACTAATTTACACTCCCACCAACAGTGTAAGAGGGTTCCCTTTCACTGCAGCCTTACCAGCACTATCATTGTTTATTTTTTAGTCTTAGTCTTTTTTTTAATTTTAGATTTTGAGAGGTTTTTGCTATAGGGCATGTGCACTCACCAGAAAGACAAGAGAGAGACAGAGAGACAGAAAGCGAGAAATCACCCCCCGGGGGGATGGCCATGCCGCAATCCCTTCTCCTCCATCCTCCTCTCGGGATCTTGGGCATACACGCACACGTGCCCGGTGTGAGTTTTAAGCCACCGGGTCCGGGATGCGAACCATGGTCGACTACGTGGGAGTCCAGCAACATAGCCATTACGCTAACTGCTGGTCCCGGTTAAATTCACTTTTCAAGCTAAGCAATGTATATTGATTGAATGTATAAAATAAATTAAAATTTTAAAAGATTCTATAGATTTTTGTATGTCAGTTTTGTACTCTACCACTTAACTGTATTCATTTATAATTTCTCAGAGTTTGTGTGTGCATGTGTATGTGTATGTGTGCATATAGATTCTTTAGGATTTTCTATGAATATAATTATGTCATCTGCAATATAATTTCACTTTTTCTTTTTCTACTCAAATGTCATATTTTACTCTCTTTTCTGGCTGCATTGGCTAGTACTTTCAGTACTATGTTGAAAAGGAGGAAGAAAGTGTTCAGTCTTGTCATGTTCCAGTATTTAGTAGAAAAACTTTCAGCTTTTCCCCATCTAGTATGATGCTAGCTATGGTCTTGTCATAGATAGCTATTATTACATTGAGAAATGTCCCTTCTATGCCAATTTTGCTGACAGTCTTAAACATAAAGGTATACTATATTTTATCAAATGCTTTTCTGCACTTATTGATATGATCATATGGTTTTTATTTTTCCTTCTGTTAGTGTGATGTATTATATTTATGGTTTTGCATATTTGAACCACCCTTGTATCACTGAACTAAATCCTATCCAATCTTTGGTGTAAAAACTTTTTTCAATTTATTTTAAATTCATAAACTGAACATCACCACAGCTTACAAAATATGATTTCCCATCCAGAATACACTGTAAAGTGGCTTAATCCTGCATGTTATCATCAACAAATAATTTTTAATTTTTCTTGTTTTATATATATATCCCCATTTCTCACCCTCTGCCATTTACCACCCTCCTCCCACAGTCTCTAGTATCTACAGTTGCTTTCCATTCCTTACCCCTATATTTTATTGATTCACAAAATATCTTAATTAATCAAAATACTTTCAATAGCAAGTTCTGCTGATATATACATATCTGTGAACACATGTCTGACTTTAGGCATGAAACTCAGTGAGAAGAATGAATATACTATAATATAGCACCTAGCTGAAACTATATGGTTTACTGTGGTCATTAAATAGGTATTTTTAAATATATTTTTTAATTTCAAGAAAAGTAGTTTTAGTTTTAACAAATCAAAATCAAAAAATGTTGAAAGAAATTTGCTTAAGGCTTAAAGCCAAGCAACAGGTTAGGATTCTGTTTAAATAGTAGGCAAATAAGACAAAAATCCTTAAATATGTAAAAAACAAACATAGAAGAAAATCAGTAATGTTTTAGTCAAAAGTCATAAGGCGTAAAATTTTTTTAATGTGCTGTTTGATACAATTTGCTAGCATCTTGTTGATAATTTTTGCATCTGTATTCATCAGGGATATTGATCTGTATCTTGTTGTTATTATGTCCCTGTCTATTTTGTGAATCAGCATGATGAAGGCTTCATAGAATGAGTTTGGGATGGTTTTCTTCCTTTTGGATCTTTTGAAATACAGTGAGGATAACTCTGGTTATCTGTCTTTTAAACATTTTGTAGAATTCAGAAGGGAAGACATTGGGACTTGGGTTTAAAAAAAAAAAAATGTTTTTGCCATAGGGATGCATGTGCTCTTTGGAGGGAGACAGAGAGGACAGAGAAAGAGAAAGTGAGAAATGACTCAAGGTCAGATGGCCATGCCGCAATCCTTTCTCTTCATGGACATTATAAACCAACAATGATAAAACTGAGGAAGAACTGAAAAAATCAATTCTATTTACAACCCCAGTCAGAATGACTAAGATTAAAAAAATAATAATAAAAAATGATAGATGCTGGCAAAGCTATGCTGAAAAGAGAATTCTCCTACTCTGTTGGTGGGAATATAATTTAGTCCATCCACTATGGAGAACAGTATAGAGATTCCACAAAGACCAACAAATAGAACTACCATATGATTCAGCAATTTCACTCCTAGATATCTACCCAAAGGGTAGGAAGATACTAAGTCCAAAAAGTGCTTGTACATTAATGTTTATTGCAGTATTATTCACAATTGCTAAGACATGGAACCAACCCTAATGTCCATGAAGAGATGAATGGATTGAAAAAATGTGGCACATATACAATATGGAATACTACTCAGCTGTAAAAAAAAAAAAAAAAAAAAAAAAAAAACAGCGAGACCCTGTCATCTGATAGAAAGTGGATGACTATGGAAGATTTACTGATGCGTGAAGCAAGCCAGACTATGAAAGAGAGACATTGTATGTCCCACTTAATATCTACCAAATGTCTGCATGCTATGGTGGAAACTGAAAGATTAGAAGATATAAACACATAGAGAATATTGCAGATACTGGAGACAGTTTGGGAGGACGGTGGGAGGTGGGAGAGGGTGAGAGAAAGGGAATGAAGAATGAAGGAGAAAAATAGAGAGATAAGACATTTAAGGGACACAGAAATGGAAAATTGTCTGTTGATGATAATGTGTTATAATATCTTTAACTGCATTGGTATGTAGTGTATTTATGCTGAGAAAATTTATTTTACAACCTGTGGTCATGCACAGTGATTGAATATATAATTTTTTAAGTTTTTTTTTAAAAAAGAATTTTTAAAGGTTTGTTTTGTGTCCTATCATGTGGTTGATTTTTGAAAATATTCCATGCAAGAGTAAGAAAAATAAAAGTAAACTTTTATGAAAAATAAAAGTTGCTGGATGTAAAGTTCTATAGAGGTCCATCAAATTCATTGAATTTATGGCATTGTTTAGATACTGTAACTCTGCTTATTTTTTTGTCTAGATGATCTGTTCAGAGGACATCGTGGGTGTTAATTTCTCCAGTGATTTGTGTGCTGCAGTCTCTCTCTCCCTTTAGATGTAGCAGACTTTCTTTTATGGATTTGGGTGCATATATATTTATGTGTTACATATTCTTGGTGAATTAGCCCTATTAGTACTATATAGTGTCTTTATCTCTTCTTAGAGTTTTTGTCTTAAAGTCTATATTGTCTGATATGAGTATCACAACTCCTGTCTTTTAAAAAAGCTTCCATTTGCATGGAATATGTTTTCCAGCTCTTCACTTTCAGTCTTTGTATGTCTTTTTATGTGAGGTATATTTCTTGCAAAAGCAACATATAGAAAGCTGCTGTTTTTTTTTTCCCATTCAGCCAGGCTGTGTTTTTATTTATTGGACAGTTTAATCTATTGACATTAAATATTATTATCAATTTTTGCAGATATCCCTGTCATTTTTTTCTCTTCTTTCTGTTTTTTATCTTTTTTGCATTTTTATTTATTATCATCATAACCTTTTTATATTACATCGAATCACATGTAACTTTACAGGGTATTAAATTTCTTTTTTCCAGAAAGAATACCATGCATATCAGTCAATACAGAGACATTAAAATCCCCATTTCATAATCCAATAGTTTTTCATTATTTTTCTGGATCATAATCATCATTATTATTATTCCAATTAGTTTTTTAAACAGTCAATCACTATTTCTCATTTTGCTTGTAAAATGACTTTACCCAACATGAAATACTTCTCAGACCAATCCAGTTGAGTCCCTGTCATTTTGTAAGCCTTTTTTGTGGTTATTTTGTATTCTTTTATTTCTGTTTGCCTCTTATTTTCCTGTTATAGTAATGCTATCAGTAGTTCTTGAAGAACTGATCAGAATTGGTAAATTCTTTTAGATTTTGTGTATCTTTTGTGTTTTATTTTTCTTCCCATCTGAAGAATTATCTTGCCCAATATAGTATTTTTTATTGAAATTATTTTTCTTTTAGTTTTTTGAATATGTCTGCCCATTCCTTCCTTCATTGCATTGTTTTAGTCAAGAGGTTTGACATTAGCCTAATAAGATAAACTTTGTAAGCAATGAAGTTTATTTCTTGCCATTTTTAGAATCTTGTCTTTTTTATTTTTACCTGTCTGGTTATAATGTGCAAGATGCAGAATCTTCTTATGTTGATTCTATTCAGCATCCTTTGTATTTCCTGTGTCTGGATGTCTGAATGCTTTTCTAGATTTGGAAATCATTCTGCAAGTACTTTATGGAATAGATTTTCTATGCCCTCATCAGATTCTTCACCTTCTGGAATATCAATTATTTTAATATTTATGCATTTTAATGGTATCTACTATTTCCCATATGTTGTCCTCATTTTTAAAAATATATTTCTACTCTTTTTCGTGGCTTTGTTTCAGTCAAACTCTTTGTCTTCTAGATCAGAGATCCTGTCTTCTACATGGTCTAATCTGCTATTAATACTTTCAAGGGAGGTTTTGATTTCTTCTACTGTAGTCTTTCCCTCTAAAGGTTCACTTTGATTTTTTTTTTAATTATCATTTCTATTACCCTATGGATTTCCTCCTTCAAGTCAGGGAATGATTTTCTCATTCCCTGGAGATGGTTGTCTGTTTCATCTTCTGTCTCATTGAGTTTAGTTACAATAAATATTCTACATTCTTTTTATGAGATTTTGGTGATTTTTCTCTTTTTTTCCCACATGGTTGGAGATAAGTTCTTGTGTCCTCTTATAGGGGAAATATTTCCTAGGTTTCTCATATTTCTTGAGGTTCTGGTGTGATTATTAGTTATCTGGAGATGTACTCACTTCTTGCCACTTCTTTGAAGTAGATTTCTCTAGCTGTGCACCTGTGCTTCTCTTTGATCTGAATTATCTATGTCCCAGTTTCCCTCTTCTACTGTGCAGTGTGGTATCTGCAATGGGAATTTGAGGTTTAGTTTTACAGAGGGGGGTTTCTCTCTTATTTTGCTTATGTGAGTGTAGAAGAGAACTCCTCCAGAGCTTCAGTGTTCAGATGTTTTGTTCCTATATATCTAGAGCTATCTATTTGCTCTGTGGCAGGGGTTGACCTGAGTGAGAAGTGAGAATATAGGGTGGTATCCAAAACAGGCACTCCTCCCATATCCTAGAATGCGCAGGGGGCTTGGGTGACAAGCTGCCACCAGTTGGGCCTGCTTTCTCTCTGTTTCTTCTTACTCTGTGACTGCAGGAATAGAAGAGTAGTCTTGAGAACCAATAGGCCCTCCTCCCACACCCTATAATGAGCAGGGGGCTTGATTGAATAGCTGCCTCTTCTCAGGCCTGCTTTCTCTCTCACTTTGTTAGATTTAGATATAGGTGTTTTACTTTCTTGGTGATCTATAGCTTACTGTATTTTCACCTTCCATTTTCCATAAGCTAATTGCTAATGTACATAAATGTAGTTTACTTTTGTATGTTTATCATATATCCAGTGCCTTTATTGGGCTCATCAGTTTGAGAGTTTTGGTCTATTTGTTTTGTTCTTTGTAAATTTTTTGAGATATTCTATATAGACAACCTTGTCAACTGCAAATAAGGACAATTTTGTATCTTCCATCTGATCCCTATGTTTTCTGTTCCCCTTTCTTGCTTGCTTTGCTAATGAGTGAGAGAGAACACGTTCTGGATCCTGCCAAGTGGGGGTAAAATTATTCACTCTGTCTAGGTTGTCTTCTTTGCCTACAAAGAAACATTGGTGGGGTAAGGAGAACTTTACTGCTAGGCAGAGGAGTACTCTGAGTCCCCAGTAGACTTCTGCTGATAACAGACTCATGGGAAGGGAGAGGGCACCTTGTCATTGCTGCCCATGTGACATTACTGGCACCATGGTGAGGTAGTGACCTTATGACTACCATGTAGGGACAAAAGTTCCAGCTCCCTATCTTGCCTTTTCAGACACCACCTTAGTGGAAGGCCATTTTTATTTGTGTTAATTGGCATTTTTTCAGATACCGGCTTCTTTAGCACCAGTGTGTAATATATTAAGAAAATAATAACCAAGAAACTAACCGCCACATCACCCCTTGGTTCCTAAGGCCCATAGGTAGTCAATCTTTTTCTATCCACCTTCCAGAGTCTTTTTCTGTTTGTCATCTATGTAATATCCACAATTTTTAGCTCTGCTCAGATGGAGAAGTAGGAGAGGAACTCATCTTGTCTTAGAACTGGAAACTCTGAGTCAAGTATTTGTTTTTAGAAAGAACAAGGTTTTGCTGTGTTGTGATTTTCCTGCCTTGGTCCCCTAACTTGAAACTACAGGTGTATGCAACATGCTTAGCTCATTTTTAGGCAGAGTATCCTTATGCTGCTTAGGCCAGCCTTGAACTTGTGATCCTCCTACCTCAGGCTCCTGAGTCACTGGAATTACAGAGGCATACCATGACACTTAGCCTTTAGATCTAACTAGGAATCTAATCTGGGCCTCCCTGTGGATCAGCCTGTGGAACATACTCTTAGCAGCTCATGCCATTGCAACTGGGCCATCAGCCAGCTTTGATTGACTTCTCTATTCATCATGGAGTATGAGATCTTATTTCTTTGAATCCCTGGTAATTTTTATTTAGATGCCAAAGTTATACATTTTGACATTTTCAATGCTGGATATTTTTGTCTTCCTATTTGTAAGTTGTTTTGTTTTTGTTTTTGTTTTCATTTTTGTTCCCCCCCCTTGGGCACAGTTATTAATTGGAGCTGGTTAGAACATTTCATGGCTTGCTTTTTTGGCATCCACACCGCAGTTAGTCAAAAGTTGATATCCCTACTACTAGGGAAAGAACTTTCTTAGACCTCTAACCAATGTTCTGTTACAATAAGGTTTTTACTCTTTTTTTGGGGAATAATCACTATATTGAATCCTGTGTATGTCCTAGGAACTCTTTAATCTTTTCAGCTGACTTTTTACCCTGCCTTGGAGAGCTTTCTCATTGGTCTGCACTCACTGATCAGACTCAACTGCGTACTTGAAAGTGCCCTCTGAAGATCTGTATACTTTTCTCTTAATGCCTCCACACATATTTCCTCTCTTTGATGTTCTGCCCTGAGAGTACAGTGCAAGCTGCAGTACCTTATCGTGGCTTTCAGTTCCGTCTAATGAACTCATCAAGCTCTATTTGGGTTTCCCAGCATTCCACTGTGATCTAAACCCTTTTGCAGACAATAATCCTGGAAAACTTGAGTCTCAACTTGCTATTGGGGTTTTATCCCTATTTCTCAGGTATCACTCTCTTTCCTTGCCTTATTGTCCATTGTTTCGAAAGTAAGTATTTCATATATTTTGTCTTCTTATTGTTTCTAGTTGCTTTATGAAGGAGGGTAAACACAATGCCTGTTAGTCCAATTTGACAAGAAACATGTCTATGAGAAGAATTTTTAACCCTGTTTACAATACTCTACTTAAAGATTATCAGGATAAAAAGCTGAGGAGTGAGGAAGGAATAGGCAGTCACAGGTGTTCACAGGGCCCAGCATTTGGAGTAATGTGTCCACTAACTCATCGCTCATCTGCATCTGCTATATACATATCCACACTCAAGCAGGAATTAAACAAAATGGACATTCTTGAGGCTAGAATATTAATTCTGTCTAAAGATAGAGGAAAACACAAATCCCAGTGTATGCATTTCAAGTTGATGGATTTTTCTGCACCAGAAAATCATATACTATAACTCTCAAAAATAGTTTGGAAAAATTAGGCTTAATTGGATCAAGTTTCAAGGGGATCAGTCACATGGTGCTACGCTTTGGTTTAGGAAGGAAAACCTCTTTGTCATCACTTGAGCCTCCTGCACTCTCAGGTCATCAGGACCTCTCCTCATCAGCTACCCCCACCATGCATATAAGACAGCCAGAGGTAGTCTAAGTGCTGGTACTACCCACCACTTGTCTTGAAGGTCTGGCCCCTAGAGGAAGTTTGAGCCTCTAAAGGATCTAACAGCAACCTCATGGACTTGAGTCTATGCCTGTGTTTCAGATTCACATAAGCCAAAATTTGGAGCTATAAAGAGGTGTATGCATGGAGTCAAGTGAAGAAGAGTATCTGAGCAGAACAGAAAAGAACAAAACCATTGTTTTGTTTCTAGAAAACACACTTACCTCCAAAACTTGAAAGCTACCTTTGGCTGAAGTCTTCCTTTCCAAAGAAAGTTGATTTGACTTATGCAATGGACTAAATGTTCATGTTCACATAAAATTCATATGTTGAGATTTCAACTCTTAATGTGATGGTGTGGGGATGAGGGACTTTTGTGAGGTGATTAAATCATGAGGATAGTGCCTACATAAATTGGATTAGTGACTATATAAAAAGAACCCCACAAAACTCCCTCATATTCTTTATTCCATGTGAAGATCCAAGGAAAATTCAGCTATCTGCAATCAGGAAATGGGCCCTCACCCTGATAACACCCTGCATTTAGACTTCCAATCTCCAGAACTGTGACCAATAAATTTCTGTTGCTTATAAGCTACCCAGTTTATGGTAGTATTCTGGAGCAACTCCAAATGATCAAGACAACCTTTTTTTCCCTGTCTACTTAGCTTCTTGCTTGGGTAGAAATAGAGTGAATCACTTTGATTCTTGAATGTCAAGAACAAAAATAATTGGGTTGACTTCAGAGAGCATTAGTTAATACCTCTGTGTATTAACTACTCAGAGTAATAGTGACTGGATACCATGTAACTGACTGTAGTTCAAATCCTTGGGCTAGGGACCAGCAGTTAGCGTAATGGCTATGTTGCTGAACTCCCACGTAATTGACCATGGTTCCAATCCCAGACCCGGTGGCTTAAACTCATGCCGGGCGCATGTGCGTGTGTACCCAAGATCCTGAGAGGAGAATGGAGGAGAAGGGATTGCGGCATGGCCATCCCCCTGGGGGGGGGGTGATTTCTCATTTTCAGTCTCTGTCTCTGTCTTTCTGGCAAGAGCATGCACCCTATAGCAAAAATCTCTCTCAAAAAAAAAAAAAAATCCTGGGGCTAGAGGTTTGAAAACATGACAAACCTTCACATGTACACCTAAATCCTGAAAGCATGGAGAAATGGAGAAAAGGTGACTATAGTATGAATGGCCATGCTGCATTGGGGAATACTTTCTCTCTCTCTCTGATGAGCACAGAAATTTTTTAAAATCCTAATCGTAGTACTATTGTAAAAATTAAAGAAGCTAATCCATCTAAAATCTGGGGACAAAGTAGGAATTTACCATTTGTCCAGTTGGATTTTAGTGAAAAAATAAATCTCATAAGTACATGTTTCTACATTTTATCCTGGGAGGAATTTTTGAAACCTATAAGGTTTCTCTGACAACAGAAGGTAGTAATGAGCCCACATAATGAGCTTTCTATTTCTTTTGCTTCTGGAGAACTGGGAGCTACCACAGTGCACTGTCTGTAGGATGCAGCCAACTGAAGTAACTCTAACTCTCCACAAACTCTGAATACTGTTCTGAAAGAAAGAACAATTAAGATGCCACCTCACCCAAACCAGCTGTGTCTCTACATTGCTAGATCATTCACATGAAAGTGAAAAATACTTCAGGCTCCTGGGTGCTCCCTTAGCAAGCACATCATCCTTAGCACATAAATTTATAGATTTGTGTCTGTTAAATGTTTTTCTTCTCTCTCTCTCTCTCTTTTTAATTTACTCCTTCCCACCCCCTACTCTGCACCTCCGCCCACATGGTCCTTAGTATTCAGTCACTCTCCAAGCTTTTATATCTTTCAGTCTTTCCATTTCTGTTGTAGAGTACAGACAGTCAGTATATATTAAGTGGAGAAATATAATGCCTTTATTTTATAGTCTGGCTTGTTTCACTCAATAGAAAATCTTTCATATTCATTCACTTGCTATCAAAAACCAGGGTCTTGTTTTTTTTTCTTTTTTGTTTTTTTTTTTTTTTTTTTTTTTTTTTGGTGACTGAGCAGCATTTCATTGTGCCACACTTTTCCAATCCATTCATCTGCTCTTGGACATTTGGGTTGATTCCATGTCATAATAATTGTGAATAATGCCACAATAAACATGGATATGCAAGTGTTTTTTTCAACTGAGGACTTTCCTGTCCTTTGGATAGATACCCGGGAGTGAATTGCTGAATTGTGTGGTAGTCCTATTTGTAGGTTTTTGAGGAATCTCTATATTGTTCTCCATGGAGGCTGCACTAATTTACATTCCCACCAACAGTGTAGGAGAGTTCCCTATTCACCACAGCCTTGCCAGCACTTATCATTGTTTATTTTTAATCTTAGCTATTCTGATAAGGTTAAGTGGTATCTAATTGTGGTCTTGATTTGAACCCCCCTTATATAAGACAAATTGAGCTTTTTTTCATATGTGTGTGTGTTTCTTCCTTGGAGAGTTGTCTGTTCAGCTAATTTTTCCATCTTTTAATTGGATTAATTTTTTCTAGATAAACTGCTTGAGTTCCCTGTATATTCTGATCATTAATCTCTTATCTAAGGTATAATTTGCAAATATATTCTCCCATTCTGAGGGTTGTCTTTTTTTCTCTATTTTATGTTTTTGCTGTGCAGAAGCTTTTTATTATATATATATATATATATATATATATATATATATATGTATACACACATATAAATCATTTTTAATTCTGTTATTGTTTTTATAAAATATGAAATAATATACTTTTACAATTATAATAGTCTCACATTATGTATGGTATTTCTCTTAAGATATCAAGTGTCAGAAATAGTTTTAGGACGGGAACCAGCAGTTAGCGTAATGGCTATGTCGCTGGACTTCCACGTAGTCGACTGCAGTTCGCATCCCGGACCCGGTGGCTTAAAACTCACACCGGGCGCGTGTGCATGCGTGCCCAAGATCCCGAGAGGAGAATGGAGGAGAAGAGATTGCGGTGTGACTATCCCCCCTGGGGGATGATTTCTCTCTTTCTGTCTCTATGTCTCTCTCTATCTGTCTGGTGAGCGCACACGCCCTATAGTGAAAAAACCTCTCCAAAAAAAAATAAATAAATAAATAAAGAAATAGTTTTAGGCCTGTTTCTGAGTCCTTTCTGAAATGTAATTATGTAGTAATGAAAGATCAATGTCAATGTAGGTTTAATCCTATAGAAAGTTGTCCTTGATGATATATTTTGTGTTTATGGCAAATATTTTTAAGAAGTAGACTTTGTCTCTAAAATGAATGTGAATTTTTATGATAATTGCTGGATTCATTAGCTAACATATTTTATAGTTCACTTTTCTTCTTACTTTCCTAGCTATAAAGAGCAGTCTTAAGGTGAAGCAAGCCTGGCCCAGACCTTAGGTAATTCATAATCTGATGGGGGTGGTAAAATTATGGGCAAATAATCATGATCGAATTGATGTAGAGAATGTTTTTGAAAACTGAAAAGAAAAGTGGCCAGAAGACTTTGGTAGGCTTCACAGAAGAATTGATATTTTGGTGTGTAAAAGAAGTAGAATGAGATAGATACTCCCAAGAGTGTCTTTATGCTGTAATCCACCCCCAGCCTTAGCCAACCTGGATCACAGGCATGTGCTTGCCTTGTGTGCATGGGGAGATCTCAGGACCTGAACTCAGGACCTCCCCATGTGGCTTCAGTGTCTTGGATTTTTGTTTGACTGCTGTGTCACTGCAACTGGCTGACGGGCTCTTTACAATGTTTGTTTCAATGGTTCCCTCAAATTTGGAAATGGAAACATGGGTCATTTTCTTGTCAGATTCTTCAAGTTTTCCAACAGGGCCAGATGAGTCTTCATTATCAGATTGGAGTAGACTGAAGTGGCAGACTTCTGGCCGGCTTGCCATAATATATGCTGTAGGATGGCTGTCTAAGTTCTTGGTGTTTTGCACAAAACATTGAACAAAACATGCCAATAGGGGAAGTAAAGTATAGTTTATTAAGTAAAAGTTAAAGTACACTCCCTAGAGGTATGAGTGGCCTGAGTGCAAGAGAGAAAGTGGTTCGAGGGCCACAGAAGCTTTTTAACGAGATGTAATCCCATTTGTCTATTTTGAGGGTTATAGCCTGTGCTTTGGAGGTCTTATTTTTAAAGTCTTTGCCAACTCCAATGTCTCCAAGAGTTTCTCCTGTGCTTTCCACCAGTAGTTCTATAATTTGAGGTTTTATGTTTAGATATTTGACCTATTTTTAGTTGATTTTTGTTTTTGCTGAGAGATAGGGGTCCAGTTTCATTTTTCTGCAAGTGGATATCTAGTTTTTCCAGCACAATTTGCTGAAGAGATTTTCTTTTCTTCACTGGATTAACTTGTGCCCTTTATATGTTTATTTCTGGCTTTTCTATTCTGTTCCATTGGTCTATCTTCCTGTTTTGGTGCCACTACCATGATGTTTTGATTTTCACAGCTATGTAATATATTTTGGGGTCAGGGAGTGAGATGCTTTCTACTTTATTCTTGTGTAGTATTTCTTTGTCAATACAGGGCCTTTTATTATTCCAGACAAATTTTATGTTTTTACTAATTCTGTCAGGGGTCTGTGAAGAATATCTCTAGTAATTTTATCAGGATTGCATTGAATTTATAAATTAATTTGGGTAGAATTGACATTTTTTTATTTTATTTTATTATTTTTTAAGAGGTTTTTGCTAATGTGCGCTCACCAGACAGACAGAGAGACAGAAAGCAAGAAATCACACACACCCCCCCCCCCCCAGGGGGGATGGCCATGCCGCAATCCCTTCTCCATTCTCCTCTCGGGATCTTGGGCATGCACGCACACGTGTTGGGCGTGAGTTTTAAGCCACCGGGTCCGGGACATGAACCGTGGTCGACTACATGGGAGTCCAGTGACATAGCCATTACACTAACTGCTGGTCCTTCAGTAGAATTGACATTTTGATTACATTAATTCCTTTGATCCAGGACCATGGAATGTCTTTCCACTATTTTCATTTTCAATTTATTTTCTAAGTTTTTCATAGTTTTTTTTTTTGTAGAGATCTCTGACTTCTTTGGTTAGGTTTATTCCTAGTATCTTATATTTTTGTGGCTTTTGTAAATGTGATTGCTTTCTTCAGTTCTACCTCAATCTATTTACTGTTGGTGTATAGTGATGCTATAGATTTTTTTATGTTGATTTTATATTCTGCCACTTTATTGTTTATTTCAATCTTGTAGTGAGAACTCCCCTCCAGGAGAGCAGCTCCTCTCCCTAGCACAGGAGCAGCAGAGAAGGAATGCCTGCAGGCTTATCTGAGCAGCTTCTTATCCCTGAGCTTCCGTAACAGGCAGTATTCAGGCACCACCCACATCCCCACCTTGCATGGCAGCCTCTGCCCATTCCTTCACCTGGTTCTGTCTTGCTAACTTTGAGTACTCACTGAGATACAGAATAGTCTGATAACAAGAATCTGCATTCCTATTCCAGACACACCTGGAAGCAACCCCAAGATCAGCCCTAATCTTGATTATGTCACACAGTTTCTCAGACTCGCTTTCCTTGCCTGTTAAATGGGAATGATAGCATACTTTATGAAGAGCTGTTCTGAGGACTCAATGAGACAATGTGTGTCCAATGGATATAATGCCAGTAGTTTAAGCTCCCTGTTTCTTCTTCTGGATTACTTGTAGGAATAGATTCCATTTGTCTCACAGCTCCAACAGTTAGAAGCATCTGCCCATCTACTCTGCTGTGGAAAGTCCTAAGTCCACAGGTACCTGCTGGAGGCTCAAGGGTTTGTGAGCAGATGTTTTGTCTGTCACTAACACCATCCATGCCAGACTGCCCACTCTCTAAGGGCAGAAGTCAGTGTTCATTTAATGGTGTACCTTACCACCTAGCACACACCAGCAATTTGTGTTGGTTATATCTGTAAATGACTGAACCAGTGACTGAGTAAAACAATATTCAGATGATGGACAGATGGGCAGGTGAACAGACGGTGGAATGGATTCTCCAGCATGCTGCTGTTTTTGCTGCCTGCATTCGTACTGCTGAACTCCCATTTCCATAAGGTGCTCTGTTTCATGACCCAGTATCTCCTGTGAAAATTTTTCATGTGACCCTAGCCTATCCCTGTACTAGCATTGTCAGCTCAAGGCCTTGTTTCTGGGACCAAAGGAAACTTATCAGAGAGGATGTGTGGCAACAATGACCTTGACCCAGAAGATAGGGAATAGAACCACTTCTTTAATTCTGCCCTGCCCATGCTCTGTGCATATTTTACCTTAAGGGTCTGCATAAGGGAGAAGATGATGCAACACGTTATGAGAGTTGTCTCCAGACTCTAGCTGCAGCAAGAGAAGAAAAGGATTTGACTTAAACATTCTTTAGTCCAGTGGTTCCCAATTCCTAATTTCTGCCGGGCTGCTGGTTATAAGACTTGTGAAAAATATTTCCTTGGCCTCTTTCTGATTCTTACTCCTAGAGCCAGTACATTTAATAAACTCTCAGTTGACTCCAGTGAGTGACCAGGTTGGGGCCCTAGCATACAGTATGATCCAGGGCTTGCCCTATTTATACCTACCAGCACTAAAACTTATTCCAGAAAGGATGAATCTTCCTGCCTGCACAACAGGGCCTAGGCAGATGTTCATAAATCCTTTGGATTACACTAAGGAACAGGATCAGTTTGGGCCTGGCTATCTGACTGTGCTGATCTTTGGTCTTCACCAGTGGCATTCAGCCTGTGATACACAGGAGGATAAATTGCTGACATCTGGGACTTCATAGTTATGTGTTAATTTCCTTCTATACAGGAGAGCCCGTTTCCTGCAGTTTCCTTCAATATGGATATTTCACTTTTGATGACATTTTTTCCCTGAGGACTTACTATCTCTTCTGCCTGCACACACCACAGAGACCCACAGTAGCAGAAATACACCCACAGAGAGAGTAATTTTACAAGCCCTGGGGCAACAGCCATAATAAATTACCTCCTCTTCTATCACAGTTCAATACAGGAACTATGCTCAGGACTGGAATTTTTGCAGTCCTTTGGTTCATTAGACAGTAATAAGGCCTTTTTTGGTAGATGACTGTGCTGAGGCACATCTGGTGCCCTCGAAGAGACAAGAATGGGTCCAGGCAAAGATCGTTAAGAACTGGGGCTCCGAGAAATACATAGTCATTATCTCCAGAAGTTACATGGGTCAGGGTTAGGATCAGAGACTGGGCATAGTCCAAGGAAACTTGCTAATCAGCTGAGCCTAGAACCAACATAGCTATAGAGCTATTGGCTTCACGAGGGCAGAAGGTGGTGGGCATCCTGTGATAAATGCAGATGAAGCCCTGGCATTGATGGTGAATTGCTGATGGTGGCAAGAGCATAGTGGAGATATGGAAGTCTCAACTTGGGAAAAGATGTCAAGGCAAGGCAGGGCAGCTGTAGGCTGAGGCCTTTCAACCTAGTGAGAACATATAGAAGTTGCTAGAAGCAACTATGAGGCTCCAAGTGTAGAGAAGAAAAGTTGTAGAAAAGAGTAGGTATAAGGGTAAACAAACATAGTAAGGGAAAGAGGGAGAAAGACTCAGTCTCAGGGATGAACTTACTGGGCAGGTCTCTTAGTCTAGGAAGCCCTGAGGCAGGAAAGCTGACCAATGTACAGGTGAAGCAGTCTGGCATGGATGAAGGGTGAAGAATCTGAATCGAGAACTGGGAGTCAAGGCATCCTGACTTCTTTTGTTTGGTGTGAGGGTAGCACATCCTTTCCGTATTTTTAGTTTAAGGTTATTTTGTCTGCCATTCTTGCAAGTAGCACATAGTTGGTTCTTGCTTTTTATAATAAACCCTAATATGACAATCACTGCCTTTTTATTGGGGTGCTTGGCTGTTTTCCTTTCATCTAATTGTTGATACATTTAGTTGAAAATCTGTTGTGTGTTCTCTGTTTGTCTCATCTGTTTTGTTACTATTGTTCCTATTTCCCTCTTTTTCTACCTTCTTTCTGGATTTAGTAATTTTTTTTAATTTCCATATTATTGTTGGCTCATTGACAGTAACTCTTTGGTTTGTTACCTAAATGATTGTTTAGCAAGCATAGTATAAATCTTAATTTATCACAGGCTACATTTAAGTCTACTTTATAACACTTCATGTGTTTTATAAATGGTATGTTTCTTTTTCTCTCGCTGGCTTTTGTACTATTTATTATACAGTTTACTTTTGCATATATTAGTAACCACAAAATATATGGTTATTATTTTTGTTTAAATAGCCCATTGTCTTTTAAAAATATTTGAATAACAAGAAAATACTTTCATATATTTACCCTTGAAGTGGCCATTTCCAGTGATCTTAATTCTCTGGGTAGAGCTATATTACCCTCTAGTTTTTTCTTCTCCAGAAGGAACCTATTTGAACATTTCTTATACAGAGTATTTACAAGTGAAGAATATTTTCTGGTTTTATATTCTCAAAAAGTCTTTATTTCACCTATGTTTTTGAAAAATATTTTGCTGTGTATATAATTATTTAAAGTTCTTGCTTTACTGTCTTTGTGACTATGTTACTTTCAGTGAGAATCTGCTGTCATCTTCATTCCTTTTATTTTCTTTGTGTATCTTTTTTCCTATGATTGTAATGTATTTTTTTCTTCATCACTGGCTATATTCAACCTAATTATAATGTTCCTTCATGTTGTCTCATTTACTTATTTTTCCAGTGTTTGGAGTTTATTGATCTTAGATTTGTGTTTATAGATTTATTTAAATTTTAAAAATTTTCAGCTACTCTTTCTTCAAATATTTTTCTTCCTCCCCCCCCCCATCACATACTTTCATTCTTTGGTGACTCTAATTGCGTGTATATAAGCTGCCTGAAGCTGTCACTCAGTTTCCAGATACATTTTTTATTTTTTAATTTTTTTCTCTTTATTTTTTTTCACTTTTTAAATAGTATTACTATTATTATTTATACATTCAATTGCTATATATCATTTAGATTTTAAAGAGACTTTACCCAGCATGATATACACCTCAGCTTTTTATGTTTTATTCTGCAGAGTTTCTAGTAATATTCTTTAAATTTCAATGATCTTTTCTATTATCTTTTTTCTGCTATAATTATGCTATTAATCTCATTAAGTCTATTTGTTTATCTCAAACATTGTTTTGTAAACACTAGAAGGTTAATTTAGTTATTTATAATATCCAAGTCTCTACCTAACCTTTTAAACTATGAAATAGTTATAATAACGGGTTAGTATACTCGTTTGTTACCCTTAATATCTGTGTTAGTCTTCCTTGCTTTTTTTTTTTTTCTTCTTCTTCAAACATAGTTACGGGTTTGTATTTTCTTGATTATTTATATGCTGGGTAATTTTGGATTTTATACTAGATATTGTGAATTCTATATTTTTGGGTGGGTGCTAGATATTTTTCATATTAAGTACTCCTAAGGTCTTTTTGGGTTTTGTTCTGTGTGTGTGTATGTCAGTGTATGTGTGTGTGTCTGTATTCTTATATATATGTATATTTGATTTACATTTAATCACTATGTATCTTTACAAGGTACAGATATTTCCAGAATGAATACAGGGCATATTGTTAAGCTAAAGATATTATCATAGACATTATCATCAACAGGTAACTTTTCATTTTGTGTCTATTAAATGTTTTATTTTGTTCCGATTCCCTTCCTCCCACCCTCTATTATCCATTCACTATTACCCACCCTCTCCTATACAGTCTCTGGTATCTACAGTTGCCCTTTCTGCTATTATACATTCCAGTCTTTTCGTTTCTGCTATAAAGTGCAGACATTCAATTGTCTGTATGTTTTAAGTCACTTTGAAACAATTTGATTCTGTCTCATTTGCCTTCAATATTTGTCAGGCAGGAACAGAGCAGCCTCTGTCTAAGCTAATTATTCCCACTACTGAGACACTACTTTTCTGAATACACAATATCCCAAGGATTGTGAGATTTCCAATTTGGCTGGTGGAAAGAGGCATTGTTCCTACAGGACTGCTGGTACTGTGCAGTCTAATCTTTCTGTTAGTTTTTTTCATCAGTCTTTTCTAATTCTCTCACATGAATATGTAGACCAGCACTTGCTAAATAATCAAGCTAAACCTTCTACAGATACCTATGGTTCTTTTTCTGTGCATCCTTCTCCTTTTTGGGACTCCAGTCTATGAATGCTAGCACTCTTGGTCTCCCTGGTCTTGTAGCTCTATCTCCTCAACTTAGATCTCCATGCTCTGCCTCCAGCACTCCCTCTTGAAATACCTGGATACTCCCTAAAGGTAGTAAGTTGGGAAATCATAGGGCTCACCTCATTTTTTTCCTTTGGCCAAGGATCTTTGTCTTTTGCTTAATGTCTTGTGTCTTAAACATAATTACTCCATATATTTGGTCTTTTGTTGTTTCTGATGAGAAGATAAATCTGGGTTCTGTCACTCTATCTTGGCTGGAGGCAGAAGTCCCAAATATCACTTATACCCAGTAATTCTTGGTATGTTCATGTGCTGTGGAACACGCTAGTTAAATTCATCGTAGTGTATGTTTTGAACAACTGCATGTACTATCATTCACTTGGCATCTGCTATGTGACAGGCTTTTGTGCATTATTTCTAATCCTTATAGAAAACCCTGTGATATAAATATTATTATTCCCATTTCACTGATAAGAAGACTGGGACTTAACAAGGTTAAGCAATGTGTCAGTAATAGAAGTTAAGTGGGGGTTTTCCTGGATCACTATTAATTTACAACTGGGTCTCCTTTTTTTATACTAAGTTGACTGAATTGTGAATAAACTACCTCATTACACAGTGCATTGATTTAAGTTAAATTGTCAGCATCTTTAAGTGGCTCATGTGAGAAAGCACCCAAGAATGTCCAGAAGGCTGCACCTAGACACACCCTTGATACAGGTGCTGACTCTCCCAGCAGTGAGAACTCTCACCTCCTGTGACTGCAATGTGTTTTTCCCAATTCTGTCTCATGGGATTACAAAGCACGTTGTGCTGCTTTTCTCCACACATTGTAACCTAAGAATCGTAACTGGATTCTATTCAACAGCACTTAACCAAATGCCAATGATTTCCTACATACTTGGCTAGGTGTCAACAGAGCTCCTTGGAGGAGACTATGGTATTGCCTGAAGTCTGACCTTCTCATTATTTGGGATTCCAAACTTTCAGTTCACCTGTGAAATAGACATTCTGGGATCAATATCATATCCCTTCAGTCCTCACTGACTTCAGATATGCCTGCAGTGGATGGTTCCATGGAGCTCAAGCTCACTTTCTGCATCACATCTGCCTTGCTTCATGTCTGAGGCCTACCATGCCTTGAGAGCTCTGATAGTAGGGAAACAGGTGAGTCCAGATGAAGGAGTTACTTTACACTCATACAACAGGAGTCAAGGCCAGGAAGGAGTACCCAACGTTATGCCTTCTGGGTGTGGGGACAATCCCAGAAGGCCTCTCATTCCAGTGAAGATATCCCTGCAAACCTCAGCAGCCACCTCAGTACCATGCCCTTATGTCTCCTTTCTTTTTTCTCCAGCATCTTACTCTCCCTACTTCCTTCCTCCCGCTTCCTAGGAAGACATCTCAATATACCCTTCTCCCCAAGTCCTTGTCTGCTTCCAAGAAACCCACAGAAGTAAGCCAGGCAGTGTCTGCAAAACTACAGCATTCCCACCTTTGCTCCATTGAGGCACTATCTCTTGAAGGCCTCCTCTGAACACTTCAATCAACAGCACTGTCCCCCCTCCCTCCTTGTCTCCTTTCAGATGTCAAGAACATTTATTTCCATCAATTTTTTTTTGTAACTTTATCAATTCACTTTTTTTCTAATATATATAGAGAGGCAACTACCAGCAGGGTCCTCCCATCAGGATCCACTCTAAGCTTCAAGTGGCCTGGATTATAGGCATGTGTGTGTACACCCAGTATGCTCAGGGATGTCCCAGGGTGCAAACCCAGAACCTTACCCAAATGGGTTCAGTTGCATCAGCACTGTACCATCAGCTACCCTTCCAGGAACATTACTACTAACAGCATCTTCTATTGTGTCCCATCTCCATTATAGTTGCTTTATCTTTCAACCTTATTTTTTGTTACATATAATTTTTATACATCTCTTCTTTGCACACATTTATTGTAGAAAAATACTCAAACCATGTGACCATGGGGGACTGAACCTCAGTGTTTTCATCTGGGAAATGGAGGTAATGAGAACCATGTGGCAGCACTGTGATGGGACCAACTGCATTTTTAGAAGTGGGAGGCACTCAGCCCAGAGCTTGGCAACATGTGCTTTCTTTACCTTTCCCCTCCTCTTTTAGTCGTTGAGACCAAAACTATGTCTGTGTATCACCCTATTGCCTGGCACACTGTTCAACAAGATGGCTAATTATAGCGACTGCCCCATCCTTTTCAGAACCTGGAAAAGGAGAAGTGAGGGAGGAGGTCACACGGATCATAAAGGTGTTGAAGCTGGAGGCTGCTTGTCATCAGGCCCTCTGGGGTTCTCAGATCCTTGCCAGCATTTTTAAGTTAATGTAAGAACATGGTTGCTGTTGTATGTTTGGCAGTCACAAATTTAAGAAAAGCTTAAATCCCACCACAGCCTAGAAGGTGACAGCTTCCACTTGTATGAGCCAGGATGCCAAAGCTCTGGCTTCAGCTGCTCACTAATGGCCATGCAGCATTCTGTCCACCTGTTTTTGTCACCCCATTCTCTCCTTGTGGGGCAGATCTTGGGAAATACCTCCAGCCCAGAGAGGGTCTCAGGGCTTATGCTTGGAAAGGAGCTCCAAGGAAGTTCTTTCAGCCAGAGAAGTCATAACATATTTTCCCAGAAATTACGTGCATTCCTAGATGAGGATATTATTATTCTGTTTATTGTCTTTCAGTTTACTTTCATATTTTGGAGATCCTTGCATTTTTCACTGTGGCTTTTTTTTTTTTTTTTTTTTTTTGAGGTTTTTGCTTTAGGGCCTGTGTGCTCTCCAGAAAGACAGAGAGAGACAGAGAGACAGAAAATGAGAAGTCACCCCCCAGGGGGCATGGCCACACCACCGCAATCCCTTCACCTCCATTCTCCTCTCAGGATCTTGAGCATGCATGCACACACATCCAGCGCTGAGTTTAAGCCGCTGGGTCCGGGATTCAAACCACCGTTGACTACCTGGAAGTCCAGCTACATAACCATTACACCAACTGCTGGCCCTTCACTGTGACTTTTTTTTTTAAAGTTTTTTTCTTTCATGAGTGAAAGAGAGAGAGAGTCACCCTCAAAAAAGGGTATTGACACTACAATCTGTTCCCAGCTTCAGCCAGCCCAGATCACAGCATGTGCATTCTGGTGTATTTGGGAAGTCTCTGGATGTGAACCCAGAACTTTCCCAAGTGGTTCAGCCCTGCAGAGCATTGTATTACCACTTGCCATAGTCTATCCTCTTTTATGTTTTTAGTTTAGAAATTATAAATAAATGAGACTGAACTTAAATGAAACCTTGAAAAAAATAATGGAGAAGGAGACCATAATATGGCAGAGAGGAAGCAAAAGAGATCATTCTTTGTACCAGGATGGCTTCACTGTGCCCCATTTGACATGTGTAGATGGTTTCCCAGCAAGAGCCTGACTTTCTCAGAGGCACGTTCCATTTTTTATTTTACACGTGTGCATGTGTGATTTCAAATTTTCTGTCTTGCCCTCGTTAATAACTGACCTGGAATAAAGCTCACAGGAGTAATTACTCAGTTCAGGGCCTGGGGTAGGTTGATTAGGAGAACAGTTAATGGCTGATTATAAGTGATGGTTACCACCCTCTGCGACTCTCTGCCTCTGGCCCCTGCCTGCTTGGACACCCTGGGGCTCAGCACTCAGAGGCCTCACTCACTCCTGTGATTAACAGCCCAGGAGAGTGCCAGTGCTTGTCTTCTATGACTTCTCAGTGTTCTTTGGTGAGTCATTTAGACTTTATGAGCCACCATTAGCTCATATTTGGCACCATCAGAGAGAAAAACAATAGATGTGTGTCGTTGTCAGGATGTTTTTATTCCAAATAAGAGAAAACTCAAATTGGTTTCAACCACAAGGGACTCTTGCCTTCTGCCGGAAGGAGGCTGCATGGTCCAGTGTGCTTTGTCAGGTCTCTCACTTTCCGCTTTCTCAGGATGAACAGGACCACCTCTGCCTGTAACTCTTAGTCAGAAGCTTTGGCTTCATCTGGATTCGATCAGCTGAATTAAATGTGGACCTAGGAAGTATCTCGACACTGAGCTGATCACATGGCATGAGACTGGTAGCACCGAGTGGCTGGTGCTGACCAGGCCTTCACCCACACCTCTGCCTGGATACCTCCAGTGCTGACTACCGTGCAGGTAGCTGGAGTGTGTGTTCAAGGGAAACTCAGAGAGCCGCTCAGAGAAGGGAAAAGGGAAAGCCCGAAGTGCCCAAAGTCCACTAGCTTAAAAGCAATTCTTAAAAGGCATTTTATTTTGAAGTTATTGTTATGAACTGAATGTGCCTCTCTCACAAAACATAATGTTGAAATTTTAATCTCCAGCATGATGGTACTCAGAAGTGGGGCCTTTGAGAAGTCATTAGGTCATGAGGGTAGAGCCGTCGTGATGAGATTAATGTTCCATTGAGAAGAGACATGAGAGCTGCCATCCTCTGTTTCTGTTCTCTGCCATGTGAAGACACAATGAGAAGGAAGCCATCTGCAAACCAGGAAAAGAGCCCTTACCAAATGCCAGATCTATGACGCTTTGAGCTTGAACTTCCACCCTCTACAACTGTGAGAAAAAGGAAAAAAAGGTTGTTTTTTAAGTCTCCCAGTCTGTTGCACTCTAATAGCTAACAAAGGTAGTTGCACAACACGGTGGAAGTGGTAGGCTTCCCTGAGTCCAAAGTGCCTTGGGTTAGTCTTCACTTACAGAGTTTAGAGAAGAGACAGTCAAGGGCAGTGTAATGTGGAAGTATAGAGAGGGATGGTTAAAGCTGATGGACAGTTTTTGGTTTTGTTTTTTACATTTCCAGAGCTCAGCACAGATTAGGCATTGATTGTATAACGAGTAAGTAGGATGAAGGACAACACCTAGGGAAGGCTCAGGATGGTGATAAACTCTGTGCTTATTATCATAATATTAAAGCTGAACTGATGAATTGGTTATTCCATGGGTGTCTTCTGGAGGGCAGTAATTACACATCTCTTGATCACAGCTGCATCCCCAACTCCAAATACAATGCCTATTTCCATCCAAAATAATAATAAAAAAAACCCTTGTCATATGTATGAATAAATACGACAGAGAACAATTACAAACATCCATTTAATGTTCTGCTTAAATGTACTGAGGTAGAGGAGGAAGGTCCTGCAGCAATCAGGTTTACTTATACCTACTCTGGATGTGCTCAGATCACCTCCTTTAACTGTCCTAATGAGCACATTTTATAGGCACAGGGACTGATGTACTCAAAGGCTGAATGGCTCATTTGCATCCTGCTGACTGTAAATTCTAAAGGTAGAAGTAGGAGACAGGATTGAATTTGGGTCTCCCAAGTTCAAATCATGGATCTTCATTCCTATGAGATGCTTCTGAGACATACAGACTAAGGGAATCACCAATAAAAACTGTGAAGATGAATACTTTTGGTGCACTTAAATGTATTTTTTATCGACATTTTATTGAAATGATTGTAGATTCACTTGCAATTGTAAAAAATAATACAAATATTCTCTGTATACTTAATCCAGTTCCCTCAATGTAACAGTTTGAAAATTATATTGCAATGTATCACAATCAGGGTATTAACATTGATTGATCACACTCAGATTAATCTGGTTTTACTTATACTTGTGAGTGTATATATATGTGGATTTGGTTCTATCCAACTATGTTTATGTTCCTACCACCAAAGTCAACATACCAAACAGCTTCATAATCATGAGATTTGCTTTTAGACCCACAGTCCCCGTACCCTTATGTACTGACTTACTCATCCCTGGAAACTACTATTCTGTTATCGACTTTCATAGTTCTGTCATTTCAAGAACGATGTATCAAAGGAATTGTACAGGATGTAACTTATTGATATTAGCCACTCAAATAATCCCCTGGAGATTTGTTGTACAAAATGATAGCTTTTTCCTTTTCATTGCTAAGTAGTAATCCCTAGCATGTAAAAATAGCTTTCCTTTTTCTCTTAATTAAAAGCAGCTATTGGGACCAGCAGTTAGTGTAATGGCTATTTCGCTGGACTCCCATGTAGTCAACCGTGGTTCGAGTCCTGGACCCAGTGGCTTAAACTCACTCTGGGCGCGCGTGCGTGCGTGCCCAAGATCCTGAGAGGAGAATGGAGGAGGAGAAGGGATTGCAGCGTGGCCATCCCCCCTGGGGGGGGTGATTTGTCGCTTTCTGTCTCTCTGTCTCTCTCTGTCTGTCTGGCGAGCACACGCGCCCTATAGCAAAAACCTCTCCAAAAAAAAAAAAAAAAAAAAAAGCAGCTATTTATTATTGCTTGTCATAACTAAACATTCTCAATATGTAGGACATGAATGAGAAAAAAGTATTATTTATAAAGTTGTCTTGTAAACTGGGCTATTCCGTGTGGATTAAATGGATGTTAAGCTTCTGAATCTCAGGCATTTAGAACAAGAATAATTTATTTAATTTAAGAAAAGGAAACTTTGAAAGAGTTGCTGGAGAGTTTGACAAAATTGGTTGAGTTTGAAGTACCACTGGGAAAACCACTCAAGCAGATGAAAACTTGACGTATTAATCAGAATTGATTAGACCATGCTGTAATAACAAATAAGCTCCAATGGCATGGTATAACAGCATTTTACTCTTTGCACATGGTACTAGGGGAATCCAGAGTATGGAAAACACTGGGCCTTAAGTATTTAAGGAAATGAAGCATAGCTCCCCTCAAAGTGCCAGCTATACATAATGATTCCCTCCAAAAGCACAGCATGGAAAAGGGAGAAAAGAATAATTTAACAGTGGAGGCTCCTGAAAAATACTGCTTCAACCAGGGAACTGATGGTAATGTCAACAATAACAAATCAGGTTGAAAGTATATACTTTTGCATTGATGTTGATGACAATGGCATTTTGCCTCCCAAGAAACAGATTCCTCAATCTAATCATGAGAAAAAAATACCAAATAAATTTCAGTTGAGGGACTGTCTACCAGACATTTGACCAGTACTTCTCAAAAATAAAGGTTGGACCTGCCTAAATGGTATAGACCATGGCATGCTGATTGCAGTCCTGGAAGCCACATGCCATCTGTAGGTTCAGATTCTAGACCTAGGAGACCTGAAGCACATCAGGTATGCATATGTGAGGCCAAGATTCTGACAAGCTGGAAGGCTGGATAAAGGGGATCATGCATGACCAGACTCTGTGAAGAGTATTTATCTTTCTATCTCTCTCTCATGCACACACACATACTCTCTATCATAAATAAAATAAACTTCTTAAAAAACTTTTTAAAAGGTCAACAGATCATAGGTGGTATGATTAAGACACTGGATCCCACATGGCTGACTCTACAGTTTGAGCTCTAACTTGGCAGCTTGAAAAACATGTCAGGTGCAAGTGTTTGTATGCCCAAAATTCTGAGAAGAGAATGGGGGAGAAGGGACTGTGGCATGGTCAGCCTTGCTGGAGGGTTGGGGCTACTTTCTTATTTTCTTTCTCTCTCTGTCTCTCTCCAGTGAGCACACAGGCCCTATGGCAAAATTAAAAAAAAAAAAAAAAAGAATCAAAAATAAAGTTTCTTTTTCTTTTTGTCATAAGAACACTTAACATAAGAGCTACCCTCTTAGCAAAATTTTGAGCATACAGTAAAGTATCATTAACTATAAGTACTATGTTGTACCATAGATCTCTAGGACTTGTTTATTCTGTACAACTGAAACATTGCACTCTTGATAACTTCCTCACTGTTTCCTGCCTCCAATGTCAACCACCGTTTAAAATAATAATAATAATAATAAATATAGATGGATAATTCTGAAGAGGATGGATGTATTTATGGCATAGATTGTGATAGTTTTATATATACATACTTGTCTTTAAACTCATCAAGTTTACATTAAGTATGCATTAAATGTGTACAGCTTTTTGTATGTCAATCATACTTTAATAAAATAATTTTAAAAAATAAGACAAGTTTGAGAAACTATCATAGCCAAAAGGAGCCTAAGGAGACAATTACTAAATGTGAAGCTTTTATCTTGGATAAGATCCAAGAAAAAGAGCATTAGGTAAAAACTAAGGATATCTGAATAAAGTATGGATTTTATTTAATAATATGTAAATATTGGTTCATTAACTGTGGCAAACATACCACACTAATATGATATATTAAGAAAAGGAGGATCTGCAGGTGGCATAGTGGTTAAGGCTCTGTAATCCCACATGACTTACAGCAGTTCAAGTCCTGGAACTAGAGGCTTGAAACTCATGCCAGGCTCGTGTGTGTGCATACCCAAAATTCCAGGAGGAAAATGGAAGAGAAGGGATTGCAACATGGCCATCCTCTCTGGGGGAATGATTTCTCATTTTCTCTTTCTCTGTATCTGTGGTGAGCACTTGTGCCCTATAGCAAAAACCTGTCTAAAAAAAAAAAAAAGAGAGAGAGAGAGAGAGAGAAAGAGAGAGAGAGAGAGAATAAGAAATCCTAGATATGAGGCATATGGAAACTGCACTATTTTCACTTTTTTTAAAATTTGTAAATGTAAAACTTTATTTTTTTTTTATGTTTTTGCTATAGGGTGTGTGTGCTTGCTGAAGAGAGACAGAGAGAGGGAAAGTGAGAAATCACCCTCCCTCCAGGTGAGTGACTACAGCTCAATCCCTTCTTATTCATCCTCCTCCTGGGATTTTGGGCATGAATGCACATGCATCTGACATAATTTTCAAGCCACCTGGTCTGGGAATTAACTGTGGTCAGCCATGAAGGAGTTGCATGCTTTAAACACTACGCCACCTGCTGGCCCCAATCTAAAACTATTTTAAGAGTTAAACCTTTATTTTAAAAGAAAAGTATATTTTGAATACTTTGTGAAACTTGTTGCATTATTCACATCATTTTGGCCACAGGGGCCTGGAGTGTGTCTCCCTGTGTACTCAAGGAGAGAGGAGACCTAAAGGTGGATGACACATACAATAGATGGCACTTACAAACTCAGTGCAAGGGTCATCTACAGAAAAGTGATGGCAGGATGGACACTATCTGCAATGTGCAATTGTGCAACATAGTAAGGTAAAGGTGGAAAAATGAGCCCTGGCACATTTGAGATATGACTATAGAGTATCAGCCAGCAGAGAATGTGCCAAAGGAAAGGTGGAGAAGAAATAGAAATTGGATCCAGGAAGCCCATGGAGTGAGAGTGAGTAGGGCAAGAATTAAGAAGCAAGGAACATGCATTAGTAAACAGGAGGCTACAAGTCCTCATGGGACATCTCCTTCAGAAGATAGCAGGGTGCTGGTGCCACTTTTAGTAAGGCAGGGTGTTTGGGGATGGAAAGTGTATAAGAATAGATTAATACTTCAACAAACAGTGATAAAGGAAACAAGAGGGAAAGCATAGTAGTTGAAGGTGAAAGAGTGCACAACATTTAAAAGTTAATCTTAGATGAAAGTAAAACTATTCTTCCTGTTTTTAAGGCAATTGCATTTTTAACTTATCCTCCCTTAACTTCCCTCTAAATTAATACTGAGGAGTAAAACCTAGTCTGGACAATGGTATTTCTGTTTGCTTATAACACCAATAAGCACGGGCAACAAAAGCAAAAGTAGACAAGAAGGATTCCTTTAAACTAAAAAGTTTCTGGGGAGCAAAGAAAAAAATCAACTGAGTGAAAAGGCAACCTACAGATGAGAAAAATATTTTCAAATAATATACTTGGTAAGAGATTAATATTCAGACTATAGAAGAAACTCATACAACTCAACAGTAAAAAAAAAAATTCTTATTGAAAACAGGGCAAGAGATCCAAATAAATAATTCTTAAAAGAAGATGTCCAAATGGCCAACAGATATATGAGAAAGTTCTCAACAACACCGGTCATCAGAAAAAGGAAAATCAAAACTGCAATGAGATAGCACCTCACATCTGTTAAAATTTCTGTTTTCAAAAAGAGTACCAGTGTTAACAAGGATGTGGAAAAAAAAAAAAAAAGGATCCCTTTTACATCGCTAGTGTACACTGTAAGTTAGTGCAGCTATTGTGCAAAGCAGATTAGATGTTCCTCAAAAAATTAAAACTAGAACTGCCACATGACCCAGCAATTTCCCTAGATAAATCCAAGGAAGCAAAATAAGTATATAGAAGAGATGGCGACACTTACATGTTTACGGCAACACACTACCCAAGACAAGGAAACTAATGTGCATCAGTGGATAAATTAATAAAGAAAATGTGATATCTAATACATAAAGGAATATTACACAGACATTAAAAAAGAAGAAATTCTTACCATTTACGATAGCATGATTAAACTTAGAAGACATTATGTTAAGTAAAATAAGTCAGGCACAGAAAAATAAATACTAAATGATATCAAATGTAGAATCTAAAAAAACCAAACTCATATAGCCAAGATTATTATGGTAGTTACCAGGTACTGGAAGATGGGAAAAAAGAGAACGACTGGACAAATGGAATGAAGTTTTAGTTATATAAGGCACATAAAATTCTGGAGATACAACTATAGCATGATGATTATAGTTAATAATACTGTATTGTATTCATGAAATTTGCTAAGAGGGTAGATGTTATGTGCTTTCACAAACCAAAAAGAAAGGAAAAAAATTGTTAATTTGCTTGATTGTGATGATTACTTCATAATATATATCAAAAGATCAAGTTGTGGGACTAGGAGGTGGTGCAGCGCTTGAGGTGTTGAACCTGGTGGACCACAGTTCAAGCCCTGTACCCAGCAACTTGGAACTCATGCCGGGTGCACGTGCATGCATGCTCAAAATCCCCAGAGGAGAATGGAGAAGAAAAGATTGTGACGTGGCCATCCCCTTGGGGGGTGATTTCTTGCTTTCTATCTCTCTGTCTCTGTTTCTTTGGCTAGCGCACGTGCCCTATAGCAAAAATCTCTATTTAAAAAAAAGATGCAGTTGTGTACTTTAAATACATAAAATTTGTATTGTTCAATTATACCTTACAAAGAAAACCAAATAGGTAAGTAAGAGTAAGAAGCATGTGGAAACTACAGCACTGAGAACTGATCATTTTATTCCCACCCAGAGCTGTCCATCAAAATCCTTTAGTGACTCCAGACCTCAACTACAGCCCCAGATGACAGCCAGCAGTATGGGGCTTTTGCGCCCTGTATCCTGAAAGGTGTAGCCTCTGTGCCATGGGGGCTATGGAGATGGCAGTATCTGAATGTGTTCTCAGGACAGTGTGTACTGAATGTGCAAAGCATTTACATTCTTTTTTTTAAATCAGTTTAAAAATCAGATCTAGGCCGCAGAGTTAAGAAAAGGTTTCACTTACATCCAAAAGAAAGGTCCTGCATGAATGCTTTCCAGGAAGTGAAATCATAACAGCCATCAAGTATATCGAGGTGCTTCCACCTTCAGCCTAAAAAAAGAGGGAAGCTCTAAATGCAGAAGCAAGACATTTGAAGGACACAGAAAAGGATTGTCTATTGATGATAATGTGTTCGATATTTTCAACTGGTCTGGTGGGAAGTGTGTTCATGTTGGGTAATTTATTTTACAAGTTGTAGTAATGTACAGTGATTGAATGCATAAAAGAAATTAAAATAGGGACCAACAGATAGCATAATGGCTATGTCACTGGACTCCCATATAGTCTACCACAGTTCGAGTCCCCAACCCAGTGGCTTAAACTCACAGCGGGTGTGATGCGTGCATGCCCAAGATCCAGAGAGGAGAATGGAGGAGAAGGGATTGCGGAGTGGCCATCCCCCCTAGGGGGTGATTTCTCACTTTCTGTCTCTCTGTCTTTCTGACGAGTACACACACCCTATGGCAAAAAAAACTCTCAAAAGAAAGAAAGAAAGAAAGAAAGAAAATGAAGGGCAGGAAAAAAAAAGGCAGGAAAATAAGCTTTACAAAGCTTTAAAAAAATCCCAGTTAATGAATTAATGGAATTTACCAGAAGCTTTAAAGTATGTGTAGAAAGTGATTTCCTCTAGAAATTGAAGTAAATTTAGACAGTATCATTTGGCATCCTCAACAGGATGCAAGCACACAGTGTCTGTAAAACTGCTGCAAAGAATAAGTAGACACGGACAAGCTGCACTGAAAAGGAAACAAAGGGGGGTATTGGAAGAACTCAAGGACATTAACCATTGAATAGCAGAACTAAAAGGTACATTGCAGGCAGAAGAATGAGTAATTGACATTGTGCAAAATTAAAAGAACATCAGCAACAAAACTGAAAAATTTCTAGAATAGAAAGAAAAAAATTGATGAAGATTATGACAGAGAAGATGCTAGAAATAAAGAACTGAAAAGGGAGATTCACCCTCAGATATATAAGACTTATTTAGAAATAACAGAAATAATAATTGGGAACACCATTGAAAAAGAAATCACACCATCATGCACTTCCTAAAAATAAATAAATAAATAAATAAATAAACACAAGCAGCTTTGTGATACACATTCAGTAGTCACACTGCTTCTGGAAGAATTGTCATTTATCAAGGAGATACTAAATGAGCATGCTCCAGACACACTGCCTCCAGCTGTGTGTCCTGCTCTCTGGCAGCTCCTGGGCAGTGGAGAGAGGCAGAAGACAAGCAGCTAAAAGAAACGATATGAGCAGTGAATAGCAAGTTAAGGTAATAATACAAATATTTGGCATCCTATGTAATATGAGTGTAGCCAGTCAGAATGAAAAAGTCGTGTCTAATTAGAATTAATGTTGCCACCAAAATAACCCAACAAACAGCTCACTGATTCCAGGACATACAGGCTGAATATAAGTGCTGGTGGTCAGTGATAAGAAGGAAAGAAAAAAAGAAAAATATATAGAGAGAGATGGCAGGTGGAGCAGGCTGGACAGAGAAGGTCTCCCTGAAAGGTTGCCTTGGAGCCTGCACATGGCTTGTGAAGCTCTAAGGTGATAATGATCCAGCAGCACAATCAGGTGGGAATTACCTTGTCATGAGTCAAAAGTGGAGGAAGTGAGCTGAGAGAGTTAGGGAAAGGAATCAGAGAAGGGTCAGATGCCAAAACGTGCAGCAACTTTCCTGCCAGGGAAAGGCTGAGATTCTATACTAAAGAACATGGGAAACATTACAGGTTTCTAAACATGTAGGTAACACATGATTTCATCCTAAAGATTTTCACCTACCTGATACTTGAGAATGAATTGCAGAGGGGCCAGCAGATGCATAATGATTACATTGTTGAACTTCCACATAGTTGACCACTGACCAAGTCAGACCGGGCAGCTTAAAACTCATGCTGGGCACATGTGCTGTCCAAAATCTCGAAAAGAGAATGGAGGAGAAGGGATCGTGGCATTGCCATCCTTCTGGAAGATGATTTCTCACTTTCTGTCTCTCTGTCTGTCTCTCTGATGAGCACATGCACCCTATAGCAAAAATATCTCTAAAAAAAAAAGAGAAAAGAATGAATTGCAGGGCAATGAGAGTAGAGAAATAAAGAGACCAACATCTTGACTACATTTTTGCAATGCTATCATGAGGTAAATGAGGTAAAATATGATATAATATACCACAACTACATTCAAACTTGGTTGGCCTTAGGCCTCTTCTCTGAAGCATGAAGCACAGTAGAGAATGAAGGAACCTGAGGAGTTTTGAGGTCACTGAACAACTTCTCAGGAGTTAGCAGTTCTTCGTTCTCTTCCTCCCACCCTCACTGTGTGCCTGGGTCGTCCTAAACAAACCAGAGATGGCCACCCTCCTGCACTGTTGCCTTACTTATAGCTCTGAACAGAGCACTGTGACACTGTGCAATTATTAGGCTCTTTATGAGGGCTTTGTTTTCTAACTGATTGAGACAACAAGGCAGTAGGAAATCTGGGAAAGCATATAGAATTTATGCAATTCCAGTAATAATAATAACAGAAATTGATAGCTTTCATGAAGCTAGGCCCTGCTCTGTGCTTGGCTCTTAAACTATAGTGTCTTGGTTTCTATCAAGAAATACTCAGAGTAGATATTGAAATCCTCATGTTTTACAGAAGGAGAAACAGGAATGAAAAGGTGAACTAATTTTCTCAAGAAGTGGGGATGCAGGTCGGCCCTAATTTCTCTCACTACAGAGCTCCTATTGAACATGGTCTGGATTTATTTGTTAAAAAAAGAGAGAAGGACCACAGAGTGAAGAATCACACCATCACGAATGCCCAACATGCATGGAATGAAAAGTGAAGGGGAAACTCCAAAGAGATATGTGCCTTGCCCTGGTCTACAAGGGACTTAAGAGGTCGGTTTGGAAAACCAAGTTCCAAAGGATCAGATGAAAAATTTATGGGCAGCATGACACACACCAATGGGGTTGAGGCTATAGTAGATTACAATCACCACATGCATAACTTTACTTAATTCATCAATATTGTAAGCATAGAATACATTATTCTAACTTTTCTTTTTTTCTGCCTTTTTATATTTTTTCTTTTTTTATTTCATTTTCTTTTATACATTCAATCACATTATTATTTAGCTTACAAAATGGATATTTCAACAGGTGAACATTTCTCCCTAGTCCAGTTGGTAAAACTATAAAATATCTTCAACAGATAATACCACATTTCTTTGTGCCATTAATGCTTTGCCTCCCTATTTTTCTTCTAAATGTCCTTCCTCAGACCCTCCTCTTTCGCACACACTATATCTGGTATTTACATCTATATACTGTGTTTCTATATCCTTTAGTCAATTAGTTTCGGTCATAGAGTGTGGACACTCGGAATATATTAAGTGGGGAGATTTTTCAAATGAATGAATGTACTAGTGACATTTTCTTTCTGACAACACCCACATATGCCTTGCTCCCTCAACATTGTGCAGAAGCCTTTGCTGCCTGGAGATTTACATTTTAGTCAGTGAGATTACCAGCACCTGGCCAATTGCATGGTTGTTCCTAGTGGGCATGTGACCCAGAATTTAAGAGGAAAGGATGATACAAGGGAGCTGTCAGTGGTCTTGGAGTCAAAACTGTGACTCTGAACTTGAAGAAGCACAAAAGCATATGAGAAAAAAAACTTTATGGGTCATTGGGGGAGAAAAAGAAAAATTCTGTTGTTTCCATTTGAAGCCAACTCTTGCCATCCTTTGTTACAACCTGCTCTTGCAGCAGCTCTGGGGCTAATGCCAGCAGAGCATCCAGACACTACAATCCTACAGGGACAGATGAGGTCTCTGAGGAGAGGATTTCATCTGTGTACATTATTCGAGTTGCTTACCAAATCTGACATAGCTCATTCCATGGGTCAGCCTTGAAACATGCTGGCACCCAGAAGCAAATAGAAAAAAAACTGATACAGAAGTAAGGGGAGACCCAAACCCCTACTCAAGAGAGGCTAGTGACTCCCAGAAGATTCATCTCAGGAAATATAGAATAGCTGACACCATTTCCACATACCACTCTTTTGTTTTGTTTTGTTTTTCCTCTTCCTTACAGGTTTCTGCCTTAAGGCTCATGTGCTCAGCAGGGAGAGACAGAGTCGGTGAGAGGGAAAGTGAAAAATCAGTCTCCAGAGAGAATGACCATGCTGCAATCCCTTTTTCTCCATTGTCCTCCCAGGATCTTGGGCACACACAGTACATACACCCAGTGTGAGTTTTAAGCCACCAATTCCAGGACTTGAACTGCACTCAGCCATGTGGGAGTCCAGAGACATAACCGCTATGGCATCTGCTGGCCCCATACATATCACTCTTTATCCAAGGAGAGGAATCCTTGCAGTACAATAGATGCCAGGGAAGGGCTTTCTAAAAGCAATCTAAGTTCAGCTGTTAGTATAATTTTATAGAATATAAGATGTACTATAAATATTAGTCTTCCCTGGTCTTTTCTTTGGAGAGTCTGAATGGCAGGAATGTCACAATTCCAGGTGTTAAAGAAGGTTATCAACCAGGAAAGTCAGGACAATACATGGTTGTCACACTTACATGTGTACATGCTGATTCTAGATTTGTAGTTTACATCCATGCAGTTGTACTCAATGGTCCAAGAAATGCAAGACAGAAAGACTCTAACACTTGGATCTACTTTAGTAATTGAGGCAAAAGAAAAACAGAGCACCTCAGAGTACACAAGATATGCAGCTTGGGGTATTTTAGTTGTCAATAAATTAATAATAAAAACAAGAGAGAAGTACAATATCTCCACATATTTACACATAGATGCACATAATCAAAATAAGAAAACATAAGTCAAAGGAAAGTCTATGAGGTGAAATTCCTAGTGAATTTATTTTTCTACACTTTGCTGTATTTCCAATTTTTACCAAGAACAGGCACCATTTCTTATAATCACAATAATAAACAGCACACCAATTGATGAAAGAAAACAATAAGCAATTAGTAACTCTTATATTGAAAGCATAGTTTTAAAAATATTAATGAATGGACTACAATTTACTTGAATACACTGAAGGAATTATGAATGCCATTTTTCTAAAATTTGCTAGCTATAGGGAGTATGTATGTGCTCACCAAAGAGACAGAAAAAGAGACAGGGAAAGAGAGGGAAAGGGAGACAGCAGCACCCCCCCCCCCCAGAGGGATTGGCCATGCCACAATCTCTTCTCTTCCATTTCCTCTTGGGGTTTTGGTCACACACACACACACACACCTCTGCCTTGTGTGCTTTTCAAACTGCCAGGTAGGGACCTTGAACTGCACTGTCAGCCATATGGGATCCAGCACCTTAACCATGCCACCAGTGGGCCCATAAGTGTCTTTTAATTTATCCAGAATACAGAACAGAGATGAGAAAAGAAGAACATGAAGGATATCTAGAGCACACAATGCATTTCTAATAGGAATATCAGTGAGAGAAACTACAAAAAGAGGGACAAAAGCAATATTCAAACATATATAAAACATGAGTGCTTGAATAAAAAATTAGTGTTCAATTTTTAAAAGAATAAATAAAATTAATACTTAGAAAGAGCAGAGTAAAAGACATAATATAAAGACAAAAGAGAAAAAGGTAAGCACTGCATGAGAGAAAAGATAGGTTAGTAATAAAGAAATGACATGAAACTAATATTAGGAACTACTTCATCAAAAAAAAAAAAAGATGCTGGATAATATTGTTAGATTAATTTAAAGTTCAGGGTGAGAAAAATCTGTCAAATTTGGATTCTACAATATATCCAGATAAGTTTAATTTTAAAATGGGCCATGGAAAAAAGAATGAAGAGGAGTCAGAAAAGTAAAGCATGAATAAAATGAAAATATCAATTCAAACAAAAAATTATAAAAAATAAATAAAATATATATTTGGGAATAAAAATTTAAAAAAGTATTGAAAAATTTACTAGAGGGGTTGCATAAAAGATTTGCACAGAAAGAAGAAAAATCAGTAAATTTGAAAATGAGACAATTAAGAGTATACAAGTTGAGGAGTAGAAAGAAAAATGCATAAAGATGAGAGGACCAAGTGTAACTAGACAGAACTAGCCCAGATGGCAGAGAGCTAGTGCAGACTGCTGACTGAGACTTGGAAAGCACATGAAGTGGCGAAGGCCCAGTGGTCTACGGTTGACTCCCACTGCAAGGAGGGAGTGTGGATGCTGGCTGCAGCAGAGAATTCAATTAAAACGGTACCAGTTTCAATAATGGACAAATGTAACTGCTGCTTGAGTTGACTAATCAGAACAGCATGAGTTCCAAAACTTTATTTGCATATATGGACCTGGTTGAAAATTTTGGAGGGTACTGTTTCTTTATAAAGCTCATCCCAGGGCACATCCAGGAATCCAGTCTTTTGGGCAAACATAGTTGTCTCTTCAACAGACCTTATGGATCAGAGTTTGCTTTTCTGGTGGCCAGTGACTGTTCCTGGTATGCACTTTGCTTTGGTTTAGTAACAAAAGCCTGAAGAACCTATAGGACACTTCAAGTATATCAACATAAAAACAATGGGGTCCCAAGAGGAAAAAGAGAAAGAAAAAAATGGCCCAAAACATCCCAAACTTGATAAAAGAAACAAACCTACAAATCAAAGCATCTAAGCAAACTCCAAACTGGATACATCCAAATAAAGCCACACTGAAGCACATGCTAATCAAGCTTTGAAAGCCAAAGAAACAAAAAAACAGCAAGAAAAGAATTAACTTACCATGTACAAGGGATCCTGAAGACTCGTACCTGATTTCTATCAGAACCTATTGGAGGTTAGAAAGGAGTTGAATGATATATTTAAAATACTGAAAGAAAACAAGAACGGAAATAAAAGGCAACAACAACAAAACACCTTTTGTCCAAAATTCTGTATCTGGCAAAATCACTCTTCAAAAATGAAGGCAAAATTAAGACATTCCCAAATAAGCAAAATTTGAGGAAGTTCATCTTCTCTAGTATTGTAGTATTCTTCAAGAGATGCTAAAAAGAGTTGTTCAAGCTAAAAGAAAAAAACTTTGGACCGTAACACAAAGAAAAAATTACTCCACTACAGGGAACTGCATAGGGAAATAAATGTCACTTATTTGTCTATTGCTTCTCTTTTTAATAGTTACATAGTTTAAAAGACAAATGCATTAGCCAAAATGTGTTAAATCTCTGCTAATGGACACACAATGTACAAAGATGTAATTCATGACAATAATATGAATATGAAAGAGGGTGGTGAGGCATATATGAGTGGATCTTTTGTATGTTGTTGAAGTTAAGTTTATATTTATTCAAACTGGGAAATACTTTTTTAAAAATACAGAAAAGACATTGAGAAGAAAAAAAATTATGCAAAACAAGAGCTAAATTAAACACAAAAGTAATGGTGAAAATGAGTACCAAAAATTATACAAGACATACAAAAAAAACAAATAACAAAATGTCAAAATAAGCCACTACTGATCAGTGATTATTTAAATGTAAATGGACTATACTCCCCACTCAAAAGACAGATATAGATAGGATGGGGAAGGAAAAAAAAAAAAAAAAAAAAAAACATGATCCAACCATATGCTACTTGGATGCAGAAACCGCCAGATTGGTAAATGTCAAAATCTCGGATAAATTAGAGACCAGGAGATTGACAAGAAAACAGTCTTTGTTTATTCCATCTCATCCTCAAGAATACTTCAGCTACAATAAAATGTCTTATCTGTCACTCTACTGCTATGGAAACATATAGAAAAGTCTAAAAGCTTTAATATTGGCTGGCCTGCTAGTGCAGCAGTTAAGCTCTGCACATATGGAACTGGATCCCTCCTGTTTTTTTGTTTGTTTGTTTGTTTGTTTGTTTGTTTTAAGAGGTTTTCGCTATAGGGCGCATGCGCTCACCAGACAGACAGAGACAGAGACAGAAAGCGAGAAATCACCCCCCAGGGGGGATGGCCACGCTGCAATCCCTTCTCCTCCGTTCTCCTCTTGGGATCTTGGGCACGCACGCACACGCGCCCAGCGTGACTTTTAAGCCACTGGGTCCGGGATGCGAACCGCGGTTGACTACATGGGAGTCCAGCGACATAGCCATTACACTAACTGCTGGTCCCTGAAAAACATGTTAAGTGCATGTGCATGTGTGCCCCAGATGATGAGATGGAGAAATGGAGAAGAGGAAGTTGCAGTGTGACCAAGTCTTCTCCTGTATAAAAATAAATAAATAAATACATACATACATACATAAATAAATAAGTCCTGGGACCAGCAGTTGGCATAATGGCTATGTCACTGGATTCCCATGTAGTCAACGGTGGTTTGAGACCCAGGCCTGGTGGCTTAAACTCACGCCAGGCTCATGTGTTTGCATGCCCAAGATCCTGAGAGGAGAGTGGAGGAAAAGGGATTGTGGTGTGGTCATACCCCCTAAGGGATAATTTCTTGCTTTCTGTCTCTCTGTCTCTCTCTGTCTTTCTGGGGAGTACACACGCCCTATAGCAAAAACCTCTCCAAAATGAATGAAGAAAGAGAGAGAGAGAGAGAGAAAAAGAAAATAAATAAATCCTAATACTAATATGATGTATGAATGATAAGGTTAGAGGTGATTTGTTTTGTTTTGTTTTGTTTTAGACATCATTCTAATTATTTAAAATTAGAATTTATATTTTGAAAAAAAATAGCTCTAATTTTGGGTACACGGGGGAAAATCCTGGAAAAAATGCCAAAATTTTTATTGCAGCTTAATCTAATTGCTCTAAATATGGATGGCTTTTATTTTATTTAAAAAATATTTTTATCATCTCAAAATGTTTTTTAATTCACTTTTTTTTTCCATTTTCAGATCAGCATGTAAAGACCTCAGAACCAAAAGAAAATTAAACAAACTGAAATTTCGTGATTGTTCTTAGACTCATCATAGAATTAAGTTTGCAAGGCAAACCATGAGTACAAAATACTATGAAACAGGCAAAACCAGAGTCACAGTCAAGAACTGCTTAACAGCCGAGAAAAGGAGAAACCACCAGAGCCATAAAATGGTAAGACCATTTATTTATTTTCTTAAATAATTATTTCTTTTTAACTTTATTTATTTATTCATTTTGATTTGATCAGAAAGGGACAGAGTGAAAGCAAGACAGAGAGAGAAAGGGAAAGTGCGAAAGCAAACTGCCAGCTCCAGGACTTGAATCACAGTCGGCCATGTGGGAATCCAGCGTCCTTAACCACCATGCCACCTGCCAGGCCCAGCTGGTAGGAACATTTATGTGATAATATTGCACCAGTCAGTAGAGCCACAGTAATGCAGTGCTCAGTGATAGTGGACCCACATGAGAAAATCCAAAGCTCACATCCCAGCGCCTCCATGTACAAGTAGTCATGATCTGGGCTGGTTGAGGCTGAAGCACGAAAGACCTTGTTGAAGGTGTCTGTGTCTCTCCCTCTTTCTCTGTCATAGAAGAAATAAATAAAATTAAATAAATGCTAGCTCTGACAAATACTGAGAGGTTGAGTGGGGGCTAACTTGAAGTGAGAAATTCCTAGAGATGTAGTATTAGGAATATTTCTACATTTTCATGAATTTACCTCTAGGAACTCCATTATTTTCTCAGGGTAAAGACTGGAGATAGAGCCCTTCCTGGATTGGCAAGAGGAGAAAAAAAGAGTAATTAATCATCGTAAAATATGAGGGCACTTCAAAACAGTTATGAACATAGAATTAAAGTATTGTTTATTTTGGTGCAAAAATATTTGAAATTCATGCATTTTTTTCATAATACTCATTTACTCTGAACTTCTTGAAAGTCTCTTGTATATCCAGACATCTTCCAGTACTAAGGCCTACGATCTTTGGCAAATTACTTTAACAGAACATTATCCCAGCTGTGCAAAGAGGTTTACTCCTAATCCAACCTCTCTAACCTTTCTTTCTCATCAAAGTGGGAAAAAAAATCTACACAATGAGAAAAACACTTCTGAACTCTCATATGCTAGATGTGAGCCTAGTAATAGGTGAACATTTAATTATAAGATTATGGAATGACTTTCTTCACATATTTCCAATCAACTGGGGTCCAATATACAAACAGAGGGTTAAAGCTAGAAGAACTATAAGATTCAAACTTGCTGTGAGAGGCAAACATAGGGAGGTCCAAAGCTAAGACAGAGACCGAATTAAGGAAACTAGAGGACTTTGAAGCCACTAGCATGCTGAGTTACAGGAATCATTAAACATAGCCTGACTCCTCACCAGATTAACATAAGTCCTCACACTAAAGGCCTATCTACCTCAGTTTCTAGTACCTGATAAATATCTACCTTTCAACAAAACATTAGTAGTCATGCCAAAAGGAAAGAAAACACACAGCCTGAAGAAACAAAGTATGCTTAGAACCAGAGTCAGCTTTGACATAGTTTTTGAAATTATTAAATAGAAAATGCAAAATGAACAAATAAATGTACACAAACACATATGTATATATATGATGTAACACATCATTAAGTTCTCTAATAGAAAAAATAGATAACACGCAAGAGACATGGATAATGGGAGTAAGAGATGAAAAGTCTAAGAATGAATTAGAAGAAAATGTTTCTGCAAAAGAAATACAGAATAGCTTTCATAATCCATTGGTCGATTGAATTCAGCCAATACAAAAATTAGTGAGCTTAAAGATAGATTGAGAGAAACGTCTCGGAATTAAATACAAAGAGGAAAAGAAAAGAGTTTAATAATTTTAAAAAAGAAGCCAAACAATAACACAACAAAACTTCTAAAATCTAAGTGAGACACTGTTCTCCCACATGGCCAGCTACAGTTCGAGTCCCAGACCTGGCAACTCACTTTCTCACTTTACCTCTCTTGTTCTCATTATCTTTGGTGAGCTCATGTGGCATGTAGCAAATTTAATAATAATAATAATAATAAATAGAATTAAATAAATAATTCTTTAAAAAAGTAAAAAATATGTGACAATTTAGAAATTTGTGACACATATGTAATTGGATTACCTGAAGTAGGAGCAAGATATATGAAGCAGAAGAAATATTTGAAGTAAGAAGGTCTAAGAAAATTTACAAAATCAGTAACATTAAACTACACATCTAGGAAGCTCAGAGAAATACCAAGCAGAATAAATTCTAAAGAAAAGCTATACCTAGTCATATCATATGCAAACTGCTTGAAAACCAAAGAGAAATTTTGAAAAAAGCCAAAGAAGAAAAATTAACACCTTATCTATAGAGGAACAGGAGATAGAACTATGTTCAACTTGTTAGAAACTATGCAAACCAGAAAAGAGTAGAGTGAACTATTTAAATTGTTGAAATAACAGTTCCTCAACCTAGAATTCTATATACAACAAAATTGTTTTCAAAAGTGAGGGGAAAAATGAAGACTTTCAAAATCAAACAAAACTAATGGAATTTATTGCCAGAAAATAGTCCTGCAGAAGTTCAGAATAGTTTATCAGTGAGAAGAAAAACTAGTGCAGGTCAGAAACTCAGATTCACATATTGAAAGGTATAGTGTTGGGGCCAGCAGGTGGTGTGGTGGTTAAGGCACTGGACTCCCTTGCGACCAACCATGGTGTCAATTCCAGACTCAGTGCCTCAAAAATCACACAGGGTACATATTCAAGCATGTCCAAAATTTCAGGAGGATAATGGAGGAGAAGGGATTGCTGTATATCCATCCCTTTTGGGAGGTGATTTCTCTTTCTCTTTGTCTCTTTCCAGTGAGCATATGTGTCCTATGGCAAAATCTAAAAAAAAAAAAAATTAAAAAATAAATAATAAAGTATGGTTTTGGAAGAGGAATAAATGAAAGTAAAATAAAACATTTATTCTTTTTATTTTTGACTAATCAAAATTGTAACTGCTAAGGTAATAATAACAACAGTATATTGGGTGTTTATAATACATAGAAAAGTGAAAGGAATGGCAAAATATCAAAGGATGGAAGAGAAGAATTTGAAATTGTTTGCTGTAATGTACTCTGCTACATTTGAAGTAGTACTATGTTATTTGAAGGAGAACTTAGATTACTTAAAATTCTGAAGCAATCACTACTTTTTCAAAAAACATAATTAATATGCTAAAAATGGGAGTAAAATGAAACAAAGTAAACTACTCAATTAAAGAAGCAGTGAAGGCAGAAAAGGAGGAAATAAACAAAGGACAAATGCAACAAACAGAAAAAAGTTACAAATATGACAAATATTAAACTATCTCTAATAATATTGCTTAGAGTTAATAAAAATCACCCAACTATATATTGTCTATAAGAAACTCACATTAAATATAATTCAGATAGGTTAAAATAAATGGATGGTAAAAGATAAACCATGATAATATGAATATAAATCAAAATAGCTGAAGAACTATTTTTATTTCAGGCAAAACAGATTTCACATGACAAAATTTATGAGAAATAAATAAGAAAATTACATTATGATAGTGCATTGCAGTAACGTCTCCAAGAACACACACAGCAATGCTTTTTGGGGATGTACCTAACAAGAACACACTAACAAAACTTAGAGAGTCCTAAGGTGAAAAACAAAAATCTACTGTGAGATTTGGGGACTTCAATGTTCATCTTTCAGTACTTGATAGAGCCAGTGGGCAAAAATTAGTATGGAAATAGCTGACCCAAAAGACACTATCAATCAATTTTATTTAATGACATCAATAGACAACTCCATTCATTCATGCATACAAATTCTTTTCAAGCTCACATGACTTATTCATTGAGGCAGACCACATTCTAGGATCTAAAATACACATTAACAGACTTAGGAGGATGAAAGTAGCACAATGTATGTTCTCAGATTACAATAAAATTAAGCTAGAAATCAGTAAGGGAGATATCTGATATGTCTGTTAATGTTTGCAAATTATAATTTAACACATGGATGAAAGAAGTCTTGAGAGATTTTTTTTTAATTTTTGAATTACATAAAAATGAAAATGTAACTTATTGAAATTTGTAGTATATACCAAGAACAGTGTGTAGAAGGAGACTATAGCATTAAATGCATATATTATATAAAAAAAGAAAGTCTAAAAATTAATCATCTATGCTTCCAATTTGGGAAAATGGACAAAAATGAGCAATGTAAGTGTATGGTAATGAGGAAAACAAAGATAAAACCAGAAATCAATGAAATTGAAAACATAAACATAATAATAATAATAATAAAAACAATGAAAAGGAAAGTTGTTTCTTTGAAAACAAGAGAAGCAGCAGGCCTTAATGGCCAGGACCCATTGCTCATCCCCACCCCTACTCAACTCTGTACTTCAGATTTGTTTCTTGGAACTTTAAGATAAAGTGGTACCCCTCCAAACCACATCTGGAGACCCATTCAAGCCAGTGGTATTGCTGAACACCAAGCTGCCTGTGGTTGCAGGCCCTAATGGATGGGACCGTCACTCATTCTCCACCCCTTCCTACTTGCTTTTGGACTCTCAGAACTTCAGTGTTTTGAATAGTGCGTGGCAGGCTTGCACACCACGTAATTTTTTCTTTGCTCTTGAGGTTAAGATTATTAGGTCAGTTGGAGGATCACCACTGCTTAGAAACAGGGAGGACTTTGGGTCACCCAGGACCCATGACAACAGTGCATGGTACTGCTGAGCAACAGGGAGGCTGACCAAAAGAGAGGTCACCAATTTTCTAATCCCGCACACCTTTTAACACTCAGAGATTCCTTGAATAATTTAGAAGAAATGTATAAATCACCAGATGACTAGAAACAATCACAGAGGCTCAAGAAATATGAGCGACCAACAAAAGGCCTCTCCCCCAAGGAAAATCATCAAGACCACATCACCCACAATCAATACAATGGATGCCGTGGATGTGTCCGATAAGCAATTCTGAATAGTTGTAGTGACAAAGCTAACTGAGATGGAAAAGAAAAGAGACAGTGAGTTCCAGGAGATGAGGAAGTCCTTTCATGATCTGAAAGAAAAAATAGATACCTTAAAAAAGAACCAGATGGAATTTCTAGGGTTGAAGAATCTGATACAAGAAATCAAAACCTCCCTTGAAAGTATTAAAAGTAGATTAAATCAGGCAGAAGATCAAATCTTGAATGTATAAGACAAAACATCTGACCTAGAAAAAAGTATCAAGAAGATTGAAAAAACAACCAAGAAAAATGAGGATAATATATGAGGAATAATGGATACCATCAAGCACCCTAACATCCAGATAACTGGTATCCCAGAAGAGGAAGAAAATAATAACAGCATTGATAATTTATTCTATGAAATCTTGGAAGAGAACTTCCCAAACTCAGAAAGCCATTCAAATATCCAGACCCAAGAAATACATAGGACCCCAAGTAGAATCGACCCAAGAAGATCCTCTCAAAGGCACATCATAGCCAGACTGGCAAAAACAACAAAGACAAGATACTAAAGTGGGCAAGAGGGAAACATCAAGTTACTTAGAAAGGTCACCACATCAGGCTAACATCTGACCTTTCCATGGAAACAATGCAGGCAAATAAAGAATGGGGAAATATAGTTAAAGTGTTGAATGAAAAGCAGTTTCAACCAAGAATATTATACCCAGCAAGATTATCTTTCACATGGGAAGAAAAGATATAAACAAAATCTGAAGGAATTTACCAACTCCAGAGGTTCTGAAGGGAGTGCTATACCAAGATAACTAAAAAGTCAGATGGACAGTTATAAGAGAACAAAAAATGACTCATTTAATGGTAGGAACAGGTACAGAAATATCAATAATAGCATTGAATGTCAATGGATTAAATTCTCCAATTAAGAGACACAGATTGGCCAAATAGAAAAAAAAGAGAGATAGGGAGAAACAATATAATTATTGAGGATCTCAACATCCAATTATCTCCTTTAGACAAATCTTCTAGGCAAAATTAAATAGAGAAATATAGAGCCAAAGTGATACTATAAATCAGATGGATTTGACAGATATGTATAGAACTTTCCACCCTAACACCACAAAATATACATTTTTCTCACCCTGGCATGAAACCTTTTCAAAGATTGACGATATGTTAGGACACAAATCAGGGCTTTACAGATTCAAAGGCATAGAAACTATATCCAGCATCTTCTCTGACCATGATGGAATTAAACTCAAGATTTATTTCAAGAAAGACCCTTGAAAATACACAAACACGTGGACATTGAACAACCTACTTCTGAATGACTTCTCAACTACTGAAGAAATTAAGTCTCAAATTTAAAAAAATTATGGAAACAAAGAATGAGTACGCAAGTTTCTGTAATCTATGGGACACAGCAAAAGCAGTCATAAGAGGGAAGTTCATAGCAATTAGTGCACATAAGAAAAAGATGGAAAGGTGGCAAATAGATAACCTAACATCATGCCTTAGGGAATTGCAAAAACAGCAACAACAAATGCAAGGCAAAAAGAAATAATAAAGGTTAGAGCAGGAATAAATAAAATAGAAAATATACTAATCATACAGAAAATAAATTAAAGCAAAAGCTGATTCTTTGAAAAGATTAACAAAATTGACACACCATGGCTAGACTGATAAAGAAGAAGAAAGAAGGAAACCAGATAAATCAAATACATGATGAAACAGGCAACCTTACAACAGACATAATAGAAGTACAAAATATCATTAGAGGATGCTATGAGCAACTATATGCCAACAAACCAGAGAACTTGGAGGAGATGGACAAATTCCTGGATGCATATAATCTACCAAGATTAAATGAGGAGGACATAGAAAACCTGAATAGACCCATAACAAGCCAGGAGATTGAATCAGTAATAAATCCCCTTCCAACAAAGAAAAACCCAGGTCCAGATGCCTTCACTTCTGTAAAGCTTTGAATGAAGAGTTAGTCCCTATCCTACTCAAATAATTTCTAAAGATTCAAAAAGAAGGAAACCTTCCAAATTCATTCTATGAAGCCTCCATCATCCTCATTCCCAAAACAGATAAGGACATGACAAAAAAGGAAAACTACAGACCAATATCATTGATGAATATAGATGCAAAATTTCTCAAAAAGATACTCACAAATTGTATACAACAACATATAACAAAGATATGACCAGGTAGGCTTTATTCCAGGGATGCAAGGGTGGTTCAACACATGTAAGACTATAAAATAATACATCATATTAGCAGAAAGAAAGATAAAAGCCATATAATCATTTTAATTGATGCAGAGAAAGCATTTGATAAAATACAACATGCTTTCATGATTAAGACCCTCAGTAAGATTGGTATAGAAGGGTCATTTCTCAACACAACAAAAGCCATCCATGAAAAACCTACAGCTAACATTATACTGAATGGAGAAAAGCTAAAAGCTTTTCCACGAAAACCTGGTACTAGGCAAGGCTGCCCACTTTCTCCACTGCTCTTTAATGTAGTGCTGGAAGTCTTAGCTAATGCAATCAGAAAATAGAACAATATAAAAGGCATTCAAATAGGCAAAGAAGAATTGAAAATATCTTTATTCACAGATGACATGATGGAAGACCCAAAGGTTTCCATGAAAAAACTTCTCAAAGTAATTAGTGAATACAACAAAGTGGCAGAATATAAAATCAACATCCAAAAATCTATAGCATTTCTATATATGAAAAACAAGTTGAACGAAGTAGAGCTGAAGAAAAGAATCCCTTTTACCATAGCCACAAAATGTATAAGATACCTAAGGATAAACCTAACTAAGGAAGTCAAAGACCTTTACAAAGAAAACTATGAAAATCTTTAAAAATATATTAAGTACATTAAAAAGTGGAAGGACATCCCATGTTCCTGGATTGGAAGAATTAATATAATCAAAATTGCAATTCTACCCAAATTAATCATAAAAGCAGCATGGTATTGGCACAAAAACAGACAGGTAGACCAGTAGAATAGAATAGACACTCCAAAAATAAATGCCAAATCTTACAGCCAACTGATTTTTAATAAAGGATATCAGTCAATCCACTGGGAAAAGGAAAACCTCTTTAGTGAATGGTGCTGGAAAAATCGGGTATCCACCTGCAGAAAGATGAATCTGAACTCCTATCTGTCACCATCAACAAAAATCAACTCAAAATGGATCAAATATCTGAACCTAAAACATCAAACTGTAAAACTAACTGGTGGAAAATACTGGGGAAACTCTAGGAGACATTAGATTAGGCAAAGACTTCTTAAATATTAGACTCCCAAAGCACTGGCAATAATCCCTAAAATAGACAAGTGGGATTATATCAGGCTAAGAAGTTTTTGCATAGCAAGGTACAAAATAACACGTGTGAACAGACAACCCTCAGAATGGGAGAATATTTTTGTAAAATATGTCTCAGACAAGGAACTGATAACCAGAATGCACACAGAACTCAAGCGCCTTATGTGGGAAAAAAAAATGACTAACCCAATTAAAACATGGGAAAATGAGCTGAACAAAAATCTCTCTAAGAAAGACATATGAACAGCTAAAAATCATATGAGGAAATGCTTAACATCCCCCATAATAAGGGAGATGCAGATTAAAGCCAGAATGAGATACCACCTAACCCCTGTCAGAATGGCAAGGATTAAAAATATAAAAAGTGATGTGCTGGTGGGGATATGGTGAAAAGGGAACTCTCCTATGCTGTTGGTGGGAATGTAAACTGGTTAACTAGTTCAGCCACTGTGGAGAACAATATGGAGGTTCCTCAAAGATCTACAAATATAACTACCATTTGATCCAGCAATCCCACTTTTTGGTAGCTACCTAAAGGACAGAAGAATGCTCAGTTGGAAAAGCTCTTGCACATTAATGTTTATTGCATCATTATTCATGATCGCTAAGACATGGAACCAATCCAAATGTCCATGAACTGATCAATGGATTGAAAAAGTGTGGCACATATACTCTATGGAATACTGCTCAGCTATAAAAAAAAAAAAAAAAAAAAAGGACGCTGGCATTTGATAGAAAGTGTTGGTGAGTGAAGCAAGCCAGGATATGAAAGAAATATATTGTATGTACACACTTAATATATACCAACTAACTGCACTTTATGGTAGAGAGAGAAATATTAGAAGGCAGGAAAGCAGTGAAAATAGTTACCGATGATGAATACAGTGTGGATCAGGGTGGGAGAAGAGAAGAGTATGGAGAAAAATAGCAAGAGAACAAATAGAGAAGCATGACATTAGTGGGACACAGAAATGGCTCATTACCTGTTGATGAATGACATGTAGAGCATTCTCAACTGGACTTGTCTGAGAAATATTTCATGTTGGGTAAAGTCTTTTTATAAGCAAAATGATAAATAGTGATTGAATGTTTAAAAAATTGGAAAGATAGTAATCTGTAAAAAATAATAAAAAGCTATTTGATGATGATGATGGGGATTTTAATGTTTTTGTGTTGACTGATATGCATGGTATTCCTTCTGAAAAAAATGTAATATACTGTAAAGATATATGTAATTCAATGTAATATAAACAAGATTATGATAATAATAAATAAAATAAGCTTAAAAAGAAATGATATAAATATGTGGAAGAAATAAAAAATTATTGAATGACAATAAAATTGAATACAAAGCAAATATATAAATAGGATACATAAATGCTCAAAGGATTTTAGATTATAAACAGGACTATCACATAGGTAGAGTGTACCTGGAAAGAGTGGATTACAAAGGTAAGACGACCTGAACCTTGAGAAGAAGGCACAGTAAACAAGGGAAAGGAGGAATGAAAAAACAGCCTCAGGAGGTACTAAAGTAGCCACCAAGATGTGGCACAGATGACCAGGGTGGAGGTCACATGAGCATCCCTTTGCCTTCTGACTAGTCTCCAGACCTATTCTGTGGCCAGAAATGGAGCAGGTGCCACCACCCTGATTTCTCATGGCTGGCAGGAGAGCTGCTCAAACCTCTGAGCCCAGGAGTTCCAGCATCTAACTGAGCCTCTAACTCCGCGCAGTGGCAATGAGACTTAACAAGCTGAGGTGAGACATCTCAGCTGTCTGTCAGCCAGCCATTCACATCAGTCTCAGTCTCACACACAAATGGTACACAATAGGCATCACAGCCACTCCTGAACTCTCACCTTTGAGCACACACCATCCCTTCCTGCTGAAGTCTCCCATCGATTTTCTTCTCCTTCTCCCTTCTTTTTTTCTTCTTTTCCTCTTTCCACTTCTTCTTTTCACTTTCTTCTCTCCTTCTCCTTGTCCTTCTCTCCTTCTTCTTTCTTCTCCTCCTCTGACTTAAAGCAATACATGCAAGAGTAGAATATAGTCTATTTTACTCAAATGTACCACAATAGTTTTTTGTTACTTTTTTCCTGAAATTTTTAATATCAAATTTTTATCATGATCCTAAGTTTGTCTTAGGTATATTCAGTTAGAAGTTTGATATGATTCTGACATCTGTCATTTAAAAATGCTAATAGCTTTCATTTTATTTTTATTTCATTTTTTATTGTGTATATTTGAGGTTTACAGCAATGTTAGGAGATATATACAGACAGTACAATGGTTACTATAGCGAAATAAATTGACACATCTATCATCACAAATAGTTACTCTGTTTTGTCATAAAAGCAGCTAAATTCTACTTATTTAACAATTCTTAATACAATTTTACAAACTTTAGTGTTGTACATCGACTCTCTAGACTTGATCTTCCACATATCTGCTATTTTGTGTCTTTTGACTGGCATCTCTTCATTCCCTCCCTGCAACATATAATCACTGTTTCATTCTTTATCAGTGTGTATTTGAGCAATATTTTTTCACATATAAATGAAATCACCTCTTCTCTGTTTAAAACATTGGTCCTTCAAGATTTAGCTCAGGTTTCACTACATACATACATCATCTTAATTCCCCTGGGCTAGACAAGGTACAGACCCATTCTATGCTTGTTCAGATTCTCACAGACTCATCATATTACCACACCAACCTAAGTCCAGACTGGGAATCAATTGCTGGTTTCCAGAAAACTCAGTGCCGACCATGAGATTTGTTGAAGCAGAAGACTTTATTGGGGTGATGTCAACTGACAGACAGGAAGCTAGTCCATTCAAAAGACTACCTCTCTGATTGGATTGACGCATAGGTTTTTACAGAGAAGTAACTCCGTTCAAGTCTTCAATTACGTTTGTTTATGCAAATGAAGCATTGAAACTTGTACAGTTCTGATTGGTTAATTTGAACAGCTGTCACATTGGTTAAATTTCTATGCAGCTGAATGATTGAAACTGGTACTATTATTCTGATTGATTGTTCTTATAGCCAACATTTTCACTTCCTCCTGGCAGTAGGGGTGAATTTTAGGTCACCCAGCCTTTTCAGTGCATGCACCCTTCAAGTACACTTAATGAAACAACACTTAGCAGTAGATTTTTCTAATTTAGGTTACTTTGGGCTAGTTACAATCATAAAATAATATCATGCATTATTTTGTATTCTGACTGCCTGTTTTCCTGTGTCTCTACTTCTGCCCATAAACTCAAGCAGCAGCTGACTCAATATGTCCTTTCATCCCGCAGGGTCTAGCACATGTAGGGCCTCGATAAATGGCCGGTTAGAGAATGGAAAATCCACAGGGCAGAGATCATTGTCTGTTGGTTCACTGGTGTATCCTCAGTGCTGGGCATTCAGTACCTGCTTGGTAAATGTTTGTTAAATGAATGAATGATTGTCTGAAAGAAAAGTCAATATGTATTGAGCCAAGGATTAAGAAGAGAGAAAAAGAGAAGCTGAGGGGCGTTTATGTTCTTCTGTTCAGACTATGTAAACATATCCCCATGGAAAACTGCTTTTTTCATGCCCTTTGAGCCCCCACAGTTCCCAGAAACCCTCTCCTCCACCAGGCACATTTAACACACTGCGCAAAAAAGCCAATACTTCTCCACTCTATTGTGTACTGAGTCAAATATCCTTCTAATTTTTCCTACATGACATTAACACCCAAGTGGATCTGAGAAGAAAATTGTGAGATTTATCAATGGATTTCTAACCTCTGTGTAGCCTGAAATTCCAGTTTTATAGTTTAGAAAAGAATCTAGAGAGAATGGTGAGTAAATCAAGTAAATCATGTGTTCTGACTTTACTGTGTCTCAGCGTCCATATCATAAGGAACCAGGCCTCAGAAACTCTAAGTGAGAAAGCTTGGTCAGGAATGTGACCTTCTTGGGATGCAAGAGCTAGGCTGTAGGCACACCAGCTTCGTGAGGGCTGGGCATGGAAGTTGGGTTTCCAGAAGCTGGAATAATAACAGAAATGTTCCACCTGTGAGCACAGGATGGCTGAACCAAGCAAAGTCTGGTGCAAGAGCTTAAGTCCAAGTACTAAAGACAGTATGAGGAAATTTTTAAATGTTCATGGAAAAGTGGAATTAAAGAATGAGTTTATTTTTGTGCAAATAAATTCTGAAATTTTTGCTTAGTTTCTTTATAATATTTTCCACGAACATTTTGAGAATCCCTTGTATTATCACACAACATTCACCCATACATCCACAAGCACTCACTAAATAACTGCCAGACTCATTCTGGGCATTTAATGAACGTGAACTATAAATTCTGACAAATTAAAGATGAAAATAGAAGTTTAAGTTGGTAGGCAGAGAATGCCCTTCTAAAGATGTCCATTCCCTGAATCTCAGAATCTGTGAATATGTCACCTTTTGTGGCAAAAGGGGCTTTGCAGAAGTTATACGGTTATAGGCCTTACAGTGGGAAGATGATCCCAGATCATCCAGGTGGGTCCAGTTTAATCATGAGTCCTTAAAAGTCTTAGAAACTTTCCTGGTTGTAACCAGAGAGATGCAATGTGACAAGGATTTGACCTGTTCTTGAGGAGTTGTAGGATAGAGCCACGGGCTAAGGACTGTGGTGGCTTCTTGAAGAAACGGCCATCAACTTACAGCCAGCAAGAATGGGAAGCTCAGTTCTATAACCCCAAATGACAGAATTCAGCTAACAACCCAAATGAACAAGAAAATGGATTCTCCCCTAATGCCTCCAGAAAGGATATCTTTGTATCAGCCTTGTCAGACCAATGTTGAATTTGTGACATGCAGAACTCTAAGAGAATACATTTGTGTTGTTTTACATCACTACATTGAGAAAAATGTGTTACAGTGTGATAAAAACTGTCACAGCAACTGAGTTCAAAAAGAAGCGTAAGCCAATTCAAAGCAAAAGCATATTGACAAATTGTGGGTGATTAAGATACTTCTTTCTATTTTAAATTATATTTTGTTTATTTCTTCTTCTGAGTGAGAGAAACAGACAGAGACAGGGGCACCCCCAAAAGGGTACTTGTACTCTAACCATCCTGGGTCCTGGACAAGTGAGTATAAAGCCAAAATGTACACAGAGAGCCCAGAATGCAAACCTAGTACCCTCCCATGGGGGTCTAGTCTTGCCACAGAGCTGCCAGCTGACCCACGACCCTTCTTAAATATTGTCTAAGATTTGAAACTCACCATCCCTGTGTCTGGTGCAGGGCCTAGACAAGGAGGTAGCTAACAAAGAGAATAGGATGCTGGTTAGAAAAGTATTCCTGTCAAAAATTTCCATCTTATTCCATTCTCCCAGGATCTTGTTCTTTGTTATGACTAAAGGAGAGCGGAGAAGGAAAGAAATGGCAGTGTTCACGGGAAACAAAGCACAACATGGGCATAGAATTTGCAGGAGCCAGCAGAGACCAAATCAACATGATGATGAGGTAGAGCTAGCCTTTCTCCCTAAAAGTGCTGATTTCTAAGGCGGCAATTCTTAATACTGGTTGCAAATTAGAAACACCTAGGGAACTCAAGTAAAAAAAGATACAGATTCTGATGCTCTGTTTTCAATGGACTGTGATTCAACTGGTCTGGCTTGTGGCTCAGGAATGGATATTTTTTAAAAGCTGTGGAGAGCTTATGTACAGCCAGACTGAAAAATCTGGTTTGAGGGGTGTCTGATAGGTAAACTCAGTTGACTACATGGGAGTCCAGCAACATAACCATTACATGATCTGCTGGTCCCAAGCTCGTGCCATTTTCACCATATCACAATGTTCTTCTAGTTCTGTTTCTGAGTGCGTTCAGTTCACCAGCCCCTAGCCCACCTTTGTTCCCTCTATACTCTGTGCCACTTTCTGCAAGTAGGAATTAGGGCAAAGTAGGGTTTACCGACTTTCTGACTCTGCCCAGCTTTCACTGGGCTTGAAAGCCTCACCTGTGCCAAAATCCATGACAGGGACAGCCATACAGAACACTGTACTGAGAGGGTTTTTTGTTTTTTATTTTATTTTATTTTTTCTTTAATTTTTTAATTTCAATTTATTTTATACAATCATGTTACTTAGCTTGCAAAGTGAATTTTCCAACATGTGTACATTTTTTACCAGTCCAGTTAACAACACTATAAAGTTATCTTCAATAGATAATAACCCATTTCTTCATCCCATAAATGACTTGCCTCTCTCCTTTTCTCCTTAATGTCCTTCCTCTTACTCTACTCCCTTTACTCACCCTCTTGCCACACTGTATCTGGTATTTATAACCATTTATTATGTTTCTATATCCTTTAGTCATTCAGTTTTGGCCATAGAGTGTGGACACTCAGTATATATTAAGTGGATACAAACAATGTCTCTCCATATCCTGACTTGCTTCACTCAGCAGTAACTCTTCCATGTTCATCCACTTTCTGTCAAAAGCCTGGGTCTTACTGCTTTTTTTCATGGCTGAGTAGTATTCCATAGAGTACATGGATCTTGGTCACGCATACACACACGCCTGGTGTGAGTTTTCAATACATTTATCTGTTCATGGGCATTTGGGTTGGTTCCATTTCTTAGCAATTGTGAGTAATGCTGCAATAAACATCGATGTGCAAGCACTTTTCCAATGAAGAATTCTTCTGTCCTTTGGTAGATATGAACGAGTAGGATTTCTGGATTATATAGTAGTTCTATTTGTAGATTTTTGAGGAATCTCCAAATTGTTCTCCAGAGTGACTGGACCAATTTACATGCCCACCAGAAGTGTAGGAGAGTTCCCCTTTCACCACACCCCCACCAGCACTTATCTTTTCTTTTTTTAAATCTTAGTCATTTTGACTGGGATTAAGGGATATCTCAATGTGTTTTTGATCTGTATCTGCCTTACAATGAGGAATGTTGAGCATATGCCTTTTGGCTATTCATATATCTTCCTTAGAGAGTGTTTGTTGTTGTTGTTGTTGTTGTTTTCAACTCTTTCTCCCATCTTTAATAGGGTTGATCATCTTCTTCTGGGGTAGCTGCTTGAGTTCCCTGTGTATTATAGTTATCAGTGCAGAAAAAGTGTAAGGACAGCCCGTTTTCCTAGATTGTAAGAATTAATATAACCAAAATGGCAATTCTACCCAAATTAATCTACACATTTAACACAATCCTCATTACAGTTCCAGAGACATTCTTCACAGATATAGGAAAGACAATTATACAATTTGTCTAGAATCATAAAACACCTCACATTGCCAAAGCAATTCTGCACAAGAAGAGTGGAGTGGGTGGTATCTCACTCCCTGACCCTAGAATATACTACAAAGCTGTGATAATCAAAACAACATGGTAGTGGCACAGAAACAGACAGGTGGACCAATGTAACTAATAGAGACCCCAGAAATAAACTCACAAACATATAGCCAATTGATTTTTGACAAAGGGTGTCAGTCAATCCAGTGGGAAAAGGAAAACCTCTTTAGCAAACGGTGCTGGAAAAACTGGATATCCACCTGCAGAAAGATGAATCTAAACCCCTACCTCTCACCATTGACAAAAGCAAATGCAAAGCGGATCAAAGATCTAAACCTAAGACCTCAAACTATAAAATTATTGCTGGAAAACACTGGGGAAACTCTGAGAGACACTGGAGTAGGCACAGATTTCTTAAATAAGACCCCCAAGGCACAATCAATAATCCCAAAAATAGACAAGTGGGATTGTATTAAAAAGCTCTGTCTCACTCTGATGAGAGTGCATAAATAGAGGCTGCAAGAGTGAAAGGAAGCAGGTGTCAGATCTCAGAGACCTGTGACAGATCTGAACAGTGGCAAGGGTGACAGAACAGTGAGTGCCCTGGAGAGGACCTGTGCATAAGGTATACTTGCCCTGGATCTTAAAGTCCTGGCCACAGAGCTCATGGATATCTCATCTGGGAAACTTTGTAATCAAATCACTTAGCTCCACACAAACATCAAGGTCCTGGAACCAAGCTCCAGTCTGTCTAATGCCAATAAGCCTGCCCTTTCACTAGTCAAACCATTTAATTCATATTGAAATACTAGAAACTCCTCTCCAAAATTTACACATTAAAAATAAAATCTGGAGCAGACACTTGCTTAGTCTAAAGGTTTGCATCCTTCACTGCTAGTTGAAGTTACACACTGTTTGATCCTTGCTCTTTTAGATGTCTTCTGTTGTCCAAAGACAGGCAGTTTCCTAAGGAACACCATCTTAAACATGTAAGCACCACAAAATAATTATCATTCAACACAGACTCACCCAATTATTCATGCCCTGGTTAGATCATAAAGGATCATTTGGTCTGATTAGCTATTCTCAGCTTCTAGTCAATTAGCTGAGTAATCTCTGCTTGTCTTACTCTGTTAGTGTTCATGCAGGGCCAGAGGAAAATTCTCCAGGAAGGTCACAGCAGCTACTTTTGCATTCACACAGCAGCCTGGAGAACTTTGCTAATAAAATTTGCAGCCATTCTAACTCCTTTAACCTTTCAAAGATTCTTCTGCGATAGATCTGTGTTATCTGTGATTCTGCTCAACTCAAGCCAAGGGTAAGATAAATTCTGCATTTCATTTTCCTAAAAATTAACACTTCACTAGAGCAAGAAAAGTTTCTTTCTATATTTTTGTTAAAAAAATGGAACTTCAAGACAATTAATAGCAGGTCAAAAAGTTAGCAGAGTGAGATGAGCCCTAGATTATAGCCCCTGCAGTATCTGATGCACCCAATTCTCATAAGTTTCCCCAACTCATGAGAATGAGATCACTTAAAATAAGGTAATCATGTTGGAAAAAGAAATGTTATACACTTTAAAGATATATGGGATTAAATGTGATATGAAAAATTAAAAATTATTTAAAAAGATAAAGGTGTTTTGTGTTCAAAGTTCTAAACCCAAATTATTCCATAGCTGGAAAAAATTTAAAAAGAATTAGAAAATAGTCATTGTAGAAATGATTTTACCTTCTTATTTTAAAGTTTATTTATTTTTTTCCATAAGTGAGAGACAGAAAGAGACAGCACTTCTAATAGAGTCTTGTTGCTACAATCCACCCTTAGTCTTCAGCCATTCTCAGATCATAGGCCAGTGCATGCCTGGTATACTCAGGGAGATCTCTGGACTTGAACTTGGATCCTTCCCATCTGGGATTGCCATGCAGAGTATCACATTTTAGCACTGCACCACCATCTGACTGAAGTATTTATTTTAGTTTCTATTCTCAGATCTACTGTTGATTTAAGGGAGTGCTTTACAAGGTATGATTGCTAATTTTGTAACCTAGTTATGCCAAGCTAGAGTCTACTGTAGGTATTAATTACTGCAAAATTTATAAATACTTAAATGTATAAAAATAGAGAAATGTTTGAAAATGAATGATGAGGAGCTCCTAGAATTTGCTCCCCCATTAAAGCAAATTAAAACTCATTGTGTGCCAACAAATGATAAAACCTAGATAAACTGTAAAAAGTCTGAGAAAGACACAAATTTCCAAAACTGACTGAAAATAAAATAAATCTGAAGAGATGTATAACAAGTAAAGAGGTTAAATCAGTAATCAAAAAACTTATCTCCAAAAAGCCCAGAACAAGAGGGTTTCACTGGTAAATTCTACCAAATACTTTTAAAATAATTAAGACAGATTCTTTATAAACTCTTTCAAGAATAGAAGAGCAGGGAACACTTCAAACTTCATTCTAGATAGCCTTTTCCAAAGCCAAAGACATCATAAGAAGGGTGGAGTGAGTGGCATCTCACTTTCTGACCAAAAAATATACTACAGAGTTGTGGTAATCAAAACAGCATGGTACTGGCACAGAAACAGACACATGGACCAATGGAACAGAATAGAGTCACAAGAAATAAATTCCCAAACATACAGTCAACTGATTTTTGACAAGGGGTACCAGTCAATCCAGTGGGAAAAGGAAAACCTCTTCAGCAAATGGTGCTGGAAAAACTGAATTTCCACCTGCAGAAAGATGAATCTGAACCCCTACCTCTCACCTTTGACAAAAAATCAAGTCAAGGTGGATCAAGAATCTAAATCTAAGACCTCAAACTATAAAACTGCTCCTGGAAAACACTGGAGAAACTCTGGGAGACGTTGGGGTAGGGAAAGACTTCTTAAATAAGACCCCAAAAGCAAAGTCGATAATCCCAAAAATAGACAAGTGGGATTACATCAGACTAAGAAGTTTCTGCATGGCAAAAGACACAGTAATTAGTGTGAATCAACAGCCCTCAGCATGGGAAACTATTTTTGTAAATTATGCATCAGATAAGGGACTGATAACCAGAATTCACAAGGAACTCAAGCAGCTGTTTGGAACAAAGATAATCAACCCTATTAAAAGATGGGAGAAGGAGTTGAAAAAAACACTCTCTAAAGATGACATACAAATAGCCAAAAGGCATATGAAAAATGCTCAACATCTCTCATCGTAAGGGAAATGCAGATAAAAACAACAATGAGATACCACTTAACCCCAGTCAGAATGACTAAGATTAAAAAAAAAAAAAAATGATAAGTGTTGGTGGGGGTGTGGGGAAAGGGGAACTCTTTTACACTGCTGGGAATGTAAATTGGTCCAGCCATTGTGAAGAACAATTTGGAGATTCCTTAAAAATCTACAAATAGAACTACTGTATGATCCAGCAATCCCACTCCTTGGTATCTACCCAAATGACAAAAGAATTCTTCATTGGAAAACTGCTTGCATATCGATGTTTATTGTGCCACTATTCACGATTGCTAAGACATGAAACCAATCCAAATGCCCCCCATATGGATGAATGGGTTGAAAAACTGGCACATATACTCTATGGAACACTTTTTAGCCATAAAAAAAAAAAACAACAAAACCCTGGCTTTTGACAGAAAGTGGAAGAATATGGAAGATTTACTGCTGCGTGAAGCAAGCCAGGCTATGAAAGAGAGACATTGTATGTCCCCACTTAATATATGCTAAGTGTCTGAACTCTATGACTGAAACTGATTGACTAAAGGTTGTACAAACACAAGAGATGGGTATAAATGCCAGGTATGGTGTGTGTGTGGAGGAGTGGGACCTAAAAAAGGACATTTGGAGAAGGGATACAGAGGCAGAGCATTGACGGGATGGGGAGGTGTGGTGTTATCGGTTGAAGATAGTTTGATCAACTGGACTGGAGAGAAACGTTCACATATTGAAATGTTCACTTTGTAACCTAAATAATGTGATTGAATGTATAAAAAAATTTTTTAAATAAATAAATAAATAAAAAAAGAAAATTAAATTAGAGACCAATATCCCTTATAAATATAGGTATAGGACCAGCAGTTGGCATAATGGCTATGTCGCTGGACTACCACATAGTAGATCGCAGTTTGAGTCCTGGACCCAGTGGCTTAAACTCACACCAGGCACATGTGCGTGCATGCCCAGGACCCCGAGAGGAGAATGGAGGAGAAGGGATTGCGGTGTGACCATCCTCCTGGGGGGTGATTTCTTGCTTTCTCTCTGTCTCTGTCTTTCTTTCTGGTGAGTGCATACGTCCTGTATCAAAAACCTCTCCAAAAATAAATAAATAAATACAGATGCAAAAATTCTCAATAAGATACTAGCCAATTTAATCCAGTAGCAAATAAAAATGATTATGTCTTTACCCAAATAAAGTGTATTCTAGTAATCAAAGGTTGCTTTATAACATACACACACACACACACACACACACACTCAGTTAATCTATTAAACTATACAAATAAAAGAAAGGACAAACACCACATGATCATCTTAATAGAAAAATACTAAGCATTTGACAAATTTGAATACTCTTTATTATCAAATTATTCAACAAACTAGTAATAGATCTTCTTTGGCCTGATTAAAGCTTTTATGAAAAATCATAGTTAAGATAATTACTTAATGGTGAAAGACCAAGAGTTTTAGTCCTAAAATCAGAAGAAAACAAGAATGTCTGCTCTCGGGACCAGCAATTAGCGTAATGGCTATGTCGCTGGACTCCCACATAATCGACCGCGGTTCAAGTCCCGAACCCGGTGGCTTAAACTCACGCCGGGCACATGTGCGTGCGTACCCAAGATGCCGAGAAGAGAATGGAGGAGAAGGGATTGCAGTGTGGCCATCCCCTCTGGGGCATGATTTCTCGTTTTCTGTCTCTCTCTCTGTCTCTCTGTGTCTGTTTGGTGAGCGCATGCGCCCGATAGCAAAAACCTCTCCAAAAAAAAAAAAAAAAGAATGTCTGCTCTCACCACTTCCACTCATGATTTGCTAGAAGTTCTAATTGTGGGAACGGTTGCACAAATCTGTGAATATACTAAAACCTTTGAATTATGCACGTTAGTTATTTATAATGCCAGAGGACACATGTGTGGGTGTGAGAGAGAAAGCAAGAACCACCTGGGCCTACTCACACTGCAGTTCTTTTTCCTCCAATCCTTCATCCTGTCAGAATCCTAGGCATGACAAGTGCCTGGAGTGTTTTTTAAACAAATGTATCTGGGACTCAAAACCTGGTTGGCCATGTGGGATCTGGTTTCCTCTGTGCAGCACCTGGGGCTAGACCTACACAATTTATAAATAATTTATTTTATTTTCAAAATTGGTGATTAGAAATTGTATATACTTACTATGTATAGGAAAATATCTTGATTTATGTATACATTGTGGGTTGGCTAAATCAAGCTAATTGACATATGCATTACTTCACACATTTTTTTATTTATTTAGTGATGTGGAAACACTCTAAATCCACACCGCTAGTAATCTTCAAGAATACAATGCATTGTTATTAACTATAGTCACCATGTCATACTGAATTATGTACTTTTGATGAGTAGATCATATTGTATGTGAGTGAATTATACATCAATAAAGTTATTTTTTAAAGGTGAATATTGGAAGCCAGTAAATGATGTGGTAGTTAAAGCATGACTTCTCACATGGTAGACCATGGTTTGAGTTCCAGACCAGGTGGCTTGAAAATCATGCTGGGCATGTGTGCGTGCATGCCCCAAATCCCAAGAGAAAGGAGGAGAAGGGATTGCAGCGTGGCCATCCTCCCTGAGGGGTTATTTCTCATTTTACTTTCCCTCCCCCTGTCTCTCTCTGGGTAATACATGTGCTCTATGGCAAAAGTCCTAAAAAAAAAAAAAAAATGAGTATCATAAAGAGAAAATAAAGGCCAATTTTTGTCAGTATTTCAAAATACTTGATGCTGATATTGTCTGTCTTTGCTAACCCAGTAGCAAAGTACTGGGTTAGCAAACTGAAGACAGGGTTCAGAGAAGGCAGAGCAATGTGGAGGCAATGGTAGGCCATCGATTGTGAGGACGGCAGTGTGCCCAGCCATGAGTTAGTATGAGGACTGGCAGAGCACTTGAGAAACTAGAGCAGAGAGCCTGGCTCCACTGGCTGGAAACACAGGCAAAGCTCTATGACAGCATGTGAATACAGGGAATGTAATTCCCATTGACCTCAGAGGAGCAACGCCTTGGTCCTGTGTCTTGTAAACTGGGTTAAATCCAGAGTAGTGAGGCTGCAAATTTGGTGCTGGCAACATAGCTAGAAGTCAGAGGTATAAATACAATAAATAATAGATACCATTAAGCACCCAAACATTTGGATAATCAGTATCCCAGAAGGACTAATCAGGGCATTGATAATCAATTTCATGAAATTCTGGAAGAAAACTTTCCAAACCTAGAGAGGCATTCAAATATCCAGACCCAAGAAATACAAAGGACCCCTAATAGAATCAACCCAAGAAAATCTTCTCCAAGGCACATCATAGCCAGATTGGCCAAAACCACATACAAAGAAAAGATAACTAAAATTGGCAAGAGAGAAACATCAGGTTACTTACAAAGTTTATCTCATCAATTTAACATCAGACCTCTCATTGAAAATAATGTGAACAAGGAAAGAATGGGAAATATATTCAAATTGTTAAATGAAAAACGCTTTCAGCCAAGAATACTATACCCACCAAGATTAACCCTCAGTTGGGAAGAAAAGATAAAAACATTCTCAGACAAACAAAACCTGAAAGAATATCACCAGATCAGCTCTTCAAAAATTTCCGAAGGTGGATTGGTCTGAGAATTATTTCATGTTGGGTAAATTCTTTTTACAAGCAAAATGAGAACTAGTGATTGACTATTTAGAAAAATAATTGGAATAATAATAATGATAATGATGATCGGGAGAAATAATGAAAAGCTATTGGATGATGAAATGAAGATTTTAATGACTCTGACATTTAAATTGACTGATATGCATGGTATTCCTTCTGGGAAAAGAAATGTAATACACTGTAAAGTTATATGTGATTCAATGTAATATAAACAAGATTATGATGATAATAAATAAAAGAAAAAGAAAAAAAGGTTCTGAAGGGATTGCTATACCAGGAAAACTAAAGACAGACAGACAGAAATAAGAGAGCAAAAGCAACCAAGAAAAGACCAACCTAATAGTAGAGACAAGTACAGAAATATCAATAATAATATTGAATGTTAATTTCCAGGATGTAAATGGAAAGACTGGACCACAGTAACACTGAAAATTAAACAGAAGAGAGATTAATTACATGAGACTGGACTGGTGAAATAGAATTTCATGAATTTTGACTAAAACATTACAGATTTTCTTCTATGCTTTTTTGTCCAGATTTAAGGATTTTGGTTTCTTTTGAACTGTCGATAGTTTCAGCAATTTGTTAAAATGTTCTTTGTTTGTTTGTTTTTTAAATTGAAACTAAACTTTTCTCCTTTTTTGACCCTCTGGAATTGGAAAATATTTGTGAGTATTCTTATTTTGTGGCAGAATGGTTATTTACACAAATTCAATAACACCTGTTGCTTTGAAACAAAAATTAGGAATACTTGTTATTGCTGGGGCTTGACTGGAATGTCATATCTGAAGATACGACCAGAAAGCTATGGAACTAAGGTAGATCTCAAGAAAGCCAACAGAAGCTCTTGGAAAAATTGCCTGGCACCATAAACAGTTCTGCTTGGCAGAGATGGTTAGAGAAACCATATGAAAGAGTTCATACCATCAAACAACCTGGAATTTTCCAGCCCAGAATTGTAACCAGTGGGGATTGCAGAAGAACAGCCATGACCAGGGACCAGCAGTTAGTGAAATGGCTACGTCGCTGAACTCCCATGTAGTTGACCACGGTTCGAGTCCCAGACCCAGTGGCTTAAACTCACACTGGGCATGTGTGCGTGCGTGCCCAAGATTCCAAGAGGAGAATGGAAGAGAAAGGATTGCGGCATGGCCATCACCCCTGGGGGGTGATTTCTTGTCTTTCTGGCGAGCGCACGTGCCCTATAGCGGAAAAAAAAAAAAAAAAATCTCTCCAAAAAAAAAAAAAAGAACAGCCATGACCAGAGATTTACCTTGAGGAAGACTTTGAAAAAAAATAAAAGGGACTTATCTTTGCTAGCAGATGGTAAACCACAGCATACTTGGTAGGGAGAGCTGAATTGGGAAGCTTTGTGAATTGTATGCTGGGTGTTTGCTTTTCAAGTTTGAGTATCTGACATGTAAATAGTTTCTCAGAAATATTTAAAATTACACTGTCTCTGTTACTATAGAATCACAAACAAATTAAAATGAACATTTTGAAAGTTATCTTTAAAATTCAGTTTTTTGAAATTTTGAAAGTTATTTCTCTATTAACTGTCTAGAACTATGGAGTATGAGCAAAAAGTTTTGATATGTAAAGTAAATGTTTGTGAGAAAATGTAAAAAAAAAAATTTAAAAGGGAATCACCCAATCAGGAGACTTAATGGTATTAATGATCAGTGTGAAAGTAAATTCATCCCCAAACATGTGAGGTATTATTAATTGCACTCCTGTCCTCTACCACTCAGGTAAACTGACCACTCCTTGTATCTCCACCAGGTTTACATATACTCCTGTAATAACACCTACAGCTCTTTCTTGTGTTTGTGTTCAGCTGACCTTTTGAGACATTATTCTCCAGACAATGGGCCTGCTTATACATCTTTGTATCCAGGACACCTTGCACAGTGGCTGATGTATTTATAGATGAACTCTGGGAGGAAGTTCAGTAACTTACAGCTTTATTAGACCAATGGCCCTCAGAAACTCCCTCAGAAACTCTTTTAAGACCCCATTGCCAGCTGTATCACAGCAACTCTGCATCAATATATCTGTGCCTTACCATCCACCCAGTGTTACTCTCTTTCCCTTTTAATCCACTTCACTGTTTTTAGAAAATAGGTGGAGTGAATGAATAGGAGCTAAATTCCTACACTGGACCACATGCATTTGAATTCCTATCTCCAGTTGCTTGGGCAAGACATTTAAGTTCCATTACCTTAGATTTTATTGTTTGTAAATGAAAGGAATATTATAGTCTCATTTCATTATTGTAAGGACAAAAATGAGTTAATATATGAAAGTGCTGAGAATAACCCATGTGTACTTGCTATTATTACTATTATTTATAAAACGTTTATAATACTGGGACTTTTTTATAGTGTTACTGTTAAGGTACCATAGCTTTTGGCCACTTAAGAATGTGATATTGGAGGCCAGCAGTTGGCATAGTAGTTAAGGTGTTGGGCTCCTATGTGGCGAACAACAGTTTGAGACCCAGCAGCTTGAAACTCATGCCAGGTGCATGTGTGTGCATGCCCAAGATCCTGAGAGGAGAATGGAGGAGAAGGGAGGGTGACATAACCATCTTCCCCTAGCAGGCAGTTTCTTGCTTTCTGTGTCTCTAGTGAGCACACATGCCCTATAGCAAAAATCTGAAAAAATAAATTAATTAATTAAAAAAAAGAATGTGATATTGGTCTGTTCAGGCTTTTTATTTCTTCCTGATTCAATCTAAGAACATTGTATGTGTCCAGAAATTTGTCCATTTCATCTAGGTTTTTCTGGTTTGTTGGCATAAAGTTGCAGGTAGTTTTCTCTTAATATTTTTTTAATTTTCTTTTTATTTATTTTTATTTACATTTTTTAATACATTCAATCACATTATTTAGCTTACAAGGTGATCATTTCAATATGTGAACATTTCTCCCCGGTCCAGTTGATCAAAATATAATAACACTACCTCCCTGTCTCAACAATTAATGATCAGTGTCTTCGTATCCCTCCTCCAAATGTTTTTCCCCAGGCCCCACTCCTACACACACACCACAACTGGCATTCACATCCAGCTCTTGTGTTTGTACATCCTTTAGCCCATCAGTTTCAGTTATAGAGTGCAGACACTCGGTATATATTAAGTGGAGACATACAGTGTCTCTCCTTCATAGCCTGGCTTGCTTCCAGTAAATCTTCCATATTCTTCCACTTTCTGTCAAAAGCCAGGGCTTTGTTGTTTTTAATGGCTGAATAGTATTCCATAAAGCATATGTGCCACAGTTTTTCAATCCATTCATCCATACGGGGGCATTTGGGTTGGTTCCATGTCTTAGCAATCGTGAAAAGTGCTGCAATAAACATCGATATGCAAGCACTTTTCCAATGAAGAATTCTTCTGTCCTTTGGGTAGATGCCAAGGAATGGGATTGCTGGACCATATGGCACTTCTATTTGTAGATTTTTGAGGAAACTCCAAATTGTTCTCCACAGTGGCTGGACTAATTTACATTCCCACCAGCAGTGTAAGAGAGTTTCCTTTTCACCACACCCCCGCCAACACTTATCATTTTTTTTTTTAATCTTAGTCATTCTGACTGGGGTTAGGTGGTATCTTATTGTTGTTTTGATCTGCATTTCCCTTACGATGAGAGATGTTGAGCATTTTTTCATATGCCTTCTGGCTATTCGCATGTCATCTCTAGTGAGTGTTTTTTTTCAACTCCTTCTCCCATTTTTAATAGAGTTAATCATCTTTTTTCCAAACAGCTTCTTCAATTCCTTGTGTATTCTGATTATCAATCCCTTATCTGATGCATAATTTACAAAAATATTTTCCCATTCTGAGGGCTGTCAATTCACACTAATTACTGTGTCTTTTGCCATGCAGAAACTTCTTAGTCTGATGTAATCCCACTTGTCTATTTTGGGGATTAACGACTGTGCTTTGGGGGTCTTATGGAAGAAGTCTTTTCCTACCCCAGTGTCTCCCAGAGGCAGGGAAACCAGTTCCAGTGTTGTGATTTGACTCAACTATTTCAACCAGGCATTTACAAAAGCATCATCAATGGCATGGGACATCATAATCATAACCCTGCCCATAATTGTGAGGCAGGTGCCATGGTGGAAAGCTGTAGGTTTTGAGAATGAGTGGTCCTGGATACCAATATAGGATTTCCTCTTACTTGGCATTTGACATCAGGCAAGTTATTTAAATTCTCTGAGCCTTCATACTTTTGAAATAGTAATCTCTTAAAATTGCTGTAAAAAATAGATAATGAATTTGAAAAGTATTTTGAACATTGACTATTTAATGAGTATTCAATGAATGATGGTAACTCTTATAACATCTATTTGGGTCTTTATTTTTTAAGAGAGGTATTTTACTATAGGGCATGGGTGCTTATCGGAGAGACAGAGAGAGACAGAGACAGAAAGTGATAAATCACCCCCCAGGGGGATGACCATGACTCAAGCTCTTCTCTGCCATTCTCTTCTTGGGATTTTGGGCATACACACACACACACACACACACACACACACACACACGCATGCACATGCGTGCACCTGGCATGAGTTTAAGCCACCAATCCAGGACTCAAACCATGGTCAACCACATGGGAGTTCAGCGACGTAACCGTTATGCCATCTGCTGGTTTCCATCTATTTGGGTCTATAAACATCAAAATAGAAATTCTTACAGTTCTGGGTCTCAGTGATGTCCTCAGGATGTTTGGTTGACAAAGGCCTGAGATTTTCCAACTGGGCAAGTCACAGTATCCTTCACAGGGACACAGGGTGGAATCAGGGAACCTGGAGATAGAATGTCAAGCTCTGAAGGGAAGTTTCCATGCTGACTCCTACATTTCAGGTTCAGTTAATAGGAACTGGTGGTGTCCATCAAGACAGTACATCAGGAAGAAAACTAACTTTGTGAGTACATTTCTTGAATAAAGTTCTCCTTTAGATTCAGTTGGTTATTCAGGTCTGAAGTTCAGGAAACTGCTCTGGACTGGAGAGAGTGATTTGAGCGGAAGCTTCATCTGGAGAAGTAGGGGAGCTCATGGAGTATTGAGGACAGATAAGAGAGACAGCATTTGGAAAAAGGCTAAATAAGAGCACCCTGTGTAGAGGTCTGCCAGGAAAAGCTACGCCTATGGAGGATGCCAGTGAAACATAAGCAAAAACACCAAAGGGAGCCGGGAGGCTGAGGCTACACAGAGGCCAAGGGAAGGTGGTCAGACCTAAGGAGGAAGAGGATCTTGTGGCCACAGACACTATTTGTGGACACGAAGAAAAATGAGGGAAACGATTAGTATACAGACAGAGAGGATGGACCCACAGCGAGCAGAGCTGAGCCAGAGCTGAAAGCCATGCCCAGGAGTAGAAGGCTAGATAGTAGGTGGGGGAGAATGAGGAGGGAGCAAGAGAACAGACAGGGAAATTTGAAAAGTATTGCTTAAAACATTTTAAGTGAACAAAGATAATGGCCTAAAATATACAGAGTGAGATGGAAAAGAATAAAATGTAATGAGTATAGATTAAGTATTAAAACTGAGTTTTAAACCAAAAGGATAAAGATTTTATAGGAGTAGAAATTAAACTGGCAGAAAAGTTAAAGCTGGGATAAGAAAGAGAACACTATTAGCCACGGGCTCAGGGGAGCTGCTTGGCATGATTTTGCCATATGTCAGGTGGTCACTAAGATGCCTAGAGTAGGAGGACGCAGACAATTACTGAGGATGTTTTGCACAAGTGAGTATGTGATTGGGAAATACTTTCCACTGTGTTTCAATGACAGGAAAATGTCCTTCAAATATCAACTCATGTCATCTTCACAAGAGTGGGAGGAAATGTCATTCTTGTGAAGATGACATGAGACAGTGATTCAAACCACTGAGGGCTGTATCCGGCATGTGGTAGGCTTCCAGCAGATGCCTGTGTTGCTGCTCCTTCTCCATCACACCTAATGCCATTGTCCTTGAAGGCAACAGTTACCTTCAGCAGATTAGGGGACAGGGGATGGATTAAATGATGTATATTCTTAAAAAGTGAAAAGGTAATTCATGCATGTGTTAGATAAGAAAACTTAAAATGGTATAAAGCAGAACTGTCCATTAAAAAAATTATAAAGTGGAAAGGCCAATTGGGAGAGTATATCTGTAACATGTGAAAAATAAATGCAGCTGGCCCCTATGCTATTTAAGGAAATCAAATCCCACAAAGCCAACTGTGGTTCGAATCCTGGTCCTAGTGGCTTAGAAAATACTCAGCACATGTGTGTGTGCCCCAAATCCTGACAGAATGGAAGAAAAAGAATGATGCGACCACACCCTATTGAAAGGTGCTTCATCTCTCTCTCTGTCTTTCTCTAATGAGTGTATGTGCCTATGACAATTTAAATAATAAATAAATAAATAAATTATACCAATTAAAAGCTAAAGAATACCTACAAATTAATAATAAAACACAATCCAACAGAAGAATGATTAAGAGATTCAAATAAGGATTTTATAAAATTTAAAAATGGAATAGTCAATACATAGAAAAAGCACACTGCCTTAGTCTGGTTTTTGTGGCTCAGAGAAATACCTGAGATTGGGTGATTAAAAAAATAAAATATAATAAATAATAAATAAAATAGAGGTTTAGGGGCCAGCAGGTGGCATGGTGGTTAAGGCACTGGACTCCCACGTGGCTGACTGTGCTTTGAGTCACGAACCCAGTGGCATGCTTTCCCACTTTCTCTTTATCTCTGTCTCTCTGTCTGTCTCTCTCTCTGTCTCTCTCTTTTCAAGTTAAGAATAAAAATAACAAATAAAATTAAATTTAAATTTATATATATATTTTTAAACAAATGGAGCTTTACTCAGCTCATAGTTTCAGGGCTTAAGGGTCCAACTTCTGGTAAGACTATAGCATGTCAGAAAGCAGGATTGTGAACAGAGTGGCTGTTCCTAAGTTTCTTCGATCTAGGTAAGTTTTCATTTAGCACCCTTAAATACAACCAAGTCCCAACATATGAACTTTGGAGAAAAATCTGACCACTTCCCACCAAGACCAAATCCCAACACATGGACCATTGAGGGCCAAAATATTATTAAAATCATAGCACCAACCACTTTGGGGATCAGAGAAATGCATAGAATAGCCCAGGGAGATTCCACTTCATGCACACCAGATGTGCAAATTAAAACTCTGGTGATACCCACTGCTAGTGAGAATACAGAGCCAGAGGAGGTTTTATACCCTGCTGGTACAATAGAATTATAACTTGGCTTTTAGAAACCCTATTTAGTAGAATAAAGCTTGGCATTACCTACTAGTGTCAGACTAGATTCTCTTTTTGGCTATGTTTAGATTAATTCTCATATTAAATCATATTAAATACAAGAAAAGCTAAGTAAACTTAAATATATAGATATAGATATATAGCTATAGATATTCAAAGAAGTGAAGGGCTACCTAGACACCCAGGGTTTGAATGATTTAAATCCAAGAAATAAGGGAAACGCATTAAGGCTTCACATTTGCAGAGGCATTTTGTCTTCAGGGTATCTGTGAATCTTCATCAGAAGTCATAGAATCTGAACAGAAGGCAATATTCCTTGATTTTTAAGCAGTCTTATCGGGTTAGGAAAATCTATACTGGAGTTCAGGGCCAACATAGCAAAAATATCAGGGCCCTAGCAAGTCTAATCTAAGCCACCATCACAGCGATCTCAAATGCTTAAAGAAGAGCAAAGTAGAAGGAAGAAAATGATAAAAATGAGAGCAGAAAATTATGAAAGGGAAAACAAATAGAAAAAATAAAACACAAAACAAAATTTTGTTTCTAAAATAAACTAATAAAGATGATAAAGTAGTACAAAGGAAAGAGAAGGTATAGTGATAGCTATCAGGAGTTAAGGACTATGTCATGACAGTTGGTAGACATGCAATTAGAAGGTATTACGGAAAACTTTATGCCAAAGTTTTGAGAATTTAGAAGAAATAGAGAGAAAGCGACCCTGATGGGCCATAGTCACACTGCAATCCCTTCTCCTCTATTTTTCCTTCTTTCAGGATTTTGGGCACTAATGCACACATACTTGGTGTGTTTCTCAAGTTGCCAGGTCCAGGACTTGAATCATGTAGTCAGTCATGTGTGATCCAGCTGCCTTAACCACCATGCCATAGGATGGCCTAAGATCCATTAAAAGAGAGAGTGGTTGGGAAGAAATGAAAAATATAACTATTCCTTTATTCATTAAATAAATTGAATCCCTAATTAAATACAGATAGATAGACAATTCTTACAGATATAGATAGATAGTTAGATAAATAGATGATAGATAAAAGAAATTCCAGGCCCAGACAGCTAAATTGTAAATGTTTCCAAGTATTTTTTAAATACTAGTCTTACAAAAATTCTACCAGAAAATAGAAAAAGAAGAATCATTTCAATCTCAATTTCTAAAGCTACCAAAACCTGGATATTGAAATCAGACAAAGACCTAAAAAAGGAAAATTACAAACTAATCTCTCCCTAAGCTCTCTCATAAATGTAGTTGCAAAAGTCTTAAGCAAAATATTCACATACTGAATCCAATGATATAATCTTTAAAATGTAATTCATAGCAATCAAGTTGGGATTATTCCAGAAATTTGAGACTCTTTTAATGTTAAGAAAATAATCAAGATAGTTCATCACATTTATAGAAAAGGAGAGAAAAAAATGATCATCTCAAAGGATATAGAAAAGATATTTCATAAATCTCAACACTCATTTACAATTAACAATGATAACAAACCTACAACAAAAATATACTTATGAGTGAAATATCAAAAGATATACCATGGGACCAGCAGTTGGCGTAATGGCTATGTCGATGGACTCTCATGTAGTCTACTGCTGTTTGAGTTCCTAGACCAGGTGACTTAAACTCACGCCAGGCATGTGTGCATATGTGCCCAAGATCCCAAGAAGAGAATGGAGGAGAAGGAATTGCGGCATGGCCATCTCTCCGGGGGGTTGATTTCTCACTTCCTGTCTCTCTTTCTCTCTCTGTCTTTCTGGCAAGCATACATGCCCTATAGCAAAAACCTCTCTGGAAAAAAATTTTAAAAGGGGAAAAAAAAAAAGATTTTCCTCTGAGAGAAGGTCCAAGACAAAGGAGTTCACCTCTTTTCAGCGAGCGTATTGTCCTAGATAGTACAACAGGGAAGAAGAAGGAAATGTGCTAGGACGTGAAAGGAAGAAATACCATTGTTTGAATGTCACTGGAGGATGATACAATTGTACATAGAGAGAAGCCAAAGGATATGCCAGCAGGTAATTTGAATTAGTAAGTGAATGTAGCGACAGTGTCAATTAGACTTACATAGCAAATATTTACTGCTTCTGTCCACTTTCTTGAACAGAGTAGACAGGTCACCTACCTCTCTAATATGGAACATGTCTGTGTGACTTGCTTTTACCACTGAACTGTAGTCAGAGTGAGAATGTGCTCAACCTTCAGAACTTTAGGTGTTTCCACCCAGTCCCTGGAGCTTTCCACCTCCTTCAAAAGAAGAGAACACGGCAAGTAGCATCTGCCCTCCCACTTGTGCTCCAGAATGAGGCATGAGGCAGATGCAGCAAAGATGTCCCAACCACTTTACAGGCTCTCCTTTGGGAACAGAGCAGCTCCAGCTAATGCCAAATCTCATAGCTTCATGCAGAGTTTCACCAGCATAACCATTACCACTGAACCATTAGGTGATCTCTAAGATGGCATTCTTTTTTTTATTATTATCATCATAATCTTCTTTATATTACATTGGATTGCATATAACTTTACAGTGTATTACAATGCTTTTTCAAAAGGGAATGCCATGCATGTCAGTCAATACAGAGACATTAATCTCCCTGCTTCAATATTCAATATCTTTTCTATGTTTTCCCCAATCATTATTATTATTATTCTAATTATTTTTTTAAAACAGTCAATCACTATTTCTCATTTTGCTTGTAAAAAGACTGCCCATCATGAAAACTTCTCAGACCAATCCAGTTGAGAATACTATACATGTCATTATCTACAGTTAATAAGCCATATCTGTTTCTCACTAACGTCCTGCCTCTCTATTGTTCTCTTGCTATCTTTCTCTATCCTCTTCTCTTCACCTCCCCCATTCCACACTGTCCTATTCTCATTAAGTACCTTCACTGCTTTTATGTCCTCCAAGTTTTTGCTCTCTACCATAGAGTGCGGATAGTCAGTATATATTGAGTGGATACATACAATATCTTTCTTTCATATCCTCAGTTGCTTCACTCAGCAATAGATCCTCCATATCTGACCACTTTCTACCAAATGCCAGGGTCTTGTTATTTTTTATGGCTTAGTAGTATTCCATAGAGTATATATACCACACTTTTCCAATCCATTCATCAGTTTGTGGACATTTAGGTTGGTTCCATGTCTTGGCAATTGTGAATAATGCTGCAATAAACATTGATGTGCAAGCACTTTTCCAACTGAGCGTTTTCCTGTCCTTTGGATAGATACCCAGAAGTGGGATTGCTGGATCAAATGGTAGTTCTATTTGTAGATCTTTGAGGAACCTCCATATTGTTCTCCACAGTGGTTGAACTAGTTTACATCCCCACCAACAGTGTAGGAGGGTTCCCCTTTCACCACATCTCCGCCAACATTTATCACTTCTTATATTCTTAATCTTTGCCATTCTGACAGGGGTTAGGTGGTATCTCATTGTGGTTTTTATCTGCATCTTCCTTATGATGAGGGATGTTGAGCATTTCCTCATATGCTTTTTGGCTATTCGTATGTCTTCCTTAGAGAGATTTTTGTTCAGCTCATTTCCCCATCTTTTAATTGGGTTAATCATTTTTTTTCGCATAAGGCACTTGAGTTTCCTATGTATTCTGGTGATCAGTCCCTTGTCTGAGGGATATTTAACAAAAATATTTTCCCATTCTGAGGGTTGTCGGTTCACACTTGTTACTGTGTCCTTTGCTGTGCAGAAACTTCTTAGTCTGATATAGTCCCACTTGTCTATTTTAGGGATTATTGCCTGTGCTTTGGGAGTCTTATTCAAGAAGTCTTTGCCTACTCCAATGTCTCCCAGAGTTTCCCCAGCATTTTCCACCAGTAGTTTTATTGTTTGAGGTCTTAGGTTCAGATCTTTGATCCATTTTGAGTTGACTGTTGTTAATGGTGAAAGATGGGGGTTCAGTTTCATCTTTCTGCAGGTGGATACCCAATTTTTCCAGCATTAGATGGCATTCTTAGCTGTGCTAACAGCTGACAATTGCACCATGATGCTGGACATAATGTCAATATGTAACTCAATTTCAATTCTTTTTACAATTAGGATATTTCAAAACATGATGCCCTTTGTAATAGTATAGAACTCAAATTCTTAGGAATAAATTTAATAAAATATATATTAGACCTCTACAAAGAAAACTGAAATAAAGGAGACCTGTAGAAATGGAGTAATAAGCCATGTAAGTGTGCATTGCATATTGAAAGATTCAATATTAAGATGTTGATTCTCACTTATATGAACTTATAAACTCAATGTGGTTCTAATCAGAGTTCCATCTGATTCAAGATGTATATGAAAAAAATAAATAAGACTAGCAAAGACTCTTCAAATAAAACAAAGTTGGAGGCCTTATGCTACAATGTATCATAGCTTTTTAATAACTTACAGCAATTAAAACAGTGTAATATTAGTGCAAAGAGAAGTGAATAGATCAACAGCACAGATCTACATACACTAAAAGTCCGAAAATATACTCTCACATGCAATGCCTTCACTAATGACAAAGGCAGCATGCAATGCAGTGAAGTCATGGTCTTTTCAAGTGGGTCTGTTTGATATTATGTGGGAAACAACAAACTTTGACCTATCTCACACCAAAGACAAAGTCCTTGATGGATCAGATAACTAAATATAGTAAATTTATAAAGCTTTCTAGAAGGAAACATAGGAGATTATTCAAGGAGTAGGAAAAATTTGCTTAAATGGGGTACATAAATCCTTAACCACAAAGGAAAAGATTAATAAATTAGACATTAAAATTAAGAACTTATGACTATTAAAATAATATTAAGAGAGCAAAAAAGCAAACCATATTGGGATATCTCCCAAGAATATTTATACTGCAGAAGGTTATTATACAAAAAATATAAAGAAATCCTACAAATCAGTAAAAAGGAGTCAGGCAAATTTACACAAAAACTGACAAAAGTCTTTAAACAGGTCCCTCCTAAGTGGCTAATGAGATGTTAGGTATCATTTGTTATCAGGGGAGTGGAAATGAAAACCCCTATGAGATACAAGCACACAAATGGTAATATGGTCAAAACATTTTTTGAAATGACGACTCCAAATGTAAAAGATACAGAGGGACCAGAAATCTCTCTCAACTAAGGAGAATATTTGTGGAACAACTAACTTTGGAAACAGCTTAACAGTACTTGCTAAAGAAAATATACACAAATCCTATGATCTCATTCCTAGATATAGGAAAGCAGTTCAGCTTTAGGAAAAAACCTTAATAGACAACAGAGGCACTATTTGCAGACACCCAAAAGACATGCATTACACTGTTGACCAAAATACATGTATAAGAATACTTATAGCAGTTCCGTGTGTAATAGCCAAAAGCAAATTCTAGTTTCAGTCCTGTGGAAGCATAGGCATCAAACTAACTCTCCTGCTCTGAACATCTATAAAACTGTATAAAATACATAAGGCAACATGCCATAGCCATGGACAATGACCCCAACAGAGCTATTATCCTTGAGATGGGAAGTACCTTGAGAAGAATTCCACTTTCACCCTAGCTTTCTCTGCAGATAAGTTTACCAAACTAGAACATAAAGAAATAGAGCCATGCAGAGAACATTTGTTTCATGATACACATATTCTCTAACAAATACTTCCAATACCTGCAGCTTTTGTGTGTCTGATTCTTCTGCTTGTTGTTTCTATTGACACTTAATCCTAGCACTTTATTCCTTTCTGTCTGTAATAATTTTATTTATTTATATTTTTGTAATATGTTTCTTTTTTTGTAATATGTTTCTTAAAACATTGTTTATGTGAATTCTTTGGAGACTCTGTATAAATTGTTATTTATTTTGTCCCTGAGAAGATTTTATCCTACTTCTATCAGAACAGGGGACTACCAACATTGAACAAAACTAGATGAAGTTCTCGGTTTATTTTGGCCACAAAGATATTGATTCTATTCTGATACCCCAGCTTCTTGTTCAGAATTGTCAGGAAAGGCAATTTTTATCCCTGTAATCCAAAGCCAATACTGGAAAGATAAAATTTCTTTACAGTCCCCACTTGCAGAGGAAGGCTTTTGTTTCTGTTTTGTTTTGTCTCTTTTCCATCATTAGGTCACTGTTGTTGTAGCCCTTTGAGCATCAGTCCTCAGCCTTTTGGGCACTAGGGACTGGATTCATGGAAGACTCCACGTTTTCTACCAAAGTTTTATACAGATTGGCCTAGGGTGTGTATGTGGGGGGGAGGGGGTGATTCAATTGCATTACATCTATTATTCACTTCATGTTTATTATTATTACACTGTAATATATAATGAAATAATTATGCAACTCACCATAATGCAGAATCAGTGGGAGCCCTGAACTTGTTTTCCTACAACTAGACAGTCCATCTGGAAGCTTCTTTGAGAATCTAATGCTGCTGCTAATATGACAGGAGGCAGAGCTCAGGTGGTGATGGGGAGTAAATACAGATGGAGCTGACCTCCTGGGGGCCATTTCCTAGTAATGGACCATACAGACAGGGGTGGGGCTCCTGCCTTTTTTTTTTTTTCTTTTTTTGGACTATAGGGCTCCGCTGCTAGAAAGCAGGAAATCACCCCCCCCGTGGCCACGCCGCATTTCTCCTCCATTCTCCTCTCGGGATAGGCACACGCGCCCGGCGTGAGACCGCCGGGTCCGGGACTACTTATACATGGGACCAGGGCCATTATGCTAACTGGAGGGGACTCCTGCCTTTGACAGTCCACTGTTCAAGCAGGACTCTAAATAGTCCCCCTGAGTATTTACGAACTTTGTCTCCTGTCCTTTATGATAGAAGCACAGTGGGGGTCCCTGACTCCAGGATAGCTTCCACTTATGTTTGTTTACCTCTCTAGATTCATTCTTTCTTGTTTGTATTTTCCTCTGCTTATTTTTTTTTTACAGGGGAGAAATTGTGCCTTGAATGATTTTCCATATTTTCTTTTTAGTTCATTTTTGTTTTATTGCCAGAGAGAAAGAGCTACAAAGAAAAAGAGAGAAGAAGTGGAAAAGGGAGACAGCACCTTTCGATGGGGATGATCACATGGCAATCCCTTCTCAATTTCTCCAGCCTGTCAGGATTTGAGGCACACATGCACATGTACCTGGCTGGTTTTTAAAACACTGGGGCCAAGATTCAGCCTCTGGTAGGCCATGTGAGATCCAGCTCTCTTAACCACTAGACCATGGGGCTGGCCCACTAGTTCATTTATTAAAAATTTGCCATGGGTGCCTGTGCTTGCTATGAAGGGAGTAGGAAGAGAGAGATTAGGAAAGCACTTTTCAGGGGTGATGGCCATGCCACAAGCCTTTCTCTCCATTTTCTTCTTGGGGTTTGGTTGTACACACACACAGCATGTCCCTCAAGTTTCTGGGTCCAAGACTTGAACGATATACTTGACCACGTAGGATCTAGCCTCTTTAATATCATGCCACAGCCTGGCCCTATTGTTCATTTTTTTTTTTTTTTTTTTTTTTTTTTTTTTTTTTTTTAAGAAAGAGATTTTTGCTATAGGGCACATGCGTTCTTCAGAGAGACAGAAAGTGGGGGATGGCCACATTGCAATTCCTTCACCTCCATTCTCCTCTAGGGAACTTGGGCACACATTCACATGCACCTGGCATGAGTTTAAGTCACCAGGTCTGGGACTTGAACTGCGGTCAACTACATGAGAGTCCAGCGACATAACCATGACACCATCTGCTGGTCCCTTTAAAAGAGTATTTAAAAAAAAATTATACAGCGCTTCAATTATACAAAACATTGTTTCTTCTTGAAATTATAAAGCATTCTACCCTTCAGTGATGTTCATGCCACAGTGGGACACCATAGAAGTAATACCCACAGGATCTTCCTGATCTAGAGTTATCAGGGTTTTGCTCATAACCACGGACAGGTGGAGGGAATTAAATTAAAGATTTATTTCCTAATAAGTACATGAATTCCAAACATGTGTTTATCTGCTGTGAAGTTCTCATCCGAGATGCCCAATACAAACTATTGGGTTGTTGGGAAAGTCATGATAACTTTTGCATAGAAAAACATAGAATACATCATATCTTTCCCAGCAACCTAATAGATGATAATTTTCTGCTTCTCTTTTATTTAAAAAAAGGGGAGATATTTAATGACTATAACAGGAAGAACATTCAGATATCTTAAAATTCAAGAGGTTATAAACAATACACAGTAAAAGTAGATAAATATGGAAGATTTACTGCTGAGTGATGCAAGCCAGGCTATTGCAAAAAGATATTGTGTGTACCCACTTAATATATACCGACTATCTGCACTCTATGGTGGAGATTGAAATATTGGAGGACATAAAAGCGATTAAAATAGTTATGGACACTGAAGACAATGTGAAATGAGGCAGGATGGAGAGAAGTAAAGAGTATAGAGAAAGAAAGCAGGAAAAAAAAATAGAGATGCATGACATTTGTGGGAAAAAGAAATGGTTTATTATCTGTTGAGGATGACATATGTAGTATTTTCAACTGGACTGGTCTGAAAAGTATTTCATGTTAGGTAAATTCTCTTTATAAGCCAGATGATGTATAGTAATTGAATGTTTTTTTTTTAAATGAGAATTCAAACATAACAATAATAATAATCTGAAAATAATAATACACAGTAAAAATTCTCCCACTCATTTTTCTATAAACACTAATTTCTTCTCCACTGAACAATTAATAGTGATTTCAACAGGTATTTTAATTTTTATTATTTATTTATTTATGGAGAGGTTTTTGCTACAGGGTATGTGCGCTCGCCAGAAAGACAGAGAGATAGAGAGAGACAGAAAGAGGGAAATCACCCCCTGAGGGGATGACCATGCCTCAATCCCTTCTCCTCCATTCTTCTCGGGATCCTGGGCACACATGCACACTCACCCAGCATGAGTTTAAGCCACCGGGTCTGGGACTCAAACGTGATTGACTACATAGGAGTCCAGCGACACAGCCATTATGCCAACTGCTGGTCCCACAACAGGTATTTCTAAAGATGAAAACTTTAATACATCTCAATTCTGAGATTATCTTTTAAAGAGGGACAAAGGTTTAGTGAACACCTAATTTGTGTAAGGATCAATCTTACTTAATACCACTGAGTATATACAAGGTTAGAAACGGAGAGCTTAAGTAATATACAAAAGGTCACAGAACTTTTAAATGGTAAAGTGAGGTTTCACACAAAGTACTTCACAGTTTCAAAGTCTGTATCCTTCCTATGCCCTTCTCTTGCCCTCAGGCCTGGGTGCTTCTTCATCCCATTTGATGAAATAGAAATGAAAGTTCCTTTCTTTCATATGAAGTTGCCAGACACTTATTCCACTGCCAAGCCTCAAATGTGGCAGGAACATAGACATTAAATAAAGACAGAACTGCTCTTCTTTGTACTGTGTCTTAGGACAATCTTAAAGAGGTGACACTTTGTAGACACTTTGAAGGAGTTGTCTTTGTAGACTTCTCACAAACTGTTTCTGCCCCTGATGAGACTCCCCTGGGCACATTCACCATTCAAAGCAAGGCATTGGTGGGGAAAGCTGTCTGCTGAGCCATAACCTGGACTCATTCAAGTAACCCTGCAGGCTGGAAGCCAATGCTAGTACCACCTGTCCTTCACTGCCTGTGGCTTTGGAGGAGGTAGCTGATATTGTTGGGCTTCAGTTTCCTCATCTCTAACCTGAAGGACTGGACCAGTTGATGTCCATAGTTCCCTCTCAGTCATACTTTTTCACAGCAAGAAGGTAAATAATTGTGCCCATGTCCATTAGGAGAGCTTTCCATTCAGAATGGAGAGAAACTCCTGACAAGGAAGCAATTGAGGGCAGGGCTATATCCCTCTCAAGCTGGTACCAGGCTGTTTACAAGACAGGGTGATCACTTAGGACTTAGCTTGTCTGAAAGTAAAAGTAGGAAGTGGGGAGGAAGACTAAGCTGGGGTCTATCCACTCGTTTTTATTCTACCTTTCTTTTTTTTTTTTTTTGGAGAAGTTTTCACTATAGGGCGCATTCACTCGCCAGACAGACAGAGAGAGACATAGAGACAGAAAGCGAGAAATCACCCCCCAGGGGGGATGGTCACGCTGCAATCCCTTCTCCTCCATTCTCCTCTCGGGATCTTGGGCACGCACGCACACGCGCCCGGCGTGAGTTTTAAGCCACCGGGTCCGGGACGCGAACCGCGGTCGACTACGTGGGAGTCCAGCGACATAGCCATTACGCTAACTGCTGGTTCACTATTCTACCTTTCTTCAAAGTAAGACTACATGGTGGTTCAGAGAAAGATTTAAAAATTGGCCCTGAGTTCTACTCCTGCATCCTCCATACCCTTCCATGTAAATTCTCTTAGCTTCAGCTACTTCAACTAAAACTGAGATTTAGGTACGCCTTGAGGAATTGACTGGGATAGTGGAATAAGGCCTTTGTGGAGTGTACGTCCACAGTGTCTGCTGTGTGTTCTCCCCCTCTGCATATATTGTGTTCTTTGAGCCTGAAGAGTCTCCTTCATGTGGTACATTTGGTCTACCCACTTGTGCACCTGCCTCTTGTGTTTCATCCACATTACTTCCATCAGTACACATGCTTAGAATGAATGATCTCTTCTATCCTATAAGACACTTGGGAGCTGTTAATAAGTACAGATGCTTCCAAGAAGTCCAACTTCATTGCTCTAGCATTGGGGCTCTACGGAACATTTGGATCCCTCCAAAATCATACATTAAAGCCCTAACCCCCTTTAGATAAAATCATAAAGGTTGAGATCCCAAGATGGGATTAGGACCCTTATAATAAAAGTATAGGGCCAGTCAGTGGCATGGTAGTTAAGACAGCTGGGTTCTATATGGCCCACTATGTGGTTTTGGTCCTGTACCCAGCGACTTGAAAAACATGCCAGCTTTGGAGCCTAGACCAGTAAGGCCTCTCAGGAGCCTCTTGGGAGGGAAAATAGCTAAATCTGTGCAGCCTCAGTGTTTGCCTTGACGTTTAGACACCAGCTGTAAATTAGTTTAATTAGTTGTAACAATTTTGTGCCAACCCCAGAGAGCCAAGGAGGACCAACAGTAAGGGCCCAGATCAAAGGGGTCAGAGAATGAGGTGACTTACATAGAAATTGCCAGGAAAAAAGGCACCAGTAGCAATTGTACTACTTTTTTTTTTTTTTTTTTTTTTTTTTTTTTGCGGGGGAGAGGTTTTTGCTACAGGACGCGTGCGCTTGCCAGACAGACAGAGAGAGACATAGAGACAGAAAGTGAGAAATCACCCCCCAGGGGGGATGGCCACTCCGCAATCTCTTCTCCTCCATCCTCCTCTTGGGATCTTGGGCACGCACACACACGCGCCTGGCGTGAGTTTTAAGCCACCGGGTCCGGGACACAAACCGCGGTCGACTACATGGGAGTTCAGCGACAGCCATTATGCTAACTGCTGGTTCCCTTACTTTCTTTTTTTTTAGGGATTTTTTTTATCCATAACAATTTTATCAGTAAGCAAAATAAGTTTTTCAAACTCGTCCTCCCTTAATAATATATATAATTGTCTGAAATTCTTAATGTATTTAAAAATATATTTCAATATCAAAATTAAAAAAGCATACTTTTAGTTGTTTCATAGTTATTTTTTCTTTATTATTATTTATACATTCAATCACTATACATCATTTAGATTTTATTTTGTACATTTAAGCTCATCAGGAATCACAGACTTATATATATTAAAAAACAAAACAAAACAAAACAAAAACAAAAAACAAAAATACACCCACATCAGGCTCCCTACTAGGCATGTGTATGTGTGAGGGTTTTTCAAAAGGTTCATGGAGAGAACTATGCATGGATTCTAGAAATTATTGCACTATAGGAAACACATTCTTTAATTCCATTTATCCACAGATTTTTAAAGAATAATTATGTATTTATTTATTTATTATTTTAATTAGCTACAGGCCACATACACTCAGAGAGAGAGAGAGAAAGTGAGAAAGCAAGCCACCAGGTTTAGGACTTGAACCATGGTCAACGATGTGAGAGTCCACAGCCTCAACCACCACACCACCCGCTGGCTCTCCACGAACTTTTTAAAGTACCCTCATATATTTGTTTTCCTCTGCTAATCTCTTCAAGTATTAGCCCAAGAGAAGAACATTGTGATCGCTGTTCAGAAAGATGACTCAAGTTGCTGAGAACTGTATGGATGGGAGTTCAGAGTCAGGATTCAAATACAGACCTCTCTGGTTTCAAATAGATACATTCTTGACCTGGTTACATGGTATTCTAATCACAGAGAAGGGAAACCAGATCTTTAAAACTTGTATGTTATATAAAAAAATAAAAATACTTTCTGAAATTAGTAACTCCAGAAGTCAGGACTCACATTTCCAATTTACTCAGTTGGTATAAAGTTGCCTATGAAATGCTCTGATTCAGGACTTCCATAGTTTTCTTTTCATCTGGAATGAATATTTCATCACTATAAATGGATTCTGCATATTTAAATATATGTCCAAGATTCTACTCAGCCCGAATGTGGAATGTTTCAAGGCTTATTTCATGTCCCACTTCTGTAGGAAGTCTTTCATATTTCAACCCATTTATAGTTTCTTTTCATTACTATATGGTTTTTAATGATGAGTGACTATATATATGGCTTCAGTCTGATTCTTTTCAAATAATTCATGATAGGCATTTCCCCATATTACCACAAGCTTGTGTATTTTGAACAAATGTATAGTATTCTTCGAAGTGTATGCTCCAGAGTTTAAGAGTCTTCTGTTTAAATGGTCTAAAGTGGTCAATTATGTAATTTATGTCATCCTCTATAAATTATGTCATTTTTATCTTTTCAATATTATAAATTAGGCTAATCAGTAATATAGCAACGTGGATTTTTGCACATTAGTTGCTTTTCTAAAGTTTGGATCATATATTTAGGTTCCCAAAAGTGGGATTATTTGGTCAAAGGGCAGAAACATATCCTATATACTTGATGCATGTGAGAAATGTTTGGACAGGGCCAGGCACAACCTATGTAACTGCAGGATTTCAAGAGAATGGGGTCATGAGTGGGAGGGGAAGCCACCCCAGAGATAGAACCAGTAAGTAAGTGGATTTCTTAGCAGAGAGAATCTTTGCTTTGTCCATGGTTTTGTAAGCAAGACCTAACTTAGTTCCTGACATTGAGTATTGGCCTAATATTGGTGAGTATATGAAAGCTGCAAAAATTAAGAATTGTAGCCATGCTAGGAAAGTAGAATAAAAATGTTCTTTTGGTTTGAAAAATAGTGTGGGACAAGTTTGGGGTAAACTGTGGGGTGTCTCTAGTATCAAATGAAGTGTTGGAATTTTAATCCATAAAGCAAAGAGCACCACAGAGGAATTTCCCAAGGGCACACAATCATAAGAGTAATGCATTTTGCAAATTAACCTCAAGATAGTTTTGAAAAAGTTGAGAAAGGAAGACTGCAAGCAAGCATTCCATTGGTGAGTTTGTATGTGTCAATTTTACTTAAATTGTCTAAATGCAATGTAAGAATATCTGGAATGGGATATAGGGGAATAGAAAAAAGGCTGTAAGTAAATAATCTGAAGGACTTGAAAATTTACTAGATATGGGGATAGGGAGAACAAGAGAGACTAAATCACCTGCCCGGAAGATTGTAGTCCTCTCCTTAGGAATGGAGGTGTCAAGAGAAGACCTGGCTTCTGAATGAGTGTGACTTTAGAGACATTTACATTACACAGGCAGCTGTTGTCTGGATCTCAAAAGAGATCAGAAACAGACCCAAGAGTATCTAGAATGCTCCAAGTGATAGATTTTACTTAATAATAGATGCAGATGACCTGAGTTCTGATTAAATTTGGGGACTTTTTTTTTTAATCAAAAGGAAACAAAAAGAAACAACAGAGGATAAGTAATAGGATGTTTACACACATAATTATTGTAGTGGACAGTGACTATCAACAGGAGAGTTTTCTTGGTTGGTTGTTGCCTTATTTCTTCCATAAGAGAGTGAGTGAGGCACCCAATCGGATCCTCACACCACAAGCCATTTTGGTCTCAGCCTTCCCAGGTTACAGGCCCCCAGCATATGCCCTAGAGATGCAAACCAAAACGTTCCCATGTGGGTCAACCAGTGCAGAGTGTTTTGTCACCACTGTGTCACCATCTGGCCCCTCTTTATTAGTTTCAAGAATGAGAAGTAGCAGTCATAAGAAGAAAGGGACTGATAGGATCTAAATGTACACACAAAATCTTTTCTATAACTGGAGCATGCCAAGGTTTAAAAAATTCACTGCATTATCATTCCCCATCAATGCCCAGGGACACAATGTCAAATGAGGTTAGAGGCTAGAAGACAGGCAGGGAAGCCAGCTCCAGAGACACCAGTGATTTGTAAAGCCAAGGAAAACCCATCTAATCAGCAAACAGTGAGAAATTCATCAGGGAAACAGAGGCCAAAGGATTAAAGCATCAAGAAATCAGAAGGACTCAAATAAGAAAGACACAGATGGGTCTTTGTCAGAGGCATTCAGCAGCATGCCAGACTATGGCAGCAACTGAGCTCTCTGTTCTTACACGGGTCTCACTGTGATGACCATAAAGATGGTTCCTCAAAGGCCCCCTGCCTGGCAACGTCATCAGCACCACCCACATCCACATCCTGCGCACATCTTCAACCTCATAATCTAGACCCGCACACCATGGCCTGAAAGGGTCTGCCCAGCATCTGGAAGTAGGTCACCTTAGTACAGAAGAATTGCCACCCACGTATATTCTCTGGCAATGGATGACTCAGTGACCTGCAAAATAGCCACATTCAATTTAGATGAACAGAGCATGTCCTCACGATGACTGCAACTACAGAAGGTGACACATGAGCTGAACAACGAGGAGTGTGCTCATGGCAGCAAGCATCTCTGTGAGAGTCCCGGGCACTAATGGTGCCGACTGAGGACTCGCTTGGCCCAGGCAACACCCGTGGCAGTCGTTTCTTATGTGTCATTTCAACCGCTTCTCACAGCTACCTTCACCTTACGAACAAAGGAACTGAAGCTCACACATATTGAATGGATGGTCCAGTGTCCAGGAGGTCCAGGAATCCTGAGCAGGGACCCTCAGCCCGCCTCTAGCTAGGGAAAATGAGAGGATCCAGGTCTCTCTTCCCGACACTGAGGTGGCTCTGTCTGTGTGTCCTAGTGTGCCACGCGGTAGACAGAGAACCTGGTCCAGAGCTTCCTTTAGCAACATATTCCCCTCTAATTTGAAGTGAGCCAGGGTCAGGGACTTGGCTCCCAGCCCAGGCATTGCTGTTCACTAGCTCTAAATTTGGGGAAATTATTCCACACTCCAGGACACTGGTGGCAGAAGGAGGCTGGTCCTCTGTCCCTGCACACTGGGACTTGGGTGAGGACCTAACCATTGACTCTGGGAGGGGCAAGGGTCTGTGCATAGCATAAGAATACCCACATTCTTGGACATTACAGGGATCAAATGTGACGTTTATAGAAAAGTGTTTTATAAAGTCGCGAGGGGTAGAACCAGTATTTTCTCAATGGGTAATACACGACACACACCTCATCTCCAGGCGACAAGTCAGGATGAGCTCCATGTAGAGATGACATCTCGAGAGGCTGCACACATACCCCAATAGCACGTTGTGTCTGTGGCTTTCCTGGCGTTCATGGACCAGCCATAAATTGAAGACTCTGAGCTCATTCTCACTCCCAGGGGATGAGGAGCAGAAGGTCCAGAAGGGGGAGAAGTAAGAGAACTGTAAGTGCCGAGGAAAAGAAATGGGGAGCTGGGAGCCAGCCCTGGGGACAGTTGTTTCTACCCTTCACAGCCTTGCCCTGACAAGGGACCAAGCTTTCTAGGCACTGTTTCTTTATGTGTGCATGAGACTGCAACACGTTCATTGAAGGCCTGCCTCAGAAATAACTTGGGGACTGGCCCCATAGCCTGGTGGTTGAAGAAGCCAGATCCTGGGACCAGCAGTTAGTGTAATCGCTATGTCGCTGGACTCCCACATAGTCGACCGCGGTTCGAGTCCTGGACCCGGCAGCTTAAACTCATGCCGGGCACATATGCGTGTGTGCCCAAGATCCCAAGAGGAGAATGGAGGAGAAGGGATTGTAGCGTGGCCATCCCCCCCGGGGGTGATTTCTCACTTTCTGTCTCTCTGTCTCTCTCTGTCTTTCTGGCGAGCACACGTGCCCTATAGCAAAAACCTCTCCCCCAAAAAAAGAAAAAAAAAAAATAAGAAGAGGAAGAAGCCAGATCTTATATTGCCTACGGGGCAATTCAACCCCCAGTGCCAGCTGCCTGAAGCTGGCATGTGAGTGCTTATCTGAAATCCTGACAGGATGGAGAAATGGAGAAGGGATTACAGTGTGACCATGCCCCCCCACTCCCATTGGGGGCATTTTCTCCCTCTCCCTCTTTCTATCTTTCTTTCTGTCTTTCTCTGGTGAGCATACTCATCCTTCCTCAAATTAAAGAAGAAAAAAAAGAAAGAACTTGAAATGTATCTAAATGCTGGCATGGCATGACGTGGAGGTCACGTGACAAATGGAGACTGTAACACCAGGAGCACAATGGGAGGCTTTCTGTCTTCCACTAAAGTGAGATGGCCCCCTGGAACTCGAGGACTTCACCTCTGCTATGTCTGAGTCAGGTCTGCCCTCTAATTGGAGTTCAAGGGGGAAGGAAGTGGGGACAGGGAGGCTCCTGAACAGCAAGGTTGGTTTTTCAGAATGGCCTTCAGAGTCAGTTTAAAGCACACTGAAGGAAATGTATGTCATTTCTGATGGTTAGATCAAATACATATGACTAAGTTCATATCACAGAGTCCAGGGTAAGCAACTCCTCGGTTATTGGTGACCGACCTGGTCTATTGAGAAGAGTATGTGAAAGTATGTAAATGAGAGCAACTCTCACAGGTGCTCAACTGCTTTTATTTCATTTGAAACAGCAATGAGCCCTTTACAGTTCTATTGGCTTTATTGAGAAGGTGACATGAGGGGACCACTGGCTACCTCATTATGTGGCTGGATGGGATATAGAGAATATCTATTTACCCTTTGCATTTTGAGGATGTCCCCAGGGAGGCACATAAACCTCCTCAAGGATACAAAGCACACTCAGAATTAAAACAGAACTCAAGCACTTGATCCCCAAAACCCTACAAGTCAAGTTCTTCTGTTTTCCCAATTAAAGTTTTTTTTTTTTAATTTCTCTTTTTCTTCTTCCTTTCTCTTTCTTTCTTCTTGTTCTTTTGTTTTGAAATTTATTCCTTGAAAGAGAGCTGGGGGCAAGGGGAAGGGACAGGCACCCCCCCCCCCCAACCAGGTCTTCGTGCCAGTCTTGGCTAGCCCCAATCATGAGTGTGTACCTGGCAGGCACAGGAAGACTGCAGGACGTGAATCTGGGTGCCTCCCATGTGGGCCCAGCATCACAGTGTTGCCTGATTCCTGCACCACTGCTGCAGGGCCATTATCCCCAAATAAACATGACAGAATGAAGGCTCAGGAAGGTTGAATAATTTGCCCAATGTGACAGATAATAAACAGGGTGAGGTTCAACCTAGACTGTGCCCTGCATTGGGCTATGCTGTCTCTGCCTACCTGGGACAGTGGAGAGCACACATTTTCCTATGCTAAGCATTCCTTGACTGAAGGTGGCTATTTTCAAAAACCCCTGAAAAATCCATGAAACTTTCCCTTTGCTTTCTTTCTTTTCTTTTCTTTTTTCTTAAATTTCTTTTTGAATTTTTTTTAGCAGGTGCAGGCCAACAGCCAAGTAGCTCACTGGAGTCTTCGTGCCTGTGGAGCTGTCCTTTCCAAGCAGCTCTCTGTCTCCTCTGCACACGTGGCCACTTCAAACTCAAATAACCTGTCTTGTGTTAGGGAGGGCTACTTGCTAGTCACACTGCTCTGCGTCCTCTATCTCTTGCCAGTATTAATTCCACAGGTCTAGACACTCATGAGAATAAATGATCTGAGACATGACCTTTTACCATGAGTAACTGTGAGTTCCACATGAGGAGAGCAATAAGAAGTGGGTAAGGCAGCAAAGACAAACCAGGAGAGGAACTGATGTGATCACACATTCCAACCCTTGACAGGTACACGCTGCCACAGGGGGAGGGGGATGGCTGAACACTGATGGAAATCCCCCCTACTGGATGAGTGAAGTCTCTGAGAAACTCTAGGCACATCCAGTGGATAAGCATTTTTTTTCCAAGTTATCTAGATTTCCCCATGTGCAATATTAAGACATTGCATGTGGTGAAGACCTGGAGAGATGGTGGGAAAGATAGCAGGAAGACAGAGTCTCACACTGCAGCCCCGCTGCTCTGAATACCCCCTTTTATGCCTGAGCACCATCCTAACAAGATGTTTCCATGACATTCTCTCCAGAACATGGTCTGAGTGCACAGCCTCTGAGCCAGAGCCTCATCCCACGGACAAAAGGTGCAGCTTCAGTAGCTGCAGAGCCTGGAAAAGAACACAGGTCTTCTAATCTGATAAAAATTCTTTTAATAACACCCACAGCCCAATGAGCTCTGAGTTCCTCCCTATCTCTGCAGATAGGGGACCACAGTGCTGCAGAGCAACCACTGGCCAGGGCTGACAGCCCAGCTCCATCTTATACTAGCTATGGGAGTCTGAGAGAATCACCCAAGTGCTCTGAGTTTCTGCTTCCTCATATGTGAAATGGGCTAGTGGCTCTTACCTCCAGGTGCATCATGGGGGTGTGGTGGGGATGATATGGGTGAAAGGCCAGTGCAATGTAGGTGTGCAGCCTTAGGAACTCCCCATTCATTCATCCACCCTCTGCTCAGCACCTTTGGTATTGCAGTTCCTAGGGCACATGCCAAGAAGCAAAGACCATCAAGAAGAGCCCCACCTTCAAAGAACTCCCAAGCCATAAAGGAGCTAGAGAAGTCAATACCATACACTAAAGGTGCTCTAGTAAGGCCTCAGGAACACAGGGAGGTTCCAAGTTAAATAAATGTCACATTGAAGAAAACCTCACCTGGCCTGCAGTCTTTAAACACCATGGGTCTCAGGACTCTCCCAGCCCTGCCTTCAGGCACAAGGAGAGGCTGCCATTTTGGTGTGATTTAAACATGATGAAAACTCATTCTCAGGAACCAGCAGTTAGCGTAATGGCTATGTCGCTGGACTCCCACGTAGTCGACCGCGATTCACGTCCCGGACCCGATAGCTTAAAAACTCACGCCAGCGCGTGTGCGTGCGTGCCCGAGATCCCGAGAGGAGAATGGAGGAGAAGGGATTTCGGCATGACCATCCCCTCTGGGGGGTGACTTCTCGCTTTCTGTCTCTATGTCTGTCTCTGTCTGTCCGGCGAGCGCATGCACCCTATAGCAAAAACCTCTAAAAAAAAAAAACAAACAAACAAACAAACAAACAAACTCATTCTCTACACCTTAAATTTTCCCTTACACATTGAAAAATCTGACCAGCAAAAACTTGTTCTCTGGAGGTGCCCAGAAACATGAACAAAATGGTGTTTTTCTTTAGGGAAATATCACCTTACACTATTAGGTGTTAGCATCGCAATGCAAATGAGCAGTCAGCTGTGCCCCATTAAGGGAAGCGTGTCATTAGCTCCAAGTTCTCTAGCTTCAGAAGCTTTCACTGAGTGTTCTCTTCGGGAGGCTTCAAAGGTTTTGATTCACATCAGGGAGATTCATCACTCTCTTTAGTGCAGTCCCAATTATGTGCCTCCATTTTGATAGCATTTGCCCTCAAATCGCTCATGAAGACAGACACAATGGCATCATTTCAGTGTGGCAAAAACAACGCTAGCAGCAGTAGGGTCAGGACTACATAGCCCAAAATCAAAGACAGAAACCAGGCAGGAGGCTCATCACAGCATGGAGGGAAAAGAAATCAAGGTGCTCAGCATACATTCATATCTTTGATTTGTAGCCTTTCCACCAATGAGTATGTGTGTGCATGTGCTGTGTGTGTGCATGCACGTATGAGAGAGAGAGAGTGAGAGTGAGAGACAGAGAGCATGCTCATCTACCAGCTATATCAGTGTCACTGGATGCCAACAGTGATGATTCTCAAAAATGAATTATCTGTATGAGGAGATAACAAATGACTCACAAATAAAATATAACTCATTTCTTGACTTATATATGTATTAAAATATATATAACCTTTTCTGCTTTAAATTAAAAATATCATCAGTTGAACTATGTACTCTTTCAAATCATTTTATCTGAAATAAACATAAATAAGGAAGTTGGTGTAGCAGGCAATTTATTTGTGTCTTCAGGGAGGATTTGGGGGGTTGCTGTTTTAAGGTATTAAAGCACCATCATTTTTTGGTTTTCGTTTGCCAACTTGACACTTCTGTCAGAAAGACTTACGAGAGTAGAAAATGAGCCATAGCCCTCCCAAGGACAGATCTACAAATGTCTCTTCTATCAGTGTCTTGCAGCCTGACTGCTCTTGCTCCCACATCCGCAAGTTGTGGGTATCTATGTGAGCCACAACCAGGTTTCCTGACTCCAAAGCAGACAACTCTCTGCTCTGGAGAAATGGGTTTTTCTGTCATACTGCTCAACTGTCTTCTATCTGCCTTGGTTTATTTTTTCACACAAACGTAGATCTTGAAGGAAGAACTTGGTCCATGAACCCCAGACAGAGCACATTCCACACTCCCATCAACAGATGCCAGTATTTGTCAATACTCATCATTTAGTTATGATGCCTGGGGTCTGTGCTGGAGCTGTGAATGCAGAGAGAAGGGGCGGGTGCTGCTGGGGCTCAGGCTTGCCCCTGCTCAACAGGCAATGAGCTGCGGTTCCTGTTCCCACTGTCCAGGGTACCCTTCTCCCCTCTAATCTGCCTGTGGGTTCACTCCTCAGGGAGGGCACTGAACCCATGCTGTCCTCTCCCTCCCATGGGCCCTGAACAGCCTGCAGTGTGGACACTCTGTTTCCAACCTCTGCCCCTGATGGTGTCCTGCTCACCCTGTGTTCCAGGACTGAGTGGGAGTGCTCTGAGGTAAGCCCTGCTGAGCTGGCCACACCTATGAGTGCTTGGGACTGGCTGATTAGAGCCAGGTTCCATCCCATACCCTTGATCACCTCTACAGCCCTCTCCTCCTGCCCTGCTTTACGCGATCGCCCCTTTCCTTATATTTGAATTTAATTTATAACCATGTTTCATTGTTCTGGACAACGTACAAAACATGCCTGTGTTGTCATTTGGCTTCATCCTCTGGAGAACCTTCTTAAAGGAAAAACTGAAGTTGGAGAAAACAGTCACTTGGTGCAGCCCAGACGCACAGACACCCTTTCATTGTTGCAGTGACGGGAGTGCCAGTCCTGAGAGTTGTGCATTCCTGCTTTGCCAGGCTCCCCCAAGCCAGCATCTACCTGGGAACTCTTTTATCTCCCCTCAAAGAAATCCCATTAAAGATTCTCTTCTGTGGAGACAGTAGATTGTGTGGGGCTTGGACTCCTACATGGCTGACTATAAATTAAGTCTTGGACCTAGTGGCTTGAAAATCACACTGGGTGCATGTGCATAATAATTTTTTGAGAGGTTTTTGCTATAGGGCGCGTGCACTCGCCAGACAGACTGAGAGAGATAGAGAGACAGAAAGCGAGAAATCACCCCCCGGGGGGATGGCCACGCCGCAATCCCTTCTCCTCCATTCTACTCTCAGGATCTTGGGCACGTACGCACATGAGCCCGGTGTGAGTTTTAAGCCACCGGTTCTGGGACGCGAACCACGGTCAACTACGTGGGAGTCCAGTGACATAGCCATTACTCTAACTGCTGGTCCCCATAATAATTTTTTTTAAAAAACCAAAACCATGTGGGTCCCTTGGCTCATCTGCTGCCCCACTAGCCTTTGGACTCTCAGGTTAGTTTCTTGGGACTTTGAGATGAACTTATGCCCCTCCTGACTCATCCAGAGACACCAGTTTCAGCAAAGGGCTTTGTCGGAAAGCAGGCTGTCTGTGGCTGGAGGATTAACATCTGGGATCTTCCTCATGGTTCATCCCCTCCCCCACTCACACTTGGACTTTCAGGACTTTGGTGTTTCATTAGTATAGTGCACAGTGTGCATCCTGCACCATGGGATCTCTTCTTTGGTACTGTGTTGAAGCTCAGCAGCTCAGTTTCCAGTGCATCTGCTCTCTAGAAACTAGGCGGACTTTGGGTCACCCAGGACCAGTTATAACAGTACAGGGTGCTGGTGAGCAACAGGGAGCAGAACAGAAGAGAGATTGCCAATTTCCTACTCCTGCACACTGTTTAATGTTCAGCAATACCTTGAATAATTTAGGAAGGAACATATAGATCACCAGGTGACTAGGAACAATCTCAGAGGCATAAGAAATATGAGCAACCAACAAAATGTCTCTACCCCAAGGGAAACATCAATTCCTCATCACTCACCGACAACACAATGAAAGTCATAGAGATATCAGAGTAACAATTCAGAATATTTGTAGTGACCAAATGAGATGCAAGAGAAAAAAGACAATGAGTTCCAGGAGATAAGGAAGTACTTTCACAATTTGAAAGAAGAAATAGATATCATAAAGAAGAATCAGATGGAATTGTTAGAGATGAAGAATGTGATACAGGAAATTAAAACCTCCCTTTAAAGTATTAAAAGTAGATTAGGTCACACAGAAGATCAAATCTGGAATGTAGAAGACAAAACTTCTGACCTAGAAAAAAATTATCAAAAAGATTGAGAAAACAACCATGAAAAATGAGGATAATATATGAGAAATACTAGATACCATCGAAGGCCCAAACATCCGATAATTGGTATCTCAGAAGGAAGGAAATAATAAGGGCATTGATAATTTATTTCATGAAATACATGAAGAAAACTTTTCAAACCTAGAGAGGCACTCAAATATCCAGACTCAAGAAATACATAGGACCCCAAATAGAATCATCCCAAGAAGACTCTCTCCAAGGAACATCATAGCCAGATTGGCCAAAACCACAGATAAAGATAAGATACTAAAATTGGCAAGAGGGAAATGTCAAGTTACCTATAAAGGTCATCCCATCAGGCTAATATCATACCTCTCGTCACAAACAATACAGGCAAGGGAAGAATGGGGAACTATAGTTAAAGTGTTAAATGAAAAACAATTACAACCAAGAATACTATACCTGGCAAGATTATTTTTCATATGGGGAAAAAAGATAAAAAACATTCTCAGAATAAAATTTGAAAGAATATACCAATTATAGACCAGCTCTTCAAGAGGTTCTGAAGGGAGGAAAACTAGAAAGTCAGATGTATGGATTTAAGTGAACAAAGAACAACCAAAAAAATGGCTCACTTAATGATAAGAACATGTCCAGAAATATCAATAATAACATTGAACATTAATGGATTAAATTTTGTAATCAAGAGACACAGACTGGCTGAATGAATAATAATAATAATGAAATAAAAACAGAAGTCCTCTACCTGTTGCCTACAAGAAATGAATCTTATGGATAAAGACATACATAGACTAAAATTGAAAGTCTGGGAAAAGATAGTTCATGCAAATGGAAATCAAGAAAGGGCTGGAGTTCTGATACTGATTTCAGACAAAATAGGCTTCAAGACAGACTCTAAAAAAATTACAAAAAAGAGCATTATATAATAGTAAATGGACTAATTCATAAAGAAGATATAATGATTATAAATAACTATGCACCCAACTCAGGAGTACCTAAATATGTGAAAGAAAGATGGTAGAAGCTAAAAGGAGAGATAGGTTGCAACACTATCTCAACTCCCCATTACCTCCTTTAGATAGATCTTCTAGACAAAAAATAAGCAGAGAGATACAGGACCTAAATGATACTATAAATCAAATGGGCTTGACAGACATCTATAGAACTTTCCACCCTAAGACCACAAAATATACATTTTTCTCACCCTAGCATGAAACGTTTTCAAAGATTGACCATATGATAGGACATAAATCAAAGGCATAGAAACTATTTACAGATTCAAAGGCATAGAACCTATATCTAGCATCTTCTTGGACCATGATGGAATTAAACTCAACATTAATTTCAAGAAACATCCTCAAAAATAAACAAACTCATGGAAACTCAATAACCTACTCCTGAATGACATAAAGAAAAATAAAAACCATATGATCATTTCAACTGATGCAGGAAAGCATCTGATAAAATACAACATCCCTTCTTGATTAAGACTCTCAGCAAGATTGCTGGGGAAACTCCAGGAGACATTGGAGTAGGCAAAGACTTCCTAATAGGACTCCCAAAGCACTGGCAATAATCCCTAAAATAGACAAGTGAGACTATCTCAGATTAAAAATGTGTCACGGGAACCAGCAGTTAGCGTAATGGCTATGTCGCTGGACTCCCACGTAGTCGACCGCGGTTCGCGTCTCGGACCCGGTGGCTTACAACTCACGCCGGGCGCGTGTGCGTGCGTGCCCAGGATCCCGAGAGGAGAATGGAGGAGAAGGGATTGCGGTGTGACCATCCCCCCTGGGGGGTGATTTCTCGCTTTCTGTCTCTATGTCTCTCTCTGTCTGTCTGGCGAGCGCACGCGCCCTATAGCGAAAAAAACCTCTCCAAAAAAAAAAAAAAAATGTGTCTGCACAGCAAAGGACACAGTAATTAGAGTGACTAGATAGCCTCAGATGGGAGAATATTTTTGCAAAATATGCCTCAGATAAGGGACTGATAACCAGAATACATAGGGAACTCAAGGGGCTTATCAAAAAAAAAAAAGATTAACCCAATTAAAAGATGGGAAAATGAGCTGGACAAAAATCCCTCTAAGGAAGACATACAAACAGACAAAAAGCATATGAGGAAATGATCAACATCCCTCATCATAAGGGAAATGCCAAATGCAGATTAAAACCTCTGTGAGATACCACCCAACCCCTATCAGAATGGCAAAGATTAAGAATATAAAAAGTGATAAGTGTTGGTGGAGTTGTGTTGAAAAGGGAGCTGCCCTACACTGTTGGTGGGAATGTAAATTGGTTAAGCCACTGTGGAAAACAATATGGAGATTCCTCAAAGATCTACATATAGAACTACCATTTGATCTAGCAATCCCACTTCTGGTTTATCTACCCATAAGACAGGAGAACACTCAGTTGGAAAAGTGCATGCACATCAATGTTTATTGCAGCATTTTTCACAATTGCTAAGACATGGAACCAACCGAAATGTCCACAAATTGTTGAGTGGATGGAAAAAGTATGGCACATATACTCTACTGGAATACTATTCAGCCATTAAAAAAATAAAAATAAATAAATAAAATAAGACGACACTGGCTTTTGTTAGTAAGTGCTCGAATATGGAAGATCTATTGCCGAGTAAAGCATGCCAGGATATGAAGGAAAGATATTCTATGTATGCACTTAATATTTACTGACTATCTGCAATATATAGTAGAGAATGAAATTTGGAGGACATAAAAGCAGTGAAAATAGTTATGGACGCTGAAGGCAGTGTGGAATGGGGGGGGAGTGGGGAGAAGTGAAGAGTATATATAGAGAAGAGTAGCATGAGAATAAATAGAGAGGTACACAGAAAAGGTTTATTACTTATTGATGATAAAATTTACAGTATTCTCAACTGGACTAGTTTGAGAAGTATTTCATGTTAGGTAAGTTCTTTCCACAAGCCAAATGATGTACAGTGATTGCCTTAAAAATGAGAATAAATAATAATAATCTGAAAAAAATGAAAAGCTATTTGATGATGATGTGGATAGTAATGTCTGTCTTGACTGACAGGCATGGTAATCATGCTGGAAAAAAAGAAATGTTATACAATGTAAAGATACATGCAATTCAATGTAATATAAAAAAGATTATGATAATAATAAATAAAATTTTAAAATCAAAGCCATGGTCAATACTTGTCATTATACATATTTGTCCAAGCCCATAAGACTGAAAAGGTGCAGGAATCATTCAGCTGAAACTAAAATTTGCATCAGCTGATCCCCATTGTTTATAAAGAAAGAACTGTGGTACAGTACAGGCGCTTAAGTGGGGTGAGGTGCAACACAGAGAAGCCACAGCAAGGCAAGAGGAAGATTGCCCTGAGACATCAGGAAGTGGGAGACAGTGAATTAAGGGCACCATCCACCCTCCTAGAGAACGGTTAACATAGGTTCAGAGGGGCACATGCAAGGACATTTGCTCTAGCATGCTACAAGCAGCCCAAGTGCCCATCAGGACTGGAGAACAGTTCATTACAGAGCTTCTGTACTGTCGGTTTGATGCACACAGCTGTTGTGGAGCACAAGGCATGTATGTCTTAAACCTTTCTCCAATGTAGTACTGACCATAAAAGGCAGTACAAGGAAACATGTGAAGAATGACCATGCTTACAAAACACACGCATAGGTACACACATACATGTACATAAATATGCACACAAATGTGCACACATGTGCGTGTGCACACACACACACACACACACACAGAAATCTTCAAAAAGTTCATAGAAAGTGTATATTCTAAAAATACTGAATGGATTTTGAAATGTCCTTGTGCCAAAATAAATTTGTACTTTAATTTCCTTTTTTCATAAATTTTTTCAAGTTGTATGTGTGTGTTTGTCTGTGTTTGTGTATGTATGTGCAGAGACAGAGAGTGAGAAGGGGGAGAGAGAGAGAGAGAGAGAGAGAGAGAGAGAGAACTTTAATACCAATCTAGATATCTTTGGGGTAAAGTTACACTGAATTGGTAGTGGAAAAGAATGATTTTTACATTTACTTTGTGTTTTGTACTTATGGAATTATAATATATTAATATGTTGCTACTCTAAAGAAAAAGTAATTTACTATAGACAAAAATTTTGCAAAATTATAACTGATATAAGTTGCCAGTTATTGAGTTATTGACTGCACATAAGGGACTAAAGATGTAATTGCAGATTTTTATACATAATTAGGCTAACTAAACATTGTTATCCCGTTTCTGGCATAAGGGATCTCTGCTCAGAAGTAATACAACTTGCTCAAGGTCACAAAGGAATGACAGCCACTCAGGGCTGCTGGCTCCACAACCTGGTCTTTTCAATTGCACTTTGCCATCTTCGACAAATGCATCATGGAGGTGCTGATATTTTCACAAGCGTAAAACTCTGACGTTCATTATCTAGCATAAGATGCTTTAAGACAGACTCAGAGGGCCTTCTTGGTGCATCATTAGGATGCCATCAGAAATCATGGATCTTTCCATTTTTTATTGTGGAAGTTTTACGATAATCTTAAGTTCCTGGTTCTCCCGGGGTCCTATTTCATATCTACTCATTGCCCAGTGAAAAGGTCTAAAGCAGAATATGAGTTTACTAAGTGTCAGATTCCTTCCTCCCTTCATCCAATTAATATTTTCCAAGTTCTTATATTCTGGGCATTATGCTAGCTAATGGATTAAATATAAGGAAGATATAGCCCATACTGTTGAGGAGCTTAATGTGAATTGGAAAACAATTTAGTTTCCATTAAGTTACAAATTTATTCATTCATGTTCATCTAAATGCAACTTTATGTTACATGATATGATAGGAATGGAACCACATTAAGAGCTTGAGGAGGTTAAAGTAAAATAAGTGATTGAGCTCCTGTAACATTTGATATCTTATTATTTAGCAAAGCAGTAACTGAGAAGCACTTACTCTGTGACAGAGTTTGCTAAGAGCCGGAGAAGCTGATGTGAATGCCCAGCCCTTACCCTCCAGGCACTCACAGTACAGTGGGGGACAGGAAAGTTATCTGACAATGGCAGCATGCTATTCAATTTTTGTTTTTAAAATGGGATCCCATAGTGTCCCGATCTTCCTGTCTCAGCCTATGAAGTGGCTGGGACTATGGGTGTACACTACCAAGCCCAGTTTCTAGAGAGGATGAGGAATCTAGCCCCCGTCTCCCATGTGGCCTCAGCTCACCCAGAAGCTACATCCAACAGTATGTGCCACCATGGCTGGGCCATGATTCTTAGAGCTGAGTAATATGCGTCAGCGTCTCCTGGAGTAAAATGTGTGTATGGGGCAGTTAGTGCACTACAGGAGAGGCAGAAGTCACCAAAGAACAATTTGGCGCAGCCTATATCCCTCATCAGAGCAGGGAGCACCCATTACAGCTTGTCTACATCCAACAACTTCTTGCTCTTTTCAGGATTTGTCCTAAACACAACCTCAGTGCTCTGCTGATTGGCCTCACCCTGTCCTGATGCTTTCAGGGACCCGGCATGCTTTCCTGTATGCTTTCCTGTTCCAGGGCGTATCCTCCATCTAGCTGATGCAGGACCCAACATTCCTATGTACAATCCTAACCACCCTTCTTAGTTACAGTGAAGTCTTTTCTCAGCTGTGCTCTCTAGGCTGATAAGCAAAACCACCTCCTTACAGGGCAGACTCCAGCTTTTCTAATTCCCTAGAGCAAGAGCCAATAACAAATACTTGTCATGGTAGAATTCCCTGTCAACTTCATCTCCTCATATCCTTCCTAGTTCACTGCTCACCTCTTCCTCTTCCCCATTTTTGTCTGTCTGGTCTCCCATCATGGCAGAACATGATTCTTTATGGAGACTGAACACCTAGCATGGGGAAAGGGGTGTGATGACTCATGAATTGCTTGCCCCCTTTTTAATGAACCCAGCTTCATGTCGTTTGATAAGATTACTATCATGCTCTATAGCAGACTCTTTTCAACAAGGAAAAATGGCCTTCACTAACAACATGAAGTGTCTCAGATAACCAACATGAAGAATGCCATGTAACAAAGGCACCAAATAATAAAATAATCAGTTTTTCCACTCAGATGCCTTCTAATATTGCTTACATTTTTATAAGAGCATCAACATCTATTATAAATAATGCAAAGGCTTGGCATGCTCTGAGCTCTCTGTCACCAGCCAGGACTGAATTGCAAAGTGAAAATATTTCATTTGGGGCACTCTGTACACAACCGTATATTTGTCAACATTTTTATAACTCTTAGGACTCCATGAATATAATCAGTTTTGTGTCCTCGCAGAGACTGAGGAATCGAAGTACATGTAAAAAGGCAAGTCTGACGATGCTCTTAGTCCCTTTACTGCAGTGGCAGCATTTGTGTCACTATAGTTAAGGGTCAGCTGGAGGTTTTATTGGGTACTCCTTCTGCAGAGTTTATAAGTTAGATATGAAATAAAAAAGTTACTCTGGGATGAAACTTGTCATGCCAGGATACATTTATTTTTTAGAAGTTTCTGCCTTGGGGTGCATGTGCAGGATGCCAGGATACATTTTTTTTAGAAGTTTCTGCCTTGGGGTGCATGTGCAAGCCAGAGAAAGAGAAAGATGGAGACAGTGAGAGGGGAAGTGAGAAAGCACTCCCTAGAGGGATGGCCACACTGCAATCCCTTCTCCTCCCAGGACCTTGGGCATGCATGTACACATGCCCATCATGAGTTTCAAGACACCACATCTGGGACTCAAACCAAAATGGAGGAGAAGGGATTGTGATGTTGGCCATCTCCCCGCGGGGTGATGTCTCACTTTTCCTCTCATTGTCTCTGTTCCTCTCTCTCTCTCTTTCTCTATGGTTAGCACACACACCCTAAGGCAAAAACCTCTCTCAGAAACTAAAAAAAGTAAAAAAGAAATACTCAGTACTCACTCACTGCTGGTGCCAACAGCCTTCCAATGAATGCATAAGTGGGTAGGGGAATGGAGAGGTGGATGGATGGATGGATGGATGGATGGATGGATGGATGGGAAAATGGATGAGGTGTTAGTGGATGGATAGATGGTTAGATGGATAGATGGATGGATGAATGAGCATAGTGTTCAATGGCTGGAGCTTTGAAATAAGGCAGACAGCGTGACTTTAGGCAAGTCAGGTTTTACAGTTTTACATCTGTGTGCTTAACCTCCCCCTGTACAAGATATAGGTTGTAAATCCTGCATTATAGACTAGCTGTGATGATTCAACAAGTAAGGCACACACAGGAGCACAAACACAGAGCCTGGCTCGGCCTGACTTTCAACATTGCTATGCAAAGAAGTTTGTTCTTTTTAGCAAGTAAAATCGTTCTAGTTTCTGATGGTTTCACTCTTTCTAAACTTTTTCTCCACACTCTCCCTAAAGGCCCAATTTCTGTGCCTTTCCTTTCCCTTAGGTGGAACAGGGCTCACTGAGTGCAGGCTCAGCTCCCCAGAAGGCTTTCCTCATGGGGCACTGAGGAATAGCTTGCTCTGCACATCCATGCCTCAGCATGAAATTAAACTCCATTTTCAATGTGTGTTGTTGAGCACAGCGCTCAAGCTTCGATCCACACTCCGGGGTCTGTTTACACTTCCCATGACCAGGACAGGAAGCAGGGCTGAACCAAGCTACCTTTATCTTCTGGAAGTTAGATCAGGGCACAGACAAGACACGGTTTTGCCACACTGGTTTTCCTGGCATTGTTGTTATCACACTCAGCTTGTAAAAGTGGCTACTTTGAAGAACCTCTCCTCCCCAGCTGCCGTCTGGATGATGTAGGGCTCTTAGGCATTTCAGTCTTTTTCTGGGACTTGTCTGTGGGACACATTTCAAACATATGAGAAGGGCACTTCAAGGATGTATCTCTACCAGGAAAGTGGGATCTTTTTAAATTTGATTAAATGTGGACTTCTCCTAAATAATTCAGTGTAGAAGAAAAGGCCATAGCTGATTTGTTTTTAAATGCCATCCTGGGGTATGCTGCCAGACACATAGTATCTACTTAACCAGGGAGGAAATGACAACATCCATATCCCTCAGTCTTAGGAATTAAATTTCAGCTCCAACATAAATTTCATTAGCCACATGCTTGTGCTTGCTTTACCCTGTCTCAGTCCAAGGCCCTCTTTATCTAGCTTTTCTGCACCTATCTCTATAGCTGTCTCTATTATGAAGCCAGGACTGAAAATCCCATTTCATGCTGAAGAAGTAATAGCCTCTCTAATGAGGTCAACTGGGACAGTTAGACTGAGGCCCTGCTCTTACATGTATCCTTGCCTGTATTCTTCAGGGGCAAGCTGAACCCTACCTTCCTGGGTCCCTGAAATCAACTCTTTAAAAAATGGAAAGACAGACCTGCCAGTCTACCCCACGTCCAGCCCCTGTGTATTAGGGATTCTTTGTGGGGATTCAAGCTTATATCACTGGACCCAGTACACAGAATCCCTGTGATGTAAGAAAGATCTTGTCTGCCACCATGTAGTTTCTGCATGTCTGTGTGATACATGGTGATCCTCTACTGGGACACATGAATGGGCAGGAGAGCACAGGAGGCAGACTTGGCGTCATGCAGAAGTAGAATGGATTACCTTGCTACAAGAGTTTTTGAATCATGTGCTCTGCTTAAAATCCAGTGTAATATGAACTTATCCATTATGAAAACTGTACCCTGGTAACATAAAATGTCAATAATTGAGAAAGCTAGGTGTATATATGGAATATATGTGGGAATATATGGGAACTCTATACTATCTTTGCAAACTTTCTGTAAATCTATTCTTTTTAAAATTCGTACTCCTTTCTTCTATGATGAAGAAAGACAAAGAGAAAAAGAGAGAGAGAGAGACAGTCTCCCCAACAAGGTATTGATGTCATGATCCACCCTCGCCTCAGCCAACTTGGATCATGGGCACGCATGGGCTTGGCATACTCAGAGAGGTCTCCCATGAACCCAGAACCATCTTATGTGGGTCAGTCTCTCAGAGTATCATTTTTGACCACTGTGTCATCGTCTGGTTCATAAAATTATTCTTAAAAATATATTTTAAAAGTACAATATCCATTGTCTCCCAGAGTCTCATGAAATGCAGAGTCTTTTTACTTATCTTTCAAATTTTTTGTAATTTGTATATATGATTTAGAGTATTACCCTTTAAACTATATATGAAAGTCAGCAATTATTATGAATTGTTGGCAGACATTTTTAATGGCCTGATCATGATTGTTATGCAAATGTGTAATGATTTAATTACATGTCTATACATTGGGCACTTAAAAAGAAAAAAAGCAATGTTTCATGGGAAGGAAAGCTTTGATTACATGGAGAACCATAATGCCAGAGTCTATTTCCTCCCTTGTCCAATTCTCTGACATATATGGCCTTTCTGGGTTCAGTTATTGATGGTAAATTTGGCCTGTTTTTCACTACTTGGATTCATTTCTTTATAATGTTGAAATATTTTGTCACTTAAACCCAAGAGGTATAAGAATTACCCAAAGGACACTTTTCACAGCTGGAGTATTGTAGCATCAAGTCCAGACCTCATCCCAGATGCTGCATCAATGCCAGGCTCCTGGGACAGTCGTCCTGGAACTAGCTTCCCACAGGCACCAAAGAAATCAGAGACCAAGGCGCTGCTGAGAGATGACCTTGGCCTCAGAGACTCCAAGCAGATAGTCCATGTGCCTTTCATTAACGGTTCATCCATGCAAAGCAGCTACTCACCATGGCCTTGGCTACTGGTCACTGCTGATTGCAAACACAGGATAAAACCAGTCTGCCAGCCTCTGGCAAACCAAGAAAGTGAGAGATGAAACCACTCGCTATCTGAATTCAGGCTGCAGGAGCTGCTGCTGAACTTTGGTATTAAGAGAGTACTGGACACATCACAGGGAATACAGCTGACAGATGTCAGCCAGGAAACAGAAGATCCAAGAAAGTCATCATCCTGGACTCTGGCTGAAATACCTCTGGAGGCAAGACCATTTGATGTGGGAACCAGAACCATTTACCTAGTAGGAAAAACTTTCCTCCCCTTTCCAAGGTAAATATGTCATCCTAGATATTTAAAATTGCTAGTTGCAATTTAAAACAAATAGGCCTGGAAGATGCTTGCGTCCCAGGACTGAATGTAATTTTGGAGTAATAAGAACTGTTCTGGACTCCTCGTAAGGGCCCATTTTGTACTCTGCAGGGAACTGCCTTATGGAGTGATGTGATGATGCCCTCTTAATTAGCCCACTCCTCAGTTCACTCCCAACCCTCTCTCTCTCAAAAGGTTTCATGGGTATAATGCCAGTTTCTGTCTTTCTTTTTTAATTGTCAGAGAACACATGTGTTCACCAGAGAGAGACAGAGAGACAGAGAGAGGGGGAGTGAAAGCATACTCCAATAGGGTGTGGTTATTCTACAGTCCATTCTCCTCCATTTCTCCATCCTATGGAATTTTGGGCATGCAGAGATATGCACCCACCATTTTTCAATCCTCCAGGGCTGATATTTGAACTGCTATCAGCCATGTGGGATCCAGTTCTCTTAACCTACAGGCTACGGGACTGGACCTATAATTTTTATTGAACAAAAATGTGGCTCAGCCTACACTTGTGTCTAGAGTAAATCTGAGTGACTTACCCACAGTCTCACCCATATCTTCTGCCACCAAGTCCAGAACTCAAACCATGTTCAGCCATGTGGACTCCAGGAATCCAGCCACCTTAACCACTATCCATGGCTGATCCCGAGCTGTTTCTTGATGTTCATATTTTCTCCTGGTCATTCGAAATTTGTGCGAGGTAGAGATTGTTTCTCATTCCGAGTTATAATCTACTATAACTGTTACCTGACAAGAGTCTTTTAAGTGGAATTGCTCTTGTTACTGCTATAATAAAATCCATCGAGAAGATGAAAAGCCAGCCATTACAGCTCATCTCCTCCTCTCTTCAGGAGAGATTCTTACACATAGAAAGTTTTACAGCACATTAACATTTTTAATGTTATCCCAGGTTTGCAGTTTTAATAGCCAGAGAGTTCTTGAAAGCCCAGGTAGAAAGCACTAAAGCTGAAGCAGAGCTGCACTTAACGTGGGATCCTCCACTCCCAGGCAGGCAGTGGTGCAGTGGCCCTGGGGGACCCAACTCCTTCAATGCCAATGGACCAGCCTGCTCGGGACCAGCAGAAATCAGCATCTCAGGTCAAACTGGCCTGTGGAGGGGCGACTGAGAACAGGGAGGAGCAAACCTATCAAGTGAAAATCTCTTGGATGAAGACATCCAACAAATTGCACTCGATCTGTAATTGATGTGAAGCCATTCACTTTTTTTAATGGATTATTATTTTTATTTATTTTTTAAATTATTTTTTATTTCATTTTCTTTTATACATTCAATCATATTATTATTTGTCTTACAAAATGGATATTTCAACAGGTGAACATCTCTCCCCAACACAGTTGGCAAAACCACAAAACATCCTCAACAGACAATACCACACCTCCCTGTGACATAACGTTGTGTTAAGGTCTCTGGTGCCCAGCCTGGTGGTGCAAGTTGGTACCATACTGAACTGCAGTATTGGAAGCCATGTGACCAAACACAGGTTGAACCTGGTTGGCCTGAAAACACACTGGACATGTGTATGTATGCCCAGGATCCCAATAGGCTGAAAGGCTGCCCGTGCAGGCCTGAGGACACTTTCTAGTGAAAAGGCCATGATTTTTATTTGCCCAAGACAGTTACCCAGTGTAATTTCTTTTAAGTTTATTTATTTCCTCCATGTAAAAGAGAAGCAGGAAGTAAAAAAGAGAGGAAGAGGTACACTTCCTTTCCCCCCTGCAGGGTCATCATGCCACAAGCTACCTGAGGTCACAGCCAACACAGATCATGGGCACATGCCTCTACCTGTCATGTACAGGGATGTGAATCCAGGACCTCTCCTTTGTGAACCCAACTGTGCTATCACTGCACCACTCTCTCAACCCATGCATGTGATTAACACCTCACTGTCCTGGTTGTTTGAATAATAATATGTAGGTTTAAAGGGAGAGTGACCATCAGTAGGCCTTTTTGCAAAAGGAAGACCTACCTCCTGGGTGCTCATCCTGTCTCCTGGAGTTTGGGGCTCCCTCCCCTCCACTGTGCCAGCAATAGGACCTAGTGGGCCCTGGCCTACAGATGTACAGCTGTGTTCCAGCAGGTCAAGTTTCTCATCCTAAAGAAGCCTGTCTCACCCACCTTGCTAGGCATCCTCAGAGGTCTTCATCCTCAACTATTTGGGCTCAGAGCCCCACCTTTATTTCCTGTGACTCACCCCTGCTAGGCATGATTTATTAAAGAAGTGAGCCATATTGCTGTAACTGTACCCTCAATCTCCACTGAGTGTCACACACATGGGAAGAGCCTAGAGAGTGCTTGCCAAAAGCATGAATAAATGTTTCCTTGTGTCCTCTGTCTTTCAGAAAACTGGAGTTATTCCTCCCATCTGTTTGGCCCTAGTAACTACACATGTGCCCAACAGTGGCCAGGAAATGCCTGCTGCATTGGTCGATACCTAGACTTAAAAATAGCGCTCCAGAGAGACCCCAGAATGGACACACACTACTATTTGTATTGTAAGCACAGGGCAGAGACACAGGAGCTGTGTGACTTGGGAAAAAATCACCTAATCTTGCCAGAACCTAGAACCTGTTAAAAGGTGAGGGTAATGTGTCTGACTCACCCCAAGATAACTTACAGAATCATGCCATTACTCTTCCCCTCCCCCAGAATCATCCATAGCTCCCCATTGCTCACAAGCAGTCAAGTCAGATGCAGGGACCCCAGCCCCTGAGTCTTTCATCTGTGCTCTCAGGATCACATGGTTTCCTGCCCAGTGGTCTCTTCTCTTCCACACCAGAAGCAGATCCCTTCAAGCTTAAATGCTCAGCTCACATGCATGTCAGGAAGGTTGTCCCAAGCTTCTCCTCTGTGGACATGAATTTCCTTGGTGGCTCTCTGACCTTCATGCCTGCACTGCTGCTCCTGTGCTGTTAGCATGTTCATCACTGGCTGGCAGCTTCTCCCTCCACAGACTGTGTGCTCAGGAGACCCTGGGCATAACAGACACTCAATAAAACCTCAGGGGCCCAGGTCCTCATTCAAGGTCCTTGTCCAGTTTGAGTATTTCTCTATATCCCCTGACTGGAATGTTTCTGGACAGTCAGGTCCTGATCCTCCATTTTCCTCTGGTATTACAGAGGTGGGGGCAGGGCTCAACCTGAGTCCCCTGCTGGGCCAGACCCAGAATCCACACACCTCAGTCTCTATCTAGGTCACCATGAGGCCTCTTCTTTGTAAAAAAAAAAAAAAAAAAAAAAAAAAAAATGGAAAACTCTTGACCAAGACCCTGTTGACAGTGATCTTTCTTGTGGATTTCATGAGATATTATCTCTTTTATCCCCCGCCTTTTACGTCTAGAGTTCATAAATGGATGACGTGAGGAAAAACAAACACCACACAACATAAACTTCAAAGCAGCTCCATGAGCAACCCTAGACCCTCGAGCAACACCTGCTCAATAGTGCCACTGAGGGAGGAGGACATGAAGGCCAGGTGAGAGATGAGGACGGCCTGGGTCAAAGACACCAGAGCGAGGCAGCCTCCTCTAAGCAGGGTAGCTTTTCTGAAATCAGCCTTTAAGAAGAGAAGATGAGGATGCAGACTCAGCTTACGTGGCTGGAGAAGCCAATGTCCAGAACTAATTGTGAATTCACATATTATATCCTCCCCATGCCCAGAAAAGCAGTGGAGAAAGACTTGAGACTTCAAGATGATTTCTTGTTAACATCTGAAAAGGAATCATTCCACAGATGTGAAAGACAGAGTGAGTTCACCCCAGCCTGCAGGAAGTGGATGTGCCCAGGCGGCACATGCATA